>JAZGTN010000002.1:0-2400000 GCA_037783415.1 Leptasterias polaris
CCTCGGGCACCATTTGCCCCCTCGGATGTACAAAACACCATGGACCCCATGCAACAATGAGAGACTTTGGAACGCTAGGTGGCAGCAGACTTACCAGGTATATTTCCATTGTTTACGTAGTTCTGAGCATGCGCACATTACCGAGAACAATGGATTTACCTGGTAAGTCTGCCGCCACCTAGGGTCCCAAAAGTCCCCCATTGTATAATGACGTATAATATCCTCTCAATGATTGTTGTCTCCGCACTAGGTGTTACACAAACGTCAGATCATTAAGGAGATGGAGCATGTGATGGGATTACGTCACCACGAGCAGACACAATCTCTGGAATATCGACATCTAAAGCAGATACAGAGTCTCCGCAGTGATCAGATGGAGAAACAGTTTGAGACGGAGCTGACCAACCAGGGAGAGTATAACAAGAGAGCTCAACGAGAACTAAGAAAGAAACACGGACTGGAGACAAAGCAACAACCCAAAAACCTCAGGGTGGGTGGTAGGCTAGCTTTGGACAAGGGTAGTGTCCAGATCCAGGGATTTTCACAAGGGGGGGGGGGGGGGGGGCGGGGGGGCGGGGGCGGGGTTGCTCTGGTAATGATTCTTAGCCACCTCCATGATCAACTCTCTGGATCGACCCCTGAAAGGATGAAACCCAAAATTCAGATTGGTGAATCCCAACCTCGTTCCCAGTGGTGTACGATCTCGCGCGCCATTTCCCCCCAGAATGCTTTGCTCAATCATAACCCCCGGAAGTGTGACTTTGAAATGTCCAAATATATTGGATATTTTACTTCGTCCTGTGGTTGATCCATTCTGAGACGTGCGCAGAGTGTGCTATTAAAGGAGGCATCAACTCATAGAGCAACTGGTCCCCTCTGATTCTTCTTTGATCATGTGATATGTCTAACTGCATGCAGTTTAGGGTGACCATGTAAAAAAAAAGATTCATTTGAAGTGAACTTAAATTGTCTTCTTTTTAAAAAACAAGTTGGTGTGATGTTTCCATAGGATGCTTTGCCGGCTATATAACTCGGATTCAGATTTTGATATTACCTCATGCCAATTTTTGATTCTTTGCGAATGACATATACTTGTCTTGACCTTCAGGCTAAAGAACAATCCATCAAGAAACAGTACCATGACGCCTGTAAGATCCAGATGAAACAGTTCAAAGCTCTGCAGACTCAGGTGCTACAGACCACTGCCAGGGAGAAGCAGAAGAGTGTGTCCAAGAAGATGAAGGAAGAGCAGAAGAGGAAGATGGCCATCCTTGGAGAGCAGTATCGGATGAGCAGTCAGGAAATGCTGCAGTCACAATCGGTATGGAGTCAAACTCAGTAACCCCACATTCACACTGGACAAAATCCATGGGGAAGTTTGGTTGGCATTCTCACGCTTGTATTGATAACTCTGGCAATCTCCTGGGGAATAGACCATGTGCCCTTTGTTTACATCTAAACCGCCCTCTATTGAAATCTTCCATGCATTATGTTCTTGTTCTGAGTAAATTTGGTGATGTCAAAGGTCACATAGTTTAAAGGGTATCTGACCTGTGATATTAAAACCAAAAAAATTGTAATGCAAGTTTGCCCCAACAAGGCTAAGAGCCAGTCTTGGTAAGGTCCTACAATTAACATTTGAGATAAAAGTAACTCCGGGGAGCTAGAGGTCCTAGTCTTAGACCTTTTTGACCCACATCCCTGAAAAATGCAAAGTATAGAAAGTACTGCTTAATAAAAAAAAAAAAGAAAAAAAAAAGTTTCCTGCTTGTGCCTGCAGAAGTAATGTGTCAGTATCTGTTGGTATACACGCACACACCGTTACATGGACTTTTACGCCGTGGAATAAAGGTCCCAGAAATGTTTGTCTTTGTTCAACTTTGTTCAATTCTTCAGAAAAGGGAAAAATAGAACAATAATGGCAAGTCCCCACAACTTTGTGTTCAAAAGACTTTGTGTATTTTCAGTGTAATAATTTGGTTTGTATACTTCTGAATGTTAGATTCGTTTGAGTGATACTCAACAGCGGGAGTGTAAGGAGCTTCACGAGACCCTGAAGCAGGAGCTGGAATTACTCCATGCCTACCAGAGCAAGACGAGACTACTCCTTGATGCACAGCATTCACGAGAGAAGAAAGACCTTCAGGAATGGGTGTCGTTACGCAGAGCTCGGCTAGAGCAGAGGGTAGGAATAACAAATTCAATTCATCCGCTCTCAGTTTAAAAGGGAGGTTATACCTTTGGTAATTTCTCCAAAAGTTAATGAGCATAAAAACTTACTTGGTAAGAAGCACCGCAGCTGTTGATAATTCCCTTCAAAACAATTCCCTTCAAAGAAATGTGATTTTAGAGGAAGGGATTCCCAAAACATTTCAATCTATTCCAATTACGGATTATTCTTCCTGTGTGGACATAACTGATCCAGGTTTTCAGCAATATCTCAAAAACGCTACCAACTTTTGAGATAACATTTATACAGGTTAGTTTTATTGTATTTATCTACATTTATATAGGATTGAAACAATTGAACGGTTCCAAAAAACAATGGTACACTTTGCCTCTAAGACTTTAAGAGATTATTCATTTCTGTATAATTGTCATCATACAATCGGGCACGGCTCATGTTGAGCAAGTTTAAGTAAGGACCAATGGTTAACTAGTGGTTGGTTAGTGACATCCATAGGGCATGCGCACCGAAGTTGAAGCGCGAACTACTCTAGTCATGTCATGACAACATGTCTATATAATAATGGAAGATCAACAGATGTTATCTTTTTTTCTCTGCACTATGCTATGAAAACGTCTTTTGATAACCAGTGATGCGACTATGCCTGGAAGCTGGTTCCATATAGTCTACAAGCGTAGTCCAACCATCGTCGACTAAAAAGAGTTCAGGGTAACTTAGTTGAACCACGGTCAATGATAGTTCTTTCGCAAACTCGGCCATTACTTTACGTTGACCATTTTGGTTGAGTGGAATTAATTCAACCTTGCTATCGGCTTATAAGTTATTGTTTGATTGTCCATAGATTGAGGAAGATACAGTACGGTTGCAGTCTGAGAAAAGTGAGAGAATACGCCAGCTCCTGGATTCACAGAAAGCGGAGATTGAGAGCTTCGATGCAGAGACCCTGAGCATGGGCTTTGAAATGTTGACCATTGAGAAGATCACCCAGACATATGAGGGCAGGGTACCAGATGGGCCCTTGGGCAATGGCGGCAGTTATAGATACAGGTCAAACAGTACTTCCTCTGGTAGTTACAACTCGATGTCGTAGGCTAGGCACAAGACTAAACTGAAAGCTCTGCATGATCTCCAGAAATCAAACCATACATAACTTGCTTCCTTCGTGTGAAAACAGCTTTCTTGAAGTCCTGAACCATAGAACCTGGTTCATTATCCAGCAATTATTTGTCAAATTTTCTGTTTTGTTTTGGTTTTTTTAAATACGAACATTTTTAAACGTATAGCAAGGAATAAAAAGTCAGACAAGGGCCCAAGATCATAGCCCTACTACTGTGGAATTCTGCTCATACAGTCATCATACTCAATGTGCCACACATTGTATGTATGCCTAACGCATAGTTGTGCGATCAGAAAATGAGTATTATTGCTTGTAAAGATGGCCACCTTCACACATTGTGACGTCAAGCAGAACTGTCTATAAATTGATCCTTCATCATTCAATTATTGCTTTGTGTCAGCATGTATGATGACAGCCAAGCAATGCACAGTCAAAATGCTCCTTGGTTCGATCGGTCAGTGAACTACATGGGTACCTTGATACAGCTTGACCATTGGATAAGTACAAAATGACAGTCTCACTGTGAAATGACAGTCTCACTGTGAAATGACAGTCTCACCATAAAATGACAATCTCACTGTGAAATGACAGTCTCACCGTGAAATGATAGTCTCACCACAATTGGTATTCTTCTAGGAGTATGTATACATTTTGTGTATGAACTTGTGGGAGTTGTTTGTCAATTGCATGTCTTTCTCATGGTGCTTTGAGAAGACTGTTTATAAATCATAGACTGGTTCTCTATGTCCAGTGAAGACATACATTCCTCTGGGTGTACCAGTTGCTAGATATCATAGGGCAGAGTGAAATAGCTGGTCCCCCTGTCCTTATCCTCTCGAATGGTTTTTCGGGAAGTTGATTCACTTCCGACTCTTACAGTACTGCGTTAGTAACCAGTCAAGGTCAAAGTTCAAAGTGTCCCAAAGTAAGTGGCCAGTACATGGCATGTTTTGCATGATGTGAAATTCAGGGGCCACTGACATAAACGTCACAAGATATATGTTCATCATGCTGCCACCATCTTGGTCATGTTCCCTGTGTGACACAGCGATCATAAATAGTGATAACAGAGTGGGACCAGTGTGTTTTCCCTCTCAGTCTCAAGTTGGTTTCATTAATTTGAGTTGGTGAAAACACAAGATGGGTTTTCCAACCACAAATGCTCTAAAACTTTTGGTCAGGAAACATGGCCCAATCTGATGGCACTGTATTGTGGAATTCTGTGTGTTATGGTCTGCCCCTGCCCGTAGAAGTACACTCTTTCAACACAGGGTGCTGTAAGTGCATGATTTGTTGGTAAGCAGTGCCATGAAATTGGGACCGGATTTGCATTCTCCTTAGCTTTATGTTGTTACTTATCCCCTAGCTAGCAACAATAGACACAATCGGCGACTGCAGCACGTGTCTCATAGTGGGTATACAAAGTAAACAAACCAAGCAAGCAATGCACAGTGAGTATGGAAAAGCATGGCTGCTTGCCGCTTTACGACAGTAGCACTCGGAAGCAGCAGTGCATTTCCATTCATGCTGCGCGTTGCTTGCTTGGTTTGTTTACATTGTATACCCACTATGGGTCACGTGCTGCAGTCGTCGATTGTGTCTATTGCTACAATGTTAATAATGCTTTTGCCATGCATCATGGTTAGGATTAACAAGATTAAAAAAAAAATGAGTATGCTAAAAACCTGTCTGCTTTAAGCCAGTCAATCAAATTGACTCTTCAGCCATTTTCTGAATCAAATATAAACCCCCCTCCTCCCGACCTCAGGTTTATCCATACATGAAATAGCCGTAGGACATCAACAAGGTTTTTTCCTAGTTCTATAAATTGATTATTCTAAATAAAATATTGAGCTTTTTCGGAATCACACCAATAGTAAAAACCATGATTGGGTTATTTACCTAGATGCCAAATGAATGCTGTATGATTTAATAAACTACGCCCACAAGAATATCTGTAGAATTCTTGAGACTGAACACTGTAATTGTACTTGTAGGATAGTATGCCACATCATTCCCTCTAGTATAGACACACACATCATTAGCAATACCTAAGTAGAAGGCGGGAAAACTACTCTTTTCATTTTATAAGACTGCAGAAGTAACTCGTATTACATAAGTATGCAAAGACAGACATTATGAGACTGATTGTTTGAATTTAGGGATTTTGCCGCCGTGGGAACTTACAACTCCTGAACGAGGGTGTAAAAGCTAAACTTGCAACAGCCACATCATTGGTTTAAGTCCATTTATATGAACTGTGTGGTTCAGTAACTGTGTGATGATTTGCAGTCTATGCATCAAGTTTCTTTGATGTCTGTACCAAACCAATTCAACAAAGAGAGTAGCAAAAAGTAACAGACAAATGTTTAAACATTCATCTTTAATGATTATATGCAGAGCAATTATACCACAAGTCAATCATTCAGTTTTTTGTGTACTTCCATTAGTTATTCCACACAAGAGGTAGTGGAGTGCATTTATGACAACATTTGGAAACATTAACGCTACGCTTCATTGCAAAAAGGTTGGAACTTGGGCTGTGAACCAAGTTTGTTTCATTTACTTGTGTTCTATGGGATTGGGTTAACTCAAAACAGGGACCGGTCAAGTACAACTTGTCATTGCAGTTACACTGGGACTCAATCTGTTGAACATTTTTTTTATTTTCAAAAAATGTGCATCCCATTTGTTTGCCAAGGTGTGGGCGGTTCAGTACAACTAGGTCATGACCTTCTTGTGCAACAAGGTCATATCTTGTTCATTTGCAAAGGTTTGGTTGATTCAGTACAAGGTCGTAACCCTCTTGTACAACGAGGTCATATCTTGTTCATTTGGAAAAGTTTGGTTGGTTCAGTACAAGGTCATAACCTTCCTGTACAACAAGGTCATGACCCTCTTGCACAAGAAGGTTGTATCTTGTTCATTTTGCAGAAGTTTGATGGGTTCAGTACAATAAGGTTGAAACACTTTTGTTAAATAAGGTCATATTGTGTTCAATTTCAAACAAGTGATACAGTGTGTGGAAGGCTTAACATCATTACAACCTTGATTTGCTGGAACAACAATTGTTGTTGCATCTTTATTTGTGTTTCTCCTTGATATGTGGGGGTAGGGCCAGCCATGTGAATTTTTATGTTGTGTGTACAGTATTATTATTGATTGTGAGACTGAAAATGTTTTTTTTATATAAATCATTTCAAAGTATGTTGCATGTATTTTTTATATCATGTTAATGTTACTTAGAACACTGAAAAAGCATACACATATAAAACTAATGCCATCTTTATGCAATACCTGGCCCTAGCAGAGGACGACAGTGATCCTGTCAATGCAATCTGGACTGTCGAATTGGAGAAATAATATTGCGGTCTATAAGTTCTTTCTGGGAAAGAATTTTCCCCAATACCAGCCTGAACCAAAAAGGTCTGCCATTAGAAGTGTGGGAAAGACTGAAAATAAACAAAAACCATCTACTACATGTAGGTATGTTTCTACTTATTTATTATTTATTAGATTTTAAACTGTTATAAAGTTAGCTGGCTGGCCCCGGGCAGGCTGAATGATGCATCAACTTTTTGTTTCTGTATAAATTGATTCTTATTGGCTATTTGAGCTATTTTTTATGAATAATTCATTGGGTATAAATCTGCATACAAATACAGGTACTTCATTGCAACTTTAAATCTTGTGAATAATTCATTGCTTGTTAAAATCCCAAGAAATAAGTTATTGTCAAGTTTACCTTTTGTCATGAATAATTCATTTCTACACATTATTTGAGTAAAACCCGCGATAGAATCTCTGGATGAAGAAACTGCACTTATTTTCTTGTTGGGAAAAATGACAATCAATATGGTCATGACTTGTAATGTAAAGCTACATGTATTTTCCTGTAAGCAGTTCCAACCAAGTCAAACCAGTTCAAACAAGTTTAAACCCATTCAAACCAGTTCAAACAAGTTTAAACCCATTCAAACCAGCTCAAACTAGATGTAACCAGATGTTGGATCATAGTCTTCATTCTGCTTCATTGCAATTGCAACGTTGAAACAGGGCTTATTGAACTAGTCTATTGTCATGATAGTGAATGCCAGATTGGTGGGGGAAAGATTGTACACAACACATGTCTCCATTATACTTTGGACCAATGAAAATGCCAGGTTGAACCTGTACTATTTGGCAAAATTTGAGAGTTTGGGAAACATGAGTTGATTTTGACTATATGCAAATATGATTGAAACTACAACGTGAGCAGTGTATAATCTTGTAATTTAAAGTGTCTTGGAGTAGCTTCCCCATGTTGCCCTGTGTTATTCTAGTAGCCCAGTATGCAGGGATGAGATTTGTCAGACTTTTGTCTGAATTCAGACTTTTTATGTCAGCCTGGTGAATAAAAAAGCCTTTCATTTTTCCACATAAAAGAAAGACTGCCCTTTGATTTACTTCACTAGTGCTTAGGACACTGTTCCTAAAAGCTCTTTGATTTCCAAACCCTCCCTAGGGGTTACCAAAAGGTAGAAACGCCATCATTTCATGTAGGCCCTACCTCCTAAAGTTTGGATCCAACATGTACATGTAGTTTCAGACTTTTTTGCCAGCAATAACTCGCATCCCTGAGTATGCGACTCTAGTGTTTACCCTGTCTCCACTAGCCACAACCAACCTGCTCATGAAGTGGGGTTGTGAAGGCAGACCTGGGTAGTGACGTCACCTTCATTAAAAAGATGGCGACTTACCGTGATGTTTGAATTATACAAATTAAACAGCATTTGGTAATTGCAAATTGACAACGGTTGGTAGCTGTGTTCATACATTTAAAAAATATAATAAAGGGCATTTAATTGTGAAAAAGAAAACCTTGCTTTCTTTGTATTAAATGATACACCGTTAGTGTGATTTTTAAAAATGAAAATGAAAATAACAAATGCAATGCTACTGTTTCACACAACTTATATGAGAAGGCTGTTCATTCAAGTACCCTCTCTTGGGTTCACTCAGGTGACTTTACCTTGGTTATGTTTGGGAAGCTACTCAATTGCACTCATAGATATGTATGCTAATGAGCTGGATCATGCCACTACAACCGTCCAATGGAATCCTAACAACTCCCATAGTTTGCATATTATGAATGATGTGGTGATGGTATGAGGAATTTGATTGGCTGGACTTGAATGCTGTTTTACAAATTGTTCAATCATATGTTACAACTCTAAATGTCAAATTTTCTACAGAAAATAAGCTACTCTCTGAATCGGTGAAACAAGCCAGTCATAATAAACCTTGTCAGTTTTAATCTGTTGTGAATGGTTACAAAGTGTGAGGGTTTGGATTGGCCGATTTTGATGGCTATTGCCACAATCATCCAATCAAATGCTTAACACCTTTGGTGTATTATTTTCTGATGGACAGTATCATGGCATATCCATGGTGGTAGATTTAAGAGTAGCAAGTAATTTCAGCCAATCAAATGGTCCAATTCATAAACAGCATGGGAATTGCAAGTATGCTGCTGTGCAACAGCGATAGATTGAGCAATGTGATTGGCTGTCATTGGTCACAATTAATTTACCATAGTTCTTTATTTCTTCCCTACATGACATAGTTGCACATTTTTTTTTCCTGTCTTTAATATGTTTACAAGCAACAGCGAGTACCAGCCAAATGTGTTTAGGCGTATGATACATTCGGCAGGTAACCATTCCATACCCTGAGAAGTAGCTGCTTTTTGTTAAGGAACCCATGGACAACTTTTTTAAAGTATTGATTACACTTTTTAAAAAGTTTTATCTCAAAAGGCAAGTATTAATTGAAGAAAGAGTGAGTCTAAGTGGGCATAATGTAGAAATCTAAAGTCAAATTAAAAATCATTTCAAGCTCATAACAACAAAAAATATTGTGAATAATTTATTGGCTCTTCTGCCTAGGAGTCGTAAAAATGTTAAATAAAAGTAACACTGCTAGAGTTTCTTGATACTTACAACGAAACCTTTTTCAGTTATTTTCAAGTTGAACTTTCTTAACTTGTATCATAAGCAGGTTTTAACCACGTTTTGGATATAAACCGTTACTACAAGTTATCATGCTACCCCGATTAAACTGTAATATAGACAGGAGTCTACCCGACTCATGCATAACCTAACCGGTTTAGGCTGGTTATGTAACCCTGGTTAACTGTAGTATTAACAGTATTTAACCAGACATAATGAGGTTATCATTTTGGTTAAGCTGTAAAGCATTGTATATTGTAGTGCTCATTAAAGTGAATGTATTAAAACAAGATGTACAAAACCTTCACTACTTAGTTTCAAAAGATTGTTATTATTACCCGACTTGTTACCAAATTCTTTTGATATAAACAACTGCCAGAGCTGCCAACTCTCCCTGATTCTGCAAAAAGTTTCTCTGAAAATAAACCAATCTGTCCATGTTCTGATGAAAACATTTGACAGTCTCTCTGATTATGGAAACTCTGGTCCTATTATGTTGAATGTAATTCTAAATATCTCCCTGATTGTTGTACAAAAACTCCCCTTATTGCAAGATGCATGTTGGCAGTTCTGAACTGCTGGTGCTCACATTGTTTGACCACTCAAGTGTGAAGCACACATTCTCACACAACAGAAAGCTTGTGTTCAATGGTCTACTTTGAAGATCAGAGATTTTATGTTAGACCCTTATAAGTAATAAAAAATGTCTTCCTTTGATATAATCCAACAATCTTTAAGATTAGCCGATAATTGGTCAAGGTTTTGGTCTTTGTTTCCTCAGTGTGTTCTGTAAACCCAAACACTTTTATGTATACGACAATATGAATATGGCGCTCTGTTGGTGTTTGGCTTTTCGAATCTTTCCACTCCAATTTGAAAGGATTGCATGATAGCAACCTTATTTTATTTTACCATCATTGAAAATATCCGATCTGTCTTCCAATGATGGTAAGCTTGTGTGTGGAGGGTAAACATGGACAAAACTGCTGCTTTTAACAGCTTTGTTCTCTGACTTGAGCTCTTTCTTTTTAGTGTTATCTGGGTAGACTATAAGGTTGCCATTGGGGCTCATAAAGTTGCCATTGGGGCTCAAGCGGGGTATAGTACTCAGTCGACCAAAGTCGCCATTGGGGTTGAAAGGTTTAAAGTGAGAATGTATGATCAAATAATGTTACACAACAATTATAGAGTATAAGAACCTTTGCGGTTTGTTGGTTTGGTGTCAGGTCAGCTGTGCCCTTGGGCAAGGCCACATCCGAATTGAAGGATTTTGCAGGGGCTACAGCCAGACTGCTGAAAACTCCTATTCTTCAATGTTGTCACAGCAGCTATTGGCCAAGCTGTAGCCGACGGTTGATTCAACCAGCCATGCACTCAAACATCTTTGTTCTGTTTCTAATCGCCCAAGTGTAATGGGTACTTTCGAAAGTACATATTGTTGATGTTACTGATAAGCAATCTGTGTGCCAATGTGGGTGCTGGTGCTGCATACTCCTAAGGAGTTGAGATAGTTTCAGGGCGCAGTGAACAGCTACAGTAGTGGTCTTTGGTATTTGTTTACAAGAATTTCATCAATGCCTGAATGTTTATTTTCACTAGGCTAGGCAATATTTTTTGCTGAGAAGGTTCCAAGCTTTAATTCCGGTCCAAACAGGAATTTCAAATAAATTTTAATTATATCTCAAGACAATTACAGCCAAAAGTATAATTAAGATTATGTTGATGTAGTGTCTGGAAATTGAATCATCGTGAGACCCAACCTTTATAAAATAGGTTGTATGATGTCATCACTTCTTGCAGCGCCTTCTATCGCTGTTTTTTAAAATCCTGAACCACATGAACCCAAGTTGTTTGCAGAGCATCAAGTTCTGGCTCAAAACCCAAGTGAATGTTTACCTAAATGGGGACCCCACTGACTCGTGCTCTATTTCTGGTCCAAACAAGAAGTTCCAATGACAACTATTTTTACACAATTTCAAAAGAATGGTTAGCCACCAAATGTCAGATTCTTTGCTTCAAATCAAAGCTATCCAGCTAAAAAAAAAATAATAATATTATAATTATGTACATAATAATTATATAACATGAATGTGTCCTTTACACACTGAAGCGCCCTCTAGTGACAAGTTTAAAATATTGGAATAAAGTCTTTTTTTGTATACTTCACGTTTTACGCTACGGTGCACTGCAATGTTAATTTTAACATCAACGAAATAGCTTTGTGTGCGTCCATAGGACAAACACATTATCTCAAGTTTATTTACGTTTTTATCCTTGATTGGGTTTTTGAGAAAACAACAATTGCTTTATTGCCCCATAAACCGCAGACACGGGGAAAACCACTCACAAACTCCGCCTCCATATGTGTCACGTGACTGTAACTTCTGCACGCGAAAAAAGAGGCCGAGCGCTAGAGAAAGATGACATCACGCAGCAAATCTGTCAATCAACCTCTCGCCGCCATTTTGTTCAGGGTAGGTGTGTGGCGAGCTAGTTGTTTACAGTTCGTCAGCAAAAACATCTCCTTGGTCTCCTTTACTCGCTGCACTGAACACCAATCGTTGCAAGTGATGATTATGCTGTGGCTTTGGGATTAAGTGTGGATGTCTTGTACTTCAGAGAGGTTTCAGTTAGTCATAACAGAGGTATTTACGGGAGATTTTAGCTGTTCAGTATTTCTATTTTCCAACTATCCTTACACTCGCTGACGACTCAGTCAGTGTGCGGGCCGGCTGTGATCTGTGACTGCGCTGCACTCACACACTGTCTGACTGTCACCACAGTCAGTTGGCGAGTTGCTGTCAATGTCATCCCCAAAACTATGCAATGAAAACAACGCCGGAATCACATTTGGAAACTGACCACGGCTCAGACACACAGGCCTAATTGTCGGAATAAGTTAGTTTGAACGAAATGAATGCTGTCCGATTAGCCTAGGCGTTTTGTTGTCAAACACTCCTCCATCATATCATACATACACGGCGCACGCACACACACACACTCGGCACACGTACTCATTCATGACAGTCACCATGTCACAGTCTGTCACACATGCCAAGTCTGTGATTGTGAATCTCTCTACCTAGAGCTAGTCTAGTCTTCTTAATCTTATTGCTCCATGATCTTATCTTGCTCAAGAGTATCACTTTTTAGCTTTAGGGACTTGGGTCTTTCCCACACCTTTCCTTGGGACTCCTTTCAAATGAGACTTATAACTTATAAGTTAACAATAACAAACATTGTTCAGGCAGGGACCCTTTTTAAGGTCAGGGCTCAAATTTGTATATAATTTGTTGAGTGTAATTTATATATTTAGTTTTAAAAAAGCATTTGAAAATTAAGCTGGTGACTTAGCCCTGGTAGGACGTCAGTCAGTGCCACTGCACTGACGTCCTGGGTATAAAGATCCTGTACAATGCGAACAAAATTTTGAGTACAATTTTTTTCATATTTTTACCTAATTTGAGAAGCTGAAACTCCATTCATTTATTCTTGGTGCCCTTAACTACTCTTTTGATGAGTTCAAAAACTAACAAATACATCCATGAATGACATTATTTCCGAAAATAAGTCCGAGTTGTGCACTGGCGATGTGACTCCGTCGTGTTGCCACCCGGAAGAAGAAACGTTGAGTGTTACGGGTTAGACAGCACCCTCTTTTGTGGACTAGGTTCCATGTCAGTTGAGGTTGTCACATCGCCAGTGCACAACTCGGACTTATTTTCAAAAATAATGTCATCCAAGGATAAATTTTACAATTCTGAATAGAGCAGGCGTAAAGTTCAGAACACAAGGAATATGTGAGTTAAGTTTCAGCTTCCTCAAAAAGGTAAAAATATATAAAAAAATTGTTATAAATTTTTTCGCAATGGCAGAGGACCTTTATACCCTGGACTCCGTCGCGTTGTATGCAACGGAGGAGTCCAACCTGGGCTAGCTGGTGACTATGACAAGCAATCAAAAACGCTTTTTTATATGAACATTTTTATAATTCTCAAATAATCTCATGATGTTTTTTACTCGCGCTTTTGAAACCTTCATAGAGCATAGCATGTAGGCTAGGTACCAATCAGTACTGTGCAAATAAGTACTAGATTTAAATTAGATTCTTACTTTGAAAGTTGTACATGTGGGCTCATTATTTAAAGGCAGTGGATGTTTAGCCGATGCCGGAAAAATTATTGAAACATTATGGCAAAGTAAAAAAAGGAACGAGTTTCTCGTCTGGACTTTTTCAAAAAAGGAGGAGGCAGGGCATTCTATTTACTATTTTTCAATTTTTAGCTATTTTTCCAAGATGGCCGCCATGCTAAATATGGCCGGCCAAGGTATATTTATTCACAGATATTGTGCTATTTGAGTAAACTGATGCAATTTATGACAATACAAATGATTTGTAAGACCCTTCACTGCAGAATCGCACACCATCACCCTTGACAACAGTTGCTGTCCGCTCTGAAAAGAACGCCCAGCTGGGTTTGGTGCCAAGACACTGATGATATATTAAGTCAGGAGAATCACACTTTTAGCCCTCAACTAGCTAGGGACTGCACACCTGAGAATATTGAAATGAGAAAGTTGGGAATTCTTGAGGCAAAGCTGCTATTTTGGCCCATTTAATTGGATTCAGGAGATTCAAAATATCAGAGATGCCACTCAGTTTTATCCCAAAAATTTGATTTCAGCTTTAAATAAAAAATAAAAAAATCTGATTTAAGATTATTATTTTTGTATTTATATTTTTTTTTCTGAAAATAGTAAATAGTAAAAAAAAGGAGGCAGCGGCCAGAAAGGAGGCGGCGGCCAGAAAGGAGGCGGGCGGGGACGGTTTTTTACTTGGCCTATTTTGCTCGCTGTCTTCTCTGATTGGTCGTTTCGTAGGAGCAACATGAGTGAACTAAATGAAAGCATTCACATGTCAGGACAATTTTTAAGTGGTAAAATTTGGTGAATGAATTATACGGTGATGATTTACACAAATTACGTCTCCCTTTTATGGTTGATGCTTTGTTTAACCCTAACTCCCAAAGCGTTTTTACTAGAATCCACCCCTAACCCAACACATTCCAACAGCTTATACTACCATGAGATGGGAACTGTGCCCAATCTTAGGGGGACGATACACAACCTAACAAACTCCAACAGGCTTTTTTTGTTTGATTTTGTTGGAGTGTGTACACTTGGCATGTGCAAAAATTTGATCAGTGAAATCACACAGTACCCAACATAACATAATCCAACAACTATCTCATTAGACCATGGAGGAAAGAGCAATGCCAGACATGTACATTTCACACATCCACCATACCCACTCAATCAAATTCAAACACCATTACTTGTCAGCAAGGATACACAATCCCACAGAATCAAACACCCAATCCTAACTTCACTGTACTTAACCTAACAAAATTAAACACTTTGCCCTGTTTGAATTTGTAGGGTATGGGAGGGTTAGGGTTAACGTGGTAAAAAAATCACAAAAATCCTTTGCATACATGTATATGTTGACAAGAACCAACTTTTAATTCATAGTGATTTGTAACCTTCTTGTCCATGAGGCTTTGATCTTTTAATAACTAATGTGGTCATTCTCTGTCTCTAGCCCTTCCCCAAAATAACACAACTTCACAAATAAACAAAAGTGTATGTAAGAAAACTTGAATACATGGGTTGACTAGAGAAGACCGTCATCAGGAATTTGTTTCCTCATTGCTGTCGCCGTAAAATTGTCAATGTATTCAATGTGCTGAAAAATGCTGAAGTCACCGATGTTGACCAATCAGAGAAGACTGCAAGCAAAAATGTGTTTGGGATCATTTTGCCGTCACTGGCTAATTAACCCTCAAAATGCCTTAGAATGGGTTCATTGTAAAATGTTAGTAGTCTTAAAATTTTCATCAATGACATGGATCATGCAAATAGTTTCTATACACCAATCCGACGAAACAAAATTGGTAGCGCCCTCTATTGACAAAATTTAACAACTGTGGTGTCGCAAGCCGGAAGTCGATGTCGTCATGGGCGGTAGGTCAAGGCACCAGACATTTATTATCAGGTGACCGACCATTGCGTCAGCTGACACATTTGTTTTGCTTGTCTGATCAAGCAAAACGGACAGAACGTGAAAACAAAAAAATGCTTCCGGCTTGCGACACCGCAGTTGTTATTTTTTATCAATAGAGGGCGCTACCAAATTTTTTTCGTCGAATTGGTGTATACTTCCTCACTGTGTTGAAAACGAAAGAAGATTTTTGTTTTTACGGAAATCAAGATCCACATTTTTTTCAAATTCAGAGAAAGTGGTTAGTTAATCTCTTATTGAAGGAAATTAGATGTGTTTTTTACATTTCCTGTGAATAAGGGCCTGCTGACATTACAGGGAGCGCATTTCTTATGGAAAGTTCTTTCCATAAATATTTTGTCTCCTTTACATTTCATGTGAATAAGGGCCTGTTTAAATTACAGGGAGCGCATTTCTTCTGAAGTATTTTTGTCTCCTTTGACAAAATTGGCCTTGACCTTGCCCTCAGTGACTTCCAGGAATGAATTTCCAGCCTGTGCATTAAAAATAGCACCCTTTCAGATTACCATGGCCAAAAGTTGATAGTTATTTGATACTAAAATACTACTGCATGATATCAAAAACATAGTCCATGTAGATCATTGTAGGCTTGAATAACATAGAAGCCATTTCCTGTATTGCCCTTGCCTTGGCTTGGTGCTCTAGTTATAAATATTTCCAGTGATTGTCCAGATTTTTACATGAACAAGAAAAGTGCGATGGCTTTGCTCGGTTATTGAGTGATTCCATGGTGGCTGATCATGTACTTTACTACTTTGTGGAATTTCACTTGCTGAAGCTTGAATTGCAGATCAACTCTGGTCCCATGTCATCTTCGTAAAGTGGGTTAAATTGATATTGTAAGCACAACTGTAGTTCAGCTTTGTCTGTTACTGTAATGACTGTAGTGAAAGCTCCTTAGTCCACAACAAAGCACACAAGTTGGATTGGCCTATAATGGTCTTTTGAGTTTATACATGGCCTGCAGTGCAAGAGTTTTTTTTTATTGTGTTGACTTTGAAGCTCAGTTATCAGCTTCAATTTGTGTGGTGCACTTATTGATTAAAATGTGTGGGGTTTTCCAGGAAACCTAAACTTTCCTGAGAAGAAGACTGGTTGAAACTTGTACATTGTACTTGTATTATAGTGTACATAGGTACTGTTTGTATAGTGTACATGTTCACTTCCATGGATGTTTCCATGGATGTGTACTTGTCTGTCTGTGAACATGTAGACCCTATGCCTCTTTATGTTACAAAGTCAAAGTTCAAGTGCATAATTTACAGTCATGGGTATTTGCATTTTACAAGTAGATGGACCTACATTACATTGTTGTATTGCATGTACATGTACAAACTTGTTGCAGAATCTTGTTCAAGTTTGTTTATTATTTTTGTCAAAGTTCTATAGTAATACAAAATAGTAATAGTTCACACACGGAATACTTTTTTTCTTGCAAACATTCAGGTTAGACATAGGGTCTGGGTGTAGTTTTGTGTCCTATATGTACAGTATTTTGAATTTCTACATCCTGGATGGATTTGTTCATTAGCAATGGGGACACTAGTGTTTCAGAATACATAGTTTTTGTACAAGCGCAAGTGAAATCTGCCTGATAACAGTATGGAACCCGGAAGCGCCAGGTATTTTTCTCTGTTCCATTTGCACCAGTAAGTAAGATATTACAAATAAAGAATGCATAGTGCAGACCTGCCAACCTGTACGCATTTTGCGTACCATGCACGCATTTTCACATCTGAGTACGGTGGTACGAAATATATGCAGAAGTACGCAAAAGACGCAAAATCTAAATCGCGTGTGTTAAAAACTGCAGGACGAACGGACAATTTTGTTCTCAATTTATTCAACTGTCATTCGTTCGACCCCAAGTGCAAAAACAACCGAACAAAGACACCCTGCATCTGAGTGATTATTATGCACTTCGATAAAAAAGAGGTTGTGCCTAGAACTATATTTTAAATTCTTACTCCCGCTGGAAAACTAATAAACCAATGCGTAACAAAGGGGGTGGGAATGGCGCAATCCAGTTTCGGTCAATCTATTAATAATTTTTTTTTTTTTTGTGTGTTTTTTTTTTTTAACAACTTTTTGCCACTTGAGTTTAGCATCTATGATCTAGGCAATTGGAACATACAGTGCCAACAGTCGAACTGGTTATTTAGTTTTTCTGAGGTTTGCCACCGTGCACAGGCTTCTGGTTTTAATGCCCGTGCTAATGTGGTACTCAAACAAAATTTACAAGGTTGCATAGTGCTTTACTGCAGAATATAACCACGAGGTGAAATATAAAAGTGCATATAAATAAAGTGCATTCAATATTTTGTTTATAACTCACACCATATAGATCCTTGTCATTTAACATTTTGTTCACAATAAACACAGAATAGACGCGGAACATCATCCAACTCACATTCTGAAAATTCTATAAGAAAAACCTAAACAACGTGGTTGACTCCATGTAGACACCAACCTTCCGACCTTGCCTCGTTTGAACAAATGAATGACACAAGAAGGAATTATTATTTTGGAAACAATGCCGTGAAGGGCAATCGCTGGACGAAATCGTTCCCTGTGTAATACATGTAGGTATAGTACATGTAATTTACCAGATGTGTTTGTGTTGTTGAATGAGTACACTACACTCATCACACTGTCTAGCGTCTAGCTTCAAGAAACATTTTAAAACTAACCCATGATGGTTTTACTTAGTTTTATGCGGTATACTTTAGGCCAAGTAAAATAAATAACATGTTGCTCATCCGGACTTTTAAAAAAATTGGTGAGGGAGGTCCTTGTTATTTGTTATTTTCAATTTTATTTTTATTTTTTTCAAGATGGCCACCATGTCTAAGATGGCCGCCATATCGTATTTGAAGATGGTTTTAAGGTTTTATGAGCATGTTCTGTATGTCCTCAAATTCTGTTTAAAGTCGCCATGTGTGTTTCTGTGTCCATTTCGATACATATATTGTTATTCTTTCCAAGAGTTCTTGCTTTTGCTCCAAAATTATTCTGTGTGTGTGGCATCACGTCCTGGTGCAAAGATCTCGTTCAAAAAAGAACTGTGGCATGCAAACTTGAAGGGCAAAACGTTTTGAAGAAAATGAGGATTTTCTCGGGCCTACATGCAAGAAAGATGATGAAATTGCTTTTTTAGTTTTGATGAAAAAAAATAAAATAAAAATAACAAATAACAAACAATTTGTTGCGGCGTCCAAAATCAGAGCGGGCTGGGACGAGCAACATGTTATTTATTTTACTTGGCCTTATACACAGTTATTGGTTAAAGTATTTGGTATAGTATGATTTCATTTCCAAGGGCCTTGATCAGGTATTTCATGTGAACAGTTGGTCCAGTGGGCATTTTGAGCTATGTATAGCAGGGCTTGAATTTTACACTGGACCACAGGCCCGAGGCCAGTAATTTTAGCGTTGGGCCAGTAAACTTATGACCTAGCAAGTCCGATGGTCTTGTGTTTTTCAGATGAATAACAGAAACAAATTATGTTCCAGTGTTGACTTTGGGTCTGATAAATTATCTTGCAATTCTTTGAGTAATGTACTCTTCTCTTACTTGTCTCAGTTCGGGTTCATATAAAAGCAGTCAAATGCATGTTAAACTGTGTCAGCAATTTTTTATTTTCACATTTTTAATCTGGTCTTATAAAAAAATGTCTGGTCCAGTAATTTTGAGCTATACAAGCCTTGTAGTCTTGTGGATTTTCTCCCCAAATTCGAGCCCTGTATACTATAGTACAACCAATGAACTAGTTTACATTCGATTTATGTTCTTCATTTAATAGAAACCCCTTGCATCCTACATGATGACATCCAAAGCCCAAACGGCGCCCTCACTGAGGTCAAACGTTTCCATTGTCTGACCTCAGCGATGGCAGCCAATGCACGGGGCTGGGCCAGGGTTCTATTATCAGAGGATTCCAGTGCGTGTCATCCTGCAGTCTACATTTATTTACATTTGTGATCAATACTTTATGAATGTTTGTATTGTTCCTTGTGTCTCAAGGTTTACAATTATAATTTTTTATGAATGCCTTCACTGTCATTGACTGAGGTTCATTTATATTATGTATTGTCCTGACAGGGTTCTCCCAAGGTTTTTGTAAAACTTGGGGGCATTTTTGAAGCTTGGCTGAAGGATGCTGAATTGAAACGAGGCCTTTGGAATGTTTTTTACTTGGTGTATGTAATGCAATCTGGAGCATTCTAAATGATTCTCTATTGAAGATTTTTGTGAAATAAGTTTTAAAAAACCAGTTTTTATTAATTAATTTATTTATTGGATATCAGTCTCAATTTGCGCGTATCGGCCTGATATGCTAGCTTGTGCTTGGGGAGAGCCCTGGGTGCGCTCCAGTTGCGCTACCATATGCTGTACCATATGCTGTACCGTTTTTAAAATGTGCGCCACACTAACAATTGGAACCGCAACGCATTGTGTTAAAACATGTACGTTCGCTCGCTTCAGGCTGTCGGACCAATAATGCTGCGGTATCAATCTGTGTGTTGGGCAATGTTCTTTCATCTGCTTTTAAAATGAGATTTTTATTTTCCCTACAACTTACATTCGCTACATTTTGTGAACAATTTGAGGTGATTAATTATAACACTTTGTTACAACCAATCTGATTTGTTTGAGATCTAAGATTTAGTTCACATTAGTCTATTATTCATTGCTTTGTTACTGCTTTTCCCACCTTTATTTTTCAGTTGGCGAACATACATATGTAGCTATCACCTCCCTTGAGCGTTTGCCAAATTTCACAAACGTGCGCAAACGCTCTTTGCACCTAATGCGATCCACTTTGAAAACGTACACGTACATGTAGTTTGGCGAATGTTTGCATTGTTAGCTTGAGTGGAACGCACCCATGTGAACATGTACGTGGGTAATAATAAGGCATAGGCACTGATCAGTTTTGTTTTGCTTGCCTGTACATGTAAATGAAACTGGACCCTGGAAATGTGGGTTTGCAATCAGTTCACATTACAAGTTAAGTCTAACATTGGAATACAATGTACATGCAAGTCTCATGTGATTGATTTGACCTGTACGATATGTAAAACCAACATGTTTTGTTGTACAGAGGTACATGTATATGTAACCTTTGCCTATAGATAGGCCTAATGAATGTGTTCAGAGCAATGAGCCATAGCCCTGGCGGCCTTTCACTTTCGTAATACACTACAGTGACGTCCTGGATATCCGGTACCATTTCTGGGGCGGAAACATTTAAAAGCTTCATAAATCAAATCTTACCTGCAAGAAGCCACTAATTTCACAAGATTCACCTTCCGTGGCGGCATACATTTTTCTGCGGTGGGTTTTGGACGTCATATATTCCTCATTAATTCGTCATTTTCGTGAAACAATGTAGCTCCCAACGTAAAAAAAATACCAATTTTGTCTGACGTGTGTACGTGCACATTTGCGTGTAAGACGCAGGATGCATAACGCGCATATTGTGCGCTGCATTCGCATGTTAACGCTGTGCAGTCAAGATACTGTGACCAAAATGTGGCGCGTTTTGCGGTATGCCTAATCGGCGTTCGTGTAGACATATGCGAACACACGCAATCACCCGCGTCTTGGTTTTTCTGTGTTCGAAGGTTTGCAGAATTGTTTAACGTTGAGAGCTGCATTATTTCATGAAAATGACGGATTAATGAGTAATATATGACGTCCAAAACCCACCGCAAAAAAATGTATGCCGCCATGGAATGTGAATCCGGTGGAATTAGTGGTTTCTTGCAGGTAAGATTTGAGTTATGAAGCTTTGACATTTTTTCGCCCCAGAAACGTTCCCGTAATATTTAGGACTCTGTATCTGTGTACAGCACAGAGGAAGAGTCCTATATAGGGCTATATGAGCCAGTTTATGGAAACATACTTTCTTCCTGTCATGCCTGTGTGTCACCTGGAAGACATGTAACACACTGTACAGAGACATGTATAATGTAGAATGGCTCTTCTTGGCTTCCCGCAGGCAACTTTTTTATCAAAACTGAAGAGAAAACTCTCACCATCTATCCATCCGCTGCAGAGGTCAGCTACCTAAAACAAGGTTGACTGTTAACGATGGAACTGCACAAACAGTTCTTCTGTTATTTCAATTGAAAAAACTGAATTTCGATTTTCAGTTAATTTCTTTTGACCTACCCTTAATTTTGAAAAAATATCAAGTGTTATTAAAATTCTGAATAGCCCATAACATAAGTTGATGTTTCCCTGGAGTAATCTGCAAGTGTATACCAGGATCATTTACCTTGAATCCCCCTCTGGGTACATTAACTGTCTTTGTGTAGTTTTCAAAAAAAATACCAGATAAGATCTCCCATACAAAAATCCTAAATATATTTAAAAAGCTGAAATTCCAAGTCTGACAGTTTTCTTGACGAGTAACTGCATTTCAGATTGTGATAATTTTCAAGATTTGGAATAAATGCCAAATGTGTATCAAGAAATCCTCAAGATAAAATATCATGATTTATAATTTTCTGATAATCACTACGTGTTTAATCCTACATGTACAAGGCATGATGACTCAGAATGTAAATATAAGACTTGTCAACTTTTGAGTGATTAATTGAAAACTCCACAGTTACTAGCCGAACTGCATGTAGTGTTCAATGTACAAGTACAGATGTATGTGCGGTTCTGTGGTACATGTAAGGCCAAGTTAAAAAAAATACCAGTTGATCGTCCCCGCCCGCATCCTTGTTTGAGGCCGCATCCTTTTTTTTATTTTCGATTTTTCCTAAAAAAAAAAAATAATTTGTTTGTATTTTTAATCCACCCTTGACATATATATTTTAATTTTTGATGTAAACTTACCTCATGCAACAAATAGATATAAAGAAAGTTAGCGAAGATTTCAAACTGAAGAATTGGTGGCCTGTTTGAATTGAAATACTTGGCGGCCATCTTGGAAAAAAAAAAATATATAACAAATAAAAAGGCCCTCATCCTCCACTTTTTGGAAAAATCAGGACGATCAACTGGTATTTTTTTAAATTTGGCCTAAACACATACTGATTAAAAATTTGACTGACAGAAATTTAAATAGACTTAAAGCCGCGTTCGCATTGGATTAATACATAACTGAGACCATGGGAAACATTCCAATGGGTAAATCTTACTGGTGTCCGCACTTGGATTACGAGACGATGGTGAAACAAACTGAGTGACTAAACATGAACACATGAGGGCGCTACAACAGTGGCTGTGCAGCGAACCAGATGTGGTGTGAAGTATTCAGTCATTAAGTCTTGATTTATAATTTGATCTGACAGATTGTGTAGACTCCAACACAGCCGCTTCCTGTGCAGTTTTGTTGCCTTACCTGAAGAGTGTCCATCCTCCTGTAGTGGGAGAGTATTGGCAGCATCTGTATGTTCTGGATAGCAGAGACTAGAGCTCACATTGAGATGGTGAGTCAGTACATCAACTACGTAAACTACATGATTATTTCATTCATTCATTAAAGATTAACAATCACATTGCAACCAAATGCCTTAATTGAGTGGTTAAAAGGGAACATACCAAATACATCACAAGAAACATTAAAAACTGTTGCATTCAACACAAACATTTAACATTAAAATGGATGAATATTGACTTAGTTTTTCAGATTTGCTGAAACGACTATTGAGATGTTTTATGTGTATAATATAGCAGCTACACTTACTAAATTTAAAAGTTCTTGTTTTTGTTCAAAGGCAAGATTAATTTTAACCCATCTTCTTTTAAAAGGTGCCAGTATTAGTCTATTTCCCTGGAGCTAGTTCATTGATTGTTATTTGAAGTAACGCACAGTCCTGTTGTGTTCTTGCAGTCCTGTTGTGTTCTTGCAGTGTGGTAATAAAAATAGTGCTTATCATGTGACTTGCCCTAAACCAAGCAATATAAAGTTGTATCTTTTATTATTTTCAACTAGCCTTTGAGAAAGACTCTGCTGGGGTCCCAATGTGTGGCGATTGGAAAAAAGAGAGAAGATATTGCCCATTAACTGAAATTAATTTGTTTACTCATTCACTGCTTTCATCCAGGCCGATCAGGAGGAAGGAGACAGTCTGGTCTGTCTTCAGTCCAGCGAAGCCTTCCCATTGAAACCCATGGTGAAGGATGATCAAACGTTAGAGGTACCATACCACCAGCTGTCTGGAGAGAGCGTGATGTACCTTGGCAGAGCCTCGGATGCAGTCATTGCGCTGTCTAGCTATCGTCTGCTCATCCGTAACAAAGAATCCTTTGTCAATGTAAGTCTGATGTGAGATAGGAATAAATGGTACATGTACACCTTTTCTTTGGGGTTCTGTCAGAGAGAATGTACGGAGAATGTTTTTGGAGGACGACGGTCATTCAAACTATCTAGTGTACAATATTCAACAAATACATCGTAACAATAACAATAATAATAGAGTCTTATAATATGTACGTACCCACCATAGGGTACACCTTTGGTAACTACTCCACAAATTAATGGACATGAAACATTAGTTGGTAAGAAGCACTGCAGCTGAACATTTTGAGAAACACTTCCCTTCAAAGGAATGTAGTTTTAGAGAAAGGGATTTAAACAAAATTCAATCTGAGAATGAAACGTTTTCCCATGAAAATGCATGAAAAGGTCCCTGTTTGTACTTCTAGGTGAAAAGAAGCAAATTATGACCAAGTGTCAAGCTTAAAGGACTACAAAGTTCCATATTTGACCAGTCTGGGATTCAGACCCACATTCTTATGACTCGGCCACCACAACTTGAGTCTTGTGCATCAGACTGCTTGGCCACAACAATCCAAGAATCATGGAGGGATGGTACATCATTGGTTTCATGAAGAGAAGAAATATTGAATACAGAGAATGCCCATTCACACTTAGGAGTTACTTCAACGCAACCACAGGGCTTAAATTTTTAGAAAACACAAGTCCTCAGGGCTGGAAAATATTGTAGATAATAATATGTTTGCTCAACACAGTTTTTGCCGCAACCAATGCAAATGACATGAGCATTTGGCCGGTAAGTCTGTCACAAAACTTATAGCTGCTTGGCTTTTGTGAGCACATTTAAAATACTGGCCACCAGCAGCAACAAATGACCAGCCAAACAATAGTCTTGTGCCAAACAATCGTCATGTAAAGATATATATAGCAGTGAATATTATAATACCATGCAAAATACATACTGTGATAATGAAATGGGCTTGTGTGGCAGAAAGTAATTGTTTATCCAGATGTTATACAACGTGTACAAGGTCATTTTGGAACCTGAGTAAAGTCCAATAGTGAAATATGTCTGTATTTGATATGCTTGAATCAGAAACATCAACTAACAAATTCCTGCCATTTTTATTATTATTATACTTGAAAATATTTTGTGTACAACCAACAACTCAGTATTGAACCAGATTACCTGATGTCATCATCACAATAATCTCAATTGCACCATTTTGGAGGAAATGTCCATGTGTGTTATACAGTGTAGTGCACATTTTAGGTGACGTTTAAGTGTTGAGACGCTTACATGTTGACTCCCAAAATGGCAAGCGTGGCAGACTTGCTGCATGTTACGTGTGTGCAAGGGATCAATAGGCACATATACATGTAACTCCAGGATGCCTCAAAATCTCCCTTACATGTGCTATGCGCGCACACCGGTGAGGTAATGCCACACTTTCTTGTCTTTGTGTTTGCATATTTGATTGATCAGTGCCACAGATTGCCACTGCAGAAATTGACCAGGGTTGAGAACCTTATTTCTTCAAACAGTGGACCATTAATTCCATTGAAATTGGGCACAGCTGGTGGCTTCTTCAGTTTACAACTCTCATTGGCTATAGCTCTACTCTCTACATCAGCACGTGTGTGCCTCAAAGTGACACTGTTGTGGCTTGGTGAGGTCTCACTGAAGCATCTTGGGCAATTGCTCTACTCTCTACACCAGCATGTGTGTGCCTCAAAATGCCACTGTTGTGGCATAGTGAGGTCTCACTGAAGCACCTTGGGCAATGGCTCTACTCTCTATACCAGCATGTGTGTGCCTCAAAATGCCACTGTTGTGGCATAGTGAGGTCTCACTGAAGCACCTTGGGCAATGGCTCTACTCTCTACACCAGCATGTGTGTGCCTCAAAATGACACTGTTGTGGCATAGTGAGGTCTCACTGAAGCACCTTGGGCAATGGCTCTACTCTCTACATCAGCATGTGTGTGCCTCAAAATGATACTGTTGTGGCATAGTGAGGTCTCACTGAAGCACCTTGGGCAATGGCTCTACTCTCTACATCAGCATGTGTGTGCCTCAAAATGATACTGTTGTGGCATAGTGAGGTCTCACTGAAGCATCTTGGGCAATGGCTCTACTCTCTACATCAACATGTGTGTGCCTCAAAATGACACTGTTGTGGTATAGTGAGGTCTCACTGAAGCACCTTGGGCAATGGCTCTACTCTCTACATCAGCATGTGTGTGCCTCAAAATGCCACTGTTGTGGTATAGTGAGGTCTCACTGAAGCACCTTGGGCAATGGCTCTACTCTCTACATCAGCATGTGTGTGCCTCAAAATGATACTGTTGTGGCATAGTGAGGTCTCACTGAAGCACCTTGGGCAATGGCTCTACTCTCTACATCAGCATGTGTGTGCCTCAAAATGATACTGTTGTGGCATAGTGAGGTCTCACTGAAGCATCTTGGGCAATGGTTCTACTCTCTACATCAACATGTGTGTGCCTCAAAATGACACTGTTGTGGTATAGTGAGGTCTCACTGAAGCACCTTGGGCAATGGCTCTACTCTCTACATTAGCATGTGTGTGCCTCAAAATGACACTGTTGTGGTATAGTGAGGTCTCACTGAAGCACCTTGGGCAATGGCTCTACTCTCTACATCAGCATGTGTGTGCCTCAAAATGACACTGTTGTGGCATAGTGAGGTCTCACTGAAGCATCTTAGGCAATGGCTCTACTCTCTATTAGCATGTGTGTGCCTCAAAATGCCACTGTTGGCATAGTGAGGTCTCATTGAAGCATTTTAGGCAATGTCTCTACTCTCTACACCAGCTTGTGTGAGCCTCAAAATGTCCCAACTGTAATGCTCAAGTTTGGTTCGGTCCCAACTACAGTTGGGAGGATTCAAAAGTTGAGACTTCCCCCAAAAAGTTCCTTTAATTTAATCTCCAGGAAAGTCAATGGAATGTATATTTTGTCTGGTCGGTTGGCAGTCTGCCTAGGGGTGATTAAAGGGGTGGTGATAATACATTGGTTTATGGAAGAAATAATTCAAACTGTTTCATTGGATTGCGTCTGTAGGTGCTCAGATACTGAAGAAGAAAGCATGTAGCTGTTACCTTTTTCTTTTTGTACTGATACAGTTGTCTTACAATGTGATGAGTAATAAATGTGAGAACAGATTCAAATTCAAAACCAAAGACACTTGTTCCAAAAAGGACATCATTTTAATCGTTGACAATTCCCAATGGTACTGTTGGAACAGCTGTTAATTTTATACTGAGCATGCTGTCAGATTGAAAATTGTTAATATAAGACTGTTTGATGAATATTAATCGTGCATTGTACCCTACAAGGACAAACAAAAACAATAACCTTTTGGTAATTACTCAAAATTTCTAATTTCTTTCATTTATTTTCTTGCAACTTCGATGGCCAATTGAGCCAAAATGTTCATAGGTTTGTTGTGTTATGTAGTCCTATATGTTGGGTTACACCATAGAGAAGTGGTGGGTCCTTTCTCTATGGATACACTAAGTGAGGACACTGGTCTTTGACAATTACCAAACTGCCAAAAGTATACCCTGCTTTCACAGCAGACTTCCCACCTCACATTAGTTCACATCGTAATCATCCTTTCATAATAGCACCGGCATTGGTGTTCACAACACCGTTATTTGAAAACTTACATGCACAAAAACAACAAGAATCTTTTGAACATCAACTACATGTACTTTAAGCAGTTTCCATATTGATCTGATAAGGCCAAAGGGGGAGTGTTTACATGTACACAGTAAACTGAGAAATGATAAGGAAGTGCTTGTTATGTCTGTATATGTGTATACTGCCCAACTACTCATTGTAGGTCCAATGTTCAAAGTAATGATATCATTCATAGTTTTCTGGTTGTGAAGGTGTTGTTGGTTAAAGCAAAGCTTGCATCTGTGCATAGGGTTGGGTATAAAACTACAAAGTAGGGTTTGGCATTAACTGTTTCAGTGACTAGCCAGCAGCCCAGTCAGGTTTACATTTCACTAATCCGTCCGCTTTTGCACTTGTCCATAATTAATATTGAATAGGGATGCTTTCCAACTGTGAACTAGCCAGTCGAACCACTGGGAGTGAATTTTGACTGGTCCTCGGGTGTTTTAACTGGCTTTTGGCCAGCGGACCAATGTTAAGGGAGAACACTGCATATAAAGTCATGCGTTCCCACTTGCAGGAATGTCAGACATAGAATTTGTTCTGTGAAGTGAAAGGCCATCTTTATTTTGCAATGGGCACTTCCATTGAGAAACTGGGGGGAAGATTGGAATATAAATCTATATGAATAAAGGGGCATTTTGGCCCTGACGAGGGGCTACTTATGCCTAGTAATGTGAAGTACGCATGTGCACAAGCAAAAATTCCCTGCTAACCCGTGAAATATGCTTGACGTAAGCATGGACTTCCCTGCTGTCCTTAAGCGCCGATTCTTTGCTTACGGTAAGCAGAGCCATGAAATTGGCCCCTGGTGCATTAGAAAGTGTGCTGCCGTGTTGAAGGTTTCTTTCCTAGTGTCAAAGGTCATGTCTCTGTTTTTAGATACTTGAGAAAATAGAATTAGCTGTTGCAAACTGCTTACCAACCAAAAGGACCTGTGGTATAAATGCAAAAAGTTAGTTAGTGGCCTGACGTTTCGACCCCTTTTTTTTTTTTTGATACTTGGTACATGTACATTGTACATCACAGGCCTGGAATTACATGAAGGCCACCGAGGCCATGGTCTCTGTTGCCCTGGTCTTGACCTTGGTGCCCCTTTAAAAGTTTTCCATAGACTTAAAGATTTTCCAATGGAAGTTCCATTTGCAATATGAAAATGGCCTTGCTCTCTCACAGATGAAATTCCAGGCCTGCATTTTAAGGCTATTTCCCTTGAATTATTTAACGATCTTTCCTCACTGTTGACAAATCCAACACCATAATGCATTACTAAGAGAACACCTGATCTGTGGGACTCTGATTTATGGGGGGTATATGCCTTCTTCATGCATATGCCTACATGCATGATCCCATGTAAAGCATCAGTTTACTAGTGAAGTCCTCGGCCCAAAAGAAACCGAGAAACATGGGGTTGGATTTGTATGGGTTGTAGATGGTTCTAGGGTTAATTTGTAGAGACCAAACTCATGAGCAGACCCATTAAAATTATCTTGTTCTCAAATAACGTTCATGCCTGATACTTCACAGAGGCAATTGCCTCAATTCCCCCGGGTCAATGCCTTGGTGCCCCTCGAAATGTTCCAGTAGAAGTTTAAATTTCCATCATAGAGGTGCTTGTTTTTAAGAAAAAAAACCTGCCTTGCCTAGTATGCCTGTACAAGATGGAGTATTATGAATTTAGTGTCATGCTCAAGGACGTACATGTAGGTGCAACAATTTGCTAAGCTTGGATTCAAACCCGCATTCTTTTATCGACAACTTGACAGCTTGGTAACATTAACCATACACCAACTAACAATAATGTTCTCTTCTAGTTTTGTACCATTAATACATTAATAAGTTTTTTCCTGTTTGATATATTTGCAGGTACCAATCATGCTGGTAGAGAATGTTGAATGTCGAGATCTGTTCTACTTAGTCATCCTATGTAAAGACGGCAAGACATACAGGTAAACGCTGGTGACTTAAGGGAGTTTTCGCAAGCACACATATACAGATACGATAACCGTATCCATTCACATTTGTTTCACAATCCTTGAGTTATGTGCCAGGCTTAGGCTAAAGTATGGATACATGTTGGCATAAGTTTTGCGAGCAAAATAAATCCAAAATCATTTTTTGTATGTTCTTGTTACGTTGGAGAATTTGATTGAATAGTATTTTTGTTGAACTGTTCGTTTCAAGCCCACAAGTTAAATGCAGAAGAAAAGTTGTAAAGAAAGTTTCCAGCAAGCATGGCAAAATAGAGACCCTGTTTACACTGCATTTTCTTAATTTTTTGATCATAAATCACTAACACATTTCTATCTATATCATAAATTACATCTTTGAAGGCAATACCGGGGCAAATGTTTTTAATCTAGGGCAAAAATACAACTAAAATCAGCAAAACAGTATCTATTTTTAACATATGTGTATGAGCTCCCAAATCCGTTGTCAACATGCATGCAAAACACGAAAGCCGCAGTTACGCGTCACATGAACACACAAAGTGTTGACATATCCCCATTCGTATCTATGTGAACCCCCTCTATTCTCTTCTTGATCTTTTATTGTGTGCCGTCTAGCTAAAATCACACCAATGTTGTCTGTATCCTCTGGTTGCAGTCATATTTAATTGGTGGTGTAGGGGGGAGGGGATGTATAAGAGGACAGCAAAAGAAAGAAAACAAACAAACAAACAAACCCAACAAACCCAACAAACAAACAAACAAGCAAACACAAAGCAGAAACGAGAATTGTGACTTCAGAATGTACTCTTTATTAGCAGAACCTCTTTATTGTCAGTGCTCTTTATAACCAGGGTTGACTTTACTGACTATAGACTGTGCAAGTCTCGCACGCATTCGAACTTCCGGGACCATAGTGGTCCCAACCATATGGAGTTTTACGTGGGCGAGATTTTGTTTCGTCAATTATTTTAGTTTAACGTAGTTTATGACCTAGAAAATGATACATGTTGTTGGGAATGTAATACTAAGTGATAACAAAATATGAAAGTAAAACCAATTCAACAATATAACGAAGAAAACCCGAGAATTAAACTTGACCTCAGCTTCCGGTTATTGCCAAAAATTAAGAATTTTGTGCTCGCCTCCGATCATAAAACTTATGTAAAAGCTTGTTTTGGATGCGCGATTATAATCGCCAGATGTTGTAATTGCAAAGCAAACCCTTTTCATTGCGGTCTATGGTGTTGAGGCGTCGGCATTCCTCTTTAAACTGCGATACGGGTCAATTTAAAACCCATTTTTCTAAAAAGTTAACATCAAAAAAGCATCCTTGTCCCAGAGTTTTAATTTGTTTTTAATAATAATAAACACACTTTGGCGTATTTTTTTAAAAAGCTAAAACTAATTTCATAAAATTGTAATGATTTATTTTTGTTCAGATTTTGTCATGAGATATAATTTAAAACAAAGATTTGATTTCAGAAATAAAAATGTTCTTCGTTTGACGTGTTTTCTCGTTCGGATACGCGCGAGACTTGCACAGTCTATTATCACTGACAATAAAATACTTTGACCTTCTGATCTATCATAACCTAGTTCTGGAAGTTGTCTCTGCGTTAAAGACATAGTCTAGTCTAGATAGATGTTAATCAGGAAAAGAATGGTTAAATTTTTATACTGATATGTCATTCACTCTAGAAATAATGCTGATCATTTGTCCGGATGTAGCATTTATATATCCTCCAGGGGCATTGTTTAAAGTTTGTTTTTTTTTACCCAAAGGTATTTCTGTAGCTTTGCGAGGCAAAGGAAATTTAGCAGAGAGTCTTGTGTATAAACACAGTGAAAACCTTTACGAACTGTTTCCTTAAAAATGAGCGCGTAGTTAATTATTCCATTTCCTCATGTTAGCTTTGTGGTGTTTTTCTTGAGCTGGGTTGCAGCATATCATATGAAGGAATGTTGGTCAATCTCTTTAACAGGCGTGATATTCCTTCTACCTTAGTCTGATTTCCGATTTTTTTTTCCCCAGAAAAAATCTGGAATTTGTGTACTAATAAGGCCTGAAATGTTCATAAAAGCCTACACCATGTGTACTCGACGTTCAGCCCCTTTTCTCCATAAAATGTTCCTACTTTTATCCAGGGGCCAAACATCATGCCTGCTTTACAGGGTGTTTGTAACATTGGTAAGAGTAAAAAAAAAAAAATGTTCACAGATTCACACATAACTTACATGGTATAAAGATGGTCATGATGGGAAACTCCCTTTGAAATAGTTTTGCTTTAAATGCTAGAGTTTGTGAGAAATGAGTAAAACAATTAGTTTTGATCTCATGAGTCAAAAACTTGATGTTTGAAAACAGTGAAAACACTTCAGGTTTTTCCCCACTTTTTTTCTGGTGATTGCAATGACCGATTGAGCTTAAACTTTCACAGGTTTGTTGTTTCATGTATGTGTTGGGATACACCAAGTGAGAATACTGGTCTTTGACATTTACCAAAAGTATAAACTCCCTTTAAAGGGAGGGTATACCTTTGGTAATTACTCCCAAAAAATAGTAAGAAGCTCTGTAACAGCAGGGCTCGAATTTGGGGGGAAAATCCACAAGACTACAGGGCTTGTAGCTCAAAATCTTTACTGGACCAGACATTTTTTTACAAGACCAGATTCAAAATGTGAAAATAAAAAATTGCTGACACAGTTAAACATGCATTTGACTGCTTTTATATGAACCCGAACTGAGACAAGTAAGAGAAGAGTATACTTGATTACTCATAGAATCAAAAGATAATTTATCAGACCAAAGTCAACACTTGAACATAATTTGTTTCTGTTATTCAATTGAAAAACACAAGACCATCGGACTTGTTAGGTCATAAGTTTACTGGCCCAACGCTAAAATTACTGGCCTCGGGCCTGTGGTCCAGTGTAAAATTCGAGCCCTGCCTGTATCTGTTGATAATGTATAACATTTTGAGGAATGTGGTTTTAGAGAGAGATTCAAAGACATTTCAATCTGAGAAAGGTTTATAATATAATAATAATACAAAGCATTTATATAGCGCTTTAACTAACCAGAGAAAGTAATACAGTCGCTTCACACAATATTAAACAACAAGCAAAAAGGGTACAGAATAAGCAAAACACATAGAAGCAAAAGTGGCAGCAGCTCAGTCAGTGCCAACATGTCAAAATACTGACAGGTTTCTCAGAAATGCTACCATCCTTTGAAATGAAATTTTCATAGGTTAGTTTTATTGGATATATAGGATTTTAAACAATCGAATGGTTCCAAAAACCAAGGTATACTTTGCCTTTAGGGACCAAACTAAGACTAGAGACACCCGGCTGATTGCAATACAAGATATTCCAAGTATTAGGATCCCTTCGTTGTATTGGAATGGTAGTGTAATCAGCACAACCTCATTCTCAGGGGGATTGGTGGGTGGTACATCCTGATGCAGGAAGATGCATGTGGTTAATTTCCCTCATGACCCAATTCCCATGTTGTGTAGCTATGCCTGTTTACTTTCATGGTTTGGGTTCAAGGAGTTTGCCATTCTCAATTACTTCCTCATATTTTCACCTTTCGTTCTCCGTCCCTGTATTTGAAGTCTCTTGGTTTTGTAAAGGAAACCACTGACCATATGATGTACAATCTGTACGGTGTGGCCTAAGCCTCAATTTGGGGGAAAACTCCACAAGACCGCAGGGTTTTGTAGCTCGTAGAATGTTTACTAGACCCTAATTATTTTCGCAAGAGCTGGTAGAGAATGGGAACAGATATGAAAAGACCAGAATCAAAATGACAACAAGGTTTTAAAATATAAACTGTTTTTATTTGATTTTGGGTTGAACAAAGAAAAATTGACTAGAGCGGGATTTGAACCAACGACATCCGGTTTAACGTGCCGGCGCTCTACCAACTGAGCTATCTAGCCCTATGTTGGCGGTCTCCCTATTTTGTCAATATCTTTGTTCGGGGGGTGTTTTTATTTGAGAAGAAAAGATTGGCCTCGTTTGTCTTACATATAGGAAACTGAAACAGTTTTGAAAGATAACTGTCAGATTCAATTCAAAGTCAACATTGGAACATTATTACAAAATAAAAAATAATATCGATTTGAAAAATGCAAGAATGGCGAACTTGCCCAGTTCACTTGATCGAATCTGAAATCACTGGCGTTGGCATTTCTTGCAGACAGTGATATCTGAAAACAAGGAAAGCATTGATATATGAAAGAGATGTTTGCCCCTGCAAACCAACAGAATAGTCTGGTTCCCTCATTGAGTATTGCATGATTACAGTAACCGTTATGATCAGGGAATGAGACATTAAAATGGCACACTCCTGAACGAGGTGATTGGGGCCTAGCCTTATCACAACGCAGCAGTTCATGAAAGCTACATGTAAGGATAACAGGAAGTGCACATTTCCTGTCATTGCTTTTGAATTTGGAAGTTTGTAATTGAAGGCCGGTTTATCTGTTCTGTACGGAGCTCCACGAGGGCCATGCCACTTATCTAGATAACGACATAATTTATCTTGCCAAGTCAACTTTTTAGAACGAAAAAGTCGACTTATCCTGATAATTTATCTCACCAAGACGACTTCCTAAAACTAAAAGGTTGACTTATCCTGATAATTTATCTCACCAAGACGACTTCCTAAAACTAAGAAGTCGACTTATCCTGATAATTTATCTCACCAAGACGACTTCCTAAAACTAAGAAGTCGACTTATCCTGATAATTTATCTCACCAAGACAACTTCCTAAAACTAAGAAGTCGACTTATCCTGATAATTTATGTTGCCAAGACGACTTCCTGAAACTAAGAAGTCGACTTATCATGTTAGTTTATCTCACCAAGACGACTTCCTAAAATTAAAATGTTGACTTAACATGATAGTTTATCTTGCCAAGTCAACCTTTTAAAACGAAAAAGCCGACTTATCCTGATAATTTATGTTGCCAAGACGACCCTGAAACTAAGAAGTCGACTTATCCTGATAATTTATCTCGCCAAGAGAGGAAGTCGTCTTGGTTAGATAAATTATCAGGATAAGTCGACCTCTGAGTTTCAGGAAGTCGCCTTCGTGAGATCATTTATCAGGATAAGTCGACTTCTTAGTTTTAGGAAGTCGTCTTGGTGAGATAAACTTTCATGATAAGTCGACTTCTTAGTTTCAGGAAGTCGTCTTGGCAACATAAATTATCAGGATAAGTCGACTTCACAGTTTTAAGAAATCGTCTTGGTGAGATAAATTATCAGGATAAGTCGACTTCTTAGTTTTAGGAAGTCGTCTTGGTGAGATAAATTATCAGGATAAGTCGACTTCTTAGTTTTAGGAAGTCGTCTTGGTGAGATAAATTATCAGGATAAGTCAACCTTTTAGTTTTAGGAAGTCGTCTTGGTGAGATAAATTATCAGGATAAGTCGACTTTTTCGTTCTAAAAAGTTGACTTGGCAAGATAAATTATGTCGTTATCTAGATAAGTGGCATGGCCCTCGTGGAGCTCCGTAGTTCTGACTATTACTATCCAGGACCCAACTTCATAAAGCTGTTAAGCACAAAATATTTACAAAACAAATTTACATAAAGTTACTGTAGTATCAATACCTGTAATGACTAACTACTTTTATATTTGCATTTCATTTACAAGGGGGGTGTGGGGGGGGGGGGGGGGGAGTAGCCTTATTCTGGTAAGCATAATTTTGTTGCGTTCAGCTTCTTTTTTGTGCTTAACCAGCTCTGTGAAATTGAGCCCTGATTGTTTATTTTACACGTTACTCTTAGGCTCTCCAACATTTCATTTCACTTGCAGGTGTAAGTTTGCTACCAATGAGCAGTGCCAGGACTGGTTGGCTCGTCTAACTACGGCCACCGCACCACCCAATAAACTGGAGGATCTATTTGCATTTGCATTTCATGCTTGGTGTTTTGATCAGGTCCATCACGTCCGAGAGTCGTCTTGTCCCGGTGTTGGCTTCCTGCAGAGCACCGGTGAGTACCATCAACACCTACCTGTCGTGTTACTGTTCGGATGCACTCGGAGACCAATGTTATTTCATAAGTGACAAAGTTTGACAACAGAGAAATGGGTACTCGGCCAAAATGGATTTGTCATTGTACTTCCTGTCCTTATGGCGTGTCATGGTCGAGCAGTTGAGAGCACCAGACCCAAGCTCTGGTGTTTCTGATAAGCAGAGTGTGGGTTTGAGTCCCGGTCATTGCACTTGTATCCTTGCCACTTAGAAGAACACAGAACACTTATCGTGGAAGAGTAGGGATTAACCCTGGTGTTTCTGGTTCACATAGTGAGCACTCTTGCCTACAGGTTTTCTCAGGCTTGTGAGCTACAGTGATTTCAATGTAAGTTCACTTAAAAGGCATCCTTGGTTTCATTGCCAGAAATATATAGGCCCCTAATGTAATGATAATAACTCCTTCAAAAACAGTGATGTCCAATACCTCTAAGCACTCCTTATCAGATTTTAGCGGCTGCGGCTGTGGCTGTGGCTTGATGGTCAAGTCAACAAGCATTGAAGCATAGGGTGCCCATGGCGAGACCCTAAGCAACAGCTGCAGCCAGAGCCGCAGTTGTCAATTTTGACTCTGGATTATTCTCTCTGCACAAAAATGCTGCCAGGGCACCAGTTACAGCAATATGACATGTCATCATAGCTGGTGAGCCTTGTCTGCACAGCAAGGTATTTCTGTGGCATTTTTCAGCCTTCAGCAATTGTTTGAAATGTTTACAAACAATTTTGAGTGGAATGAGTTGCCAACATTGGTAAATGTTCATTGTTCGTGTCACTTTCCGCAGTGCTGCCAAATATAGCATTTGCGGCAGAGCTGCCAACTCTCCCTGATTCGGCAGAAAGTTCCCTGAAAATAAACCAATGTTTCCATGTATTGTTCTGATGAACAAATTTGAAAATCATCCTGATTGTTGGAAACTTTTTCCCTGTTATGTTGAGTGTAATTCCAAATATCTCCTTGGTTGTTGTACAAACTCTCCCTGATTGCAATACAAATGTTGGCAGTTCTGGTTTCGATATTGACAGTGCACCAACAATCAGTTCAATGTAACAAAAGCACAATGCAAAGCATTACTAAAGGCTTCTGTAAGTGAAATACTACCCAGCCATATAAAGTTAGGCCCCAAAATAGCCTGTATTTGACTGTGATGCTAAAGCGTGTGTCTTGTTAACTGTAGGTGATATACCAGCCTATTCCTTCAGTAGTGAAGTCAGCAGACAAGGGTATGATATGAAACAAGCATGGAGAGTCTTTGAGAATAAGGAATACAAGTGAGTACAGAGCTTGATTTTGGTTGAAAAATCCACAAGACCGCCGGGCTTGTATCTCAACTTTTTTTTACTGAACCAGAATTATTTGAACAGGACCAGAATCAGAATGAGAAAAGACTATACTAAACTGCTTTTATTTGAACAACACTAAGAGAGATTTATGTCATTTGTCTGATGGGTATTGTCAGATTGTAATTACACTGTGATACTCAACATAATGGCGTGTCGTGGCCGAGCGGTTAAGAGCACCGAACTCAAGCTCTGGTGTTTCTGTTCAGCAGAGTGTGGGTTCGAGTCCCGGTCGTGACACTTGTGTCCCTGAGCAAGACACTTAACTATAATTGCTTCTCTCCACCCAGGGGTAAAATGGGTACCTGTGAGGGCAGAGATGGTTCTTGTGATTGATTTAGCCTAGTAGCGCATATATTGCAGCACAGGCTGTATACTCCCCAGGGAGCTGAGATGGTTTAAGGAATGAAATAAATGGCCCAGTGACCAGGGGTAATTGTTCGAAGCGCTTTGAGACACCCTTGGATGTGATAAAGCGCGATATAAATCCATATTATTATAATTGAAAGAGATTCAAAGTCGATATTTGAACATCGTTTTTTTTCATTCAAGTTTTTCACAGTGAGTTAACATTATTCAATTGTAAAATGCAACACCACTGGACTTGTCTGGTCATGAGTTTATTTGCCTGACACTCAAATCACTAGCCTCAGTGTAAATTTCAAGTCCTGGAGTAGTGTAGTCATCAGGTGTTCTTTATGAGTTTTGCATGTTTATGGCATGCATTGAGTTTTTTCCTGACTACTTCAAATGTGTGTTACTAATTACTGCCTATCATCAAAATTATCCAGCTGTGCTTTTCTTCTAAAAAAATGTAACATTCCGCACCAAGCAAAGTTTCAAATCTTACTTGCCTTTTGTTTGTTTGCTGTTTTGCAGGTACTGTTCATCCTACCCATTGCAGCATATCGTACCAGCGTGGATCACAGATGAGGAACTGAAGGCTGTCAGTAGTTTCAGAGCATCCAAGAGGTTTCCCTCTGTAGTATGGAGGTAAATACACAGTAGTTTCAAAGGTTTCCCTTAGTAGTGCCCACGTAGTGCCCCAGGCAGGATTTAAACCTGGGTCCCAGAGGTGGAAGAGGAGGAATGATACACTATGCCAAGGGACTGAAAACCCAGTCCACAAAGTGCCTCCAGAGGGATTTGAATTGGGATCGTAGAGGTGGGAGGTGAGGAAAGATGCCACCGTGTCAAGGGACTGAAAACCCAATCTACAAAGTGCCTCCAGAGGGATTTGAACTGGGGTCCTAGAGGTGGAAGGCGAGTTGCCAACTCGACTGCCCACTTGAAACTGGCAAAATGGTTAATTCTGTACTTTTGATCTCTGATCAGACATCAGCAGAATGGAGCAGTGATAGCACGGTGTAGTCAGCCAGAGATAGGTTGGTTTGGCTGGCGTAGTGATCAAGACGAACACTTCATAGAGAGTATACTGAGAGCATGCAAGACGGACAATCCACAGAATAGAGTAGAGAATGTAGAGAGACCAGCGAATGGAACGGCTGGAGGGGAGACTAATGGTAATTCAGTTTTCAATCTCTTTACTAGTGTAGTTCTTGTTTATAGGTGGTTGCCGCTTCTGCATGGGGGTTTGTTTTCTGTCCTCGATGCAAAAAAAAAAAAATCTCCAAATGTAGACTTACGGCACGTTAATCAGGAGGTCGTTGTGTCAAATCCTGCTTTAGTCAATTTTTCTTTGTTCAACCCCAAACTTTTCATTTGTAAAACGTTAATCAATGAAACACTGAAGAAGATAAAACATTGTATAATTTCAGAACGTTTGAAAAAAAAAAATCCTCAAAATTGAAAATCCAACTATGATTGGTTGGTAACATCCTCAAGTATAATATAACATCCTCAAGCTGTTGAACTTAGATTTGATGATGTGTGCCCTCAAAGGCAGGGTGCACTTTTGGCAATTACTCCACAAGTTAATGATCATAAATTCTTACTTGGTAAAGAGTGCTGGAAGGCTGTTGATATTATAACATTTTGTTTGAAACAACCCCCTTTGAAGTAAAGTAGTTTTAGAGAAGGAGGTATTTTTTCACCAACGATTTAGAATCTGAGAAAAGCTTCAGGCATGAAGCCCTTCTCAGCAGGCGTGATATTTTTCCTACTTTAGTCTGTTTTCCGATTTTTTTGCTCTTGGGAAAAATCTGAAAAAGTGCTATTAGTAAGGCCTGAAAAGCCTTTTAAAGCCTACACCTTGTATACATGTAGGTCAGCCATTGTTCTTGATAAAATGTTCCTGCTTTTTCCCCAAGGACAAAATATTATGCCTGTCTCAGGCATCTGAAAGCACACATTTCTATGCAACAAGAGTGTTGTTATTAGTAATTATTTTCCTGCAACTTCAATGACAAATTGAGCTCAAATATTCACAGGTTTGTTATTTTATGCTTATGTTAGGATACACCAAGTGAGGATACTGGTCTTTGACAATTCACAAAAGTATACCCTGCCTTTGATGTGAATGTGACTTGATATTGTTTGATTGATTTCTGTAGACCCGAGTCTTTTACCACACGTAGACACAGACTCCAGCAGTAGGAAAGTCTTGATTGTAGATGCCAGATCCTACACAGCAGCCTGGGCTAATAGAGCCAAAGGAGGTGGCTGTGAATTCCAAGGTAATAATAATTATAGAAGCAAAAATTGATCTTGAGCCGTTTCAAGGCTCAACATTTACACTGGGCTACAGGCCGGAGGCCAGTGTTTTTAGCGCTTGACCAGTTTACTTACGACCAGATAAGTCCAGTGGCCTTGACCAAGAGCCATTTCAGTGCTGGAAATTTACCCTGGACCACAGGTTCGAGGCCTGTGTTTTTAGCGTTGGGCCAGTTAAATTTTGACCAGACAAGTCCAGTGGCCTTGACCTACATGTAGAGCCATTTCAGTGCTGGAAATTTACCCTGGACCACAGGTTCAAGGCCTGTGTTTTTAGCGTTGGGCCAGTTAAATTTTGACCAGACAAGTCCAGTGCCCTTGACCTACATGTAGAGCCATTTCAGTGCTGGAAATTTACCCTGGACCACAGGTTCGAGGCCAGTGTTTTTAGCGTTGGGCCAGTAAACTTATGACCAGACAAGTCGGATGGTCTTGTGTTTTTGAATAATAATACCTCAGTTCAGCTTTAATTAAACAAATATTTAAATGTTGACTCTGAGTCTGTTGAATATCTTTCATTACTATTTTTATGATAATATCATAAGACAATGAGATAGATCTTCTTTTAGTGCTTGTTCAGATAAAAACAGTTTAATTGTTACACTGTGTAGATTCTCATTTGATTCTGGTCTTGTAACAAATGTTCTGGTTTAGTAAAAAATTTTAACTTGTGGATTTTTTCCCACTGCAAATTCAAGCCGTGCATTTAGCTCTGCCCCTTAAGACACTGGTCAATCGAAAGTAACACTGAAAAGGAAGCTTCAGTTCTAGATGTGGAAGGAAAACTCCAGTGAAAACCCATGCCATCAGGTGGGGACTGAAAACCCAATCCACACAGTGCCCCTGGCGTGATTCGAACCGAAGTCCTAGAGGTGGAAGGCGAGGAAATGTACCGCTAAGCCAACCTGACCACAAAATGAACACCCTGGTTGGGATTCGGATCCACAAACAATAGGTCTTTAATACACTCGACAGCCACATTTTTTCTAACTGTTTGTATTTTTGTTTCTTTGTGATTATCTTTAGAATATTACCCATCTTGTGACATCCAGTTCATGGGTCTCGCCAACATTCATTCCATCAGAAAAAGCTTTCAAGGTGTAAGGCACATTTGTAGTAACACCTCGGATGTGCCCAAGTGAGTATCTAGGCCTAAGTAAAAATCCTCCATTCAGTTGAGCTGTTGACTTGCAGCTTTTATGACTTGGTCTCTAATGGACCTTGGACTTTGTTGTTGATCGGGCAGAGTAATTTTGCCCAGGTAAAGACAATGTAAATTTCTACTGGTCCTTTGTAAATGGATTAATGGCAAATGCAAGGACTGCTCGTGACAACTTGCTAATGCAAGTTGAACAAGAAAGTCATAGATAACTTTCCTAAGTATTTTTTATGCTATAACAACTAACTATTTTACTGTAACACCTATGCGCAGAAACTGCCATCTGAAATTCAACTCGGAGGCCATCAATTGTTGTCAAGTATCCCGTGACATGCTCAGATGTTTTCCCTTTTATTTTTAAGCCAGCAAACCTTTGTTTGTAATTTAACCTAAATTAACTGTTCAAGGTATATTCCTAAAACAGAAGTTTACATTTTTATTGAGCCATTGGGTCTTTTCTAGACATTTCTGAGAGGCAAGTCCAAATCTAAACGATTGACACCACTGACACCTTCGATTCCTCCCCTTTGCATCGTCTTCAGTTGGCTGTCCCTCCTGGAGGCCACGAAATGGCTACAACATCTCTCTCTCCTGCTCAAGTCAGCTCTGGTGGTAGTCAACGCTGTAGACAAGGACGCTAATCCAGTGGTAGTCCATTGCTCTGATGGCTGGGATCGTACACCACAGATTGTGGCTCTAGCTCAGCTCCTGTTGGATCCGTACTACAGAACACTCGAGGTTAGGCAATGAGTTCCTCCCATTCAAACCACCGTTTAACCAAAAAACCAGGCTGGGAAGGAAAACAGTCTGGTTCCTCTTTGGTAGAACGAGAACCAGATTTCATAGTTCGTCTGCTCAGAACTGAGGTCATAAGGTCATAAGTGCAACTTGTATGGGTGTCATAACATTGCTTTTGCATATTTTTGAGCTTCTGGTAATGAGGTTTATTGATCATGGGTGGTCTTCAAATAATTTGTTGGCAAAAAGAAACATTCACTTTCGAAGTAAAACATTCATTTGTTGATTTTGATTTATTATTTTCAAAACTGATACTAATTTTTCATTTAATGACCTTTTTTATCATTACGAAGATGAAATTACCATGAATTACGTTATAATTCTGAGCAGACAAATTGTGGACACACACAGGGAGCTATACAAAAATCTACTCCAATCCAACCCGTGCCTCTGTATTAAACTGAGTTTGTAGTCCACCCTATGCGAGAAGTCTTGTAGTGTTTCATACGAAACACAGGCGTACTACTTCACAGGATTATCTCCTGATTCAGAGCTGCCAACCTTCCCTGATTCTGCAGAAAGTTCCTTGAAAATAAACCAATCTTTTCATATTCTGACATGTATGATAAACAAATTTGAAAATCTTGACATTTTTTCCCCTATATAATTCTTAACATCTGCCTGATTGTTGTTCAAAACCTCCCTGATTGCAAGAGACAAATGTTGGCAGCTCTGCCTGCTAAGGATTTTTACAAAACCTCTTTGAAAAACCTCTTCGCAGCATGGAGCGAATTGCGATGGTGGAGTGACCGACGTCTTGCACCAAGACTAGATGTATAGTCGCTCGCACTAGGGATTGATTCCTCGGTCTTTGTCTCCTTCATGCAGGGCTTTCAAGTGTTAGTGGAGCGAGAATGGCTGCAATTTGGGCACAAGTTTGGGGACCGCTGCGGTCATAAACCCAATCATGACGATACCAATCAGAGGTGCCCTGTGTTCCTGCAGTGGTTGGACTGTGTACATCAACTCATTCTACAGTACCCAACGGCATTTGAGTTCAATCAAACATTCCTGGTAAGTCTATTCACTGGTAACCAGTCATGTACAATCGGATACTACTTCCCAGAGCTGCTTCTGCAGAAAATACTGAAACATTTCTGCTCAGCAAAAATGAGCAGGATACCAGTCACAGATGGTACTCTGGTAGGCATACTTGTTTGTGCTGTTGCTTTTTGTGCTGAAGGAGCTCTATGGGAATGGACATTACAAGAGGTTCACCTTGAGGGGATTAGTCTTTTTCTTTAAATATCAAGTAATAATGACACTTTCCAGGTTGTGTCATAAACTGGTATGATCTCTGGCTGTACATCAGCATATAGTTCTATGGCTTCTGACTGGCACCCCGCAAACAAAGATATTGGCAAAATATAGAAACTGCCAACATACGGCTGGATAGCTCAGTTGGTAGAGCACCGGCACATAAACCCGGATATTCAAATCTTGTCCTATTCAATTCTTCTTTGTTCACCCTAATAATTATATATAACTGCCTAGTCAGTTTCCCTTGTTGTTCGGTGCTTGATTTTGTTTTAATGGGACACAATTTTGGGGCGCACATTCTTGATTGTGATTGGCTAATGCATAAAATGGATTGGTCTATGTCACATAGTGCTTCATTTTGTATTTAAAGCATGTTACTGACATGGATTAATGGAACAAGCGATGTCTAGGCAAGGCAGTTCGTAGAATTAACTCCGTCAAGAATTCACAATAAATTAATTATTCATAAATACCTGAAACAGTTTATCCATTCTGATTGGTCGAGAGGAGATCACGTGGCCATGTTTAAACATGAAGATAAGGTTGAATGTTTATGTTTTTGATGCTTAACAGGTGAAGCTGGTACAGCACACATACTCCTGTCTGTTTGGAACGTTCCTTTTCAACAACGAACAGCAACGAGCGAAACACTCCATCAAGGATCGTACGTGCTCTGTATGGTCATTGCTGACCACAGAGGGACATAAATACCGTAATTTCCTCTTTGCTCCGTCAACTGAAACAGTAAGTTTTGATTGGCTAAAATTTGTGGGTAGGTTTGTGCGTGGGTAGGTATACACCTTCAAACTGGGGACCTATAACAAAAAAATGCCAATAGGCTCCTTGCTTTGGTATCCTCGAGTACAAACAGCAGAATGACAACTTGGAGGTCCTAATTGCAGGTGTGTACACACTTGTGTTTTCACGTGCATTTATGCATGCAATCATTGACAACAATTTTAGAAGGACTTGGCATATCAGCTCAAAACTTGGTATGTGGATTTGTCTTGGGATCCCTCTGAAGCAGATTCTTTTTGGGGGACACTGGGCCAATGTCCAGGTCATTATGGCTGAAACAAAAGAAATGATGTCCAGGTGATAACTTGAGAAGGACTTAGGGTAATATCTCCAAACTTGGTTTGTGGATTGGTCTTGGTATCCCCCAGAAGTCTATTGTTTTTGGACCACCTAGGTCAAATTCAAGAAATGGACTGGCTTGCAAGATTTTTCTTGTTTTTCGTAGTTCTGTAGACTTCTGACTAAAAGTTGTGATTTGATCTTCCCCCAGGTCCTGTATCCAGGTTACAATGTACGCACAATGCACTTCTGGACAGCGGTATTCCTGTCAGATTCCGCCCCAGCAACCTGCGAAGACATCAACTCAAGCTCACAACAAGCTACACAGGCCGCGTCGACAGAGGGCGCTAAGCTTACTCGCACCCGCTCCGTGGATGACCTGCACAAAGGGGAGGAGGAGAATCGACGAGGGAGCATTGTGGAAGGTAGTCCTTTAGTCAGGCGACTGAGCGATCCCAATCTGAGTGAGCTCAAGTTAGATGGAGGGAGGATAGGCTCCCCACCTCAGGGCATTAAGATTACCGACTTACAGCTCAGTGGTGCAGCAGTGAAGGCTGATGAGATAGACCCAGACACGGAAACTATTTCCTCTGATGAGATTATTAATAAAGAATCCGAGGATAGCAATCATCTCAACCAAGAGGTGGATTCTATGTCAGAGACGGAGACAAACACAGAGTGTCTGACGAATGGCCACTCAAAAGGACTCCCTAATGGAGATTGTAGTGATAATGACTCTGTTGGTGTACCCTATGAAGGAAGCTCGAGGACCTCTACACCAAGGCATCATAAATGCAGCAGCCGGCAGTCCCTGGATGGCCCCATGAACGGATCCACAGACACCCTCACTGGGGACTCCATCGGTAGAGACGGCACCCTCGATCTGAACCATTGGAATGAATGTAATGGACACGCAGACACCAGTGATGAAAGCAGACACAGTCCATTGGAGTTGAAAGTTGATACTGATCCAGCAGACAGTGTAGCCGATAACGGCCTGTCAGTAAGCACAAGCACATCAGACTTGACATGCTCAAACATAACCACTACTCTACCACTTCTTAACAGGCCGCTCTTCTGGAGCACTCACATGTCTGTCTGCGGCTCAGAGTCGCTTCCTGACTTACGGAATGGCGATAGCCAAAACACAAGGCATGCCTCTAGTTCTAGCATCCCAAACTTCTACTCGGCCCCATCTAGCCCCATTTCAGGCAGCGACTCTAAGCCTTGCCTGACCTCTAATGGTTCAGATTCGTTGCCCGTCAAGGGATCTGCGAGTTGTCTGAAGGTGGGGCGTCATTTAGATGCCGATGGCCTGACCACGGTGCCTGCGCCTGAGCAGGAGAGATTGCTTGTGTTGATACAAGGCTACCAGGACGAGGTGACGATGTTACGTCAAGAGTTAATCCGAATGCAGAAGCTGGTTCAGCAATCTACTCATGCGAGACCTCCGTTTCCCCCGGTAGCAATAAATGGGGTCTGCCAAGAGAAAGCTGTGAGTATCCTAATAGTAGAGCATGAGGCTAAGTCCAAACTGGCGGCTACGGCTATGGCTAGATTTCTGTGTCATCATGTGCTGGAAGTATAGGGCGCCCGCAGCAACACCTTTAACCAAAGTCGTAGCCGTAGCTGTAGCCGCCAATTCGGATACAGCTTTCAGGCCTTGAACTTCGCCCTTGAAGTAGACTTGGTTCCAAGTCTGTGATCGTGGTTTTTAGTCTACCTGATAGCCAATACATTATTGCCTGAAATAGCGCCCTCTTGTGAATTAACATCCATCCTTTGCGAGTTAGAGCGTGTGGTAGCTAATCTGCGGGGGAGTTTTGCGTGGCTGATGCAGATAAATAATCGCGATCTCAGACTTGAAATCAAGTCTACCTTTGAAGGGGCACAGCAATTTTCCTCTAGTAAGGGGCAATTCTAGGAGAAAAAAATTATAATTTGTATTAGTTAGAACTTTGCATAGGGCACCACAGCAATAGCACAGGGCACCACGACAATTGCTGTGGGTGCCATGGGTTCATTCAAGGCCTGAGCTTTATAGTATTGTTTGACTAGATGCCTGTTGCTATTGTTTTGTTTTTTTTAGTTATTCTCTCTGAGGGTTGGAGAGCATCTCAAAACTGGGTACATTCTTAATTTATTTGGAGTGTTTCCTTGGGATCACAAGTTGTCCAAAAAAACCTTTTGTTTTTGGTGTTAAAATTCTATTCCACTTGTTCCCACCCAGTCATTGGGAACAATAAAAAAACATATTTTGTTCCAGAAATATTTCAAGACATATCAATTTAGTGTAGTATTTGTTTAACGTTCTGTACAGACTAAAGATTAGGAAGTTGCGTGTGTATTGAACAGTATTAAATAGCCGTTTGGTGACAATGATATCTTGTAGGTATTCTGCACGGATATTGAAGTAGAGAGAGACCGCGACGGCTCGTCCCGCTGCGGCTCGCTACAATCAGACATCTCATGGGAACAAGTAGATGAGACTGAAGCCAGACGAACACTCTGGATGCCAGACTATGCCGCTACCCAATGCTTCAAGTGTAACGCACAGTTTAATGTAGTCTTTAGGAAGCACCATTGCAGGTAAAGACAACATCAGAATGTTAAAATTAGGGTTAGTAGCAGATTAGAGGCACCTGTGCATAGATGTCCAGACCAGCTGATGCTCCTTTGTTAGGTGAAACCACAGTCAAGTATCAGTTCTTTTGTCCAAGCGTACTTCTTAATGATACAAGATGATACAAGATGATACAAGGTGCCAAATGGTTTCTTTCAGATTGCCAAACGGCTAAAGCTTAAAAAATGAACCGTTTGGGACAACCATTCCACGGTTGCCAAACTGTTTCTATCAGCACCCTAGGGTGTGCATAACATGGGTAAGAGTAAATACATAAATGTTCACAGATTTGCACACAACTTACATGGTATAAAGATGGTCATGGTGGGTAACTCCCTCAAGGGCAATCGAGATGAAAGTTTGCATGTATTCAAGTTTGGGATGTTTTATATTTAGTATTATTATTATTTCATTTTATCACAGCATACAAAAGAGAGATCACATTTGTGACCCGCTCTATCGAAATGAGGAATGTCTCGGAAATCACATTTTCGTGTAAATCGCCATACAAAAGTTGTTGACATTCAAAAATCATGGGAAAAAAAATTTAAATCCGATTCCGTGATTTCGGTGGAATTAAGTTAAACAAAACTTGATCTTTCTTGTCGTGGTCTTACCTTTAATTGAAAAGATGAAAAAATCCACAAAAAGTATGTTTTCTTGAGCATTTGTGTACGCGTAGTACAATAGCTAGCTGTTGTTAATAACGATTATCTAACTAAACATGTCATAACAAAATGGAATTGACCTTGCCTTGTAGACTTTCTTCATTACCCGATAACTTCGGAATGGAATAAGTGCTGGAAAGCCAGTGAGGTACTTATTAACATGGTGTGCATAACTCAATTTTCAAAATTTCCGAGACATTCCTCAATTCGATAGAGCAGGTCACATTTTCTATTCTATATTATTGTTGTTGTTGTTGTTGTTATTATTATTATTATTATTATTATTATTATTATTATAAAAAGTACTTATTGTGCGTTTGTCTTTTAGGAGCTGTGGGCAGATCTTCTGTAACACCTGCTCTAGCTACATGACAGCCATCCCCCATGAACAACTCTATGAACCAGAGAGAGTGTGTAAGACATGCTACGACACGCTGGAGAGGAATTACAGTAGGAAAACACAAATAGCAGCAGATTTGGGCTGAGCATAAGTAGTGATTACAATTTACTTTGAATAAGGAGAGTTGTTTTGAAAATTGTTTTCTGATCTGCTTACACACTTTGAGTCTCAAAACTGGAACACAACGTGAATAGCCCCATCATTAGACCATGACACCCCCCCCCCCCCATCCTGATTCAACCAAAGTTTGAAGTCTAGAATAATTTGTTTCAAAAACATCACATTCATTAACTTATGACAATAATTTACTTAGCAAAGCTTTAAAAGTTTCAATTCCCATAGAGCTGTAAATCATGTTGACTGATGTTGTGCATCATCGTCAATTTTCTTCAGTGACAAACCAGTAAAAAGTTTTATTTTATTTTTATTTTTTCGGTGGGGGGGTGGGGGGCTTGGCAGGTTGTATTTCTTTCCTCTGTAGGGTTCTCTCCAGAATATTTTCAAAAACCGTAGTGCATTCTTGAACTGAATTTTTCAAGTTTGGCCCGAGTATGCTGAATTGAAACGAGGTCCTCTGAATGTTTTTTTACTTGGCGTTTATCTTTGGTTTTAAAAGTCCAACTGTGTAATCTGGAGCATTCTAAATGATTTCTGTCTGATTTTTGTGAATTTTATCTGAAGTCACCCCCCCCCCCCCCCCCCCGCCACCCAAAAACCTAAAACCCACCATTTTTATTTTGCTTATCGGCCACAATCACATGTGTTGACGTGGTGTGTATCGGCCCGATATGCTACCTTGTGCATGGGGATAACGCTGCTATGCTTTGGGTTGGCAAAAACCCTCACCTTCATGTTGTGGATGAAAGCAAAGGCGCATTGTTCCATGCTGTTTGATTTTAAAAAGCAGTTTTTGTTCTCACAATGTGTAAGCCGGTTATAATTGTTCGATGAGATCAAGGTGAATGAAGACTTGTCAGGCGTAGCCTGGGTTTGAACACCTTTTCAGTCTTTGTGTGCTGTTGCTACCTTCAAAGACAATGAGCATTATTAGCTCTGAAGAAGAAGAAAACAATTCCTGAAGGATTCTGTCTGGTCAGGCATCAAATCCTTACCTGTGACTTTATTGTGGTCGAAATGTTATGGTTAAGTCAGAATAAAAAGGCCTTTACATTGGACACCATAATGTTTAGATTTAGGTTTTCAGTTGGGTGTACAAGAGGTCAAAGGTGAGGATTTGATGCTTCATTGGTTTAGGGAAAGTACAATATAACGTCATTGAATACCAGTTTAAGTCAATAGGTTCTCAAACACACCAATGATTGTGTATCCCTTAATAATAGTTTGTAACTACGAATTTAAACAGATGTTTGTATTGAAAGTCATTTTTTCTTTTTGTCCTACCTAGAAAACCCCCCTGAAATCTTCAAATGATCATTAGGCTTTTAGCCATCAACTTAACTTTCTACACAACTTTCTACACAAGGTCACAGTCAAACATGAATAAATAATCCATGTAGTTTTGTGGCAACATTTGAGAGTCCACAGCAAGAGTGTTATGGATGAAATTGAATGCTGGATTCATATTGATTAGAGGTCTCCAGTATACTACTTAGTCAAAATTCAGTTTAAAAGGGAATTGTTATTCACCACAACCAATTATAGTTGTAAAAGGTATATTTTTACAGGAAAAAATAGTGAATGTCCTGGGCCCAATCTCATGTCGGAATTCTGCACTTATGGCTCATGGAATTATGTAAGCTGTAAGCACATAATTGACTGACTGACTACCTCTGTCTACCTCTGACTGACTACCTCTGTCCAGGGAACATGCAAGTTAGCGTTCCTAATTGATCATGCTGGTATCCGTGTGCATTTCAACATGAACATTGCTTTAATGACAAAAATAAAGGCGGAGTCTTGTAAAGCGCATGTATCCACAACAAGGTGCGCAAGGCAGGGCTCGAGTTTGGGGTGAAAATCCACAAAACCTCTGAACTTGTTTGTACGTGCACTGGGGTTTACAGTGACATTCTGGAGTGCTGTGCAAATATAAATAACTATCAATATATACACACAATTCAACAATAACTTCAAGCATTTTAACACGCTTTACTTTGTAAATAGAATCACAGCCCTAACAATAAGTGAATCAGAAGGAAAAACACAAAGTAATAACACATAGTCTGGCAGTAATCAATAGAGGAAGATGTCGGTAGCCCCCTGAAAGTTGCCAACAGATCCCTAAGTATATACCAAGATGGGACAGAAATTAAATCCCGGAATTAATAAGCATCATATGTATATACTCATGGGTTTGACTTCAAAAGAAATGAACTGATTTCAATAGAAATAAAAACCAAAATCTGTTATTTTCATTTTTTTTTTTTTAATGACATGTCGTCTAACATCACAAGGCAGAATGGCCACTTCAAGGTGAAGGCTACACTTAACTGATCACTCAAGTTTTAAGAGACATGTTGATGTACATGCACATGATTGGTTCTCAACCAATAAAATTCACAGTCTGTTATCGTAGTATAACAGTAATCAATGTTCTTGTTTTGAAGAGTAGCTTCACTTTTTTCTCTGAGTTCGAAAAGAATAAAACAAAATTATACCCATCTTTCATAACCCAAATTGATAAAGCTAATTTGTTGCGTAGTGTAAAACTATGCAAAAGGCATTCTAACTAATAAATGGTTAATTCTAAGCAAGGGAGCTTTCATCTATTTTTGTTAAAATACAGTTTTGCATTCTGGTTCTTTTAGTAAACCAAAAATATTTGCTTTCCGAAATTGTTTTGTGAACATTTTTTATACCCAACTTCAATTGCAGCCGTCGTTTTCTTGTGATTGATCAATACATAATAGCTGTCTATAGTCAACAAATCTTTCAAAGCATACATGGATCCAGCTATCCAAGAAGGTCCCAGTGACGATTGATACCGTTCCCTTGGGCGAATTCCCCAGGGGGAAAAATAAGTTACTGCTTTGAGCCTCAAGTTGTGTACATAAACCACTTCATACTGGATGTTTCCCTGTAAGATAGTCAATGTATTTTGAAGTTGAGATATTGGTTGTGGTATGACAGTGATATTTTGCGATTGGTTTATGGAGGATTCACCATCAGATGGTCTGAATAATTATTATCCTTTTTATAACAAAAATATAAAAAAGAGGGACTCCTAGAGTCTGACTTATTATGACTGTAATATTGTCAAAAAATACCGGCTAATGATGATATGGAACATCTTAGAAGAATTGTACAGCTAGCTAAATCCAGAGAAAACCTATTCATATATATATTAAATAATACATATACCACTACAACACCCTATTGTTATCAACTGGTCCCAAAATCATAGTAGCTAAGCACAACAAAATATTGCTTACCAAAATGAAGTTACCAGCCAAAATAATATGTCATGAGTACTATCTGTAACCGGTATCCTGCTTATTTTTGCTTAGCAGACGATTGTTAAGCAATATTTTCTGCTGAAGTAGCTCTATGAAACTGCGCCCTGGCCATCAGGCAAACTTGAACCATTCCTAGGGAGTAAACAACCTCAAGCTGATTATAAGAGCGCCATTTGTACACCAAGGTGAAGGGGAGCTAATTATGGCCGATTCTTACTCAAAGACATAAATATTTTGACCATAAAAACTCAAGTTCGATTGGATGCATTATACTGCCTCAATCAGGACAAGCCTCTCCAACCAAAAACCTCATCACTAAGGTACAGCAACAATCTTTATCTGTTCATACAAAAAAAAAATTGCCATTTTGGTTGGCATCCTTCCTGAATCCTACTAAATCAGTCGGTGGACGTAACCTTTGGTGACAACCTCGGAATCTATGCACACGTTTACACCGTCGTACTGTTTCCAACAGTACATTTATAATAGGGTGTCATTATTTTGTGTGTGAACACAATCCTTCTCAAATAGTCTACACCACATGATAAGAGCCTCTAGACTTAATAAAACAAATTCAAACCTGTCAAGCCATCTGTCGAAGACATGATTGATTTCAGTCAGGAGTGGCTATTAGCCCCAGGCTAAGATAACTTGTTGGTGGAGTAGACAAAATTTGTTTACAAACAGACTGTTCAAAACAGTACCATGGCATCACCGAGTGTTTTAAGCTATTCAGTACTGATTCTATCAAGCTAACCTACGTGTAACTAGGAGAAAGATTTCGGGTATAAAGAGGGGTCAGTCATGGATGTAAAAATCGTTTCCACTGTCTCAAGGAAAGAAATGTTTCATCTGATAGCTTAGAGGAATACAGCCTTTTTCACTAAATCTGAATCTTAAATGAAATACTACAGTGGAAATCTCTGAAGTATTTTGTGACATTTATTGATGAGCAACCTTCAGCTTTATCCATAATTATCATTTTATCATTTTATGTATGTCAAGATTTCTGCTTTCAAGCCAGAGGTGACATTGTCATCAAAGGTATAGAAGGTAGTTTGTATTGTGTCCAATTCTTGAGTTTTTATTTATTAGAATTTTTGTTAATCACAAGATGGAACACCCAGGAGGTTCATAGATCTCTCGTCAATAGCCAAGGGAAGACCCAAACCCTTACCAATTTTTCCAGTATATTTTATATTAACCTTTAAACACACTATATGAATTTATTCATTCTAAACAGAGATAGGTGTTTTTTTCATTCAATATTTTATAGCTACTTTAAAAACAAAAACAATTTAGGAAAATGTATATTTGAAAATGTGTATTAACATAATGCAGCTGTTTTTAAAATCATATTTCCCAAGAGCCTATATTAGGTTATGATGTATTATTTGTCACCATATTTCTATGGTTTTTCACAATTCCCAAATTGGTCATTCTGTATTTAAACAAGTAGTGTATGTTGGTCAGTTGTTTAAATATTCAACTTGATTTGTTGTGGAACTATCTAACCCGACCAATAATCCAGTTTCCCTTATTGGGCAACATTCATAGGCAAAATTAAATTGCTGTGCGTAGAGTTCCTGAAAACAAAAAAATACTCTTTTGGAATTTGTCTCTGATGACCTTTTAGTCCTTGACTGATAAATGATTGTCAAAGATGTCGACAAATTGGGTTGAACCAAAATATAGCATTGCAGGTACACATCAAAAAAAGAAGTACCGTAATCTTCGGAATATAGGCCGCCCGCGGTATAAGCCGCTATGCCAAGAATTTGTCAAAACAAGATTTATGCGTCAGTGTATAAGCCGCCCGGCGTATAAGCCGCAGTAATGACCGCACACACAGGGGGGGCGTGCGTGTTTGGCGGTCCTTTGTGGTGATGTACAGTGACTAGCGGACGGCACAACAGTCACTGTACATCGCCACAAAGTGCGTCTTGCGTTGCATTAAAGTAAAAATGTACTGAAGTAACATGTATCGATCGTTATTGAAATAATTTATGAGAATGGTCTGCAGTTAAGTGGGTCTATTTTCTTTTCGTAAATTTTGAATGGTGATATATTTTGGGGTAAATATTGCCGAGATCTCGATATTCGTGAAGTTTTTTCGAACGCGGAAAAACGGTTTTACCCCGCAGGGAGGAAGTGAGCAATTATAAACAAACAAGACTTGACTGTTTGATAAACTGCTGAGGTAAAATCACTGAATTTAATATTCATATTCCATGACAACAGAACGTCTTTACATTTTTATGTGCCTTTTTTCACTAGTTCCGACTCAATTAATTAATGGTTTCTACCTCCACGATTGAAGGAACGTTGCGCGCGATCTTATTCTTATACACGTGCACGTGACGTTTCATAGTCTTGGTTCGTGACTACACAAATGGAGCGTCTTGGTCGTGGTGTGGTAGCGTTACAGGAGAGCGGTTAGGTTTTCGTGACTACACGACTGGAGCGTGTTGGAACCGAGACTAGACGTTTCCCGAACACATGGGGATTTCTCACTAAGGGAATTTCCCTTGCACCCTCCCTCCCACGGCTATATGCCGTTTCTTCATCCCCCGATAATAAAGTATAGCAAAGAGTAAGCACATTCGCGGGGTCAAGGTGATGAATAATATGGGATGGCAGTGGGATGGTAAGCGGCCTGTGGGAAGTACGTTCGTGCTCTGAAAATTATGAAGAAAGACAACCATGGCTAGAACAACTTAACTACTGAATGGCTAACGCTAGTTAGAACGGAGATTTGTAACCATTTATGGAAAACGTTACAACAACGTTAATAAACAACACTGCATGGCGATACCACACTGGTCACCTGCTTCTTCACGGCATTAAGTACGGTGCACGCAAGCGATCACCAGCGAAAGTCGAAGCAAGCATGGTGGACGCAAGTTTGACGACTCCTCGCAGCTCAAAAGATAAGCTGGGATTTTCAACATTTTGTAAAAACTATCACTATATCACACAGGCCATGTTTTACAAATATTTTACAAACGATCTTTTTAAAAACAAGTTTTATTGCTCGGTGTATAAGCCGCCTGGGATTTAAGCCGCCGAAACGTTTAAAAGGGCCAAAATCAATGTATAAGCCGCGGCCTATATTCCGAAGATTACGGTACAGCATTCTGCAGTGAGATTAAGGAAACCCAAGTAAAGATACTTTGCGTATTAATGCAGTATTCATTCACATGCAAGAATAAAATTGGTGTACCTTAAGTTTTGTAAACATGCCTGACATTAGAGACAACATTTGTCTCTAATAAACTCTCCCATATGGGATTTATATTTTGGCGATATTTTAATGCAGCAAGTCTTTGTGTATTCTTTGGATAATTCATGAAGACCTCAAGGTTTACCCGTTCACATGGAAAGCTTCATCTTGAAGCAGAATATTTGTATCTTTTTGCATTAATTGCCACAGTTTTCCATGCTGATAATTAGACATGAAACAGTTGTCTGGCGCACTATGAAAATAGTCAAGTCACTGCCCTCCCCTCTGTGATGCCACCTATTTAATGCTGCAAATCACCAATCACGTCGCTGTATCGAATAAATGCTGTTAAATGCTCATTGTGCTTTCCATATGCAAATTTTAATCGACCAATGGTTGGCTTAGTTATATTCCTCCATAAAGGCAGGGTGTACTTTTAGTAATTACTCCAAAAGTTAATGACCATAAGAACTTACTTGGTAAAGAGCGCTGGAGAGCTGTTAGTATTATAAAACATTGTTAGAGAAACAATCTCCTCTGAAGTAATGTAGTTTTGGAGAGAAAGATAATTTTTCATCCAAAAAAAAGCATGAAGCCTTTCTCAGGCATCTGAAAGCAATTAGCATACAAGGGTGGGTTTTTTCCTTTCGTCCCTGTCTTGCCCAAATTTTCACCGGTTTGTTATTTTATGCGTAATGTCAGGATACACCAAGTGGGGATACTGGTTTTTCAATTACCAAAAGTATACTGTGCCTTTTAAAGTATGACTAATTGGCCTAGTTATGACCTTATAATATTATTGTTCATGCTAAAAAAAAACTTTGTTATGTAATAATGCTGTATCTTGCACAAGAGAGGGCGCCAAAGGCTTTGGGTTGTCATCCAGAGAAGTTTAATTAAGATACAACTTTGTTGCAGTTCCAGTTGTGTGTGGCATTCAAGGCTGAGGCCAAATCCGAATTTGCGGCTACGACTGTTGCTAAGGGTGTTGCTAAGGACATTGTATACTTCAATGCATGATGATGAAGCGGCGATCTAGCCGTAGCCGTAGTTGTAGCCGCCAATTCTGACACGGCCTATTGAACATTTTTGCACCAACATATTGTTCTTCAGAAATAATTTCTTTATTGACGGGCGATATATTTCCCTAGCTTCTCTCTACAATTGATATTGTACATTTTGCGCTCTATGGTTTAGTGTCACTGTTACTTTTGTTATGAATGGAAACCTTAGTGTTAAGTGCCTTGTTTATTCTTTTGAACATTTCAATCCATTAATTAATATCTGTGTCACATCAGTTTACGATATTAACCTTGTCAAACTTTGACTTATTTCTACCCTTTTTCAAATTTGGATTCATTCATAGTACTGATGAAAACTAGTGCAATTTTCTTATACAATTTGTTGTGACTTCTTTTCCCCTTCCCCCTAAAAAATATTGATATGAAATAAGTTGATCTATTAAGAAATGAGTTAAATATTGCTTAATCCATAGTTAGACAATGGATTTTAATAAATGAAAGTTGTTAACTGTCTGAACATGAATGTTGTTGAAATTGTCTTTTCTTGTGTCGTTTTACTATAGGTTTTCCCGGCCTATTTCCAAACTTTTCTGATCATTTTCATTATAAGCAGACAATTTTACAAGAATTGCGAGCAAAAATTAGGTCTCTTTTAATTTTTTCTGAACATTCAATTTCATTTTGGTGCATTCAAAATTTTCAATTGTAACATTCTTACACTAAGTTTTAGGCACTTTTCACTTTTGAAGCATTCAAATTATTTAAGGACTGGGTGCATGAGACGTACAACCATGTTTTTAATTTCTTATTCATTTGTGGGACATCATTTTCACCATTTGGTCAATCAAGTTAAACTATTTACCTTTTTAAAAACTCATTTGCATTTCTAAAATGTATTATCTAACAAACAAGTTGGGTATTAAATGTCTCAAATTAATGAAATTAAAAGGTTAATTTTTTTTTTCTTTTCACTCTGGGTTTTCCCTCACTCGTTAAAAAGTTTTAGAACACAAAAATGTATAAGTAAACTGATAAGGGGTAACTTAATGTTGGTATGTTTACTTATCATTGAGCTTTGTTTGATGTTCTATTTTCTTCTGTTTTAAGGCACTGGACACGTTTGGTAATTACACAAAATATATATTAGCATAAAAACTTACTTGGTAACGAGCAACGGAGAGCTGTTGATAGTATAAAACATTGTGAGAAACCACTCCCTCTGAAGTAACATAGTTTTTGAGAAAGAGGTAATTTCTCACTAAAATAATAACAGACTTCATACATGAAGTCTTTTATTATTTTTTTCAGACATCTGAAAGCACACAAAGTTGTGCAACTAGGGTATTTTTTCTTTCATTATTATCTTGCAACTTCGATGACCAAATCAGCCCAAATTTTCACAGGTTTGTTATTTTATGCATAATTATGTTGGGCTACACCAAGTGAGAATACTGGTCTTTGATTATTACCAAACGTGTTCAGTGCCTTAATAAGAGCAATGCAAACATAAACTACAGTTTTAATTGGCCAGAAGCCCGCCCCCCCTAGAAAAAATTGTGCACCCCCCTTGTCCCTCCCCTTGTCCCTCCCCTTGTCCCTCCCCTTGTCCCTCCCCCCCGAAAAAAATTACCCTCGTTTCGTCGCTGATGCTAATACTATTTTTAAAACCCAGATCAAGTGGTTGTCCCAGGAAAATTGCGAGCGCCCTCTCTAGATGAAAAGAAAGTGAAACTATTTACACTGGTTTACGTCCTTTTTATCATATTATAACAAGTAGACAACCGGGAACCAGTACCATTAAAAACAACACACAGCAGTGTCATCTGCACGCATTTTTTTGACAACGGTGTGGTGCACTGTGCGGCCATCCCAATATCCACACACAAACACACACACACACGTATTTCACATGCTGTCGTTCTTCGGAAGCTGTTGCTCGTCAAAATTACTTTACTACATTTGGGCTAACATTCATAATTGTTAATTGATAATACAATTTCTAAAAACAGGCTGCTGCTACAGTGATTATCAGCCACCATGACAAGCCCACTCGTTGTGCTTCTTGGCGAAGTTTTATTCAACAAACACCGGGAAAAGGTGGATGTTTCGTCGCTGGCTGGCGACGGGAGAGTCATCGGTCTGTATTTCTCAGCTCACTGGTGTGCCCCATGTCGGGAATACACGCCTATCTTGAGTAATTTCTACAACAGCTTCAACAGTGAAGGGGGCGGTGGAGGAGGAAAAAGACTGGAGATTGTTTTTGTGAGCTCTGACAAGACGGAACAGCATTGTGACGAGCATTTTACGCAACACATGCCGTGGCTTTTGTTGCCATTTTCTGAGAGGAATATCAAGGTAAACAAATGTTTTCAATTTGTTATTAACTATTTTTGTTTAACAACCTGTAGTGTACAGTCGTTTGACCAGTTCCGGATCATTGACCAGTTCCGGATCACTTAAACTTTGCAACAACCACTTTATTAAATTACTTCTCACATTACCAATTCCTGTTGATACATGTGAAGAATAACATCCAATAAACCAACAAACCCAAGATAAGGTGACAAACATCATCGACAAATAAATTATGGTAATTTTTCTTAAGTTTGTCGGCGATAATGATCATTATTTACCCCCCAAAATGTTGGTTGAAAAACGCTGTTAAAACTTCTCACCTTTCAAATTTGAATGCCAGGGCGAATAGCATTTATGTAAAATGGTAAGAATGTGTAAAACATATTTCCCATAAATACTGAGCAGATGTTTTGGTTTTTTTATGAGATAAAATTACCGAAATCGTTTGTTGGGAGGCATCGTACCTTTGCCCAGTTCCGGATCACTCAATATGTTGGTATGTTAAATGGTGGCGCACTCAGTTAGTTAAAATCATACGGCTGTTGTAGAAAGTTTGTCATTTAAGTTGCACTGGAAGCGTGCATTTTTATATTTCAAGGAATGTAAAACTACATGTACTTCATCCAACAGCCGTCGATAACGGTGCATGTATTTTCAGTTTTATGAATGGGATTTGGAGTATTGGTTTGCAATAGAGGGCGCGCTACTGATTCGGAATAGATTCAACCGATCCGGAACTGGTCAAACGGGTGACGATACTTTTCTCGAAGCCACTTCAAAAGTATTACTTGTTTTTGGCCAATGGATATTTGGTGAATGTTATGACATGTGTAGGTAAACTGATCGACTTTTGTTTGTTTAAAATGTTAAAGAGAATGCAACAAAAACATCGTGAATTCAAAAAGTGATCCGGAACTGGTCAAACGACTGTATATCATATGCCGTATTCGGTTAAAAAAAACCAGCACAGGCCCCTACTGTCAGTGTCACGTCTGTCTTTACTGTCTTTACGCATTTGTTGTTTAATTTAATTGTGTAATTTATTGAGTTAGTTAGTAAACTTACAAATTCAGTGAGACACGTGTGCTCTCATTTGTTTTTGTTTACAATTAATACATTGTCGAAAAGTAAGTCTCCAGCAGAAGACAAAGTTTGTATTTTTTCTTTGTATACTTTCTTGATCTTGCAAAAATTGAGGTTTTTAAAAAAGGTAATGAATACGACCCGGCACTGGTTAACTTTTGTTAAACACTATAAAATAAGCCATATTACAGTAAAGTGCCCACTTTGACACGAACACGAGGAGTCAACATTTTACAGTACAACTTACAAGGTTAAAATACCACCCAATTCCGATTGTGTAGCAAGGTTTTAGCCAGGATTTGGTAAAAGGGTGTCCAAATATGCTGGAAATTTTAAAACTGGGTGTCCAAATTGTCCACTTACAATACATTTACATGTAAATAACAGATAAAACAGGGTGTCCAATATTAAACAGGTTGTCCAAAAGACACCCAGACACCCCTCTGGCTAACACTATTTAATGGAGCGTGGAAATGAGATGATACATAGGGCCAAGGTCTTCAGAGCAGAAGGTGCGAGCATCGAGTCCCACCTACAATTTTTGTTCATCCCCAAAAATTAAGAATGTTCTTTCCAGATTTTAATGCATATTAAAAACCCTCTTTTTCTAATCGGTGGCCCCTGAGGAATTTGAGGGAAATAAAGTCTGAATTTCATGCATGATCTGATTTCCATCTCGTGACTATGAAGTCACAAGGACAATGTTGGCGTGAAACCAGACTAAACATTTATCACTGTAACCTTTTAAAGTTCCTCCCCAAAAAGTCACTGTGCATGACATTTGCTAGAATAGAAAGATATTCGGTGCTGTCAAGTTATTGGTGAATTCATTAGTTACAAGCATTGTTGATTAGAACACAGAAAAATGTAATGCTTTTGTTTTTGTCCCATGTATCAACATACACAATACGGGTCTGGGGCCGATTTCACAAAGAGCTATGATTGATTTTAGTAACTGTCTTTCAATCTTAATTGCTAAGCAAAGTGTGATGTCACAATACAATTTTACATGTTTGTGTATTTGTTGCCAAACCATTCAATTGTTAGGTGAGATTTCCACCAAAAAAGAACTCTAGTACCATCTGCTGGTACACGTGTAGTTGATCAACCAAACCAACAGTACAATGTAGGGTATGAATGAATGTGAAAGTGACAAAAATGCTGTTCCAAAGGATGATTGTACTCTCATTAATTACCATTTCAGCTTTCACATTGAGATTTCCCTTTTAACAAACCATTTTGGGGCATTTAAATGCCAATGCTACTTTATGTAATTTTACACATAAAATGTGTGGAATTAATATTTTTTTTAGCTCACTAACTAGTGACTTAGCTCACTAACTAGTGACTTAGCTCACTAACTAGTGACTTAGCTCACTAACTAGTGACTTAGCTCACTAACTAGTGACTTGTAGTACAACCAGTTACAGAAAAATTTATAGATAGATGCAATTTATTGCACAAAACACTAAGATTTCTTCTAATGGAAATGACAGCAAAAAGTCACTTTCGGAAAGTCAGCAATCTTTTGGCATACACGTCTGTTTGCCAGGCCTAAATAATCGATTTACACGACTGTCATCTGTACAATAAAATTTAAGTTTCAGAGCTTTAAATGCTTGCCTTGAAATACAAAAGATAAATTGATAAAAGAAGGACTCCAAACTCCAAAGCATGAAATAACAATTTTGTGGAGCTTGTTAAGAATGAATTTATGAGACGGCTCAACCATAATTTAACACATTGAAGGGTATCAAGGTGAGGAGGTCAGGGCTTGCCCTTAACTTTTTCTGAGAGTAGCCCGCTGGGCAAGTAAATTGTGTTTTATACTAGCCCGCAGAAATTTTTACTAGCCCATGAAAATATGTTTGAAAAATACATAACAATTAAATCAGGTTTAATGTTGACTATACTGAGAAGGTTGAGTGACTTTTGTTCATGGCTAGAAATCACTGTCGCTGGTAGTGGAGTCGGGTCAACGGCATTGTCACTACGCCGGTCGGCGCCACTGAGTCGGCACTCGGAGCTTCCCGACCGGGACTTTGCCTTGCTAAAGCTTAAATTTACCGACCGGCACTAAATTCGACCGAAAATGTTGAATATTAAATTATTTTGTCATCAGAAAACAACAATAAATTCCAGTATTTACAACAAAATACATCGGGTTTCCGTTTTAGTATCCATTTGCTGACAATTTCTGACAAAATTTTACTCACTGATAACTTATCATTAATTGAGTGCGTTGCAATTTATAAAATTTCCAAGTCTGGTTGTACCGTTCGTTGGTATGACCAGCTTTGCACGCTGCATACCATTGATCACAAGCATACAGCCTGCATGCCGTTGGAGAGACCACGATAACCAACGGCCTATATCTTCAGGCAGGGTGCCGGGCTGATCTGCCAAGTCATAAATATGCATAAGGTGACGTCGCGAGGTAACTTACTTTGCTCACCCAATGAACATGCAACTTGTAAAGCTACATGCAACGTCAAGGGGCCTGCATATTCATTAGATGGGCATGACCATGCGTTGTGCTAGCGTTTTTTTCCCCCTTCTACACACTGTGCAAAATAACTGGCCTTTATTGCACTAGGGAAAACAATTCTGATGCAGCATCGGTTTTTGGTATCTGGTTCCCAGTACGAATTGTATGTTAAAAGCATTTATACAGGTTACTGACTACTGGTGAAATTATCGTTGATAGGTACATGTAGTACACGTACACATGGTACATATTGTACTGTACATCCATCTGTACCTGTACGATGCATGACTGTAGTCGTAACATTGATGGGGGATTTCACATGGTTGCATTTGCAATAAAATAAAGTTACATTCACGACACACAAAAGGTAAAGCTTTGAAGAGTTCGTTTTATTTTCTTTAATCACATCTGAAAAACAAGGAACGTGCACATGTTTTTAAGTAGCCCGCCGGGCAAGTTGAGAAGTGGTTTTTACTTGCCCGCAGCAGTTTTTACTGGACATTGTACACCGGGCTAGCGTTAAGGTCGAGCCCTGGGGGTGCATAATGCTGCCAGAGCATGCCAGAAACACAGAGGAAAACCCCTTCTCTTAACAATAAGTGTCACTAAGTTCTTATGTGCATTACACAACACGGGGAACCAACGGCTTTACATCCCATCCAAAGGACAAAGCAATAATGGGTGACTGTCTTGCTGAAGGACACAAGTGTCAAAGACCGAGACTCGAACCCACACTCTGCTGATCAGTTTGTACGTAGATCATTTACATGTTACTTTCCAAAAGTTCTGTGTGGATGTTTCTTTTCCACAAGACTCTTTGTCTCTTTTCCAGACTTTCACATCCACATCCGATGTGCAGATTGTATGCTTTGTAAGCAGTGTAGAGGCATGGCCCAGACTGTCTATCTAGTCACAGGCTGTTACTGTAGTTTGAAGTGGGTGATGATGACTCCCAGAACATTTGCCTGGCCTAATTAGCCCCAATGAGACCCTTATTACATACGCATGACAGCAACTCCACAAAGCCTGATTCAGTTTCTAACAGGCTGTTATCTATAGCAATAGCGCCAATATTTACATAACTCGGTCCACTGTGTATTGGCAATACACTAATGGAATCTACCAAACCCCTGGTGTATTAATTAAGTCTACATTCTATCAGAAAAAATCAATCCTTTCTGTGGTGATATTACAGTTTTTACATCACTGATTGTGTATAATTATCAGCCATCTGTTATATGTTTTTTTAGTATGGCTAGTGGGATGAACAATAGAAAGAACGGTGAATTGAGTACTGTGTAATTAAATCTGCAAGCTTGTATCCAAACAATACAATGCACAAATGTTGCAATTCAGAACTTAATTTCAATATTTCTGAATATAGACTAGCCAGGGCTTGATATTCAAGAAAATCTCCTGTAGACCATAATGGATTTGTTGCTTTGACAAGATGTTCACCGCACAACCAAAAACATTTCTCCAGAGACAATATTTTTTTCACTGTGAACTTTTAGGAGTTCAACTCAAAAGAGAGACAGTACATAATAAACTTCATGTTGCTTAAGTGTTAATTATGCTACATTTGACAGACTCGGGCCAGAAGTCCAGTGGTTAAAAGGCCTTTCAAAATAATAAATGTTTAAAAATGTTGATATTTTTTCAAAATTGTTCTGACAAACCCACCCGCCCACGCGACTAAAATACACCCATACACTGAAGAACAAAGTAATGCCTCAAATGAAGCATTCTAAACAAATGCTCTCACAGCTCAAGAGCTCCTGGCTTCCAGAAGGCAAATTGGAGTTGAAACAGAAGAGGAAATTCTCTCCAACTCCCCAGCGAGCGCGGAGGTTGGCTACCAAAACAAGATTGACCGATAATGGTGGAACTGCAATGAAATGACAGACAATCAGGAAGAGGCCTCAATATATTTATACTTTTTCCTTAATTATTTGTCTTCTTCTTTCATTTGTAATATTGTATTGGAAACTGTACCTCAATTTTCAGTCATTTCTTTTGACCTTCACAATATCGGTTAAAGATCAAAATTATTCAACATGGTTTCTTCTGAATTGCCCCTAATGTACTTGAAACCTTGCTGCAGCTGACTGTGATTTTTGTATGGCCTTTTAGAACAAACAGATGGCTCAGGCTGTAATGTATAATGCATAGGTTCATAATGTAATAGTGTGGTCACAATGCAAATATGTAAAGCTATGGGTTATAATGCTGAACAGCATTGGCTTCTGAATAAGAATCAATGGCAAATCCATCACTGCTTCACAGATGAATACTATCACATACTGATGACTGTAATGCATGGGATATAGCTGTGTAGACACATTCCTAGACAGCTCAGCTCAGCTTATCAGCTGGGGCTATGAGCTACTATGTAGGCCCTCCTCATTGGGTGATTTCACAATGTTGCAAATGAGGATGGCACCTCCCCTTCAATTTTCCTAATTTAGTATAATATTTTTATAAAATGGCACCAACACATCATTGAGTCGCAGGCAAAGGTTACCTAAACAGTGTCTTTAACTCATTAGCACTTGCGCACAAGTAAACATCGAGTCATGCTCCTTGAACGGGGCACGAAAAGTGACAAGATTTCTACTAAATATATATTCGGTTTGCGGTAACACCATAATAATAATAATAATAATAATAATATTATCTTCTTCTTTTTCCCCCTTCTTTTTATTCTTTTTCAAATGAAGAAAAATCAACAAAATCTTCCTTTTTGGTTGAAATTCTGCAAGTTGATCAATAGTGCATACAGTCATGTAAACATACATGAATATCCAAACAAAAAATTGGCAACATCTAACGGAGGCCTGAAACAGGCCTGGATCTTTGTAGAGGTTTTGGAGGCTTTGTTGCCCTACTCGTGAAGTTTGTCCAATATATTCTGTGTATATTCTGTGTTTAATATTATGTGTATACATGTATCTACTTAGATTTTGTTCTTTGAGAACTTGTCTTGCTACTTACTCTACTGCTAAGGAGTAGATTTCCGAATTTGGGAGACTACTTAGTTCTGAAATAAACTGTCCTTCTTGGGGAGGTTTGAGGAGTAAAGGGTAAAATTTTGACCTGCAATGAAAACATTTTCCTTTGCTGTTTACATTATTGTGTATGCCGTACATAAATTATGTATGCTTGATGTACTATGTAGCTTCTGATTTGTCAACCCCTTTTAAAATGTCAAAATGCTAATTATGCCCTCCAGCGCTCAACACTGATTGACGCCACAGGGCTACAGTTGTTTTGATTTTTCATATTTCCCTTAGAAAAAAACTGCATCATTTGAATGAAAGTTAACCTTAAAATGTTTTCCTGACAACGAAACAGTAAAGTGTCTCGCAATGCAGTGCATGAGCGCATTACAATCTGGGAGAATTTCTGTTATGGACCTGGGTTGAATGTCATGGCTGTTGTCTTGTTGAGTGAGACCCTTGAAGTCAAGTTCATTCTGTCACACACAGCTGGCTGGGCTGTGGTGCATTGGTACAAGCCAGCTAATGTTACTACACAGCTGCACATGCTCAGTAACTTTACCTGGGATGTCTGACTGAGACACATTTCATGTTTGCCTTGGCAATAAATCAAATACAATGCATTCAGTTGCAGGCTTTGCAAACAGTCATTAGGTGGTAAAGAAATGTGTAGTTTTTTTTTAACATGAATAAATGTTCACCACAAGATAGCTATTTATGTTAAAACATATTCTTGGATGGAACTTCCCAGAATGTTGAAGAAAGTGGATCCGAAGTGCTTCAAGACGCCTCCAGATAAAGTCATTGATGTTGCCAATTTTTTGTTTGGATATTCATGTATGTTTACATGACTGTATGCACTATTGATCAACTTGCAGAATTTCAACCAAAAAGGAAGATTTTGTAGATTTTTCTTCATTTGAAAAAGAATAAAAAGAAGGGGGAAAAAGAAGAAGATAAAGACAGATGTTTTCTTTGCATGTTGGCCATTGTTTGCTTAAATAATCCTAAAAAGAAAATCAAGCGTAAAGTAATTTACCACTAAACCGATTCTAAGCTTCTTACACATTATTGTAGCTGTTGAGGCTCATTCTGAAGCAGACAGGCTCTGTACTAGAGCTAAGCTGGATAATTCCCTGAACTATGGACCCTGAGTAAAATGGCTGGCAGAAACAGGCCTGGATCTTTGTAGAGGTTTTGGAGGCTTTGTTGCCCTACTCGTGAAGTTTGTCCTTTGCACTTTTTGACTCATAGTACAAATGTATATTATTGTTGTGGAATATTGAAAAGTTTTGCCCAAACATTTCACTTAACACGTGACACATAAGGCCAAATAAAAAAAATACCAGTTGATCGTCCTGATTTTTCCAAAAAGAGGAGGATGAGGGCCTTTTTTTTTCTTTTATATATTTTTTTTCCAAGATGGCCGCAAAGTATTTCAATTCAAACAGGCCACCAATTCTTCAGTTTGAAATCTTTGCTAACTTTCTTTATATCTATTTCTTGCATGAGGTAAGTTTACATCAAAAATTAAAATATATGTCAAGGGTGGATTAAAAATACAAACAATTATTATTATTTTTTTTTCGTATTTTTTTCTTTTTTAGGAAAAATCGAAAATAAAAAATAAAATAAAAAAGGATGCGGCCTCAAAAAAGGATGCGGGCGGGACGATCAACTGGTATTTTTTTTTACTTGGCCTAAAACAGTTTCTGCGAAGGATTTTGTTCTGGGAGTTTGAACTTTATCATCAGTAAGCTTTCAGAGTGAAAAGAAAGAAAAAAGAAGTACCGGGAACGTACTTTGTAGGCCTGATGTCTTTTACCGTAACCTCTCAACATAGAGCAAGTTCATTGATCTATGCTCTCAACCAGACAAGTACAGTAGTCTCATTATAATCATAAGGACACACGACTTATTTTGTACAGTAGTACTATTATTGGGTTCTTTCAATGTCTGGATGTATGGCCTATAATACTGATACATTGTGGTGAATGTTGATGTGGTTAAAACTAACAGCTGTTGTACGTACACGATTAGTGAGGCTATCTGATGAAAATGTTTTGATATTTTCTCTCTCATTATTGGCAGAGGTCATTTTGTTCTGCTCAATACAAAAACTTCCCTTTAAAGACAACTCGTACCCCTTTGACTACTGTCATAATACATCTTGACAAGAATGCTCATTCCAAGGCTGTGGATGTTAATAGTTTGCTAGAGGAGCTGGACTTTAATACTGCTCTGGAGTAAACCTTGGAGATAGTTGAGTTGAATAGTTTGAAATCTCTGCCAGACATTCTGGGGAAAGAATGAGAGCAATCAGGCATAGTCAGGGATCTGCTGTATGATGTCTGCTCCTTTTACACATGATAAGGATCACTTCACAGACAAACAGAATGCACGATATTTTAGCCCTTTTCACACCACCTACATTAATCTGTGTAATTGGTGACCCGTGTAAAAAGTCTTCTACATGTACATGGATTAAAACTGATCCGGAGATTCCTCTCACACTACAATCATCTAACCCAGAGAAAAGTTAACTCAGTTCCAATATGGGTTTACCCTTGTCCTGGGCAGGGTTAAATTTTACCCGGATTTAAAGCCAGTTTTAGGTCCGTTACTCCAGAGAATCTTTAGCCCTGAAAAGTGTAGTGTGAACGCTCCACTAAATCCGGAGAATCTCAGTGTTAATATTTTCTTTAACACAGACATTCTCCGTATTAAAGTGTAGTGTGAAAGGGGCTTCTTTATAAAGCTCTTTGTGTTAAAACCCTGCTTGAAATACATTGAGTGAAAAACATGACTTTACAATTTCAACACAATGGGATTTTCACTGTGGAGGTTCTGTTGCAACTTCATGCAACTCAAATCCAGCAGCTTTTGTTGCTGGGCTTAGGTTCCCTTCACACAATAAATTTTGCACACATCCTTGGTCAAAAGTTCTGCAATCGAAATATTTTGTCGAAGGTCTGGACCTTCGACAAAATGTAGCAATGTTAGAGAAGATTTCACAAGGGACATTGGACAGTACACAGGCCTGCGCGGATCCAGGGGGGCCATGGGGCACGAGCCCCCCCCCCCCCCCCCCCCCCCCCGGGTAAAAAAAAATATAAAAAAAGGAAAAAAAATGAAAGAAAAAGAAAAAAAATGGAAGAGAAGCGAGAGGCGAGAGGAAAGGTGAGAAGCAACATTCTAAAATAATAGTATTTGTAGTTTTTTTTCCTTCTTATTTTAGTTTATTTTTTGTTTTTTCTATTCACTGCCTGTCAAATTAGCCCACAGGCAACCAATTGTCTGAAGACAATATTACTTAAAACAAAAACGCTTGCCGACGATGTACAGCGTAGATTCAGTTTATTGTCTACAAAAGGGAGGAGCATCACTGAGTGAAACACGGCAAAACAGACTCAAGAGATTTGTGGGATTAACATTTTCTAGGAGTCCCGCGTTGATGTTACAGGACATTTTCCAGTAAAATTAGACGATTGATATGGATCAGAAGTGCTTAGAAAGTGTTTCTTTTCCTCTGTATTTAGGCACATTTTTCGACCCCAAAACGTCAAAAGCTCAGAGCTCACAGGGGCTTCGCCCCCTGTACCACCAGGGTCCGTACGGCTGGCCCCTGGACCCCACCCCTTAAATTTATTTGAGCCACAAATACAGAATCCTGTGTGCGTCGTTGTGCCCCCTTAGTATGATCACCGGACCGAAAAAAAGCTGTACGAAAATTTGCAGCCCGATCTATACAAGCACCTGGGAGTTTTTCTTACACAAACAGACATGTTACATGTACTTGCATTAGTATATGGATGGATACAGATTAAGACTCTGTTAGGATCGAAGCGCCAATACCTGTAGGTGACCCTCATGTTTGTCATGCTCAGAACCTTTAAGCTCTATTTGTCATTTGAAATCTTAGTAAACACATATTTTTGTTTACCAACTGTTTTGTTTTCTTATTGAATCTGAACTGCAAGTGAAAGGAAAAAACCCCAACCAAAACACCCCACCCATAAAAAAACCCCCAAAACAAACAATTAAAAGTAAAAAAAAATATCTGGTCCCCTTCCTGAGATGAGATTTGACATAACATTTACTTAGTGGCTGAGAATCAATATCGTAGCCTTGGGATTCAACGTCTCATTAAATTCCAGCAATGTTAATTCCCCACAAGATCATCAGAGACTGATCATAGAGGTGGACTGATCAAGGCAGGAGCCTAAAGTCAACCCACTTCAGTCTGGATAGCCACAAAATATTCTTGATGCCATAGCCTGAAGCAATGACAGCTGGAAGGGAATTTACTGGAGTCCCCAGTGGTACATTAGCCTAAAGGGCTGTGTGGGCATCTGTGTGTGTGTTTAGCAAATGACCAAACATCTACATAGTAACCTACTTGTGAACCATGTATTGAGGATACAAATATAGCTGTTGTGCAATTCTTCAAATGGTCATTGCTTCAATAGCCAATGTGCACAGCCGCAATAATGGGTAGAAGTACACTTTTTGTACACACAGAGAAAACATGAGTACCTTACTTCTTGTAGATCTTGTATTAACCCTCTTGCTGTCTGACCATTCAATACCATTCACTGGTTTTGAATGGTAGATAAGCTATGCCAGCCTTGCAATATGATACCATGAGGGAATGCATACATGTACACAGTACACAGTTAGTTCTGTGCACAGTTGTGCCACCATACACAACTTTGGCAGTTGAATGGTTTCAAATGGTTGGTCAACTCACTTGAAAATGTTGCGAACAGTAGGAGGGTTAATCAAACTTAAGTACTGCTTGTATTCTAATGTACATACCTAGAATTACTCAAAGGCCATGGAGGCCAATGCCTCTGTTACCCATTCCAAGCAGTGAACGATTTCCCTTGTGTAGCAGAGCAAATTGCTACACAAAATGCATCAGTTGCTACTCAAAAATCAGGAGTTTAATATTAGCATTCTGTGTGCACAAAACAAGTTCAGTCTAAATATTTTGATCGTTCCCTGCCAAGGGTTCATTTTAATTTAGCATGCTTGTGCCAAACCTCCAAACTTTGGGTCCAATGCCCCACAGTTTTGTAAAATCCAGTGAGAACCCTTAAATACCAGAATGTGTACACCGTTTAAAGTAGTCAAGCCTACCATGGGCCTACACAGCCGCTGTGAAATGTTAAAAACTTTTGTAAATGTCAGATTGGACATAAATTGCATGACATGAATTCCTTCTGATGTTGCCGTGATCAATGTACATGCATGAACCGCTGACCAACTTAATAATGTCAAGAACAATTACAGCAGAAGGATCCATAATTGGACTAGTGGTAAATAAGATACTGTACATTTTGTACAATGTATATTTATAACACACAATTCACCAGTCACCACAGGTAGCTTGCAAAAAATACACAGCTGTTTTCAAGCATGATTCAACTGGCCCCACGCTTCAACTAGAGTCTACAAAGATCTCAGATTGAAGAAACTGACTGCATTGGGGCATACAATATCAAGTAAAGATTTTGAGGTATTTGTAAGGAAAATAAACAGGACCCTGTTTCATTGTACTGTTTACCTCTGCATTTTACGCTTTATGATTACAAACTCTCAGCTTTGTAGTGTAGGACTTTTTGCTTGCTTTGTAGGAAAGAATGGGATATATGTCAATGGCAAGTGAGACTGATGATTGTGTTTGGGGGTAATGGAGAGGTGCGTGTTGAAGTGAAGGGGAATGAGACATCCACAAATAGTTTTCTCAGACATTATTTTGAATCCAAGTGCCCAAGTGCTGCACGCTGCGCCGCCTTTCCTGGGATGCTGGCAGCGCTAGGTTTTGTACACAATGACATGGACAAACTGTCGTCTTTTAACATTTTTATGTGAACTAGGTGTCTTTTCCAAATCAATGATTTACAGAATTTCCCTGACGGCAGACAGGTGTATCGACAGGTAGATGACAGAGGCGTGTATTCTTAACATGATATGTGGTAACAACAGGTAATTCGTTCTGAAAAGAACCAGTGGACTCAACTTTTCGGCCAGTATACTCTGTCCATCGTCAGGAAACTGCTGGATTCCAACTGGGCTTGTGGCTTTATGGGAGTGTGCAGTGAGCCGAAGATGCTGGATGCATTGGATGCAGTGTTGCATGATATTCTTCCTACTGCTGAAGTCTGATTTCCGATTTTTGGGCCGTCAGAAATTGAAAATTTACAACCTTTTTCCAAGGGCTAATTGTCATGCCTGATGACAGAGCAACATTTTTCTGCTACATTAAGCTTAAATTGTTTTCCTGAATGGAACAGAACACTGAACTTTTTACACAGGTTCGTGTTTAGATACAATGTGCGTACACATCTGTATCTGTACGGTACTGCACAAACGCCAATGGTTGGCTATCCCATGCATTGTCCTATAGCAAATGTGAAGCATTCAAATTTTCTCTCTGAAGTTTTAAAGAACTGTGGGGGATCTGGAACTTGCTTTGACAGGTTCTTTCAAAAGACACAAACACCTCGAAATAAGGTCCATGGGCAAACTTGGCAGGTTTACCTGTGGTGTGTTTTTTCAGATTCAAGACTGAAATTGTCCTAAACTTGTCTGCAATCATCCACATGCACTACACGTAGCTTGATGATGAAGATAATCCTGGCTGGAGTACAACTCTATTAACTTCAAATGCACATTATCTACAATTCTTTACGGTATTATTAGTTTAAGACCATTTTGAATACTTTGCACTTAATAATACACCTTTGCGCTGAGAATACAGCTGATGCTGAAGTTTTGGAGTACCCACTGGATTGCAGGCCCAAGTCCAGTCAGTAATCCCAAGCAGGATTTGCCCGTAACTTTTTCAGTCAGTAACTTTTTCAGTCAGTTAACTTAAAGCCAGTGGGACCAGTATGCTTTTCATTTCACAAGTCTGCCCAGCAATTTCAATTAAGTCCATTTAATAATAAATAGGGATGTTTTTCAACACTGAACTAGTCAGCTGGACCACTTGGAGAGAGTTTTGTCTTGTCCTTAGTTGTTTTAACTAGCATTTGGCCAGCGGACCACTGCTAGAGCTAGAGGAGAGCACTTCCACAGCCAAACAAGTCTAGCAATATGGTGTTTTTCTTAAGCTTAAAGGCACAGTACACGTTTGGTAATGACTCTGAAAATTAATGGCAATAAAAACTTACTTGGTAAGAAGTACAGCAGCTTTGGGTAGTATAATGAATTTTGAGAAACTTTTCACTTCGAAGTACTACGGTTATGGAAAAATATATCACTTTTTATTCCCCAAAATTTTAATCTGAGAAGCGTCTCAGACTGTGTATTCCTATGGGGAATATTCTTCCTGCATTGAAATATTCGCTCCGGTTTTTCGGTGATACATGTATCTCAAAAACGCGACCACCTTTTGAAGTAAAATTTACACAGGTTAGTTTTATTGTATACACCTACATTTTCATGGGATTAACACAATCAGTAGGCTCCAATTACCAAACACAGCACCTTTATTTAAAAAAAACCCCAAAACAAACAAAATTGTTTAGCTTTGCAGTTTAGAAGCTCCCTGTGAAAGTTAAGCAAGAGACAAAAAGGAAAAGAAAATATGGTATTTTGGAAATATTGTCAGCATGGTGAAAGTTTTGAGCTGCAAGATTCAGTGCGGGGCCAAGAAAATGAGGGGTGAAAAAACTTAACTTTGTGTCGGATTAACGGAAAATTGTTTATGTTTTTTTTATGGAAAAGTAAAAACATATTCTTGTTGACCCAAATATAAAGCTGAAAAGGTGATTTTCCACTTCTGAATGCTGGTAATTTCACGCGAATCTACTCGGATTCGCAGCGTTAACGGCGGGCGCGAATCGATTCGCGGATTCGCGTCAGATTTCTAGGCCTGTATTTTCCCGCGCTGTTTGTGCGTGCGTCACTCTTTCACTGTTTTCCCACTGGTGTTAAAATGCCGAGTAATAATAACGACGTAGAATCTGTAATTTTTGGCGAGCTTTCGTCCAAGAAACCAAAACAAAAAAGAAACACCTGGACGTTCGATGAAACTGTCCGGTTGATTGGAGTGGTAAGATCCACCGATGTCCAGCAAAAGTTGGACGGTCTTGTCCACAACCACAAGGTGTGGAAAGACGGGGCAGGAGCGTTGGACGGCAGGCACTCGGCCGAAAAGTGCCATGACAAATGGAACTACCTCAAGAGGAAGTACCGAGAGGTCAAGAAAAATAATAACAAGAGTGGACGGGGGAGAAAGTCGTTCGTCTTTTTCTACGAAATGGATGACATTTTGGGTGAGTAAAGTATTTGTGCGCATGCGTGGTAGCTCCAGCTACACCAGGGTCCTTCGTTACGCAAGCGGTGTTCATTCACACAGCACGCACGGACAATCGTGGTATAATTTTCACAACGTTGTGTTTTTAAGACGCTGGTCTCGGCCGTGGTCTTAAAAGGACTAAGGACCCGTGTTTATTTAAGCAGAGGTACATTTCACACGATGTGGATTAAACAACATTGTGTTCTTAATAGGACCAAGGACCCCCCTGCTTATTTTCCTCGTGTGAAAAGGGCTTTAGGGTACTGAATTGGGCTTAGAATTATTCTCAGTTACCCAGTCAGTTTCCCCTGTGATTTGTTATTTATTCTTGACAGATTTGTTGCCTTGTGTTTACATGCAGTTGAGTCTTGAAGGTAGACTCTATACATCAATATTGCAGCCGTTTATTGCTTGCCCTGCCATAAATTACTGTGAACAAGCCCAGTAGTTTGTATATTGACCAATTTATGTCAACTACAATTGGAGTGAGGAGACACAACAATAACAAGCCTTCTGGAATACAGGCTACAATGGTTCAAGACATTTTTATTGGAGGCGGGATGTACTTCTTTGCATTGACCATGTCATTCTCAGATCCCGATCAATGATGGTCTTTCAGCTGGCTCTGTTCTTCATAACAATGGATTTCTTGGATGTTGTTTGGCCTTGCATCTTACCTAATCAGGCCTACAAGAAGAGGTTAAAAATTGTAATTGGTTTTTACATTATATAGCTCGCATACTATATTTAAGCTAGATCAAGGGGCTTTTCAAAATTATTATCCATTTTTACCAAGCAGACTTTAGACTAATTCCTCTATCTTTCTGAACTCTCTGGGGAGCTCACAACCCCAAGCTGCTTAAATAAGCGCTTTAAAGGGGTTACTCCAACCCAACACAATACTGTCTCAGCCTTCTCAGGTTCCCATATGCAAACAACTGGGTTAAGAGAAGCAATTATGTTTAAGTGCCTTGCTCGAGGACACAAGTGTCTTGACTGGGAATCGAACCCACACCCCGATGACTAAACCATAAGATCTTGATTCCGATGCAGTAGACGGCTCGGCCATGATATGCCACAAGACAAAGAGAATGATAACTGTGTTGTAATAGCAGGTAGAGCAATAGTTTATCAGCTAGAACACGGACATAATTTAAGGTGTACGACTGTACACTACATATGTCTACTGCAGGCCTTGGACTTCGCTCTTGAAGGGACAAAAAAAAAAATTATCTGGTAAGGGGCACTTCTATGAGAAAAATGTAAATCTGTATTGGAACTTTGAAGAGGGCACCACAGCAATTTCTGTGAGTGCCGTGGGTTAATTGTAGGGCTGAGCACTAATGGTAGGTAGATCATACTGTATGTAGAGTAAGGACTTTCTCTGTGCTATGTTATGCCAAGACGTAGAGAATAACCGTCTCTTTTCGGAGCCATCACTTCTTCAGGCCTTTACTCACCCACACTCCGAAGTGCAGAAATAAAAACAGCTGCATGTGTGTTAATATAGAGTCAATGAAAAATATTCACAGACATGCCTCTTGAAAAATGTTCACATAGACTTGCCCCTTGAAAAATGTTCACAGACTTGCCCCTTGACCAATTTTTACAGACTTGCCCCTTGACAAATGTTCACATATAGACTTGCCCCTTGAAAAATGTTCACAGACTTGCCCCTTGACCAATTTTTACAGACTTGCCCCTTGAAAATGTTCACATATAGACTTGCCCCTTGAAAAATGTTCACACATAGACTTGCCCCTTGAAAATGTTCACAGACTTGCCCCTTGAAAAAATGTTCACAGACTTGCCCCTTGAAAAAATGTTCACAGACTTGCCCCTTGAAATTTTTTTCACAGAGACTTGCCCCTTGAAAAATATTCACACAGACTTGCCAGGGTTCTCCCCAGGTTTTTTCAAAACTGTGGGGCATTCTGGACCAATTTTTTTAATGTTTGGCCGAAGCATGCTGAATTGAAACAAGGTCTTCGGAATGTTTTCCACTTCAACACTTGGTGTTTATCTTGGTTTTAAAATCCCTACTAATACTATGCAATCTTCAGCATTCTATATGGTTTTCTCTTGATGTTTTTTGTGAAATAAAAAATAAAAAATAAATGTATGTGTGTGTATTGGCACGTAATTTGCGAGTATCGTCAAGCTTGTGCTTAGGGAGAACCCTGCTTGCCCCCATGAACAATGTTTCCATAGACTTGCTCCTTGTTCCTTCAAAGATAAAAACCTCAGGCCTGACTCACCCACACTCTACATGTAAATGCAGAAATATAAATAGCTGTGTGCGTGTTATTGTTGAGTCAAGGGCTAAACCTGAAGTATACACTTTGTTTTTTTAGTTTTTTTTAGTGGATTAACCAGTGTACCATCTGCTTTCTAACATACTTGTTTGGAGCATGGTGGAAGGAACACATTTATGCGTGTTATTTGTGCATGATGTACCATAGAGTAAAGGATCTGTGTGAGCTCATGCATCCATGATTGACCATGTGATGGGCCAGGGTGTGGTGTGGTCATGATGTCCCATTATCCAGGTGTTAAGTGACACCTGTCGAGGTGTCGATTGATTGATTGACACCTGCTAACCCTGTGCATCTTCTACATGTACAACATGTCCCATGGATCCTCTGGCTACTAGATACCTACCTCTATGGCTTTCTCTATGGTGATACATAATGCATACAATGTAAATACCCAGGGTTGCAAATGACATAAGCATGGAGGTGACCCTCCATAGTGTTCTCCCCATGCACAAGCTAGCCCATAAGGCCAATACAGGTATGGCGACCGAGAAAAGAGAAGAAAAAACCAAACCAAACAAAACCCAAATTTGTCAAAAAAAAAAAAAAAAATTGATCAAATTCACTAAAAATCTTCAAGATAAAATCATTTAGAATGCTCCAGATTGCTCACTAGGGATGAACACCAAGTAGGAAACTTTTAAAGGACCTTGGTTTCAATTCTGGACCCAAATTTTAGAAGTTTGGCCAAAGCAAGCTGAATTGAAATGAGGCCCTTAGAATGTTTTCTATTTGGTGTTAATCTTGGTTTTAAAAGCCCTACTGTGCAATCTGGAGCATTCTAAATGTTTTTATCTGTATGGTTTTGTGAATTTTATCTGAAGTATAAAAAAAAAAATAAAAATAAAAAATTATCTGCTGCAATTCTCTCGTATTGGCATGCAATTCATGCATACCGGACCGATGCACGAGCTTGTGCATGGGCAGAACCCTGCAGGTGCCCTTCAGAAGAACGAAGCATCAGGCTGGAGGTGTTAGTGAAATTAAGATACTGCAGGGAAGGGTCAAAGATTGATACAGCCTTAGTTGATAAACAAGTATTGTTTATAAATGTTAGGTGAATTATCCCATAATTACTCTTGCACCTGAGAGTCATCCATCACCGGGTCGATGCTATAAATATATGCTGTAATACTTCTACCTCCATGGTATACCAGACAATCTGGAGAATCTTCCAGGCTGGACTGGGGTCTGTTGACAGTGACAAATGGAATGTGACATGGGGAAGCTGTGGTCACAGGGAGAGCTCTGGGGGAGGGCGGGGAGACTGGAGCAGAGAAAATTGATACATTATTTTTTGGTTTACTGCGGCATTGGTTGGTATCATGATAGGATTCGCATTTCATGTCACGCTTGGAAGTATTTTGTTAAGTGCTGAAAAACTTGACAGCGAAATTGATATGAAATGGGACAGAATCGAAAACTTTGTATGTAAAGGCACAAAAGAAATGAGATTCATTTAGATTTGGGATTTTGAAAAGTTATAGTTTTTGTCTTAACAAATAAATGAAACATTTTTTGCAAAACCTTTGGTTCTTCGTGATCCAATACCATGAATCAGTTTGTGCGTTTACAGGCCTATTCTCTGTACCTGTATGTTATGCAGCACATCACCATTTACTCAATCTTTGTTTATGCATTCTGTATTACCTGTATACCACACCTGGAATGTAGATAAACAATTTATAGGCCTATGTGCAACAACAACCTCATTCCTATAGGTGATCAATCTTTTCCAGCATGCCTTGCTGGATTATAATGTTAATGACAGGCGGGGACGCTCTCCGTGGAATGAGGTTGCATGCAGCACTATCTGTTGTATAATTCCCCCCCCCCCCCCCCCCCCCCCCCCCCGATGTGTATTGAGATTGGTGAGGACAGGAATCATATCATCTTGTCTAAAATGAAATAAGTTCAAAACTTGCAAAAAATAGTTAATGGCCTGACATTTTGTCATTAGCAGAGTCTTTCTCGAAGGCTTCCAAACTTATCATTGTTATGTATATATGTTGACGGATTACTGAAGAGAGCGGATGTGGGAGATTGGTTTTGTTGTTAGCTACCAGGGGTGCCTTTCGGCAGTCGTAACCAATAACTGTTTGGGTCATTGGCCAGTGATTAACCAATGGCAAATTCAACCGAAACAGGTTTGGTTAAGACCGCCAAAACCCACCCCATGTTCATGTTTATTTCAACCCATGGTCAGGGCTCCAATTTGGGGGAAAAATCCACAAGACCGCAGCGCTTGTAGTTAAAAATGTTTACTGGAACAGAATTTTGTTACAAGACCAGAATAAAAAAAAGAGCAGAAAAAAACTATCTAATATGTTCACAGGGTCACAATTAAACTGTTTTTATTTGAACCAAGCACAATGAGAAGATTGATCTCATTTGTCTTATGAGTAATAATTTCCTAGTACTCAACAGAACTGAAAGATATTTTTCAGGGTTTAAAATCAATATTTGAACATTAAAAAGATGAGCTGTGATATTATACATTGTATATTATAAAAAACCCACAAGATCGCCTGGACTTAACCAGTCTTAATTTCAATGGCCAGACTGTGAAAACACTGGCCTGGGGCCTGTGGTCCAGTGTAAATTTTGAGCCCTGTTGCTGTTGGTACTTGCACTGGTGATTAAGGGAGAAGTTAGAGCTGCACACAGTTGTATGTTTGTAGGGTCTAAGTGTAAAGAGCAAAAGAAGCTGAAGTTGGACAATACTAGGGCAGTCAGGGATGATCTTTCATTCCAATCATCCCTAGATTATGACCAGGGCCCAATTTCATAGAGCTGCTTAAATGATATTCTTTTGGTATTTATCAAAGAACAATATCCTCACTTGGTTGGTGTATCCCAACATATATGAATAAATAAAATAAACCTGTGAAAATTTCGGCTCAATTGGTCATCGAGGTTGCAAGAAAATAATGAAAAAAACCCACCCTCATTGCATAGAATTGTGTGCTTACAGATGTCTAAGAAAGGCTTCATGCCTGAAGCCTTTCTTAGATTCAAAAATAGAGGAAAATAACCCCTTTCTCTAAAACGACATTACTTCAGAGGGTGTCGTTTCTAACAATGTGTTATGATATCAACAGCTCTCCAGTGCTCTTTACCAAGTAAGTTTTCATGGTCATTAATTTTTTGCGTAATAACCAAAGGTGTACACTTCCTTTCAGCAGAAAATTTAGCTTTAAAATTTCTGCTGAGTGGAAATTAGCAGGATACCAGTCACTAATTGTACATTTGACATGGTAGTTTGGCTGGTAAGCATATTTTTGTTGTACTTGGCTACTTTTTGTGAACAGCATTGCAAACCTTCGTGGTTGGAGTCATTGCCCCAGTATTGCCTGATATTCTAGTGCAATGTTTACTGTGGGGTCCTTTGGGGGTTAAATACATGTTACGGGACCCTCATTTGTAACCATAAATGAGCGATGGGGTGAAATCAAATTGGGTTCTTAGTGTAGTACTCATTTTTAAAGGTAGGGTCATTTACTTTGGTAATGATCTCGAAAATAAAATAGTGTAATGTTTATCCGAAAGCCTACTTCACTTGTCATAAAGTATAAAGATGGTAATGGTAGTAACCATCCTGCAAAAATATTTCGTCTGAAATGCCCCAATTGATTAGAAAAATTTGAATCTGAGAAACCATTCATGCCAACTCTGCTTTCTAATTATTCAAGAAGTGCATTTTACACTTTTTTTATATTCCTAAACGTGTCTGTTTCTAACTCCAAAATGAACTTGGATCAAAATGAAAATTAGAAAATGGATTATAACATTAAGCTAATTTACTGTTATCATTGGGCAGGTTTATTTGGGGATGGAGGATAGGCTGGCCCTTTAATATCAATATGTAGTGCGTATTCAAATATTGGGAGCTGAGTCTTGTGTGTATTTAAGAATTAAGACCCTTATAATTGTGTGAGTTTGTTTCCCTCATGCATTAGGCCATGAAAGTGGGACTAAAGTGGTCCCAAAAATTTTCAAATACGACCGAGACTTGCATGGTCTACTGTCACATACAAGAAGTGTTGCATATTTATAACATCAAATAATAAACCACAAGGGAAACTGACTGAGTCAGTCAGTTTCCCTTGTGGTTTATTATTTGATATCTGATATAAAAAGTCGCATCCCCTTAAAGGCCCTGTACACTATTGGTAAGATCGAAAAACACAAATGTTCACAGATTCACACATAACTTACATGATTTAAAGTAAGTAATGGTAGAAAGGGTTCCTTAAAATATTTCTGCCTAAAATGCTATCGTTTCTGAGAAATGAGTAAAACAATAGTTTTTATCGCGCGCGATAATAAACTCGATGTTTGAAAAACAGAAAACACATAAGGTCTCTTTTCACTATTTTCTCGTGACCTCGATGACCAATTGAGCTCAAATTTTCACAGGTTTGTTATTTCATGTATGTGGTTGATTACACAAAACATGAACACTGTCTGTGATTATTTTTTCAGCTCTGCCAATCCTGTATAATACCTTTAAGGTGATCCCCCTGGCTGCTGCTTCCAAGGTTGTATACTTGGGTGTGATCCCTGGCTACATGGCAGTTTACAGTTGAATGGCTTCTGACTTGCACCCCCCCCCCCCCCACCCCCCCTGAACAAAGCTATTGACAAAATAGCAAGACCGCCAACATAGGCCTAGATAGCTCAGTTGGTAGAGCGCTGGCACGCTAATCCGGAGGTCATTGGTTCAAATCCCGCTCTAGTCAATTTTTCTTTGTTCAACCCCAAATAATTATAACATGAAGAAGGGTGCAGGGTTTTTTCAGTGCCCAAGCTAGCCATCGGGCAGATATACACTGTACTTGATTACCGGTGTTTCCCTTTAAAGGGAAGGTATACGTTTGGTAATCACTCGTGGCCGAGCGGATAAGAGCACCGAACTCAAGCTCTGGTGTTTCTGATCAGCAGAGTGTGGGCTCGAATCCCAGTCGTGACACTTGTGTCCTTGAGCAAGACACTTAACCACATGCTTCGTCCTTCGGATGGGACGTTAAGCCATAGGTCCCGTGTGTTGTGTAACGCACGTAAAAGAACCCAGTGCACTTATCAAAAAGAGAAGGGGTTCGCCCCGGTGTTCTTGGTTTGATTGGCTGCATATTGCGCCACAGCACCTTGTAAACCATTACATGGTGCTATGCAAAGGAATAGGTCTCATACTTCAACACGTAACTCCACATACCTTGTAGGAAAAATACTGAGCGCTTTGAGACACCCATCGGGAGTATAAAGCGCTATATAAGAACTGCGTATTATTATTATTATTATTAATATTTGGCAATAAAAAACTGGATGGTTAGAAGTACAGCAACTTTCGATAGAAAGCATTTTGAGAGACTTTTCACTTCACTTTTGAAATGAAATTTTGACAGGTTAGTTGTATTGTATTCTACATTTATATAGGATAACAAAATTGAACGGTTCCAAAAACCAAAGGTATACTTTGCCTTTAAGCACACCATCATGCTGCATGTATACCACAGCAGACCCTTAATTGGATTTCAAGTGGTAGACATTGACCCATTAATACTCTAATGCCATCTAATTAGATTGCCAGATTTAATAATAACCTTAATCTCCTGTCAACAGTCTGAGATAATTTGCAAGTAGTTGTGGAGCTTACTGTTCATGGGGACTGCTGCAGGTTTTGTCAGTGGGCCATTACAGGCAGGGTATACTTTTGGTAATTGCCAAAGATCAGTTTCCTCACTCGGTGTATCCCAACATAATGCATAAATTAACAAACCTGTGAAAATTTGGGCTCAATTGGTCATCAAAGTTGCAAGTAAAGTAAGAAAAACCAACCTTGTTGCAAAGAATTGTGTGCTTTCAGATGCCTGAGAAAGGCTTCATGCCTAAAGCCTTTCTCAGATTCAATTTTTTGTGTGAAAAATTGCCTCTTTCTGTAAAACTACATTACTCCAAAGGAGGTCGTTTCTAACAATGTTTTATAATAATTATCGACAGCTCTACAGTGCTCTCCATGGCGTAAGGAATTAATGTGCATAATTTTTGTGTTTCAAGACAACTGAGTGTGAAAGTTTGGTCGTTTTTCTGCCATTCATTAGTCATTAAGAAGGTAAGATTGTGCATGGGAATGGAAAAACATCTCTTTGGGATAGTTCCAGCAACAAAAATGTAACAGTAATGCCCTGGTAATCCCCATGCCTCATGCCCTGGTAATGCCCTGGCCTCATGCCCTTCTTCTGGGCACACGACAATGTGTGCAGTTTCCCCGGGAAAATTGCAGCTAGTGTAAAATGAACACAGGGTTGTGGTAGAGCTAGAATTCCCCAGGACTTTCCTGGGGTTTGGCTCTGTAGTTTGAACAGAGATTTAGAGAGAATTGTGACTTATCATAGCAGAACTTCAGCATCATTTGTTTGCCCTAGTCTCAGACTTAGCGATCACTTCAAAATATTCCCATAGACTCTTAATATTTGAAGTTAAAAATGAAAGTGAATATTGCCTTTCTTTTTTAAAGATGAACCCAGGCCTGCTTAACTACCTCACATCGATATTTTAAAAGATTTTCTGTGCCCATTTGCGGTATAGACGCCATCTTTACGGGCAAATCGCATTTTGGCTTGCAGGCGCGTCAAGCGCTCAAATTATTAATGCAGCCGCGTCGTTCACTAACCAATCATGCAATGAGTTTGGTGAAATGTGCGCGTGTTGCACGCCGTTCTCACGCGTAACGCAGGACTGTGTGTTCCAAATTGCCCGTAAAGATGGCCGACTTACGTCATACTGCAACCTATCTATTATTTAAACAAAAATGTTTTTGAGCTTCTTGAGCAATCATTTTTCTTTGAAAATATCGTTGCCACGATGAAACTTTGACTTGACAAAGGAAAGACAACAAAGGTTCTCATAATAGACCTTATGCATATGACGTCATTTGAGTAGGGCGCCCTCGTCTAGAGGTCAAAAGGAAGATGTTCATTGGCCAGTCCTGTGCGCCGCGCGTACAAATCAGCGCGTTTCCATTGTTTCATCATCAGTTTACCTCTAAGATGGCGGCTTGGTGACGTCAATGCATAAGGTCTATTAGTTCTGGAATTTGATGTTGCCACATTTGTACAACAACAGGACAAAGGTCTTGTATCGGGGGTTACACAATAACCCATGGAAAGGAATTTTACAAGGCATGAGTTCCAGAACCTGTTGTCACTCGTTGTACGGGTGAAACAAATTGTATCACGGTAGGTACCTGCCTGTGTGCGCTACACAATCGAAAGTCCAGGTGGATAAAAACGTCAGTCGTCTGGCTGTCAGCAAATGATGAAAATCTGAAGTTGATCTGGGTGTTAAAAAACTGTCCAAAAAATACTCGCTGATGAAGACGTCATCCAAAAGTGGTTAAATGTTTTACAACTGTTTATGCCAACAAAAAATGGACTGTAGAAACTAGTTGTACACTAAGAAAAAAACAATAGTAGTAAACTTGCAGGTACAGCAATACATAAACTCTTTTGGGAAAAGTGTTGCTCTGGGAAGAACTGGTGTGGTTTGGACGTTAAGAACAGTAAACTCTGCTCATCTTCAGGAGTTGTACATTGCATCAGAGACAAAATGTAGGACTGGAACTGCCTCTAGCTCCTGGGCAATCTCAGTGGCCCAGTGATAAGACATCTGGGCCCAATTTCATGGCTCTGCTTAAGCACAAAATTTGCTTAAGCACCAAAAAACCTTGCTTAGTAAAACCAGATTACCGGCCAATGCTAACTAAACAACAGCTAAATACAAGTCACGAGCAATGTACATCGCATGGAGTTTTGGCCAATAACACGAGTATAATAAGCAAGCTTTTTTCGTGCTTAAGCAAATTTTGTGCTTAAGCAGCTCTATGAAATTGGCCCCTGCTCTAGAATGGCAAAGGTCGTGGGTTCGAATCCCTGTGCATTTTTTTCACAGGAATCAGGAAAGTACTTGCTTTTACACGCATCGATGTATGGGTAAATCCAAATGCACATATTATAAAATAGCCCTTGGTTCGGTTCCTGAACTGGCCGAGTCAATGAAGTACATTGCAGCGATGCAGCAATACAAAAGAGAAATAGAAGTAAATTTCACAGTGGATAGCCAGGAGGCAGCTTAGGGTTGCCTGTGAATTTAGCGTGATCCTACAGATTGATAAGAGATTGCTGGTCAGACCAATCAAACAAGCTCCAGAAATGACAATCAGCCCAAACCCTCGCAGTCCTCAGCAGACTTCTTAATTTCAGTGTCAGAAGTTATCAACCAGATGTGTATGATTTTAATTTACAGCCACGCTGTCGCTTGGTTTATTTATTTTTTTGTTTAGAAATATTTGTTGTTGTATTTTGTCGCCAAGAATTTTGCTCTCTCCTTTTTCATTTGGCTGTGGCTTGTATGCAAGAAGAATTAGTAATAAGAAAAACGAACCTTACACTGTTGTGTACTATAGCGTGTATGGCACTGAACAGCTGTATACAAATATGTACATTCTGTGCCTATAACACAAGTCAGATTGTTCTTTATAACCAATGCAATTTTTACATCAATTGAAGGCAATGTATCAGGGATGTGATTTCTCTGTTTTTAACCGGAATTCTGTTTTTTTTTGCCCCAGATTGCAGAGTAGGGCTTTAAAAACCAGAGATAAATGTTATTATTGGGCTTCATGCTCGCAAGTTTTCGAGCTCGCATGCTTTCACGCTTTGTTTTTTGTTTTTTTAAAAACCGCCTATCACATCCCTGATGTATACCTCTGGTTTTTGGAACTGTTTGATTGATTAAATCCATAAATGTAGATAAATTTAATTTCAAAGGTGGTAGAGTTTTTGAATTTGGAGTGGTTATGTCCATGCAGGAAGTATAATCCGTTAGAGGCCAAGCATAAGATCTTTGAAAGTTGCAAATAGGAGTCTATTCAGGCCTTGAACTGCACTCTTGAAGGGGCACAGCAATTTTCCTCTAGCAAGGGGCACCTCTATGAGGAAAATGTACATTTGTATTGGAACTTTGCAAAGGGCACCACAGCAAAAGCACAGGGCACCACGGCAATTGCTGTGGGTGCCATGGGCTATTTCGAGGCCTGTAGAGCCCTTTTGCAGATTTTCTGACATGATTTTAATTGTGTCCTTTTTTCTTCTGTTTATTTATCCCTGTAGACAAAACTATGTAAGAGATTCAAGGTGACTGGTATCCCCACATTAGTTCTGCTCAACAGTATGAGCGGTCAGATGATTACCAATAATGGTCGCCTACAGATGCTTGATGACTTAACAGGACAACACTTTCCCTGGTACCCTAAGCCTTTCAATGGTAAGTAGTGAAGGGAGTGGTGCCCACAAAATGAGAGTTTGCCTTTTTAAAGGGAAATTTTGTTGTTATAAATGCCGTGTGAATAATGCTTTACAACATTTGAATATGCAATTATTACTGATGAAACAGACCGTTAAGTTGAATACAGTTGTAAGAAATCTGGTTTTCTTAATTAATTTCTTGACTTGACATGTTGAAATTTGTTGCTACATGTAGTATTAATAATGAATTATAACATTAAGAGCCACCAAACATTGTTCAGACTACCTAATTTATTTGTTAAATGTTACAGGGGTGACTGTGAAATTGTGCACATTAATTTCAATATGTTGGTATTATATTTTGCAATGGTACCTACCTTGACTTACATTGAGACAATGAATGGACAGGGTGGGGACAATGAAGGGACAGAGTTGAGACAATGAAGGGACAGAGATGGGACAACGAAGGGACAGAGATGGGACAATGAAGGGACAGAGTTGGGACAATGAAGGGACAGAGTTGAGACAATGAAGGGACAGAGTTGAGACAATGAAGGGACAGAGTTGAGACAATGAAGGGACAGAGTTGAGACAATGAAGGGACAGAGTTGAGACAATGAAGGGACAGAGTTGAGACAATGAAGGGACAGAGTTGAGACAATGAAGGGACAGAGTTGAGACAATGAAGGGACAGAGTTGAGACAATGAAGGGACAGAGTTGAGACAATGAAGGGACAGAGTTGAGACAATGAAGGGACAGAGTTGGGACAATGAAGGGACAGAGTTGAGACAATGAAGGGACAGAGTTGGGACAATGAAGGGACAGAGTTGAGACAATGAAGGGACAGAGTTGAGACAATGAAGGGACAGAGTTGAGACAATGAAGGGACAGAGTTGAGACAATGAAGGGACAGAGTTGAGACAATGAAGGGACAGAGTTGAGACAATGAAGGGACAGAGTTGAGACAATGAAGGGACAGAGTTGAGACAATGAAGGGACAGAGTTGGGACAATGAAGGGACAGAGTTGGGACAATGAAGGGACAGAGTTGGGACAATGAAGGGACAGAGTTGGGACAATGAAGGGACAGAGTTGGGACAATGAAGGGACAGAGTTGGGACAATGAAGGGACAGAGTTGGGACAATGAAGGGACAATGAAGGGACAGAGTTGGGACAATGAAGGGACAGAGTTGGGACAATGAAGGGACAGAGTTGGGACAATGAAGGGACAGAGTTGGGACAATGAAGGGACAGAGTTGGGACAATGAAGGGACAGAGTTGGGACAATGAAGGGACAGAGTTTGGACAATGAAGGGACAGAGTTGGGACAATGAAGGGACAGAGTTGGGACAATGAAGGGACAGAGTTGGGACAATGAAGGGACAGAGTTGGGACAATGAAGGGACAGAGTTGGGACAATGAAGGGACAGAGTTGGGACAATGAAGGGACAGAGTTGGGACAATGAAGGGACAGAGTTGAGACAATGAAGGGACAGAGTTGGGACAATGAAGGGACAGAGTTGGGACAATGAAGGGACAGAGTTTGGACAATGAAGGGACAGTTTTGTTTATTGGAATACTTGTACCAGTATTTGATATCATGTATTTTCAAGAATTACATTTGTAGGTCAATTGATACAAAGAAAAGAATCTATTGAGATTTTATTATGAAGGGTTTTCCTGTTTTAGATTTTGAAAGATAACAACAAACTTTAATGCCCTCAAGTTTTAGAATATTTTTTACTTAAAGTATGAGCAGTATGTTGGTATTTCACCTGATCCTTAAGGGTGGGGAAGGGTTAAGGGAGAAGTAAAAACAAACATACATTTGTACAAATCAATAATAGAGGAATTTCTGCATTTGTTACACAAGCTCTCCCTCAAGGCAGATTTTGTTTGATGTAGAGTTTTGTTTAAACTCCACAACCTCCTGCCCCCCAGTGCTGAGCCAGATCTTAAAGCCAGGACTCCCCGGGCAAGTCAGCACTACTCCTCACACCTTGTGAACACATTGCTACCTGTGATTCAGACAAGAGCTTAGAATTCATGAAATATTCATGGCTGGTTTTTGTGTAGGGTAGAAGAGCGATTCGATATTCAGCCTACTCCGTCATAGCAACGTTACTTTGGATAAAAAAGCCAGGGATTACTTTCCTGGCAACTTCTCCACAGTGCGGAGCTTTTACTGCACGCAGGTGTTATCATAAGCTGCAGTGAGCTTATAGAGCTTTCCCATTCTTGAATTTGACATCATGTACATGTGCGTGTAGAATTGAGCAGTTGACGTCAACTACCGTGCTTTTAGCATTTTGTAAAAATCAGCTTGTTCAGCAAATGGATTCATCAATATTTTGCAAAACACAGGCTCCTATATTAAAGGGACATTCACAAGTGTTTGAAAGGGTCATCTCAAAGAGCTACTTCACAATAAATTTTGCTCCATCAAATTATTCCATGAGCTCAACTCAAATTATACTCTGGTCTTTTCCCTCGGTTTTCCCTGAACATGTAAATATAGGGTGTCAAGATTTAAAACAGGGTGACAGTGAACATGTAAATTTAGGGTGTCAAGATTTAAAACAGGGTGACAGTGAACATGTAAATTTAGGGTGTCAAGATTTAAAACAGGGTGACAGTGAACATGTAAAATTAGGGTGTCAAGATTTAAAACAGGGCGACAATGAACATGTAAAATTAGGGTGTCAAGATTTAAAACAGGGTGACCGAAAGACAGCCTCTCTGAATATGACAAGTCTTTGTCAATGTTTGATTTCTGATGTACATGTACATTTTTTGGAAACTAAAGATATTGACAAAATAGGGAGACCGCCAACATAGGGCTTGATAGCTCAGTCGGTAGAGCACCAGCCCGTTAATCTGGAGGTCGTTGGTTCAAATCCCGCTCTACCAAATTATTCTTCGATCAACCCTAAACCATTTTTGCAAACTAGACAGTGTAACTTACACGGGATGGATTCATCATCCCTTTAAACCCGAAGTCAGCAAATTGCAAAAGGGAATCTTATCTTATTGATTAGTCCTGCAATCAATTTCAGTTCACTTTACCGGCGGTTGCACATCAAGTAGGTGACAGCAGTCAGATTTAATATCAATGTTTGCACTGCAGCGGCAGTCGTCATGACCATGTTTTGCTGTAGTTAAACAGGCTAGAAAATCCAATCCATCAATTTCACTTGCATATTAAAGGGACTGTACACCATTGAGTTTGGATGGGTGAATTCATTCCAATCTTCTACAGGGAATCAGGTTGGCTTTGTGGTCTGTTGTCCTGCCTTTCTTCTCTGTAGATCTTGGTTCAAATCCCATCTCTAACTTTTTGTGTGGATTGTGTTTTCAGTTTCTAGCCAATTACGTAAGTTTTCATTTTTCCCATATTGGGGTTTTGTCCTACAGCTCAAAATCAGCGTTTCCTCATCATCTTTCACATCATTTATCCTGTTGTTGGCTCAAGGGCCTCTTGGATGTGTAATAGAAATTAATCAAATTGTTTAAACTTCACCCAGTCAGTTTCCCTTGTGGTTTGTTACTTGATATTTGAAATTAAAAAGTGGCATCCCCTTAAGGTGATCCCCTGGCTGCTGCTTCCCAGGTTGGGTGTGATCCCTGGCTACAAGGAATGCTTGTATGTCTTCTGACTGGCACCACTGAAGAAAGATACTACCACCAACATAGGGCTAGATAGCTCAGTTGGTAGAGCACTTGCATGTTACTGGAGGTCGTTAGTTCAAATCCTGCTCTGGGGATTATGACTTGATATTGAAAAATTAATCAAAAAAGTACATTACATGCTGTTTTGCCATCTATTGAACCTGTGTTGTGTGTGTGTGGTTTACCTTTGCACTGATGAGTTTTCATTGCACCTTTTCTTCAGTGTGTAAAAATATGAGATTGTTGAATTTAGAAGCTACAGAATACAGTAGTAAATATTCAAAAGGTGTTTAGGAAAACACCAGACTGCAGGGCACAATTGGTTGTGGGGTTGCTGGCCAAGTTCTAAAATGACTGGACCTCAGGCCAGTAGTCCAGTAGTCCAGTCATTTCAAGCCCTAACCTGGGTGAGCTTTACAATCAGTGAGCTTTGAAGTTGACTCTAATCATTTGTGTTGATAATTACCAAGATCGTTTACTTGTCCATGGTGAATAACATGCACCAAGTGATATTGTGGTTATTATTGCTGACTTGATGCCATCTAGTCTCAGTGAATTGATTGCTATTCCGTTGATTGATGGCGCACTGTTGAATAATGAGAAAGTCATCTTGACTTACTTGTCAGCACTTCAGTTCAATGTATTCTTTGCTATGCAGACTACAATGTAAGCTTAAAGGGACGGCGTGGGAACCTACAATTCTGATTTATCATTTTCTGATCATTAAATCAACTACAACTAATATATTGCTCCAATCATAGAGGACTAGGTTTTGTCTCACATCTGCAATGATACATGCAGATGTAAACAATATTGACATACTTTCTTGTAAACAATATTGACATACTTTTTGTTGACTGAAACGTTTGGTGTTTGACTGAATAGTTAAATATGTCCTCAAGTTAAAGAAGGGCTCTATGGTCAAAATTCAGTTTTTTGATTTTCTATTTTTCCAGTAGACAGCGTCCTCATGGAAATGGGGACAAGATTACAAGTCTCTAACCTCCCATTAAAAATGGTTTAAAATGCCGCTGTGTTTGATACTATGTACCCTTCAAGTGCAAGTTTTTGTCCAAATCTAACAACGCTCGATGCCGTCACGTTTCAAAAACATGGTCTGTACACTTTTTACAGGGAAGAGTCAGTTCATTCCTGAATTCTGATGATATTCTAACAAGAAAATAGAATTAGCCGTTGCAAACTGCTTACCAACCAAAAGGACCTGTGGTATACATGCAAAACATAAGTTAGTGGCCTGACGTTTCGACCCTAGCAGAGTCTTTCTCGAAGGCTAAATGACAACACACAACACACATACAAGCAGACAAGAGTTGCAAGAGTAGTCAAGTGGAAATACATGAATAAAATAGCTTTGAATTTGATCGGTTGACTGGCTCAAACAATTTCTTTTTGGAATGTAATGTAGGTCTACAGACCCATTTGTTTTGATTTGTCCATTGAAGTCCTGTTTCAATTTTCACTCTAGTAAAAGAGTATCAAATGAAATGACATTTTACACCATTTTAACTTGAGGTTGGAGACTTGTAATTTGCCCCCATTTTCATGAGGACTATATCTAATGGAAAATGAGTGGATCACAAAACTCAAGCCTTGCTTTACGGACTGATGCAATCTGGTTCAAAGTTTAGCTTCTGCTCGTAATCTATACATGGGCTCATTGATGTTGTATCTTGAGGTCAATAAACACTGACACTGACAGTCTTTGTAGCATTCACACCAGCCTTGCTGTCATGACTGTCTTGCTTTTTTCTTCAGCCTGATCAACCCATGATTTAAGGTCAATAACAACCTATGTGTGGATTAAGGGAAAAGTATATCTTTTGTTTTTGGAACCTTTCGGTTGTTTCAATCCTATAAAACAATAAAACTAACCTGTGAAAGTTTCATTTCAAAAGGTGGTGGCATTTTTGTGATATCGTTGGAAATCTTGAGCTATTATTATGTCCACGCGGGAAAAATAATCTGTAAATTTGGAATACACAATCTAAGATCAGTTTCATGCAGAAATGTTTTCAGATTGAATTGTTTTTAATCCCTCTCTCTAAAAACACATTCCTGAGAAGGGTATTGTTTCTCATAAGGTTATGCATTATCAACAGCTGCAGTGCTTCCTACCAAGTACATTTTTATCGTCATTTATAATGTTTGGAGTAATTACCAAAGGTATACCTGCCTTTATAAGGTCAATATCAAGCTATCTATGTGTTGCTTTATGGCGGTCTTCCTGTTGGACACCAGTGTATGCTTTGTGCTGTTTACTCTCTGCTTTCCCTGTGCCTGTGGATAAAATAAACCACAAACACCATGGTTGGGATTTGAACCCATGACCTTCTGCATTCTCAGATGTCTGAAATGCTAGACCACCAAGCTTGCCTAATGACACGAGGACATTTTGAATCCTCTAATAAGCAGTGAATACTGAACACAACTGAAATGCTTAGCTGCCAACTCTCCCTGATTCTGCAGGAAGCTCCCTGAGAATAAACCAATCTGTCCATGTTCTGATGAACAAATTTGACAATCTCCCTGATTATGGAAATTTTTCCACCTATATTGTTGAGTGTAATTCTAAAGATCTCCCTGATTGTTGTACAAAATCTCCCTGATTGCAAGATGCCAATGTTGGCAACTCTGGAGATGATGTAATAATTCAGCAAGCGGCAAGTGATGCCTATGATTTTTTTATCTGCAGGACTTAAATATTATGTTCATTTTATAAAGGGAAGGTATACACCTTTTTTAATTATGCCAAAAATTAATGACCATAAAAACTTACTTGGAAAGAAGCACTGCAGCTGTTGATAATGCATAACATTTGAGAAACGGTTCCCTTCAAAGGAATGTGGTTTTAGAGATAAGGATTCAAAAACATTTCAATCTGAGAAATGTTTCTGCAGTTAAATATATACGTTCCCACTGCCTGTTCTTGGACAATTTATTTTGCTAATGACCTCTCAGGAAAAAGGTACTGTGCATTGTTCAGCCATGTACATTCTTCTATCTGCTACAGTTGAAGGAAATTCATTCTTCTGTTAGTTTGAAATGAATGCTCTTCGCTAACTCTTCTGTTGTAATGTTAACTTCATTTGCAATAGACCTTATGCATATGACGTCATTTGAGTAGGGCGCCCTCACCTAGAGGTCAAAAGGAAGATGCTCATTGGCTAATCCTGTGCGCCGCGTGTACAAATCAGCGCGTTTCCATTGTTTCATCAGTTTACCTCTAAGATGGCGGCTTGGTGACGTCAATGCATAAGGTCTATAGTTGAATGATTGTTGTAACCTTCTCCACGTGGTGATGGAGTACGTTTCTTTTGTGGACGAGTATAAGAAATCAAATTAAATCAAATCGAATCAAATTACATTGTATGAATATAGTAGAGGGCAAAGTGGCAAACTAAATTGTATTATTGTCATTTCTCCCCCCCCCCCTCCCCAATAATGTTTTCTGTTATACACACATACTTCATGTTAAAGGGAGGGAATACCCTTTTTAGGGACTCCAAAAATTAATGACCATAAAAACTTACTTGGTAAAAAACACTGCAGCTATTGATAATGCATAACATTTGAGAAACGATTCCCTCCTAAGGAATGTGGTTGTAGAGAAAGGGATTCAAAAACATCCATCTGAGAAACGTTTCATGCAGAACCGTGTCTCAGCTTGTGTATTCCAAATACGGATTATTCTTCCCGCGTGGACAAAACCGCTTTGGCTTAAATCTAAAAACGTATCAAAAAAAACGCTACCACCTTTTGAAATGAAATTTTCACAGGTTATATTAGTTCTATTTTATAAATCTACATTTTATAAAAGATTAAAACAAACGAATGGTTCCAAACACCCAAAGGTATACTTTGTTTTTAATGTATGTATGAGCAGTCCTTTCTCTATAGTACAGCATACTGATCATTTCTTTCAATGCAAAGTCTAACACCACATCGTCTGGCCTGGTTTCCAAGCCAAGATCTGGGTTAATGTGTACATCTACCCACCACAGAGTCAGCGACTGACGCCACATTACTATTAATGTATGCTGTGTAACTGTCCAGACTTGACCGTGTTTGCCCGACTGTGCAAGTACATCGTGTACCTGACTCAAGCAGTGAAACCTCAATCGCTTTATGTAAACCAGAGCTCTCCTCATGCACAAGCTAGTGTATTGGGCAGATATTCGTAAATTGCATGCGGATATGCGCAAATTGCATGCGGATATGCGCAAGTTGCATGCAGATATGCGCAAGTTGCATGCTGATGTGTGTCGATACTTGCAAATTTTGGCTGATACGCAATAAAAGAAGAAAAAAACACAATTTTGTGGTTGAGATTCAGTGGTTTTGCATGTTTTGAGGATTTTATGTTACAATGCATTAGTGCATTGATAAAAAAATAAAAATAATAGGTACAGTACAAATCTTCCCAAACGACAGTTTTGCTCAGTATAGCGATGCTTCCTGCACTTACTTACTCACATCATTCTCTGTTACGGATGTATTTTCGTGCTGTAATGTACACAAGGCTCTATTGCTGTACATTGTAAGTGGGATGTCTTGAACGCTTTCAATTCAGATTGAATTGCAAATTAGTGTAGCACTGCAGGCTTACAAAATAAACAGCCACGTCTTTTGGACTGTGTAAACAGAAACGCTCTGACTTTTCTTTTTGCCAATATTACAAAAAGTCCCTGCAGCTTACAAGATACAAGTGGAATTCATCAGCAGCGTTAACTGTTCCTGTGTCATTGATTGCTTTTCCCAGTGGGTCCTAAACGCTTTTCTGTCTAGGGCATTCAACTGACTGGAAGAACCGTTCCGGTGTGGCTTAACGTGAGCTGAGGTTTAATTTGTATACAGCATCAATGCTTGGAATGCTTCATATATATTTATTATTTGGTGTTACCCTTACACCAATGTGTGTAAAGCACTGTCAACTTTCCTGAGTCCTGTGAAAGAAATCCACAGACATATTACAATTTGGTGGGATTCAAACTCATGACCTTTGCCATCCTGGAGCAGATGTCTTACCAACTAAACCACCAAGATTGCCTGGTAGCCAGAGGCAGTTCAATTTGCATTGATGATAAAGAATGTTATTTGGTTTTACCCTTTACACCAATGTGTGTTTGACACTCAAATGTTTGGCACAATGATAATATGTAGAAGACAAGGTTATCATGAATAAGGAGTCATGATTTGTTTAGTATATTTTGAAAACCAGTATATTTTGGGTGGCATGGTTGGCTTGTGCGTAAAGCGCTCGCCTCTCACCAAGGTGACCCTGGTTCGATACCCGGCCAGGGCCATATGTGAGTTGAGTTGTGCGTTGGTTCTCTGCTGTGCCACGAGGGTTTTCCAGACCATCCGGTTTTCCTCCCTCGGGAAAAAAAATCAAACACTTTCGATCTCTGGCTGTGCTCCGTGGTCATAATGGGTTGATGTGGCTGGCTGCCAAAGGCGCCCTTGCATGCCTGCTTCTCGAACACGTTGTAGCCGCGTCCTTCGCAATTCAGCTCTTAGCTGCCAGTAAGGATGATTAGCCTCCCAAATTATTATTATTATTATTATTATAAATACAAGCACATTAATAATAATAATAATAATAAAGACTTGTTATGCGCACATATCCACCCTGCTGGGTGTTCAAGGCGCAGTAAACCAAAAACAAACAAAAGAAAACAGATACAACTAAATTATTCCTTGAAAACCTGTGACATAAGATAAGTTTTGAGAAGTGATTTAAATTTTGTGGTACAAAGACAAGATCTAAGCAGCTTGTGATTTCACCCAGAGAGCTCAGCTCTTTTTGTGTCGGGAAAATTATAATAAATGTTGCTTTATTCATTTTTTTTCCCCCCCCCACTAAGAATGAAGAATGGTTTGTCTCTAGAGGATTACATGTAAATGCATTATGCTGGCTGAGAGTGGCGCTGTATTTTTTGTCTTCAAGTCTGCCAATCATCTGGTCTTCTATACCCAAGCTCACGGGTCCGGAATTTATCCTGCTCTTCCTGTCCCCGCCTCCTCCATCACTCCGAAGGCCATTAGCGTCTTAGATGACGCTCCATCTCCCCCTTCCATAGTGATGAAGACTTGCTGGATGAGCACAGAGACGAGCGTGGTGTCACTGTGTCAGCTCCTATTGAGAAATCAAGTTTCCAAGTGAATGCGGTCGTGACACGTTGCCACGGGGCGCTAGGCAGAGGAAATTTCCTATTTAAAGAGTAATTGTCTGTAATTTGGTCAGATTGGAGTGTGAAAGAGAAGATGTTGAGGGTTTGAGGCGTCTGAAATCTCTGGTGTGCCTCAATGCCTGGGGTGGTTCCAATGCTGATCCAAATAGGAATTTTATACCTTAACTTGACTAGGTTTAACCCATATCAGCCTCACTGCAGGACCTCCTGCAGAATACACTAACACTGTAAACACCTACATTGTACCTTAGGGAACACAACATTAGTGTCTTTCTTTATAAAATACTCTTGTTACTATACATGTAATGATATGAGAGGGGAATTGTGGCAAAATATATATATATCACATTAAAGGGAGGGTAACCTTTGGTAACTACTCCAAAAATTAATAACCATAACAAGTTACTTGGTAAAGACCACTGAAGAGCTGTTGTTACTGTAAAACTTTGTGAGACTTTGAAGTAATGTAATTTCAGAAAAAAGAGTTAATTTTTCACCCCAAAATTTGAATCTTCTGAGGCATCTGGAAGCACACAATTCTATGCAACAAGGGTGTTTTTTCTTTCATTATTTTTTTTGCAACTTCGATAACCAATTGAACTCAAATTTTCACAGGTTTGATATTTGATGCATATGTTGGGATACACCACGTGAAGCTAGTGGTCTTCGACATTTACCCAGAGTACACCCTGCCTTTAAAGAGATTTTGCAGTTTTTGGAGTTTGGAGTTTGCAAGGCAGTAAATTATGTTTATTGTAATTTAGCAATAAGCCCAACCAGTGCTAAGGCAGATACCATGTATGCACTGTGACCAGTCAAGTGTATTTGGGTTGAACCCTACATGTATATAATGTTGTTATCCATTATAGTCTACTGAACAAAAGATATGTTACATTTTCCCCCTGTGACGTCTTCAGAGGTCTTTTGTGTTCAGGATACCGATGACAAAAACTAATCTGGGCCTAATTTCGTAGAACTGCTTTTAAGCACTAAAACTAGCACAACAAAATTATGCTAACTAGACTAAGGTTACCAGCCCAAATAGCATGTCACATTTACAATTTTTGACTGGTATCCTGCTCATTTTTGTTTAGCAGCAAATTGTTAAGCAATATTTTCTGCTCAAGCAGCTGTATGACATTGGGCCCTGATCCATAAATCTCATTGTGTTCATGTTGGTATTTTGGGTTGGTAATGAAAGCGTGCTTTGATAATGCCATTGTCCACATTACTCAGTCATCCATGTACGAACTACTCTGTGAAATGTCATCACAAGATGGGAGTTCTTCAAGCTCAAACATATCTCTATATAGTGATCAGTTTTTTATCAACTTCAGCTGTTTGATTAATCTTTGTTATCCACTAGTATCAAGTAATAAACCACTCGTGAATTGCATGCCGATGCGCGCAAACTTCAGCCGATCTTGTTATATACTAATTTTACAAATAACATAAAGAGCATTTAGAATGCTCCAGATTGCACAGTAGGGCTTATAAAACCAAATTAAACCAAAAGTAGAAAACATTCGGTAGACCTCGTTTCAATTCAACGCCCTGTGGCTAAACTTTGGGTCCAGAACGCCCTACAGCTTTGAAAAATTCTGGAGAGAACCCTGTATAATTTTACAGATTATCGGTTGCTGCAGTGAGCACCTACGTTATGACTGAATTACATGTACAATTGTATTTCATACATAAGTCAAATTTATCTTGAGTTCTTGCTTTTGCTATTTGACAAAGAATGTGACGTCATTTGTCTACCAATGCAGGCAAACTGGGCATGAATCATTTTTTTCTGATTTGACATCTGTTTTGCATAAATCATTTGTGTTTAACTCCTATTGTTTATTCACTAATTTATGGTAAACTGCTGAATTATTGTTACTTCTCTTTCTTTGTAGATGTTACTGACGGTAAACTGCATCAAACTCCTATAGTTTTATTCACCAGTTACAGGATAATGTGTTTATGATAAACTGCTTAATTATTGTTACTTTTATTTCTTTTTAGAAGTTATTGGCGGTAATGTAGTTCTTCTATTCACTAATTTCAGGATAGTACATTGATGGTAAACCGCTAAATTATTGTGTGAACTTGCTTCTTTCTTTGCAGAAATCATTGGCGGTAAACTGTTAAAGCAAGGTGAGGAAGTACAGGCGGAGAAAGAACTCAAGGGCAAAGTGGTGGGCATCTACTTCTCAGCTCACTGGGTAAGTCTTTCAATGTGAAGACCGACAAACACAAAGTGTGCAACCTACGTGAATGTAGTCATAACTTACACCTGTGTACTACAGTGTCAGCGTTCTCCCTTACAGTTGTCCACTGGCCAAATGCTAGTTCAGACACCTGAGGACCAATTAAAATTCTCTCCAAGTAGTCCGGCTCGCTAGGTCTGTGTTGAAAAGCATCGCTATTATAGAGGAAATATGGACTAGTGGAAATACTGACGGACTAGTGAGATGGCAAACTAACTGGCTCTGCTGGCCAGTCACTGAACAAGTTGAGGGCAAACCCTACTTATGCGCACGCACACCACTCACAACGATCAGTTTTACTAAAGTGCCCAATGTATGAGGAGTAGGCACTTCACGCTATCTTTAGTTCCTAAGATCTAGTGTTGTTCATCTGCGTTTATTTTCAAAAATGGTTAAATGGAACGTGTGACTTGTGGGGCCAATGTCTCAAAGCTGTTCATCACATAAATTTGAGAAGCACGGATAAATGTTTGTTTAGCAGAGACATTGGTTACTGTTTTCATATTATATCATGCGTGACTGGTCCTCTGCTCACTAAATGCTTAATTGATCTCTTAATTGATATGGTTTGAAGGTGTTGGAAAACACACCTCTGCAAAATGTGCGTGTACCCTTGCCACCATTTTGGGGGTCCATTCCTTTGTGTGTAACTGTAAGTGCGCTGCGTGTCGTGCAAGGGGTCAATAGTTAAATTACTAAGAGAAAGATGTACATGTGTTGAACAAAGAAAAATTGACTAGGGCAGGATGTGGAGTAACAACCTCCGAATTAACGTGCCGGCGCTCTACCAACTGAGCTATCTGAGTGCTGGTTTTTGAAAACTATTAAAACACAAAGGTTTATTTGATGTTCTGTGAATGCGTACACATTTTGTTTTCTTACATGAACTACCAGCATGGATCCCAGATTGCATGCATGTATGAAGGTATTGTTAGTGTGTGTTTGAAGAGATTGAGGTGGGCAAGCTTTGTTTGAACATGTGTCCTTCCTCGCTCTATGGTTTTTGAAGGTGTTGGGGTATGCTTTGAAAGAGTGTTTTTTCCATTTCTGTGCACATTTTGGGGGAGAAATTGCCAGTTTGCTGTTCCTGTTGTGTTAATTTGATCTTTGACATTGTTGTTACGATTCCTGTGGGTGTCATAGGATTTTTCTCAATAATCCTCCAGCTCAACGCTGTGGCCTATCACCGATTGGAAACGTACACCCAATTAGACAAATTCCTTTTTGCAATATTGTGATTTGTAAGGACATTTTTGTCCGGATTTCAGGTTTTTTTGTGTTGATTTCTCTCTGCCTTCAAAATTCACAAAAGCTGATCATTGGCCATCAAATGTTCGTTGTCATTGAATTGAAACTTTGCTTGGTGGGAGTACAATCAAGTGAGGCTTGCAGTGACTCCATGTTCATCTCTTGTGAGTAGCCATGGTTCTGAGCCAAGCCACCGTACTAGCTAATCTCATGCAAGCAGCATGCAACAACAGAGTCCAGCATTCTCCTGAAGACGATCAGAGCACTGATCGAAACGTCAAGTTGTCAAACCACCAGTTCTTCTCAGAACCACCACAACTCACAAGAGTGTTATGCACATGGTATCACCGAAAACCTCATTTGAAATGTAGCCCTAATGCTCTAAGAGTGAAGGAAGACATTGCCTATAATGTGCCGGAGCCATGACTCTTAAATTTATGATGATAGAAGAGTCTATAAAACCTTTTAAAGGGTGTTTGTATCATTGGTAAGAGTAAAAATATAAATGTTCACAGATTCACGCATAACTGACATGGTATAAAGTTGGTCATGGTGGGAAACTCTGTTCCAAATATTTTTGCTTGAAAGGCTATAGTTTTTGAGAAATGAGTAAAACAATAGTTTTGATCTCGCGAGTCAAAAACTCAATGTTTGAAAACAGTGAAAATATTTATGGTTTTTCCCCACTTTTTTCATGTGAATGCAATGACTGAGCTTAAACTTTCACAGGTTTGTTGTTTCATGTATATGTTGGGTCACATCAAGTGAGGATACTGGTCTTTGACAATAGACCTTATGCATTGACGTCACCAAGCCGCCATCTTAGAGGTAAACTGATGATGAAACAATGGAAACGCGCTGATTTGCACGCGCGGCGCACAAGACTGGCCAATGAGCATCTTCCTTTTGACCTCTAGGTGAGGGCGCCCTACTCAAATGACGTCATATGCATAAGGTCTATTACCAATGTTACAGATGTGCTTTTTAAGTGTAACACTCAGGGAGGTTTATATATTACATGTATATCCCTGTTTTCAGGATATTTCATTGTTTAGAAATGATCACTAGCCATGGCCCAGTCTGTGATCAAACTTTCCTGTTCAACTTGGAGTGATATTACATCATTGGTTCAGGATCAGTAAAGGTCATTTCCAGTCATCAAGGTTTCAGAAATAAACGCATCATCTACGTAGATAGATTAAACCAACATGTACAGGGTCCTCCCCAGGTTTAAAAAGCCCTTATTAGCAATCTGGGGTATTCTAAATGATTTTTGTGAATTGATCTTAAGTAAAAACTAAATCTACACTAAATCCCATAAAACATGTTCTTTTTTCTTTTAATTTTTTATTATTTTTAAAAACGCAATCTCTGCCACACATTCGGTGAAATCCTCACTGGTTGGTTTTACGATATGTTTTTTGAAAAATAGGTAAAGGAAACTAAATATCTGTACCAAACAAAATGATGACTTTCCTTTTAAAACTTGTCAGAGAGACTCTTACAAAACAAACATGTTGACATCTTTTAACACATGGACATTTAAAGGCAGGGTTTACTTTTGGTAATTGTCAAAGACAAGTATCTTTCATTCCAATAATCCTTAGATTATGACCAGGGCCCAATTTCATACTGCTTATGAACAACATATGAATAAAATAACAAACCTGTGAAAATTTGGGCTCAATTGGTCATCGAAGTTGCAAGAAAAAAATGAAAGAAAAACTACCCTTGTTGGATAGAATTGTGTGCTTTCAGATGCCTGAGGAAGGCTTCATGCCTGAAGCCTTCTCAGATTCAAAAAATTTGTGTGACAAAACTCTTTCTCTTAACTACTTTACTTCAAACAGTGTTGTTTCTAACGATGTTTTATATTATCAACAGCTCTCCACTGCTCTTTATCCAGTAAGTGTTTATGGTTCATTAATTTTTTAGAGCAATTACCAACCAAAGGTCCCATCCTCCCTTTAAGTGAACACTGCATGTGCACACAAGCATGTCAGTGCTGCTGACATAGTTCTCTCAGTCTGTGCACAGCTTGCTCTGATTGACTTGACCATGCCGTAACTGTGACACCACGCTGTGGCGTCCAAATGACTAATGGAAGAAGCAATGGATGCGTGGTGGCATAGCGCATCATTATCAGCCCTCCACCAGCCACACTGATTTCATCCTAAAGAGTTACTGTTGCCTCCAAGGTTGGCACTCCGGGTGGGACTTGATCCTTGGTCACTTTATATCTGTGAAGGACGTTGAGGGCGCTAGTTTCAAATCACTGCTTAGGGGTGTACATGTACCACATAAATAAACTCTCTAAATATTAAACAAAATACTTTGAAGTCTCTCAGCTTCTTGAAAAGTAATCTAATATATTTTTCGGACAACTAAACTTCAGATTTCCTTTCAGCTTTTCGTAGGTCAGCCCGTTTGGATTTTTTTCTAATTATCCCAGAATGTGCTTTTTCCCAAACCAACTTGCTGCCAGTTTTCTTGAGGCACTCCCCCCATTCCTAAGCCAAAGAGGACCAACTTTAAAGCTAATATTTATCAAGTTACCCCAAAAGTTGAAGCACAGAACCCCAGGTTGTGATAACTGGTCATAACTACACAATCTATTAATTGCATGACCCCCCCCCCCTTTTCCCATCATGGCAGCGTATATTACATGTAAACATAAATTGTTCTGTGCACATGAAACAAATTATTGCATGTATTTCAAATGAGGGACTGTACAAGTATTTGTGGGCATATTTTGTGCACAACTTCCGAAAATTATTCATTGGTTTGCCTAGTTTGTATTAAAGCATGCACTAGGTTGGGTGGACTAAAAGAAAATTGACTAAAACTTGATTTGAACCATTGATCTCCGGATTAACGTGCCGGCGCGCTACCAACAGAACTATCTAGCCCTATGCTGGTGGTCTCCCCATTTGTCAATACCTTTGTTTCGGGGGCGCCAGTCAGATCCATACAACCGATAGCTGCCTTGTAGCCAGGGATCACACCCAACTTGTGATACAACCTTTTTGTCGTTTCAGTGTCCTCCATGTAAAGCATTCACAAGAGTCTTGACCGATATGTACAGGAGACTTCAGGGCTGTAACAAGGAGTTTGAGTTTGTCTTCTGCAGTACAGATAGAACCAAAGAAGCTTTTGAGTCCTACTATAGCCATATGCCCTGGCTGGCTCTGCCTTATGAGGACCCACGCTGTAAGGAGCTCTCCAAAATGTTCGCAATATCAGGTCAGTATTTATCTTTCTTTTTTGTGTGTGTGTGTATAAGGATAGGGGACATTAGTTTTTCTTCAACTGTGTTGAGATATGTAGGAGGGGTGGCAATGAATAGCACTCTAGTACACTGATGCTAAAAATGGAAGCCAAGTACCTGGATCTCAGACGAACGTGTCAATTTTTACTAACATACGCGCTGGTACATGTCCATCTTTTATATTTACTCGCCTGTACTGACTGTTACTGCTATTGTAGTTTGACGCGTCTATGATGCAATGATCACATAAGTGGTGGAATGTTTGTCCGACTGTTGGCTATTTTGAGCAAAAGTGACGTCATTAGTACGAAGTGCTATTGGTGGAAGGGTTGTACATAAACATGTATGTGATTTTATGCTTGAACCTACCTTGTGGTTGCATGAACTCGGGGCTAACTCTTATTGTCAACACGAGACACTGCACTTGCTTCTGTGGAAGCATGTATTGCTGATATTAGAGCATGGACAATTGCAAATAAGCTCATGCTGAATGACTCAAAAACGGAGATCGTTCATTTGTCATCCCGCTTCCGCACGACACAACCTTTACGACCGCTGAAAATTGGACTTTCATACATCGAACCCGTGCCACAAGTACGTATTCTTGGTACTATGGCTGACCGTCACCTCACAATGTCACGCCATGTAAATATGGTGTCCCGGAATGCTACATATTCGATTAGAAAGATCGGTCAATTACGCAAGTTTCTGAACCGTGGTACAACTGAGATACTTGTACATGCTTTTATTTCTTCTAAGCTAGACTATTGTAACAGCCTATTATATGGATTGCCTCACTTTGAACTTGCTAAACTACAGCGTGTCCAAAACACAGCTGCTAAGCTCGTTGTCCGTGCCAAAAAACACGACCATGTTAAACCCATCCTACACAATCTCCACTGGCTCCCAATTCGCAAACGCATACTGTTCAAATCACTCTTGATGGTCTACAAGTCCCTTAACTACATGACGCCTGTTTACATTAGGAATCTCCTAAATCCATATGCCCCTACCCGCTCCTTGAGATCCAGTACCAAAGGATTACTGACAATTCCACAAGCATCACGTACATCACTGTCCTCCTATGGGGACAGAGCTTTCTCCATTGCAGCTCCAAAAGAATGGAATAAACTCCCCGATGACATTAAATTTGCAAAATCACTAAACCATTTTAAGAGGGCTCTGAAAACCTATCTTTTTAAATTGTCATTTGTTTAAATAATTTATAATTTATATTGTGATCATAGTTGTCAAGAGTTTAGTTGTATTGTCACCTTTTGAGATTACCCAAATTGTGTATATTTTTAATCACTCCTGACTGGCTCGGGTTTTTATGTTTTATTTAATTGTTAGTTATTCTTAAATTCATTCATATTTATTGTAGTTTCAATTCGTTTTATTTTTGTAAATCTTTTCTTGTTACAGCGCTTTGGGGTCGTCAGGGCGTAAGGCGCTTTATAAATGTTACCATTATTATTATTATTATCAAGGTATACATGTACATCACTCATAGGGATACATCACTCATGTTACGGTCATGCGTTCTACTAGGGTGTCATGGCCGAGTGGTTAAGAGCATCGGATTCAAGTTCTGGAGGTTTAGTCATCGGGGTGTGGGTTCGAGTCCCGGTCATGACGCTTGTGTCCTTGAGCAAGACACTTTGCTATAATTGCTTCTCTTCACCCAGGGGTATAAATGGGTACCTGCAAGGGTAGAGGTTGATATTGTGTTTGAAAAAGCCTTCGGAGCGCCATCACGGCAGCCCGGGCTGTATACTCCCCAGGGAGCTGAGAAAGATTAAAGGAATGTTATTGGCCCAATGACCAGGGCACTAATGTAAAGCGCATTGAGACGTTATTGTGAAATGCGCTATATAAGAACTAGTTATTATTATTTTGCGCTGTGCGTAATGCTTAGTGCACAACGATTGACCAGACTCATGGATATCCGGCCTTAGCCATGTTACATACTCCTTTGTATCACACTACGCGATTGGTTTTCAACCAAGAAAAAATCACAAACTATTACCTTGGCATAACAAGTATGTTTGAAACTGCAGCTACGTCATGCTTCATCTAGTCTGGAGGTACACATAAAATCCTTTTGTGCAGATTTCCAATGTTTTCACATGGAAATACTTTAATGCAAGTTCCAATACTATGAACAAAATTGAGATCCGACATTTTAGCACTGACTCTATGAGAGACAGGTGTTATGTTGTCGATGTTGGATTATTATTGACTTTTATTTGCTTGTAGGTATTCCTACTCTAGTTCTGTTGGATGAGACAGGCAAGGTGATCACATTAGAAGGTAGAGCTATGACAGCTCAAGACCCTGAGGGACTGGTAAGTTCTCTAATTAAGTTAAACATAGAATAACCTAGTTAGGTCTCCCACACTACCAAAGTTGTCGTCAATAATTCATGCCCCTCGTCTTAGCTCGAGTGATCGAGGTTTCTTCCTTGAGGGCCAACGAGAGGATGAGAAGACTGTAAGGTTTAGTCTTATCGGCAATTCCACAATTAAGCACGTTACATTGATCACAAGAATCAGAAATCTGAATTTCAAGATGATTTTTGTGAATAGATGTGATGACATTGGTCATTGGTGTGCATTCATATAAAGTCATGAAAGTAAGTGTATAAAAATCGAGATCTGACCCCAAGGGCCGAGTTCACAAAGCACTAAGATTCATCTGACGATGAGTTGTCAGTATTTACTGAGTGATTTGTATTGTGACGTCACACTTTGCTTAGCAGTGAAGATTGATTTGCACTTGAGATCAATCTTAACCCTTTGTGACATCAGCTCAGCCCCTGGGATCAGTGAAATGTGAGGAACTGTTAAGTTGTCCTGTAGAGAACTACATTGCTGTGGGGTGTCGTGGCCGAGTGGTTAAGAGCACCGAACTCAAGCTCTTGTGTTTCTGTTCAGCAGAGTGTGGGTTCGAGTCCCGGTCGTGACACTTGTGTCCCTGAGCAAGACACTTAACTATAATTGCTTCTCTCCACCCAGGGGTAAAATGGGTACCTGTGAGGGCAGAGATGGTTCTTGTGATTGATTTAGCCTAGTAGCGCATATATTGCAGCGCAGGCTGTATACTCCCCAGGGAGCTGAGATGGTTTAAGGAATGAAATAAATGGCCCAGTGACCAGGGGTAATAATGAGCACTTGGGTGTGATAAAGCGCGATATAAATCCATATTATTAGGAAGAGGAGGAGTAGCAGTTGGATGAAGTACATACACGTGTACAATGATACTAGTGTACTCGAAGGCAGGGTGTACTTTTGGTAATTATCAAAGACCAGTCTCCTCACTTGGCGTATCCCAAAATATGCAAAGAATAACAAACCTGTGAAAATTAGTGCTCAGTTGGTCATCGAAGTTGCAAGAAAATAATGAAAAACAAAACACCCTTGTTGCAAAGAATTGTGTGCTTTCAGATTCCTGAGAAAGGCTTCATGCCTGAAGCCTTTCTCAGATTCAAATTTTGGGGGTGAAAATTACACTGTATCAAAAGGAGTCGTTTCTCACAATGTTTTATACTACATGTATCAACGGCTCTTCAGTTCTCTTTACCAAGTAAGTTTTTATTGCCATTAACTTGTTGAGTAATTACCAAAAGTATATCCTGCCAATAAGTCAGCTTGGAGTGGGATTTGAACCTTGGGCCATTGTTACCCAAGGAGGGCACACTGTTTCATTGTATAGGTGCTACTGGTGTAGACTGTCCTGGACCAAATTTCATGAAACTGCTTATTGCGGAATTCTTCGCTTACAGCCCATAAAATTATGTACCTAACATGGCTCCATAAGCACAGAATTCTGCAGTAAGCAGAGCCATGAAACTTATATAAGGAGGTTAAATCTTTCGCCTTTGCCTATAAACTAGCATACGCTTGCCTACACGCTTTCCTACACACTTTCCCACATGCTTACCTACATGCTTGCCTACATGCTTGCCTACGTGCTTGCCTACGTGCTTGCCTACGTGCTTGCCTACGTGCTTGCCTACGTGCTTGCCTATGTTCTTGCCTACGTGCTTGCCTACACGCTTGCCTACACGCTTGCCTACACGCTTGCCTACATGCTTGCCTACTTGCTTGCCTACACACTTGCCTACATACTTGCATACAGGCTTGCCAACATGCCTGACTTTGTGCTTGCCTACATGCTGGCCTATGTGCTTGCCTACATGCTTGCCTACATGCTTGCCTACGTGCTTGCCTACATGCTTGCCTACATGCTTGCCTACGTGCTTGCCTACACGCTTGCCTACGTACTTGCCTACACGCTTGCCTACACGCTTGCCTACACGCTTGCCTACACGCTTGCCTATATGCTTGCCTACGTGCTTGCCTACTACGTACTTGCCTACATGCTTGCCTACGTGCTTGCCTACGTGCTTGCCTACATACGTGCTTGCCTACGTGCTTGCCTACGTGCTTGCCTACGTGCTTGCCTACGTGCTGGCTTATGTCGCTTGCCTACACATGTATATGCTTGCTTAAGTGCTTGCCTACATGTACATGCTTGCCTACTTGCTTGCTTACACGCTTGACTACAGGCTGGCCTACATGCTTGCCTACACGCTTTCAGCACCTATTTGGTTTTGGTTTAGCATTTGGTTGGCTTAATAGTGGTTTTTTGCAACATCAATGCAACATGTTGCACTGTTAAAAGTTACTGTCTTGTATGACATTGCTATGGCATAATTCACTGTCGGTTCTTGTTGTACACATAATTCAAGAGAAATATTTTTGTTATGTTTGTAAGGATTTTCCCTGGTACCCAACACCACTGCTGGAGCTCGATGACTCTGCCACAACAGCCATTAATGAAGAGGCTTGTCTTATTCTATTTGCTGGTGAGTGACAAATTAAAACCCGACTTTAATTTGGTGTAATAAAAATAAAACGGTGACAACAATGTGTATTCATCACAAGGTTTATCAATTCACCTTGCTTTTACCATTTGGGTTATTGACTCACCATACCCTTGAATGTCACTGTGCATCTCCGACGATAGATTGTATACAGCAATAATGTGCAATTTACTGTAGAACAATCAATATGGTATGACCTACAGCTAGAGACAATCAGCACCTTCATGTTTCCAATGTCAAGGAAGTATTGATTTTTAAAGTCTTGTAGGATTTGAAACTTTGCATGGTGGGAGTACAATCGGGTGAGGTTTGCGGTAACACCATGTGTAGAATCTCTTTTGAGTCGTGGTGGTCAGATTCCGAGAAGAACCGGTTGTTTTGACAACTGGATGTTTCGATCAGTATGCTCTGATCGTCTTCCTCCTGAAGGCACTCAAAGCATACTGATCGAAACTTTGAGTTGTCAAAACAACCGGTTCTCCCCGGAACCACCACTACTCAAAAGAGGTGTCATTGCAAACCTCACCTGAATTTAAAGTCTTTACAAACACAAAGTATTCATATGGACAATTTCAGGCCTGAATTTCTTCCCCATAGGATTTATCTGAGAAAATCAGCCGAGTGTGAGCAATGAACATGGATGCCCATTGTTCTATGCAGGCCTGATACTTCACTGAAGCAATTGCCTCCATTGCCCTTTGTCATTGCCTTGGTGCCCCTTGTAACGTTCCAATAGAAGTTTACAATTTCCTCATAGAGGCACCCTTTACCAAGCTGAGTAAACGCCTTTGTGCCCTTGCCCTTTCAAAAACGAAGTATCAGGCCTGCTTATGCAACTGAGGGGGCTGTCAGAAGTTTTCTAGATGTTCAAGGTTATACGAAGAATGGGGGATGAGAGAGAGCAGAGTTGTTTAGATTGCTATTGTTCTACAGTACATATTCAAAAGAGGAAACACAAAAATGAAGGCACTTTTTCTTACTCTTTAATGCACATTGACAGTGACACACACAAGAAATTTTTGTCCTACTTCGGGGGGGGGGGGGGGGTGTGGGGGGGGAGTGTGGGGGGAGTAAAGGGGTTCTTTAAAAGTGATACTCTCTTTAAAGGGACACGTTGCCTTGGATTTGAACGATTTGGGCTTTAAAAAGCATTTGTTTTGAAATGAATATGGTTGGAAAGGTGTTTTAAAAGTAAAATATAATGATCCACAAAAATATGCCTCGAAATTGTGTGGTTTTCCTTTTACTTCGTGAACTAACAGGGTCTGCCATTTTGTAGAACCATATTTTTTACTCCACGAAATGGCGGACAGTGTTAGTTCACAAAGTTAAAGGAAAACCACTCAATTTTGAGGCATATTTGTGTGGATCATTACATGTATATTTAAAACACCTTTCCAACCATCATTTCATAACAAACACTTTCAAATGCTTTTCATAGCCCAAAGCGCCGAATTCAAGGCAACATGTCCCTTTAAGAAGTTTAAAATGTTAGAGCTTGGTACGAGCCCTGAATGCTGGTTGAGGAACAGAGTCATCAATCAATGCCACTACCCTAAGGAGCTCAGTTCTCTTACTCAATATGCCTCAATAAAATGCCTCAAATAATATACCAGTCTTTCATATGAGAACTTGATATTGAAACAGTTTGGTACATGTAAACAGGCCCGCGAGAATGGGGGGGGGGGGGGGGGGGGGGTGCAGTGGGTGCTGCAGCACCCACATCATTTTGTATGGGGGTGCTGGAATATACTATAGCACCCCCTACTTTTGAACATAATGCTGACTGTAACAGAAAACTATTCTTCACTTAGCCCCCAAATTCCTGAAATTTGAAAACATAATAACAAATCATTGTTTAACTCTGACTATTTCGCCGGCGCCGCGCTCAGATCATAGAGCAAGGCTCAGCTACGCCATGCATGACTGTCCCGAGTCCGTGGATTGACTTTCGTAGTCTGCTGTCGGACCCTCGCTGCTGGTATATGTGAATCATTGTGCCATGCGTTGGGGGGTACAAAGAGCCAGGACGGCCATCATTTCAACCTCGTGCCACTGGTGCCTCCCCATATCGCTGCCAAAATAAGCACGTTCGATTGTGCGGCATCAACAGGAAAGAGGATGAGCAAACATGCGTCTGAAAATTGCAGCGGGTTTCACTCACTTCACATTAAGATCTACGACTTCAGAAGATTACCCAAAGTAGTATTACAGGTGAGAACTGAGATTTTGTTTAATTTTTGTTGATGTGCTAAAAGGGTAACAATTTCTCTTCTGGGTAACAATTTAACCATGTCATTTGAAGTGCAGACAAAGAACTTAAGAAGGTTTTATCCAGAGTCACGAAGGAAAGTTTCAGATTTGCGTGCACTTACAAGATCATGAAACTTTCCGATCGAATGCTGGTTGAAGATAGCCCTACTGCTGATTTTTGTTGTTTAAGACGTCACATTTTCTTAGGGAAAATTTATTGCTTTTCGAGTCGCGAAGTGAATTTTTGCTCACGTTGCGCGAAAAACAGTGTTTCATCAGGTTCCCTCAACAACTCCATAACAGTTATACGATCAACTGCCGCAATCTAATGGGGACCAGACTGATGTTATCAGCGCGCTGAGCGCGATCAAGGTCTTGTGAAAGAGATATTGTGCTCAGACCATGATGTCTTAAAAAAAAATAATTACAACTTACAAGCCAATCCACTTCAAGTTCTATTGAGTATTGGCGCTAAATTATGGGGCATGACAACAGTCAGAAAGTGTTGAGACTTTTCTTCAAGGGACCCCCAATCCATATCATAATAATGATATCTCTGGCAACAATCTCATAACTTTATTGAACCTACCAATTTAAGTTAATTTATTTTATTCCCAAACATTACACATTATAGTACCCTGTATTAATGTTTGTGTGCATGTAATGTTCATGTTGTTTGCTTCTTTTGTTTACAGGATGGGGCCTACTAAGAAGAAGCATGGTGGTTGAAGAACTCTGTGAAAATGTGGCATCATCAGAAAACTTAGTAAAACAAACGACTCATTGGGAGGCGAAACTTCCAACTGGTAGAAACAAATTCCAACTAAATCCAATTCAATTAAATCAAGCCATCTGAGTCTAATTGGTTTTTCAACTGGACTGAGTTGGTCCAAGATTTTATTATAAATGGAAATTTAGTATTCCAATATAAACCAACTCGAATCACCTCAATACAAACTCAATCCAATTCTTTCCAACTGGATATCCAATTGGAGTGAATTGGACATTTTTGTAAGGGTGATTTCAGAACAACACAATTAGTAGAATGGTACCTCTTATATGGGTGTTAAGATTTAAGTGCCATAAAGCGAATGTGACTTAAGATGAATGTAGGTAATACAGGTATTATTGGAGCAGTATCCTCCCTGAGTCTGGGATTAGATCTGGAGTGAAATGTTAGTGTCAGACCCTATTGGGCTGGATTTTTGATCAGGTTTGGTATTCAGTGTTTAACATTTATCACCAGTGTGTAATACGTTAGGTCAGCCCCTATGCTTTTCGTCTGAATGAGAAGGCATCTGTTACATTAGAGGACAAATCTTTGGATTAGGGACTTTTTATTTACTCAATTGGGATTACAAACTAGATATAAAAGTGTACTGCAATTGGGATGTTGTTAAAGGGATACGGTGAATCAAATTATTGATAAATGGAAACATTGCTTTAAAAATAGTTTTTCACTTTATTTTATTTCCACTTGTTTAAATATACTTAATATTGTAACATCTGAACGACTTGTAAGAACCGAGAATATTAAAATTCAACTTAGAACAGTTCACATGATTTGACAACTTAGGCCTACCAGTGTCATGTCTGTTTATTTTTAGTTGGGGGGTCTTTAAGAAAGCATCGTAAAGAAAATGAATCTACCAACATTTGTCGGAACTAAGCTGTCGATGATGTATTCAGAAAGAACAGCTATAGTGAAATATACACTGCTGTATTTCCTTTGTATTTTTTAAGTTGATAAAGTCTTTGTGGGGGCCCCGTCATTAAAATAATTACACTGATAATATCCCACTCCAAAAAGGCACATTTAAGTGCCAAATAGTGGTTCAAATTGCACGCCAGAGCATCTAGGACCCAAAATTTTCTGGGGCCCTTAAGCGGGCCCCAGACCCCATGCCGTAATGGCTATAGTCTTCGGGAAAAAAATCCAGCACCCCCTTGCAAAACTGTGCTCTCGCAGGTCTGCATGTATAAGTTGTAATCACCAGGGCTTATCAAATTCAGGCATTACACCAAGCTGTTGATCGGAAAAATATTCATAGCTTTTTCATGCCTGACTTGAGTTTCATTTTTTCTTCTTTCAAATATCAAGTAATAAACCACAAGGGAAACTGACTGGGTAAACTTTTTTTTTTTCCAGCAGCATTTTTCCCATAGGACATTTTAGTTTTGAGAAATAAACTAGCCATTCTCTGGAAACCTGCGGACAGTGACAAATTGCACTTTATTTCCTTTTTACATAAAGCCATTCGAGAAAAGCTGTGGAGTGAAACAAACATATGTAACATTCAGAGATCGCAATGTGACTTTTTGGATTGCTTTATACATGTCCACATTACTTTGCGTACATATTTTGTTCTTTCTGTTTTTTATTTCATAGAAGGTTAACTTTAACCCTTTAGTCCTCAAACCGCTCTATACCGCCCTGCCTGTTACTCCTCAAACCACCCGAGAAGTTTGTTAATTTGTTTTTGAGTTTAACACATACGATTGAAACACACCAAACAGCCGACCTCAATATTACAATGATTAACAAATTGCTGCTAAGCAAAAGTGGGCAGAAAAGCAGTAACAATTGGTACATGTGATATGGTAATTTGGCGGGTAACCTTATTCCGGTAAAGCAAAATTGCGTTGTCCTTACTTACTTTTGGTGCTTAAGCAGCTTTAAGACAGTTTGCCCTGTTTGTATGCTCCACCTATATAATAAAAACAGTTTATTTCTTATATCAGGCTGGCCGGGTTTTTGATTTTTATCGTCTTTGTAACACTTAATGTTTGGTTTTATAAGCATGTCATTACCTTTTGATACTTCCGACCATGTTTTGTGTTTTTAAACAGAAATAAATCAATAAAACCTATGTACAACCAATCACAGACACTGATTAGGATTTTGATGATTTTGATTGTTATGATATGATTAGATATTGAAGGAGATGATGATGTGATTCAAGCCAAGGAACTACTCTTACCTGTAGCAAGAGAGTACACCGAGAAAGCAGAGGCATCTGAGAAGGAATGCTCGCTGAGGTTCTTCATCGGTGGAGATGTGAGTTGTAATCCAACCGCATATTATGCAAATATTGGATGCATGTAACTGCATTGTTGCATAATATAATCACTCGGTGAAATCTGTCTTTTTCCACTTCGTGAAATGGAAAAAGACAGATTTCACCGAGTGATTACATTATTCGACAATGCAGGAATGAAATGCATTCAATAATGGGGGACTTTTGGGACCCTAGGTGGTGGCAGACTTACCAGGTAAACCCATTGTTCTCGGTTATGTGCGCATGCTCAGAACTACGTATACAATGGAAGTTTACCTGGTAAGTCTGCTGCCACCTAGCGTTACAAAGTCTCCCATTGTTTTTTATGTTTATCTTACACACAGATCCTTGTCATTTTAAGTTGTTATTTTCACAATAAACACAAAATAGGCACAAAAACTTGTCCACCCACACTCTGAAAACTCAAAAAAAAACACCTTCTATTAACATGGACGCTTCCATGTAAGCACTGAGAAGCGTTACTGCGAGCACTGGGAAGCTTCGCAGTGAAATGCGTTCCTCACTAGGATATATTGACATTGACCAGATATTGACATTGATCAGATATTGACAATGATTTGATATCGATATTGATCAGACAGGCCTGATACTTCGAGGGGGCAACAGTGGCAATTGCTTCCGTTGCCCCATCTGATTTCCTTGGTGCCCCCTTGAAATGTTCCAATGGAAATGTACAATTTCCTCATAGAGGTCCTCTTTAACAAAGAGAAAACGCCTTGGTGCCCTTGCCCATTCAAAAAACAAAGCATAAGGTTTAATCAGATATTGATCAGATATTGATCAGACCTTGACATTGATCAGATATTGAATTTTATCAGATATTGATACTGATCAGACATTGATATTGATCAGATATTGACTTTGATCAAATATTGATGTTGATCATTGATGTTGATATTGATGTTGATCAGACATTGACAATGATCAGGTAGTAAATTTGATCAGATATTGATATTGATTTGTTGATAGTAATTTACAATGTTCTTATGATTGCGTTTGAGCAGGAGGAGATGGTGGACAATCTGCGAGAGTTCCTACGCATCGATGAAGACAGCCTTCCCCTTCTCCTCATCTTAGACATCCCAGAGCAGCGGATGGTGCGATGTCAAGAGAGAGAAATCACCAGGGATATCATCCGAGACTTCATTGAGAAATATCTAGCCAATCAGCTGAAATACGAGACACTAGAAGGGCTTTGAGATGAGGAGGCATCGGACGGTATCTGCACATTGTCTTTCTTTACAAGAACAAAACTCCCACACAAACTCCATGCCATCTTGGCTAGCAGTGGGCCCTATTTCATAAAGCATGTAAGCACAAAAACTTGCTCAGCACAGAAAAGTGTTGCTTAGCAGAAACAGGTTACCAGCCAAAATTACATACAGTTTGCATTGTTGTGACTGGTGCCCCACTCAAATCTTGCTTAGCAAAGAAATTTGTCAAGCAGTATTTTCTGCTAAACAGCTTTCTGAAATTGGGCAACAATGTCACTTTGAATGAACTTAGACACCATACTTTCATCAACATGTACAAGTAAAGTCAGAAAGCAAGAGGAATGCCCGAAATTCCAATTTACAGCAAATGTGTACACCCTGTTTTTAAAGCACAATGGCAACATTGGTAATAGTTAAAGACCATTATCAACATTTTGTGTAACCCAACATATACATGAAATAACAAAACTGTGAAAGTTTTTGGTCAATCGGTCATCGGAGTCGCAAGAGAACAGTCAAGCAAAAATTGTTTTTGTTTTCACTCTTTTCAAACATCGGGGTTTGGACGTGGGAGGAAAAAACTGATTGTTAGACGCATTTTTCTAAAACTATTTCAAGGGAAGTTTTCCACCATGACCATCTTTATACCATGTAAGTTGTGTGCAAATCTGTGAACATTTATATCTTCACTCTTACCAACTGTGTGAAGGCACACAATGCTAAAGTTGGTCACATTACACCTCAACATGAGTCTAAGTTACTACAGTGGTGTAATTCATATGTCAACACATTGTGTAAGTTTTGTTTGTCGCTCTCAGTCTTGCTTGATATCGAGAAGGGACTCGGGCAAACATTGTATCTCTGTTGCCCACAGCAACGACCTCAACTGACCTCACAACCACCCAACCTTAAAATACTTCCTTGTTCTAGGTGTTATCAATGTGTAACCCAGCCATTGAATGCCATAATAAAAGCAAAAATTCACAAGTTTTTAAAGACGGTCATTATCAAAGCATCTTTGGCCTCCAGGGCTCCAACTCCTCAGGAATATGCAGCCCCGGCAGACAAATTTCAACACATGTAGCTAATCCACGATGGTAATCCTGACCCATCAGGCAGATACATAAAGTACCCTTCATTTATCCATGGTGATTCACAGAAGTGTATCCTTTGACTTGTATATTTGTACATTATGTATTTATATTTGTGTATTTAAACACGGCAAGACAGAATATGGCAGTTCAGAACTTATTGCTGTGTGGTCGTTTTTATTACGCTCTGTGTGACCAATGCTATATATTTTATATCAGGTGTTTGAATAATGTTCTCCGTCAGTAGAAAATGACATGTAAATTAGGTCTTTGTCCATATGGTTTAGTCAAACTCAAGCGACTTTGGCTATGGCTATCCCTATTGGTTGCAGCCATAGCCAATGTTGAAGCTGTCAATTTGGATGCAGCTTATATCAGCCATTAGTACCTGAATAACAAAGTTAAAGGGACACGTTGCCTTGGATCGGGCGAGTTGCGAACTAACACGGTCGGCCATTTAGTGGAGTCAAAAACTTGACTCCACAAAATGGCCGACCGTGTTAGTTCACGATGTAAAAGGAAAACCACGCAATTTCGAGGCATATTTGTGTGGATCATTGTATTCTACTTTTAAAACATCTTTCTAACCATATGTATTTTATAACAAACGGTTAAAAATGCTTTTTATAGACCAACTCGCCCGATCCAAGGCAACGTGTCCCTTTAAGTCAAAAGTCAATGAACAAAATTTTGAATGAAATTATCAAGTAATATAATCTGCTGTGGAAAAGTGGTTTAGAGGAGAGCTCGGGCTGGTTAAGAGCAGGATGATTTGAACATGTTTGAAACACTCTGACTTACATGCGTCTCACTTTTCACATGATGCAGGGGTTGAGTTTTTGAGGAAAAGCAATTAAATTGGAGGGCATGTAGCTTGAAATGTTTAGTAGACAAGAGTATTATTACTGTTATTTTTTGACCTTAGATACAAGAAAACAACATACAGGCAGTTAAAGTCAGATGAAACAAGGATGCTTGCTATGTGAACCAGAAACACTGGGGTTAATCCCTACTCATCCATGATAAGTGATCTGGGTTCTTTTACACGCACTGCCAATGCTAGTACACGGGGCCTTTGGCTTAATGTCCCATCCGAAGGGCAAAGCAATTTTGTCAAAGTATCTTGGTCAAGGACACAAGTGCCACATACGGGACTCGAACCCATACTCTGCTGATCAGAAACACCAGAGCTTGAGTTCGGTGCTCTTAACAGCTCGGCCACGACACGCCAGTGATATTGGGGGCCTAATGTTGATCTTTTTCTATTGATGTGGTGGTTCTAATATCAACATTGTATACAATGTTTTTTAGGCTATGGGTGAATTTTAAATTGTCACAAGAGAAGATGTTTTACAGCTAGAAATTATTGAGGAATTTTGAGTCTGGTAATGCTTGTATATAAAGCCAGTGTTTTTCCTGTCCATCTGACACATGTAAATACTTTTATGGTTTGATGTTGTATAAAACATTGTATATTATTTCATATATTTTATATTCTATAATGCATGTATTGTACTGTCATGGGCTTTCTGCTAATAATAAAGAATAGAAATTACGAACAGAATATGGCAGTGTCTAAAGAACTTAAAATAAACCCCTTCAAATTTCTGACTCTTTTTATCATTTAAAACAAGCTTGACTGTGTGTTCCAAATTGCTGGTAAGGATTGCCGATTTACGTCATATTGCAACCTTGCTATTGGTTCCATCAAGAATGGTCATGTACACAGTTGCCGCAACTAAGTTGAAAAGCTATTTGTGACCACCACGTAAAACATTTTAAATTTCTTTTAAAAATATATCTTAGTGTCTATAAAGTTTGCCAGAGTACCAAGATCCCTAAAAAAAGCTTTGAAGAATTCCATCCACTACAAAGAGTTATTGATATCATGCTGTACAAATTATTGTAAATGGAAAGAACTTTTAATAATCAGAGGTTTATTTTAGTGTTTGTTTGACTTCTTATAATTTGATATTTAGCAATGTTATGGTTAGTAACAATAACTAGGCTGCATTGACAAATGACCAATATTTGTACGTTTACTGTAGCATGGAATAAACTGTAGGAGTTTGTTACTATTTGTAACTTTTACGATACATATTTTCCTTCTGAGTGTTTTACTTGACGGCAGGGTATACCTTTTGTAATTACTCCAACAATTAATTATGACCATAAACACTTACTTGGTAAGAAGCACTGCAGCTGTTGATAATGTATAACATTTAGAGAAACGGTTCCCTTCACAGGAGTGTGGCTTTAGAGAGATTCAAAAATATTTCAATCTGAGATATTTTTCATGCATGAAATGTTTCTCAAATGATGTATTCCAATTGCAGATTATTCTTTCTGCGTGGAAATAACGCTCCATATTTTTGGTGATATCTATTAAGAAGCGCAACCACCTTTTGAAATGAAATTTTAAAAGGTTAATTTTATTTGTATATATCTAGATTCTTAAAGGATTAAAACAATTGAACGGCTCTAAAAACCAAAGGTATACTTTGCCTTTAAAGTGGTATCATTATTATGCTCACTGCTGTGTCCGATTTATAGTATATGGTGTGCAAGTAGATTGCTGATGTAAGATTTTAACTAAGATTAGCTTGTGTTTTTTTTTCTTTTAGATCAAAGATAGAACACTATTTTTTTCAAAGTTATTAAATATTTATTTGAGTCTTGATGCTACACTGTTATTCATGGTTCTCCGTCTAGTCAATAAGATTTAGTTCTGTCCAGTCAACCAAACTGTAACTCAGGTCGTATCGGAATTGGCGGCTACTACTACTGCTACGACTGTTTTATTGTATATATCTACATTTATATAGGATTAAAACAATTGAATGGTTCCAAAAACCAAAGGTAAACTTTGCCTTTAAGTGAAAACAAAAAGAGAAGAAAATAAATTTGAGGGATTTTTATTCACTTTCATATACATGCTTATTTCAATCGTGGCACCTGAGAGATTTTTGTCTTCAAATGCTATTTTCTTGACTTTGGCAGTGGTGGACGTGAAAAATTATTTATGTGGAGGGATTGGTACTGGTGTGAATTCCCAAATCATTGTGCTTTCAGATTGACAGCGCACTGTTAACTTTGTGAATCTTATTCATCGTTATCGTCGTCTTTATCAGCCCATGTCATCCCACTGCTGGGCGAAGGCCTCTCCCAAACTGTGCAACATATTTCTGTTCTGTGTGTGTCTTTGCCAGGCTGTTGATCCCACATGGCTGACTATCTCATCTCTCCATCTTGCTCAAGGTCTGCCCGGTTTTCTTTCCCCCAGAGTTTGTTATTCTGTTGTGATTTTGCGTCATCTTTCATTTTTTGTTGTGCCTAGGTGTCCAGCCCATCTCCATTATCCTTGTTGCTGAACGCATCACTGACTTCAGTTTGATCCCTGATCCAAGAATCATCCGTTCCATGCTTCTTTGGCCTATTTGCATTTTTCCTTTCCATTTCCTTAGTCAAAGACCATGTCATAGATGACGAGACACACTGAATCTCACTATCAACAGTTGAAAACGTTATTTTCATACAGTATTTGCCAAGGCCCACCGTTGTTTATCATTTGCTCAGTTGGTAGAGCGCCGGCCATTAATCAAGAGGTCAATGGTTCAAATCCAACTCAAGTAAATTTTTGCTTCGTGCAACCCCACATTATTTAAAATGTACCCAGTCAGTTTCCCTTGTGGTTTATTACTTTATATATTATAACAGTGTTCCAGGACTACTGTTACAGTCTACACATGTTTGTATTTGTTCTGATGTGTTGCATTTTAGATTTGAAATCAAATTTCCAGTGCAAGCTGGATCGGAATAACAGAAGATCGACGCTAAACAAGGGTTTTCCGTGCAGTGCTCAGCACACTAGTATCCTCTAGGCTTGTAATGCAATTTAATATTTAGCATGGATCATTTAGCCCTAGCCCAGCCACTCAACCAATTCAAGCCTGGGAAGCAATTAGTGGCAGGGTCTCACATATCAAAGAAACCTGCCGACAAGTTGTATCACGCCCTGGGCTTCTGGATTGCTTGGATGTAAAGTACAAAAGGATTAAACCTGATCTAGTTTCACTGTGTGTCGGAGGAAAATTTCATCCAGATTTGATATAATGTGGACTGATGATAGGGTTATGAGATATGACAATGGTGTGCTGCTGTGTAGTATTGGGCGGGCAGTCTTGATCACCGAGGGGTGAAATGGTGAAATATATTCAGCTCATTTACTGTCTAAATGGCCATAAGGTGGTTATGAATAAGGCGGTTTCTTTTTATGCTAACATTATGAATGCTGTATTCTGCTCAAAGTGCCAGTGATAGTGCATTCAGTTCCAGGCTTGTGCATACAATCTTGCGGTCTATGGCATATTGCATTACCAACGGCATCATCAAAAGAAACACGGCATTAATGGCAAATAGAGTTTCAGTTAACGTGGTTTGTTCTCTACAGTAAAAGAGACAATATAGCACTAAGAGAATACTTGCATTCAATTCAGACGTCTAATTTTTTTAAGAACACACCATAAGACTAAAACGTGAATAGTTGATCCAAATCAGTGCTTTTGAGTGACCACAGAGATCATTTCATGTTCATTTGTTTTCGATGTAGACTTTACTTTGGAATCCTTTTGCGAATCATGTGTCCAATATATTTGATGAATGTCTCTGTGGATGCACAATCTTCCGGACTGAGAAGATCTGAGACAGACATTGAGACTAAAAGTGTGTTCGAGTTTGACTTTAAAATGGTAGTCTATCACACATTTAAGGTCCTACTATGAACAGTGGAAGTTGCAAAGCGGGTTGATCAGTGATGGAGGTTTAACCTCGGTCTCGGACTTTGAGGTCTTGACTCGTAGACTAAGATTGATTTGGAATCGTGGTAATTTAAGAAATGTTAACTTGGAATAGAGAAAAAGTTCAATCTATACGAAGGCTGTATCCTAATGGCGGCTACAGCTACGGCTATGATTGTGGCTAAGGGTGTTGCTAAAGACATCCTGTACGTGGCGTGTTGTGGCCGAGCGGATAAGAGCACTGGACTCAAGCTCTGGTGTTTCAGATCAGCAGAGTGTGGGTTCGAGTCCCGGTCGTGACACTTGTGTCCTTAAGCAAGACACTTGACCATTATTGCTTCGTCCTTCGGATGGGACGTAAAGCCGTTGGTCCCGTGTGTTGTGTAACGCACGTAAAAGAACCCAGTGCACTTAACGAAAAGAGAAGGGGTTCGCCCCGGTGTTCTTGGTTTGATTGGCTGCATATTGCAAACCATTACATGGTGCTATGCAAAGGAATAGGTCTCATACTTCAACACGTAGCTCCATATACCTTTCAGGAAAATACTGACTGTTGAAGCGCCTCGAGTGTCACTGAGTGACAGGTATGCGCACTATATAAGAAGCCGTTATTATTACTTTGACGCATGATGATGTGGCGATCCAGGCGTAGCCTTAGCTGTAACTGCCAATTCGGACATTGCTGTCGCTTCCCCTCAGTACAATTCACAATTTTACAAGTGATTTCTTGTGAGCGGGAATGGTTTAGTTAATGGTCTTATAACACTAATGAAGATTAAACTTGCTGTATGAACAGTTTTAACTTAACGTTACTGTAAAGTTAACAGTAAGGTTAGACCACAGCCATCAATCAAATGCGAAGTAGAAAATATTGCTTATCAATTTTCTGCTAAGCAAAAATGAGCAGGATACCAGTCACAGATGGTACATGTAATTTGGTTGTTAATCTTATTCTATTAAGCATCTCTATTAAATTTGACCCTGGGCCCAATTTCATTGCTAAACATTTTTTTGCCAAGCAGAAATGAGCAGGATACCAGTCAAAGATGGTACATGTGACATGGCACTTTGGCTGGTAAACTTATTCTTGTAAGCAAAACATTTCTATTTTAAGCTCCTATGAAATTGGGCCCATGGCAAAGATGAAAGGTCAAGTCAAGTCAAGTCAAGAGACGGTCTTTGATGGCGACTTTAAATATCTGCATAAAAGTGGAGACATTAGTGGCAAGGCGGTAATAAAAATAAAAATAAAAAAAATAAATTTTGAAGTTGATTTTGGTCTCGGGAATGCGAATCATACTTTGTAACACTGCATCCAAGACAAAAATACTGATTTAAAGGTAAGCATTAGCACAGTTACTCAAAAACATTTAATCCTTATGAGCTTATGATGTCCGTGTCTTTGACCTACATGTTTGTTCTCAGATCTTCAACTTCTAGGTTTTTAGTACATGTTCAATGTATGTGGCAAAAAGTTAGAAATACTCAATAGGAGACTTTTAGGAACTCTAAAGTGGTTGCAGTCTTATTACCAAGTAAACGGGTTGTTATTGGAAACATGCTCAAGCACAGAACTACAAACCAGTGGACATTTACACAGCAAGTCTGCTGCCACCTAGTGTTCAAACATCTCCAACTACATGTACTCAACAATCATCCACACTGTCTTAACCCTTCAATAAATTCTTTCATTTATTGATTTCTATAACATAAACAATGAAAATGTCACCTTAATTCAACAGGGTTTTGAATTCAATACAATCAAAATATACAGATTAAAACTCTTATACATTGGACCACAATATAGTTAATTATAAATATACCGCTTGTACAAATGGATATCTGTTGGATCTGTAAGTTTTATAAGATGGAAAATAACAAAATAACAAACTCGCAGTGGGCCTAGAGAATAAAATAGAATGCAACAACACCACATTACAAATTAAAGGTATTTATTATACAGGATTTGTAGATAAAAATATCCTTGTAATAATCTGAAAGCTTGCTCATAATGAAGTTCATACTAGAACAAATTTTTTTCCTGTGAAATATTCGAGGAAAACTATCTGAAACCTAGTAAAAAAACAACAGCTGATTTCGGTTTAAACTGCCTGAATGGACAATGTGTTTACATGCTTGGCTGTGAGGGGGTTCCGATGGATGCAAGTTTTTCAAATGTGCAAGGATGCAAACAAATTTTTGGTCAAACAATACAACTTTCTTACATATAACTGCAGTAAACCTAAACATATTTATACAGGTATATAGTCACAGGCAACTTGAATACAACCAACTGCACGGCATGAGTGCAAAAGGAATGCATTGGTAACACAGGCGTCATTGTGCCGACACTGTCTCACCAAGTAAATTATATGAAAATTCAACTGTGAATGCCTAGTTTTCTTAGAGATCGCCTGGCTGCCTGTAAAGCGCCTTGTATGACACTGTCCCTGGGCAGTACATACAAATCTTGATTAAATCAAGTTATTAATTTGAAAGAAACTCTGAGAAATGATGGAATTGGGCAAGACCTGGCAGGCAGACAAACAAGAATGGCAACAGGTACCAGGCAAGGCAGTGCAACTCAATGGAATTAACTCTTCATTCTGAGAGGAACCGGTGGTGAACAACTTGTCATTAGTTCCAATAAAACCATCATAACAAAGGAATGTGTAGACATCCATGGCCATGTTTCATGATAAGCAAATATGTGAGCTTACATGTAGGTTTTCAGCATACAGAGCAGAACTTGGCACAGTGGCACAGTTTCTGTTTCATATCCACAGCTTATGTAAGTGAAAGCAAAATGTAACTTCCAGTGATTCTGGTAAACACTGCAGGTGAATGACACAAGGATGCTGATACATTGCAAATGCGCACATGCACTGTCTTGATTTAAACTCTTCTTGATTTTTATGAAATGCACTTTGGCACATGCACATTTTCCTGCTAGATATCAAACATAAAGAACTTGCTTACAGGTAAACGGCTTTATTTGACTCCGAGCCCAATTTCATAGAGCTGCTTAAGCAGCAAAACCTGCTTAACATTTTTCAGCTAAGCAAAAAGAAGCTGGATACCAGTCACTAATGGTATTTTGGCTGATAACCTTATTCCGGTAAGCATAACTTGTGCTGAAGCCACTGCTCAGCTTGACATAACTTCTGCGCTTTACAAGTGCTGGATTCTGAAATGGAGATCTGGGTACAATGGAAACAAGAGACCAGGGCCTGGTTTCATATAGCTGCTTAACGGCCGATTTTGCGCTTACTTTGCAATTTCCATTTTATAGCGCTATTTACCGTAAGCACACAAAAAGGCATGCTGACCTTCCGGTTCTTACTGTATGGATGTGAATGGCGTAACAATGCAAATTTATTGTGCTAGCCACCTAATTTTCTTGCTAACCTGTGAAATACGCTTATGCTTAAAAGCAAAAGTTAGCACCAAAGTTTGCTCACCGTTAAGCAGTGCTATGAAATTTGCTCCTGGATACAACAGAAACAAATTTTAACATTGCATCGGCTCAGGACTATAAGGTCGTTGGTGCAGTTTGTAAAGATTTCAGAAATTAAAATGAATTTTGCATATTTTTGAGCTCCTTGCAAACAGAATTTATTGATCAAGAGTGGCTTCTAAAGTAATTGTTTAGCAAAAAGAAACATTCAGTTTCTAAGAAAAACGTTTTAATGTGGATTTAATGCCTTTTTGATTTTTACAGATACAAAATTGCACTTAACAACCTAATAGCCGTGAACCAGCGCTTTACATTTTTGAGCATTTTCACGACAGCTCTCAAATATTCAAATTAAAATGTAGTGGGATTAATCATGACATGTTAGTATCACATATCTATTCACACAGGTTGTTTGTAAAAGGTTAAGCACAGCATTGTTCTTGAATAAACTTCCTTGCTATCGTTAGTTTAAAAATTTAACCCATGGATTGGCAGAATTGCTTTAATTCTCGGGGAGAACACTGTTTAATAATTACACGTTTTTTGATGTTGTATACAATAAGATTCTTGTAGTTGCACTTTAGGATTTTAATTTGTCCTTTTCTATCATCTATTCCCCGCAGTAAGTGAAATAAATTTCTCAAAGTTTCTTAAATTCAAGTGAGTTTCTGTTTACTGATCTATGTGCTAAGTTTGTTAGTTTTCACCCATATCTGCCTCACAACGGGGTTTAACCCTTTTTAGCATATTAATTGCTTACAACCTTTTATAACTAGGCACATTTTTGTTACATACGCCGGGCTATCAAGGACTTGACAAAATTGGCACAGTTTCCAAAATTCTAACAGTAATGCCGAATTTAGGAAACAATATTCACTCTATAAAATTCTCACTGGCAACCTTTAATAATAATAATAATAACCAGTTCTTAAATAGCGCATTTCACAATAACGTCTCAATGCGCTTTACATTAGTGCCCTGGTCATTGGGCCAATAACATTCCTTTAATCTTTCTCAGCTCCCTGGGGAGTATACAGCCCGAGCTGCCGTGGCGCTCAGAAGGCTTTTTCAAACACAATATCAACCTATACCCCTGGGTGAAGAGAAGCAATTATAGCGAAGTGTCTTGCTCAAGGACACAAGCGTCACGACCAGGACTCGAACCCACACCCCGATGACTAAACCACCAGAACTTGAATCCGATGATCTAAACCACTCGGCCATGACATCCTTTACAGTTTGGCACAAATATTTGACCAAGTCAACTCCAAACTAATGTCATTTTTTTTGTTTATTCGGTTTGCGGTAACACCATGTGTATATATCTGCTTTGTTGCGTAGAATTGTTCTTTCAGAACTCGTCTTGCTATTTATTCTCAATTATTTTGTCTCAAAAGTAGGTATCAGAGATGCCAACATTTGCACCTTGCAATCAGGGAGAATTTGAGCATCAATCAGTGAGATATTCAGCCTTTTAACATTATAGGGACATAGATGCCATAATCAGAGAGATTTTCAATATTTTTTATCCAAACATCTGCAGAATCAGGTTGAGTTGGCAGCTCAGTGGTATGTGATAAATAAATGTTAATGAGCAAGGGTTATCCTTTATCAGGCCCAATAAGGATTTAAACAGTAACTTAATCAAGGTGGATTTTTAATAAATGAAAATAAGCATACAGAACAATAAACTATCAGATTATCACACAAACTATCCATCAATATATCAATAATGCACTAACCAACGAATTGATAAATGTCTGTTAAGCTCCGCCCCTTGCACTTACCAATCACAACTGACCCTTTAGGTATGAAAAATGTCCAACAGGTGTAACAATGCAAATCCATGGTGAACATGCAAGCTGGCCGCCTAATTTTCTTGCTAACCTTTGAAATACGATTAAGCTTAAGTAAATGTTTCTGCTATAGTTAGCACAAAAGTTTGCTTACTGTTAAGCAGCACTATGAAGTTGGCCCCAGGTTTTCTGTCTTACCCACAAGTCAGCCATCTTTTCCATAAAGGTTTACGTCAACGTGCAAGGCTCGTGGAGAACAGGCTATTTTTGTCTGTCTGCACCAAGAACCTCACTTTCAAGTATGAATGCGTTTTCTTAAATTGAATGAGAAAGCCGTATCTAGCTCTTTAATTTTTCTGCAAGGAATGAAAAGGTGCAGTTGAACTATCAGACATTAGTTTAACTCTAATAACGATAAGTGCGACTGGATTCTTTTACCCGCATTACACAACACAGGGGACAAACGGCTTTTACATACCATCCAAAGGACAAAGCAATAATTGTTAAGTGTCTTACTACAGGACACAAATGTCAAGATTGGGACTCAAACCCAAGTCCTTTTCACTGTTAGATGTTGTGAGCAATCTACTGAGGGTGGTTAAGAAATTGACAGCATTACTTGCTAACAACCATGAAGGGTTAATAAATGTACTTGGTGTTTCTTACAGAGATACAGAAGGGCCAGCAAATGGTTAGTGCATAAGTGCACACATTTTTTCCATGTCCATTTTATGAACAACAGTTTGAAAACCACTGGTAGCAGTTATATCTCAATGTTATTTATATATCAATTAGCAATCGCTGAGTCAATGATGAATAAAAAGTGCTTGAGTTTGTCAAATACAAGATCTGCAAAGAGTTACTCAATATTTATATGTTGTTCATTTGGTGTCTTTGTAACAAAAAGGGGACCCATGATTGTGGCTGTGCACATAAATATTACTCAAATCAGCAGCTGCATGAATTGTCATCATCATAAACTACAACAAACACAATTTATAATCATAAAAACAATATATCAAAATAATACTTCCCTAATCATTAATTATATAAATCCTGCTAAAGTCCCCAACAAGGGTCGAGGATACAATAATAGCAGGGTTCCTCCATAACAGTGGTCAACCAGCCAAATGCCGGTTAAAACACCTGAGGACCAGTTAAAAGTGAAAAAGCTGACGGACTAGTGAAGTGACAAGCTAACTGGTCCTGCTGGCCAGTCACTGAAAAAGTTAAGGGCAACCCTTGCAATAGTCAGCCCTTGTGGTTACCTCAAATGTCTTGAGACCATGGCACAATCCAAGGCACCTGACTGTAAATACTGCACTATCTGTGAACTGTTTTCTGTTTGCAAACAGTGTTAAAAGAGCAGACTGTCTGTAAAATGTGTACCGGTACATGGTGATCTCATAGTTTCTATAACTACGGGTGCACCACACAAAATAGAGGGAAACTCATGCGCGGAGCCTCATTAATAAAATGTAAATCCACAACATTTTTCTGTAAATCAAAGATAAGGTCGTGCCTTTTATGGATTGTTGAAAACTGGTGCAATATCGTGCCCCTGGGGTTGTTGACATTAAATCTAGGGCATTTGGGGTACAATGTGTGTAATACAGAGGTTTTAGGAGCCTCACGCCCTACTGGGCACCCAATACATAAGGTCTCAAATGATATGTGTAATACAAAGGTTTTAAGGGTGTCAGGATGTACTGATAATGCCTAGATAGTCAGTAGTACTCATGTCTGCTTGCAGTCGTTCTTCTTGTCATGTAATCTCTTGGCGTATCTCTGAGCCAGTGAGTTAACTATTGAGATTATAAAGTATACTACCATGATAATGATCAGCTTCTCAAACACCCAGGACAGCCAGTTTGTACCCTGAAATAAATCACACACAAGAAACCCACACAGTCAATAACATGCAGAAATTATAAGAGAAATGGAGAAAATAAATTGTAGCACTTTAATGACTAACTAAAAATAATATCTGCATGAGCTTTCGTAGCAACAACTACTTCATCAGATGCAATGAGGAAAAACAACTTCAACCAAGGTGTATATACAGTCCAGCACAGTCTACACAAAGGAAGGTACATGAGTCAGTGCTGTAGTGTGACAAAAAGCCACGATCCCTATTCAGTCCACTACCAACACAGTCCAGTGTTGAGATAATCTTTTGTTCTGCTGCTTCCCATCCTAGTTTTGAATGCCCTTTGTTGGTGAAATGGTGTAAATGGAGTAATTTAGCCTTTCAGAAAGACTCTGCTAGGGTCGTAACGTCTGGCCATTAACTATTTTTTTGCAAATTAAATAAAAGTTAACAAAGACAACATTTTAGAAGAACTAGGGCCGATTTGACAAAGAGCTTAGATTGATCTTTAGTGCGAATCAATCTTAATTGATTTTGGGTTGAACAAAGAAAAATTGACTAGAGCGGGATTTGAACCAACGACCTCCGGTTTAACGTGCCGGCGCTCTACCAACTGAGCTATCTAGCCCTATGTTGGCGGTCTCCCTATTTTGTCAATATCTTTGTTCGGGGGGTGCCAGTCAGAAGCCATTGTCAATCTTAATTGTTAGGCAAAGTGTGACCATCACAATACAAATCACTATGGTGATATTGACACGTCATCAACCCTGCAATGAGGGCTGTTCCTTTGTGGTTTATTACTTGATACTTGAAATAAATAGATGCATCCCCTTAAGGTGATCCCTCTACTGCCGCTTCCCAGATTGCATTGTAAATTTGGCTGTGATCCCTGGCTATTCGCACTTTGCATGGTCAGCCATCCGCATGTAGAGCCTCGAATTGGCAACAGCACTGAATAGAAGCATTATATAACTCTGTATTTTCACGGTAATGTAATGACACTTTCATCCAAACAGACAAATAAGTACAATACGAATGAAGAATGAAGTTGAGGCTCTACTACACACACATAGCGGATCCATGCCCTTTAATCCAGAGGTCACAGGTTCAAGTCCCGCTCTAGTCAATTTTTCTTTAACTGGGTTTTCCTTAACAGTGGTCCGCTGGCCAAATGCCAGTGGAAACACCTGAACCAGTCACAACTATCTGCAAGTGGTCCGGCTGGCTAGTTGTGTTGAAAAGCATCCCTATTTCAAATGGATTATGGACCAGTGGAAAAAACGGTGGCCTAGAGAAATGGCTAGTCATTGAACAATTTATGGGCAAACCCCGTTTGTTCTGCCCAAAATTATTTTAAAGTTTTACTCCGTCAGTTTCCCTTGTGGTTTATTATTTGATATACAAAAGAAATGATTGCAATCAGCTCCCTTACCTGAGAGACAGCTTCCCCAGCTTTGTGATGGAGCTTGTTTTTCTGCTTCTCAAGGTAATCTCTGAAAGGCACTTGAAGAGGTGGTCCTACTTTGGGAATTTTACTACGGTAAGAAAAATACAAAAGAAAACCGACTAGAAAAGTAAATTCTACAATATGACAAGACAATAATAATAGTAGTAGGTTCTTATATAGAATACATTTACTAGTAGCTAGATCAAGGTGCTTTACAAGATCATTTTCTTTGTCCATCAGGCATACTTTTAGACCATTCCTCAAACTTTCTCACCTCCCTGGGGAGCATCCAACCCCATCCTACTTATCTTAGCGCTAAGGGGTTAATCCAACATAATACTGCCTCTGCCCTTGCAGGTTCTCATTTATCCACCTGGGTTAAGAGAAGCAATTAGTGCCTTGCTCATGAAAACAAGTGTCATGACCAGGACTCGAACCGACATAATGATTCAGCCATCAGAGCTTGGGTTCGAAGCACAAGGCTGCTTGGCCACGACATGCCGAGATAAGTGGAGTGTCATGGCTGAACATGCAGTGGGCGTAATTTGGGGGGGTTGTTGGGGTGTGGATTTACATACCGGCCAACTTATTATTATTTTCTTGCAACTTTGATGACCAATTGAGCCCCAAAATACACAGGTTTGTAAATTTTGGCATATGTTGGGATACAACAAGTGAGGATACTGGTCTCTGACAATAACCAAAAGTCACCCTGCCTTAAGAACACAATATTTTCTTTCTAAACTTGAGACTTAAAAGAAAATGATGTGTTGCCAGGAAACTCATCAATGTTCTTCATGTGTTTGCGATTCCAAAATCAAAGATTAAGATTTTCTTACCCTAGTAATTCAACGAGAACTTCAACATGATGTTCACTAAACGTCAAAATAACAAATAGTTTCTGCAAAAACAAATAAGTGAAATTAAAGTTAGCTTTATAACTTCAAGACAGAAATACAGGTATTTAAACACAACAATAATTATGTGTATTTTTTGGTTTTACCCGTACACCAATGTGTGTAAAGCACTATATACTCAGTACTTTCCCAAGTTCTGTGAAAAAAAAATCCACAGACATAATTACTTGGGTGAGATTCGAACCCACAACCTTTGATATTCTAGAGCAGATATCTAACCAACTAGAACATCGAGATTGCCCGGAAGCTAGAGGCAGTTAAAATTCTATTTTTTACAAGCAGGTCCTGCAACAATTTAAAAGAATTTTCAATTTGCATCGGGATAAAGAATATTATTTGTTTTTACTCTAATACACCGATGTGTGTTAAGCACTGTATACTCAGTACTTTCCCCGAGTCCTTTGATAAAAACAAAAATCCACATGTATATTATGCTTATATTCTAGCCAAGTACATGTAGGTCCCTCAAAGCGCCTTACACTAATTATTGCCCCTGTTTATCAGGCTCTGAGTATTCCTCAAACTACCTCAACTCCTTAGGATTATGCAGCACCAGCAACCAAATGGGTGCTCTGCTTGCTAATTATTCACATCAAGAATCTTTGCAGGTACGAATTTACTCCTGTGGTTGGTGGTTTTGTGACTGTGTAGACACACTGTGTTCTAATTTTCATCCTTAAAAGCTTTTTTATAGTCATCTAACAGATGGGCTCATAGTTCCAATTGGAATCAGTTAAAAAATAAGCGTACATGCCGGCTTTATACACAAATAAACTGGAACATTTTGGAAGACGCAGTAATCTTACCTGTATATGCATCTTGATAACGGCTTTACCGATGATAGTGGCACCAAAGAACGTCCAGAATGGAACGAGAAAATGACCACAGGTGATGCCGGCCAGGTCGAATAAAGGGTTAGGAATCTAAAAACCAGAGAATAATATTTGTCAACACTTGTTTGTTTGTATCTTTGCATAAAAACATCACAGCATCTTCACATGCACATTGAGTGATTGTTCAGCAAGGTACAGTCGACTCTTGTTTAAACGAGAGCGCTGGTACTGGCCACCTTACCTCTATATAACAGGAAAGTTGTTATAAGAGGACGGCAAAACAAAGAAACACAAAGCAGAAATCAGATTCAGGACTTCAGAATGTAATCTTTATATGCAAAACCTCTTCATTAAAGTGCTCTCTATAAAGAGGATTGACACCGGTTTTGCCACTCTCGTGTGTCTCGGTCTTGGTCTCGTTACCCTGTGGTCTCGGTCTTGGTCTTTCATGGTCTCGGTCTTGGGCTCAACCTTTTGTTCTCGATCTCGGTCTCGAACCATCGGGTCTCGGTCTTGAACCGTCAGGTCTCGACTACAACACTGGCAGCAAGACGATTCAGGAAATTACAGGAGTGATGTTGCCTTCACTCAAGTAGCAAGGTCTTATTTCACTACTGTGTTTACGGCATAAGACATGTAAGATGCTGGGTTTTTTTTTGAGGCTGATGAAATTTTTCAGTCATGTCAGCTATTTTCAATGTCCTGAGTCAAGTGATTTTTTGAAATATTTGCCTTTCATGGGTAAACTATAGAGGGCGCACTTGATGAACCCTTCATGTTGCAATGGAAGCTTTGGTTAATTTGAGGCCAGATATACCCAAAAGATGTCAATTAACATAATTTATGATGGCAAGATTACTCTCTCCACAATATGCACATCAATTGGGAATCTTAAAAGCAGCGTATACTTTTGGTAAAGGTCAACAACTAGTAACCACTCTTGGTGAATCCCAACATATGCTTTAAATAACAAACCTATGAACATTTGGGCTCAATCGGTCATCGAAGTTGCAAGAAAACAATAAAAGTAAAAGACCCCTTGTTGCATTGAATTGTTTGCTTTCAGATGCCTAAGAAAGGCTTCATGCCTGAAAGGCTTCATGCCTGAAGCCTTTCTCAGGTCCAAATTTGGGGGTGAAAATTACTTCTCTCTCTAAACCATCATTACATCAAAACAACAATGTTGTATAATATCAACTGCTCGCTTATGCTCTTTACCAAAGAAACCTTTTTATGGTCATTAACTTGTGGAGTAATAACCAAAAGTACACTCTGCCTTGAACTAATTACGAATGACACAGAAAGATGCAACTCACAGATGCACAAGCTAGGATACCAAAGAATCCAACGCGTTGTACCAGCTTCTGGATACCAAGCTTCAAGCGTGTGGCAAAGTCCTGTCAAAATAAATACAGTCGTTAAGAAATCTAATACACATATAAATTAGTTCCACACATCATGCCAGACCCAAAGTTTTAACTACTTACGAGGGCCTCCGAACACTGGAGCTTTGGGCCTCTGGAACACTGGAGTCTCAGGCCCATGGACCACTGTAGCCTAAGAAACACTGGTGCCTTGGGCCTAGGGAACACTGGTGCCTAAGGCTTAGGGAACACTGGGTCTAGGGCCTACGAAACACTGGTGCCTTGGGCCAAGGGAACACTGGTGCCTCAGGCTTAGGGAACACTGGTGCCTAAGGCTTAGGGAACACTAAGTCTAGGGTCTACGAAACACTGGTGCCTTGGGCCTAAGGAACACTGGTGCCTTGGGCCTAGGGAACACTGGTGCCTTGGGCCTAGGGAACACTGGTGCCTAAGGCTTAGGGAACACTGGGTCTAGGGCCTACGAAACACTGGTGCCTTGGGCCAAGGGAACACTGGTGCCTCAGGCTTAGGGAACACTGGGTCTAGGGTCTAGGGCCTACGAAACACTGGTGCCTTGGGCCTAGGGAACACTGGTGCCTAAGGCTTAGGGAACACTAAGTCTAGGGTCTACGAAACACTGGTGCCTTGGGCCTAAGGAACACTGGTGCCTTGGGCCTAGGGAACACTGGTGCCTTGGGCCTAGGGAACACTGGTGCCTTGGGCCTAGGGAACACTGGTGCCTTGGGCCTAGGGAACACTGGTGCCTAAGGCTTAGGGAACACTGGTGCCTAAGGCTTAGGGAACACTGGTGCCTAAGGCTTAGGGAACACTGGTGCCTTGGGCCTAGGGAACACTGGTGCCTAAGGCTTAGGGAACACTGGTGCCTTGGGCCTAGGGAACACTGGTGCCTAAGGCTTAGGGAACACTGGTGCCTTGGGCCTAGGGAACACTGGTGCCTTGGGCCTAGGGAACACTGGTGCCTTGGGCCTAGGGAACACTGGTGCCTTGGGCCTAGGGAACACTGGTGCCTTGGGCCTAGGGAACACTGGTGCCTTGGGCCTAGGGAACACTGGTGCCTTGGGCCTAGGGAACACTGGTGCCTTGGGCCTAGGGAACACTGGTGCCTAGGGCCTACGAAACACTGGTGCCTAGGGCCTACGAAACACTGGTGCCTAGGGCCTACGAAACACTGGTGCCTTGGGCCTAGGGAACACTGGCGCCTAGGGCTTAGGGAACACTGGTGCCCAGGGCTTAGGGAACACTGGTGCCCAAGGCTTAGGGAACACTGAGTCTAAGGCCTACGAAACACTGGTGCCTTGGGCCTAGGGAACACTGGTGCTTTGGGCCTAGGGAACACTGGTGCCTTGGGCCTAGGGAACACTGGTGCCTTGGGCCTAGGGAACACTGGTGCCTTGGGCCTAGGGAACACTGGTGCCTTGGGCCTAGGGAACACTGGTGCCTTGGGCCTAGGGAACACTGGTGCCTTGGGCCTAGGGAACACTGGTGCCTAAGGCTTAGGGAACACTGGTGCCTTGGGCCTAGGGAACACTGGTGCCTAAGGCTTAGGGAACACTGGTGCCTAAGGCTTAGGGAACACTGGTGCCTAAGGCTTAGGGAACACTGGTGCCTTGGGCCTAGGGAACACTGGTGCCTTGGGTCTAGGGAACACTGGTGCCTAAGGCTTAGGGAACACTGGTGCCTAAGGCTTAGGGAACACTGGTGCCTTGGGCCTAAGGAACACTGGTGCCTTGGGCCTAGGGAACACTGGTGCCTAGGGCCTAGGGAATACTGGTGCCTTGGGCCTAGGGAACACTGGTGCCTTGGGCCTAGGGAACACTGGTGCCTTGGGCCTAGGGGACACTGGTGCCTTGGGCCTAGGGAACACTGGTGCCTTGGGCCTAGGGAACACTGGTGCCTTGGGCCTAGGGAACACTGGTGCCTTGGGCCTAGGGAACACTGGTGCCTTGGGCCTAGGGAACACTGGTGCCTTGGGCCTAGGGAACACTGGCGCCAAGGTCTTAGGGAACACTGGCGCCTAAGGCTTATGGAACACTGAGTCTAGGGCCTACGAAACACTGGTGCCTTGGGCATAGGGAACACTGGTGCCTTGGGCCTAGGGAACACTGGTGCATTGGGCCTAGGGAACACTGGTGCCTTGGGCCTAGGGAACACTGGTGCCTTGGGCATAGGGAACACTGGTTCCTTGGGCACAGGGAACACTGGTGCCTTGGGCCTAGGGAACACTGGTGCCTTGGGCCTAGGGAACACTGGTGCCTTGGGCCTAGGGAACACTGGTGCCTTGGGCCTAGGGAACACTGGTGCCTAGGGCCTACGAAACACTGGTGCCTTGGGCCTAGGGAACACTGGTGCCTTGGGCCTAGGGAACACTGGTGCCTAAGGCTTAGGGAACACTGGTGCCTAAGGCTTAGGGATATGCAAGATATTGAAGTGCTCACATACCTGTTCCTTAGGGTCTTCAGCCATGTGTTCCATGAAGGCTTCAAACTCTTCATAGTCTTCATTATCAGGTTCATATCCTGACAACCGAGCTGGAAAGGAGCAACAAAAGGGAGCTTTACAACTGGATAATTATTTGAATAAAACTTAGAAATCTTCTACACTCAACCCTTGCATTGACATTGTTGATTGTTGCTATCAGCTTTACAATTGTTCTAACCCCCAATCATAAAACTGTTGTGTCAATGCAAAAACGTTGTACATGCACTTCTACAAATTTCGTTACACACAAGTTGGAAAGAGCAAAAACATGATATCATCGTGTCAGAGCCAAAATGTTGTTTCTCCTAAAATACGAGTTTGAAACTGTCAAAACATTGTATCTCGCTTAAAATAGCCAGGATGCACACACATCCGGGCACACATCCAGATACAACATTTTTGCACTGAGAAGTTTTTAAATATTGTAGAATTACCAGCTTTTGCCATGAAGTATGGAGGTAGTTCACCCAGAGCAGTACCAGCTCCCTAAATCAAACCAAAGAGAAAATATTCATACATTTCAGATTAGGACTCAAGGAAAATTGTACACAGCTACAATAAATATCGTCGCTCGTACCACAAACTGACCATATCTGTCACAAAAATACACAAATTTGTGCAAATATGTTTTTATACAAATGATTAATATATCCACTGCTGTTAACATCTTCGGCAAATTTCATTACCTAATAAATAATGGTTTTGTAATTGGAATAATAAACTGAGTATGCACGACATATCACTAGATTTGCCATTTTGTTTTTTTCACGAAGTCACCTATCTCGATACTCAACTTTTCCAATGATATATACAAAGCTTTACAGCGCAGTTCAGGCACGCGTATGTGTCATTTCCATTTTCACGAAGTAACCTTTCTGGAAGTGTAGTATTTTCATGAAGTGACGTATCGCAATAGGTCTCAATATGCATTGGTTTGTACACAGCGCTCTGCGGGCAAAACTTGTCTTTTCACTTTGACGTAGTGACATATATGTTCAGGAATTAATTAGTAATTGAAATAGTTACAGGAACGAAAACGCATTGACATTTCTATACAAATAAAGTAGTAGGCTATATTTCAAATATCAAGTAATAAACCACCAGGGAAACTGACTGAGTAAAGTTTAAACAATTTGGGGTAAAACAAAGAAAAATTTACTAGGGAGACCGCCAACATAGATTGCGCAGTTTGAAGAGCTCCAGCACATTAGTCTGGAGGTCGTTGGTTCAAATCCTGCTGTAGTCAATTTTTCTTTGTTTAACCCCAAACTGCTAATGATAAACAGTGAGCAGGCCTGGTCTTGCCCTGGTCTTGGCCTTGGTGCGCCTGCAAAAGTTTCCCACAAGATTTTTCAAATGGAAGTGTCCTTTGCCAAATGTAAATGGCCTTGCCCTCTCAAAGATAAAAATCCAGGCCTAAGTGAGCAACATGCGTTTTCTAGCCAAGTGAATATCCTTTAAACTTACCCACATAAACGCTTCTAATCGGACTTTACTAATAACAGTCCATATTGACATTGGATAGGTGTTATGTGACTCAGGACACATAATTCTGAAATGAAATCAAAAACAAATCAACAATTAACTTTTCAATATAATCAGATCTCTGGCTATAATCAGATACAGATCTATGCAAAAACCTTTGGAATATGTACATGGGTCTTTCCATGAAGCTGAGGAACATCTGGGTTTAGCCCACATGCCAAAAAACCAACCTCAAATTCACAAAAGTGTTCAAACAATTAAGAAGGGTCCTTTCTTCCTTCCTGCAAAGGAAAGATCACATCTAGAGATGCAAAGATTAATTTTTTTAATTAAAAATAAGCTAAATGTTTTACTTTGTTTGTATTCATTTTTTTATATTTTATTAACAATTTTACTTAATATTATTTTTTTTAGGGGGGGGGGGGGGAAGTGAGATTTTGTGGTGTCCGACAACGAAAAAGTATCAGAAATTGCCACAAGTGTTTTAAAGTTTTCTTTAAGCAAAAATATTATCTTAAATTAATAATTAAATTGATCATTCCTATTTATTTCTATTTATGCAACCATAGAAACAATAGTAATAAACAATAGTTTGAGTTGTCATTGCTCTAACCAGCCCCAACTCCTCCCTCTCTCAAAACAAAAATCCATCACCATCTGTTAACTCAACAGTCAAGCTATTGAACTCTGGGTCCAATTTCATGGCTCTGCTTACCACATAATTCTGTGCTTACCACATAATTCTGTGCTTACCACATAATTCTGTGCTTACCACATAATTCTGTGCTTACCACATAATTCTGTGCTTACAGCACCCTTAAAGCACACACACCCATATGTCGTAAGCGCAGAATTCCGCGCTAAGCAGAGCCATAAAATTGGACCCAGATCCCATGTGCACAATGGTGAAGCGTGATCATGAATCTGCTTACCGCGGAAATTTGTGCTTACAGATCCCTGTAAAGCACATAATTCCATGGGCTGTAAGCGCAGAATTACGCAGTTAGCAGAGCCATAAAATTGGGCTCAGTCTACTAGTGCATTCCTCAGTCCCACAGAAACAAACAAATACAGTTGGATTTTGAATGGTTGGGGTGGTTTGGGTTGATACAATATGAAACTTGGGTAAACAAAAAGAATACTTTTTGTTTTGAGTTGAAGTATGTCTAACTTACTCATCTGGGTACGGTGGTTCAGGAAAGTCTACTGATTGACACTCAAAGGCAGCTAAGGTGACTGACGCTATATGAGGTCCCTGAAGCAAATACAGATTTAACAGCATTAGAATCAGGACGATTAACGGTATAACTGTTTAAGTGTAAATATTGAAATCTGTTTCCAAATTTCCTTAAAGGTTTAACAAAGTCGACCTTCCTTTTCTTTAAAATGTTAGCTCAAAATGATTGACATCTCTTTTGATGTTGGAATGTGTCTTCTTACCTTAATCCCCTACAAATAAAATCAATTACTTCAATCCCCAAATTTTGCTTTGTACCAGCCCACCTGTGGCTTGTAGTTAAAAGTGTTCTATTTGTAATCCTTGAAAGTGTGTTGACATCTGTTTCTTTCACAAGAGTCCCAAATAGAGTCGGTGGAAATGCTTAAATGAGTGACAGAAGTCACAAGTTCCATTTAACAGTTTAACCTCCTGATTAACAAGCCGTCACTCTACCAACTGTACTTCCTAGCCCTATATTGGTGGTTTCCCTATTTAGTCAGTATCTTTGTGAGGGGAAGACTGCCAACATAGGCCTAAATAGCTCAGTAGGTAGAGCGCCGGCACATTAATCTGGATGACGTTGGTTCAAATCCCGCTCTGATAGTTATTTTTTCTTTGTTAAATCCCAGATTATGTAATTTCAATAATTACTGATCTAGTGTTTGATTCTACTTGACGCATCCATATGTTTGTATTTTTTTATTGCATTTTTAAAACAAGTTCCTTTTGATTTATTAATTGCAACTCACCAGATAAAGCAGGAAAGTATGAAGTCCGGTTCCTAATCCCACTGAGGATAGAATACCAAGGCCCACCCAATACAGGCACCAGACTGCCTGCTTCCTAACACGCTGTACATACTGGAAAATAACCAAAGAAGTAAACAATTAGTAAAACTCATCACTTCATAACTCTGGGAAAGAAGTAAGGGTAACATTTCTGTATATTTTTGGAAATTATCATAAAATTATGTGAAAAAAGATTAAGTTTGAAAACAAAATTAATGACTGGATGTTTTGAGTGGTTAATCCGAAACTGCAGTATCAATCAATCAGATTCATCCTAAACAAGGGTAGGGGCACAATTTCACAAAGCTGCTTTATATAATCAAACGAGGGCCATTTCAAGAACTTTAAAATAATGTAAATTTTATCTCTGTAGGTGCTTTACAGTTGGATGAATGTCCAAACATAGCAGGTCATGTTATTTAGTCAAGCGTTTGTTAACCCATATCTTTAAAAGAAATTACAGAATGACATAAAAGTTCGGTTCTCATCGAGTCCAATCAGCAAACTGAATTTCATTTCAATCTGTGACGGTCAGGTCCAAAAAGCATACTGAATTGACTTGGATTAGACCCTTCCCATGAAGTATGTTAATAACATTCACGCATGCGTACAGACACTATGGGTTGGCAAACGCCAGAGAGATGTGCACTAAGCAGACGCACAAATGCGTTTGCGTCACGCCCTGATTATCAACAAGAGCTTACTACTTGATGTGATCCCTCAATGTGGTACAGCACCAAAATGCAGGCTGCAAGTAGACTGGTACCAGCTACCTTCCTCCTGTTAAGCCATAACCTAATGTAGAGAGAAGACAGGGAAGACAGAAAGCTTCATTAGCCAATGCTTTTTTTGAACAATTATGTTATACAGTACCTGTATGCTTTTTGTATGTTTTCTCTGTTCTCTTGTAAGGACCTTGAGCCTCTTTTTAGAAGAGGCGCCGATTATGATTACCATGATTATTATTACATTGCATAGGCCTACACACTGACAGAAAAATACACAAAATGTGCATTTAAAACTCTCTCAAATAAAGATAATGCTGGTACCAAGTTAGTTCAGCGTACAAACCTATACCTGCATACATACCATGTAGTATCTTACATGTATGATTAATTTTGGGTTTGAACAAAGTAACATTGAGTAGAGCTCTAGTCACTTTTTCTTCGTTCAACCCCATTAATTATAATTTGATATTTGAAATAAAAAAAGGTGCATTTCTAACGCTTCTCAGATTGTATCAAAAACATGGGTGTGATCCCTGGCTACATGGCAGCTAATGGTTGTATGGCTTCTGACTGGCATCCCCGAACAAAGATATTGACAAAAAAAGGAGACCGCCAACATCAGGCTAGATAGCTCAGTTAGTAGAACACCGGTACGTTAAACCAGAGGTTGTTTGTTCAAATCCCGCTCTAGTAAATTGTTCTTTGTTTAAAACTTACCCAGTCCATTTCCCTTGTGGTTTATAACTTGATATTATTATTTTGTTTTACATTGTACCATTACACGAACGTGTGACAACTGTTATCTTAGGTTTAAGCACGGGGATCAGGCTGGCTCGGTGGTTTCTTTCCCTGACTTTCACCTCTGTGGAACCCAGTTCGAATCCCACCACAGCCTTGCATATTGTTGATTGGGTTTTCAGTCCCTATCTCTTTGCGTGGGTTTTTCCTCCCACATCTAAAACTGAACATTTATTCTTCTTTCCTATTCAACCTGTTATTGGCACTAATTGTACTATAAGATTTGTAATAAATAAATAAGAAAATAAGTAAAGGTATTACTGCAGAATTCTGTAACAACTTCACCTTTCAGATACTAACTGCATGGACAACGTTACAGTTTGACTCCAGAATACAAAGGTTTAGATCAGTAACTGACATCCAGAAGCAGGATCTCACATCAAACCAATCAACTCTAATTACAGGTATGATACTTTGCCCTTGAAAAAACAAGTTGAAGAATTTTAATGAGTACAAGGAGCCTACTTTTCAGGCTATTTAATAACAATAGTGCTGGTTTTTCTGAGGGCCCCAAAATCGGAAATCAGCCTTAAGTAAGAAGAATGTCAAGCCTGTTGATAACATCATGCAGTTGATTTGCTGTTGGTATGAACAGGTTAATGATGTAATCACAGAGCAGAAAATTGAGGCAAATGCCTTTTTTGAAGAGCGAACCAAAAATCACATCTGTGAAAACACAATCAATGACACATGTATGAAGTATGGTCACTTTGATGTATAAAGAAAGGTATTTGGTTCTTGCTTCATGCTATTGCTAAGTATGATAGATCATACAATACCAATAAGTTGCTGTTACGAAGTTTTGTTTTTGACCAGTATCAAGACAAATTTTAATATTTGAACTAAAAGGGGCTGGTTCCTCATGATCAGAGCAGGCCTGTGGCTGTACATGGAATTATGAACTCTCACCCAGTTGGTACAGTATGATCATGGATAGCTCCATGGTATGATACAGAGGGAAGGCTTGCAGGTGCAGTAACTGGGTGAGAGTTCATACTTGTAACATGTACAATGTACAGCCACAGGCCCGCTTTGATCATGACAACACAGCCCCTTAAACAACAAGACATCAAACAAGCCGCAAGAAAATCTCATTTTGAAAGTGAAGACCAATATGTAACAACTTCACATTTCAGACTGTAAGGACAACTTTAGAACTCGACTCCAGAATACAAAGGTTTAGATCAGTAACTGACGTCCATGAAGGACAGACCATTATCCATAACATACATTATGTTTCTTCTCTCACTAGAATCAATGTCAACAAAATCAAGGCTGGGAAGGGAATTAGTCCGAGTCTTGTTGAGGTTCATTAAGAATAAGTATCCAGTTGAACAGCTACACTCACGCAACATGACAAAGACAATGGCAGTGTATAGATGTATTTGATTGTAGCTGTGTACTTTAGTTGTTAGGACATGTCTGACAACAACTAGGAGCAATTTTAGAAATAATTTTGGGTTGAACAAAGACAAATTGACTAGAGCGGGATTTGAACCAACGACCTCCGGATTAATGTGCCAGCGCTCTGCCAACTGAGCTATCTAGCCAAATGTTGGCGGTCTCCCTGTTTTGTCAATACCTTTGTTCGGGGGTGCCAGTCAGAACCAATACAACCATGTAGCCAGGGATCACAAACAAAACAAGTTTATGATATAACCTGGGAAGCCGCAGCCAGATGATAATCTTAAGGAATGCGACTTTTCAAAATCTGTATTAATAGATGCTATGCAATGAGCATAATGTAACATTGTGATTGAACACCGAATGATATAAAGTTTGCTTTCATTCGCCTACATTCGCCTACTTCCCTTCTGTTATGGTTCATTTGAGGATCTTGGTCAAACGGATTTTGTGCAATATTCTTGAATTTATGGATTTTAATGTATTTTCTATAGATTTTATAATTGTAATTTATATTTTCTATGTAATTTTAAACTTTTTATGACATATTTTCTCTTGTACTTGTATGTGCCTTTGTAGGTTGTTTTTGTCTGGATCGCCTTTGGATAGTGATTATTTTCGCTTTTTGGTTATCCGCAGGCTTTTTTTCTGTAGTCTTATTTATAGTGTTATTTCTCTGCATGTACTGTTTGTGTGATGCCTGGAAATAAATAAATAATTAAATAAATAATTTATAAAAATTTGTTATATGGGATTTGAGGCATTGCATGGTGAGGTATCAATGTATATTCAGTTTGCGGTAACACCATGTGTATATCTACTTGCTAGGTAGATTTTGTTCTTTGAGAACTTGTCTTGCTATTTATTCTACTGCCGCGGAGTAGAATATTCGGAATTCGGGAGACTTCTCAGTTCTGAAAAGAACTGTCCTGCTTATATACTATTAATTACTACCTACTAAATATTTGTTATTGTGCGCCGCTGCAAAAGCCTTAAATCTGGACATGGTCAAGTGTATTCTTCTTACTAAAATTGTATGTTGCAATAATACATGTCTTAGTCCCCAAACACAAAAGGTGTTTTTTAAGTGAACAATGCCCATGATGGAAACCAGACTACTTTTGTCTGTCTGTGCGACAACAATCGTTTAAATGTAATTTCTTTCTGTTGAGATAGATAAAAGAGCAGCATTTAATAATAATAATAATAATAATAATAATAATAATAATAATACCGGGCATTTAAATACGCTCTACTTTGTAAAACAAAATCACAGCGCTTACAATGTTAATGAGAAAGAATAAAATTAATAATACAATAATTATTAATGGAACAGGTAAGTCTTGAGTAATTTCTTGAAATGTACAATTGAGCTGGCAGATTTAATGTAGGTGGGAATATTGTTCCATTCTTTAGCAGCGAAGACTGTGAATGTTCTGTCTCCGGCACGGTTGTGAGTTCTTGGGATTGTTAGCCTGAAAGGATCCGAATTGGAGCGGAGATTATGACGAGATGGTTGATGACGCTGAAGACAGTTATTAATGTAATCTGGTGACTGATTAATGAATGTTTTAAACACAAGTAGAATAATCTTGAAACAAATTCTTCTTTGAACAGGTAACCAGTGAAGGGATTTCATGAGGGGAATAGGGTCATGATGCCGATCTGCTTGAAAAATAATGCGAGCAGCCCAATTTTGTAGGCTCTGTAGCCGTTTCAATTGTGCTGCTGGAACTGATGTTAGGAGTCCGTTGCAGTAGTCTAACCGTGAAAGTACTAAGCTACGTACAGCGTGGTGACAAGTGTTTTGATCGATGAATTTTCTGATTCGAGATATGCTTTTGAGATGAAACCGTAAACTGTTACAAACATGATTCACATGTGGAGACATAGACATATTGGAGTCGAAGTAAGCCCCAAGGTTTCTTGCTGACTCAGAGGGTGTTATTGATGCACTACCAACAGTCAAGCTTTCACTACGAATGCGCTTCAGGTTCCATTGTGAGCCTATAATGAGAAATTCTGTTTTTTCTTCATTAAGTTTGAGTTTGTTAAATGTCATCCAAGACTGGATATCAGATATACATGATGATAATGTTTTCATTGCCGCCTCTTGGTTTCCAGGAGTTTTGGGATCAAATGTGACATACAGCTGCGTGTCATCTGCATAGGTGTGGTATGACACATGATGATGGCGTGCTATGTCACCGACAGGTAAAGTGTAGATGGTGTACCCAAGTGGTCCGAACACTGATCCTTGTGGTAGTCCAGTTGTGACCAGTGAAGGGATTGACAACACCCCCTCTACATCAACTCTGGTGGACCAATCAGCGAGGTAGGATTCAAACCACTGAAGAGCTAAATCGCGAACACCGACTCGTTGTGACAGGCGTGATAACAGAATCTGGCGATCGATGGTGTCGAATGCTGCTGACAGATCCAATAAGACAAGCAAAACTACTTGGTTCGAGTCAAGGGCAGCCATTATTTCGTTCTTCACTATGATCAGCGCAGTTTCTGTACTGTGATTTGACTTATATGCCGACTAGTAAGGATCTGTCAGGTTATTTGTGTTCATGTGGCCGGTCAATCTGGAACAGATGATTTTTTCCAGGATCTTACCAAGGAACGTAAGATTTGACACTGGCCTGTAGTTATTGAGATGATTTTTGTCTAAAGCTGCTTTCTTGAGAATTGGTCTAATGATTGCACATCTTGCAGCGGATGGGAAGGTGCCTGTTGACAAGGATGAGTTTATTATTTCAGTAAAAACAGGAAGCAGACATATAATATTCTCCTTCTCCTTAAGGAGCCACGTTGGAATCAGGTCCAAGATACTTGATTTGTTAGGCGATCATTTGATAACGTTCAGCACTTCCTCTTCAGTAGCTGGAGCGAAGCATGACAGTGGTGAAAAGTTAATCGACGTTGAATCAGGAAACTTGTTATTAGAATGCATGAATTCTAGTTTATGTCGGATTGTAGTGATCTTGTCAGCGAAGTACGTGGAAAATTGATTTGAGAGGGTTTTAGCACAATCATGAACTGGAAATGACGGACGATTACGATTTAACAAAAGATCTAATGTCCGGTACAATTCCTTACTGTCACACGAAGACAGCTTATTCTTAAAGTAGCTGATCTTGCTGCGGCATATCAGATTGGAACATTTCCGCTTTTCTGATAGAAATACCTGTCTGTCATCATTTATGCATTGTAGCTTGTATTAGGAAAGAAACCTCGCTGTTAAAAACTATTAATTTCACTGCTCATTGCATAGAAGTGAGTAAGCAACGTAGATTGATTGTGAAATTTACAGCCGTCATATCAGTGGTGACTAAGATAATTATACAATCAGTGTGCTGGGGACTCCTACTGATGCATAGCCAATGTAACTATGGAATTACAAATAATAAATGAACGTGACTGTCTCAAGTCCCTGAAAAGTAAAAAAATGAACACATGATAAACACTGTCTCTGTATGTAGACTTGTGGTTTTTGATGTACGTAATGTACATTATACATACATTACACTGACATTTACAATTACATATAATGTAATTATCCATTCTATTTTTGTAACTCTTGTTACCTGCATGGTTTCCTGATAACCTTTTCAGTGACTTACCAGCAGGATCAGTAAACTTGTCAGTTCACTATTTTGTCAGTCTTTTTACGAGTCCATGATTTATATTCAATAGGGATGCTTTCCAACACTGGACTAGCCAGCCGGAGTGAAATTTGACTGGTCCTCAGGCGCTTTAACTGGCATTTGGCTAGCCCAGCAGACCAGTGTTAAGGGAGAACAATTCTATAAACTGTGCGCAGCGTTTAAATTTGACACACTATCGCCCTTGACATGTACATGTACATTTATGATGTTTATGCAACTGTACAAATTGCCCCCCCCCCCAAAAAAAATTAAAAAATCCCCCAAAAATAAAGAAGAAAAAGTGTACTCTAAATAAAAAAAAGTGGTGCGCGCGCACAAAAAACCCACAAAAATGGACCAAATAGCTGGAATTGGTCCTTCATTTTCAAAAAATGTCCAACACCCCACTGCATCGCAGCGTGATGCCATTGCGCCAATGTACTTTTTTTCGTTATATGCCCCCATCCCAAAAATCATATTTGCCCCCCCCCCCCCCCCCCAAACAAAAATGAAATCCTGGTTACAGGCCTGATTTGCACTATTTTGGGAAGTAACTATTTTTTATATAGAATCTAGACATGAAATTGTTTTTTTGCAAGTTCACTCCAAACAAGGCTTAAAGCCACTATTGGTAAGGGGCTACAAGAAGAAAATATTTAAGATGAATATATACATGTAACTCAGGGGAGCTGAAGGTAGGAATTGATTCCTCTGAAAACAGTCTAGATTGTAGGATAGAGGGAAACATGCACCAGGCAAGGAGTTCCAAAGAGATGACTTCTTCTCACCTATGACACCATCCAACCAGAATGACCCAAGTCTCCAGTATAAAATATGCCAAGGTTGTCATAGGCTTCTTCCATAGAGTGATCTTAGCCCTTTCTTCTCGTTCCAAACGATGTTGCTCTCTGACTACGTGATGATCTTCAGATTCTAATGGGCTAGGAGTCTGGGCTTGAGACTGCTGTGGCCCGTTGATCAACTCCCCGATGCCGGGTGTTATGTTGTTTTGCTTAAACATCTCGTCTGTTTCTTTCAGACGAATTATCTGAGAGCGAAATTAAACGAATTAAGGCCTGATTATATCATTGAATAAAATATCAATGGTTGATAACATTCAAACTATCTGACAATGTACAGTATCGCCTTGTAAACAATTCACGTTGCTAGATCTCTTGCAGACCATTAAAGGTAGGGTTACTTATAGTCTGGTAAATACTCTAAAAAATATTGGCCTTAAAAACTTCCTTTTGAGAACTGATTCCCTGCATGATTCATGCATGAATTGTTTCTCAGTTTTCTGAGGGTTGGTGCCCATTCGCAAATACTACAGGCCATGTTGGTACCCGCTGTCACCTCGCTAAAGAACGTGGATGGATTTGACGTTGTTGTAAAAAATACTGAAATTTCCCCCCGTTTTCTCAATGTATTCAGCTGAAAATTTTAGTAGTTACTTTTATTGTATCTTTCTAAAGCTACATGTATATAATTTTGCCTATAATGCACGACCCTACATCTTTAACACTACCCATTTTGTGTAATCTTTAGGAGGATTGAATCTCCAGTTAAGTGCAGTGCGTAGTGTCAGGTCGTTTTACCATTGCGTCGCCGAGCGCAATCATTTTGGAATGATCCCAATCATGCCAAGCAAAATACGACGTCATCGGCCGGCCGCGCTGTGGGCGGAGCAAGGCTGCGAACATTTCCATGGTTGCTTTACGTATCCGCTCCGCCCACATTCCAAAATGGCGGCGCCCAGTACAAATCACAGAAAGTAATTTGGAGTAGGTCGCACAATTATTGTTTGAAATATCTTTTTAAAAAGTTATTGGTTTGAACATCCAAAACACACAAGGCAAGCTATAAAGACTAAGACTAAAAGAGGTAGGTGAACACATTTATGATTTAGCTGGTTTAAACTGCATACCGGCCCGTCCCGTAGGGAATGCGCTTTGAAATGGTTATCGCTCATGTCGCTTAGTTAGCTTAAAACAAGAAATGGGCGGGACGTGTGGCCAAGGATTCAGATTTGCCACACAAGTGGGGCTTAAGGGGTTAAACCATGATAACTGTACTGGGAATCACACAAAATCAAAAGTGGTATCACACTTCGTGCAACCATAGCGCAATGTGCAATAGACAAAAAAGATGCGGGCGCTTTCGTTGCTACACACACCCGTCCGTATCGTACATCCCTACGAATCGATACGATCGACGACCTACCTAACCTAGTGTTTTAAAATTAGTGATACCGACTAAAAATTCAATTTATTTCAATCATTCAAAATAATTATTCGATTACCATTTCACGTTTCAGACCCTTGACTCGAAGGCCACGTTTCTTCAACTCTGTCTTTAGCTGTGAAACTTTAAACTTGGAGTAATCCATGGCGAGGAATTTGTTGCAACAAATTCAGAAACCATCGGCTTAAGACGGATGAAACGTGTTCAACACTGGACGGCCATCACAATTAGAGTAGCACAAGTCCGTTTTGTCACAAGCGGAATAGAGGGCGCTGTAATGAGTTTGATTTCAGGACTCTGTTTTTTGATGGTTAACATTATTTTGACATGTGCAATTGTTTGTTGTCAATAAGTATAAACATTTCAAATGCACAATTATTGGCGATTAATTATTTTGGTGTGTGGTTCATCCACTAAACAGTTGCTCAATTTCTATAGGTCGGGGATTCGTCTCTCTGTTCCCCGCACCAGGCAATCATTTGCGAATCACAAAATGCTCATGGCAACCGTTTGTTGTGATTTTCTTTGGGCTTTATCAACAACAATTTGTTAATTTATTTCCCAAAGAACTTGTGGCAGTGATGTGCCACGTGATAGTGCTAAATGCATTGTGGGAATTTTAAAAAGGATGTCATATCTGGCAGCCATTTTGGATTTTATGTTTCTATGGTTCAAACAATGAATTTATTTAATGCAAATGTTTTACTTTACAGGCCAAGAAATACTGAAGAATCACAAATCATGGCCTCATCATTGCACCCGGGCCCCCAAAGTTGGCGGGAAAATCGATTGTGTCATCATGCTGTGGTTATTTGTGTCAGGTACCCTGCGTACAACATTGACAGTTCTAATTGTCACATCATGATGAAAGGAATCAGACTAAGTTCCTTCTGGCCTCGTTTTGGAAACCTTATAGGTCGAATGGAAGAAAAGCCAGAAGAACGGAGTGGCAGTTCTTATTCTCACATCATGAAAGGAATGTTCAGACTAACTTTCCTTCTGGCCTCGTTTTGGATACCTGCGGTCCTTAGGTCGAATGGAAGAAAGAAAGATGGCTGCACCATGATAAAGGTCAATTCTCAACAAACTACGTTAGGGGCGTGGCAACACCCCCGCTTTGTGCTCGACGAGCAAAAGGGCAAATCTACCATGCTCACCATCCAAGATATATTTTTGAAAATATCCTGTAAAAAAACCATCAAGAACCTGACCGCATTCTTAGATACGTAACAAAGTCCATTCTAGGATATCAAGGAATTTGACCCCCAGTCATTACACTTTGGAGACTTTACTTAATTAGTGAGATGTGAGTTGATTTATTGGCCCTTAATTCCTCTCTGTGAAGTTTTAGTTTAACCCTTACATGCCTTAGGAGCCTAATCTATACGGAAATCCTTGGCCATTAGATCCTACCACACTAATTAAGGTAATTAAAGATATATGTTAGGTGTATTGCCCAACAATTGTTACATCTAAGTGACTTCTGTACATGCCCAGCTATTGTCTAGGTCCATTTAGTTAACCAGTAATTGATTTATTACCCTAATTAGCTAAACTTCCTAATTAGGAAACACCACGACTTTACGCCGAGGAGCGAAAGGGCCAATGCACCACACAATCTAATTATATATTTTAAAAATACATGTGTATTTCCCAATACTTTTTACATCTAAGTGATTTCTTTACATGCCAGCTATTGTCTAAGAACATTTGAGTTCTTTAGCTACCCAGTAATTTGATTAAAACCTTCAAACGAGGCACCTGTTTCGGCCGAACGTACATTCGGATGATCGTCAGTCATGACTGTCACATGTAATAAATCACTTAAGAGGGCTTGCAAGGGCTTATCTCCCATTTTCTAACCGCAGAAATGACTGCAAGACATCAAAGGACTCCCAGCTAGTTGGGGAACAGATGTTTTCAATCAACTCAATGGGTCCAGGACTTTTGGCGACCACGCGCGTGACTTCGGTGTCATTGACATTAACCAGGCGGCCATTGCTTTGTGTACAAACTAATGCACAGGCACAATGGAGGGATTTTTTTCTCTCAGCCCCTCTGACCCAAGTCACCGACCCCTGTTGATTGACACCCCTTTCAGACTGTGTCTAATGGTACTGGTGAGGATATCATGGAGTATCGCATGGCTGGGATTTACCACGTGGGTGCTGTTATGTTTTTCTTGACTTGTGACAGCCGCGTCTGACAGCGTCACTCGCTGCAAGGTTGTATTACCCTTATTAGCTAAGCTTTTAAACGCAGTGGAGCGAAAGGGCCAATTACCACACAATCCAATATATTAATTGTTTGAAAAATCCTGATTTTTTAAATAAAAATAATGATAATGATAATAATCTAGGGGCTGACCCCCTCTTAGATAATGGAATGGTCTATTCTATGATATCACGTTGTTTGACTCCCCCAGTCATTACACTTTGAGAAATGACTTAATTAGTGATTATGTGGTACCATAAAATGGCCCTTTCGCTCATCAGCAGAGGGGTTTTTAAAGTAATTATAGCCATTAGTCAAACTGACGCATTATGACCACTTGTTCTCTCTCCGTAATTACCATGCCATTACTAGATTACAATTCTGCCGGTTACAATTTGTAAACGAAATGTCCATACAATAAAAGGATGCAAACACGTACTTTTGAGAGTGAATAACCAACCACTTTTAGCTTCGATTTCTGTCAAAAACTCTGCTGTTGGTGCACGTGTCACTTCTGTCAGGAATTTTGCTGTTGGTGCGTGTGTGTGTTGTTTCTGGGGTATTAGAAGATTATCAGGAAATAGTGAAGATGGGAAAAGCTTATTCTCGAAAGGCTAAATGGAGAGGATGGAACCATCGTATACTGTCATTGGTGGTTGTCTTATTCATCCTACAAATCGCACCGGTCCATACAACGGGTAAGTTATCATGTTTTTAATCTGGGACCATTTTCATGGCGTTACTGCGGAATTCTGCACTTTGCTACCCGGGTACATAATTTCTGTGGCTAAATCGCAGACTTTCTCCGAGTAATGCCTTGTGAACACATTCAACTGGAAAAAACGCACTACACTGGTGGATAAGCGCAGGATTCTGAAAATTTGGCCTAAGCACAATTATAGGCATGTTTAATAGCATTAAATAAGCAGTACTTTCTGTTTAACAATGGCAGCCATATTTATTTCAAATGGAGGCTATTTTGTATGATAAAACACAACTCTTGAAGTCAGAGTTCTAGAATCTTCATTTTGGTGTCTAAGTTTGACGAGTCTATCAGTTCAAAAAGAATGTTTTCGAAAATGTAGGTTTGTAATGGCCTCGCATTTTTAAAATGATGGCCAGTTCGCATACTACACACTAACTTGGAGAATAAGAGGTATAACATTTAGATTTTGGAGTCTAGTAATAGATTTTAAAAGTACAATAGTTTGAAATGAGCATTTTTAAAAGTGTCAGACTTGAAGGCCAAATTGTGTCAAAATGGCAGCCATATTTTGATATGAATCGGCGGCCATTTCGCAAAAGGGATACTACACAGTAGCCTAAATTTCATAGATGACACTAGCCTATATCTAATTTTGGTAAAATGCACATGCCCCAAGTTTCATGCTATAACAACAAAGTGCACACAATTCCCTTTATCTGCTGGACTATATAATTATAATACTGCAGATCTTGGTGTATCTGAGAATGCAGATGATACAAGCACGCTGTCTCGAATTTCATAGTACCCGGTAACCAATACCAACTCATATTTTGGCCACCATTGAGTTGTGTATAATATTCCACAGACACCCCGACATCGATTTTTCCCCGTTAACAGTGTCTCTGGTGTTTAATCAAGAATAAAAAGAAAAATGTAGATTTTGTTGACGTGCTGACAGCAAGACCTTATTATTCACATTTTAGTCACCATGGTAACTTGTGATAAAGGGAGACGCCAATATGTTCGTTGTGACACAGTTTAATTTAGGCACTATATTGACTATTGATAAGAGATGCAAATTGCAAACGGATTGGGATGGACTTGTGATGTGGTCACCTCAGGATATCGTCATCTTACGTTTATGATGTCATCATCCTGCGGTAAAATATCTCAAGATCTCAACATGTCAGATGGCATTTCCAGAGCTCCGTACGTAGAATATTATACTGTCAGGGAAATCCAGGTTTTGATAGCCTTGGTTTAGGCGCGCTTGTGTGACAGGGAATTCTGTTCTCCGGAGATTCTGCCCCCCCCCCCCTCCTCCGCCATCGTCAAATTGTGCAGACATTCGTCTGATAGCGCCCTCGTTTGAATAAACTTCTTTCGATCCATGTTAGTTTACCGTATGGTAATGCATTGCTTTACGGTGCCAATGAAGGTGACCTAACTCGTCCGCAAAGGCTACAAAACAGGGCTGCCAGACTAATTTTTCTTGTTGCTCGTGACCATCCGAGCGCACCGTTGTTACGTCGCCTTCATTGGCTACCAATTCGAGCGCGCATAAATTTCAAACTTCTTGTCATTGTATACAAGTGTATCAACTCTATGGCACCTTCATATCTCCATGAACTCATCTCTTTCAACACATCTGTCTATGCCACCCGCTCATCATCTGACAAAACACGTCTCCATAACCCCACAACCAGACTAAGTCGCGTACCGGAGATCGATCGTGCCTTTCAAGCTGTTGCTGCCCGGCTGTGGGATTCCCTTCCCCGTAACACCCGGGAAGCTAACGCACTTCAGCCCGTTTATTTGTTTAATCAGGCCATAATGTTATTTTGCTTATTATAGTTTTTTGTAAAGCGCCCCGATCTTTGTTATGGCGCTATACAAATGCTTATGGGGGACACTTACACACCGGGGACTAATCGGACACCATTGCAAGACAGCCTTGATGAAGGTTAAGAATCAAGGCTAAGGCTTTATAAACTTCAAAATGTATATAATTTTTAACAATCGGATGATTTCAATAGTTTCAGACATAACCACCTTTGAGAACGTTAGGCCTAGTTGTCAGAGCGACAGAGAGGTCTTTAGCAACACTTGTGACTTTTCTACATTACAGCCCAGGCCCTTTCTAAGTCTGCCTACTTCAACAGGATTTGCGAGGGATGCGCACTAAAGAACCAAGTTTTGCAGTCGACGACGGTAGCGAAGAGTGTTTTTCACTGTGGGATGATCTGCATGAACGATGCATCAGGTTGTGATCTCTTCGACTGGGCCAAAGGGGGCCAGTGTAACGTTTACACCCAGGCTGTCCGCTTGGAGTGGCGGGTCGACGCTGAGTACCGTGCTTATGCAATTGCCCAATAAAGACAAACACGTCATCAAATCATCTCACGGTATTGGTAGTTTTAAATTTTAATAATGACAATTCACCATTCTTTGTGATTTGACCTGTAACATAGCTATCACTTTCTTATGTAAAATAACCGCCAAGAGGTGGCGCCCTTTACGTAACATGTAAAGCTTGAGACATGTCGGTAGCCCTAAAACACGCACGGAGTTGAGTCCACAAACATTGTTTCTCAAAGAGTCTTTGATATAATCTGCCCAGTATCTTTACATAAACTAAACCTATTGGAGTTACCAGACTACTTGAAATAGCGTAACAAGTTAATATAATATACTTATATGTATTTTGAGATTTATTTTATGAAAAACTATAAAAAGAATTCATTCACTTTATCTTAAAAAATTGTTGTATCCCACACTCGCGCACATAGAAACAAAAACACTTAATGGTTTTCTCACAAATTATGACTTAAACGAAAGTATACTTTACGTATAAACAGGCCGAGTATGAAAATTTTCCCGACCCTTCTTTTTTTAAATTTTTTTTTATTAAGAATCATATGTATTAATTTAAGAGTGATCAAGGAAAGTGCCCAAAAATATTTAATGTAAAAGGTTTAAAACATCATGACCTTGGACTATTGCATAGCCATACAGTGTCATCAAAACATTTGATCTGAAGTTTTTCAAATACAGTCTGAATTTTTGTTTAAACTCAACATTGTTGCGGATATAAAGCAGATGTCGAAACAGAGAGCAGTTACGTTTGTAGAGCATTATTAGAAAACTGAAAAAATTGAAACAATGCTTTCATATGACGACCGATGTACAAAAACAATATTATGAATTCTTATAAAGTTCCTGCAAGTACCATCCTCATAAGAAAATAAAGTACACCTGAAAAGCTGAAAGACTACCAGGTGAGGTTTTTCGGTGACACCATGTACAATCTTTTTGAGTAGGTGGATTGACAACTCAAAGTTTCGATCAGTATGCTCTGATCGTCTTCAGGAAGATACTGGACTATGTTGCTGGATGTTCTGCTTATAAGTAGCATCCAAGCAGCATCCAACAGCTGTACAGAGTCCAGCATCCTCCTGATGAAGACGATCAGAGCATACCGATCAAAACGTCAAACCACCAGTTCTTCTCAGAACCACCACTCTTCAAATAGATTTTACTCTCGCCATTCAAAGTTTCAAATCCTACTAATCTAAAAGACTGTCAAACTCAATAAATAAATACTATTTTAAAGACACCCATAAGTCTGTTAAAGGTGCCCAATTTCGTGGCCCCACTTACCGCGGTATTCTGTGCTTACGGCCCATGGAACATTTAGCTTTACGGGGCAACAAACTCAAGCAGTGCCATGATGGACGCATCATCTGAGCAAAACTCATTGGCCATTGCGGTCATGTTCGGGTCAGTGCTGTACACATTAGTACCTGAAGACCTAATTGCCAATGGGAATATGTTTAAGTAGAATAGTTACAGGTAAATTTCTGACCATATGTCTTAGTAGATGATTAATGGCCTTCTGGTGCTGGTTAAAATGCTATTTGGTGCTCCACACCAGTCAAATTATGCATACGTCCAAAAATAGTTAATAAATTTTACGCTCGCTTAAAATGTAATGGCGCCCTCTAGCTAGATAGTTGTTGTCTTGAAGAGTGGGTATATACTGCCAATTCAGTTCCCATACAGCCTTGGACAACCATTCACTAAATTCTAAAATAGTAACCCCAAATAGCCACAATTTGCATGTATAAATGCTAGAATGAAGTTTTAGACGTGAGGCTCCGCTGAACGCTGGAGAAGAAAAGGGAGATCTTCCTTGCCTCCGTGTTAAAAAAAACGCACTATGCCCGATATGTGGGCAGAAGGTATCCCCAATGTTCCCATACTTTAAGACACTATTTTCCTATTGTACAGAAGTAAACCCCAAAAGGAAAAAAACCAAAACATCCTTTACAGAATTCAAGAGATTCCAAGTCACAATAGGGGTACACCATGCCAGATAACGAGAAAATTGTGTTTTTATAATACAGCCTTACCACAAGGATTGGACGGGGCTGGGAAGGAGAAGGGCCAAATAAGGAAAGACGTCAATCGATGGGTGCACCAACGGTCTCCACATAGGGGCAGAGTGGGTAGCCTACGTTATAATGATGATGAATGATAAATCACCGTGGCTTATTTCGATTGCAACAATCAAAATAAGCCGGATATAAACGTGCCCACATTCCCTGGCAATTGTTTTACGTTGTTTTCACTGAATCGTATTTACAAAAAATCATAGATTAATTTTCACTGGCTGTTCGTGCAGTGTTATTATCTAAAGAGAGTGAATGGATGTAGGCCTACTATTCGGAAAAAGAAGCACCTTCCCTATAAAATAACTCCTATAGGCCTATGAGATATAATTTTACTAAGGTTTGCAGAGATTCAAAACCATCCCGCCTGTAATACACCTTTCTTAATATTTATGCACGACGTCATCATTACAATCACAAACGAGGCTACCCGCGCAGTGCCACCAGTAAACCAAAAGCCCCACCTCAATTTTCATCGCCTGCAGCCTCGTTTTGGATTACAATAATGACGCCATACATGAATACCAAGAAGGGCGCACAGAGAGTCATATTATACCGTGTAATACGTTATCTTCAATTTGCTCATTAAATTCAACTCTTTACATAGAGTCTTGTGGGGCTGCCAAAGAAAAAAATTAATAAAATGAACTCATTTGAATGTTAAATTGAAAATCGATTAGTCATCGTAGTATGTGGACTGCGCGTCTCTTCTCGATAGATATTTCATTTGGTAGAGTTGCTTTGACAGCATCCAAAGATGCACTCTTTTTCTCGTAATCTCATGGAACAAACAATACGGTAAGATGGGATTACATGCTCAGGACAATGGTATCACAGGGGTTACGCTCAATTATATAGTCAAAAACTACCGCAGAATCTCTTGGGATAACGGCATCTTTGTTGTTACAGTCATACCTCAAGTGATGATGACGGGCAATAAAAGTACTTCGTAAGAGTGATGGATTAATGCGCCGCATGACCATGGCATCTGACGATTTCGAGTGCTTAGTAAATTCTAAATTCTAAAAGAGGAGAGTGAAAGAGAGAAACAACATAATTAAACTGCTCCCAGATGCAGGCAAAATATTTCTGCCAGTGTTGCCATGGGAACTCGCATTAAACAACCACTGAACGTCCTCGACGCTTTTGATTGGCCGACCATTGGCAGTCTAAAACCCCCATTTTCAAGCCTTGACGATGACAAAGTGGCAATCAAGACGACGGGGCTAACTTCTTAAAAAGATACAATGACACTGCTCGTCGTAGTAATATTGGCGTGGACTGTCCTTCGTCCAACACTCCCCAGGCTGTGATGCTTTTTTGCCCCGCGGTTTGAAGCAACTCGACACGGTCACGACGAACATAATCGCAAGAAAATAAGTGGACAAAGACATAATCTAGACCCGCGAATGAGAATTCTGGTAAGTTTGTCTACATCATCTGGCAATAGATAACATATTTTCAATATGCTTTTTGGTTGCAGGCCTAATTTTGTTCGATAGCAATTTGTCTAATCGTCTATGTGAATTGTGGAGATAATTCTGTAGCAAAGGTACAAGCGTTTTTTGTGTTTTCCCTAAAGTATCTTTTCAACGCATAAACTGTTTTTCCTCTCGGGTATATATAATAGTATACAAATATTGACTGTCTTGGTTAAAAACTATACGACTCCCGAGGTGATCTTGGGCGCGTTCGATTTTGCAACACCTCATAGTCATACATTGTGCAATAGACGTCAAGGTCCCAAAAAGCTTCGGTATAGTACAGTGGTTGCTGTGGATTTAGTACACTGTTTACCCGAACGGGTTGTGCGTGTGTTTGGTCAACAGTGATAAGGGAAAACAGTGAAGATGCCGACTGCATTCGTCTTTCCACAAACCCCATTAGTTTTACCACATGCTCCCAAAACAAACGTCTTTCAAAAATACTAACACGATTTGTATTTACAGTATCGTAAAGCATTGAGTGTACAGTGCTTATTACACACTGGAGGAAGGCTAAAATTAAAGAGATCATCTTTCTGATGACATGTAATAATTACATTGGAGTTAAAGATTAAATATGGATTGGCTTTACTCTTTATATTATAGACTGTTGGAATAATTGCACTGTAGATTTGGTCGTAGGGCGAACAGAATACACGGGAAATTTGATCGTAAGAAATATTAATATTTATCCCTTGTGCAATTATTACCTGTTAATAGTCAAAGAAAAATGAACGAAATATTGGGGAATTGTACTTTTTTTCTCTTCAAAAGGGTTTCCAAAATAAAGCCCGGATCAGTTTACGCTAAAAACGAATGTTTAATAGATGTTAAATTTGCATCGGGGATAAAGATTACTTGGTTTTACCAAGACACCGATGTGTGTAAAGTACTGTATACTCATTACTTTCCCGAGTTAAGTCCTGTAAAAAATAAACAAAATATACATGTGCTTGGGAATAAAGCTGGATGATTTTGAATTACCTTAAATTAATAGGTTTTCACCTTCACTTGGGTATGGTGGCCCTGAAAAGACTTCTCAAAACGCAAGTACGTGTGCAAGTATTTGCGATGTTGCATATTTTTCTCGTGTGTGCGCCCACCTTTTGCGGTTCGCATTGTCCTTTCTAGGCAACAGTACAGTAGTCTTAGTTATCACTAAAAAGGGTTTAATGGATTTACCCCTAACTACAATTGACGTTTTTCTGCCAGGCAAGGCTCTGACTGAACGGACAATTGAAAGATACAGCAATGGACGATACTGTTACAACCAGCCCTCCAGTTACCGGGGCCCGGGACTCGGATGCCGGGTGGTCAGTTGGAGGCATCGAGGATAGCGCAGTAGTCCGTACAACATACGGCATCATCAGCATCACCGGAATCATTGGAAACACTCTTATCTGCTTAATTCTACTGCGTTTCCGTCACCTGCGCACGAGTACGAGTTACTTCGTGGTCCACCTATCCGTGGTGGACCTCCTGTCCTGCATCATGGTGGTACCGGCTCACCTTTTCCCGTCTCCGCCATCGATGATCGGGAAGTTTGGCGATTTCGTCTGCCGCTTCTACGTCAGCAAGTACGTCATGTGGACCTGCATCTTGGTCTCTGTGGGCAGTCTGGTGCTCATCAACCTTGAGCGCTTCGTGGCCATCGTGTACCCGCTGAAGTATAAGAGACTGTACACCACCCGGAAGATCACCCTGATGCTCCTGGCGTGCTGGCTCTTTGCCTTTGTGCACAACTCTTTTTTTTTCGCCGTGTACGAACTGAAAGGTCCCGATGTGTGCCAGTACATAGGCTTCCCGAGCTTGCAGGTACAGATTGTGTTCTCTTTCTATCACTATTTCGTTTATTACGCTGGACCGCTTGGGTTCATGTTGGTCAGCAATTGGAAGATGGTCAACAGCCTGAAGAACCAGATTTCCCGGCTCAACAATCAAGCCGACCGTGCAGGTGAGTTTGTCATAATTATGTCACAATGCTTCAGGTACCCCTCAAAATTTATTCCGATCCATGGGCTTGAACAATTTAGTTAAATACCAGTCTCCCCAACACCACACTCTTCTGTTAATACGGTAAGGGGACTCTCCATATAGTATGTCCAGAAATTCGCAACATATTTTCATCAATCAATTTCTTACCGTGGAGGACAGAATCTCCTTCTGGCCTCGCAAACTAGTAGGTGAATTCAGACAAAAGCATATGTTTGTCCTTTCAAAAAATGGGTGTGCCATTAATGGAAAAACCTTTCGATTGCCCTGGATCATTTTATACCTCATTCACCAATACCCCCACGGTCATCATGCACCACCACCACCACCATCACCCATCACCCATCTTAATAATAACTAGTTCTTATATAGCGCATTTCACAATAACGTCTCAATGCGCTTTACATTAGTGCCCTGGTCATTGGGCCAATAACATTCCTTAAATCTTTCTCAGCCCCCTGGTAAGTATACAACCATGGGCTGCCGTGGGGCGCTCCGAAGGCTTTTTCAAACACAATTTCAACCTACACCCTTGCAGGTACCCATTTATACCCCTGGGTGAAGAGAAGCAATTATAGCAAAGTGTCTTGCTCAAGGACACAAGCGTCACGACCGGAAATCGAACCCACACCCCGATGACTAAACCACCAGAACTTGAATCCGATGCTCTTAACCACTCGGCCATGACACGCTTTCCTCTTTCACCTCTACCCTATCAGACAAGAAGAAACTGTGGCAAGCCCAGGCAGCCCACGAGCTGCAGAAGACACTGGTTCATGTCGTCATCACCTACGGCATATGCTGGGGACTTAACCAGACCATGTTCTTCTGCTTCTTGCTGACCGTGCCGGTTGACTTCACCCAGCCCTACTACCACTTCGGCGTCATCCTTGGCGTCTGCAACTCCTGTGTGAATCCACTCATCTACACGGTGAAAAATAAAGCTTTCCGTAATGGCCTAAAGGCGTTGGTATTGCCGTGCAGAGGAGAGAAAGTACACGTTCTCTCTGCAGCTACCGCTAGCATATCCTTGGCCGTGTCCAACGAGGACCAGGGCTTGGCCAACGGTTGATTTCACCCACATTCCTGTCAGCAAATGACAAAAACGGTCGTACCCATCTTGCAAGTTTAACACTATTGCCGACGTCTCAGACTTTAGTCGATGGTGCAAAAATCTAACTCTAATCTAACGCATGATGGTCAACATGGTTTGATCACTGCAGCCTAATCGACAAATAGCGACCAACATCTTATTCTTACCAAGGTTGGTCGTATCGCTGGTTACCAGTAGTCGTAAAAAGCACAGTGCCGAGAATAAATGATAACGTTTGTCTGACGTCTCACGTACACGCGATTTAACAAACTTTTGCAACAAAACATAGGCCTACTCAATTAATTGTCTAATATGAGCACCTAATACTATTGTAGTTGTATGTATGCTACGCCAAAACAGCGGTGTCAATCACTCACTGTGTGTTTGATTGTTGACCCCAGTGGGAGGCGCTAATCCGTTTATAATTGAGTGAGTTATTTTTCTGAAACGGTTCCCAATGATGTCATTGTTTTAGAAGTCGCTAGAAATTCAAAGTGAGTTTTAGCACTTTTTAGAAAATATTGAAATTCCTTTATAAACATAATGGGAGAGATTTCCGATAGGGCACAAATACTCAAGACTGGTGAAAATTGCAACACTTCTGTGATTGCCTTTCACAACCACTCAGAGTTTCACAGTCAGTTTTTGACCGAGTGCATGGAAGAGCTGAATGTAATTCCGGATGGGACAATTTCTAACTAAATCGACAGTTAGATATTTTTGTGGTCTGTTTCTCCATATTTTGTGACGGGAGTCAGCTTGTATTCCCGTTGTTGTTTTGTCTGTTTTCCTGTAAATACGTTTGTCAGAGACAGTTCACCCCGTGATAGCTCATAGTCACATCGACAGAGAACTGTTTTTCGCCCCTGGAGTTGCCCGTTTGTCAGTGATCCTCGCTGTATCTTCTGTTGCAGGAGTCCTAGCTCGTTTCCCCTGTTCATGACGTATTCGCCCGTAAGATATTCTGATGTTGCACGTCATTGTACGTTTGTTTAAACACAACCAATGAAATGGTTAATATTTTATCATTCAATCACTTTGATTCTTTGTTCTTTATATTATCAGTGTCACTTTGTTTGACTTCTTTGCTGCATATGAGAACATTTCAGGTTCTTTGCGTGATTTTTAATTAACGGATAGTTTTGAGATTTGTTTAAAGTAACGAAATATTATAAAAACCTTTCATAGATTTTGGGGTAGTATTCGTCTACAACAGTCTGAGAGCACACGGTACCACTTGTGAGATATTCAAAAACTGGCGTAATTAGCAAAATACTGTTTATGATGGTGCCACCTTCATCTATGAACTCGTCCTTAAACGGGAATGTTGTTTAAACTTACTTATAATGTGTTTGTGTATCAGTTAAATGTAATTTAGATATTTCACTTCAAAATGTTTCGTAATTTTCGGTCAAGAAATTAGGCCCAAACCTCAAGGTTTTGAAAAAATGGAAACACTTCTGCCGTTGACGTCGTGCGTCAAAATTACAATACTTTGACATCATGTATGGGAGTTTGCTTTGTTACACCTCCATGCTGCAACAAAGCGGCTATACAAACAGAACTCCCACATAATGAGGTAACATGAGTGATGACGTAACATGACTTTTCGCGAATCTTTCTGAAAAGCACTGGAGAAGGGTATTCTAAATGATTGTTTTTTACACAATTAAAATCTGTTTATAATCTCATGCAAACTCATTGTCCTTGCAAAAATCGCTTGTTGCCGTTTTCTTTTAAGTTGGACTTTAAGCATAAATAAACTGGCCACCGCCATGTTATGGTTGCGTTGACATAATATGACTGGAGTCGTCTGCAATTCAACTTAATTGCGCATGCTCTACGTACGTCATTATCCAACCACGTTGGTCCTCCATTGACCTTGCTCTAATAGATTGCAGTCCACTTTTTCAAACAATTATAATCGAGTAGTATGTTTCATGTTTTGTATTGAGTTGTCACAAAGCTAAGTCGTTTCAAAGCATTTTCACATAACTTTAACCTTTTCAACTTTCTAAATTTGCAACTCCAACATTGAGGGGCTTTTTTATATTTCATTAAAATATAAATGAAATGTATTTTTCATTTATTTATTTATTCATTAATTTATAAAAAAAAAAAAAAAAAACATTCATTAATATTCCTATAGAAATTGAATCTAAATATAAAAGGATTAGAATAGTTATATTAAATCTGCAATTCCAACGTGTATCGGGCTCTTTCATTTCACAAAAAATTGAATTGTATACAAATTAACCCTTTTTTTTTGATTTATCAAACCATTTTGGTGATCCGGTAGCTATCCCACAGAAATTGAAAATAAATATAAAGTCTGCAAATAGAAATTTGCTTTTCTTTACACTCCAAGATTGTGATATCTCTAATTGTTTTCTTCTATCTGTCTATTTCTTTATATGAACAACTCGCTGAACAACTCGCTGTGTGGCAAGAAAGAGAATAGTATTTTCAAAGTTGGTTCATTTGCATTCTTATGTATTTTGCAGTTATTATACACTGCAAAAACTTGGTGTTAAATTGATTTCCTTTGTATTCTATATGTAACAACACTGACATGGTGTTACTATCCTCATTGCGCAAAACCCTCAAACGAGGCACCCAGGACTCCCAGCCAGTTGGTGAACAGATGTTTTCAATCATCTCTCTGGAACTTCAGACTTATGGCGACTTAGCGCCCGAGATGTAGTGTCATTGACCAGGCGGCCAATGCTTGTGCACAAACGAATGGGAAAATGTTTGTACACAGGGCATTGCCATTTTGTTGTTGTTCCGCCCACTCTTACCAAGTCACCGATCCCTGTTGATTGACACCCCTTCTAGACTGTGTGTTATGGTACAGGGGAGGATATCATGGAATATAGCATGGCTGGGATTTACCACGTGGGTGCTGTTATGTTTTTCTTGACTTGTGACGGCCGCGTCTGACAGCGTCACTCGCTGCAAGGTTCGTTAGTGAAATTAACACCTTGTCGGTGGTCTTATTTAATCGACAGCAAGAGAAATAACAATTTAACACCACAGTGTCCACCCACGAACATGAAGGAAACGAATTTAAAGGGACACGTTGCCTTCTGATTGGGCGCTTTGAGCTATAACAAGCGTTTGATGTGAAATGAACACGGTCGGAAAGATGTTTTAAAAGTAGAATATAATGATCCACACAAACATTCCTCAAAACAGTGTGGTTTTCCTTTTATTCGTGAACTAACACGGTCCGCCATTTATGGGAGTCAAGATTTTGACTCCCATAAATGGCCGACGTGTTCCTACTAGTCTTATTTCTAGTCGTAAAATGATGATCAGAGTGCTGCTGTGATGTGCCGTGTCTAAGTCCTCATCCCTCCTGTCCACAATAAACATTTGGTATAAACAACACCGGTTGTTTCTCTCGGTTAGTCCCATGACAGTTTTCTTACCCTGATTGACGAGGTTTCTTCTTTTTGTACACGTCTTAAATCTGTTTTTTGTGGCGATCCATTTTGACATATGAACGGTGTAAGTGTTTACATATACACGTTCATACAAACCGAGCTACCTGAGCTACCTGAAGCTACGCCGCGTATTCGCGGAATAACCAGCCACATATTATTCCGAAAACAGAATACATGCAACTATGGTGATACTGGTTTTAGTCGTGTTAAGGACTTTGAGGTTCTTTTCGTTTTATCCATGAGGGCGCACTTTAAGTATAACAGTCATCGGATGTAGACATACTGGGGGGAATGTGATTGGGCAGGAATGTAGTCCAAACAATTTATTTAATTGGAGGTACATATCTCATAATTACAATTATTTACAGCTGTTTATCTTTAATGATTGCTGTAACGTTGCCTGGGGCCAAACCTAAGATTATTTTGATGGTTAGAGGGAGTTGTTGTCAGATTTGGTGTCGCGCATTGATACGTTGCTTGTTGTGTGAAGCGGTCTGAGCGCATTCAGCCCTTTATGTCGGAGCACGACAGACTGTAAAAACGAAGTACTTTTGACGTCAACAAAACCCTTCATAGTTCATTTTTATTTATGCATCGGCTGGTGAGTAGAACATACATAAGTGTTTAAGTCATATAGAAGTCATGTAGGAGTTAATTATGTAATTTTGTATGGGATTAAGATCGTGGGAATATAAATTAAAATAATTGATCCGATCACATCAGGTTTACCATGTTTAAGAAAAGTACTGTAAGTTTAATTGGGGGCCAATGCTATACATTGTTCTTGTACATGTGACTCATACCATATGTTATTGTGTATATGTTTTGTAATATGTTTTTTGTGAGTGTTGAAGATAGACTGAATAAACACATACACTGAACAGTGCAGATCCCACTTTGGCGTCCAGCCGAACTACTTCTGTTCTTCAAGAATAATACTACACAACACAGGGCGGTGAACAGACGAGCAATAATTATTGTACTCACATCCCTGTACTGCATGTGTTCTATTTTTTCAGAATATGCGGCTGGTTATTCCGCGAATACGCGACTGGCAATTTCGGGCCCAATACTGTGCTAGCTTCAGAGGTAGAGAATGGTATGTTACCCAGGGTTCGTCTGATAGGTTTACCAGGCCACTGGCTACGGCAACAGCCTAACTACTGTTCATCGCGCATTTTGCCGTTACATGCTGGACGATGGTATTTTTACGGCTGGAAATACATATACGTTTCGCGGGAAAGATGTCGAGGGGTCAGAGGCCAATGTTTTTTTTTAAAATCACCATTCACTAATTATTACACATTAAAGGTGTTTTATTGCAAGAACAACTCTTAATAAGGATAAGGAACACCTCCAAACAGTAAATTTTCATGAGATTTGAAGGTAACGTGTCCCTTTAAAGGGAAACTGACTTGTCTTCGGGCAACAATCGTCAATCAAAATCGCAGTGCTGTACAAAAAAAACGCGTATTTTAAAAGAGTGAACAAATCGCTTAGAATGTAAGAAACAAAATTCAGGCCAGATTTTAGGTAAACCAAAATTAAATTACTTCTATGATTGTACCGCCTTAGGCCATTTTCGAAACACGGCTTTTAGGCTCCGGCTTTGACTCCATCCGCCAGTTTGAAGTCTACACCAGAAGCTCATGTTTTATAAATAACGGAGGGAGCCCAAGTCAGAGTCCAAGTCGGGGTTTCGAAAATGGCTTTAAGGATTGACATCAGCATCGAAAGCTCGGTCCCGAATAGTTCCTTGCTCTATGACTCGTAAACAGTCCGTGCGGACAAGGAATCCAAAAAGGGTACTCTTTTTCAGATCAAGTTTCTCAAATTGTCAAAATATACTTACAAGTGTTGAATGCTAATAAATTTGGAATTTGTCTTTTTGTTTTTGGAAAAAAGTTCAAAATTCAGCTCAGAGAATGGCAAAAAGTTGGTCTTTTAGTCAAAACCTTTATGATGTCGTCATGGTTTGTTCACCGCATTAGGTGGGTATTGTATTCCCGACAGAGAGACAATGGCTCCCCATTCTCTTCCGCAAAGTGGTAAACAGATGAAGACGTCATCAGGTCTTTTCAAGCTACTCTGTCATAGAGATAAGTTTGAAACTAGATTCATCACTCTCCCGACCCTTCCTCTATTTTCCCTAACTATTTATTGACGTCTGCGTTTGGGTCCCGTGCATGCCTTGCCTTGACCCTTTTGTGAAAACCGGTCGGGCACCCGAGCTCTTTGTGTCGAACCCATTGAATTAGAATGGGACCACCAGCAAGGTGAATACCTGAGAGTAACAACTGTTTATTATGGTGGTTGATCTCCCACACAAAAAATCCATTGTTTCAGTACGCATCATGCCCCATTGCGGCGTTTTAAAGCACTCACTTCACGGCGTATAAAGCAATATAACGGCTATTTAAAGCCATATTACGGTGTTATTAAGCCATAGTACGGCGATTTTACGCTCTATTAAGGCGATATAACGCCCTAGGGCCTAACCTTATGCGTTATAACCATTGAAGAAACTAATCTAAAATATTAGGGTGGGGGAGATTTTTTTCTTGGGCGGGTGCACTTCTGGCAACTAAAACATGAGTTTCCGTTTGCTACCAAGAGGGTGATTAAACAAGCAGGTGAATTAGATATTCTCGTACGATTCTTAATTGTGAAAATAAAATTAATTTGCTCTTCCATCAAACGATGACGTCACCTCTCTTTTCAAATTTCAAACACACACGGTTTTGTCCTTGAAGTCGCATTAGACCTAACATGCATTACGAATCCCCAAGTGCTTTACATTGTACATAATTGAATAAAACACGAACATGCGACTATAGTTCGTGGTGACCCTCAGAAAAGGTAGATTAGGTACGGCCTTTTCTTTACTGTAAAAACAAAAAAAATCATAATTATTATAGAAATAAAGAAACACAACACACAAAACTATGGAGGTCGAAAAGTGGACATCTGCTTTCCAGCTTTCTAAATTATGAAAAAACAGAGTGAGCATTTTTTCTGGCGAAAAGTAGATTAAACATTTTCGTAGTATCTATAATTTTGTCTACTTTTTTTACTTTTCAGTTTCGAGGAAAACATGTTTTATTTATTCACCATTACTTATGGTCGAAAAGTGGACGTCTGTCTTTTGGGTTTCCTAGAAGCAGAAAAGCAGGTTGAACGTTTTAGATTAATCTATTTTTCTACTTTTCTGCTAGCCACAAAGCAGATTGGACGTTTTGTCACACAGTGGGACAAAAGCGGACATCTGCTTTTACTGGTTTCTGGACCATTTCACTTTTCTGCTTTCCTGCTTCCCGGAAAGTGGATCGAACGTTTTTTTAAACGGAGGTTTAAAAGTGGACATTCTGTTTTACGCACCAACAGAAAAAATGCATCACTCCACATAATTGATTCAATAGTTATCGCGATGGACCAAGAGATTATACGAAAATAGAAGAAGAAAATAGAAGAAGGAAATAGACCACCCCCCAAAAAAATAAAAAATCAAAGATGAAACTTCAAATTCCCTAAAAGAAATATAAAATTAAATTAAAAGGTTATTAATTTGATAAGATCGAGACAGAGTTAGGAAAAATAAATAAAACGCGTGTCTTTGGAGTTCCGGGATTTGAATTGATGGCCTTCTGTTCATGATTTCTCGACATTTAATGGGAATCAACGAATGGAATCAACGACTTAAGCAACATACTAATGTGCAGTTAGAAATTGTCTAAGCAAAAATTTGGGTCAGCAATAATATAGCACGTTTTCAGTTCAAACCGACGGGAAAAACGGGTTTTGTTTGGGTATTCGGACCCAAGGACTGCGCATGATAAAGCTGATATCTTCTCTCTATCTGCAGCTCTTAACAATGGCGAGGGCCGCTGAGCAAAAATTTGTGTCAGCATAAAGCCCATCTTCAGGGCAAACTGACGGGGAAAAGTGGTCTTGGGTTGGGTATTCGGACCCAATTAGAACCGCACATGATAAAGCTGATATCTTCTCTCGAATGTCTGCTCTTAACAATGACGAGGGTCGCTGGTTCGAATTCCGCTCGAGTAGTCTAGCTCTGTTATTGTTCCCCCCGCATGACTCTGATACATCCAACAGCGGGATTAAAAAAGCTAAAGCTATCCAGGAGTTTGCCCCAGGTGTTTCTGGCATGTTTGGCCGAAGATTACCCCACCCTTCACAGGGCTTTTTTTAAATGGCTCTCAAAATTCACAAACATTTATCATGCTTGTCCAAACATATATCTTGGTTACACCCTTATGTTCCGACACCCCTGTTCCGACACCCCTATATGTTCCGACAACCTCAGTGTATTTTCCCATGGAGGAAGAAATATTTCTTCCTCCATGATTTTCCTAACCATAATCCTAATCCTAACGCTAACCGTAGCGAATTAATCACGCGGGTTTTTTCGGAACATAGGTTTGTCGGAACATAGGTTTGTCGGAACATGGGTGACGGAATATACAGCAGTCACCAATGCGCCTAGAGACGCCCTATCTAACAACTGGTTATTATTTATCACTATGTTAACGTTATATCCAGAGCATCTTGCACAGACCCAACTATGGTTTCCTTATGCACTTACAAATACTTACGTTATCGTTTGATGTGGAATTTCAATGTGTTCTTCATTATTTTACCCATGAGATGCATAATATTTTGAAGCGAGAAGTACGAAACAAGCTTCCCCTCCCCAAGGGCGTCGATGGGTGGGGGACGGGGGGGACATGTCCCCCCACTTTTTAGACTGGGGGGGACAGCATATCAGATGTCCCCCCCACTTTTTGATTGACTGTTCATTAGAAATATGCAACAAAATATAAAAATATACACCATTTTCTTGATTTAATATTTTATTACAATTTGTGCTCAAATAAAAGAATAGCGAACAAACGGTGAAATGTTTTCATCATTTTCATCTTTTTTCTGATGGACCACGCGCAGAATGGTATTTTGGGCCTATTTCCGTTCTAACGACAAGTTTCGTCCAAGACATGAACGCCAAAATCCCGCTTACATACCTTGTTATCACAAGTTATGCGTCGTTTGTGTATGATGTACGGTACACGATCCCTCCACACATATAAAAGGAAGTCTGTGTGTGCGCGCACGTGTGCAAATGTGTTACAATCGCACAACGCACAAAATGTTGTAAAATCCAGTATTTTGTTTTTTCGAAGAGTTTCAAGCTGACACACGATAAACGCCGGACTCCCGAAGCATATTAAAATGGATATGTAAAAGTAATGGTGTGGGGTGCAATTAATGTAAGATGTATTTGTTCAAGACTTCTCGCCCGTCCCCCCTACTTTTCAGTAGCGATCGACGCCCTTGCCTCCCACCACCCCGGGGGGAGTTGGCCTGATGTTTGAAGCGAATTCATGCGAGACAAGAAGACAAAGCGAACACGGCAAACACAGAAAACTATAATCTTCCGACGAATTAGATTCCATTTACAGCAATCCTTCTTCTCACTGCTTGGTTCTAACTTCTATTGACTGGAACAAGTATAAAAGCTCACGGGACAAAAATTGTTTCCAACTGACCCGGCTTGACCGTAGTGTGATGACATTAAACAGTCGACAAGAGGCGACCTCGTCGTTTTGATTCTTTTTGTCTGACCTAAAGGTTTTTTCCCCCAAGAATCTCTCGAGATTGAATTATAGAACCATTAACTGCTATTAGGAATTCACTTTACGCTTTTAATGTTAATACGTTTAATGGGAAAATAATGCGCGGACCGAAGTTGATTGATCACACCAGAAAACAAAATGGAAGGGTGCTCGTTTAATTAACATGATGTTCTCATTAAATTTGGTTTGAAAAAGGAACCTGGTTTAGTTTGAGTAAGATGTTTAAAAAAAATACTTAATGAATATTCGAAGAAAGACAGTTTGCAACAGCTAGTTCTATTTTTTCATTCGAAGAAAAACATACTTTGATGTAAACTCGCAGTGGTGTAAACTGCAAAATCGGGGGTGTTAAAATTTACACCATAGCCTAAGTGTTGTCACATAGATACCACAGAGAGAATCAAAGTTAATGTAAGGTTTTAAAATAACACCGATGTAATTTTTTGGCCGAAATTTGTGTTATTTTAACACCCTATTGTGTAATTTTTGTTTCTTTTTGGGTATCTATTTAGGGACAACACCATAAGTATTTTAATCGGCCCGCCGCGGTGCGCTCTGATCCGCCGAGGGTCGGCTGGCCGCGTCTCGCTTTACCCCAGCCCAGGGGCGTCAATCCGTCTCAAAATGTGGGGGGGACAGCATGATTATTTTACAGGGTAGGGTCCAGGGGCCCGCCGAAGGGCCCCTGGTGGGGTCCTGGGGCGAAGCCCTTGGTGGGGGTTCAGGGGGCTCCGCCCCCTGAATCTGGAGGGTTGTCTGAATGGCCTAGACAAGCTTTACTTGCTATAAATATTTAGACTTGGTTCACAGAAAGAACGAGAAACAATAACAAATGCCCAACATACACGATATATTAATCTTATAATACTTGAATCACACACACACTTTTAATCTTCAACAATCTCCACCCCCCCCCCCCCCCCGTTTGCCGATGGAAAATGTTTATGGTAGATTGTGAATTTTGAATTATTTAACGTCTCTTCTTTGTTAACGATGAATCCGATGAATCTTAAAACTGTTTTTTTAAAGTTGTACAATGACAAACTCAAACCATACTTGATTACTTGTTAGATTTGCATCATTGACAGCAACTGCGTGCCCAGGAAAATGTCTTAATGGACAGAAAAACAATGAATGTGATGAGTGGGGGTCCAGGGGCCGGCGTACGGGCCCTGGTGGGGTCCAAGGGCGAAGCTCCGTTGGGGTCTAGGGGCCGCGAAGCCTCCAGAAGCTTCGGTTTTGGAGGGTTTAAAAATCAAACTTCCACATCACACATACGCCAAAAAAGAGAGAAAAGGGCACACTTTTTAAGCACTTTTGATCTATATCCATCTTTTAGCTTTACTGGAAAAATGTTTGTAACATCGGGCGCTCCAATACAATTTTACCACCACACATCAACTAGACCGAGTATGCATATGGACGTATTCTTGAATGAGAATAAGACGGCAAACCAAGATCTTATTGATAATCCTTTGTTTTGTGGAAGTTGCGTCACATAATAATAATCTATATTAAATGCTTTGCAAAATTTTACTTGGGCATGAATTTGACGTGTAATTTGGAAAGGGTAGGATTGCATGCCTTTTCAATATACCTGCACATAGCCGTCTTTTTAAAAAATGTGGAAAGGAAGCAACACGTGATGACATGCTTTTGGATCTGGTCGGTGCATGTTAGGTTTCATGCATAGGCCTATTCATTAAAAACATCGTGGGTAAAAACAACAATCCGGCGTTTTTCAATATCAGGTGCAGTATTATCTTAACACTTCTCCGGCAATCCCTTGGAAAGGGGAAATATCACCCAACGAAAAGCTTGCACTTAAAATACGAAATAATATCAATATCTGAGTGTCCTCTGAGATTGTAGCAGTGTCAATAGACCTCTATGCTTTCAGTTATAGTAGTCTCATTGTTCTAAGTCAGGACAATAGTGCCAAGTGTGTATGGGTCTTCGCATTCCACTGTGATGACAGAGAGTGCCAGGCACTGGTCAAACGGGTACCCAAATATGGGGCAACCTCTTCCAACTCATTTGTTTAGTACAACCCCTTTCTTTAAACCATCCAAACATATTCTTTTATTGTATAATTATTCAAATGTATTCTTAATGAGGTGTAAAACAAGTCCTAATACGGTTATACTTGCTGCAACAAGTATAGTCTTGGGTTTTACAATAAATACCGGGTGAAAGTCAGAGAGTAGGCAGTGAGAGCCTCCACCAGCATCGAGTAAATAAACGTTTCAACTATCAACAACCGTGTGTTACTTTGTGTTCTTCTGTAGCGTATAATCAAGCTGGTTATAGAAACACGTGAATGCCCGAACGAAGAACAAACTGGCACATTGGTTATATTTTTATGAAATTGTTGAAAATTAAATGTTAAACAATTACAATAGAAGAGTAATATTTTGAAAAAAAAAAATGCGAATGGGAATATGCTGCCACGAAAAAACCCACAACAACAACACTTTTGCGAATTTTCTCCTTACCCTCTCTTTCTCTCTTTCCCCATCTTTTTGTTCTTATTTTTTCGGGGATCCTCTTGGGGGACTCTATCCCCAAGTGTCAGTGTTCTCCAACTCTTGTTATGAGACCCTGGTGCATGTACATGTAATTACGTGTATACAACGCACGCTGTCAATCATTCTCTGTGTGTACTGTAAGTCCGTTGACCCTAGTGGGCGGCGCTAATCCGTTGTGAAGGATCTAGAATGATCTAGGCTCTGGAAGTTTGAAGTTAGTTTTAGTACTTTCCAGAAAACATCACAAATCCTTTATATACGGGCTGGGGATAAATCTTCGACAGGACACAAATACTCAGACTGGTGGAAGCTACGACTTCTGTGATTGTTTTTCAACTCGTTGGAGATGGAAACGTTTCAGCTGTTTTTGGCCACCCCGCACTGTGCATAAAGCGCGGGCGCGCGCGGACTCTGGAGCAGTAAATGGACACTACTATTATTACCCGGGGGTGACCACGCGCGCAGCAAGCAGCAATGAGGGGAGAGTTTGTCTTCATAAAAAAAAAACGGGGCGTGAGGGGAGTGACGATTGGGGTAAAAGAGAGTTGTAATATAAATGTCGTAGTTTGACTTTATATGCTCTTAATTGTTTTAGAAAGTTCTGTGTTCACATACAAATTTGATTTAGTACTAAGATTAGGAACTATCCAAGTTGAACATGAGCAATTAATACAAAACGCGAAAAAAGTTAAAAACAATATGTTTAGCTTTAAATTACACACCTTGCCTTGCCCTTGGCCTTGTCAACATAAATTTGTATCTAAACTTTAGTTTAGAAGGGACGTGACATTGGACAAGAGCTACGACTCGGAACAAGAATAACTTTAAGTGTATTTGTAATCATCGTTCTTGTCATTTTTTGTTTACACACTACTGTGTGGAAACACTACTGTGTGTGACACTACTGTACTGTGTTGAGTTACTGTACTCGTTTGCAACATACCCACGCGTAAAATGGGATCGACGTTATCGATCGCTATTGCACGTACTTAAAAAAAAGTTTCATCGACTGCATTACAAACTTTTTACCTTTGCTTTTTAACAGTCGTTTGTAAATGCAACTTTACCGATTTTACTACCAAAATAACCTGTATTTAATCGTTGTAATAGTAACATAAACTTGTAGGTAAAACTCTCAAGACTTATGCACAAATTTACCTTGTAAACACTGCCTCCACGATTCTCGTCCATTGGGTAGGTCAGTCCTTGTGTGTGGGCACGCGCGCACGTACACACAACCACGCTATGTATTTATTAAAGCTTAGTTCTTATTGGTGATTAAAAGTCCGGAACTGAATCTCATCCAATCAGCAAACACTTAACATCACTTGAAAATGTATTGATTCTGGTGCGAATACTGTTTGAACTGAAAAACTCGACCGGCGGATGGCGCTGTTTCACTTTTCTGAATAAAGCAAGCAACACATTAGGTGGGACACGCAGCGTTAAAAGTGCATCTGGTCTCTTTTTAAATCACCCCAGTCCGGTCTAAAGTCACAATTAAATTCGTTTAAATTACCATACAAATGAAAAGGAATTATTTTCCTAATTAAATGTGTTTGAACTGTGAAGATTTATTACAAAGAACGAAAGATATTCGGGTTTGAAGCTGAAAAATGGGGGAAAAGTATATGGAGCGCGCATGTTTACAAACACTGCGCGTATTTTTGGCCGCAACGTTTCCATATTGACCGAGTGCAGTTAAAGAGCGTGTTATGTGATGACGGCCACAGGCAGAGTTATCGGGCCCCCAAAAGAAAAATAATTAAATTCCGGAAAGGACATTTTCGAACTTAATCTACAGTTCGGTATTTTGGGGTCTTCTTCCCCATATTTTGTGGCGGGTGTCAGATTGTGTACCCGTTGTTGCTTCGTCTTCTTCTGGACATTTTGTCGGAGTGAGTTTACCCCGTGTTAGCTCATAGTCACATCGGCAAAGAACTGATTTACCGCCCCGGGAGTTGATCGTTTTAGAGCCAGTGTATGTGATCCTCGCTGTATCTTCTGTTGCTGTGATCCTCGCTTGTATTTCATCCAGGTTGACGTATTAGCCCGTAAGATACTTATTTTGTATAAGATCCACTTTTTGTACACTTGTTTCACGCAATCATTGTACGTTTGTTAAACCAAATCGGTAACTGAAGTGGTTGATAGTTTTATCATTAAATCACTTTGATTCTGTGTTCTTTACATCAGTGTCACCTTGTTTGATTTCTTTGTTGCATCTGAGGAAATTCAGGCTTTTTGAGTGATTTATATTCACGGTTAGTTTTGAGTTTTTTTTTATCGTAACACTCTGAAAATTAAGGGTTGGTTCTTGGGGGCGGGGACCAATGCGAGCGCGAAGCCCCTACGGCGTGGGGTCCGGGGCCCGCTTAAGGGGCCCGGTATTTTTTTTGACTCTACATGCTCTGTGATGCACGCTGAGGTGATTCCTAATGGCAACTTCTCCTGATTTCTATAAGCAAAAGTTTTACAAAATGTAAGGAAAATTCACTCTTGCACTCATGTACATATTATAAGGCAAAAAATATAAAAAATAAATGAACAGTTTCCGGTTACATGCCATTTAAAAAAAGGGGTCGATAGGTCGGAAAGTTGTTATTTTGTTTGCGTTTGGCGAGTGTGTAAAAATACCCTACTTGCCCGATTCAACTCAACCAAAAACTAACAGCAAGAACAGCGAGTGAAAAAAAATGCCCCGAAATCCATCAAAGACCTCTTCAGTATACTAAACTCTTATGAGGTACGCAGGAGATGTTTGTGGTAATATGGAGGCATGATGGTGTCAGATATGTTCCAAAACAGAAAAAATTTCGGCTAAAAGAATGCCCCAAATCGTCCGCTTTCGACTTCTGTTGAGTCCACTCGCGTTCATCTGTGGAGCGCAATCAACAGATTTGCACAACGAATTTGACAAAACTCTGTAAGTTTGGCAGCTGAATCTGCTGATTGTGCTAACTGGTAGAATGCGATCAACGTGCACCGTCGTGTACACACGGTCGCGCCGTGCTTTTAATTGGGGGTATTTTTCGCTGGGTACTTGTTGTACACAAAATCATGAGACTCAAATCACGGAGATATATCGTTAAAATTGTCTTGATGTGTTCTGTTTTGTTAGTTCAATTTAGTTAAAAACATGTTAAGTTGGTCAAAGTTTATGCGATTCTTGAGTGGGGGGGACATTTGATATAGTGTCCCCCACCCTTCAAAAAGCTGCGGCCGGTCGGCCCCGATGGTCTGCATTTCTAAACATCGCGGCCGGCCGGGGCCGGCCCCGATGTTTAGAAAAGTAGACAAACGGTTTTCTGGCAGCCGGCCGCAAAGGATTCCTTTTGCTTTCCATCAGTCAAGTCAGGATTGGATCAATCCTATGGATCAATGGATTTCTACTTGAGCTTTCACTCAAATATTGGAACCATGCAAGTGGAAAACGCCAACAGTCCCATGTATTTTTTTGCAAAGCCGTTCCAAGTTGGTTAAGGCCTACGGATCGCGGCGACTTAATTTTTTGAGAAATCAAAAAAAAATAAACATTTGGAAATCCATCCCTTAATAATACGCTATGTAATACGCTATGTAAACGAAATAGTCTGATATCCGTCCCTTAATACTTGATGATGTAAAACAACATGCAAGATTCAGAGTTCTGTCAAAGCATGGAGGTAGGAATTTTAAAGTATGGTGGATCCAAATTACGATGGCAAGCGCAAGCAAAGAATACTTTTATGTGACTGTAAAAGAGGGAGGAAAGCTGGATAAACGCATTTTTGATTGCCGTATCACTTCATGAAACTATTGATTCGTTGTCCAATGCAACGGGTATCAGTGAAAAGTCCCTTCAGGTACAAAACTGAGATATTGCTGCTTAACATGGTGGTACGATTGTGTCAGGTACATTTCTCGAAAAAATAAAAACTTGCGGCTATTTTAAAAGTCTGAACCGATACTCATTGAGCGCATTCTTGGGATTTTTATATTGCGCACTATTTGTGATTGAACTGCTTAATCTTCACAGCGCAATCTGCAGATTGTGCAAATCCCAAGAATGCGCTCCAGAAATGTATCTGACACAACGTTCCACCATATTAAGCGGCAACACCTCCTGTGTACCTCAGGTGTAGTTTGGAGCAGTTCTTTGTCACTCGCTGTTTGGGGGTCCAGTTATTCGTACTAAATTAGTAAACAATTTAAAAGTGTTAGGGTTAAAGTGTAAGTGGGTGTCCATGTCATGTCCAAAGATATATATTTAGATATTCATGACAGGGCTGACAACCCAAAAAGACTTTATTTTGAGGCTTGTCGCCAAGTTGTTCAGTGACGACGACCTTGCTAGGTCAAATTACCATGGGGGTGAGGTTTTGTGTAAGGGAAGGGCTGTTTTTAAGGATTGTTTAAAGCGACACCCAACATTTCAGGCAATTGCTGCGCAAGCTGAACTGAGTGGCCAAATGCGACAGCCCACCCAAACTATGCGAAGACGCTGAAAGATGCTTTAAACGGGAAGTGTAGGAAGTTGGCAGCGAAGTTGGGGTTATAATACATTTCATTTAATAATTATTTAATATGCTCTAATTTAAAACCGTAAAGGTGTTTTTACATGTTTTATGGATAGGATCTGCGTCTGGGTATTATGTTCGTATTTTTGTCGTGTTGACAGGGGTAGTTATCTACCACTTGTTTTAATAAAGTGTTTTTTAAATATGTTTTGTTTATTAATTATTTAATTTGTTTCAATTTGTTTTATTTTATAATTTCCATTTTAACCTCTAATTTATTTTAATTAGTTTGTTATTATTTTTGTTTACTGCTATTTAATTTGTTTTTGTTCATTCCTTTGTGACTATCCGAGCAAACCTAGTGTTATAGCGTACGGGCATAGGGTGGGGCATCATTTATATATATTTAAATAAATTAACAATTATTATTACAATGATTGGTCGCAACATAAAACACATTTTCATATAGACAAGCCAGACCAATGTTTACGCGATTGGATCCCGCCCATTTCATTCATAAAAACTGACTATAGTGTTGTCCAATAAGCGTCCATGACGTCGTGCAGGTGTTTTCTCTGAAGCTTGCTCAGCTTGGGATTTCCCCGTGACGTAGCATTTGGCTAGCTCGTTCCCAACGTTTTCTTGTAGGTCTTGTGGATTCACGATCCGCGGGGATGAGCTTGGCAAGGTATTGCATGCACACGTGCGTGGAGAACGATGACATCATAACTATCGGTGAAGGAGTGCGGCCCAATCAGCTGCCGGGAATGACTGCATGCCCGATGTGACATGAACATTAATTTGTGTACTACTACTAGTGTACGGATCTAACTCCACATTTTGACAAAATACACTTATTTTAATAGTTAGTCTCATTCATAAATCCCCGAAAAAACAATTTATATACCATTGTGAAGATAAAATTCTAAACTTTGTTTACGTACAATCCTTTTTTCATTCATACAAAATTGAACAATTTGGTGCTCTCTTTCACAAGCGTTGGCTTTTTCACGCTAGCCGGAAAATATTGACACTTCATAGACATCCCTTCTTGTAGTTAGTATACGTCGCGAGTCTATATTTAAATTACTCAACTACGTTTCTTTTTACAAAACCATTTTCCCAAACGAATTTAATTTTGACATTTATCATTTAAATTTGCAACCCTGAAATTAACCAACGTTATTATAAGGGATTTGTTTTTTATGTCAGTAAAAAAAATGTCGGACATCCAAAAACCAGCTTTTCCGAAAGTAAAAAAGGTGGAAATCAAGTCGGAAGAATATCATTCATATCAACGTGATCAAAGTTTTCGCATTCAGGTTCCTTTCCTAGTTTTAACGTGTGTCTGAATCTACTCTACTCCGTTTGGAAGGATTCTCTTCTAGATGATTCTGCCCGGTCTTGGTTGAGTGAATTCAAAGGACTGCGTCTTGCCCCGGCCCGCCGGGGCTATTCACTGTCCTTTGTTAGCGCAATGAAAGGGTTCACAATAGGGGGAAATTAATGAGCACCAGGACTCGCGGCGTCGCCGCAAGTCTTTCATGGCTTAAGCCAAAATTTCACAGGGCCGCGGCGGGCCGATTAAAATACTTATGGCGTTGTCCCTTATGAGACAACGCGCCATGGTGTCGAATTTAACATTTTTAAGGTGGTTCGAGCTCTTTCATTATGAAGTTCTTACCCAATTTCCCAAGAGAGAGAAACAAACTCGCTCTGATAAATCGTTTTTTTGGAAGAAACTAGTGTTATTTTAGCACCATATGGCGTGAATTTTGATTTTGTTTTGGTATCTACATGTGACAACTCCCCATGGTGTCAATTTTAACACCCCAGTTTTTGCAAGAGCAAAAGTCTCACTGCGGTAGCAGCATGTCCACAAGTTCACTTTTCCACAAGTTCACTAATACATATTTTAGCTGTGTTTATAACTTTAGGGCCTAATGTTGTTGGCTAAATGAAGAACCATGGCGCATGCTTTTTGTTTGGCTCTGATATTTCTCAAAATTTTTGCTATATCCAGCTCCATATCTATTGCAATTTATATATCATATGAAAGAGCTCTCTCTACTGATCACACTAGCTCATTTCTACATCGAAATGCTGATCAAGGAAGCGGTATTTGGACTGAGTTTGTGCCTGATTTCCAGCCTTCTCTACCAGTTCTTCAAGATAGCTGTATGACTCACTGCACGCCTGACCGGTTCTACAACCAAGCTGATAGCATCTTTTGTGTCACTGCCAACAGCCTTTGTGATACTGCAACCAGCCTTTGTTCACAACATGCAGCTGGTTATTATGCAAAGCTAAACCCAATGTGGCTGAATTCAAGAGAGAAGACAAGTACCAGAAAACGTAGTAAGTTTGGGAAAGCGCCATCCAAGTACTATCCTAATTCTACTTCCACATTTAACCTAACTTTATCTGGTTGTGGGGACATTGAAAGCAATCCTGGTCCCATCAAGGATCCCTGTGGTAGATGCAGTCGGCCTGTTAAATGTAATCAACGATCGCTACTATGTGAAGACTGTAATAAGTACTGGCATCAGAAATGCATCCCTGACATGTCGATCATTCTCTACAATGAACTGATATCTAGTACCATCGACTGGTTCTGTCCTGATTGCACCCATCTTCAAGGCCTGCCATTTGCATCATGTAGTGACACTTCATTTTGTGAGATGTTCAGTGACTTGGATGGTGGTATCATTGATAACACGAGTAATGAATTACCAGCCAACTCTCCACCGAAGCACTTACCTAAAAGTGGAATTTCTGGTCTACTACTCAATGCCCGGAGCATCCGCAATAAGCAACATGACCTGCTATCTTATCTTCAACTTTATCCTGTGGACATTGCTATCATCACAGAAACATGGATGTCAGCTGAGGACACAGACCTGTTTGCTAGTTTGCCAGGTTATTCAATTATTCGTCGTGATCGTAACAGTAGAGGTGGAGGTATAATGGCTCTTGTAAATGACTCATTATTACCAACCCATCTTAAAAATTTCCACTGTGACATTGAATTAACATGGCTGTCTCTAACATTCAACCGCACAAACTGGTTGATTGGCATTGTATACCGTCCACCAAACTCAGACGTGTCTTTCTTCGATAAGCTGCAAGATGCATGTGACATGGTGCAACCTACTCTCCATGGCTATGAAGGAGCCATCCTCCTGGGTGACTTTAACATAGACTGGAGCATGGAATCTTCCTCAATGTCCAATTTGCAAGAATTAACCAACTCCATCGGATTTACGCAGCTGGTTGATGAAGTCACTCGTCAATCCAACACCAACCCATCAACTGGGACCATTATTGATCTTGTTTTCTCTAATCGGCCAGACAAATTTAGAACTGTCAAAACCATCGCAAATCCAGTCAACAGTGATCACCATGCGGTGTATTTTGAATTTTCAGCAAATAGAACACCCATACAACCCCAAGTTTTACGCTCTTTCTTACAATATAAGAAAGCTGATGTTGCCCATCTGGAGATGCTGTTGCATCTTGCCCCTTGGTCCGCCTTTCTAGATGACGGCAATCCCAATGCATCTTGGGAAGGATTCAATGACATTCTTGATGCGGCTATTCGAGACAGCGTGCCACGATTGAAACGCCGTCGCAGGAATTCACCTTGGATCACTACAGAACTCAAACAACTCATTCGTTCTAAACACAAACTGTTTAGAAAAGCGAAACACTCCAACTCGGCATCTGCATGGCTGCAATATAAAAAAGTACGCAATAAAGTCAAAAACACGATGAAAGTTTCATACTGGAACTATGTCAACCGTTTATTTGCTTCAGATGACAACAAACGAAGCTTTTGGTGCTTTGTTCGTGACCAAAGGAAATCCAAAAGCCCACCTGCTCTCCAATCTGCAATAGGTAAACTCATGCATAAACCTGCTGAAATTGCTCATGCATTCAACACTCTGTTTACTTCAATCCACTCCCCTGCTGTAACCTGCCCTGATTCACCACCGGCCTGTTCTCTCCTGATTCCGGACCTTCCCCAAACTTCAATCAGCCTAGGATGGTTGACAAAGTCTCTGTCCTCATTGTCCCCTTACAAAGCGCCAGGCCCTGACTCCATTTCACCAACAATTCTCAAAATGGTTGCGTCTTCAATCGCTCCGCCCTTACTACGGGTAATGAATTCATCCCTTGCAAGTGGTTGTTTACCATTGGATTGGAAGCTATCACAAATCACTCCTGTTTTTAAAGCTGGCAGTCGCACCGCCATCAAGAATTATCGACCAGTCGCCCTAACTTCTGTCATCTGCAAGATCCTCGAAAAAGCCGTAGCAGAGAATATAAAAAACCATGTGAGTTCTCTCTGCCTTGGAAATGAAGAACAGCATGGTTTTACGGCCCATAAATCCTGCGTTACACAACTTACAAACACAATTCATGACTGGGCAACTATTCTTGACGCGCCACGCCCACCTCGAATTGACATTATTTTCCTTGATTTCAGTAAAGCATTTGATCGCATGCCTCACCACATCCTTCTAGAGAAGTTGGCCCATAACTTCAACATTAGGGGTACTACATGGAATTGGCTGAAATCCTTCCTTACTGGCCGACAGCAACGGGTTACGTACCGTGGTAGTGTCTCCTCTTGGGAACCAGTCACATCGGGAGTTCCTCAGGGAAGTGTACTTGGCCCTCTACTCTTCAATCTCTTCATCAATGATATCTCCAACAACTTGAGGACCACATCACGCCTATTTGCCGATGATACTATAATTTACAACCCAATAAAATCTCACCAGGATGAACTTGCTCTCCAGACCGACATCACTGAACTCGGTCGATGGAGTGTTTCTAACGGTATGGAACTCAATATCAGCAAATGTAAAGTTATGCATATGTCACGCTCCAAATCACTAAGTCATTTACCTGTATACAGTCTGCATGGTTCTGGTCTTGATGTTGTCTCAACATATAAGTACCTTGGCATCACTATCAACAACACATTAACTTGGACTGATCATGTAAATTCCGTGGTGTCCAAGGCAAACCGTATCCTTGGGTTCATCTGGCAAGTCGCTGGTGGGACATCTTCAACAGCCCTTCGATCCCTTTATTTGTCCCTCGTCCTACCAATCTTAGAGTATGGGTTGCCTGCCTGGTGCCCATACACCTCATCATTATCGGCCAAGCTAGAGAGCGTCCAACGTCGGGCAAGCAGGATGTGTCTGAAACAACAGAGAGGTGCCATGCCATACGATGACCGCTTAAAAGCCCTCAACTGGATCAACCTCACTAATAGGAGACAGCATCATGTGGTCACCTTCACAATTAAATCCTTGTATGGACTCATTGACTGCCGTTCACTTAAGTCTAACACGATTATAAATGCCCGCCATCAAGACATCATAACATTTAACCATCACTATGCGAGAACTCTAGCCCTCAAGAACTCCCCAATACATTCATTTCCTCGTATTTGGTCCAGCTTGCCCACTCACATCAAAGACTCTGTTGTTTTAGACAGCCTTAAGTGTTTTTGTAGAAATCTGTTATCCTATTTCCATGATTAAGTCTATTGACAGCTCGATTTAAATTCTCCTGCTTCTCAACCTGCTTATATACTTCCCACTAAAAATTGATAAGTATAATTCCTATCCATCTGCTGTTCATGCTAAACTTAAAGCTTTTATTTTTATTTTTATTTTGTACTTGCCTGTTTATCAAACTGCTTGATGTTGGCTTGTTTGTGGAATGGTTGGGTGTTGTTAGCTTATATGGGGTGTTTATCTGGTTGGGTCTTATGTTTGATTACTTATTTGTATGTAAATACAAATACGGGGAACATTTTGTCGTTGGTTGGTCGATGTAGCCTGGTACTCGCGCTCAAAACGTGTGGGGTGCCGGGCAATGTCGGCCAATTGACGACGGGTGGTCCTTGTGCGAACTTGACCTTGACCTGACAATTTGTGCATTTAATTAACACTATTATTTTTTCTTAAATATCCTTTTAGTTCATTTTTATTTTGCTCATTGATTTGTATTTATTTATTTGCATTTTTTTAATTTTTTTATTGCATTTCTTTTTGACTTAATATAATATTAATTTTATATTAATATTATTTTATATTATTGTATATACACATGTAGATATATTTATTTATTTAATGAATCCTCTCTGTGACTGGACCAACAAGCTTTCGGGCTACAGTGTTTGAGTACACTTTTGTTGATCCTGGCCATCACAGATTGGTTTTTATGTTTGTTTGTCTTCACTGTATCCTCTATCCCATTCCCTCTTAGTCGTTACCGTATTATTGTACATGTATTCTGTTCCCTAATGTATTGTTCGCTTGTTTTATTGGCTGAATAAAGAATAAGAATAAGAATAAGAATAGACCTATTAGTATTACTACCTGCAGAAGAAAATTTTAAAGAGTAGTAAAGAAATGGTTCATAAAAAAAATATGTATAACACTGATCGAGTCGATTGCCTGTGTGTTGCGTGTCTTTCTAGTCTTGATTGGCTAAGGTGCTTTTGTATTAGTCTCTTGTAGTACCAACATCAACTGGCTTGGAGGCTGCCACGGAGGGACTGGGCAAGTCTACGAATCGGCATCAAGTTTTGAGCAAGAAGTTTGTGTGACACATTTATATCTCTTCTCCAGTAATTCGGGTTGCGATATCGGCGACAACGGCGACATGTGGTATTCATGATATAAGTGGTATAAAATGTTTTGAAATACCTTTGAAAAAAGTGTTGCGTCAGTGGTGAACTGTTGTTCATTGTATGGTTCTTGGTTGGTTATCCTCCAAAATACTCCATGAAAGAGTTTTGACTGGAGGTGGCGGAGGGTGGACTAAGGACAAATAGTCTTTTCATTGAGAACAGCGGCTTTAAATAATGTTGAACAGGATTGAGTAATGGTAGACTGCTGGAGGTTGTTCCAAGACTTAATGGTTCGGGGAAAAAAAGAGTTGGCATAAACTTGTGAGTTGGTAGCAGGAATTTGAAATTGGTTTGAGTGTCCTCGTCTGCATCTGTCAGGTTTGGGGTTTGTATAGGTCTGGTAACTAATATCGAGATGCCCATTTATCATTTTATAAAGGCAATTTAATCTATGTATGGACATCAATAAGAGTGTACGCGTAAGCCGTTTCAGGGATACTACCATCTGGAAGGTGGCAATTGAATAATAATAATAATATAGGTTTTCTCGGTCAATTTCGGCAAATGAGCAACCAATTTAACCACTGAACCATTCTATTTCGCGCGAAATCGAATGCTACTGAAAAGGGTCATTCGATTTCGTTTTATGACTAGTCAAATGTACTGTTGCGTCATTCGATTTAACAAAATAATCATTCAATTTAACAATTCATCAAAGCAGCATTCAAATTCGCAGGAGCTTTTTGAGGCGTGTGTTTAGTCATTCAAATTCATTTTTGGGCAGTCATTTCTGTAATTTGTACAATCTAAAAAACGCTCTGTTAAACTTTCGTTTCCTTTCGAATGTTAAAGGCATAAACACGGTTCACTTATTGGCACTTGAGTTATTTTGCCGATGTACCTCGAAGACGAGCTTTCGCTACAGTTTTAGACGCATTTTTCTAGAAAATGGCAGCTCGTGGTCGCTACGCAAGAGTGTCCCAGGTAGATCGAGAAAGTTTGATTGAGGCCTTCGAGGGAAAAGAGCAAGACTACCTTGAGCTTGCGGTCAATTTGAAGTCAACAAGTCCACAGCAGTGGTACAACCATACCCAACCATAAATGCCAAGCTGTCTGGCACGCCAGCAGATTGATGGTTGAGAAAGAAACAACATAGACAATAAGAAACCAGGGAAAACATAAAGAAACACCCCATTCAAAAACATACAAAATTAGGTCTTTATCAGTTAACCAATAAAGATCCCCCCAACAAAATCAAAAAAAGAATAAAGAAGAAAACAAAGAAGAAAACAAACCTAATGGGCCCCATGTAGAATCTACTGGAAACATAAATAAAGAAAGAACAAAATTTGCCTGAATTAAATTGAAGATACAAAACAGATGCCTTGTATACAGTTTATCTGTTTAGTCGCATTTCGTTATCGTACTTATTTGAGTTCTCATTTAGCGAAATTGATTGCCTCTTTACGAAATTGAAAGAAATAAATAAGTAAAAATCTCCAGTCGAACCAGCTTTGCTAAATTGAATGATGATTGTGCGTCACGAAAAAGAATGACGATATACTAAATTGAACACAGTGCTATAAAGGAATTTGAATGCCTAAAAACGAAATTGAATGACCGAATTCTGAATTTGAAACGCAGCAAAAACTGGAGAGGCAAAATAGCTTTAATTCGAACGCACGAAAATGAAATCGGCTGCTCCTTTGCCGAATTTGACCGAGAAAACCTATACTTGATTCTTATAATTATACGGGCGGATCAAAGAGCTTTCTTCCCGCAAGGTGTGTGGAGCTATACGTTTTGAAGTATGGGGGGGGGGGGGCGGTTGGAGGGAAGGAGGCTGATTTGACCACAATAAGTTTGGAAGCACAAAGGACAAAATGGAAGTTGGGAAGAGGGAGAAAAGGAAATTAGTTAGTAAATAAGGCAGACTAAAAAGGTGGATATCTGTGGGAAGAAAGGCACAGTCAAAAGGTTATTAGTCATATCCATCTTGGTTTTCAAACCATAAATAAAATAATAATTTTTCGATTTATATAGCGCGTAGTAATTAACACTTAATTCTCAATGCGCTTTACATTAGTGCCCTGGTCATTGGGCTAATAACATTCCTTTAATCTTTCTCTGCTCCCTGGGGAGTATACAGCCTTGTGCTGCCATGGCTTTTTCAAACACAATATCAACCTCTACCCTTGCAGGTACCCATTTATACCCCTGGGTGAAGAGAAGCAATTATAGCTAAGTGCCTTGCTCAAGGACACAAGCGTCATGACCGGGACTCGAACCCACACCCTGATGACTTAACCACCAGAACTTAAATCCGATGCTCTTAACCACTCGGCCATGACACCCATTCAAACCATGGGGTTGAATGGTCTGGTTTGCGCCTTATCCACAGTTTCTCACGACTCAGACAAACAGCCTGTTTGTGGTTAACTTGTGTCTCAATGCCCTGTAAAGTCATGTCAGAAATAGAGTGATTAGGAAGATTGAAGTGATGTCCTACAAATTTGTATCCAGCTTTTGGGTTTTGACTATGGATCTGTTGCCGAAGAAACTCCCTTTGTGTGAAGTTCTTGTTTCACCTATAATTATAATGAACATCACAAACTCTGCAAGATATATAGATTAAATTAGTGGTGGTGCAAGTGAAATGAGCCCCATGTCTTATGGGTGATACCACCAGTATGGCTGGTGAAGGAGTCACTTTTGTTTAAATTAGTTTGTTTTGAATATTAAGCATTTAGCACAATAGCGTTCAGAAAGTTTATTGAGTGTCTGGTGCACCCGGATAAGTGCACTTAACCGCTGCCACTGGCGGCCTTCAGCTTTTTAAAATATGTTTTCCATGGTAGAGTATTTGCATGCGCTCATATTTTCGCCCATAATAGAGATATATTGATTGTGTACATTCAAAACAGCTACCAAGGGCGGCCTTTAAAGGGACACGTTGCCTTCAAATCTCGTGAAATTTTTACTGTTTGGAGGTGTTCCTTATCCTTATTAAGAGTTGTTCTTGCAATAAAACACCTTTAATGTGTAATAATTAGTGAATGGTGATTTAAAAAAACAACATTGGCCTCTGACCCCTCGACATCTTTCCCGCGAAACGTATATGTATTTCCAGCCGTAAATACCATCGTCCATGTAATGGCAAAATGCGCGATGAACAGTAGTTAGGCTGTTGTCGTAGCCTGGTAAACCTATCAGATGAACACTGGGTAACATACCATTCTCTACCTCTACTCTGATGCTAGCACAGTGGGCCCGAAATTGCCAGCCGCGTATTCGCGGAATAACCAGCCGCATATTCTGAAAAATAGAATACATGCAGTACAGGGAGGTGAGTATAATATGGCTCATCTATTCACCTTCCTGTGTTGCATGTATTCTATTTTCGGAATATGTGGCTAGTTATTCCGCGAATACGCGGCGTAGCTTCAGGTAGCTCGGTTTGAATGAACGTGTATGTAAACACCTACACCGTTCATAATTATGTCAAAATGGTTCGCCACAAAAAACAGATTTAAGACGTGTACATAAAGAAGAAACCTCGTCAATCAGGGTAAGAAAACTGTCATGGGACTAACCGAGAGAAACAACCGGTGTTGTTTATAGCACGGACACGGCACATCACAGCAGCACTCTAATCATCATTTTACGACTGGAAATAAGACTAGTCGGAACACGTCGGCCATTTATGGGAGTCAAAATCTTGACTCCCATAAATGGCGGATCGTGTTAGTTCACGAATAAATGGAAAAACCACACAGTTTTGAGGAATGTTTGTGTGGATCATTATATTCTACTTTTAAAACATCTTTCCGATCGTGTTCATTTCACATCAAACGCTTGTTATAGCCCAAAGCGCCCAATCAGAAGGCAACGTGTCCCTTTAACTTTTATTGAGAAAATAGAATTAGCTGTTGCAAACTGCTTACCAACCAAAAGGACCTGTGGTATAAATGCAAAACATAAGTTAGTGGCCTGACGTTTCGACCCCAGCAGAGTCTTTCTCGAAGGCTAAATGACAACACAACACACATACAAGCAGACAAGAGTTGCAAGAGTAGTCAAGTGGAAATACATGAATAGAGAGAGTGGAGGGAGAAAAGCAGAAAGCATTCAGAGAAGGCAGTGGGTAAGCAGGGATTATGAAGACAAAGGGGGGGGGGGGGGGGTTATGAAGGGATCGAAGGGGATAGCTTGACCACAAGAAGTTGGGAACACAAAGGACAACTTTGATTGTGTTTTGTCCATGGTAGATTTGCATATTACTCATATGTTTTTCTACGGACTGAGTTATATAATTATATTGTTCCCATTTAATGACCCCACAGAGATTCAAGGTGAATGCATGAAACGGCTTTAAGATCGGTAATTGTTTCCATTGTAGGTGAATACACTTAACTTGGGTGATGGGTCCTCAGGGATAGACAAACCCTCAGCCCTTCCAGGAAATTACAAGGGTTCATGAAGCGCAACACACAAACTTGGTTACTACTTACTAGTGCAGACACGTCGTGGTCAGTCAGTATATGGATACTACTCATACGTACTTCTTGATGTTGAATTGTTGCATCGTAACCAACTTTCAAATCACCAACATGAGATCTACGACTCTGTTCTTTGTGGTTGCGATCAGCGGTAAGTCAACCCGTAACAACATGATAATTATCAATCAAGTTAGATTTGACGACTAGTAAAAATGTAGTACCTAAAGAATTATCTTCTGGAATTGTTTTTAGTCTGATTTTTCCTACCTCCATGGTCTGATGTTATTGTCAGCCGTTGTAGCTGTCTGTATCGGTCCTACTAAATACTGTCAACACGCCGTCAACACCTCCAATATACATTTTAAATCGACAAAAGAGGCATAGAACTGTAAAGTATGGGCTAAAAGAGAATATACATTGGTTTGAGGTTACATTTCTTTCATGAAAATTGGGTTTATTTCCCGCATTTATTTTTTTTTAGTCGTTGGCCGCCATCTTGCCTTCTCACGTAGCTTGGACCATACCATTACGCTAAAGGGGCGATAATATTAGACAATACACCAATAGAGGTCGGTCGTTACCACCCAGCCATCAGCTGCAGCAAGGCGCCCTCTGTTGGCATGATAATTGCATTACTTGCACACCCATACATGAATGGTACAGTCCAACCTCCGTGAGAAGGCAAGATGGCGGCCAACGGCTATGCTGCTTAGAGATAATTTTTTTTCGCGTGAAATAAACCCAATTTTTATAAAAGAAATATAACCTCAAACCAATGTATATTCTCTTTTAGCCCATACTTTACAGTTCTATGCCTCCTTTTGTCGATTTAAAATGTATATTGGAGGTGTTGACGGCGTGTTGACGGTACCGTGCGTGTTGACGGTATTTAGTAGGACCCGTCTCTGTATGCAATGCTTTTTGGAAATCGGTTGCTTTGGTAGTAAATGTTTGTTGGTTTGTTTTGTTACACAACAGTCACCAACAATTCGAATATCGATGTTATGGTAGATCATCTACGCTCAACCAGGAAAATACCTGTCCTGAACTACTCTATACACTTTTCGTTGAATGAAATTAACTTGCTGACTGGATAATAATCCTGATAAATAATATAGTTAACCATACAGCATACTTACGGATCGAAATCCATACTATGAAGGTCATGTCCTCTCAACTGGCCTTTGTGAATTGACACAAAAAGTCCTGTCCACAAAAAAAATAAAAAAAATCCATAAACCGAGTGACCTTAATTTCTGCAAACTTGCTAGCGAATTTCTTTGCCATTATTGAGTGGGACAAACCTCCGGGAAAAATGACCAAAATGTGGTGTGACCTCTTTATATTAAAACGGATTATTAGAAAGATTAACGTATTTACTTTACAATACCGAGCACCTTAATACGTTTGAAGAGGGGCTTCAATGTCAAATTCAGTTTAGTGATCCACTCATTTTTCAATAATTGAGTCATTATGAAAAAGGGGGTGAACTTACGAGTCTCTAATCTCAAGTTAAAATGGTTTTAAAATGCCACTGTGGTTGATATCCTTCAAGAGTTAGGGCACTTTTTGTCAAAATTCATGACGTCACAGTTCGCATGATCTGTACATTTTTTTAAGAGAATTTTTTAATTCATTCCTACATTCTGATGAAATTCAATCAAAATGGCATTGACATTGATTTCATGACTGGCTCAGAAAATCATCTTTAGAATGTACAGATCCATTTGTGTTTGCTGTCCGATGACGTCATGTTTCAAATTTCGCTCTGAAAGAGTATCGAACAGAATGAGATTTCACACTATTTTAACGTGAGGTTTATAGACTTGTACATTTTCCCCACCGTCATGAGAATTCTATCAATTGGAACGCCCTTTAACAAAAAACTTTCCCCAAACAGAAAAACGTCTCACGATCATTACGGTGTGGGGTCCAGCCAGGGGCCCGCTTTGGACTTGGCCAATCAGAAAGGGATTATTGGCCTAAAATTCTTAAGTATCGTGTGGTCAGCAAAAGACAACCAAATTTGGGCAAACTATTTCCTAGGACAAAGAAACTACTGAGCTTGCGAAAGACTATGCAACAGCCTTAATGTCTCGGAGGGGGGGGGGGGGCAATTCCGGACATGGCAAATAATGTGCTGTGGTCAGGAGAAACCGTGGGAACAGTAACTCCGCCCCTTCTCTCTAGGACGTGGTTTAACAATTGTTTGTTTCACGGACTGGTAAGAAGAAGTCTACCACTCACACAGGTGGTGTTTGTCTAAACATGGAGGTAGGAATACCTCCATGTCGAACAACGAATGTAATGGGTGAGGGGCCGGCGTACGGCCCCTGGTGGGGTCCAAGGGCGAAGCTCCATTGGGGGTCCAGGGGCCGCAAAGCCTCCAGGAGGGTTCGGTTTTGGAGGGTGAAAAATCAAACTTCCATACGCCCCCCGAAAAAGAGCGAAAAGGGCACACTTTTTAAGCACTTTTGATCTATATTGTTCTAACTGGAAAAATGTATGTAACATCAACGGGCTCCAATACAATTTTACCCCCACACATCAACTAGACCGATGGATGATTCTTGAATAAGAATAATACGGCAAACCCAGATGCTATCGATTTGTTTTGCGAAAGTGGCGTTACATAATAATTAATAATCTATATCAGATTGCTGTTTAAAAATGCAATGCAAAGTTTAACTTTGGCATGAATTTGACGTGTAATTTGGAAAGGGTAGGATTGCATGCCTTTTCAATACCTGCACATAATAAAAAAAAAAATTGGAAAGGAAGCAACACGTGATGACATGCTTTTGGATCTGGTCGGTGCATGTTAGGTTTCATGCATATTCATTAAAAACATCGTGGGTAAAAACAACAATCCGGCGTTTTTCAATATCAGGTGCAGTATATCAGGTGCAATATCAGGTGCACTTCTCCGGCAATCCCTTGGAAAGGGGAAACAACACGTGAATGCCGGAACGACGAACAAATTGACACATTGGTTTTATGTTTATGAAATGTATTGTTGGAAATTCAATGTTTAACAATTACAATTGAGATATCATAGAAGAGTAATTTTGGGAGAAAGAAAAACAAAAAATGCGAATGGGAATATGCCGCCGGGGAAAAAACCTAAAAGACACACTTTTGCGAATTTTCTCCTTACCCTGTCTTTTTTTCCTTCTCCTTCTTTTTGTTCTTATTATCCTCTTGGGGGATCTCCATCCCCCAGTGTAACAGAAAACCATAACGTTTAGACTTGAAACTTTGGACAATTTTGATGTCAATGATAACTCACTGTGAAAGTTCGGCCGGAAAGTAAGCGCCGTCGCTGTTGCATGCAATATACATTATATAGTGCGTAAAGCATTGAACATACATGTACATATTAGGCAACAAATAAAAGAATAAATGTTCAGTTTCCGGTTACATGCCATTTTAAAATAGGCTCGATAGGTCGGAAAGTTGTTTTTTTGTTTGCGTTTGGCAAGTGTGAAAAAATACCCTACTTGCCCGATTCAACTCGACCAGAAACTAACAGCGAGAACAGCGAGTGAAAAAAAACCTGGTCCGAAATAAATCAAAGACCTCTTCAGTATACTTTAAACTCACATGAGGTACGCAGGAGATGTTTGTGGTTAATATGGAGGTATGATTGTGTCAGATATGTTTAAAAAAAATGATACATTTTCGGCTAAAAGGATGCCCCATATCGTCCGCTTGCGACTTCTGTTGAGTCCACTCGCCTTCATCTGTCGAGCGCAATCAACAGATTTGCACAACGAATTTGACAAACTCTGTATTAAGTTTGGCAGCTGAATCTGCTGATCCGGAATACTGCGCGCAATCTGCTGATTGTGCCAATGTGTACACACGTGCGCGCCGTTTCGCTGGGTACTTGTACACAAAATCATGAGACTCAAATCACGGAGATATCGGTAAAGTTGTCTTGATGGGTTCTGTTTTTTAGTTCAATTTCTTAGTTCAATTTCGTTAAAAACATGTTAAGTTGGTCAAAGTATATCAGATACATGACTTAAAAAAAAACCTGGTGGGGGGGGGGGGGGGGGGGGGGGGGGGGTGGACATTTGATATAGTGTCCCCCACCCTTCAAAAAGTGGGGTGGGGGACGTGTCCCCCCGTCCCCCCCCCCCCCCCCCCCCCCCCAGGATTGACGCCCATGTCAGAGTAACATCAGTTTAAAGGCATACTCGCAGTTCGCTGATTTTTCCCATAATTTGTTTCTTTCTAAAAAAAATAGTATCTGCTGTGTCCAGTTTGGAAACATGTTGGGTGTGCGACAGTGAAGTTAGTGGCCAGAACGACTGCGATACACCAGCATCGCTTAACACTCACCCATCTTGGACTACAGTATGTGACAAGGGATGCGCGGTAAGCATCGGGGTCTTCTTTCTATGCCCCAAAATATACTTGAAAGTTGATTTTTAACACCCCAAACACGCCCCTACACTGGAAATAGTCCCTGCAGAGTGTATCATCAGCAGAGGAACAATAGACACGGCATCAAGCTCTGAGACCACAAAAACATTACACTCAAATATCCTTAGAGTCAAGTTCTTGAAGAAAGCATTACGAAAAACGTTTTTGTATCAAAATATACTTGAAAGTTGATTTTTAACACCCCCAAACACGCCCCTACCCTGGAAATAGTCCCTGCAGAGTGTCTCATCAACAGGGGAACAATAGACACGGCATCAAGCTCTGAGACCACACAAACATTATACTCAAATATCCTTAGAGTCAAGTTTTTGAAATAAGCATTAAAACAAGTGTTTTTCTATCAACAAAAGCGTTCCTTTTATTTCTACAGTTCCCATTAAAAGGGGCTGTATTATTTTGATCAAAGTTCGCCTGTGACTGCACATGGAATGTACCCTTCACACGAACTATGTGAAGTGCACATCGCGCGTGCGCACTAACACTTTGGTTGGCAAAATGATGGATTGCAGCATGGAGGTATTAACAAAGCAGCATCCCACAAATTACGTAAAAGTGTTTCTAGTTTTTTAAACCCTTCAGGTTGGGGCCTAAATTTTTGATGATTACGAAAAACTATGAAGTGTACAAACATCCAAATTACCTTTAAATGAAAAACAAACACAATATAAACAAATTTAAATAGCATTCCCGTTAAAAAAGGTGTTTCGCCCAAGTAGCTGTTTAACCACACCTTTAAACCTTAATTTTTCAGAAAGCGAAGTTCACAGACAATGGCCAGTTACTCAGAGGTTGTTTTGTTGGAACCGAAACTGGAAGACAACTATGCAGCAATTCTGAAGGATATTGCGCTGACGACAACAACACAGGACGTAGTTTCTGCATCTACTGCTGCCCCGGCAAAAAGTGCAACAGTGCTGGTACTACCACGATGAGTCTGGCTGTGGCTATGGCAACGATCCTGTCTGTGTTTGTACTCAAGGCTTAGACGCTGGTTACGGCTAGCTGTTGCTACAGAACTCCAATATGGAGGTGAATAGACCTTATGCATATGACGTCATTTGAGTAGGGCGCCCTCGCCTCTAGAGGTCAAAAGGAAGCCGTTCATTGGCCAGTCCTGTGCGCCGCGCGTACAAATCAGCGCGTTTCCATTGTTTCATCATCAGTTTACCTCTAAGATGGCGGCTTGGTGACGTCAATGCATAAGGTCTATAGCCACAGTCTTAGCAGAGTCGCTTAGAGAATGAAAAAGGGGATCCATGAATTTTAAGTAATACATACTCAGATTAACACCGTTAAACAGAAAATCTTTTCAAAATGACAATTTTTGTTTTACTTTTATACCTATACGCAAGTGATTTCTCTTAAGATCGATTTGTTTCAACCACTTGCGTTACTTCAAGCAACGAGTTTAAAACAAACTTTTACGAAGATCGCATGAAAATGTTGTTAATGAAATCTCTTTACAAAAGCGTTATATTTCTTAATATTATAAAGAAAGTAGATATAGAGAATAGGCCTATTTACACACGGATAATAGTTAACAGCAAATGCCTTCTTTAAAATAAAAGTTTAATACTTTGTATGCCACATAGACTTCCTATATACACAGAAAAAAGTTAGCAACAGGCCAAAACACTTTCAGCTGCATGGGGGGGGGGGGGGCTTATGGTCTATAATCAGATTTTAAATAAGGCGCGAAAATACCATGGGAATTATTGTCAATGAGAAAGTACTACAAGATTCCAAATAACAATAGTGAGATTTTTTTGGTTAAACGTGATCCAAAATAAATACTATGAATAGATTGTTGTGATCTACAAATTCTCGTAAAGAACCTTTGAAAGACAAATCAGAGAAACCTGGCTCGGACTGGAACGTACAAAAATATACCTTGAAGAAAAGGATTGATATCAGTGTTAGAAAAGGTTGTTAGAACTCGGTGATTTCAGAACTTACACTGGTGTTTCTCTCATCGGGTAGACCGTGAAAGTCTCGTGCGTATCGAAAAAGAGAAAACAACTTGGACGAAGACTATATTTTTCTATGAAATCAAATCTTAAAAAGTATATAAATATATATTTTTTTGATGATGTGTAACACTTTGCTTTTTTGTTTTTATTGGGTGAAATATGTTGTTATTCTATCAGCGTGATTTGTAATTTTGTATTTTTTAGAATATATTTTTAGTGTTATAACATGCTCGACAAAGCAAATTGCCATTTCATGAACAATAAAACATTTATTTGCATTGAACTGAATTGAATTATTTTTGAATTTTATTTATAATACACAGCTCTTAAAAATACAAAATACACAGAGCATTTTGATACAGCTTCAACTCATTAGGCTATGATACCGGTACAAATAATGTTTTCAAACTAACATTTAAACGAAATTTAAACTTGGGACCTCGAAACTTGGAAACTTTGCCAATCATACCTGAATTTGTGCGATCAATATGTTTAAATGATAATAATTATAATCATCAGTTGGGCAAAAATTCTACTTGCTTAAAAATAACCAGAAACGGAGGACAAGTCTTATTTCCTGGTTTTATTTGTTGGTTTGTTAAAATTATTTTACCTTCCTTATAAAAAAAGGCACAATTTTACTTTCTCGCAACATTAGGCCTATCATATAATTTTTTTTATATGGTAACACTAAAATATTTGAAGAAACAGAATCACACACAAGTAAAACTCAATATGGTTGGGACCAACTTTGTTCTGGAAGCTCTAATACGTACGAAACTTGCACATTGGCTGCAGATTGTTGGGCAGAAGGCACTTCGAAGCTGATAAGGCGCTATAAAAGTGGGTCTCATAATTAATTGGTCTCAAAATAGCTTTCTATGCTATGTCAAGTTTTTGCACGTTCGAACCGGCTTCATTTAACTTAGGCGATCGAATCAAATAACAGTGATTTCTGGAGGTACTTAAATTCTATTTCCCTCCACTTTGACAATGTTCCTGGTGGAAATATTTCTTCGAATAAGAAACTTTTCGTAAGAACAATATCAACAGTGAGCTTTTTGTTTCCTTTGACCTCCTTATTGAACCTAATCTTGAACTTTGTCTTGTCTACAGAGTGCTTTTGTTTCATTCAAATTTTACGGAAATGTTCGAAAAGGCTCGTGATGTTGTAATAATTATGATTATGCCTTGAATAGTCAGTTGTTCAAAGAACAAAAGAATTTGATTGAACATTTTAATAGCGATGAGCGATTGATAACCTCAAACCCAAGGGATCCCTCATCACGTTTACTCGTGATCTGCATTGCAAACCTCAAGTGTAGCCCTCACCTCGAAAGATGAGGTTTTGGTCTTCCCCCTCCCCGGTCTTGGTGTCGGTCTCCGACCCCTGACACTGGTGTTCATCTAAGCGAGAGGGAACAGAAAATAGGAGATAAGAAAACTACCAGTGGATGAACTCTCGGAGGAGGGCGCCTCTAGAGTTGGTCCGCGAGGAGGACCGAAAACGAATCAACCTCACATCGAAATCTGACTTTATAAAAATTTGATCTCAGGAAAAGTGGACCGCTTGAAATAAATTAAGGTTTGGTTAACTACTATTCAAATTCAAATCACATTTATTTCCATACTGTCAAAAACACAGCATTACAGAATGCATATACAATGTAATAGCAAACAGAGTAATTTTAGGTGTATACAATCAAAGAAAGGAACAGTATGGAGGCCGATTTGGTAAGCCGAGGCTTGTAGTAATCAGCCTGTGGACAGACAGAGACAAGATAAACGGACAAACAGAGGACGTACGAATAGGAACAAAACAACTCACAAACAACAACAACGCTTAATTAACTAAAATGAAAATATGATGTATAGGCCTATATGAAAAAGAACAAATGATGATATACCTGGCAAAGCAGTCAATGGAAAGAAAGTTATGTTACATACTGAGAGATAATGACTCTTTTGAGGGAGGCTTTAAGACGGTTCACTGACGGTTGGCTTTTGATTTCTTCGTCAATGGCATTCCACAAGCGAGGACCATAGAATCGAAGGGTGTTCATGGAATAGGTGGTGCGAGTGAAAGGAACCACGAGATTATGACAAGATCTGGTTTGGTAGGTATGCAGGTCTTGAACAGAAGAGAAATAAGCAGAGAAGGTACTAGGAAGAAGATTTCTGGAATACTTGTACATAAATATTCCAGTATCTTTTTATTTATGTCAGAAAGTGTAAGGGTGTTGAGCTGTGCAAAAAGTGGTGCAGTGTGAGCACGAGGATGTGAAGAAGTACAAAGGCGGATAGCCCGTTTTGAGTGACAATGAGGGAGTGCAGTTTGTTATTGCTTGACCGAGCCCAGACAATTATTACAATAGTTTAAGTAAGGCAGAATAAGTGTATTGTAGAGTAAGACCATTGAAAAGGGTGGAAGAAAATAACGCAGTTTAGACAAGACACCGGTATTACGAGAAGTGATTTTTGTAAGAGAAGAGATGTGATTAGACCAGGAAAGTTTGTGGTCAATAATGACACCAACAAATTTTGTAGAGTAGACCCTGATGATAGGAATATTGTCTATAATAGTAATAGGGGGAAGATCAAGGTTGATTGAAGTATTAGATTTGGAAAAGAGAATAAAGCTGGTTTTGGAGTGATTTAAAGACAATTTATTTGCCTTTAACAACATAGAAACGAGAGTAATTGTTCTGAATTCAGTGTGTTGATCAGAGTAGCAGAGTTGGGACTGGAATGGAAAATAGTTGTGTCATCAGCAAACAGTGTGAAAGATAGCAAGGAAGAAGAAAGATACAAATCGTTGATGTAGAGAAGAAATAAAAATGTGTTTTATTTTCGGAATATGTGGCTGGTTATTCTCCGCGAATACGAGGCGTGTATGTAAACACATACACCGCTCACATGTCAAAATGGATCGTCACAAAAAAACACAAATTGAAGACGCGTCCAAAAAGAAGAAACCTCGTCAATCAGGGTAAAAAACTGACATGGGACTAACCGAGAGAAACGAACGGTGTTGTTTATACCTAATGTTTATTGTGGACAGGAGGAAAGAACTTAAACACAGCAACCACAGCAGCACTCTGATCAGCAAAATAATAGTTTAGCATGTGATTGTGAGCACGTACTACGACTGAAATAAGACTAGTGGGAACATGTCGGCCATTTATGGGAGTCAAAATCTTGACTCCCATAAATGGCGGACCGTGTTAGTTCACGAACAAAAGGAAAACCACACAATTTTGAGGAGTATTTGTGCGGATCATTATATTCTACTTTTAAAATATCTTTCCAACCGTGTTCATTTCACATCAAACGCTTTTTATAGCCCAAAGCGCCCAATCCAAAGGCAACGTGTACCTTTAACAGCTCGGCCATCCGCCATGACACCGAGAGTTGGACAATCGACAATGTAATACAACATTGAATGTATTACGTATTACCTATGCGAGGAATACGTTTCTCAATAACCAAAACAGATCACACCAATTTGTTTACAACATGTAACAAATTACTTATCAATTTATCCATGTAATTAGTAAAGGGATCGTATATCATCCGATCGTGTAACCATTACAACAATTTATTTTTGCAACGTAACCCCCTCTGATGCCCTAAGCCTGCGGAGTGAAAAACCAGAGATGAAAACTCTTCGATTGATACTGTGGTAAACCCCGCCTACATTTAATACGATATACAATAGTTAGGACCCGGGATATAAATGCGGTCGCTCACCGTTTCTCATCTTGAATGTTTATAAGGACTGCATTCCATCCTATTGTAAATGTACCAACATAAATACAACGGAACTTCTTAGTAACTGTAGTTCTTCCTGAATTTCATTGGAACAAAATACAAGATTATAGGGACCCGTTATATTAATAAGAATAATATAATAGTAATATTTAATTGATTATTATAGAATCAAGCCTGCCGGTGCGCAGATGGCCCGTGCCGCCCAGCACCTCCTTTTATACTTCCCATTTGCTCCTATATCTTCATACGCGTGCAGCGGAGTGATATCTACCTTTATTAAGAAATATATTTCGTTCTAATTCACCCAGTTCAACCAAACGAAATAACTTGTTCAGGTTTCCTCCATTGTGACTAATCACTCGGGCGGAATGTTTAATCTGAAGCCCAAAGTCGAGGAGACGACAAGGTAGAATCCAATGTGAAAGCAGGCGGGCAGGCGCGGGCTACCTTTTCAGTGCAAAGGTGATGACAAGATAGAATTTTTGGTTTGGCCCGATGAAAAGTGCACGTGAAGAACACTCCGACAAGCAGTGATCACTATAGTCTTAACATTAACCTTGGTCCATAACCGGAATGGGGCGGACTTATTCAACTGATCCAAACAGTGGCCGGTCTGGGTGGCTTGCTGTTTTAGCTCTATGGACTGAGACCTTTGTGTACGTCGGGATAATCAAGGGTGTCGGAATCATGTTGCCTACTTTGCAATATCAGTTCCGAACCCAAACCTGGGTGATTGGATGGATGGCAGCTTTAATTTTAGCCACGTCGGGTTTAATCGGTAAGAATAAAGTAAAAGCATTCCTTGTTGTAGTTAAAGACTAATTGAACATCAGTATAGCTGCATACAAAATAAATAAAAAATAGAGTAGTAATAAGCTTAACCCTATTAGAACCGCGCGCACATTGTTCCCCTCATATTTTTGCCCGTAATTCTTGTTAACACTGTACCCGATCACCACCATTTACTTTTCTGACGTTTCGCAATATTTATTGCTCGAATACTTTGGAAAATACGAAGGGGAGGGGGCACTATATGCCTCTCCCCGGTTCCTGTAAGTCCAAAGAAATCTCGGCCCTGGTTAGGGTTAAACTAGGCTGTACTCGCAGGGTGCATACGGGTGCAAATGTTTTTTTCTTCTTGATCAACACTGATACAACATTTGAGGGACATTAAAAGCATCCGAATCGTATTCGTAGCCATCGTAGTTTCAACGAGTGGCACTCAGGTAGGAACCACTTTATGTAGACCTCCCTGAAAGTTACGGACGAGCACCAACCAAAAATACCAAGGTAAAATCCATACGACGACGCCCTAAATATAGTATTATGATATATTCTTCACAAGAAAACAGCAGCAGTATAACGTGCGACAAAAAGGTCAAGGTGAAGCTAGTTTCATAGTTTACAATACCGAGGTCAACTATTGAGATTATTAATACAACATAACAAGCTTGAATACACACTCATTCACAATTCAGGAACATACACCAGGGCCGTAGGAAGCTATTCGGCCGGTACGGCCATGGCCGTACCAATATTTTATTTTTTATTATTTTTTATTTTTTTTCGTTTCGTTTTTCTTTTACTGTTTTTTTCTCCCTCCCCGTAGCATTTGTTTGCCCGATATCAAATTTGAATCGAGTGAAAAAAAAAAAAAAAAAAAAAAAAATCTTCAAAATAAAACTCATTAGTAACGAGTTCATTTCCCTTTGCGCGCTAGCGATCGTTTATTATATAGCTAGCTACGCGATTGAGGCTATAAGGACTTTATTAAGGGCTGCCAGGTCACGACCTCTACCCTTTGGTCATCCCTGTCAATGTGGTCTACATTCAGGTACGGTTTGTGGGCACACGATCGATCGTGTACATGTCATGCATGTCGACACTACTGCACGTTGCGTTTTTCACGTGTGAGACATTTTGTTATTTGAAATTATGAATGTTGTAGAAATCGAACATAATTATTATAATATTTTCCGATTGATTTTATATTTCATAATTTCCCTTAACATTCATTTCAAATTACAATGTGAAACTACTATTATTAAATACTTTAATTGTTGTGTAACTTGCTTTTATTTAAATAATTTGTGAAACTTATAAATTATTAAAAACAAATTTGTGCGCTTTGTTTTCTCCAATGAATTCAAGGAAGGATACAATTAACCAACTGATTCTGTAACACTTTCCAATTTTCAGTGAACTAATATTGTTCATATAGAAAATCATTAAATAATGACCTTTGGAAATGACATTTGATCGTTTATTGTTGCAAAAATAGTTTATCAAGATTAGTTTAAAATGTTTTTAGAGAGTAAACCAATAAAAATGAATTTTATAATTTGCTCAAAAAGTGAGGGAAAAGTGGCCAGGAATTACGTCATATTGCACCACAGAGCATCTAGAATGAATTTTTTTTCGGGGCCCTTAAGCGGGCCCCGGACCCCACGCCGTAATGGGGGTGGGGGTGGGAATTTGAGTACAATAAAACTGTTTGCTTTTGAGCTATAGGTGGGCATTAATGATAATTATGTTTAATACTGTTATAATTTCAACGTGTTTTCATTGAGTAGTATTACCCCCACTTGGCCCAGATCCTACCAGCAGCAGGCTTCAAGTGCTGGATATGATGCCCCAAAACGGCACATGATTGGGGGGTTTTACAGCCAGGTGCACCTCAAAAAATTGCTTGAGTTTACAAAATCCCAACAGTAAATGAGGTGGCCTTAATTATGAGCTGTTATAGTGCCCCCATTACCTAATTATGTCCAGGGATAGTGCCACATGCATCAATACGTACAGCACCTTCCCCCTCCCTATTTTGAAGATGGAAATATGAGTACTTAAGAAATATTATTAAAGAGTAAACCAATAAAAACGAATTTTATAATTTGCTCAAAAAGTGGGAGGAAAGTGGCCAGGAATTATGTCATATTAAAGTGTGTGCGCCTGTGCTCTCTCTCTCTCTCTCTTCTGCAATTATTTATTTCACTTGAGCTCCTATTGTGTTCAATTTCATATCTGTGGATAGGGCTTTGTACCAGGATTCTACTGGACTCTTTTTGTGCTGTGTTTGTGATTCTACATTTGAGTTTTTAATGGAAATGTTTCGCTGAGTTTTTCTTCTGTACTGAGACTTCAACCATGCATGTTTGCCATCTACTTGTACATGGATTCTTCATTCACCTAGTTTATTGAACCTGTCCTTGGGAATCTGGGATAATCTTCTATCGTGCATGTTTATTGTATTGTGCTAGTTTTAGCACCTTGCTACTGGAACAATGAAACCATTCACCCTTCTGTTGACCATCTTCCTGTTTGATGACTCATTACTTGGGCCTATTGCAAGCACTTGTTGGAACTACATGTATATTGGAACAAATGAACAGTATGGAAAACAACATCCTCGACATCATAAATATTTGAGTCGTCGCATTCCATACTATTGCAACTCAAGTTCTACCTTTCAGCTTCAACTTCTAACATCTGGTGCCATTAATCCTAATCCAGGACCTATTTCCTGTAACTCTGACAACCCTAGGTCTTCCAGTTCTCGTTTGTCTCCTTTTACTTATGATCGTGATGAACTCTTACTATTGAACTGTGCTTCCAGTTCTATTGATTTCAATTATACCCTGGACCCCTCTGTTTTGGATCATATTAAGCATCTTGGATTAAATGTCACTCAAAGTAATAACTCAAGATGCAATCGTCGTACACTTATAGAGGGAAAAAGGGTGGGCGTCGACGAATGAAACAGTTACCCACTTCCATATTGAATACCTCCATTGCTGTACAGTCTAATAGTAATAGGAATCTTCGTTTTGCTTTATGGAATGCTCACTCTGTTAAATCCAAGGATACATCTACTGCACTCTGTGATTTTGTAATCAGTCATCAGTTAGATATACTTGCCATCACAGAGACATGGCTAACTGGAGGAGACCGAGATAATCGTACTCTTGCTGACATCAGTAACACTTTACCTAACTATGTTTTCCACCACTCTCCACGTCTCCACTCAAGGGCAGGTGGTGTTGGTATCATTGTGAGAATTGGTATTGATATAAAAATTCATAAAAGTCAAGAGTATAGAGCTTTTGAACACATGGAGCTCACTTTATCATCAATGTCATCATGTTTCCGTCTACTCATCATCTATCGACCTCCACCTAACAAGAAAAATAATCTCGCATTTCCAAAGTTTCTTGAAGAGTTTGGATGCCTAATTGAATCACTCATCGCTAACCCCTGCAGTTTTCTCTTGTCAGGTGACTTTAACTTTCATATGGATGCTCCCGGCAATCGTGAAACTGTTATTATTCGTGACTTGTTAGATACTTCCAACCTTCAACAACATGTTACTTCATCTACTCATATTGCTGGACATACACTGGATTTACTAATTTCTAATATCACTGATGATTTAATTTCTTCGGTTTCAACTCATCATGATCTTCCTTCAGACCATGCTGCTGTGAAGTGTCTAATTAATGTTGCTCGCCCACAAGCATCAACTAAGAAATTACTTACTCGCAAACTTAAAATCAGGCCTTGCTGTGCATGATGAGTTATACAAAGAACAGTGTATCATATACAGAGACCCTTGTTACCAACGCTAAATCTAACTATCATAGTCGTAAAATATCCGAGTGCAACCGACGAAATCTGTTCCGTGTTATTGACAAGCTTTCTACTCCCAAGTGTATGAAAAAGCTCCCAAGTTTTGACAATCCTATTGATTTGGCCAATAATTTCGCTGATTTCTTCGAGGATAAAATTAAGAAATTGTATGGTAGATTTGATAATATTCATCTATCACCCATCTCCGTTGATATTCATGATCATTGCAATTCTTCGTTCACCACTTTTCGTGTAGTCACTTCTGATGAAGTGATGAAGATGATAACATCTTGTACAGCTACCTCCTGCAAGTTGGACCCTCTGCCATTATCTGTTTTTAAGGAGTGTTGTTCTGAATTGCTGCCAGTCTTCACAGTGATTATTAATAGGTCTTTGTCTTTTGGTCATTTCCCCGATCATCTTAAGGAGGCCTGCATCCTGCCACTTTTGAAAAAGCAAAATTTGGACCCGGAGTGTTTGTCAAATTATCGTCCTACATATCTCTAACTTGAGATTCATCTCCAAATTGATTGAGCGTGCAGTTGTTAGTCAACTTCAAGACTATCTCTGTGAAAATAACCTCCATGCTAAAATGCAGTCTGCTTATCGTCCTTTCCACAGTACTGAGACTGCTCTCATTCGTGTACAGGATGAAATCTTGCGTGCACTGGACAATCATAAGGAAGCGATCCTTGTGCTGTTAGATTTTTCCTCAGCATTTGACACTATCGACCATAAGCATCTCCTTCAACGTTTATCTTCTCGCTATGGAATTACTGGAACTGCCCTTAACTGGTTCTCTTCTTATCTGAACAACAGAACCCAGCATGTTCTCATCAACAATGCTAAATCCGATCGTCATCACCTCTGGTGTGGTGTTCCTCAAGGTTCAGTAGCTGGACCTCTTGAATTTATAATGTTCAGTGCACCCTTACAAGACCTCATTGCTGCCCATGGTATTTCTAGTGTTGCTTATGCTGACGACACCCAGCTTTATGTTACATTCGATCCAGCTGATCGTGCTTCTGCCATTGCAAAAGTTGAATTATGCATTCAAGATGTCAAATCTTGGGCTTTGTCCAAGAAACTCGCTTTGAATGACTCCAAAACTGAGATCTTATTTTTAAGATATCGTTTCACAAAACAGATTTCTCCGCCACCCTTACATATTGCCCAGTCTGTTATTGAACCATCTGAATTTGCCCGTAACCTCGGTGTAATTATGGATTCTTCATTGTGCATGAATAGACATGTTGATAATGTTTGCAAAGCAGCTCTCATGGCTATCAGAAAAATAGCACAGATTCGTCGTTACCTGGATGAAGCTACTACTCTTCGTCTTGTTCACGCTTTCGTCACAATTAGACTTGATTCCAGCAATTCTCTTCTGTATGGACTCCCTGATAAAGATCTCGCTAAAATTCAACGTGTACAAAACACTGCTGCTCGCCTCGTTTCTTGCTTGCCTCGTTCTCACCATATTACACCAGTACTAATGAAATTGCATTGGCTCCCAGTAAAGTTTCGTACAATTTATAAAATTCTTTTGTTAACTTTCAAAGCTCAAACATGTCAATCTCCTGCTTATTTATCTGAACTTGTTCACCATTATTCCCCTACTCGGACTTTACGTTCATCCCAACAGTCATTGCTTACCACAACTACAAGAGCTTCTTCCATTGTCTATGGTCAAGGATCATTTTCTTACGCTGCTCCATTTCTTTGGAATAGTCTTCCTGTGCATATTCGCCAGGCTAGTTCTTTACACTGTTTTAAGTCTCTGTTAAAAACTCATTTGTTTGAAGTTGCTTATTTGTAATCTGCTTACTTGTAATGTATCTTTCACTCTTTGTATATTTTATTGTTCTCTTTATGCGCTTAGAGGCTTTTGCATTAGGCGCTTTACAAATGTCTTTATTATTATTATTATTATTATATTGCACCACAGAGCATCTAGAATGAAAGATTTTCCGGGGCCCTTAAGCGGGCCCCGGACCCCACGCCGTAATGGCTTCGCGCTAGCATTTACTCCTATTCTCCAAATGGGCCTGACCAATGTTTTTGAGCTTCCTACGGGCCTGTACACAGCGTGTTATACTATGAAGTACACTATGACTAGACTGACATCTGTTTTTTATAAACTGACAAATACATGAATAAAACATTGCCTATGAAAAACCCGGGGTGTCACATTTGATAAATACCGAAGAGAGAATCAAGAGTAACATAATATGCTGTAAAAATAACACAAATTAATGTAACTGTTTTGGCATAAATAGGTGTTATTTTAACACCCTATAGACGATGTGACCTGTGACATCACAATCATGTTTACAAAAGAGCCACAGAGCCTGGACTTCCTGCAGGCACATTTGTACACAGATCAAAGAAAAAAAAAAAATCTTATGTTTTATGGAGATTGCAGTGTCTGATTTTTCTCAAATTTTGATATGAAGAAAAAGGGGGGACATCTCAAAAGCTGTACAGCTGTTGCTTTTGTAAATTTTAAATTTATGTGAAAATTATGACACAAAATGTAAATTTTCCCATGTAGCCTGTGTAGTATCTTGCCCGACAGGAAACGCTTTAGAATGTACAAGGTCACCACTCTGTTAGCAAATAGTGGTCTATAGTGTAAATTTTTTTTTCTACCTATTATGGTACAACACCATGCATGTTGTCAATTTTAACACCCCAGATTTTGCAGTCGGCTCATGTTATAATACTGTAGCGAACGGCCTAAGGGTCCTTGTTTCTAATACTGCCGAACAACAAGAAAAGGGGAGCCCGAGAATGGACTGGAGGAAAACCAACTTTATTCGTATTTTGTATGTTTCTTCAGACTTAATATATTCATTTTTTCAAACATCTCAACCCCGGATCGAGCGCCCCCTAGCGGTGGCTTAATTTTCAAATTAATCAAATTGGGTCGTTCTACTCTATGATGTTGGACGAAAGACACGTCTTTTGACTTCTATGTTATTTCTCCTAAAGGTATAATCTTTTCCAATTTATCTGACATTTCTCTTTTATCATAAATAGCAACTACTTAAACAATCCCTTGCATTTATATTTTTGTTATACCTTTGATTAGATTTATACCATCAAAAGGTCTAATAATGCCAAAACAACTACCAACTAAGGCCATCAATAACAATTGTAGTTGGATGGCAACATTAAAGGTACAAATAACGTAAAATAACTTGTCTCCTGGCAGGTTCCCGCCAAAACCTTTATGGCGTCCGCCATCTTGGAAACGCACATCTATTTAATGAAAAAACCTTGCAAACTTGTACAAAATATATTACAAGAAGTATTACTAAAGAGCTCGACTTTCTCTTTCTAATAATCCAAACTAATAGGTAATAAATAAAGAGAACATTGATTAAACTTAGTCCTGAGTAAGGGCGGAACTCTCGATTGACGAATCTCAATTCGGAATCTTGACAAAACAACACTAAAAAGTGGCTATAAATCTAATCAAAGGTATAACAAAAATATAAATGCAAGGGATTGTTTAAGTAGTTGCTATTATGATAAAAGAGAAATGTCAGATAAATTGGAAAAGATCATACCTTTCGGAGAAATAACATAGAAGTCAAAAGAAGTGTCTTTCTCCCGACATCATAGAGTAGAATGACCCAATTTGATTAATTTGAAAATCAAGCCACCGCTAGGGGGCGCTCGATCCGGGGTTGAGATGTTTGAATAAATGAATATATTAAGTCTGAAGAAACATACAAAATACGTTTTCCTGCCCGTCACAGTAGTTTTACAATAAATTTCAAAACCCATCTCAATCACTTATGTAAAATAAAAATGCAGTGGTTATAGAATTACAAACACTAGGTGTTCGGATTGCGTGAATAGAAGGCAAATGTTAAAAGTTATAAAATATAAAATCATGTTAGTATGAACACAAAAACCATCAAATAGAGATTTTTTGTCCTTTCCGGTTAGACAGGAAGCCGTGTCAAATCAGGTCACTATCAAATATAAAGAAATTGCATTCTTCAACAATTCACAGAAAATGCAAAGATTCATTACAGCTGTGGTTCTGAAGATATGAATTAATTTTTTGTAAAAATAACCTTTAGAAATTAGTGCTATTTAAAACTTGTCACATTAGGGCGCTGTTGAAAATAGTGATGTCATTACTCTTTCATACGTTGGGAGACCTAGGGGTCAACCTTTATTTCATGCAGAGAAAACATGTCAACATTTCAGATCATATTATTTGCATACCTCAAAACGAAGCTGGGAATACATTTTTCATTTCAACTTCCGGTTTAGACCCGGAAGAAAAGGTCAAATTGGGTCATGTCAGTGCAACTTTAATGAAGTAGGTTAAAGCCTTTCATTATGAAGTATGGATTGTCTAAGTAGCTCATGGAGTTCAGGAGATATGAATTTTCAAAGTATTAAACTGTTTAATGTAAGTGATGTCGTCACGAAAGTGCTGTCATGTGCTGTTGCCGATCCAACTATAGGTGAAGTTTGAAAGTTATATGGAAGTTGTGAAAGTGTGTCTTTGTTGGCCGATAATAAATGCACACCACTTGGGATGAGGCGTGAGTGCATAGACTTTCCAAGCCAAATAAACGTGGGTCTTTACATATTTAGGCTTTAACGTCCGATTTCGACCAGAAGTTAAGGTAAAATTTGTATCATCTTTTTGTAAAAAAGTTTGAGCAGCATAACGGACCTACAACCTGATGTAAAAAGTGTGAAAAGTTGCCAGTTGTTCTTGATATTTGAACTTGTTAAATATCAAGGCAAAATGGGATCAATTTAAGTGTAGATTTCCCTTGTATAGCGTAGCAAAGTGCTACACAAAATGTACCAGTTGCTACTCAAAAATCATCACTTGCTACTCAGTATAAGCATTCCGTGTGCACAAAACTTGTTCAGTCTAAATATGTTGCTATGCGAGTTTCTCTGATAAGTTTGTTGGAGTAATTTGATTCTCGGGCATTTTGCAAAAAGTCAAGTTTGTGTTACTTTAACACCCTCTGATGTTAAGTTTGATTATTATTATACATTTCACATATCTCACGTGCTGGCATCATACAAAATGATGATTTACATTTTTTTAAAACCGACTACACTAATGATATTAGTAGGAAAAGGGCAGAGCTAGTGAAATGAAGGCAAGTCCCAGTAAGCGTTTGCTTGAGTTGGGAATGCCAAACAGGACAAGACAGACAACGGACAAAAATACAGACAGCCCAAACATAAACGGACAGACAGAGAAGAAAACACTAAAGGAATAACTGAAATAATTTAAATGTATACAAATAAGTTACTATTACGGTAAATAATGACAAAAATAATATGCATTAAAAAAGCAAATAGCAGATTTTTGCAGTTTTTGCAGTGTATGGTTTGTATGTATTTATAGGTTTCATTTTCATGCTTATTTTGCAAAATCGCTGGACGTAAAAAAACCCCAGTAGTTTGGTAAATTAATTACTTTTCAGTGTTATGGAAAGTCATTGTAACATAGATGGCCGAAACAACAACACAACGATTGAAAAATGCGATAAAAATAATTTTGATTCTTTTAAAATATATTTGAAATCTTTTTCTTGAATATTGTTTACAGATATTTATTTATCAAAATACTTTATTTATATTAATAGTGGAAAAACATGAACATATATATGTTTTGTATAATTTGGCATACCTTTTACAAACATTTCCAAACTTCTTCAATTTTTGATCCACACGTGATCATTGGAATTAGAGAATGGTATTAAATTTATTCTGCAATCCCCAAAAAACCCAAAAAACAAAAAAACATGTCTAGTTGTACCTATTCTGCTAAATCGAATGCCAATTTTGCATTGCTTAAAAGAACGACTTTAATTAAATACAATGCTATATAAACTCGTATGCCTCGAATTAAAGCTAAATTGTTATTAAATGATATTAACTTAAAGTGTTGTAAAGGTGCATTGAGCAGTCTATGCATTTTCTCACATAAATGTAGACTGACGTAACAAAAACTGAAGGGGAATAATTAATTTCATTTTGATGAATTTATGACAGGTCCCTTTGCTGGGGTGTTAAGGAAAAGGTTCAATTGCTGCTCGATATGGGGCAGAGGGAGGCCCCCCCTCTATTGTGTCTTCATTGTGTTCTGGGAATCTCAGGAATTCTTTTGAGAATTTTAGGGGGGGTGCTTCTGTATACAAGAGGGAAGAGTGTGTTAGGGTTAGGGTTAGTTTGGGGGGGCCTCCCTCTGCCCCATATCAGGCATGGTATAAAAAGGTTTGGCACTGGTGTCGTCATCATGGTATGCGGCCTAATGATCGGAATGGGTGCTATTGCAGGGTCCTTTGCTGCCACAGCTGCCCAGCTTGCATCTAGTTTAATATTGCTTTCAGGTATGGATAGTTAGTACATGTACTTGGTGGTAGGCCTAATCATATGTTCCTTCCCCCTCGCATCAAGAAAGCCTCCACTGAAGATCGACAATGACATCGACGCCGACGCAACGCCGAATTCTCCGACACTTGATCCCTCAACCTCCCTGCTCCTCCCCACCCCAAACACTTAGGGTCCATAATGTAGCAAACACTAAATATATAATTATCACTGCGCCTGTACTACTAGCATTCATGTTGTATAATACTGCTAACATTTGAAATACAAAATATTGTCATATTTTTACGGAAGCGTATAGTACCGCCACATGATTTGAAAACCCCCACTCTAATCGAACACGTGCACACAGTAACTATACGTACACGATAACTCCGGACTTATCATGTACGTACACGATAGTTATCTTTTACATACACGAAAAGTCTAAAGTTATCATGTACGTACACGATAACTCCGGACTTATCATGTACTTACACGATCGTACACGAAAAGTCTAAAAAGAGTAAAGAGAGTGAGCAATTCTGTTTTGTTTTGTACTCATTTTCTCATAGAAAGAGTCCTCATGTGAGTTGAGAAAAATTTACAAGTCTCTAACCTCACATTAAAATGGTGTAAATTGCCATTTTATTCAATACTCTTCCAGTGCAACAATTTCAACATCAAAAACATTTGATGACATCATTCTGAGAAAAATGGACCTCAACATTTGTGTACGGGGATGTTTTGGTTCAGTCACAACTTTCCATAAAATTTAATCAAAACAGCCGTGAATTTGACATTTTCTAACTGTCGAAAAATTCCTCCTTGGAATGTAAAGATCTGTTAGTTGTTGAATAACAAGAGCGTCATGTTTCAAATTTCGCTCAGAAAAAGTCAGTTATGAACTAAAACATCCCTGTTCAATGTAGTGACCCATTTTTCTCAGAATGATGTCATCAGATGTTTTTGATGGTGAACATTTTTGCACTGGAAGGGCATCGAATGCAATGGCAATATACACCATTTTTATTATGAGGTTAGAAACTGGTAATTCTCCCCCATTCACACAAGGACTCTATCTATTGGAAAATGAGTACACCACAAAATTGAATTGGTAACTTCCCTTCCTCTTTAAGTTATTGTGTAAGTATGGTGTGCGTAAACGACAATAATCGTGTACACACACGATTACAATCGTGAACGTACACGATAATTATTGTGTGCGTACAAGAATGTTTTATGTAGTACGTAGACAATAATTATCTTGTACCTACACGATTACTATAACGTACGGACATGATAATTTTCACATACATACACAATAAGTCCGGAGTGATCGTATACGAAGACGATAGTTATTGTGTACGAACACGATAAGAGTAGTAATTTTTTCTTTATTAAAGTGGCGGCACTATGCTTCCTTATATCTTGACAAGTTCTCGGAAAAGACGTAAAGTTTAATCACAACAACAGAACACAAAAAGTTAAATGAGTGTTGTATGAGTTGTAATTGTCATTATAACGGATTTGTTGTTGCTATCAGTACTTGGAGGTGTCTATCCACACTTTGAATATTTTTAAAATAAAACAAATCAAATTTTTACGGAAGTGGAATTTTGTATACGGGGCCAACACATTCTGACTGAAACCTATTAGGTAGGCCTACAATTGGAGGGGATCGACACTTCCCTTTTCATTGGATCTGGTATTTTCCACCCAGATGTCGCCATTTTGCATCATCATACGTAAAAACAAAATGAAAGATTAGTTAGTATTGGATACCCATAATATAATGGCGGTCACGAGTGGAGACGCAATGAACTCGGCTCCGGCCACTTTTGTGAATCTGTGTGACAATCTTCAGCGAGTCCTCCTCAGGGCTGGGCAATCAGACCATGATTCAGTTAAGCAACAAATGCAGGACAAGTTGAGTCCACAGGAGCTACAAGAATCGCGAAAAATGCTATTTTCACTCGCCGAAAACAAGTACACTGAGGAATCACGATCACAACATGGCCGCGAAGAGGATCAAAGCGGTACACAAGGTATGAGCATTGAACCATTGATATTAAAGTCAAGACGATCAGTGGAGGCCATCATGGATGATATCATTGAACTGTACCTCTATATTACCGACAAGCGTAGTAAGTTTCCAAAGGCCTGTCTGTCTTCATGTAAACCAAAACCACCAAGTTCCAATGTGGATACATTGATTCCTCAAAACAACAACCCATCTGACCCAAATGGAAAAACAAACAAAATTATCTCTGTTAATGATGATATTTATCGAGTTCCCGTCTTAAACCCCGACATACAGGATTTAAGAAACTCCATCAAGGATCTTAGAAATGAAATCAGGAATATGAGTACCCAGCTGATTGCCAACTCCGAGCTGGAGTCAAGAAACCAAATATTGGAACATGAACGATTAAATCTGCAGACCGCCATTGCACTACTGACCAAAGAAAACCAGGAGCATCAGCACTGTTGTCACATAGCAACACAGTCATCTTGCCGCAGAAATACCACAGACAAAGAAGACGTCCACGAACATCCATGGGCAGTAGTTAACAACAATAGGCAACTTAAGGTTGCCAGCCCAAGTACTTATCAAAAGAAATCGATACTACAAAAGGCAACCCAGCAACCTATTGTTACCTGTTCAAATCGATTTGATGTGTTGGGAGATCAAGATGGATCACAGGAGCTGGAGCTAACGGCCGAGGAATTGATCGACCAATACTACCAAGAGTTGATTGATACTGATTCTAGTGTAAATTTGACTCCCTCCAACCCTCATCAACCGAAATCATCTCCAAAGAAAACCACTACGACAAAACCAAATGCATCTTTCAATCATCAAGTCAACGAATACAGAGCTAAACAGACAACAAGGTTCAATGAAGTGTCTACTAAAAATATAACCCTTCTCGGTGACTCGATGATTAAGCGTATTAAAGGACATAGACTGAGCCAGTCTAAAAATGTCAAAGTCATCTCTAGTCCAGGGGCTAAAATCGAAGATGTGTCGACAATGATCTTAGATGGATCCATTCAACTTCAGACATCTGAACTTATTGTCCACGTCGGTACAAACAATACCCGAGATGATTCAGAAACAATATCAAACAAAATTGAGTCTCTGTGCAAAATGGCACAAGATAAATGTACCAGCATCTACGACATCACAATATCGTCCATCATACACAGATATCCAGAGAACAAGAGTGAACATGACAAAATAGTGTCTGCAAATGAACTCATTAGACAAATCTGCTCTTCACATCATTGGAAATTCATCAATAACGACAATATTACGGAACGCTTCCTTGCCCGTGATGGGGTCCATCTTGGGAGCATCGGCATTACAGTATTTGCTCGTAACTTCATTAGACATCTACGGGGTTATCCACCGATTAAGATCACAGTTAACAACCCTGTTCCTATCAATACCAGATTTCATTCGCCCCCGCCCACCTCAAGATCACAGACACAGAAGACATCTTCTGCCATTCAAACTACTGATAACTACCCTTCTGTCACGCAATCTATCAGCAGATTACACAAACACTATGGCTACAGTGGCAACAGTAATCTTGGTGTACCTAACCACCAGGGTTTTCACCATCACCACCAGAAGAGTCGGAACAAACATCATCCTGTAAAGAAACCACTACCATCACAGGAGGAAGAATGGCAACGACACCAACGAATGAAACAAATGAACTTCAACAGGTATTAAACGACAACCGAAACAGTTTAGAACCAAATAGAACGTATGACTCATTGTCTAATTTAAACAATAAACAAGGCCTCAAATTAGCACATTTGAATATCAGAAGTTTGCCGAGTAACATTGAGCAAGTTAGATTGATGTTACAGAAACAACCACTTGATGTGATAGCGTTCTCAGAAACTCGTCTTGATGAACTCATTTCTGATAATGAAATGGCTGTAGATAACTTCCATATATACAGGAATGACCGTAATAGGAACGGTGGTGGGGTGGTAATGTATGTAAGCAAGGCTATGGTTAACCACAAAATCAGGAATGATCTCATGACTGATCAATTGGAACTTATAGCAGTCGAGTTAACTCAGGGTAAATCTAAACCTATTGTTGTCTTAACTTGGTATAGACCCCCAAATTCTACCATTGATTTATTTGATAGCATCGAACATATTCTTGGTATTACTGAAGGTGAGAATAAAGATGTCTTCTTTTTGGGCGATTTTAACTGTGACCTACTCAGCCCACAACCATCCTGTTATACCAGAAGACTTGTTGAGTTATGTGAAAATGCTCATCTAGAACAAGTTATTAATGAGCCGACCAGAATAGTGGAACATTCATCGACCCTTATTGATGTAATCTTTACTACAAACAAGTCAAAAGTTACAGAGAGTGGTGTTATTCACATTGGACTCAGTGACCACTCAATGATCTATGTTATATGGGGTAGACATAATGTAAATACCAAAAGCCACATTTACAGGACCTCTAGGTCTTATGGGAAGCTGAATGAGGAGATGTACATGTATGATCTGTCCAAGGTTGATTGGAATTGTATTGCTAATATAAATGACATTGATGCTGCGCTTGAAACATTTGAAAAACTCTTTCTAGAAGTTTGTAACAAGCATGCTCCTTGTAAAAAACAAAGGGTCAGGCAAGCCCTTTCACCTTGGTTAAATTCAGATATCGTCAAACTGATCCACCAAAGGGATCATATGAAAAAGATTGCCATTACTTCTAAGAATGCTGAATGCTGGAAGTCCTATAAGACTCAGCGAAACCAGGTTAATGCACAAATTAAACGCAACAAGAAAAATCATTTTCATCAAGCCATCAAGTCCAGCAACAGTGACAGTGGTAAAATATGGAAACATCTGAGGCAACTCATTCCAAGTAAATGTAATCATTGTAATATTGATAGCATTCGATCCAACACAGGTGAAGAAATTTCAGAGCCCACAATTATCGCTGAGGTAATTAATGATTATTTTTCTAATGTTGGTTCAAACCTTGCCACTCAAATACCTGCTAGCAATGATCCACCAATGAGTAAGCTGAATGCTAAAGTCAGTGGTGAATTCCACCTTAAGCAAGTGAACGTTAGCTTTGTTTTAAAGTATATACGTGAATTATCGGCTGCTAAAGCTATTGGATGTGATAACTGTCCCGCTAAGCTGATCAAACTAGCTGCCCATGTGATTGCTGGTCCACTGGCATATTTGGTCAATCTGTCGCTTGATACGGGTAAATTCCCACGGAACTGGAAAACAGCAAGAGTCATCCCAATTCATAAAGGGGGTGATATAAAGGAGCCGTGTAATTTCAGACCGATTTCAGTACTTCCAGTTTTCTCTAAGATACTCGAAAGAGCTGTTTTCAACCAGTTCTATGGTTATTTAAATGAAAATCAGCTTCTCCACACGAATCAATCCGGATTTCGACCGTTACATTCCACCTCTACAGCTCTTATTAACATCACTGATGACTGGTTGAGTAGTTTTGATAATGGTGATTTAGTTGGAGTGGTCATGCTTGATCTGAAAAAAGCATTTGATACGGTCGACCTTGATATCTTAATTAAAAAACTAAAGTGTTATGGAGTTAATGAAATAGGAATTAAATGGTTTACCAGTTACCTTAAAGGTCGCTCCCATTTCACTGCTGTAGGCGGGAATAACTCTAGCCCCCTCCCAGTTAAATGTGGAATCCCACAAGGATCCATTATTGGTCCACTGTTATTTATCATTTATATAAATGACCTGCCTTCACATGTATCTCACTGTAAAGTGAGCATGTATGCTGATGATACGGCCTTGTACTATGCCAGCAAAAACGAGACAGACCTTGTCTCTAAAATCAATGATGACATGGTTCAGGTCAGAAAATGGCTCGACACAAATAGACTGAGTCTAAATGTTGAGAAAACAGAATTTATTGTGCTGGGTACACGGTCGAGACTAAGAAGCATCACCAACATTGAAATGAATGTAACCATAAATGGGATTCCACTTAAACGTGTGCGTTCATGTAAACATCTTGGAGTAATTGTTGATGAAAACCTGTCTTGGAATAATCACATCGAACATGTACGGAAAAAAGTATTAACAGGCCTGCATGTGATAAAAAAAGCTAGAAACGTTATTCCAACTAAGACCACCAAACTTCTGCACAATGCCATTGTTTCCCCTCACTTCGATTACTGTGATGTGGTATGGGGAAATTGTGGCATGACGCTAAAAACTAAACTCCAAAAACTCCAAAACAGATGTGCACGTACTGTTTTGAATGCTCACTGGAGTGTGCCAAGTAGTGTCAATTTAAATGAGCTTAGCTGGATTACTCTGAGTGAGAAGAGACGCATCCACGATGCAGTTATGATGTACAAAATTCTAAATGACCGTGTGCCACCATACCTGAGTGGCAAATACTCGTATAAAAACACGGGCTATAATCTGAGGCGAAGTCACCTGTCATTATCAGTACCTCAACCAAAAACAGAATCTTACAAACGAACCTTCACTTACAGGGGTGCTCTAACATGGAACTCTCTGCCCATCGAAACACAAACTGCAAAAACCATTAAGCATTTCAAAAGCAAAATCACTACCCCTAGAATGTAATTTTTTTTTTATTTTTTTATATATTTTTTTTTAATATTTATTTTGTTATGTAATATGTTTTCCTATTATTTTATTATGTCTAAATAATTACCTTTTAATTTTCTATTTAAAATACCAGAGTGTATAGTTGAATGTCCTTTTTACTTTTTACAAATTTTATAATTATTTCATGTTTCGCATTCTATTTAATACAAATATTGATGTGTTTATACAATTTATTGATGTGTTTTAACGTGTTAATGTTTAGTTGTATACTCACGGCCCCTTGAAAACCAACCCTTGGGTTGAATGGGTCCTACCGTGATTAAATAAAACGTATAATAATAATAATACTCTAAGATTTCTTATACTTATTTGAAAAAACAAAACACACCTGTCCTTACTTCAAACCACAAAATGAGCGGGAAAGGACGGGAGTAGATGAGCGTGAATTTTGTCATTAAATGCCTGTGTAGTTTTGTTGTTTAAAATGCCTTTTTGGCCAAGCTTTTCGCCCGGGCGAATTAGAAATCCGCCCGGGCGGAATAGCTATTTGTTTTACCGTGTCCTTTATACACTTCCGTAGATTTTTGTTTTTGTATTAAAGGCACTGAACACGTTTGGTAATTACTCAAAATATATATTAGCATAAAAACTTACTTGGTAACCAGCAACGGAGAGCTGTTGATAGTATAAAACATTGTGATAAACCACTCCCTCTGAAGTAACGTAGTTTTTGAGAAAGAGGTAACTTCTCACTAAAATAATAAAAGACTTCATGCATCTGAAAGCATCTGAAAGCACACAAAATTGTGCAACAAGGGTGTTTTTTCTTTCTTTCTTTTTTTATTTTTTATTTTTTTTGGATCCCGGGATCCTCATTTATTGTACACTGTCTCTTCTCATAATATCAGTACAATCCTATTCTTATATACGACTTAGGCCTATATAAATTAAACGTCTATTTAGAAAGTAGGTTACCAGTCAGCCTTGACCTAAAATCAAAAAGGAGTCCCACTTCTGATAGAATTTGAACCCGTCTCCGATAGAATAGAACATACATTTTTCCATCGAAAAATAGTTCCTCACTTCTCTTTTTAGAACTAAAAGTGATGGACGTTTCCCGTTCATTTTCATTTTATACACATGGAATCTACAAATAAGTAGTATCAAGTTAACAATTTTGCTACTAGCATTGGTATTACCAAATAAAAACGCTTCATTATCCATATTTATAGACGTATTGGTCTCTTCCTTAATCCATGAAAATGCCGAGGATCAAAAAGAAATTGTGTGGATACAAGAGCAGAAAAGGTGAAAAAGTGTTTCCTCCTCGTTATTACAAAAAGTACACAGATTACTACCCATTTTTTAAATTTTAAACAGGAAGGAGTTTATTTTCTTGCAACTTCGATGACCGATTCAGCCCAAATTTTCACAGGTTTGTTATTTTATGCATATGTTGGGATACACCGAGTGACAATACTTTGATAATTACCAAACATGTTCAGTGCCTTTAACGACTATAATGAAGTTTATTTCCCCTATCTACAGGTCCGGGGATCGGATTGCTGAATGTGCTTGCTAAAGATGCCATTGGACGCAATATCATCAAGAATTACGCAATAGCCGTTGGTGTTGGCAAGACGGGCTTCTCATTTGGAATGATTGTGTATGCACCTGTCATACAACTGTTCTTGGAAACGTACGGATGGAGGGGAACCATGCTTTTAACTGGTGTGATCTCGTTGCACGTTGTCGTGTGTGGCGCCCTCCTATGGTCGGTTAGGGAAACGATAGATCACCAAAGTGATTACCAGATGATGTCCCAGGATGAGAAATCTACACCGCATTCGTCTTCGAGACTTTCTGTCTTAACGACAACAGTAAAACTTGCTTTCAAGAACCTAGACGTGGGGTTGCTGGGTAATAGCCGTTACTGGCCCCTGGCAATTATAACTTGCTGCAACAAGTTTGCATATGAAATGTGGATTATTTATTTTGTCTCACAGGCTGAATCTAATGGGTTCTCATTGGAGGATGCGGCAGTCTTCATTGCAGTCGGTGGTGTTGGTAACATTTTTGCTAAACTTGGCCAAGGGTTTATTGTTGACAGAGAGATTCTTCCATGCTGGGGCTTGATGAGCATTGTTTGTTTCATTAGTTCCCTTTCGTATTGTGTAAGTTCTTGGTTAAACAACTACTGGGCAATGATGGTGTCAGCATCATTGATTCAATTTGGAGACGGCGTTCTTACTTGTCTAAACGATGTCCTGACCAGACAGCTACTTGGGGCTGATCTATTGGCAGGGGTGTACGGGTGGATAGGCGTCAAAACTGCCCTTTTAAGGGTCTTAGCAAGTTTCATTCCGGGTAAGTCTGTATGTTCCAGGCACCATTTCGTCGTTCCTTTGATATATTTATATTGACTTAAATAAAATTAACAAGAATTGAGGGGCTGTTGCCATTGGGGTCTCAAAAAATAGGCCATTGAGAAGTTTATAGATTTAGCCGAAAGAGCGTGTTTGCCAAAGGCTGTGTTGACATGTGCACTACACTTTACCAACCCGATCTGGCGGATCTCTGTCTGAACTTGCTCTGTCGTTGCTAATTCAATCCATCTCATCATGCACGTGGACACACTTGCCGAAAACGGCGATAAAAAACTACAGACCAAACCTGTAACATCAAACCTGGGGCAGAGTGCCTGATCTAATTCCTTAGGCACAGTAAATGCAAAAGTCAACGGAAGAAATAAAATATAATCGTTACGAATTTTTTCAACTTCAGAAGAACTTGGTCAGCGGATATTTTTTAACAATACTTGATTTGATTTGGTTGCACATACAATGTGTACAATTTCTCATTGCCAATACAGTGTCTTGCCTACACGGAAATGCCTTGGAATGCATGAGGTGAAGTGGTCTATAATTATTTTATGTCTTCTTTTTGTTTCTGTCAGGTTTACTGTACGACTTGACTGGTAACTACAAGATAGCCTTCGTGCTCATCGGCTCCGCACAGAGCGTCTCACTCATATTCCTTGGTTTACTCAGAATTCGAAGTTATGTTTAATAATGTTGAAAGGGGCTGTGTCATCATGATGGCCTGTTGCTGTAATGGAATTATGAACTCTCACCCATTTGCTGTTGATACGGAGGGATAGTTCATAGTAGACCGTGCGAGTCTCGCACGTATTCGAACTTTTTGTGTGACCACTTTGGTCCCACGTACATTGATTTAACGTGTGAAGGAAACAAACTAGCGGACTTTAACGGGTCCAAAATTTCGAATACGCGTGAGACATGCACAGTCTATACCATACAGCCACATACCTGCTTTGATCATGACGACACAGCCCCTTTAAAGATAAATTGCAAATGTGGCAGAAGATTCTGTCCCCCCAACCCCATACGGCGAACTGTGTACACCTTTTTCTGATAGCGCCCTCTTTTGGATCAACATCCTTCAGCCCACGTTAAATTTCCATACGGGAGACAGAATCTCCGGGGGACAGAATTCCCAAGGACCCTGGATTGTATACAGGCCGATTTGAATGTCATTAATTAATTTAAACGTTAAATTGCTATTTAGATATATACATTGAGGTATAGTACATGTATTTGTACAATTGTTAAGTATTGTATCGCCCTATACAGTAGTGTGTGAGTCAACTTTACACGACGAGTATCCGCAGCCTGAAAATTAATAACACGTTGCAAATGACAAGAAATCGGGTTACTTTCTTTAAATTGTGCATTCCCAAAGTGTAAACGAAGAACATACAGCTGGGATCAACGTGGTGCATTATTTGTTATCTTGTTTTTTCCCCCCGATTGGCCGACAGGGATAAATAAACGGTTGAATGCGAACGCAGATTTACCTTTTCAGTGCAAAGGTGATGACAAGGTAGGAATCTTTGGTTTGGCCTGATGAAAAGTGCGTGTGAAGAACACTCCGGCAAGCAGTGGTCATTATAGTCTTAACATTAATCGTAGTACATAACCGGAATGGGGCGGATTTATTCAACTGATCAAAATGGTGGCCGGTCTGGCCGGCTGGCTGGCTTGCTGTTTTAGCTCTATGGACTGAGACCTTTGTGTACGTCGGGATAATCAAGGGTGTAGGAATCATGTTGCCTACTTTGCAATATCAGTTTCAAACCCAAACCTGGGTGATTGGATGGATGGCAGCTTTAATTTTAGCCACGTCGGGATTAATCGGTAAGAAAAAAGTAAAAGGATTTCTTGTTGTAGTTTAAAACCAACATCAGTATAGCTGCTTAATACAGTATTAATGAGCTTAACCCTATCAGGACCGCGCGCACATTGTGCCCATACCATATTTTTGCCCGTATCTTGTTAACCCTGTACCCGATCATCACCAATCACTTTTCTGACGTTTCTGATGATATATCGCTAAAAAAGTATTGTTATCGGGCGTCAGGTGTTACCATGTCAATTGTTTGTTTGACATTGATATAACGGTATGGTTTTACTGCTTTTACTGGTTTCCAACAACCCGAAAAGCCTATCGTTCGTTTGAACCATTTCACTTTTCTGCTTTCCTGCTTCCCGGAAAGTGGATCGAACGTTTTTTTAAACAGAGGTTTAAAAGTGGACATTCCGTTTTACGCACCAACAGAAAAAATGCATCACTCCCATCACTCCACATAATTGATTCAATTTAACTTTAAGTTATCGCGATGGACCAAGAGATTATACGAAAATAGAAGAAGAAAATAGAAGGAAACCCCCCCCCCCCCAAAAAAAAATTGATAAAAACTAAAAACTGAAACTTCAAATTCCCTAAAAGAAACATGAAATTAAATTAAAAAGTTATTAATTTGATAAGATCGAGACAGAGTTAGGAAAAATAAATAAAACGCGTGTCTTTGGAGTCCCGGGATTTGGTTTGATGGCCTGTTCATAATTTCTCGACATTTAATGGAAATCAACGAATGGAATCAAAGAATTACCTCGACTGAAGCAACATACTAATATGCGGTTAGAAATTGTATGAGCAAAAGAATTGGGTCAGCAGCTAGTGTTCAGGGCAAACTGACGGGGAAAAGTGGTCTTGGTTTGGGTATTCGGACCCAATTAGAACCGCGCATGAAAAAGCTGATATCTTCTCTCGAATATCTGCTCTTAACAATGACGAGGGTCGCTGGTTCGAATTCCGCTCGAGTAGTCTAGCTCTGTTATTGTTTCCCCCGCATGACTCTGATACATCTAACAGCGGGATTAAAAAAGCTAAAGCTATCCAGGGGTTTGCCCCAGTTGTTTCTGGCATGTTTGGCCGAAGATTACCCCACCCTTCACAGGGCTTTTTTTAAATGGCTCTCAAAATTCACAAAAATTTATCATGCTTGTCCAAATATACATCTTGGTTACACCCCTATGTTCCGACACCCCTAGGATACTTATTGGGCAATGTGAAAATGCACTGCAATTTAAACAGCTTGTTTTCTCTTAAAAGTGGTTGTTTCACACTTGAAAAATTTATTATTTCAAAAAATCATAAAAAATTAATGCAGTACTCTATAGCGCTCCGACATACATCAAATTGAAGCTTATCAGATGCTCTTTCAAGCCCTATGAACAACTCCCCAAAAATATTTTGCCACATCAGACTCATTTTTGCAGAGCGGGTCACATATGTTCCGACAACCTCAGTGTATTTTCCTAACCATAATCCTAATCCTAACGCTAACCGTAGCGAATAAATCACGCGGGGTTTTTCGGAACATAGGGTTGTCGGAACATAGGTTTGTCGGAACATAGGGGTGACGGAATATAGAGCAGTCACCAATATCTTATTAAGCCCTTTGAGACGCCCGTATATAGATAAAGCGCTATCTAACAACTGGTTATTATTTATCACTATGTTACCGTTATATCCAGAGCATCTTGCACAGACCCAACTATGGTTGCCTTATGCACTTACAAATACTGACGTTATCGTTTGATGTGGAATTTCACTGTGTTCTTCATTATTTTACCTATATGAGATGCATCATACTTTGAAGCGGGAAGCACGAAACAGGCGTGGGATGTCCTACCACAATCTTTGAAGCTCCCCCTCCCACCACCCCGGGAAGTTTGCCTGATGTTGAAGCGAAATAATGCAAGACAAGAAGACAAAGCGAACACGGCAAAAACAGAAAACTATAATCTTCCGACGAATTAGATTCCATTTACAGCGATCCTTCTTCTTACTGCTTGGTTCTTACTTCTATTGACTGAAATAAGTACAAAAGCTCACGGGACAAAAATTGTTTCCAACTGACCCGGCTTGACCGTAATGTGATGACATTAAACAGTCGACAAGAGACGACCTCGTCGTTTTAATTCTTTAAGTCTGACCTAAAGGTTTTTTCCCCCCCAAGAATCTCTCGGGATTGAATTATAGAACCATTAACTGCTACTAAAAACCTTGTTTTTAAAGTCAGGAATGATCTTGCTCCTACTTATCTTCAGAACCTTATTTCTACTAAAGCCCACAGTTCTCGCAATCTACGTTCTTCTTCTACTTCTCATTTGTGCTTGTCCCCCGCACCCCGCACTTATACACGGCACGGCCAACGAGCATTTACAGTCAGTGCACCGACATTATGGAACAATCTCCCTCTTCACATCCGTCAGGCATCATCTCTTGAATCCTTCAAAGCCATGTTAAAAACTCATTTGCTTTTATTCTAAGTAACTAAAATTTGTGTTTATTCATTGTTTTTGTACAGCGCCTTGAAACCTTTGTAAAAGGCGCTTTATAAATGTTATTATTATTATTATTATTATTATTATTACTACTAATAATATAACCAGCTTGAATATACGCTACAGAAGAACACAAAGTAACACACGGTTGTTGGTAGTTGAAACGTTTATCTACTCGATGCTGGTGGAGGCTCTCACTGCCTACTTTCTGACTTTCACCCGGTATTTATTGTAAAACCCAAGACTACTTGTTGCAGCAAGTATAACCGTATTAGGACTTGTTTTACACCTCATTAAGAATATATTTAAATAATTATACAATAAAAGAATATGTTTGGATGGTTTAAAGAAAGGGGTTGTACTAAACAAATGAGTTGGAAGAGGTTGCCCCATATTTGGGTACCCGTTTGACCAGTGCCTGGCACTCTCTGTCATCACAGTGGAATGTGAAGACCCATACACACTTGGCACTATTGTCCTGACTTAGAACAATGAGACTACTATAACTGAAAGCATAGAGGTCTATTGACACTGCTACAATCTCAGAGGACACTCTCAGATATTGATATTATTTCGTATTTTAAGTGCATGCTTTTCGTTGGGTGATAATTCACTTTACGCATAGATTTTAATGTCAAATCGTTTAATGGGAAAATAATGCGCGATATACTGTAAATTCATTGAACACTCCCGAAAACAAAATGGAAGGGTTCCTCGTTAAATTAACATGATGTTCTCATTTCATTTTGTTTGAAAAAGGTACCTGGTTTAGTTTGTGTGTGAAAAAATCCTAAATAAATATTCGAAGAAAACATAATTTTGATGTAAAACTCGCACTGTTTGTACACTGCAAAAACTGGGGTGTTAACATTTTCACCATGAGTGTTGTCACATAGATACCATAGAGAGAATCAAAATTTAAATTTGAGTGTTTTTAAATAACATGCACCAATGTAATTTTTTGCCGAAATTGGTGTTATTTTAACACCCTATAGTGTAAATTTTGTTTCTTTTTGGGTATCTATTTATGTGACAACACGCGTGGTGTCGAATTTAACACACCAGTTTTTGCAGTTTAATGTTGAGACAATCAGATTTGGTAATTTTCGAAGGTGGTTCGAGCTCATTCATTACGAAGTTCTTACCCAATTACCCAAGAGAGAGAAACAAACTCGCTCTGATATGTCAAAGCACACAAATCACCGTCGCTTAAAGATAGCTGCAATTGAGTTAGGTATAATGAACGCGTACAAAATCGACGTTCATAAAATCGCTGACGAAAACTAGGTATAGGCCTAAATGTTTTGGAGGCTCATCATCCTTACTCGCAGCTGAGAAGATGAATAGTGGGAAGGACGTGGCTATATAACCTGTTCGAGCCACAAACATGCAAGGGGACGGCAGCCAGTCACGACCCATTTAGTATTATTATGACCGCGGAGCACAGCCTGAGATAAGATCGAAAGTGTTTGATTTTTTACCGGAGGGAGGAAAACCAGAGTGCCCGGAGAAAATCCTGTTGGCATAGGAGAGAACCAACTTGACTCACATTATGAACTTATTCGGGTATCGAACCAGGATCGCAATAGTGAGAGGTAAGCGCTTTAAGCACGAGCCAACCATGCCGCCCATAAAACGCTTTCTGTTATCGTGCTACTTTATGATGGACCTCCTAATTTCCTTTTTACATGCTATTTGGACTAGGTCTCAAGAGGAAACTTTGAAAAATTTGTGACAATTTGGGGGCAGAGTGTGTTTACAAACAGACTGTTAAAAACAGTGAACCTACTTTGGCTTCACGGAGGATTTTAAATCAGCTTTGAATACAAAAGTTCAATATAAAATTAGTAATAACAGGCTACAAAATGTTACGGTTCTGATAAGATTTCATGGAAGGCTTCCTCCACTACACTGATCACCAATTCTACCTCCCTTTAAATGCTCCGTACTAAGGATACAAGCAGTGAAGACAACTTAAGCACATGATGAGAAAAGCATCTGACATCGGTCAAAAAACGGCTATTATTCGGCATGCAGTTTTTGCAAGAGCAAAAGTCTCACTGCGGTAGCAGCATGTTCACAAGTTCACTTAGATTTTGTACTGGTTGTGTTTATAATTTGAATGTTATTGCGATAGAACTATTACTACCTGCAGAAGAGAATTTTAAAGAGTATTGTAACGGACAGTGCATGATGTATGTTATGAGTTAATTAGTTGTGAGCATGCGCCAGGAGATCGGTATGGTATTGCCCCGATCTGTGCGTGAGTTGTGCCGCATGGCATGCGGTACCAGACTGTACGAAGCGAGGTCGTCAGTCTGCAGCAGGATTTCCAGGAGTGAACAGGTATGTGAAATTGCTCTGTGTATTACCCAGGTTTATGCTTTGCATTCTGCGTTGCGCGTGGTTGACTATCAGTGCATGTGAGTGGGTTGTATTGGGGGTAACCACAAGGTTGACTACAGCGGAGGCTGGTTGACCGTGAGTTGATTCATTGTATTTGTGGTCGGGATCGGCGATAGCTTCGTGCTCCGTCGTTCTTGTTAGGTTAACAGTTTGTCACTAGGACGATCGCGCCCGAAAGGATGCGTGGTTGATCGGTAAGACGAAACTGTTGTTTGGGAATCTGTTGGCTGGGTGAGAGGCCATTGTTTATTGGGCGCGCGTGTGTATACGGACAGGGGAGATTTGCAGTGTGCAGACTGTCTCTGTATAACACGTGGTTGCTGCGTGACTCGCCGGCTTGACATCACAGGGTGCTTGTCAGGGCTGGGTTATTGGGATCCTACTAGATGCTTTAATTGTGCATGGTTAACTAGTAGATGAATGAGGTTTAATTGCGCGAAGCTCAAGGGTAATAGAGAGTAATCCACATACGTTTGTGTTTATTGAGAACTTGTATTAAGTGAAGACATTGTTTATGTATGGTTGACTAGAGTTGAATAAACCACATGGTTGATGCTTATGTTCATGAATTACTTGTCATTGTGAGTTTATTTAGCAATCTGTGTACACTGAGAGAGGTTTGTTTAACAATCAGTTATAATCGGCGGTATACTTCCTCCAAAACGAATCTCGTCTCTTAGCCTTTAGGTCGCTTAGTGACTTTTAGCTTGAGGAACCAATAGACTCCGGAACTAGTTAATAATTAACAACAGGGATTGCAGTCAGGCAGGCACCCCTCGTTGTTTCCCGCCACAAATGGTGTCAGAAGTGGGATGATTATAATTGATTAAGTTAAACTCTCTGTTGAAATTAATCCTCCTCTATCCTGGGGAAAGGAGGTAGTACACAGGTTCAATAGTTGGCAATGCGATTGTGGATTGTTGTTGTGCTGTTGGTGATTATTGCAATTGTTGCTCTAGTTGCGGTTTGTCAGTTTGCCAGGACTCGCTTGGAGTTGAGGCGGTTACGACGAATTGCGAGGGAGCAGAATTTGACACTGATACGAATTCACAGTTTGACTAGTCAGACAAACAGTGCCATAGTTTTGCGAAGTTTGGAACAACAGAGAATTGCAACACAGACTGCTGTGCTAGACGTGACGCAGTCACCTAGTGGTCAGTGGCCGAGTGTGGCAACGGTGTAGGTTCTAGTAAACTTAATGTGAATGTGGTCACTCGTCTTGTGTCTGGTGATTGCAGTTTTCGTTGGGTTGACTCTGGGTGTTGTAGTTGTGTGTGGCGTGATATCCAGCGAGTGAGACAGGGTACTCGCTGGTTGGCATCCACACAGGGTACCGCTGAAAGAGAGACAGCGGTGTGAGGATGATGAACGCCTCTAGTGTTGAGGCCGAGAAAGAGAGGCTCCTCCTAGAAAACCATTTTCTGCAATGGGAGAAAGACCTACTCGCAAAGAAATTGGAAGCTTTTGTGGGCAGGGTGCCGCAGGGAGACATGCCGGGTGGTGAAAGGCATGGGAGACATCATGGTGATTCTGATGTACGGTTTGGGGTGATGAGAGAGACTGTGGTTGATGAGTCTCGTTCACCAAAAGAGTTGGCAAAATCCGACTTCTTGGGGACCACCTCTGGTACCATCAAGTCAAGGAATGTTAGTTTTGGGGAGAGTACACCTCTGAGGTTTGGAAGTTCGGGAATGTTCCCACAAACTGAGATGACCTCCACTACTAACGAACCGCCTTCTCAGGTCGATGATGATTTGATGATGTTCCTTTCGGAACGAGGGACTGCGAAACCAGGTGGGTGTAACACCAATCCTTTCCTCGAGAAAGATGAGGCTGTTACCCCCAAGCAGGATCAAGGTGAACTGTTTAGCTTGTTTACACGTCTCATGGAGACAGTAAAAAGCAGTGGTCCTGGTGATAAGGGAGAGGTTGACTCCCCAGAGGTGCACGTTCCAGCGAAGAAGGAAGCCCGAGTGGTTGATGGGGCCGGGGAGGATCAGGAGACAGCTTTGGTGCGACCGAATCGTCGCCCGAACATAACACCTGATCGATATGATGGCAAGGTGCTATGGAAAGAGTACCACCATCATTTTGAGTCTTGTCGGGAAGTCAATGGCTGGAATGATGAACAAGCCGCAAGGTATCTTACCGCAAGCTTGAAAGGGAACGCTCTCCGATTGTTGGGTGACTCAAATCAGAAGTACACTTACAGTGTACTTGTCAAACTTTTGGAGAGGCGGTTCGGTTCAGGAAGGCAGAGTGAGAACTATCTGGTGGAGTTGCGACATCGACGGCAGGGGCCAAAGGAAACCCTGCAGGAGTTGGGACAAGTGATCCTTGAGCTTACCGCCCGAGCGTACCCTGAACTCCAGGAAGATGCGAGGGAAAGGTTGGCCAAGAATCATTTCATTGATGCGGTTGACAGTCATTCCGTAAGGGAGGGCATCAATAGGGCCCGTCCCAGGAATTTGGACGAGGCTGCCCTCGAAACAGAGAATTTTGAGAAGGTCGAGCAGCAGAGGATTTATGATCAGAAGCCCGCCAAGTTGGTAAGGGCCACGGACTCTAGTTTTGAGCAAAGGCTGGGGTCAATTGAGGCTAATCTTGGTGAGCAAGCTCAGAGTTTGCAGACGTTGGCCGAGCTTATGAAGTCTTTGTCGGGTCAGAATAAGGACTCTGGTGCGGAGAAGGGCGTGCCGACTGGGAATGTGCACAAGCCTCATCAGAGTCAGACTGGTGACAGAAAGTGTTTTAACTGTGGGCTGGGTGGCCATTTTGCACGTGAGTGCAGGAAACCCAGAAAAACAGTATCCAATGTGTCGGGAAACGCCAATCAGCCTCACGTAGGGTCCGCGGGCAGGCTGGTCATTACAGAGGACCCAAAAGACCTCACTGCAACAAAGACGATGGTGACGAAGTAAAAAAGAAGTTGAAACCAGAGGTGGGGCAACGGGTAGTTACCCTGCCTGAGTTAGGCGCTGGTCCACGCTTGGGTTTGTTTGTTGATGGGTTGGTTCGGAGCACAAGGTGTCGGTTTTTGATTGACACAGGATCAACTGACACATTAATTAGTAGTTCAGTCTACTACGACATGCCTAAGGAGCAGAGACCCGTCTTGGAGACGAAGGGGGTAACAGTAAAACAGGTAGATGGTAGTCCACTTCCAGTGTTGGGAAAAGCCTTTGTGGAGGTACGGGTCGGTAAGACAGCATGCATGGTGAAGGCAATCTTTACGGAGATGAAATACCCAGGCATCCTGGGTATGGATTTTCTGGTGCCCACTGGTGGAATCTTGGACTTTAAGTCCAAGGAGTGGAGGCTCAATGGTGAGAAAATTAAGTGTACCAGCATGGCTGGTGAGCCGTTCATTGGGCGTGTGGTGGTTTTGAGAACCACAGAGATTCCTTCAGGCCATGAGGCAGTTGTCCCCGGTGTGATCTCCCACAGGAAGGTTGATGTAGCTGGTCCAGCTATTGTTGAACCCTTGGAAGGTGGTGGTGGTTTGGCACAGAGAGGGCTTGTGTTGGCCAGGTCTTTGGTTAATGCTGATTCGGAAGTTATTCCGCTGAGGGTGTTTAACCCAGGGAAAGAGAAGAGAGTCGCCCGGGAGGGTATGACAGTGGGTATCCTCTCTCAGGTGGAGCCTGAGTCTATCCAGGGTGACGTTGAGTTGACAACCGAAGCAAAGCATGACCTCCCCATGCATTTGCAAGACTTATTCAGTAGGGGTACTACCAATGTGGAAGGCAAATACCATGATGAAATCCGGAAGTGCTTGATTGACTTCCAGGATGTGTTCTCTATGGGGGAGCACGACATCGGTAGGACCAATATTGTCGAACACCAAATTAGGACAGGGGATGCCCGGCCAATGAAAGAGAGGCCACGGAAACACCCCCACTGCAACCAGCAGGAAATTCAGAGGCAGGTGGGTGAGTTGATGAAAAGAGGGGTGATTGAGCCTTCAGACAGTCCTTGGGCTGCTAATGTGGTGTTGGTGAGCAAGAAAGATGGAACCAAGCGCTTCTGTGTTGATTACAGAAGGTTGAACGCGGTCACCATCAAGGACGCTTACCCAGTTCCAAGGATTGATGAGACTTTTGATGCATTACATGGGGCTCGGTGGTTCACGACACTCGACTTAGCCTCAGGGTATTGGCAGGTGGCCCTGGACGATGATGCTAGTGAGAAGTCGACATTTGTCGTCAGGAATGGACTTTACCGCTGGAAGTGCATGCCTTTTGGGCTTTGCAATGCTCCGGCAACGTTTGAAAGACTCATGGAAAAGGTTATGGCTGGCCTGCAGTGGGAGATTTTGTTGGTCTATTTGGACGACATCATTGTTTTTGGAAAGACCGTGACAGAGACTGTAGAGCGTCTCCAGATTGTGTTGGATAGGTTGCGACATGCTGGGCTCAAGTTGAAACCCAGCAAGTGTCATTTGTTTCAGAAGTCGGTAGCCTATCTGGGGCACATTGTGTCTGCAGAAGGGGTTGCTACTGATCCCAAGAAGGTGCAGGCAGTGGCTGAGTGGCCTGTGCCGAGGTGTGTAAGGGATGTGAGAAGCTTTTTGGGCCTCGCCTCTTATTATCGCAAATTCATCCAGGGGTTTGCTAGGATTGCGAGTCCGCTCCATGCTTTGACCGAGAAGGCAAGGGAGTTTGTTTGGACTGAATCCTGTCAGGAGGCGTTTGACCAGTTGAAGGGCATGCTCCAGTCTGCCCCAATTCTGTCATATCCAGTTCCAGAGGGTGACTTCATCCTAGACACTGATGCCAGTGGAGAGGGCATTGGGGCAGTGTTGTCACAAATCCAGGGTGGTGAGGAAAGGGTCTTAGCCTACGCGAGTCGTAAGCTCAGTAGACCTGAGCGTAATTACTGTGTAACTCGTCGTGAGTTGTTGGCTGTGGTTGTATACTTGAAAAACTTCAAGCAGTATTTGTATGGTCGCCCAGTAACGGTCAGGACTGATCATGCTGCATTGCGGTGGCTGATTAATTTCAAGAACCCAGAGGGTCAGTTGGCCAGGTGGCTGGAAGTGATATCCCAGTATGATGTGGTCATTGAGCACCGGCCCGGTAAGAGGCATGGTAATGCCGATGGGTTATCCAGGCAGCAGTGCAAGCAGTGTGGCCGTGGTGGGGTGATTGACGATGAGACAAGGGGTCGTACACCTGAGTTACCACCTCAAGGGGGAGAAGCGCAGGCTAGGGGCCTGGTGGCTCAACCAATGATCCCCCAAGAGGAGATGAGAGGAGCGCAGTTACAAGACGAGACCATGAACTGGGTCTTGAGGTCTAAAGAAGAGAGTAGTGATCGTGTTGAGTGGAGGACTATGTCCCACTTGTCGGCAGCCTCCAAGACCTATTGGGCCCTCTGGGACCAATTAGATGTCAAGGAAGGGCTGCTGTACAAGCGGTGGGAATCAGATGATGGAAAGTCTGTGAGGTGGCTTCTGATTGTGCCACAGAAGTTCAGAAAGAGTGTTGTTGATGAGTTGCACGGTGGGCAGCTCAGTGGTCACTTGGGGGTCAGCAAGACGCTTGCCAAAGTGAAACACAGGTATTTCTGGGTCGGGATGTCTGCGGATATCCGATCAAATTTGAGGGCTTGTGACCTCTGTGCTCGGAGGAAGTCTGCTGCAAGAAAGAGGTTGGCGCCTCTGCAGCAATATAGAGTTGGCGTTCCCATGGAGAGGGTAGCCATAGACTTGCTCGGGCCACTGCCCAAGACGGACAGTGGCAACCTGTGGATTTTGGTGGTTGGCGACTACTGTACCAAATGGATGGAGGCATACCCGCTTCCAGATTCCACGGCAAGAACAGTCGCACTCAAATTGGTAAATGAATTTGTCTGCCGGTTTGGTGTGCCCCAAGAACTTCATTCTGACCAGGGCAGGAATTTTGAGTCTGATGTGTTCGGTGAGATGTGCCGGATCCTTGGCATCACAAAGACCAGAACGACTGCCTACAACCCGAAATCTGACGGCATGGTCGAACGATTCAATAAGACCTTAGTCAATATGGTGGCAGTGTTGATTGATCCGAAGAGGAGACAGAAGGATTGGGACGAGTTCCTCCCCTATGCCACCTTCGCCTATCGATGCACGCCACAAGAATCGACTGGAGAGTCCCCAAACATGATGATGTTGGGTCGTGAGGTTTATCTTCCGGTGGATCTATTGACAGGGTGTCCCGAAGGTCAGGAAGACACCAAGACAGATTTTGCAGAGAGGTTGCGCCACAACATGCAGTGTGCGCATGACAGAGCAAAATTGTGTCTCGGCAAGAGTGCCAAGAGGCAAAAGCAAAATTATGACAGGCGTGCTTCAGAGCATGGCTTAAAGGAGGGACAGTTTGTGTGGCTGTTTAACCCCGCCAAGAAAAAGAATGTGTCCCCCAAATTGCAGCTACGGTGGGAAGGACCATGGCTTGTGGTCAAAAAGTTGTCTGATGTTGTGGTTCGCATCCAACAGAAGCGTGGAGGCAAGCTCAAGGTGGTCCATGTGGACCGGTTGAAACCCTATGTTGGGGAAGAAATCGAGCCTTGGGATGGTCCGAGTAGTGGGGAGGTGACAGAAAGCCCCCTCACTGAAGAGGTGACCAACCCGCAAGAGGAGGTTCTGGAAGTTGAAATTCTTCCCGAGGAGTTTGTCGCTGGTGACAGCGAGCCAGTCCCTGCAATGGGAAACAGTAGTGCAAAAGTACCAGACATGAATAATGTTGGTGATGTGCCACAAGAAGGCATTGATGAGACGACACCAAGGCGAAATCCGAAGCGCATTCGAAAGTTGCCTTTGAGATTTCGAGAGGGTGTGGCATAGGGTAGTTGAGGTAGTCAGGGAAAGATGGAAATCCCCCTTTTGGTTTGTAACTAACTATTTTTTTTGGTTTGTGTGTGTTTTGCAGATATTTTGAGTAAGGCAAGATGACTGGAGGACGTACAAATTTGGTGGTGGAGCGTCGGCCTAAGAAGGCAAGGAGGTTTAGGTGCGACGGGTGCCAGAGCAGTTTCTCTCAGAGGCAGGGTCTCTGGAGACATGTGAGAGAGATTCACGGGCCTGCGATGCTGTTGTATTGTAGGAGGTGTCCCTACAAAGCTGCAAGGAGGGTTACCTTCAACCAGCACTACACCTCTTGCCACCCCAGATGCATGTGGGAAGGGCGGTTGGTTCAGCCGGAGGTGGAGCGGCCGCAGCCAGATCCCAGTACTGCCCGTTTGGTCGCTGCAGGATGGCGACAGGCTGCAGAGACCGTCTCTGTATTCGCCCCTGCGACCATCCCCGAGCCCCCGGCACCGACTGAGTCCAGTGCGGAGCATGGAGAAGCCGGTAATGAGGCAGTCATATCACTGTCGCCAACCCCAATATCGCCTCTGCAGCGTTCTATTTCCCCGGAACCTGTCTTCGCTCCCATTCCTGCCCCCATTCGGGGTAAGCCCAGAGGGATGATGGCGAGGTCAGCCGCCGCAGCTTCCCCTCGATCTTCGGTATCTTCCATGCCATCCTTAGAGAGAGTTTCGGGAGTCGATACCTGTACACAGACGCCAACGGCACAGCGACGGGTGAAAGCCATAGTAAAGGACCAGCGCACTCGACTCTTCTTCTGCGCTGGCAGGGAGGTCAAGAGAGAGGAGAGTTGCAACACCTACGAGGAGTGGATTGAGATAATCAACTAGCTGTTCCAGGGAGCCCGAAGAAGCCAGTTTTGCTTACTTATAGTTTTGTATCTTTTATACTTGACAAATAGTGACGGTTAAATTTATTCTGTGATTTGCTGAAATTGTGTGTGATCAATGTCTAAATTGTTTCCAATGTTTAATCATTGTATTTTGTGATTGTAAATTTTGCCAAAATTGTATTCTTTCTAATGTATAAATCAAAAGCCTTTTGATTTTTGTATAAAGAAATTCCCAGGTAAATCAGGTGGATCGGAGTGTGTATAATGTGTAATTATAGAGAAAACCTTTAATTTTGTATTTAAATGAATCTATGCAAGTGTAATCAACCAACGATCACTTTTATTTTTTGTATCAGCCAAAGACTTCCATTTCTATTTTTGTTATGTAAGTTAAAGTCCTAGTCAGCCATGTTGGGATTTTTTGGTGAATATTTATTGAGGCTTGGAGAGAAGGTAGGGTCCCTCTCCAAGTCAACCTCATGGTAAGTTTTTGTATGTGAGGTTGACTACACAGGTTTATGAAAATTTAGTAGATGCACTGTTGTTTTTTTTTAGTGTTAAGCTGGTTGGACTGGGGCAGTCCAAGCTTAGCTCGGGCCTGTGTAACGGACAGTGCATGATGTATGTTATGAGTTAATTAGTTGTGAGCATGCGCCAGGAGATCGGTATGGTATTGCCCCGATCTGTGCGTGAGTTGTGCCGCATGGCATGCGGTACCAGACTGTACGAAGCGAGGTCGTCAGTCTGCAGCAGGATTTCCAGGAGTGAACAGGTATGTGAAATTGCTCTGTGTATTACCCAGGTTTATGCTTTGCATTCTGCGTTGCGCGTGGTTGACTATCAGTGCATGTGAGTGGGTTGTATTGGGGGTAACCACAAGGTTGACTACAGCGGAGGCTGGTTGACCGTGAGTTGATTCATTGTATTTGTGGTCGGGATCGGCGATAGCTTCGGGATCGTGCTCCGTCGTTCTTGTTAGGTTAACAGTTTGTCACTAGGACGATCGCGCCCGAAAGGATGCGTGGTTGATCGGTAAGACGAAACTGTTGTTTGGGAATCTGTTGGCTGGGTGAGAGGCCATTGTTTATTGGGCGCGCGTGTGTATACGGACAGGGGAGATTTGCAGTGTGCAGACTGTCTCTGTATAACACGTGGTTGCTGCGTGACTCGCCGGCTTGACATCACAGGGTGCTTGTCAGGGCTGGGTTATTGGGATCCTACTAGATGCTTTAATTGTGCATGGTTAACTAGTAGATGAATGAGGTTTAATTGCGCGAAGCTCAAGGGTAATAGAGAGTAATCCACATACGTTTGTGTTTATTGAGAACTTGTATTAAGTGAAGACATTGTTTATGTATGGTTGACTAGAGTTGAATAAACCACATGGTTGATGCTTATGTTCATGAATTACTTGTCATTGTGAGTTTATTTAGCAATCTGTGTACACTGAGAGAGGTTTGTTTAACAATCAGTTATAATCGGCGGTATACTTCCTCCAAAACGAATCTCGTCTCTTAGCCTTTAGGTCGCTTAGTGACTTTTAGCTTGAGGAACCAATAGACTCCGGAACTAGTTAATAATTAACAACAGGGATTGCAGTCAGGCAGGCACCCCTCGTTGTTTCCCGCCACAGTATTAAAGAAATTGTTCATTTTTTACAAAATGTATAACACTGGCGAGTCGATTGCCTGTGTGTTACATGTATTTCTAGTATTGTCTGGCGAAGGTGCTTTTGTATTAGTCAACGGTAGAGGGCGCAACATCGAACGGCTTGGAGGCTGCCACGGAGGAACTGGGCAAGTCTACGAATCGGGATCAAGTTTGAGCAAGAAGTTTGTGTGATACAGATATCTCTTCTCCCAGTAATTCGTGTTGCGATATCGGCGACAACGTTAACAAAACAAACGTCGCCAATCAAGACTAATGTACTTTATGCATTTTGTTGACAAAAGTGTCGGATAAACCAAACAGAATTAGCTATACTATAGTAGTGTTTATCACTTCACATCCCTAGGGGCGGATCAAAGCGGTCAGTATTTCTTCCTGCAATATGTGTGGAGCTATACGTAGGTTTTGAAGTATGATTGGGGGGGGGGGGGGGGGGGGGGTGGGGGGGGGGGTGGTTGGAGGAGTGGCTGGATTGAGCACAAGAAGTTGGAAGCACAAATGACACAATGGAAGGTGCTTTGGAAGAGGGAGAAAAAGAAATTAATTAGTAAATAAGGCAGTCTAAAAGGTTGGATATCTATGGGGAAAATGGCAGAGTTAAAAGGTTATTAGTAATTTCCATCTTGGGTATTCAAACCATGGAGTTGAATGGTCTGGAGGCGCCTTATCCACAGTTTTGCCAGACTCAGACAAATAGCCCGTCTGTGGTTAACTTGTGCCTCAATGCCCTGTAAAGTCATGTCAGAAATGGAGTGATAGGAAGATTGAAGTGATGTCCTACAGGTGTACCTAGCTTTTGGGTGTTGACTGTGGATCTGTTGCCGAAGAAACGCCTTTTGAGTGCAGTTCTTGTTTCACCTATAATTATAATGAACACCACAAACTCTGCAAGATATTTGATAGATTAGATTAGTACAGATGACATGGGCCCCTAGTCTTATGGGTGATACCACCAGTATGGCTGGTGAAGGAGTCACTTTTGTTAAAATTAGTTTGTTTTTAATATTAAGCATTTAGCATTTAGCAAGTTTATTCTGAGTGTCTGGTGCACCCGGATATACAGTGCACTTAACCGCTGCCACTGGCGGCCTACAGCTTTTATAATATTTTTACCATGGTAGAGATTTTGCATGCGCTCATATTTTTCCTCCATAGAGATATAGATTGATCGCATTCAAAACAGCTACCAATGGCGGCCTTTAACTTTTATTGTGTTTTTTCCATGGTAAATTTGCATATTATTACTCATATGTTTTTTAAAGAGTTATATAAACTGTTCCCATTTAGTGACCCCACAGAGATTCAAGATGAATGCATGAACATTTTTCCAGTACAAGTGTTACACTCGGGTGGTGGGTCCTTTGTGATAGACAAATCCTCAGCCCTTCCAGCGAACTACAAGGGTTCATGAAGCATGACATACAAACTTGGTTACTAGGTGCAGACACGCTGTGGTTCAGTCAGCACTTCTCATCGTGTACTTCTTGACATTGAATTGTTGCAGTGTAACCAACTTTCAAATCACCAACATGAGATCTACGGCTTTGTTCTTTGTGGTTGCGATCAGCGGTAAGTCGACCCGTAACAACATGATAATTATCAATCAAGTTAGTTTTGACGATATAAGTAAAAAATTAGTAAAGAATTATATTCTAGAATTGTTTTTAGTCTGATGTTATTGCCAGCCGTTGTAGCTGTCTGTATGCAATGCTTTATGGGAAATTGGTTGATTTGGTAGTAAATGTTTGTTGGTTTGTTTCGTTACAACATCAACAATTCCAATATCGATGTAGATCATCTACCTCAACCAGGCATATTCCTGTCCTGAACTACTCGATACACTTTTCGTTGAATGAAATTAACTTGCTGCTTTGATAATAATCCTGATAATTAATATAGTTTAGGTGAAATCCCTGTTTTGTGTAGAAAATCCCACAGACACTCATGTATGCTGATCGTGGTAAGGCTAAGTGCACAGCCAGATATTGTAGCTAGATGCGGGCGCGATTATTGCGTATAAAATGTTGCAAAGTGGGGTGAGGGGGTATATGGAGAGGATATCAGAGGTTATCATTTTTAAAATCAGTACCCAATGTAGCTATATGCCTTATGATGAAATTTCGAGCATGCAAAATATTTCGGTCTTTCTGTACGGCTCTTTCTGCATGTATTTGTTTTTCTTACTTGTCTATTTGTCTTTTTAATATAGGTTTTCTCGGTCAATTTCGGCAAATGAGCAGCCAATTTAACCACGACGCTATTCTATTTCGCGCGAAATCGAATGCTACTGAAAAGGGTCATTCGATTTCGTTTTATGACTAGTCAAATGTTCTGTTGTGTCATTCGATTTAACAAAATAATCTTTCAATTTTACAATTCAACAAAGCAGCATTCAAATTCGCAGGAACTTTTTGAGGCGTGTGTTTAGTCATTCAAATTCATTTATGGGCAGTCATTTCGGGAATTTGTACAATCTAAAAAACGCTCTGTTAAACTTTTGTTTCCTTTCGAATGTTAAGGGCATAAATAGGGTTAACTTATTGGCACTAGTTTAACACGCATATTTCTAGAAATGGCAGCTCGTGGTCCCTACTCCCCATTCCTGAACAGCACGGAGATGGCACACTCTGCATTCAAGGCTGCAGTTAAACGCATCCTTGGGTTACCTGAGTGGCAACAACGTGTCGGAGACAGACAGGCTGCCCAACAAGCAGGAATGAACATGCAGCAGTGGAGGTGCAATCTCCTTCAACAAGCAGCCATTCAGAGCGTTGAAGTGAAGTGCATGCAGTGGTACAACCATACCCAAACGTATATGCCAAGATGTCTGGCACGCCAACAGATTGATGGTTGAGGAAGAAACAACATCAACAATGAAACAAAAAATAAAAAAATTTAAACATAAAGAAACAACCCATTCAGACACAAAAACAAATTAGGTCTCGGTCAGTTAACCAAAGATCCCCCCCAAAAAAATAAAATAAAAAATAAAATAAAGAAGAAAACAAAGAAGAAGAAAAAACCCTCAAGGGCCCCATGTAAAGTGTACTGGAAACATAGGCCTAACTAAAGAAAATAAGGTTTGCCTGAATTAAAGTGAATTAAAGTTTATCTGTTTATTTGTATTTCTTAAGTCGTACTTATTTGAATTCTCATTTAGCGAAATTGATTGGCTCTTTACGAAATTGAAAAAAATAAATCAGTTAAAAACTCCAGTCGAACCAGCTTTGCTAAATTGAATGATGATTTAGTGTCACGAAAAAGAATGACGATATGCTAAATTGAACACAGTGCTAAAGGAATTTGAATGCCTCAAAACTAAATTGAATGGCCGAATTCTGAATTTGAAACGCAGTAACAACTGGAGAGGCAAAATAGCTTTAATTCGAACGCACGAAAATGAAATCGGCTGCTCATTTGCTGAATTTGACCGAGAAAACCTATAGTTTGTTCTGTTTATGTCTTAGTTTCGTTATTTCCTAAGTTGCATATATAGGGGGTCTATAATTTATCATTAATATATCTACATGTATGTTTCTTGATATCACGTTGACGTTTATTTATGTCAATATGTTAAAGTTGATTTCTTGATGCGCTTCTATGTCACTATTTTCTTCATTTGTGTGTGGATAAGTTTGTTCCTTATTTCGTTTTTCTATTTTTTGTAAATGGTTGACAATTAAATGTTCAGGGGTGTGAGTGGTTTTCACATTTTGTTGATGACAGTTTTGTAAACTTTTGTATTTGTCCTGACGTTGGTAGACTGTTCCATGACGTAATGTCTCATTTCAGTGACTGGGAAGTTCTTGGCCTGAGTCCAAGTCACGGACGATGTTGTGTAAGGATCGTTCTAGGCCATGATTGGCTAGCTTGGAATGGTACGTTACTCAATGGGACAGGATATCTGCGTTGTACCTATGGGATTAGGTTTTCTATAAAATGGGATGTCTGGGCATAGTTGCGGGGAGATTCACGGGATCGGAGGAATCAAGAATTTAGAATGTAACCATGGATTGATGTTAACTTGTTAGCATTATGAAAGAATAAAGGCCTCTGACCACTGCAGCTTGAAGACAGTCTCCGTCGTCTGTATTACTAACGTCTCGTTTCTGGTTAAAGGTACCCAGGTTTAAAAATATAGGGGCCGCTCTACTGTATGTCATAAAGACTCAGGCTATAATAATCCACCCTCCCCTCCCATCAGTGTTGTAGTCAAGACCTGGAAGTCCGAGACCGAGACCAAGACCGAGACCTTGACATCCGAGGGGGAGACCAGCCCTTCCGAGACCGAGACTTTTGCAGTCCGAGACCGAGACGAGACCCGAGACACCAATAAAAGGTCTCGAGACGGCCTCGAGACCGAGACCAGGTCTCGAGGCCTACAACACTGCCTCCCATGTAAGCAGAGGTCCATTCCGCTGCATGCCCATATTTCCATTCCGTTCCTGGTCCCGTGTTTGAAGAGAAGACCTTGGTGATGTGGCCTACCACTGCAGGGAATCAACACCACCGTGCCGACGCCACCACCGGTATCCAGTGCCAACTCCCGGCCCCGGCGACTGGAGCTGACGTCACAATATTGAATAATCCATTTACGTTATAAGGGACAAAACTCAAGTTCATATATAGCAAGACACCAAGCAAGACTTAACGGTAAAAGGCATATCAATAAAGAATGTTAAATCAAAGAGATTGTTCGTCTGAGTAGGGAGAATCTGTGGATAAGGCGTCTCCAGACCATTCAACACCATGGTCTAGAGCAAGGACAGGGTTAGGGTTGGTCTGAACATCCAAGAACGAAATAACAAATAACCTTTTGTCGTATATACTTATCCCCGTCATAGTCTGCCTTATTCAATAATTATTAACTTTTTTCTCCTTTTCCAATCATTTTTTTCTTCAAAACCGGCAGCCGATTTCACGAGACTTTACGCCATGGCTTAAAGGCACTGTACACGTTTGGTAATCACTCAAAATATATATTAGCATAAAAACTTACTTGGTAACGAGCAACGGAGAGCTGTTGATAGTATAAAACATTGTGAGAAACGACTCCCTCTGATGTAACGTAGTTTTTGAGAAAGAGGTAATTTCTCACTAAAATAATAAAAGACTTCTGGCCAGAAGCCTTTTATTCCTATCTGAAAGCACACTAATTTGTACAACAAGGGTGTTTTTTCGTTCATCATTTTCTTGCAACTTCTATGACCAATTGAGCCCAAATTTTCACAGGCTTCTTATTTTATGCATATATTGGGATACACCAAGTGAGAATACTGTGCAGTGCCTTTAAGTTCACTTGCGCAACATTTATAGAGTAAGTTGCGCCACGAAGTTAGAATCGATTTCACGAAAGTTACGCCACGTCTGAAAGTGGTTCAAGTCTTCATGCAGAGCTCGGTATCCAACCCCTTAGCCACCGAAGACGAGTAGCTGGCATAACAGTTTTCAAAAAAATTCAGTGCTCTCTTTTACCCCATCCACTTGACTGTCTCAAACTTCCTCTAAAAACAGCACGCTGCTTTACTAGGCAATCATGTACACAACATCAAGATACTGTCATCATCCCCAAATCACGCACGTCTCAACATCAGAGATCCTTCATATCATCCTGTGCCAGGCTTTGGAACTTACCTGCTTCTGTCGTTGTAGCCCAATCAGCCCAGTCTTTCAAGTCCAGGATTCATAATATCCTTATGAACATGCCCCCTGCTCAGAACTTATGAACTCTAACTGTAGTTTATTACTATTAGCTTCTTGTTCGCTTGAGTAAGGTTTAAAAAAAAAAAAAAAAAGTCTGAATGCTGCGCCACAAAAATGGCGCAACCTACGCACTCAGTTGTGGTGGAAGTCAGTATTTTGTTATTAAACAAGTTATTAAACTGCCAACGGCACAACGTGTTTTACCTGGATAGGCCACACTATTTTCGTGATATCGGCTGCTGGGTCGAATCGTCAGCCACTAACAAATGTTTGCATTTATACCATAAAATTATGTACTTTTGGTTGGTAAGCAGTTTGCAACAGCTAATATAATTTTCTCAATTGTTTTAGTGACACAAGATACGTTATAATGTTACAGAAACTTGAACCGCAAAACTTAACATGAGTCATCTATACTGCTGCGCTGTTTTCAAGATCCGGTTTCTGTTTAGTTGCAAATAATATCCATGTTCATTGTTCTATACATCGTCAGGTCATTCTGTCCTGTCAGGGAAATTGTGCAAATCGTTTAGTAAAGACACATTATTCACACAAAAATTAAAACATGACTGTTTTTGTCCATGTCTGTGAGTACAAAACCTTACCCTGCCATGCCAGCGTTCGAGCAATGGCGGTGCGGTGTGCAGCACATGCGCGCTTGGGTCGGTCTATAGACTTTACGTGTTAAAACGGCATATGTTTAACCAAAAGGTTTTTTAAATATGAAATGAATGTTCAGGATAAAAAGAATTACGACTTTACGACAGCAAAAAAGCTTCGGCAAATGACGAATTCTGCTTCTGATAAATGTTGTTTGTGCCTCGTGCGATTTGAGCAGGTATGCTTTCCGCTCACACAAGCCATTAACCATACGGATCGTAGTCCATGCTATGAAGGTCCTGTCCTCTCAACTGGCCTTTGTGATTCGACACAAAAAGTGCCCCTCTTTCCAGTCAATAAGAAAAACAAAATGTTACAAGGATGGAAAGCTTGTTTCATCTAGTTTCCATAAATCGTGTGACCTAAATTTCTGCCAACTTGCTAGCAAATTTGTCTTTCAATTGAGTGGGACAACCTCCGGAAAAATTTACCAAAATGTGGTGTGACCTCTTTATAAACTGATTATCAGAAAGATTAACGTATTTACTTTACAATAGACTGTGCAAGTCTCGCGCGCATTCGAACTTCCGGGACCATAGTGGTCCCAACCATATGGAGTTTTACGTGGGCGAGATTTTGTTTCGTCAATTATTTTAGTTTAACGTAGTTTATGATTTAGAAAAGTATACATGTTGTTGGGAATGTAATACGAAGTGATAACAAATTTGAAAGTAAAACCAATTCAACAATATAACGAAGAAAACCCGAGAGTTAAGCTTGACCTCAGCTTCCGGTTATTGCAAAAAATTAAGAATTTTGTGGTCGCCTCCGATCATAAAACCTATGTAAATGCTTGTTTTGGATGCGCGATTATACTCGCCAGATGCTGTAATTGCAAAGCGAACCCTTTTCATTGCAGTCTATGGTTGTTGATGCGTCAGCATCCTCTTTTAACTGCGATTAGGGTAAATTTTAAACCCGTTTGGCCATCACGAATCGGCGTAAGGAGTTACTAAAAAGTTAACATCAAAAAAGCATCCTTGTCCCAGAGTTTTAATTTTTTCCAATAATAATTAACACACTTTTGTGTATTTTTTCTCAAAAGCTAAAACTAATTTCATAAAATTGTAATAATTTATTTTTGTTGTTCAGATTTTGTCATGAGATATAATAAAACAAATATTTGATTTCAGAAATAAATTTTTTCTTCGTTTGACGTGTTTTCTCGTTCGGATACGCACGAGACTTGCACAGTCTATACCGAGCACCTTAATACGTTTGAAGAGGGGCTTCAATGTCAAACTCAGTTTAGTGATCCACTCATTTTTCAATAATTGAGTCATTATGAAAAAGAGGTTAAATCTCAAGTTCAAATGGTTTTGAAATGCTGTGGTTGATACCCTTCAAGAGTTTGGGCACTTTTTGTCAAAATTCATGACATCACAGTTCGCATGATCGGTAAATTTTTTACAGAGAATTTTTCAGTTCATTCCTCAATTCTGATGAAATTCAATCAAAATGGCATTGACTTTGAGTTCATGACTGGCTCAGAAAAACATCTTTGGAATATACAGATTCATTTGTGTTTGCTGTCCGATGACGTCATGTTTCAAATTTCGCTCGGAAAGAGTATCAAACAGAATGATATTTCACACTATTTTAACGTGAGGTTTAGAGACTTGTAAATTTTCACCACTTTCAGGAGGATTCTATCAAAAATACTTTCCACAAACAGAGAAAAACGTCTCACGAGTTCGAAGGGATTTTCCCGTATTGAACAGGGCCTAATTTCATGGCTCTGCTTACCATTAGCAAAGAATCGGCGCTCACGGAAGCAGAGAATTTCGTGCTTACGTCACAGGTTAGCAGGGAATTTTGGCTTGTGCGCGTGCGTACTCCACGTTACTAGGCATTTGTTGCTTACACAGCTAGCGCATAAATTCGGCGCTTTCACATGATCGTAAGCGCAGAATAACAACCATAATTGTAATAACAACCATAACAACCATAAATGTAATAAAAATCAACCATAAATGTAATAACAACCATAAATATAATAAAAATCAACCATAAATGTAATAAACCCATCAACCATAAATGTAATAGCCTAAAAATCAACCATAAATGTAATAAAAATCAACCATACATGTAATAAACTCATCAACCATAAATGTAATAAAAATCAACCATAAATGTAATAAAAACCCTTACGAACAAAAATCTTCAGTAATCATTCAAATAGCCAAAATTTTCTCGGATTCAACAAAAAACCAAACACGATCACACTGCTATGAAAAATAAACTCAGAAAATCAACCATTTAAAAAAATGTAATAAAAGTAAACCATAAATGTAATAAGAAATCAACCATAAATGTAATAAAAAATCAAACTATAAATGTAATAACAACCATAAGTCGGTAAAATAGGTTTAGAGCAATATCGGGACGCGTAAAAAATTACGAATGTACAACATCCTTTCAGGAATAACCAAAATTTGAGTAAAAAACAAAAACAGTTCACAGTGAAATATGAGCCGCGCATTGCTGCGATTAGTGTTAACGCATCCCGAATGTTTTATTTTATATTTTTATTTTATCACTAATATTATTATATATCTATATCTATTTTTTATTTATTTATTTTTTTGGGGGGATGAAAACCTATAATATTTTTCAGCCAGGGGGATGAGGAATCACAGGAAAGGAGACGGGGGCAGAAAAGTTGTAGTTGGGATTACATGGATGAGGAGCGAGGAGAGCAGGGGCATGGGGGACGGGAGACGGGAAACTGGGGCACGGGGATTGGGAAACGGAAGCACGAGGACGGGGGCAGAAAGTTTAGAAGTATGGGGGTTTACGGGGATGGAAAACGAGGTTAACGAAGGCCTGGCACAGAAATAGAACCTATGGGGCCTGGGAACATGCGATGGGGCACTGGAGGGGGGAAACCAGAGGCACAGGAACGGGGACAGAAGAATGGGAGTATGGAGTTTCCAGGCAACTGGAGCAACAGGAACGGAAGACGGAAGTCTGTTAGCATATAGACTTGATTCAAGTCCCGTTCTCGTACGAGGTCCCTAGGCAAGCTTACCGTGGCCAAGCCGTAAGGCAGTGCGCCCTCAACGTCAAAATGAAGCTATTGTGGTCCCGAGATTGGGACTTGACGGAGTTGCATCTTACTTCTACATGTTGATATTGGCAAATCTACCAAAATGGGTAGATGCACATATTTCGATCCTAAACTAAGTACTTTACCTCCCGCCCAATAAAAAAAATAAATAAATAAAAATAAATCAAATAAAATAAATAAATAAATAAATAAAATCAACGAGTCTTCTTTTTAAACGCGTTTGATTGGACAATATGTATCTAGCAGAAAAGTTTACATACGCATAAGTGAATAAATTTACATATCAGGAAACTGCGGGATTGTCAAGTTCCTATCCCGATGCGCGGCATATTGGTGCAGTGATGAACATAAAAGGACTCTGCAGTATACTGTTGTCACATGATTATTACATTAAATTTTATGATTTTCACTTCATTTATGGTTGTTATTACATTTATGGTTGATTTTTATTACATTTATGGTTGATTGGGTTATTACATTTGTGGTTGATTTTTATTACATTTATGGTTGATGGGTTTATTACATTTATGGTTGATTTTTATTACATTTATGGTTGTTATTACATTTATGGTTGATTGGGTTATTACATTTGTGGTTGATTTTTATTACATTTATGGTTGATGGGTTTATTACATTTATGGTTGATTTTTATTACATTTATGGTTGTTATTACATTTATGGTTGTTATTACATTTATGGTTGTTATTACATTTATGGTTGATGGGTTTATTACATTTATGGTTGATTTTTATTACATTTATGGTTGTTATTACATTTATGGTTGATGGGTTTATTACATTTATGGTTGATTTTTATTACATTTATGGTTGTTATTACATTTATGGTTGATGGGTTTATTACATTTATGGTTGATTTTTATTACATTTATGGTTGTTATTACATTTATGGTTGATGGGTTTATTACATTTATGGTTGATTTTTATTACATTTATGGTTGTTATTACATTTATGGTTGATGGGTTTATTACATTTATGGTTGATTTTTATTACATTTATGGTTGTTATTACATTTATGGTTGATGGGTTTATTACATTTATGGTTGATTTTTATTACATTTATGGTTGTTATTACATTTATGGTTGATGGGTTTATTACATTTATGGTTGATTTTTATTACATTTATGGTTGTTATTACATTTATGGGTGATACAAGCAGAGCCATGTAATTGGGCCCAGATCGCCGTGAAAGGCCTATATAGAACAGATGCACGGTAGTTCTGCGAACTTTGTTTTCAGCTTGGTGTTTTCTTGTTTGTGCGATTGGAGTTTCTTTCATTCAAGTAGTACAATTTATTTTGGAAATGTGGATGTTTGTAGGCTTAATACTTTTAGTCTCCTTATTATGTCCTTGTTGGTGTCCTGCTGCATTTCTAATGTAATCATTCAACTGACTTGGGAGTCAATATTTCGTAGTTATTTTAATTATGTACATGTAACTCAATCATTTCTTTGTACGTTACCCTGTTCTCAGAGTATAACATCAGTCTAAAAAGCATACTCGCAGTTCACTGATTTTTCCCATATTTTTTTTTCTTTCTAAAAAATAGTATCTGCTGTGTCCAGTTTGGAAACATGTTGGGTGTGCGACAGTGCAGTTAGTGGCCAGTACGACTGCGTTGGCAACAGTGAGGATACAACAGCATTGCTTAACACTCATAAATATTGGACTACAATATGTGACAAGGGATGCGCGGTAAGCATCGGGGTCTTCTTTCCATGCCCAATATTATACTTGAAAGTTGATTTTAACCTAACCCCCAAACACGCCCCTACCCTGGAAATAGTCCCTGCAGAGTGTCTCATCAGCAGGGGAACAATAGACACGGCATCAAGCTTTGAGACCACACAAACATTACACTCAAATATCCTTAGCATTAAAACAAGTGTTTTTCTTTCAACAAAAGCGTTTCTTTTATTTCTACAGTTCCCATTAAAAGGGGCTGTATTATTTTGATCAAAGCTGGCCTGTGACTGCTTATTGAATAGACCCTTCCAACAAAATATGTAAATTGCACATCGCGCGTGCGCACTAACACTTTGGTTGGCAAAATGATGGATTGCAGCATGGAGGTATAACAAAGCAGCATCCCACAAATGAGAAAGTATTGTCATATTGACGTACACCGTCAAAGGCAGAAGTGTTTCTAGTTTGTCAAACCCTTGAGGTTGGGGCCTAAATTTTGGATCGATGATTACGAAAAACTAAGAAGTGTACAAACATCCAAATTACCTTTAAATGAAAAACAAACACAATATAAACAAATTTAAATAGCATTCCCGTTAAAAAAGGTGTTTCGCCCAAGTAGCTGTTTAACGACACCTTTAAACCTCAACTTTTCAGAAAGCGAAGTTCCCAGACAATGGGCAGGTAGTCAGAGGTTGTTTTGTTGGAACCGAAGCTGGAAAGCAACTATGCAGCGGTTCTGATGGATTTTGCGCTAACATCGCCATCACGGGACGTAGGTTCTGCCTTCACTGCTGCAAAGGCAAAAAGTGCAACAGTGCTGGTACTACCACGATGAGTCTGGCTGTGGGTATGGCAACGTTCCTGTCTGTGTTTGTACTCAAGGCTTAGACGCTGGTTACGGCTAGCTGTTGCTACAGAACTCCAATATGGAGGTGAATAGCCACAGTCTTAGCAGAGCCGCTTAAATGAAAGAAAAAGGGGATCCATGAATTTTAAGTAATACATACTCAGATTGCAGATTAACACCGTTAAACGGAAAGTCAGTTCAAAATGACAACTTTTGTTTTACTTTTATACCTACGCAAGTGATTTCCCTTAAGATCGATTTGTTTATCTTTACCAATTTTTCTTAAAGAGAGTTATGATACTGAAAGTTGAAAATTGTAGACTGATCACAAATCCACAGCACTGAGAGACAAGATATTTTTGTAGAATGATGAATATTCACGTCTGGTATTTGCTGTTTACAGCCCAGCCGAATTAAAACATAAAACGACTACATTACAAGAATGACATTAATGGGTCCTCATTGCCATGAGAACAAACAATTGTCTTTGCCCCCAAAACGTTGGTTACGAAGCAGCACATAAAAGGCCGTAATAATAAATAATATATATATATTTTTTTAACAGTTACGTCAAGCCAGTTTTGTTAAGCTGTTAAACCACTCAACAATAATTACTTTCGTTTTGTGTTATAAAAAGTTGGTCCATTCTTACACAAATAGAGCATGTATAACCAAGAGATGGCGCCCTTAAGTCATGATGTATTGGACTATAATTGCGCCACACCCACTTACACAGATTATGATTACTTTTGTTAGACACTGTCTCGTCATCATATCAAGCCTCTTGTAATTCTACAGGTACTTTCATGGTATGTGCGCAAAAGGTCTCTTCTGTACGCACATTCACTCACAGCATACGGTTTGTTTGATTTAGTGAGTAATACCTCGTTGTCGGCGGCACCTCGTGCCCGCCACACTCTGTCAAGGCAAGGCAAAATCTCCTCGCCATTGTTTAGTTTCAACCACTTGCAATACGGAAGCAAAACAGAAGTTCATGTAAAAAAGGTACATGGTTGCTTCAAATAATAACAATTGCAACGAGTTTAAAACAAACTTTTACGAAGATCGCATGAAAATGTTGTTAATGAAATCTCTTTACAAAAGCGTTATATTTCTTAATGTTATAAAGAAAGTAGATAAAGAATAGGCCTATTTACACACGGATAATAGTTAACAGCAAATGCCTTCTTTACAATAAAAGTTTAATACTTTGTATGCCACATAGACTTCCTATATACACAGAAAAAAAAGTTAGCAACAGGCCAAAACACTTTCAACTGCATGGGGGGGGGGGGGCTTATGGTCTATAATCAGATTTTAAATAAGGCGCGAAAATACCATGGGAATTATTGTCAATGAGAAAGTACTACAAGATTCCAAATAACAATAGTGAGATTTTTTTGGTTAAACGTGATCCAAAATAAATACTATGAATAGATTGTTGTGATTTACAAATCCTCGTAAAGAACCTTTGAAAGACAAATCAGAGAAACCTGGCTCGGACTGGAACGTACAAAAATATACCTTGAAGAAAAGGATTGATATCAGTGTTAGAAAAGGTTGTTAGAACTCGGTGATATCAGAACTTACACTGGTGTTTCTCTCATCTGGTAGACCGTGAAAGTCTCGTGCGTATCGAAAAAGAGAAAACAACTTGGACGAAGACTATATTTTTCTATGAAATCAAATCTTAAAAAGTATATATATATATTTTTTTTGATGATGTGTAACACTTTGCTTTTTTGTTTTTATTGGGTGAAATATGTTGTTATTCTATCAGCGTGATTTGTAATTTTGTATTTTTTAGAATATATTTGTTAGTGTTATAAACATGCTCGACAAAGCAAATTGCCATTTCATGGACAATAAAACATTTATTTGCATTGAACTGAATTGAATTATTTTTGAATTTTATTTATAATACACAGCTCTTCAAAAAAAAAAATAAATACACAGAGTATTTTGATACAGCTTCAACTCGTTAGGCTATGATACCGGTACAAATAATTTTTTCAAACTAACATTGAAACGAAATTTAAACTTGGGACCTCGAAACTTGGAAACTTTGCCAATCATACCTGAATTTGTGCGATCAATATGTTTAATGATAATAATTATAAACATCAGTTGGGCAAAAATTCTACTTGCTTAGAAGTAACCAGAAACGGAGGTCAAGTCTTATTCTCTCGTTTTCTTTGTACTTCATATAAAAACAAAAATGCAAAATTTTACTTTCTTGCAACATTATCATATAATTTTGTTTTATAGTTAAACTAAAATATTTGAAGAAACAGAATCACACACAAGTAAAACTCAATATGGTTGGGACCAACTTTGTTCTGGAAGCTCTAATACGTACGAAACTTGCACATTGGCTGCAGATTGTTGGGCAGAAGGCACTTCGAAGCTGATAAGGCGCTATAAAAGTGGGTCTCATAATTAATTGGTCTCAAAATAGCTTTCTATGCTATGTCAAGTTTTTGCACGTTCAAACCGGCTTCATTTAACTTAGGCGATCGAATCAAATAACAGTGATTTCTGGAGGTACTTAAATTCTATTTCCCTCCACTTTGACAATGTTCCTGGTGGAAATATTTCTTCGAATAAGAAACTTTTCGTAAGAACAATCTCAACAGTGAGCTTTTTGTTTCCTTTGACCTCCTTATTGAACCTAATCTTGAACTTTGTCTTGTCTAGAGAGTGCTTTTGTTTCATTCAAATTTTACGGAAATGTTCGAAAAGGCTCGTGATGTTGTAATAATTATGATTATGCCTTGAATAGTCAGTTGTTCAAAGAACAAAGAATTTGATTGAATATTTGAATAGCGATGAGCGATTGATAACCTCAAACCCAAGGGATCCCTCATCACGTTTACTCGTGATCTGCATTGCAAACCTGAAGTGTAGCCCTCACCTCGAAAGATGAGGTTTTGGTCTTCCCCCTCCCCGGTATTGGTGTCGGTCTCCGACACCTGACACTGGTGTTCATCTAAGCGAGAGGGAACAGAAAATAGGAGATAAGAAAACTACCAGTGGATGAACTCTCGGAGGAGGGCGCCTCTAGAGTTGGTCCGCGAGGAGGACCGAAAACGAATCAACCTCACATCGAAATCTGACTTTATAAAAATTTGATCTCAGGAAAAGTGGACCGCTTGAAATAAATTAAGGTTTGGTTAACTACTATTCAAATTCAAATTCAAATCACATTTATTTCCATACTGTCAAAAACACAGCATTACAGAATGCATATACAATGTAATAGCAAACAGAGTAATTTTAGGTGTATACAATCAAAGAAAGGAACAGTATGGAGGCCGATTTGGTAAGCCGAGGCTTGTAGTAATCAGCCTGTGGACAGACAGAGACAAGATAAACGGACAAACAGAGGACGTACGAATAGGAACAAAACAACTTACAAACAACAACAACGCTTAATTAACTAAAATGAAAATATGATGTATATGCCTATATGAAAAAGAACAAATGATGATATACCTGGCAAAGCAGTCAATGGAAAGAAAGCTATGTTACATACTGAGAGATAATGACTCTTTTGAGGGAGGCTTTAAAACGGTTCACTGACGGTTGGCTTTTGATTTCTTCGTCTATGGCATTCCACAAGCGAGGACCATAGAATCGAAGGGTGTTCATGGAATAGGTGGTGCGAGTGAAAGGAACCACGAGATTATGACAAGATCTGGTTTGGTAGGTATGCAGGTCTTGAACAGAAGAGAAATAAGCAGAGAAGGTACTAGGAAGAAGATTTCTGGAATACTTGTACATAAATATTCCAGTATCTTTTTATTTATGTCAGAAAGTGTAAGGGTGTTGAGCTGTGCAAAAAGTGGTGCAGTGTGAGCACGAGGATGTGAAGAAGTACAAAGGCGGATAGCCCGTTTTGAGTGACAATGAGGGAGTGCAGTTTGTTATTGCTTGACCGAGCCCAGACAATTATTACAATAGTTTAAGTAAGGCAGAATAAGTGTATTGTAGAGTAAGACCATTGAAAAGGGTGGAAGAAAATAACGCAGTTTAGACAAGACACCGGTATTACGAGGAGTGATTTTTGTAAGAGAAGAGATGTGATTAGACCAGGAAAGTTTGTGGTCAATAATGACACCAAGAAATTTTGTAGAGTAGACCCTGGTGATAGGAATATTGTCTATAGTAATAGGGGGAAGATCAAGGTTGATTGAAGTATTAGATTTGGAAAAGAGAATAAAGCTGGTTTTGGAGTGATTTAAAGACAATTTATTTGCCTTTAACAACATAGAAACGAGAGTAATTGTTCTGAATTCAGTGTGTTGATCAGAGTAGCAGAGTTGGGACTGGAATGGAAAATAGTTGTGTCATCAGCAAACAGTGTGAAAGATAGCAAGGAAGAAGAAAGATACAAATCGTTGATGTAGAGAAGAAATAAAAATGTGTTCTATTTTCGGAATATGTGGCTGGTTATTCTCCGCGAATACGAGGCGTGTATGTAAACACATACACCGCTCACATGTCAAAATGGATCGTCACAAAAAAACACAAATTGAAGACGCGTCCAAAAAGAAGAAACCTCGTCAATCAGGGTAAAAAACTGACATGGGACTAACCGAGAGAAACGAACGGTGTTGTTTATACCTAATGTTTATTGTGGACAGGAGGAAAGAACTTAAACACAGCAACCACAGCAGCACTCTGATCAGCAAAATAATAGTTTAGCATGTGATTGTGAGCACGTACTACGACTGAAATAAGACTAGTGGGAACATGTCGGCCATTTATGGGAGTCAAAATCTTGACTCCCATAAATGGCGGACCGTGTTAGTTCACGAACAAAAGGAAAACCACACAATTTTGAGGAGTATTTGTGCGGATCATTATATTCTACTTTTAAAATATCTTTCCAACCGTGTTCATTTCACATCAAACGCTTTTTATAGCCCAAAGCGCCCAATCCAAAGGCAACGTGTACCTTTAACAGCTCGGCCATGACACCGAGAGTTGGACAATCGACAATGTAATACAACATTGAATGTATTACGTATTACCTATGCGAGGAATACGTTTCTCAATAACCAAAACAGATCACACCAATTTGTTTACAACATGTAACAAATTACTTATCAATTTATCCATGTAATTAGTAAAGGGATCGTATATCATCCGATCGTGTAACCATTACAACAATTTATTTTTGCAACGTAACCCCCTCTGATGCCCTAAGCCTGCGGAGTGAAAAACCAGAGATGAAAACTCTTCGATAAAATACTGTGGTAAACCCCGCCTACATTTAATACGATATACAATAGTTAGGACCCGGGATATAAATGCGGTCGCTCACCGTTTCTCATCTTGAATGTTTATAAGGACTGCATTCCATCCTATTGTAAATGTACCAACATAAATACAACGGAACTTCTTAGTAACTGTAGTTCTTCCTGAATTTCACTGGAACAAAATACAAGATTATAGGGACCCGTTATATTAATAAGAATAATATAATAGTAATATTTAATTGATTATTATAGAATCGAGCCTGCCGGTGCGCAGATGGCCCGTGCCGCCCAAGCACCTCCTTTTATACTTCCCATTTGAATGCTCCTATATCTTCATACGCGTGCAGCGGAGTGATATCTACCTTTATTAAGAAATATATTTCGTTCTAATTCACCCAGTTCAACCAAACGAAATAACTTGTTCAGGTTTCCTCCATTGTGACTAATCACTCGGGCGGAATGTTTAATCTGAAGCCCAAAGTCGAGGAGACGACAAGGTAGAATCCAATGTGAAAGCAGGCGGGCAGGCGCGGGCTACCTTTTCAGTGCAAAGGTGATGACAAGATAGAATTTTTGGTTTGGCCCGATGAAAAGTGCACGTGAAGAACACTCCGACAAGCAGTGATCACTATAGTCTTAACATTAACCTTGGTCCATAATCGGAATGGGGCGGACTTATTCAACTGATCCAAACAGTGGCCGGTCTGGGTGGCTTGCTGTTTTAGCTCTATGGACTGAGACCTTTGTGTACGTCGGGATAATCAAGGGTGTCGGAATCATGTTGCCTACTTTGCAATATCAGTTCCAAACCCAAACCTGGGTGATTGGATGGATGGCAGCTTTAATTTTAGCCACGTCGGGTTTAATCGGTAAGAATAAAGTAAAAGCATTCCTTGTTGTAGTTAAAGACTAATTGAACATCAGTATAGCTGCATACAAAATAAATAAAAAATAGAGTAGTAATACGCTTAACCCTATTAGGACCGCGCGCACATTGTTCCCCTCATATTTTTGCCCGTAATTCTTGTTAACACTGTACCCGATCACCACCATTTACTTTTCTGACGTTTCGCAATATTTATTGCTCGAATACTTTGGAAAATACGAAGGGGAGGGGGCACTATATGCCTCTCCCCGGTTCCTGTAAGTCCAAAGAAATCTCGGCCCTGGTTAGGGTTAAACTAGGCTGTACTCGCAGGGTGCATACGGGTGCAAATGTTTTTTTCTTCTTGATCAACACTGATACAACATTTGAGGGACATTAAAAGCATCCGAATCGTATTCGTAGCCATCGTAGTTTCAACGAGTGGCACTCAGGTAGGAACCACTTTATGTAGACCTCCCTGAAAGTTACGGACGAGCACCAACCAAAAATACCAAGGTAAAATCCATACGACGACGCCCTAAATATAGTATTATGATATATTCTTCACAAGAAAACAGCAGCAGTATAACGTGCGACAAAAAGGTCAAGGTGAAGCTAGTTTCATAGTTTACAATACCGAGGTCAACTATTGAGATTATTAATACAACATAACAAGCTTGAATACACACTCATTCACAATTCAGGAACATACACCAGGGCCGTAGGAAGCTATTCGGCCGGTACGGCCATGGCCGTACCAATATTTTATTTTTTATTATTTTTTATTTTTTTTCGTTTCGTTTTTCTTTTACTGTTTTTTTCTCCCTCCCCGTAGCATTTGTTTGCCCGATATCAAATTTGAATCAAGTGAAATAAAAAAAAATAAAAAAAAAAATCTTCAAAATAAAACTCATTAGTAACGAGTTCATTTCCCTTTGCGCGCTAGCGATCGTTTATTATATAGCTAGCTACGCGATTGAGGCTATAAGGACTTTATTAAGGGCTGCCAGGTCACGACCTCTACCCTTTGGTCATCCCTGTCAATGTGGTCTACATTCAGGTACGGTTTGTGGGCACACGATCGATCGTGTACATGTCATGCATGTCGACACTACTGCACGTTGCGTTTTTCACGTGTGAGACATTTTGTTATTTGAAATTATGAATGTTGTAGAAATCGAACATAATTATTATAATATTTTCCGATTGATTTTATATTTCATAATTTCCCTTAACATTCATTTCAAATTACAATGTGAAACTACTATCATTAAATACTTTAATTGTTGTGTAACTTGCTTTTATTTAAATAATTTGTGAAACTTATAAATTATTAAAAACAAATTTGTGCGCTTTGTTTTCTCCAATGAATTCAAGGAAGGATACAATTAACCAACTGATTCTGTAACACTTTCCAATTTTCAGTGAACTAATTGTTCATATAGAAAATCATTAAATAATGACCTTTGGAAATGACATTTGATCGTTTATTGTTGCAAAAATAGTTTATCAAGATTAGTTTAAAATGTTTTTAGAGAGTAAACCAATAAAAATGATTTTTATAATTTGCTCAAAAAGTGAGGGAAAAGTGGCCAGGAATTACGTCATATTGCACCACAGAGCATCTAGAATGAATTTTTTTTAGGGGCCCTTAAGCGGGCCCCGGACCCCACGCCGTAATGGGGGTGGGGGTGGGAATTTGAGTACAATAAAACTGTTTGCTTTTGAGCTATAGGTGGGCATTAATGATAATTATGTTTAATACTGTTACAATTTCAACGTGTTTTCATTGAGTAGTATTACCCCCCACTTGGCCCAGATCCTACCAGCAGCAGGCTTCAAGTGCTGGATATGATGCCCCAAAACGGCACATGATTGGGGTTTTTTACAGCCAGGTGCACCTCAAAAAATCCCAACAGTAAATGAGGTGGCCTTAATTATGAGCTGTTATAGTGCCCCCATTACCTAATTATGTCCAGGGATAGTGCCACATGCATCAATACGTACAGCACCTTCCCCCTCCCTATTTTGAAGATGGAAATATGAGTACTTAAGAAATATTATTAAAGAGTAAACCAATAAAAACGAATTTTATAATTTGCTCAAAAAGTGGGGGGAAAGTGGCCAGGAATTATGTCATATTGAAGTGTGTGCGCCTAATAAGCGACCACTCCATGTGCTCTCTCTCTCTCTTCTGCAATTGTTTATGTCACTTGAGCTCCTATTGTGTTCAATTTCATATCTGTGGATAGGGCTTTGTACCAGGATTCTACTGGACTCTTTTTGTGCTGTGTTTGTGATTCTACATTTGAGTTTTTAATGGAAATGTTTCGCTGAGTTTTTCTTCTGTACTGAGACTTCAACCATGCATGTTTGCCATCTACTTGTACATGGATTCTTCATTCACCTCTGTTTATTGAACCTGTCCTTGGGAATCTGGGATAATCTTCTATTGTGCATGTTTATTGTATTGTGCTAGTTTTAGCACCTTGCTACTGGAACAATGAAACCATTCACCCTTCTGTTGACCATCTTCCTGTTTGATGACTCATTACTTGGGCCTATTGCAAGCACTTGTTGGAACTACATGTATATTGGAACAAATGAACAGTATGGAAAACAACATCCTCGACATCATAAATATTTGAGTCGTCGCATTCCATACTATTGCAACTCAAGTTCTACCTTTCAGCTTCAACTTCTAACATCTGGTGACATTAATCCTAATCCAGGACCTATTTCCTGTAACTCTGACAACCCTAGGTCTTCCAGTTCTCGTTTGTCTCCTTTTACTTATGATCGTGATGAACTCTTACTATTGAACTGTGCTTCCAGTTCTATTGATTTCAATTATACCCTGGACCCCTCTGTTTTGGATCATATTAAGCATCTTGGATTAAATGTCACTCAAAGTAATAACTCAAGATGCAATCGTCGTACACTTAGAGGGAAAAAGGGTGGGCGTCGACGAATGAAACAGTTAATTACCCACTTCCATATTGAATACCTCCATTGCTGTACAGTCTAATAGTAATAGGAATCTTCGTTTTGCTTTATGGAATGCTCACTCTGTTAAATCCAAGGATACATCTACTGCACTCTGTGATTTTGTAATCAGTCATCAGTTAGATATACTTGCCATCACAGAGACATGGCTAACTGGAGGAGATCGAGATAATCGTACTCTTGCTGACATCAGTAACACTTTACCTAACTATGTTTCCACCACTCTCCACGTCTCCACTCAAGGGCAGGTGGTGTTGGTATCATTGTGAGAATTGGTATTGATATAAAAATTCATAAAAGTCAAGAGTATAGAGCTTTTGAACACATGGAGCTCACTTTATCATCAATGTCATCGTGTTTCCGTCTACTCATCATCTATCGACCTCCACCTAACAAGAAAAATAATCTCACATTTCAAATGTTTCTTGAAGAGTTTGGATGCCTAATTGAATCACTCATCGCTATCCCCTGCAGTTTTCTCTTGTCAGGTGACTTTAACTTTCATATGGATGCTCCCGGCAATCGTGAAACTGTTATTTGTCGTGACTTGTTAGATACTTCCAACCTTCAACAACATGTTACTTCATCTACTCATATTGCTGGACATACACTGGATTTACTAATTTCTAATATCACTGATGATTTAATTTCTTCGGTTTCAACTCATCAAGATCTTCCTTCAGACCATGCTGCTGTGAAGTGTCTAATTAATGTTGCTCGCCCACCAGCATCAACTAAGAAATTACTTACTCGCAAACTTCGTTCAGTTGATATTGCTTCTTTTAAATCTGATATTTGTAAGTCTTCTTTGATGACGGATCCTGCCACCGATTTAGATGAGCTTGTTATGCAGTACGACTCTGTTCTTAAGGTTATTCTTGATCATCATGCTCCTGAAGTTGTAAGATCCGTCATACTACGCCCTCATGCTCCATGGTATAGTGATACTCTACGTGCAGCCAAGCAGGAGAAACGTCGCCGTGAGCGAAAATGGTTAAAATCAGGCCTTGCTGTGCATGATGAGTTATACAAAGAACAGTGTATCATATACAGAGACCTTGTTACCAACGCTAAATCTAACTATCATAGTCGTAAAATATCCGAGTGCAACCAACGAAATCTGTTCCGTGTTATTGACAAGCTTTCTACTCCCAAGTGTATGAAAAAGCTCCCAAGTTTTGACAATCCTATTGATTTGGCCAATAATTTCTCTGATTTCTTCGAGGATAAAATTAAGAAATTGTATGGTAGATTTGATAATATTCATCCATCACCCATCTCCGTTGATATTCATGATCATTGCAATTCTTCGTTCACCACTTTTCGTGTAGTCACTTCTGATGAAGTGATGGAGATGATAAAATCTTGTACAGCTACCTCCTGCAAGTTGGACCCTCTGCCATTATCTGTTTTTAAGGAGCGTTGTTCTGAATTGCTGCCAGTCTTCACAGTGATTATTAATAGGTCTTTGTCTTTTGGTCATTTCCCCGATCATCTTAAGGAGGCCTGCATCCTGTCATATTTGAAAAAGCAAAATTTGGACCCGGAGTGTTTGTCAAATTATCGTCCTATCTCTAACTTGAGATTCATCTCCAAATTGATTGAGCGTGCAGTTGTTAGTCAACTTCATTCAAGACTATCTCTGTGAAAATAACCTCCATGCTAAAATGCAGTCTGCTTATCGTCCTTTCCACAGTACTGAGACTGCTCTCATTCGTGTACAGGATGAAATCTTGCGTGCACTGGACAATCATAAGGAAGCGATCCTTGTGCTGTTAGATTTTTCCGCAGCATTTGACACTATCGACCATAAGCATCTCCTTCAACGTTTATCTTCTCGCTATGGAATTACTGGAACTGCCCTTAACTGGTTCTCTTCTTATCTGAACAACAGAACCCAGCATGTTCTCATCAACAATGCTAAATCCGATCGTCATCACCTCTGGTGTGGTGTTCCTCAAGGTTCAGTAGCTGGACCTCTTGAATTTATAATGTTCAGTGCACCCTTACAAGACCTCATTGCTGCCCATGGTATTTCTAGTGTTGCTTATGCTGACGACACCCAGCTTTATGTTACATTCGATCCAGCTGATCGTGCTTCTGCCATTGCAAAAGTTGAATTATGCATTCAAGATGTCAAATCTTGGGCTTTGTCCAAGAAACTCGCTTTGAATGACTCCAAAACTGAGATCTTATTTTTAAGATCTCGTTTCACAAAACAGATTTCTCCGCCACCCTTACATATTGCCCAGTTTGTTATTGAACCATCTGAATTTGCCCGTAACCTCTCGGTGTAACTATGGATTCTTCATTGTGCATGAATAGACATGTTGATAATGTTTGCAAAGCAGCTCTCATGGCTATCAGAAAAATAGCACAGATTCGTCGTTACCTGGATGAAGCTACTACTCTTCGTCTTGTTCACGCTTTCGTCACAATTAGACTTGATTCCAGCAATTCTCTTCTGTATGGACTCCCTGATAAAGATCTCGCTAAAATTCAACGTGTACAAAACACTGCTGCTCGCCTCGTTTCTTGCTTGCCTCGTTCTCACCATATTACACCAGTACTAATGAAATTGCATTGGCTCCCAGTAAAGTTTCGTACAATTTATAAAATTCTTTTGTTAACTTTCAAAGCTCAAACATGTCAATCTCCTGCTTATTTATCTGAACTTGTTCACCATTATTCCCCTACTCGGACTTTACGTTCATCTCAACAGTCATTGCTTACCACAACTACAAGAGCTTCTTCCATTTTTTTAACGGTCAAAGATAATTTTCTTATGCTGCTCCATTTCTTTGGAATAGTCTTCCTGTGCATATTCGCCAGGCTAGTTCTTTACATTGTTTTAAGTCTCTGTTAAAAACTCATTTGTTTGAAATTGCTTATTTGTAATCTGCTTACTTGTAATGTATCTTTCACTCTTTGTATATGTTATTGTTCTCTTTATACGCTTAGAGGCTTTTGCATTAGGCGCTTTACAAATGTCTTTATTATTATTGTTATTATATTGCACCACAGAGCATCTAGAATAAAAGATTTTCCGGGGCCCTTAAGCGGGCCCCGGACCCCACGCCGTAATGGCTTCGCGCTAGCATTTACTCCTATTCTCCAAATGGGCCTGACCAATGTTTTTGAGCTTCCTACGGGCCTGTACACAGCGTGTTATACTATGAAGTACACTATGACTAGACTGACATCTGTTTTTTATAAACTGACAAATACATGAATAAAAACATTGCCTATGAAAAACCCGGGGTGTCACATTTTATAAATACCGAAGAGAGAATCAAGAGTAACATAATATGCTGTAAAAATAACACAAATTAATTTAAATGTTTTGGCATAAATAGGTGTTATTTTAACACCCTATAGACGATGTGACCTGTGACATCACATGTTTACAAAAGAGCCACAGAGCCTGGACTTCCTGCAGGCACATTTGTACACAGATCAAAGAAAAAAAAGAAAAATCTTATGTTTTATGGAGATTGCAGTGTCTGATTTTTCTCAAATTTTGATATGAAGAAAAAGGGGGGACATCTCGAAAGCTGTACAGCTGTTGCTTTTGTAAATTTAAAATTTATGTGAAAATTATGACACAAAATGTAAATTTTCCCATGTAGCCTGTGTAGTATCTTGCCCGGCAGGAAACGCTTTAGAATGTACAAGGTCACCACTCTGTTAGCAAATAGTGGTCTATCGTGTAAATTTTTTTTCTACCTATATGGTACAACACCATGCATGTTGTCAATTTTAACACCCCAGATTTTGCAGTCAGCTCATGTTATAATACTGTAGCGAACGGCCTAAGGGTCCTTGTTTCTAATTGTGACCAGCCAGACTTGTTTCTCTTCGCTGCCAGGCCCTTGTAAATACTCATTGATTGTATAATTCTCCTTGTATAATATAGCACGCGATGCACTTGCGATCGCGGCGCACCAGGCGATGTGTTTACATTTTACGGCACCGCCAGCGTCTAACATTGTACATACACTAGCGCCCTCTTTAGTTTGTTTACACTTGTAATTAATTTGCGTAATTTATTCAACTTGTGTATTCAGGGATGATCGCATTCCTAGAATACCCAAAATTGTACCTGGGAATAAGTAAGTGGAGGTAGCTGCAGCGACACTCACATATTTGGCACGATCGAGGCCACACCTTTCCTGAGAAGTAGAAGGAATAATTTGTCGCCGGGCTGCGAAATAATAAGTTATTGAGCCCTTGGGTACAACCCCGACTTTGAGGCAAGGAGTGAGGTGGAGCAAGATCCCCGTAAGTACTTTAACTTTAAAATTATTATTGTCATACCAAGTTTTACTTGCACAACCCTTACACTTTTAAGACCGAAAATGCATTTTGTATATCTCAACGGGGTCGGCAAGATTTTAAATGGATTTAGTGCCGAACATCGATTATACTCCATCCATTAGGATATGTCTTTATGTACTAAGCGTACAAAAGTGTTTGAATAGATTTATATTTATTCATAATTATCAGAAAAGATTGCATTTTAAGGCAACTTAAACTTAACTATCTCTTTCTTTTAAAATTTCAGAGAACCATGGCTGTCGTTTTATTTTTTCGTATAACATGATACTCACAAGCCTGTAAATACCCGGAATAAACTAACTTTATAAATCAAAAGAACTATCTCGTTGTCATTCCCTGAGTAACCTTCCACCAACTCGGTTACATAATACTGCCGAACAACAAGAAAAGGGGAGCCCGAGAATGGACTGGAGGAAAACCAACTTTATTCGTATTTTGTATGTTTCTTCAGACTTAATATATTCATTTTTTCAAACATCTCAACCCCGGATCGAGCGCCCCCTAGCGGTGGCTTGATTTTCAAATTAATCAAATTGGGTCGTTCTACTCTATGTCGGACGAAAGACACGTCTTTTGACTTCTATGTTATTTCTCCTAAAGGTATAATCTTTCCAATTTATCTGACATTTCTCTTTTATCATAAATAGCAACTACTTAAACAATCCCTTGCATTTATATTTTTGTTATACCTTTGACTAGATTTATACCATCAAAAGGTCTAATAATGCCAAAACAACTACCAACTAAGGCCATCAATAACAATTGTAGTTGGATGGCAACATTAAAGGTACAAATAACGTAAAATAACTTGTCTCCTGGCAGGTTCCCGCCAAAACCTTTATGGCGTCCGCCATCTTGGAAACGCACATCTATTTAATGAAAAAAACTTGCAAACTTGTACAAAATATATTACAAGAAGTATTACTAAAGAGCTCGACTTTCTCTTTCTAATAATCCAAACTAATAGGTAATAAATAAAGAGAAGGTTGATTAAACTGAGTCCCGAGTTAGGGCGGAACTCTCGATTGACGAATCTCAATTCGGAATCTTGACAAAACAACATTAAAAAGTGGCTATAAATCTAATCAAAGGTATAACAAAAATATAAATGCAAGGGATTGTTTAAGTATAGCTGCTATTTATGATAAAAGAGAAATGTCAGATAAATTGGAAAAGATCATACCTTTCGGAGAAATAACATAGAAGTCAAAAGAAGCGTCTTTCTCCCGACATCATAGAGTAGAATGACCCAATTTGATTAATTTGAAAATCAAGCCACCGCTAGGGGGCGCTCGATCCGGGGTTGAGATGTTTGAATAAATGAATATATTAAGTCTGAAGAAACATACAAAATACGTTTTCCTGCCCGTCACAGTAGTTTTAAATAAATTTCAAAACCCATCTCAATCACTTATGTAAAATAAAAATGCAGTGGTTATAGAATTTCAAACACTAGAAGGCAAATGTAGCAGGCAAATGTTAAAAGTTATAAAATATAAAATAATGTTAGTATGAACACACAAACCATCAAATAGAGATTCTTTGTCCTTTCCGGTTAGACAGGAAGCCGTGTCAAACAGGTCACTATCAAATATAAAGAAATTGCATTCTTCAACAATTCCCAGAAAATGCAAAGATTCATTACAGCTGTGGTTCTGAAGATATGAATTAATTTTTTGTAAAAATAACCTTTAGAAATTAGTGCTATTTAAAACTTGTCACATTAGGGCGCTGTTGAAAATAGTGATGTCATTACTCTTTTATACGTTGGGAGATCTAGGGGTCAACCTTTATTTCATGCAGAGAAACATGTCAACATTTCATATCATATTATTTGCATACCTCAAAATGAAGCTGGGAATACATTTTTCATTTCAACTTCCGGTTTAGACCCGGAAGAAAAGGTCAAATTGGGTCATGTCAGTGCAACTTTAATGAAGTAGGTTAAAGCCTTTCATTATGAAGTATGGATTGTCTAAGTAGCTCATGGAGTTCAGGAGATATGAATTTTCAAAGTATTAAACTGTTTAATGTAAGTGATGTCGTCACGAACACCCGATCCGACTACCCACCGCTGCTAATAAGCAAGGCTTGAGGGGGGAGATGCCATACTATAAGCGTGCCCGAAATATATTATCATCTTACATAATATCACCCGCCACGCTTGTTAGCGAGGCCGGTGTCATAGGGAAATCTATCCCCCGGAAACTCTGTCCCCCATATGGGAAATTAACGTGGGATGGAGGAGGATGATTCAAAAGAGGATGCTATCAAAAGCAGTTTGTACACAGTTCTCCATATGGGGGGACAGAATCTCCGGGGGGACAGAATCTCCTGCCACACCGGCGTCGCGCGGTAGAGAATCAGTCACACCATTAGGCTAACTTACCATAATCATTGATCGGCAGAATCTCTACCTAAGCACCTGAATACAAAGTGGATGTGTTCAATGTGGTTCATCCATTGATGATTCGGAGACATTTTGTGGCGAAAACTTCCGCAACCACAACTTTGCAGAAGAAGTCATTATTTCATGAGGCTGCCATGATGGCGGCCTCGCTAAACAAGCGTGGCGGGTGATATTATGTAAGATGATAATATATTTCGGGCACGCTTATAGTATGGCATCTCCCCCCCCCCCCTCAAGCCTTGCTTATTAACAGCGGTGGGTAGTCGGATCGGTTGTCACGAAAGTGCTGTCATGTGCTGTTGCCGATCCAACTATAGGTGAAGTTTGAAAGTTAAATGAAAGTTGTGAAAGTGTGTCTTTGTTGGCCGATAATAAATGCACACCACTTGGGATGAGGCGTGAGTGCATAGACTTTCCAAGCCAAATAAACGTGGGTCTTTACATATTTAGGCTTTAACGTCCGATTTCGACCAGAAGTTAAGGTAAAATTTATATCATCTTTTTGTAAAAAAGTTTGAGCAGCATAACGGACCTACAACCTGATGTAAAAAGTGTGAAAAGTTGCATGTTGTTCTTGATATTTGAACTAAATATCAAGACAAAATGGGATCAATTTAAGTGTAGATTTCCCTTGTATAGCGTAGCAAAGTGCTACACAAAATGTACCAGTTGCTACTCAAAAATCATCACTTGCTACTCAGTATAAGCATTCCGTGTGCACAAAACTTGTTCAGTCTAAATATTTTGCTATGCGAGTTTCTCTGATAAGTTTGTTGGAGTAATTTGATACTCGGGCATTTTGCAAAAATTCAAGTTTGTGTTACTTTAACACCCTCTGATGTTAAGTTTGATTATTATTATACATTTCACATATCTCACGTGCTGGCATAATACAAAATGATGATTTACATTTTTTTTGAAACCGACTACACTAATGATATTAGTAGGAAAAGGGCAGAGCTAGTGAAATGAAGGCAAGTCCCAGTAAGCGTTTGCTTGAGTTGGGAATGCCAAACAGGACAAGACAGACAACGGACAAAAATACAGACAGCCCAAACATAAACGGACAGACAGAGAAGAAAACACTAAAGGAATAACTGAAATAATTTAAATGAATACAAATAAGTTACTATTACGGTAAATAATGACAAAAATAATATGCATTAAAAAAGCAAATAGCAGATTTTTGCAGTTTTTGCAGTGTATGGTTTGTATGTATTTATAGGTTTCATTTTCATGCTTAGGCCTATTTTGCAAAATCGCTGGACGTCAAAAAACCCCGAAAAACCCAGTAGTTTGGTAAATTAATTACTTTTCAGTGTTATGGAAAGTCATTGTAACATAGAGGGCCGAAACAACACAACGATTGAAAAATGCGATAAAAATAATTTTGATTCTTTTAAAATATAATTGAAAACTTTTTCCTGAATATGGTTTACAGATATTTATTTATTAAAATACTTTATTTATATTAATAGTGGAAAAACATGAACATATATATGTTTTGTATAATTTGGCATACCTTTTACAAACATTTCCAAACTTCTTCAATTTTTGATCCACACGTGATCATTGGAATTAGAGAATGGTATTAAATTTATTCTGCAATCCAAAAAAAAAAAACCCAAAACAAAAAAACATGTCTATAGTTGTACCCATTCTGCTAAATCGAATGCCAATTTTGCATTGCTTAAAAGAACGACTTTAATTAAATACAATGCTATATAAACTCGTATGCCTCGAATTAAAGCTAAATTGTTATTAAATGATATTAACTTAAAGTGTTGTAAAGGTGCATTGAGCAGTCTATAAAGTTATGCATTTTCTCACATAAATGTAGACTGACGTATAACAAAAACTGAAGGGGAATAATTAATTTCATTTTGATGATTTTATGACAGGTCCCTTTGCTGGGGTGTTAAGGAAAAGATTTGGCACTGGTGTCGTCATCATGGTATGCGGCCTAATGATCGGAATGGGTGCTATTGCAGGGTCCTTTGCTGCCACAGCTGCCCAGCTTGCATCTAGTTTAATATTGCTTTCAGGTATGGATAGTTAGTACATGTACTTGGTGGTAGGCCTAATCATATGTTCCTTCCCCCTCGCATCAAGAAAGCCTCCACTGAAGATCGACAATGACATCGACGCCGACGCAACGCCGAATTCTTCGACACTTGATCCCTCAACCTCCCTGCTCCTCCCCACTCCAAACACTTAGGGTCCATAATGTAGCAAACATTAAATATATAATTATCACTGCGCCTGTACTAGCATTCATGTTGTATAATACTGCTAACATTTGAAATACAAAATATTGTCATATTTTTACGGAAGCGTATAGTGCCGCCACATGATTTGAAAACCCCCACTCTAATCGAACACGTGCACACAGTAACTATACGTACACGATAACTCCGGACTTATCATGTACGTACACGATAGTTATCTTTTACATACACGAAAAGTCTAAAGTTATCATGTACGTACACGATAACTCCGGACTTATCATGTACTTACACGATCGTACACGAAAAGTCTAAAAAGAGTAAGGAGAGTGAGCAATTCTGTTTTGTTTTGTACTCATTTTCTCATAGAAAGAGTCCTCATGTGAGTTGAGAAAAATTTACAAGTCTCTAACCTCACATTAAAATGGTGTAAATTGCCATTTTATTCAATACTCTTCCAGTGCAAAAATTTCAACATCAAAAACATTTGATGACATCATTCTGAGAAAAATGGACCTCAACATTTGTGTACGGGGATGTTTTGGTTCAGTCACAACTTTCCATAAAATTTAATCAAAACAACCGTGAATTTGACATTTTCTAACTGTCGAAAAATTCCTCCTTGGAATGTAAAGATCTGTTAGTTGTTGAATAACAAGAGCGTCATGTTTCAAATTTCGCTCAGAAAAAGTCAGTTATGAACTAAAACATCCCTGTTCAATGTAGTGACCCATTTTTCTCAGAATGATGTCCGCAGATGTTTTGATGTTGAACATTTTTGCACTGGAAGGGCATCGAATGCAATGGCAATATACACCATTTTTATTATGAGGTTAGAAACTGGTAACTCTCCCCCATTCACACGAGGACTCTATCTATTGGAAAATGAGTACACCACAAAATTGAATTGGTAACTTCCCTTCCTCTTTAAGTTATTGTGTAAGTATGGTGTGCGTAAACGACAATAATCGTGTACACACACGATTACAATCGTGAACGTACACGATAATTATTGTGTGCGTACAAGAATGTTTTATGTACGTAGACAATAATTATCTTGTACCTACACGATTACAACGTACGGACATGATAATTTTCACATACATACACAATAAGTCCGGAGTGATCGTTTACGAAGACGATAGTTATTGTGTACGAACACGATAAGAGTAGTAATTTTTTCTTTATTAAAGTGGCGGCACTATGCCATATCTTGACAAGTTCTCGGAAAAGACGTAAAGTTTAATCACAACAACAGAACAAAAAAAGTTAAATGAGTGTTGTATGAGTTGTAATTGTCATTATAACGGATTTGTTGTTGCTATCAGTACTTGGAGGTGTCTATCCACACTTTGAATATTTTTAAAATAAAACAAATCAAATTTTTACGGAAGTGGAATTTTGTATAAGAACAAGTGGTGTTGATACGGGGCCAACACATTCTGACTGAAACCTATTAGGTAGGTCTACAATGGAGGGGATCGACACTTCCCTTTTCATTGGATCTGGTATTTTCCACCCAGATGTCGCCATTTTGCATCATCATACTCTAAGATTTCTTATACTTATTTGAAAAAAAACACCACACCTGTCCTTACTTCAAACCACAAAATGAGCGGGAAAGGACGGGAGTAGATGAGCGTGAATTTTGTCATTAAAGGCCTGTGTAGTTTTGTTGTTGAAAATGCCTTTTTGGCCAAGCTTTTCGCCCGGGCGAATTAGAAATCCGCCCGGGCGGAATGGCTATTTGTTTTACCATGTCTTTTATACACTTCCGTAGATTTTTGTTTTTGTATTAAAGGCACTGAACACGTTTGGTAATTACTCAAAATATATATTAGCATAAAAACTTACTTGGTAACCAGCAACGGAGAGCTGTTGATAATATAAAACATTGTGATAAACCACTCCCTCTGAAGTAACGTAGTTTTTGAGAAAGAGGTAACTTCTCACTAAAATAATAAAATACCTCATGCATGAAGCCTTTTATTAGCATCTGAAAGCACACAAAATTGTGCAACAAGGGTGTTTTTTCTTTCTTTATTTTCTTTTTTTAAATATTTTTTTTGATCCCGGGATCCTCATTTATTGTACACTGTCTCTTCTCATAATATCAGTACAATCCTATTCTTATATACGACTTAGGCCTATATAAATTAAACGTCTATTTAGAAAGTAGGTTACCAGTCAGCCTTGACCTAAAATCAAAAAGGAGTCCCACTTCTGATAGAATTTGAACCCGTCTCCGTTAGAATAGAACATACATTTTTCCATCGAAAACTAGTTCCTTACTTCTCTTTTTAGAACTAAAAGTGATGGACGTTTCCCGTTCATTTTCATTTTATACACATGGAATCTACAAATAAGTAGTATCAAGTTAACAATTTTGCTACTAGCATTGGTGTTACCAAATAAAAACGCTTCATTATCCATATTTATAGACGTATTGGTCTCTTCCTTAATCCATGAAAATACCGAGGACCAAAAAGAAATTGTGTGGATACAAGAGCAGAAAAGGTGAAAAAGTGTTTCCTCCTCGTTATTACAAAAAGTACACAGATTACTACCCATTTTTTTAATTTTAAACAGGAAGGAGTTTATTTTCTTGCAACTTCGATGACCGATTCAGCCCAAATTTTTACAGGTTTGTTATTTTATGCATATGTTGGGATACTTCGAGTGACAATACTGGTCTTTGATAATTACCAAACATGTTCAGTGCCTTTAACGACTATAATGAAGTTTATTTTCCCTATCTACAGGTCCGGGGATCGGATTGCTGAATGTGCTTGCTAAAGATGCCATTGGACGCAATATCATCAAGAATTACGCAATAGCCGTTGGTGTTGGCAAGACGGGCTTCTCATTTGGAATGATTGTGTATGCACCTGTCATACAACTGTTCTTGGAAACATACGGATGGAGGGGAACCATGCTTTTAACTGGTGTGATCTCGTTGCACGTGGTCGTGTGTGGCGCCCTCCTATGGTTGGTTAGGGAAACGATAGATCACCAAAGTGATTACCAGATGATGTCCCAGGATGAGAAATCTACACCGCATTCGTCTTCGAGACTTTCTGTCTTAACGACAACAGTAAAACTTGCTTTCAAGAACCTAGACGTGGGGTTGCTGGGTAATAGCCGTTACTGGCCCCTGGCAATTATAACTTGCTGCAACAAGTTTGCATATGAAATGTGGATTATTTATTTTGTCTCACAGGCTGAATCTAATGGGTTCTCATTGGAAGATGCGGCAGTCTTCATTGCAGTCGGTGGTGTTGGTAACATTGTTGCTAAACTTGGCCAAGGGTTTATTGTTGACAGAGAGATTCTTCCATGCTGGGGCTTGATGAGCATTGTTTGTTTCATTAGTTCCCTTTCGTATTGTGTAAGTTCTTGGTTAAACAACTACTGGGCAATGATGGTGTCGGCATCATTGATTCAATTTGGAGACGGCGTTCTTGCTTGTCTAAACGATGTCCTGACCAGACAGCTACTTGGGGCTGATCTATTGGCAGGGGCTTACGGGTGGATAGGCGTCAAAACTGCCCTTTTTAGGGTCTTGGCAAGTTTCATTCCAGGTAAGTATGTCTGTCACAATTTCGTAGTTCCTTTGATATACTTATGTTGACTTAAATAAAACTGAGAAAAATTGAGGGGCTATTGCCATTGGGGTCACAACAAATAGGCCGTTGAGAAGTCTTAAAGATTTAGCCGAAAGAGTGTGTTTGCCAAAGGCTGTGTTGTATTGGCAAGCAGCTTGACATGTGCACTATCATTACCATTCCGATCTGACAGATCTCTGTCCGAACTTGCTCAGTCGTTGCTAATTCAATCCATCTCATGCACGTGGACACACTTGCCGAAAACAGCGTGAAAAAACTATAGACCAAACCTGTAACATCAAACCTGTATACAAAGGGGGCTGAGGGTCTGATCTTCCTTAGGCACTGTAAACGCAAAAGTCAACAGAACAAATCAAATCTTGTATTTTATGTAAATAGGCCGCCTGGTTGCTTGTTACGAATTTTGTCAATTTCAGAAGAACTTGGTCAGCGGATATTTTTTTTACAATTGTTGATTTAATTTGGTTATATCATGCACATACAATGTGTACAATTTCTCAGTGCCAATTCGGTGTCTTGCCTGCACGGAAATGCCCTGGAACGCATGAGGTGACGTGGTCTATAATTTATAGAAATATTTTTAGTTTGTAAATGTCTTATTTTTGATACAAAATGCATATTTATTTTGTTTCTGTCAGGTTTACTATACGACTTGACCGGTAACTACAAGATAGCCTTCGTGCTCATCGGCTCCGCACAGAGCGTCTCACTCATATTCCTTGGTTTACTCAGAATTCGAAGTTATGTTTAATAAGGCTTAAAGGAGCTGTGGTGTCATGACTAAAGCATATCCTGTTGCTGGAAATGGGTGATGGTTCAGTCTCGCGCGTATTAGATTTATTTGGGGACCACTTTAGTCCCACGTACATTGATTTAACGTGGGAAGGAAACAAACTCGCGGATTTTAACGGGTCTAAAAGTTCAAATACGGGTGAGACGTGCACAGTCTATACCATACAGCCACAGACCTGCCTTGATCATGACGACACAGCCCCCTTTAAAGTATACATTGCCAATGTGGCAGGAGATTCTGTCCCCCATACGGCGAACTGTGTACTCCTTTTTTCTGATAGCGCCCTCTTTTGAATCAACCTCCTCCAGCCCACGTTAATTTTCCATACGGGGGACAGAATCTCCGGGGGACAGAATTCCCAACAGTACAGTGCCATATGTCAGATATTTTGATCCAGCTGGATTTTTGTGCCAAAATGAATTTTATTGGCTAACTTTGTCAATTATGGGGTGCTGATTTCAAAAAAGTTAGGTACCATTTTTTTCCATGGCGTCTTCAGCCCCCATTTTGAATTTCAAAATGGCCGCCATTTTAATTATATTTTGGCCCATATCTCAACTTGTGAGCAATGTAGAAGAGTAAAAATTGTGGCAATACCCATGTTTATGTCTCCAATGATTCCATTAAAACCATTTGTTTATTTGTAGCTAATTTGGTTTGGCCGCCATTTAGAATTAAAAATGTGGTAAGGCCCGTGTTTACAAAAATTGCAGCCTATCCATCAAATATATCATTGTTGTCTTGGATTACCAGTTAAGTACATCCAGATTGTCTCAGAAAGGGTTATTCCAGATCAATATTGGGGAATCTAAAGGTCTTAGGATGATAGGGGAAGTCCCATATGTCAGTGTTTCACATAGCATCTCCTAATTCAAACTCCTACTGCCTGGCTTCACTTGCCGATCCCTGTTCGAACTGTGGGCAAAGGTGTGCAGGCGAGTTTCGGGCGCCTTAAACCCAGATTGCTCCGGGCAGGTGGAGCTCATTATTCCATGGGAGGTAGTCCACCTAGGAGACGGTAACTCGGGTTTGGTGGTACTCGCAGCCTCGGTTGGCAGCCCATCTAGGAGAGGAAGAAAAGAGTGAAAAGGAGGACGTGGTGAATGAAGCAAGCAGGAGAGTGAGCGCAACCATACTTTACCAGCACATCATCGAGGCCATTTCTGAAGCAATGAAGAGTCTACCCAAGGTGAAGCATATAGAGAAGTTGCCGCTCCGACCACCCTGATGTTATCAAAGCACGGAAAGAAGTTGAAGGGAGGCATGAGAAATACATCCGGGGAAAATCTACTGAGTCCAAAGACAGCCTCAAGGCAGCCCAGGCTTGACTCTTTGAGGCAAGACAGACTTAGGGAGGAGGAGCTAGAGCGCAAGATCAGTGAGGTAGAGGCAGCAAGCGATGGGATGCGAATGAGATAGGTGACAGGGAGAAGACCAAGGCGAGTCAAATCAGCTGTCCTACACCTGAAGAATGGGTAAAGACTTGGTTTAACCACTTCAAGAACCTGCGTGGCGACCCCAACAGTCACCGAGAAGGATGAAAACATACAGGATGTCCTAATAGATATCGAAATAGATGATGGACCTTTCAACATGGAGGAGCTCAGGAAGGTAGAGACATCTGTCAAGCTAGGGAAGGGTGCCAGTCCGGATGGCATACCTCCAGAGTTGCTCAAAAACTGCGAGCTCGATGACATCGGGCTCAAGTCTTGCAACACAGCACTAATGATGAATGACAAATCTGCCCAATGGTCCTTATCCAACATCATCCAAGTCCCCAAATCCGTTAACCTGAGGAAGACCGACAAGTAGCGTGGGATTAGTCTCACGTGTACCCTAGCCTAGCCAAGATCTATAACCGCCTGATTCTGAACCGTTCAGGACGGTCATAGATCCCAAGCTGATGTTCAACCCGAATGGCTTCAGGGAGAAGAGGTCTATGGTTACACAGATCCTGGCCCTGCGAAGAATCATTGAGGAGGTCAAGAGGAACAATCTACCTGCTTGTACTGTCTTTCATTGACTTTAAGAAGGCCTTTAAGAAGGCATATGGCTTCCCCCTCGACTTCTCAAAACAATTGAAGCTACTTACACCGCCACCATCGCCAAATTTGTCACCCCTGACAGAGACGGTGACATATTTAACATTCTCGCTGGAGTCCTTCAAGGGGACACACTGGCACCTTTCCTGTTCATCATAATTCTCAATTAAGCTCTGAGACAGGCACTCAAGGAGTACAAGGATCACACCAAGCAAGTCCAGAAGAATTGGTGCAGTCATCCTATCTGATCTTGACTTTGCTGACGACTTCAAAAGCTGCTGAGCAGAGTGGAGTCGGAATGTGAGAAAGTGTGGCTGCACCTCAACGCCAAGAAAACAGAGTACATCGTGTTTATAAACATCGGTGACCATGATGCCTTGATTTACCAACGGTGGTGCATCCCTCAAGCTCAATGATGACTTCAAATACCTCGGTGCCAGGATGCATAGTACTGTAAAAGACATCAAAGTACAGAAGGCCCTGGCATGTAAGGCTCTTCTGGAGGTCAAACCTGTCAAAGATGCTCTAGGTGAGATACTTTCAAGCGGCGATTGAGACGATTCTTTTTTACGGTAGTGAGACATGGACCCTCACAGCAGCACAGACCAAGGGGAGTCACTCAATGGGTGCTACACCCGGATGCTCAGGATGGCAATGGGCATGAGCTGGAAAGCCCAAATGACAAATGCCGAGCTCTATGGCAACTTGCCAAAGGTCTCGGAAAAGATCAAGTCAAGAGGTCTAAGCCTTGCTTGGGCACTGCGTCGGGCACCTGGAGATGGGAGTTGTTCAAATCTAAAAATTTTGAGGTTGAACAATTGCGTGCAACTCTTGGTGCACTGAAACCACTCATTTAGAGAGCGAATTTTATATCACAAGGAGCTGCAGCTGCAAATACCCCAGCTTACTGACGATGGATGAGAGAAAATATCAGATGGGACAATTTCTGCCAGGAAATGTCTTGAACTACCTGCAGTGCACTCCAGGCAGTTGATGATCTTGCCAAATGTGGATGTCGCGGCGAATGTACCAGTCATTGCTCATGCCAAAATAATTTAACTTGCCATGTACATCACTTTGTAAATGTAGTGACTGTAGTAATGTGGGACTCAGAAGTTAAGCTATATAGAGTGCTCCTTTAATTTAGTTGCGGGAGTTTATTCACATATCCACCTGATGGAACTCATATACAGCTTAAAGTAGTGCGTGTCTCATTGTGTTAATCAAAACCTTATAATTACTGTGGTTTATTATTGTGTAATTGTTTATTCTGTAATTATAGTGGGTTTACGTTATTAACCACATTAAGATTCTTTCATTGGTATAAAATTATCATTTTCTTATTCGGTCATCGCGCCTGGCGCATTGATAACTCAAGGGGTATGTAAAGTGGTCAGTCCACTATGGGCCATAGCGTGAACTTGAAAGGCACTTGGCCGTAGAAGTTCGAGGATGCCGGTTTATGTTAGCGTGTTGGAGCGGTGTTGTATCTCCCTCCTTGATAGGGAATTGTGCCAGGAATCTCGTTGAGTTGTTGATGTGCAGGGTGTCGGTGAGTACTAATTATTATAGGTTATCTTAAGACTTGAGTTATTATTAACGAACAGTGGTCGGAGTTTGGTAATTGCAGTAGTGTGTATTTTCTTTCAGTGTTGGCCTTAGGGGCGATGTGCCACTATTGACGGGCTAGTTTCGTTTTACTCACTACCTTGGTGTTGGGTGAGTTTTCTATCAAGTTCCAATCATAGTTCTAAGTTCCCAATTCAAATTGTCTCATTATATTCATAAGAGTTATTGTCTGAGTTTATTTCAAAGTTATGCAAGTGTGATTATAAAAAGCAACGTTTATGTTGTGAACCTTTCTTTCATTAGGGATTTGGATATTTGTATCAAGACGTAAATACTATGGAGGAATAAAGAATTGAGCTCCTTTTATTGAATGAGTGTGTCTTCATAGTTAATTGTTCCCTTGCCGATGGAGTAATCCGTCAACCCAGTGACCGTTACCCATGATCACTACCCAAGGGTTTCGCCCCTCGCGTGAATCCCTACAATAAACACAACATCTTGCGATGTGACAAGTCACAAAGACGATATTTGACTAAGTCCCGGTTAACTAGTAGAAGCCAAGTAGGCCCAATATTGATCTGGAATGGCCCTTTCTGATACAATCTGGATGTACTGAACTGGTAATCCAAGGTAACAATGAGATTTTTGATGGATAGGCTGCAGTTTATTTAAACACGGGCCTTACAACAATGTTTAGGCTTCTATGTTACCCACATGCTAAGACAAGTGTATTGAACATGGCGGCCATTTTAAATTCTAGATGGTTGCCGAGCCAAGTTAGCTACAAGTAAACAAATGGTTTTAATGGAATCCTTGGTGTCGTAAACATGGGTATTGCCACCATTTTTACTTTCAAGATGGCGGCCAAACCATATTAGCTACAATATAATTATTATGATGGGCAAGATACTACACAGGCTATATGGGAAAATTTACATTTTGTGTCATAATTTTCACATAAATTCAAAATTTACAAAAGCAACAGCTGTACAGTTTTTGAGAAAGTTGAGTAAAATCAGACAGTGCAATCTCTATAAAACATGAGATTTGTTGTATTCTTACACTGAGCTGTGTACAAAATGTGCCTGCAGGAAGTCCAGACTCTGTTGCTCTTTTGTAAACATGAGATGTCACAGGTCACATGGTCTGTACAAGTCACCCTGTTCGTAACATTCTCTTCAATACCGTTTCCAAACGGTAAGCGCAATATACAGTATAAAAACAAAGGCAGTTAGCTCCCTTGAAATACATATTTCGTTTCCTCGAGATATTATTTCGTTCCAATTAAAATTTATCCTGACTTCGAGGTAATATTTCAAGGGTGGGACGTACATTTTACGAGGGAACAAAGTACAATTGCAAGGGAACGAAATAATAAATCAATGCGAGTGAATGATTTTTAAAAACTTGTCCAAGACCTGTACTTTTTTTCTTTACTTGTCCCTTTAGGGGCTCTGTACAATGTTGAATAGTATTTAGTTTTGACAACAACTAGGTTTAAACCCCCTAATAAATAGCACTTCCTGTAAATTTCATTTAAAAGGTCTATTTTCACTGGAAGTAAAGATTACATTTGATTGTGCTCTCTCCAAAACAGTCCAAAACTATAGTCACTTAATTCAGACACTCTCATAACACGAAATTTGAAGACGTTTGTGTATCTCTTTTTATGGAATGTTCTCATTTTGAACGACTACATGGACAACTATCAGTATGATACATTTTCCAGGTGGTGTTGTTTATTCACAGAGAGGTAATTTTTTAGGGCAAAGGGCCAATGTTAAATGTGTTTAGACATTCGTCGATTCGTTGATCGAATTGTATTTTTTTTTCATTGTAACTTGAATAAACGTAATATAGGCCTAGATTTACGACTCCACAGAGCTAACAATTAACAAGGAAATAGAAACAGCTGTACAGGTTCACCAATCAAAATCTCAAAACTAGTTTGTAATAAAAAAAGCCAGTACAGAAAAGAGTGGTTAATGCACGGGTAATGTTTTCCATATTAAAGGTTGATATAAACACCGTTATATGAGCAATATACAAACGAGGCAACAGCAATGACATAGTGGATAGATGCACTAAATGCAGTCTTCTGATAGTTGTCACACCAGGTACACGTTCATTGCACGTTGTGTGGTGGCCATGCCAATGCCATTGCATTTTCACAAGAATGAGTTTATTTGACGAACTGGATAGGCATGTCAACTTGAGTCTTTTGTCATACCTGTAACGCAAATGAGCGTGTAGTTGGTGTTGGTTTCCAGACTCTTGAGGGCGCTAGAGTAGTTAGCAGTCGCCCATGCAGCATAGGGACGACGCAGCAGAACTAGTTTGGATCTCGTCAGGGACGGACGTGTCGTGCTGACAGAGCTCAGGTACGTAGGAGGTTTCAGTGTGCGCTACCTCGTTTCGAGCGTGGGCCACTGTTTAATTACTTGAGTGGGAGGGACCGCGGTGTGATACCGAGGAGGAAACTTGAGATTAGTTTCTTGGAACTAGGGATTAGTTCTGGTCCGTGTAGGGGAACGGGTATAACTTACCTTACTACACAACGAGGGCACTCGTAGCTTGGAGGCTACAAGGGAGGATCCAAACAAGGAGGCGCATTAAGATAGCTGGGAACTAGGGGGAGCTAGCGCTAGTTGATTTAGAGGCTATTACAGATCAATCAGTTAATTATAATTATTGGAGGGTACTTCATTAATCAGTGATTACTTGGAGGTTCCAACGGAGGTGGTTGAGTAATAAACAAAGGAGGTTACACTATTTATACTTGTCACATGTATTATATTGTCATGTCCGTGGTCTGTTCTGTCTGTCCCCACGGAGGTTTACTGAGGGTACAGTGATTAGCCCTGTGCATTAGGCGGTACATTTCCGCCCAACGGGCCTACACCACCGGTCTTGGGTTTCCTGAAGGAGTACCACACTCACTGGGTGACCACCGGGGATTAAATTAGTCCGGGGTATTTGGTAAATCCGTCACAAATGGTGTCAGAAGTGGGATAAATGCACTCGACTTCACACTGGACCTACACCTTGTCGCAAAGGGACAACTTTAACCTGACTATGGATAAGGAGAACACCAAAGAGGTAACAGGAGCCTCAAGTCATGGTGTTATTGACTACGAGGAAGAGGTACATTTCCTGCGGATGGAGATGCAGGGAAAGGAAGATGAATTAAATCATTCATTACAGCAGAACAAAGAGCTTGAGCTTCGGCTCAAAGTCTTTGAACAGGAGCTGGAGATCGAGAGGCTACAAGAGAAGATAGCCAAAATGAATACAGTAGGACTATCAGAGAGGCTACTCTCCGATGATGGAAAACACAACAACACAAAAGGAGACTCAACCAGAAGTAAAGTGAACACGGATTCTGTGAGTTTGGAACCTTTGGACTTATCACTTGGAATGCCACTAGTGAGCACCCTTGGAGGCTCTTTGACGCCTCCTGTAGGAATAATGAAAAAGAACGGGACATGGACGCCTCAGGGGAAATCAACTGTGTTGGTAGAGGATACCAAAGCTCTGGCAAAGGAGCCTGCTGCGTCACCAAAGGAGGAGACCCAAACGGAAACAGAAACAGCGGTTGAGAAATTACCGAGAGGGTTTGGACGGCCCCGGATTATACCGGACCGATTTAAAGGAAAGGAACCGTGGAAAGATTACATGGAACATTTTGAAGCTTGCAAAATCGCCAATGCATGGAAAGACGAGGAGGCGGCGGCATTCCTCGCGGCGAGCCTCCAAGGTCCGGCCCTAAAGGTGCTTCTTAAGCGCAAGGAGGGTGGTAAACGGCAGACTTATAAGGAACTGCTTAGCCTATTGGATGCGAGGTTTGGACCTGGACAAAAGGCGGAGAACTTCTTAATGGAGTTGAGAAGCAGACGGCAAGGTCCAAAGGAAACCATACAGGAACTAGGCCAGGCTATCAGTGAATTGACAGCGATGGCATACCCCGAATTCACGGAAACGGGCAAAGACCGCCTCGCACGAGGCCACTTTTCTGACGCGATAGCAAGCCAGACAATTCGAGAGGGTATCTTTAGAGCCAATCCATCGACTTTGGAAGAGGCAATCAGGGCAGCCTTGTCAACTGAAAATTTCGAAAAGATGGAGGCTAGGAGGTCAGGTGTTGACGAGTTCCAAAGGAAAAAGTGCAGGATGCACGATTTGGACGAACAGGCCCACGATACGGTGAAAGCCCTAGCTGATGTACAACAATCCTCCAGGCCAATGTCACAACACGAGGCTACACCAACACAGAGGAAACGCGATACAAGAATTTACCATCCGAGGCAAAAGCGCCAGGCAGCAGCAGAGGACATATGTTTTAGCTGTAAGGGACACGGGCACTTTGCATGGGAGTGCCCGACAAAAAGAAGCAAAGGACATCAGGGAAACGATTCCCAGCCCATCCCGGGACGCGAGGAGGGGCTGGCTGCGTTGAAGGGTCAGCAAGAGATAACAAAAAGGGACTAAACCCGCCGTTGTCAGAAACTACAAGGAAGGTGTTCGCACCTCTTGTGTCAGCAAAGGCTGGATTATTTGTTGAAGGAGAGGTTCGATCATTAAAAATCCGGATGCTGGTCGATACCGGGACTACAGACACAATCATATCAACTGAGGTTTACCACATGATAGCACCTGAGAGGAGACCAAAATTGGAGGACCAGGGTGTGAGGGTACTTCAAGCAGATGGGAAACCTCTGGAAACCCTAGGCGTAGCACAGATTGAAGTGACAGTAGGCAGGACAACTTATCCCGTTCGCGTAGTGTTTGCCAAAGTGAGTGTTCAGGGAATACTTGGGATGGACTTTCTGCTTCCAACAGGAGGCAAATTGGATTTTAAGAAGCGTGAAATGGTCCTCAATGGGGAACACCTGAAGTGTACCAGCCGGTTTGGGGTCTCGTTATGCACGAGGATTGTCGTAGCGCGGACCACGATCATACCGCCCGGCCATGAGACTATTGTGCCAGGAAAAACAGCCACACCATTGGAGGCTTGCAGAGCGGGCATTGTAGAGCCAGTACGGGGTGGTGGAGACCTGGAGAGGAAAGGACTAATCTTGGCAAGGACCCTGGTCAACACTGAAGAGGATACAGTCGCCTTACGGGTACTCAACCCTGGAAGGCAAAAGTGTGTCCTGCGATGCGGGTTGACAGCGGGACACTTAACACCTGTAGACGACGAGGATATCGGCGGGACACATCAAGTTTCCGGAGTTGCTGGAAAAGAAGTTCCACTTCCAGCTCACGTCCAGGATTTGTTTATGCGTGCAACGGAGGGCTTGGAACCGTGTCATCATGCCACCGTTGCTCAGCTTCTGATCGATTACGCCGATGTATTTTCCAAGGGGGATTATGACATTGGGAAAACGGGCCTGGTGAAACACAGTATTGATACCGGCGGTGCTCATCCAATTAGGGAGAGGCCGAGACGTCAGCCAGTTTGTAATCAGAAAGAAATTAACAAGCAAGTGAATGATTTACTTGCGAGAGGCATCATTCAGCCGTCGGACAGCCCCTGGGCATCGAATGTGGTTTTAGTACGGAAGAAGGATGGAACTCAACGCTTCTGCGTGGACTACAGGAGGCTGAATGCAGAGACCGTGAAAGACGCCTACCCGGTCCCTAGGATAGATGACACTTTGGATGCACTTGCCAGTGCCAGATGGTTTTCTACATTGGACTTAGCCTCTGGTTACTGGCAAGTAGAACTAGATGAGGATGCCAAACGCAAGTCGGCTTTCGTGGTGCGCGGCGGGTTGTACAGCTGGGAGGTCATGCCTTTCGGACTGTGCAACGCTCCCGCCACGTTCGAGAGACTGATGGAGAGGGTAGTGTCGGGACTCCAGTGGGAGACATTGCTCGTGTACCTGGACGATGTCATTGTTTATGGTAAAACTGTACAGGAAGAGATCAGTCGTTTGCGAGAGCTTCTGCAGAGGTTTCGTGTTGCAAATCTCAAACTGAAACCTAAGAAATGCCACCTCTTCAGAAGGGAAGTAAAGTACCTGGGACATGTTGTTTCCTCCGATGGGATATCCACGGACCCTGAGAAGGTGGAGGCAGTAAAATCATGGAAAGCCCCAATAGATGTCAAGGGCGTGAGGAGCTTCCTAGGGTTAGCCTCCTACTATAGGAGGTTCATAAGAGGATTCGCGGACATAGCCCGCCCACTGCACAAACTAACAGAGAAGGCGCGACCATTCCTCTGGGACGATGACTGCCAAGATGCTTTCGAGACATTAAAAAGGCACTTACAGGAGGCACCCATCTTGGCCTACCCTGAGCCAGAGGGGAAATTCGTATTGGATACGGATGCGAGCGGCGTAGGGATTGGAGCCGTTCTGTCACAAGTACAGGAAGGACAAGAGCGTGTTATTGCGTATGGCAGCCGGACTCTCAATCGTGCCGAGAGGAACTACTGCGTTACGAGGAGGGAGCTGTTGGCGATTATTGTGTTCCTGAAACACTACAAGCAGTATCTGTATGGGCAGAGGATACTGATCCGTACGGACCATGCCGCACTTCGCTGGCTGGTCACGTTCAAAAACCCTGAGGGCCAAGTAGCTCGCTGGTTGGAGGTCTTAGGGGAGTACAACTATGAGATTGTTCACCGCCCTGGCAAAAGACACGGAAATGCTGATGCTCTCTCCCGCCAGCCATGCAAGCAGTGCGGACTTTTGGACGAAGAGCCTCGGAACCCTGTCTTGACTGGCGGATTGAGAAGCGAGTGCCCAAATACTGATGAGAAACTTGAATCATGCCTCCCGAGCAGAGAGGTTGAGGCATCTGAAAATGCAAGGACAAGAATCACCGAAGTGGAGCCTCACGTTACCACACAAGAATTGCGAGAAGGCCAGCTGAGGGATCCAACAATGGATTGGGTAATAGAGGCAAAAGAAGAATCTGGTTGCCGCCCGGATTGGAATAAGGTGTCCTCTAGGGCAGGAGCGGCTAAGGTATACTGGTCACAGTGGGACCAACTGGAGATACGACACTCAGTACTGAGTAGACGTTGGGAGGCCAACGACGGCCAGAGGGTTAAGTGGCAGGTGATTCTCCCACGTGAGTTCCGTGAGGCAACACTAGAGGAATTACATGGAGGCAAAAGTGGAGGCCACTTTGGGGTAAGCCGTACGCTAGCGAGGCTTAAAGCCAGGTTTTACTGGAGTGGAATGGCTGCAGACGTGAGGGCCTGCTGTCGTAAGTGTGACAATTGTGCCAAGCGGAAGTCGCCTCCCAAGAAGAGGCGGGCGCCTCTTCGGCAATATCAAGTCGGGGCTCCGATGGAAAGGGTGGCACTTGACCTTGTTGGCCCACTACCAGAATCAACGGAGGGTAACAAATGGGTGCTTGTCGTTGGAGATTATTTCTCCAAATGGATGGAGGCTTACGCTCTTCCCGATAGTCATGCCACTACCGTGGCTAGAGCTTTCGTCTTTAATTTTGTGTGCCGGTATGGGGTACCTCAGGAGTTGCACTCGGACCAAGGACGGAATTTTGAGTCCGCTATCTTTACGGAGATGTGCAAGGTCCTCGGAATAAGGAAGACTCGGACTGTAGCGTACAACCCCAAATCTGATGGCTTAATAGAAAGATTTAACCGCACCCTAATAACCACAGTGTCAATGATGCTGGATACGAGCCGTGGCCAGAGAGACTGGGATGAACAGCTGCCATTTGTTACATTCGCCTACAGGTCAGTTCCTCAAGAGTCCACCGGAGAGACACCGAATATGCTTATGCTTGGTAGGGAAGTCAGGTTGCCCATAGACCTTACAATGCAAACGCCACCTGTGAGCGGAGACGAGCCCAGAACTGATTATGGAGAGGAACTGAGGCATCGCATGCAGCTGGCTCATGACCGAGCGAGGCAGGAACTCAAGTTGAGTGCTAGGCATCAAAAGCGCACTTATGATAGGCGAGCGGTGGAGACGAGTTACAAGGAGGGAAACTTTGTCTGGTTGTACGATCCCTCTAAAAAGAAGGGGGTGTCACCCAAACTGGTGAGCCGGTGGAGAGGCCCTTTCCTGATAATCAAGAGACTTTCAGACGTGACGTTTAGGATTCAAGCGAAACAAAAGGGACGAATGCAAGTGGTGCACTCAGACAGGCTAAAGGAGTATCAGGGAGAGCCGTTGGATTCGTGGTTGGCAAAGTCGCCACAGCCGGCACCAATACCTGATAAGAGGCACAACCCAGGCCAACCAGCTCAGTCTGAACCAGAAATACCACCTGTCATTGTGGTGAATCCTGAACTAAGCATGTCGAATGACAGTGTAAGAGGTTCCTTACCAGAGGAGAGTGGAGATGAGCCGGATGAAGGACTGCTCCAGCTGCCACTACCGGATGAGGACACAGGAGCAATTGGCTGCGATGATCGTGGTCAGGGGACCCCGACAACACATGAACCTAATAGGAGGAACCCGCCAAGGCAAAGGCGACTGCCCCCTCGTTACAGATAAACCTCCGCGAGGATACTATGTGAATTGTCTGTGTGTCCTCAATATGGAAATCAATAATTTCTTGGTGGATTAATTGGATGTTTTTCTTTTTGTTTCATTCTTATGTTCAGATCAATCGAAATGGGAGGACCAGAGCAAAAGCGAGAGTACAAGTGTGATAAGTGTGACCGCACTTACGGACAACGGACCAGCCTAGCTCGCCACTTCCGGACGGAGCACTTGGAGAAAGCTCTGTTTGCCTGGTGTCGCCAGTGCTCTTTCAGATCCAACCGGAAGGACAACCTTAGGCGCCACTACGGTAAGGAACACCCTGGAAATCTTGTGGATGTGGGCCAGATAACGCTGGAAACAGAGGCAGAGAGGATGACGACGCCTAAGACGACGATGCGCTTGAAGTTTGTCAAGCCGGATCTTGGGGACTGTGGTTCCTGGAATGAAGCCGGGAAGTTGCTTGAGCGAGAGAGGAAGGATCGCTCGCACTCATCAGAGAAGACGGGGGAACCGCCCGCAGGAGGTTCCGAACATGGAGGTGTTAGACGCCGCCGTGCAGCGCCTGCTACCGTGTCCTCGATCAGCCAGGTGGAAGCTCCAATGGACCTCTCCTTTCAAGCTCCACGCCAGACGCCAGTAGTCATATCTGTGTCCCCGACCCCCATGTCTGTGTTTGGGGAGACCAGAGATGTGCCCAAACCTGTGGTTATTGGAGGCAAGCCACTCGGAATGCTGAGGATGATGGTGCCTCAAGAGGAGGACAGCGAAGACGAGGCTGGAACATCCCCAGAAGTGGAGCCTGTGTCCTCACCAGTTATGGTGCCTGCCCAACCCATTCAGCTGCCAACCGTGAGGGGAAGGGTGACGAAGATTGTAGAGGACACCACAACCATCCGCTACGACGACGATGGGAAGAAGGTCGAGAAGATTACGTAGCATCGAGTGTACGACGTGGAGTTTGACCATGACTTCAAGGGCAGCAGCATCTAGGGTCTTTAGGATTAAACAGTCTTGCCAAGTTGTTTCATAAGTTTCATATTTATCCAAAGTTTTCTATTGTTCTTGTTTATCTAAAGTTTCTTAAAGTTATATTTTTCTAAAGGTTTTCATTAAAAAGGACTTGACCTCATTTTGTTAAAGTTTAAAGAGGAGGCGTCTGTTTTGAGGCGCTTGAGGTGTTGTCTAAAGTACTCGATGTGTTAAGTTGTTGAGGCGCCATGATGTATGTAGAGTTGGAACCTCGGGTGATACATTTGTGTTCTGTTAAATAATTTGCGTAATTTATTTTGTTATTTTACTTGTTTACCGGGTCGGTAAACTTAATAAGGAGGCTTTGTAACGCAAATGAGCGTGTAGTTGGTGTTGGTTTCCAGACTCTTGAGGGCGCTAGAGTAGTTAGCAGTCGCCCATGCAGCATAGGGACGACGCAGCAGAACTAGTTTGGATCTCGTCAGGGACGGACGTGTCGTGCTGACAGAGCTCAGGTACGTAGGAGGTTTCAGTGTGCGCTACCTCGTTTCGAGCGTGGGCCACTGTTTAATTACTTGAGTGGGAGGGACCGCGGTGTGATACCGAGGAGGAAACTTGAGATTAGTTTCTTGGAACTAGGGATTAGTTCTGGTCCGTGTAGGGGAACGGGTATAACTTACCTTACTACACAAAGAGGGCACTCGTAGCTTGGAGGCTACAAGGGAGGATCCAAACAAGGAGGCGCATTAAGATAGCTGGGAACTAGGGGGAGCTAGCGCTAGTTGATTTAGAGGCTATTACAGATCAATCAGTTAATTATAATTATTGGAGGGTACTTCATTAATCAGTGATTACTTGGAGGTTCCAACGGAGGTGGTTGAGTAATAAACAAAGGAGGTTACACTATTTATACTTGTCACATGTATTATATTGTCATGTCCGTGGTCTGTTCTGTCTGTCCCCACGGAGGTTTACTGAGGGTACAGTGATTAGCCCTGTGCATTAGGCGGTACATTTCCGCCCAACGGGCCTACACCACCGGTCTTGGGTTTCCTGAAGGAGTACCACACTCACTGGGTGACCACCGGGGATTAAATTAGTCCGGGGTATTTGGTAAATCCGTCACATACCTTTTGCCTGCCTAAAAGCCACAACCGTCCTATGGGGTGCGGACCATAATTGGGTCAGTCTCACCTAGATCACGTGGTCAAATTTATCTGAAATCCTGATCAACTGCTTAATACGTAGCTGTGTCAGGTGGTTTTTAGGACAGTATGTTGACCCCGAAATCGGATGCTATAAACATAACAGCATGAACATTTATATTGATTTTCCATCCGAGAGAATGCAATAAAATAGGACAAACTGACTATTTCAATTCATTTCTTCTTGATAGTGATGATTCGCCTTGTTAATGGGATGACAGAAAATGAAGGAAATATAGAGATATCGTACCTAGGACATTGGGGCAACATTGTTCAAGAGGATGGAACACCAAAGACGCAAATGTCATCTGTCGACAGCTTGGCTACCCCTCGGCATCCCAGGCCTGGGTATATGCTCACTCTGGTGAAGGGCGAGGCCAAATTCTATCGGAGAATGTTGTATGTGTTGGTGACGGCTTGACTGAGCAATTTAACATCACATTAAGGGTTGCCTTGGTGCGTAGTTTCTTAGGCATCTTAAATTGGTTGAAGGATGCTGAAGTGTTGGCTATGATGAAGTCATGTAGCTTCTTGAAGGAACCAGGCTTTACGACAACTACTCGTGGTTTCTTAATCCTTCCCGTTTTCCGGCATAGGCTATAGTATTTGTGCTTTTGGGCAAGGTTGAAATCAAACTGTACACACCAAGGAAGAAAGAGGGAAATAGTATTCATTTTAAAGTAGATTAAAACTTTCACATATTTATGAAGATACGGACGTCATGGGCCAAATGTCATCAAACTGAGGCAGAAAAATATACACAGACTGTATTCTATTACCACTCCAATCGTTGAGCAAAGATGAACGAAAAATATAACCCCCAAATTGGTTTAAAATGGCACCCCTTAGAAGAAAAGGATTAGCATAAATGAATGATACAACACTATGTAGAATATCTTAGTTGTCAATGTATAAAATGTATTGTTTCTTCATGTAAATCAAGGACAAAGCATTGTAAACTTACGGCAAACTCTTCATCCTCAGTCAAATCGTTGCCACAGTGAGGATCGAACTCAAGAAACAAGATATAGCAAAGGTTAAACTCTCCTATAGAGTGGAAAAAACCCAAGATGTTGTGAATTTCATGACTGACAAATTGTATGAGACTGTTATGAATATTTTAACATAAGATTTAATTCGCTTAATAGTTTGGATTTTGCATTATTTATATTATTATACCAAATCAACACTATTTGAAAATTCATTTAAACTATGTTGCAAACAGAACAGTCCTTAGTGATTTCATTCAGACCATGATTCAAGTTAAAAGCACAAAAGACAGTGACAAACAATTCAAGTCAATCCAAATTGACTATAGAGCATGGATTTGAACCAATGACCTCCGGATTAACGTTCCGGTGCTCTACCTAGGGGATCCCGTGGCTGCTGCTACCCAGGTCGTATAGTAAACTTGGATGTGATCCCTGGCTACCCGGCAGATAAAGTATGACTTCTGACTGTCACCTTGAGAAAACATATTGAGAAATAAGGGAAACCGCAAACATTGGTTCGTTGGTCGTTTGTTCAAATACCGTCATTTCCCCCCCCCAAAAAAAAAATTACCCAGTCAGTTTGCCCTTTTTAAGTTTATGACTGCAATAATATAAATTCTACTAAAATAAGAACAAGTATAAGCAATTACCAATATCGCAAAAGTCAATAGTGAAACAAAAGACACACAGACAAATAATATGTTTTTAAAACAAATTATTTGCAAAATTCACATAAATGACTGCCCGAATTACCAAATGCAAATGCACCAAATGCATGCTGCGTATTTGAATAATGCTCAGTTGGACAGTTAAATTGAAACTGACGCAAGAGAACATTAATTGCTCGCGCAGAAAGTAAAATTGAATGCTGTCTTGAGGAGCTTACAATGTCGCGCGAAGTAAAATGACGCGATGTTTAAATGTGCCGCTTCCCGAAAATGACCAAGCAGGACAAACTATACAACGACACAGAATTGATTTTTCAACACAAGACAAAAGTAGCGCATAAGACGCATGTGTTACGTACATGACACAACAACGGCCTCAAACAACCCCAAAAGTAATTTAATATTCAATTAAACATTAAACATTCCAAGACAAATATTACCAGTTGTATCGCCGGTCAGTAATGTACCCTCGGCACATGTCCAGTTAAAAGCGTCTTTCCTGGACAGTTGGCTATAGTTCGTTCAATCGCGTCCGCAACAGAAGGTATCCCTACACGCTCATTACACATGTTAAGTAATTCAGTTACCCTACAAAAGCAATCAATGTCTCCAAAGCGGAATCGGAATAAGCCACACCTAGCTGTGATGACGAGTTCATACCGTTCCCCTTGCTCAACTTCGTCAACAAAGAGTGTGTCTGGCTGCTGTTCGGCACTTAAGTTTAATGATAAAGGAATCAATCAGTACATGTAGTTTATGCAAAGATAGTGATGATTGGTATCAAACCAGACTGACAATGACACGCCCTTTGCACACAAGTTCTCCCACGTGAGCAGAGGAATGGCAAGTTTTTCAGGGTGATTGACCTAACTCAGTGCACGTACCTTTGAATGCATGATTTTTTTGGATGTTAGCATGGTGAAGTAGGCCTAACTGTTTTGTTTTATTTAACTCATGGGTAGACTAATTTAAGAGTTTAATTAAAGGCACATCCCTAAGTAAAAAGTGAAAACATCTACCAAGTTTGAGCCCCAAAGGTCGCCGTAGTTTTCGAGTTATGCCGCGTGACAAAGCAGCTAGTCTTGACAAATTCGGGCGTTTTCGATTCTCCACATCATATGTGCCGTTTCAAGGGCAGAGAAAAATACTAATGCAACAGGCGATAAAACGATGCGATGCAACGTTCGGACTAAAAGATTCAACATAACGGGGGTTTGTTTTCGTTGTATGCTAATTCAGCGATACATGAAATTATTAGAGCTACCCTACTTTGCTTTTATGAAAACGTTGTCTCATCCGCTCAATCTGACTTGCGTGCATAGAACAAATGAGCAATTTTGCATGAAGAAGTGAAGTTTTCTAAAAAATTGCGTTCCTTTCCAGCATTGGGGTGCCTGGAAGTCACCTGGGTAACCTTTCAACAAATATCATATCAAAAAATAATATGGCACTTTTTCTGTACTTCTGTCGGAAAAAGTCAATAAATGCACAACAAAAACAAAGTTTTGTCCTTATTGTACATGTACTGTGCCTCTCCCCTCATTGTGTCATAGTTCACATAATGGAACTACCTGTCCAATGAAGTCAGTAGCCCGTGACCCCTGCACACAACACTGTGTGGGAGTTAGGCCTAAAAAAATAAAATTTTATGTTGGTGTAACGGGCCAGAAAAAAATTAGGGTAGGTAGGTAGGGTTTTTATTTTATTTTTAAATATTTTTTTATTTTATAGTCTAGGTATAGGATAGGATAGAATAGGAAGGACATTCCAGCAATATAAGCCTTCAGTGTTTAAATGGCCTAGATTTGGGGAAATCTTTCCCATCATCTAAAAACTTGTTGCAGACTGGTTGAACGAGACTATACATGCATACAAGTACTATTAGCCAGTGACGATCTTCTGCATGTTGTGCAAAACGTTGTGCACTCCAAAGTACAATGAATGCTATAAAATATATGGAAACGTTGTATAATCCGCTCAATCTGACTTGCGTGCATAGAACAAAAAAATGAGCATTTTTGCATGAAAAAGTGAAGTTTTCTAAAAAAGTGCGTTGCTTTCCAGCATTGGGGTGCCCGGGAGTCACTTGGGAAACCTTTCATAAAGTATAATATAACACAATAATATGACACCTTCTCTGTACTTTGGTCGGAAAAAACATAGTAATCCAGCACAATGTCGTCCCTTTTTGCGTTGGAGAAGAGCAAAATAGCGAGTTTCAATTGCACTTCGGCCGCCCTCGCAAGCCCTCACTCGTTCCATTGTGGTCAGGCGGCTTTGGGGTGAGCGGCTAATGAATATACTAATCTTTAGCTTTCTTCTGGTATAAAACTTGTTTTGATTGGTTGTATATTGTTGTCGGAATAAAGGAAACCTAAACGCTTGACCAATAACCTTCAGCGTCTGAAATGACATTTTGACCTGGAAGTCTCGGATGCACGCGCACATAAACAGGTACTAATGACGTCATCATCGCTAAATCGGCGTCTTTTATCGTAAAATGCTACACTTTCACAATGTTTATACATCTTTTTAATTAGTAGTAAAATATAACATTATTTTGTCTGATACCACTGAAGTTTTGGGTTTTATTTAATGAGTAATTTTAGAATAAGAGCCATTTTACTGTTTTATTTTACTGGATCGTACCATTAAAGTTGCAGGGTAGAAAGATGCATTTTCCATAGCCAAATTTCATTTACGTATCGACAGTGTGTTTTTTGTTTAATCTTTTTGAACCAAAGATTGTTTATGTTAGTTAACTTATCTGCCAAATAAGATCATCAACTTATTGCTGTTGTTTTATTCATTATAATGCTAAAAACCAGTATGTCCAAAAAGGCAGTTTTATTTTGTTTGATCAGCTACAGTTTTGTTTACTTATATATTTACCATTTGAATACTTATCGTGTCGTTTTATAGTTTCATTCAATTTAAGTCAATAAAATACTATGTTCTGCACAACCAAAAACAATGTTTGTCCCTATTGTACATGTACTGTGCCTCTCCCCTCATTGTGTCATAGTTAATTTACCATAGTAAATTGACCATAATTGTGTCATTGTTAACTACACTCAAGATGCGTTTCTATGGCCACAGATCCACAGTCAACACCCACAAGCTGGATACACCTGTAGGACACCACTTCAACCTTCCTAACCACTCAATTTCTGACATGAATTTACAGGGCATTGAGGCACTAGGTAACTGCAGAGAGACTGTCCGTCTGAGTAGGGAAAAACTTTGGATAAGGCGCATTAAGACCACTCAGCCCCATGGTTTGAATATCCAAGAAGGAAATGACTAATAACCTTTTGTCTTTGCCTTCTCCTTTTCCCACACCGATATCCACTTTATTAGTCTGCCCTACATTGTATTAACTAATTATTTACCTCTCTTCTAACCTTCCATTTTGTCCTTTGTGTTCCCAACTTCTTGTGGTCAAGCTATCCTCTTCCCTTCATAACCCCCCCCCCCCTTTGTCTTCATAATCCCTGCTTACCCCCTGCCTTCTCTGAATGCTTTCTGCTTTTCTCCCTCAACTCTCTCTATTCATGTATTTCCACTTGACTACTCTTGCAACTCTTGTCTGCTTGTATGTGTGTTGTGTTGTCATTTAGCCTTCGAGAAAGACTCTGCTAGGGTCGAAACGTCAGGCCACTAACTTATTTTTTGCAGTTAATTTACCCATTCACATATAATGGAACTACCTGCCCAATGAAGTCAGTGGCCCGTGACTCCTGTACACAACACTGTGTGGGACTTAGTTTGTGGTCAATTTCTTTAATGAGACAAATCCACTCAAACGTTTCCAGACAATTGAAGAAAAACAGAGAGAAACGGTTTCAAACGTATTTATAACTGATTTATAGACTTTAATTAGTAAATTTCTTCCCTTGAAAAAATAAAAATATCTAGGGTAGGCCCCTGTTTTAGGGTAGGTCGGGTTACGCCAACATAACAATTTTTGTTTAGGCCTTATAGTTTGTGTATAGTGGTCAACTTCCTTTATGAGACAAATCCACGCTTTCCATTATTATTATTATTATTATTATTATTATTATGCTTTATTAGTCCATAAAAGGAAAATTGTTTCGTTACATGCAACAAGATAAAAGATTGATATACAAATATACAATAAACCATATATACAAAAATAGGCAATGTTATTGTGTGTACAATAAAAATATCTGATTTAAATCAACTATCAAAGACATACAGTCTTAACGAGATGAGAATGGCGAGAGGGGTGATAAAAGGATTATGATTCAAATTCAACTTGTACGCTAACCATTAAGAAGACGAACGGAATAGGGGACAAATGAACTTGAGTATCTGTTTGTTCTGGTCCTTACTGATTGCCATCTTCTACCACTGCTAAGCATTCTATAGTATTTATTTAGGGGATGATCATCATTTGCAAGTACACCCTGAGCTTTGGCTAGTGCCCTCTCCTGGCAGATTTGATCCAAGTTGATATCTACTCCCAGAATCTTAGAAGCTTGTTTAACTAACCTTTTGAGTTTATCTTTGTCTGTCTTTCTGGCTAAGAAGTTGAGAGAAGTTTAGAGTCAAGCTTACATGTGATTTTCTGGAATGAATTCATAGACAGCTTGATCTAGCAGCAGGACGTATTGAACTTTGGGTGGATGGAGATTTATAGCAAACTCTCCTTCTGTACTTCCGTAGTCCCTTGAAAGTATTGGAATGCCTGAAATTAAGAAAAGAAAGAGAAACACAACGAAGAAATTATGAAATGGATGACTGACTTCCAAACGACTTTTCAGATGGCTATGTAGGGCTGTTATTCAAGTTCCGATGTCTGAGTTATGTGAGTGGGGTTAGAACCCCATTCACGATGTTTGTGTCCTTCGACAAGACATGTACATTTTTCTATTCTTTTGTATCGCAACGGAATGCCTATAGGTACCGTCGAGGGTAGATATTATTCTTGACGGACTAACGTAACGTTTTCAGCACATGCTTTATCGTGACAGTCATTATCATTAGTTTAAAAGGGTTTGTTTGCATTTTCTCATTGATATCTTAATGTAAGTCAGTTGTAAATTTAAGCTGCATTGTTTCCGTAATTATTTAAGTTCTTTAAATTGCTTTCATCTACCATTGACAAATGACAGCGATTTTGTTCACTTAGGATGCTGGCAGAGTTGTGTCCTGCCCCTTCTTACCAAAGCAGGGTCTCGTAATTGATTCAGACCCCATCTAGGACGTGTAGCATGGTCCAGCTTAAGATACCATGGCATATGAGCTGACCAGTGCGTGCGTTGTGGTGAAGACATTGAAAAAATTCAATTAAGTCAGCATGTGCTGACAACGTGCCCTTAGTTAATAATTAGCAGCACATGCACCCATCATGCAGTTGCGGGTGCTGCATAATCATAAGGAGTTGCTATGATAATATATTTCAAATGTAATACTTGCTTACCTTTCGTTTGTCCTGAGGCTTTGACTTTCTCCAGGTGATCTCCTTGCTCAGCCGACAGAATTATTTTGAGGTTTGGCCAGACTCTAGAAAATATTCCTTTAAATCCTTTGGAGAATTCCGCCGTCAGCTCATCAGCTCGCTCTGGGTTTGGTGTAATTGACGAATTGAGACTTTCCTTGATGCTTGGAGGTATATTTAAATCAAGATTCACTCTTCCTTTTTTTATATCATCCACCAACATTTTCCAGTTTTCTTTAAGAACCATTGTTACTCTTGCAAGCTGAAAAGAGCACACTGTGTAGAGAGCGCCAAGATTTCTGTCCATCAAACCAAACAAGAGATGTACGTATACTAATTCAAAGTCAGACTGGATTTCAAATCCAGCCTTTGGAGTGCTCTGCATGCTGAAGAATTTGAGGCTTTTATCTGGGACATTAAACATTATTCCCACTTTCAAGCCAGCTTTTGATATCGAAGTATGTTTGCGCAGGGCTAAGAAACTCGAGATACTTCCCCCACTCCACATCGCATGGTGATGCATGAAGAGTGAGATGTTGAACATGTCAAGTTGTGATTGTACGATAGGTATCAACTTGCTAGATCCTGTAGTTCCAGATGTTCGACCAATTCGAAACAGAGTTTCTCCAACAAAGACGTTAGGTTCTCCATCAGCCAGTCTCTGAACATAACTCCGGTAGTGGTCGTAGTCAGTCAATGGATGCTTTCTTTGTAACTCCGTCAGGGATAGGATCTCTTTCAGACGATGCTCTCTGCCATACTCAGTGTCTGCGTCTCGAGTGATTAACTCTCGTAGCAGGGATTCTTGTGCTCGCCGAGGGTTCTTCCATTGCTTGGTCAACTTCGGCATAAAAACGCATGGTACCCAAATCGCATCATACACATTACAAACATAAGAGATGAGAAGACTTCGAAAAGTATGAGTCTCTGAGCAGGGTACCAGGCTTATGTGCAAGGCAACACCAAGAGATATGGACAGCAGAACAATCAAGAATCCTGAAATTTGAAAATTCAATGCAAAATTTTGTAATTGAAATGTTAAGAGCTCAAGTAATGCCATCAAACTTGTCAGAGTTTATCTCGGGAAGAATACATTCTAAAACTTAAGTAATAATTGTCTGATGAAGTAATGCTACTTTTCTCGGATTTGTCTCCTTATATGCCATAAATTTTTCAATAACCTTTTCAGAAAGTATGTCTCCTCCGAAGCAACGTAGTGAAAGGCCTGGTTTAGTAGTTTAAAAAACGGACCTGTACAGGCCAAATCTTGAAAAGAAAATTCGCAAATAATTGCGTCTGTTGGCAGAATTGTACTAAAGGTGAAGCAATTAGGTAAATTCAAGTTTTCCGTCTGCCATGAATGTAATGTTTCTTCTGCACGGTTTGTTTGCCTGTTTGTCTTGTCTTACCGTCTGTCTTTCGATCTGTTTGTAGATAGAAATAGGATGGATTTCCCACGAATTTTTATGGACATATATTAATAACGGGTCTATAATGATTCTGGGGCTTCAGAAAATTACTCTCTAATTGAAACTTCATCGTTTGAAAGACAACTCAAAGACCAGAGCGATCCCTTTAGAATGGGGGTTTTAATCTCCCGAACTGACTGCCGTGTTCTGGGGTGACTCATTGGCTGTTTTAGATGGACCTCCAGATTGGTTCACTGCTTTCCGCTTGCCTTCTGCATGACCCGCGCCCTTTGGTCGACATTGGCCCCCACATATTCATTTATCGCTAAGTTCGGCGTTGACATTACGTTTGTGTCTGACATTTGGCTAATTGTGGCTAATATGTAGGAATTACTCTCTAATTGAAACTTCAAACTTCACATTGGTTTTACGTTGGCTTGTACCGTTGCGTTGCGAAAAATGTATTTAATATTGGTTATTGCAACGTACGTCTAAAGGTAAGTTTTGAAAATCGCATCGTAAACGTTGTATTTTAGTTTGTATCGGCGAAATATTTATGATCAGACTAACATATTGAGTCATTCAAACGGCTGTTTGACATCACAAATTATAATAGCTTTCAATTTAGTTGTCTAAACAAATAGCCACTCAAACATCGTTACCATCACAAGGGTGCACTCCACTCCACAGAGCCAAATCATTATTTTGTTTAAAGTTAGAACAACTTGAAGGGCCTTTGAACACCCCATATTAAATTGAGCAGCGGGCAACAGTTCAAGAGTCAATATGTATACTTTTCCCTTTACTGTAAAAAGCTGTTAGACTTCAAGGTATTTTTGGGGGGTGCTTTTTGCACTGTTTGCAAACAGAGGTAGTTTACTTTGTGGTTTGCACCCACATGGCATATCTTAGTTTATCGCAAAGCAGTATCTTTGATTTTTTTTAAACAATCACTTTAGGAAAATGTATTTCACTTGTAGTTTGATTACAACGTACATAATTATAATATAATAGTTACACGCTTCACCAATACATCGTAAACTTGTTATTTTAAGTTGTATCGGCGTATTATTCACTTTTAGACCATCATGATTAATATAGTTTAAACAGCTGGTTGGGATGGCTTTTATTGTCAGTTGTTAGCTATAACAACTCTTAAGTAGAATAAACAATTAAACCCCATTCTTGAGCAACCCAAGACTAATAAATTCACCTTATAACACATGGATCAAGCTAATTGGTCCATGGATATTTTGTGGGGATCAATAATACCCAATTGTATTAAAACACGAATTATCAATTGGTTTCTCGTTGGAAAGAAATATTGGTGTTGTGTTGGTTTTCGGATCCGACCAAGAAAAGAACTGATGTTGGCCCTAGTTTGTCATTTGGTTTTATACTGGTGATCAGTATTGACATAGATCTGGAAAACATTGAGTTAGGTTGATATGTTGCAGCAGGTGGATGATGGCTTTAGGTTGGTGGTCTTGATGCTGGTTGTAGTTTTAACCACATCTCTCGAAGCAAAAACAAAATCCACTCGGTCAGCTTAGCTATGTATTTGCTTTATAATACCATAAACAGCTCATTCAACAACTCCTGATTTTAAGTGGTGTTTGAAGCTTTGCATGGTGTTGAAAGTAAGAAGTAACTATAACTATAAATGTAAATAGTAGTGAACTTGCGGGTACAACCATGTGTATAATCTCTTTTGGGAGGAGTGTTGGCTCTCCCAGCAGCAGCTCACCACAACACTGACACACTCCAGCGCACACACATCCAGCCAGCAGCCAACTACCATGCATCACCGGTCAACAACAACTTGGATACTTCCCGCCCAAAAGTGCACCCCACTAGCTCTACTTAAGCTGCAACACCACCAGCAGTCCAGCATTCTCCTGAAGACGAGCAGAGTATACTGTTCGAAACGTCGAGACCAAACCGGCTCTTTTCAGAGCCAACACTCCTCCCAAAAGAGATTATACACATGGTTGTACCCGCAAGTTCACTACTATTTACATTTATAGTTATAGTTACTTCTAACTCCTGATTTTGGTGGGGAAACTACATGTAGAACGTGCCTAAAGTTTCTTTTGTTGATAAACCACCGCACTGGTTGGCATGGACGGCCGAATGTTAGCAAAGCTGTCAACCGTATTCTCAATTCAAGTCAGTATGTATTTCATACTAATGTGACTGGTATAAAACATGCCCCCGTTAATTTTCGGTTTTTATAAACTTCTTAGTTAATCCCTTTAACTAATTCTTTTGATATTCAAATTATACCGAGCGCCCTCCACGTCAGGTTTCCGGGCGCTCCCATAATTCCATTCCTTGAAGACAGCTGTAACATATACTCCATCACTGTCTTCATTTTACCGGTAAAATGTTCCCCTTTGGTATGATAATTATCATTTTAAAAAGTCGTTTAAGTTTATTACCTTATTATTATATATTAGACAAGTTCAGAATGTGATGTCTCTAGAATAATATGACTTTTGATGCTTATAGTTTGGGTAACGTTTTAGGGACCATGGATAAATTATGTCACGCGGACGACCGCGATCCGACGCGTTCCTTTGCGAGACAACTCAAACAAAAGAAAACCCACCCAATGTCTCGCAGTGTCACGCGTTCTTTTCTGCGATCGCCCGGTCTTGGGGGAGAATCACTGTATAACAAAGGAACAATGGTGTTGGCCAAATGCCACTGCGTAGTTATAATCGGCTTACTAGATAAACACTAGCTTTTCCCACCTCAATAAGTCTACTGTCGTTTCAATTTAAAACCAGAATCCAAGTATTAAAACGATAAGTATTGTAGGGGGCGCCAGCACGACTCCCCGTCGGAGAACTGACTGGTGGCCCCTGCGGGCCGATCGGTGAAACCCGCTCGCTAGTGAAGCAGCTCCTGTCGCCCTTCTGTATTTTTTGGTGTTTACATGTTGAGACAGAAATAAAAAAGCTCCCATTCGGATGCCAGAAACCAGAGAAATAGTCCACCTTGTATCCTTCAAAGTTGTGTATAACGATCGAAGCCCACGGTCGACGCTACAGTATTGTAACTCCAGCCGGATATATTTTCATGGTTTTCTTTTTTAAGCCTCCAAACTTGAGTTTGGAACTGGGTAAATGAGTGATCCCGTCTTGTCTTCTGGGCATGCATTTGTTTATCCGCCGTTGGTACAGTAAGTGTTGAGGTAGGCAGCGGGGTGTTGACAACACAAATTAGTCGTGCAGAAATTTGTTATTATTATCATTATAACAAATTATTTACTTTTTATTCGGCCATTTATAAAAGTACAAAACATATGTCACAGTTTGTTACCTCTATTAATTAGAGCCTGCGATCGGTTCGTTGTTAATTACTTTAATGTAGCCTACAGTCCCCAAACATGTGTGTTCACACAATGTGTGTTCACACAATGTGTGTCGTTCACATTCATGAACTGTACACGTACATGTACATGTACACGCGTACACATAATGTACAATTGTACCATGGCGTAGATAATTGTTCATTACGAAGGCCATTCTTGGACCTGTGATGGGCACTTGAAAATCGGGAAACAATCGCTTTCTCTTCCTAAATAACTAAGAAAGAATGTACCACATTTTAGATTGATTCCAGCTAATGGTATTTGTGTGTACTGGGCTTTACGAAACCCTGAAATTGTTATTTCGGAAGTAACAACATATTATTCCGAGTGCACAAAATAGACAAACCTTTATGTCCAACCAACAGTGTCTGACAAACCATTTTGTCCGTCCCACTATGTCCTATTGGTCCTACGAACCATTATGTACGACCGACAAACCACATTGTCTGACCCATTGTATCCAAAAAACCACAATGTCTAACCCATTATGCCACAATGTCTATTCTGCTATAGAAATACATGTAGGGTGTTACAATTTTTATTTTTGTAATACAGTGCATTCCAATTTATACTATAATTCTCTGCTTTTCTGGTTAGCTCAGTGTGACACACTTGTACACTGTGGTTCAATCCAGTTTTCTCTTTCTCCTAACCCACCCGATGAATGGTATCCGACTCATTGTGTCCGAACCATTTATGTCTGACCCGGTGTCGCGCACTGAGCATTCTGCGTACTAAACGTTCCAGATGACTAAATGTAATACATTACGTCATTTCATGCCTGCGCGCAGCAAGCGAAAGTAGTCAATTTTGTGTCGCACTGAGTGTTCCTCTAGTCTCTAGCTGTCATGGCGTCGCTCATGAGCTGTAGTACTAAGTACTACTAGTAGTGATGAACGCACAAGCATGTCAAGTCGTTTCGTAACTCTAGGTGTGAAAACATCAATACTGATTCATTACCTTACCAGCGGGAGGTATGTGGAAGGCCTGACAGAGGGGGAAAAGAGAGCTGTACGTGCCCAATCTAAGAAATATTCTTACGACGCGTTATTGTCTGACAATTTAAGAGCACGAGAAGGAGACCACGTCACCAACACGGCTGGAACGAACAGTACGGCCGCGCATGCGTGCGTCACCTGGAACGATCAGTACGCCAGAACGTCGAGGACGTGACACCGGTTGTCGTCTTATTAACCACAGGAAAAAGAAAGCCCCGATTGTCACCTCGGGAACACACCACTCAAAGCAGTTGGTATTTGTGTAATATCCAACTCTGTCAACTTCAGCATTGCCATGTCTTCGCATATTGCCATTAACAACGCATTGACGACAAAGTTTTTAGTTTTCAAACCTCAGTTGGCAAAAATCATTCCATTTACATTTTTTGAAACAAATATCATATGCCCAAATTTTTCTCAACAATAAGTACTTTCTCAATGACCTTGCCTTCCGGGGGGGGGGGGACCCAAAATTTTCTATTAACATCACTCTTAAATTTACCTCTCATTGCTCCTGAGAGTCTCTAGAGAGCCTACCGTTTTCATGGGCCCTGAAATCCAGATCAGGAGTATGGGCTTCAGTTCTTCATGTTCAATATTTTGGAAGAAATTATTCCAGGAAATGGGTCAAACGGTATCATGTGGAATAACTGGTACTGAACTATTTGCATTACTTTTAAAGCATTTAAAGGCACTGTACACGTTTGGTAATTACTCAAAATATATATCAGCATAAAAACTTACTTGGTAACGAGCAACGGAGAGCTGTTGATAGTATACAACATTGTGAGAAACGACTCCCTCTGAAGTAACGTAGTTTTTGAGAAAGAGGTAATTTCTCACTAAAATAATAAAAGACTTCTGGCCAGAAGCCTTTTATTCCTATCTGAAAGCACACTAATTTGAACAACAAGGGTGTTTTTTCTTTCATTATTATCTTGCAACTTCAATGATCAATTGAGCCCAAATTTTCACAGGCTTGTTATTTTATGCATATGTTGGGATACACCAAGTGAGAATACTGGTCTTCGACAATTACAAAACGTGTTCAGTGCCTTTAAGATAAAAAAACCAAACCTATCTAAAATGGCATAGATTGCACTAGAGCGAAACAGCTACGACCGGGGTAAGTAAGAAAGTAGTTTAATGGGAGCATGTTCCATAACTTATTTTGGAAACTCGCTGTCAATGTGTTAAACTGCACCGTTTACAATGAACGTAAAGTGGATTCTGGTACAGAGCATTAAATCTACGGGAGTAAGATTCTATGTGTGTTACGGTGTGGTGTGCGGTTATGATGGGCACCATAGTCCTGTACATGTACTGAACTATTTGTATTACTTTAAAAGCCTTTAGGGTCAATACAAAATAGTAAATATGTCTCTGAAATGGCATTTATATAGATAGGTTGCAATATGACGTAAATCGGCCAATTTTCGACTTGCGTTACGCGTGAGAACGGCGTGCAGCACGCGCACATTTCACAAAACTCATTGCGTGATTGGTTAGTGAATGATGCGGCTGCGTTAATAATTAGATCGCTTGACGCGCCTGCAAGCCAAAATGCAATTTGCCCGTAAAGATGGCGTCTACTGGGAACTATCTATTGCACCAGAGAGAAGCAGCTGCTACGACCTAAATTTTCCATGGGTCCTTAAGAGGGCCCTGGACCCCAACCCGTAATGGCTTCGTGCTTTACACTAGCAGTTTCGTCTTTTATTATTGCCCCTTATTGCCCCTAGTCTTTTTCATTTGTATAATAAAGTTCTTGAATATAATCCTGCCCCGTTTGTTCTACGTGCCTGGGTACTCCCTTGATATTTCAATTGACCTGAAACAGAAGTCACGAATAGTAGTGAGCTCCTTTCCACCACTCTCCATTGCTTTTTGAAACTTAAGCAACACCAGCAATGTTAAAAACAATAAATACAACGCATCCGTTTTGTTTTAACTGAGCAGAAATGTCTGTTTGGCGAAATACCCTTGGCAACCATTGTTAAGCCCTTCTAAGAAAATGGCACTTTAATGCACGCAACACTTCTCATCTTTAGTATCTTTCTCTATTTTGCGAGTTATGCTTGAAACATGGATTTGCGGGACTTACCTACGCATATCACAGCAGGTGTTGAATCTAAGTCAATTGAGAAGTCTACAGAAAGTTTATCAAGATCAAGATGGATGCAATCCACAATCTGCAACGAGTTGTCCAGTTCATGGTGGTAAAGCTTTAATATGGGGTTATTAGCGTAGAATAAACTATCCCTAAAATCTGATTCATTTCCCTTGGTGCACACGTTTACACTTGCTGCCAAGTTAATTATGACAACACCAAATCTACATAAGCCTACTCACAAATAACATGATTGGCCTTTATTGAATGATTTCAATTCGTAAAAAGATTCCCATATTTATCATGCGCTTAGACCGTGAACGGTAGTACTAGGTTACCGATGTCTCCCTTCGGTGCACACTGTTCAGTGCATACTCTAACAATAAGCTTCTATTTTTAGCCCAACAAGACCATAAAGAGCAATCATTTCACTTTCTATAAAGTAAAACCACATCTCTGGAACTTCTCTCGACTTGTTCACAACAGTTCGTTCAAAGAACTTTCCCAATCACCTTGCCTTCAGTAAAAACAGAAATAGATTGTTGCAAAATGGGGGTTGAATGTACGCCTACATGTGTTACATTCACTTCCATGCACTCGTTTGGAAGTAGTTTGCCTCTTCAGTTGAACCGGACATTAAACTTTGCTTCGGTGCATGCAAATATATTTATCATTTTATACAATATAAACTAAAGTCGTTCGTTTTAGCCATGCGAGTTCGTCATTCAATTTAGCAGAGTATTACATGCAGTTTCTACCGGATTTTGGAAAAACGAGCAAACAAAATAATTCAAACCATTTATGTTTCTTCATTTCTTTATTCCCTTTTCCCCTTAATTGTTCCTTTTCTCTTCATTTCTTCATTTCTTTGTTTCTTACTTCTTTTTGCTATTACATTTATTAACTTAATGGTTCTACGGTTCCATTTTATGGTAAAATTAAAGCTTCGATGTAGATATTGCATTGAACAATGAAATCCCGGAAACAGAATTGTTTTCCAATGGTGCTCACCTATTCACTTCAGGCTCAGTTTCAGCCTATCACTAGTAGTTTTTAGTACTGATGCAGAAGTCTGATTTAAATTGTCATAAGCCCTAGAGCAATCGTCATTTCTTCCGTTAAACATGACCTACCATGATGATGTGGGAACTAAGGACTTGTATGGTGCTCTTTTGGCCTAATAAGGCAAACTATTCAAATTGTGTGAAAATATAGGATTTCGGCCATGTTCAACACACCCTCATGCATTTTAACGTCTGGCTCAATCAGTTTTGTTTGAAAATGAATGCTCCGTATCATTAAGCGTTCGACAGTCAATAGAAGTAATACAATTCAGTAGTTTAATACTAATAGGTCAAAATATCATTCCAATGTCACAAAATCATTCAAATTTGTGAAAGCCAGCTGCAATTGGAGGCTGGTCAACTGTTCAATTTCAATAATTATAAAAAAGTATTAGAAATTTAACTGAATGTTGGTGAAAGTGTAGTCGTGAATGCCTATAATTTAAATAGAATGACCCAAACTTACGTACCTGAATGAGAAACAATTAATCATGTGTGCATGAAAAGGAAATCGAATGCAATCGGTAGCTAAAAATTATATCAAAGTTTGAAAGAATTAGATAAAAATGTTTGACTTTGAAAGCCTTTGAGGTATTTGGGAAAAAGGTTTAGCACTTGTATTTACCGTTGTGAATTGTTGAATAAGAGATAATGTCTAAAGAAAGTCAAGACAGTAAATTAAGCAACAATTTGCCTGAAATAAAGCAGGAATAAAGAAATAAAATGAAAACGACAAATTCATTTGTAAAAATGCTCCCATACAAAAAGGGTATAACAACCTATAGTAAACTCATTATAAATCCTAGGAAATGTCAGTGAAAGACCCATACATCAGAATAAATGTATTGGAACTTTCCAGCAATAATCATAACCTATTCGATATTACGATAATGGCAATTCAGTAAGAGTCAAGAGAATAAACAATCGTAAACTCTTTAACCGTTCGATAAGACTACTTCCACCTTAAGACCACCACTAATACAAATTATGGGACTATAGCAATTCAGACTAAAAACAGGCATACTTCAAACTGGTAAAAACCCAAAAGGGCGTTCCCCAAACCGAGACAAATACAAGTAAAAACAAAACAGATATAACCGATAAATGAAAAAAACGACATATACGAAAGAGGCTTTCCATTTAATTTTACAATTCATAACTGTTTTACGAAACTCAAAGGCACCGTATTTTTGAACGGCTTGACTGAGCAATCTAACATAACATTAAGGGTTGCCTTGTTGCGTAATTTCTTAGACATCTTAAATTGGTTGAAGGATGCTGAAGTGTTGGCTATGATGAAATCCTGTAGCTTCTTGAAGGAACCAGGCTTTACGACAACCACTCTTGGTTTCTTAATCATTCCCAATTTTCGGAATAGACTATAGTATATGTGCTTTTCGGCAAGGTTGATATCAAACTTAACACACCAAGGAAGAGAAAGGGAAAATAACATTCATTTTAAAGAGTATTAAAACTTCTACATATTGATGAAGTCTACACCACTTTGTAGGATGTCTCAATTATAGAGGTGTAAAATCTATTGCTTCTTACTGTTTTCCATTAAGGAGAAAGCATGGGTAAACTAAAACTTACGATACACTTTTGCTCCTCAGTCAAATCGTTGCCGCAGTGAAAGTCATCAAATTCAAGAAACAAGATATAGTGCGTGTAGTCTCCTAGGGTATTAAAAAAAAAATTAAAAAATATAAAAATCATCAGCAGATTTACTGAAAATATCAGGGAGGTTGAAGTGTTAAGAATACATGAATATTAAACTTAATTCGATCTTACGTTTGATTTTTTTTTTATTATAATACTAATATCATACTATAGAATCATTTGAAAAGTTCATTGAATAAACTATATTACAGACAGAACAGTCTTGTAGTTTTTTCATTTCATTTCATTTTTCATTTCATTTCGGTTTTATTAAAAATACCAAACAACAAGTCCGGAGACTAAAAATAGTTAGTTTACAAAGAGTGACATCAAAAATAAGTTAAGTAAATTGAAATAAGTTAGAGACAAAACATTAGGATTAAAAAATATATAAATATATATATTACAATAAAAGGCGGGGGACAAGAATTAAAAATGAAAAATTATGCACAATTAGTGGGGCTGCATTTAAAAGGCTAATCATATAAGGAATGGATGACTGCTTATATCTAGAAGTTCTGATTTTGGGAATATCTAGTTGTTGAGAATTTCTGAGGTTACGACCTGATGCTGTTTGTCTAGTTTGAGGAAATAGGTGGCGGTGTTTATCAGATGAAAGGCAGGATTTGGCAAATTGTGAGACTAATTGATTACGTCTGTATGAGAGAAGTTTGACATTAAGAAGATTAAGCAAATCATTGTAAGGCAATTTATTGGGATAAGCAATGATACGTAAAGCCCTTTTCTGGATGCGCTCGATATTTTGAGCCTGTGAACAAGTTAAGCCAGACGACCATACAGGCGCTCCAAATTCAAGCAAAGGACGAATGTACATCTTGTAAATAGAAACGAGATCATCAGTTTTAACAACATTTTTCCTAAGTTTACTCATGATGTACAAACGTCGAGAGGCACTACTCACAAGGTGTTTAACCTGTTGGCCCCACTTTAGGTCACTTTGAATAATTACCCCTAGTAATTTAATGGATGGGACAACATCTAGTTCGATATCGTTAATCTTTAATTTAATGGCAGGTGGTGGATTGCGAAGAAAATAAATTTGCATAGATTTACATTTTAATGGATTTGGTGTCATGTCATTCACATAACACCAAGCAACAAGTGAATCAATTTGAGATTGTAAATTTGAATGTCCATGTTTGGGTAGGATTTCAACAAAGCTCAGATCATCAACATACTTCCAGCGATTGTCAAGGGTGGCAGCTGCATCATTGACCATGGCCACAAAAATGATTGGGCCCAGTTTCGTACCTTGTGGAACACCACAAGTGAGGCTAAGTTGGGATGACGTTGCTCCTTGGTATCGAAGAGTAGTCAGACCCATGAGTCAAGCTATTATTAAAGCTAAGCGCAAAAGACAGTGACAAACAACTCAAGTCAACCCTTTTGATTTCAAGTTAGGGTTAAACAAATACAAATTGCCTAGAGCAGGATTTGAACCAATTACCTCCGCTACACGGTATAACTAAGATTGCATGACTTCAAATTGGCAACTCGAACAAAGATATTGACTAATAAAGGAGACTGCCAACATTGGTTCGTAGGTTGTCGGTTAAAATCCCGCTTTATAAAAAATGCATTGCATTACACACTCCAACAATAATAATTACCCGTTAAATTGCCAGCCAGTAATGTGCCCTCGGCACATGCCCAGTTAAAAAGCGTCTTCCCTGGACAGCTGGCTACAGTTCGTTCAATCGCGTCCGCAACAGAAGGTAACCCAACTCGCTCACAACACATGTTTAGTACCTCAGTGACCCTAGAAAGCAATCAACGACAGTTCTGTTTGTCAATAATTGGTCATACTTGAAGAAGTGTGTGATACATATTTTGAATGACACATTAGGAAATAAGGGATTTGTTTGTTAACAATGTTGGAATCTGATCTGTTAACACACCCGGCCGTTACTTTCAGATTTTTGATGTTAGATACTGTGCATCGGTCATCCCTACATGTTGTCATTGTTATAGAGAACCTATGTGGGAGCAAGATGTGTATTGTCACATATAAATAATATCGCGGGAACATACTTTTAAATACAGATTCGATTACAAAAATATTGCCTGCATTAAAAGAAAAGTTCATTGAAAAGTTTTTAAGGTAATTCTGACCATCCTGTGACGGTTACATTTTTGCTAGTGTTTGTTTATGTAATGGATGAGAAATAAACAGACTTTGTACAACCTCACTTTGGCATCCAGCTGAATCATTTCTTGATGTAACTACATTAACCAAACCCTCAAATACTGTATAGGTGACTTATAAAACGGCTTAAATGTTTTATATAACTTACCGTTCTTTGATAGTAATTGCGGGGCATTGCTCATGAAAGCCTACCACTTGGATTATGTCTCCCAAGCGGAATCTGAATAAGCCACTCCTAGCTGTGATGACGAGTTCATACCGTTCTCCTTGCTCAACTTCGTCAACAAAGAGTGTGTCTGGCTGCTTCTCATCACTTAAGTTAACAATGAAGGGAATTATTCAGTACATGAAGTTCATCAAAACAATTACAATCAGCAAAGTTTACATGCAGTTGTTTATTAACTACTTCCACAACACATCCTCGTTGATATTAATACTTGACTTAACACCTTTCATTTACGATGAACGACGGTACATTGCGACGCCATACCGCAACGCACATTGGCCGTCGTTAGAATTTCATATGTAGTGGATATTGATGATTGGTATCAAACCTGCAATGACACGCCCTGGTAATGCTATGGCTTTACACACAAGTGCCCCCATGTGAGCAGAGGCCTGGCATTTGTAATTAGTTTTTCAGGGTGAATGAACTAATTCAGTGTAAACACATTTTAATGATTTTTCGGATGTTTCGGATGGTATCATGGTGAGGTAGGGCTAACTGAAAAAATGTTTTATTTTATCTAATTCATGGGCACGACCCTCAAAGGAGGCACCTGTTTCAGGTTCACATCCCTTCCTATGGCTGTCAGTCTGACTGTAACATGTAATAAATCACTTATATGGGCTTGCAAGGGCTTATCTCCCATTTTCTAACCCCAGAAATGACGGCAAGACATCAAAGGACTCCCAGCTAGTTGGGGAACAGACGTTTTCAATCAACTCAATGGGTCCAGGACTTTTGGAGACCACTCGCGTGACTTCGGTGTCATTGACATTAACCACGCGGCCATTGCTTTGTGTACAAAACAATGCACAGGCGCAATTGGAGGATTTTTTAATTTAAATTTTTTTCTCAGCCCCTCTGACCCAAGTCACCGATCCCTTTTGATTGACACCCCTTCTAAACTGTGTGTCATGGTACGGGGGAGGATATCATGGAGTATAGCATGACTGGGATTTACCACGTGGGTGCCGTTATGTTTTTCTTGACTTGTGACAGGCGCTTTGACAGCCAAACTCGCTGTAAGGTTGGCATAAATTTACTGTGCGCTCCAGGTTACCATCTCTCACTGCAGGGTTGATGCATACAAATCGCATCCCGGATGAATGATTACAGGGCAAAAACAACGCTACGGTGTTCATTTGGCTCCTAACATTGCGTATTAAATTCAGAACGGCGCCTTGGGACTATACCACAGCGTTCACTAAAAGCAAATGAAAAAATCTTCTGGTTTAGAGATTATTTCGGAAAGTACTTGAACGGTGCATGTGGTCAAAATGACCTAAACGCACATCCTTGAGTAAAAAGGACAAATCTACCAAATGTTAGCCCCTAAGGTTGTCGTTGTTTTCGAGTTATGCCGAGTGACAATGCAGCTATCTTGACAAACTCGGTTTCCGATTCTCAACAACTTATGTAACATTTCACGGGCAGGGTTACACTAATTTAACAGGCGATAAAACGATGCACTGCATCATTAGGACCCACAGATTCATCATAACGGGGGTTTGTCCTCTTAGTATGTTAATTCAGCGCATTCATCATTAGAGCTACCCTATTTTGCACGCTTAGAGAAGTTTAGAGTCCAGCTTACATGTGATTTTCTGGAATGAATTCATAGACAGCTTGATCTAGCAGCAGGACGTATTGAACTTTGGGTGGATGGAGATTGATAGCGAACTGTCCTTCTGTACTTCCGTAGTCCCCTGAGAGTATTGGAATGCCTGTGGTTAAGAAAAGAAAGAGAAACACAATTGGAATGGATGACTGAGACTTCCAAACGACTTTTCAGATGGCTATGTAGGTCATTCAAGATCCGATGTCTGAGTTATGTGAGTGGGGTTCGAATTCAATCACGATGTTTGTGTCCTTCGACAAGACACGTTGAACTGCTTTGTTTCATCATAACAGAATGATAGGTACCGGACAAAAGTAGATATTATTGATGTACGGACTAATGTACCTACGTAACGTTTCAGCACGTGCTGATTCCATAGGTTAAGAGGGTTTTGCATTTTACATATCCAGGTGGTTCCATAGTAAAGTTAAGCTCATTTGTTGTCTTATTGATGTAGGTTGTGTAATGTTGTTTCAGCTATCATTGACAATTGATAGAACGATTTTGCAGACAAAGGATGGTGGCAGAGTTTTGTCCTTCCACTTCTAACTAAGTCACAGTCTCATGTTGAATGAAACGCCCTCTTGGACGTGTGGCATGGTCCAGCTTAGGATATCATGGGCATATGAGCTGTTCAGCTGACCAGTGTGTGCGATGTGGTTAAGACAATGGAAACAATAGAATACGTTAGCATGTGCTGACACAGTGTCTTCTTTCCGTTAATAATTAGCAACACATTCACCGTTCATGCAATTGCGGGAGCTGCATACTCATAAAGAGTTGATTTGATTACGGACAAACTTAAGTTAACAAATTAATATTGAAAGGCTTTACATTAGCTATAAAGAAACCATTATCAATATTAATTTCCTTGTGCATTTGTTTCCTTCAATTTTAATACTTGCTTACCGTCTGTTTCTCCCGAAGCTTTGATTTTCTTCATGTAATTATCTCCCTGCTCAGCAGTCACAATTACTTTGAGGTTTGGCCAGACTCTGGAAATTACTCCTTTCAATCCTTTGGAGAATTCCGCCGTCAGTTCATCAGCTCGCTCTGGGTTTGGTGTAATTGACGAATTGAGACTTTCCTTGATGCTTGGAGGTATATTTAAATCAAGATTCACTCTTCCATTTTTTATATCATCCACCAACATTTTCCAGTTTTCTCTAAGAACCGTTATTACCTTTGCTAGCTGAAAAGAGAACACCGTGTAGATAGCCCCAAGATTTCTGTCTATCAAACTAAACAAGAGATGTACGTATACTAATTCAAAGGTGGACTGGATATCAAATCCAGCCTTTGGAGTGTTCTGCATGCTGAATAACTTAAGGTTTTTATCTGGAACATTTAAGATATTTTCCACTTTCAAGCCAGTTTTTGAAATCGAGGAAGGAATTTTTGACATAAACATACTGTACCTCTGCGCAGGGCTTAGAAACTCGAGATACTTCCCCACTCCACATCGCATGGCGATGAAGAGTGAGATGTTGAACATGTCAAGTTGTGATTTTACGATAGGTATCAACTTGCTAGATCCTGTAGTTCCAGATGTTCGACCAATTCGAAGCAGAGTTTCTCCAACAAAGACGTTAGGCTCTCCATCAGCCAGTCTCTGAACATAACTCCGATAGTGGTCGTAGTCAGTCAATGGATGCTTTCTTTGTAACTCCGTCAGGGATAGGATCTCTTTCAGACGATGCTCTCTGCCATACTCAGTGTCTGCGTCTCGAGTGATTAACTCTCGTAGCAGGGATTCTTGTGCTCGCCGAGGGTTCTTCCATTGCTTGGTCAACTTCGGCATAAAAACGTATGGTACCCAAATCGCATCATACACATTACAAACATAAGAGATGAGAAGACTTCGAAAAGTATGAGTCTCGGAGCAGGGTACCAGACTAATGTGCAAGGCAACACCAATCGATATGGACAGCAGAACAATCAACGATCCTGAAATTTGAAAATTCCAAAGTAACGAATACTTGATAAAATGTAAGGCACCACCGAAGCACCATAGTTATTTAAAATAATGAAAGACGACCTTGAACTCGCCAACTGTAAGGCGGGCCAGCCGCACCCGGCTGCGATACTTTTGTCCAGCTCAGTTGCGGCAGAATCAACGGGGGCGCTGTTTGCGTGGATTTCGTCATGAAAAAAGATATATAATGCATTAGCTGTTGTGTGCTGTCCGTACACGAACAGTACACACAGACAGTGGAAAAGTAAAAAATTTGGTTACAATCACACAACGCACAAAGGGCTATCAGCCAAACTACGCTTGCTTGCGTTGCAACAAGAAGCTATGCAATGCATTATTCATATGTTTTTCTATGACGAAATCCACCACAAACGCCGCCCCTTGTAAGTTCTGCCGCAACTGAGCTGGGAAACAAAATCACCGCCCGGCTGCGCACAGAATCAGCCAGAGACATGTACATTTACATGTACTTTAATGTAGCCTGCAGTCCCCAAACATGTGTGTTCACACAATGTGTGTCGTTCACATTCATGAACTGTACATGTACATGTACATGTACATGTACACGCGTACACATAATGTACAATTGTACCATGGCGTAGATAATTGTTCATTACGAAGGCCATTCTTGGACCTGTGATGGGCACTTGAAAACCGGGAAACAATCGCTTTCTCTTCCTAAATAACTAAGAAAGAATGTACCACATTTTAGATTGATTCCAGCTAATGGTATTTGTGTGTACTGGGCTTTACGAAACCCTGAAATTGTTATTTCGGAAGTAACAACATATTATTCCGAGTGCACAAAATAGACAAACCTTTATGTCCAATTACCAACAGTGTCTGGACAAACCATTTTGTCCGTCCCACTATGTCCTAATGTACGACCGACAAACCACATTGTCTGACCCATTGTATCCCAAAAACCACAATGTCTAACCATTATGCCACAATGTCTATTCTGCTATAGAAATACATGTAGGGTGTTACAATTTTAATTTTTGTAATACAGTGCATTCCAATTTATACTATAATTCTCTGCTTTTCTGGTTAGCTCAGTGTGACACACTTGTACGCTGTGGTTCAATCCATATGGTACCCAAATCGCATCATACACATTACAAACATAAGAGATGAGAAGACTTCGAAAAGTATGAGTCTCTGAGCAGGGTACCAGGCTAATGTGCAAGGCAACACCAGTCGATATGGACAGCAGAACAATCAACGATCCTGAAATTTGCAAATTACAAAGTCACGAATACTTGATAAAATGTTGAGAATTCAGGTAATGCAATCAGACTTGTCAGATTATATCTCGGATAGAATACATTCTCAAAGAAATATTTGTCAATATTCTGATTGATATAATTATCGCAGGGTGGTGATGTTCTTGAAAAGTGTTAATAAAGATTTCCCTTGATATTTCTGATGAAGTAATGCTACTTATCTCTGATTAATTATTCTTTGTATGAGATAACTTTCTTATGATCTTCTCAAGAAGTATGGCACCACCGAAGCATGGCACCACCGAAGCACGGCACCACCGAAGCACCGTAGTAATTTAAAATAATGAAAGGCGACCTTGAACTCGTCCACTGTAAGGCGGGCCAGCCGCGCCCTGCTGCTATACTTTTTTTCTAGCTTAGTTGCGGCAGAATCAACAGGGTACGCTGTTTGCGGGGATTTCGTCATGAACAAAGATCTGAATAGCTGTTGTGTGTTGTCAGCAACGCTAGCTCTGATCGCAAGGCGCTGATGACATGCACCTTTCTTGTTGCGTGTAAACAGTGGGTCAAGCGTATATGCATGGTCTAAGCATAAGTGAATAATAGACCTATGCATGATACGCCAAAACATTTGTCTCGTTTGTTTGTTTGTTTGTTTGTTTGTTTGTTGGGTGGGTTGTTTGTTTGTTTGTTTGTTTGTTTGTTTGTAGTGTTTGTTGCCACAATGTCTAACCCACCCGATGAATGGTATCCGACTCATTGTGTCCGAACCATTTATGTCCGACCTGGTTGTCGTCTTATTAACCACAGGAAAAAGAAAGCTCCGATTGTCACCTCGGAAACTGTGGTCTTAATCACACCACTCAAACAGTTGGTATTTGTGTAATATCCCACTCTGTCAACTTCAGCATTGCCATGTCTTCGTATATTGCCATTAACAACGCATTGACGACAAAGTTTTTAGTTTTCAAACCTCGGTTGGCAAAAACTTGGGTTGTGACGATTGTATAAGGAAGCAACATCATTCCATCTACATTTGTTGAAACAAATATCATATCCCAAAATTTGTCTCAACAATAAGTACTTTCTCAATTACCTTGCCTTCCGGAGGGGAAAAACCCAAAATGTTCTATTAACATCACTCTTAAATTTACCTCTCATTGCTCCCGAGAGTCTCTAGAGCCTACCGTTTTCATGGGCCCTGAAATCCACATCAGGAGTATGGGCTTCAGTTCTTCATGTTCAATATTTTGGAAGAAATTATTCCAGGAAAAGGGTCAAACGGTATCATGTGGAATTACTTGTACTGAACTATTTGCATTACTTTTACAGCACCCTGTAAACCATTACATGGTGCTATGGAATAGGTCTCAAAAACTTCAAAAGTAGCTCCACATATATACCTTGCAGGAAAATACTGAATGTTGAAGCGCCTTGAGCGTCACTGAGTGACGGATATGAGCGCTATATAAGAAGCCACTATTATTATTATTTAAGATGAAGAGAAAAAAGTAAAACTGTATCTAAAATGGCATAGATTGCACTAGAGCGAAACAGCTACGACCGGGGTTAAGGAAGTGGTTTAATGGTAGCATGTTCCATAACTTATTTTGGAAACTCGCTGTCATTGTGTTAAACTGCATCGTTTACAATGAACGTAAAGTGGATTCTGGTACAGAGCATTAAATAATAACTTATTCTACGGGAGTAAGACTATGTGTGTTATCCGGTGTAGTGTGCGGTTATGATGGGCACCATAGTCCTGTACATATACTGAACTATTTGTATTACTTTTAAAAACCTTTAAGGTCAATACAAAATAGTATCTGAAAATGGCATATATATTGCACCAGAGAGATCAGCAGCTGCTAGATCTAAATTTTCCAAGGGCCCTTGAGGGCCCTGGACCCCAACCCGTAATAGCTTCGTGCTTTGCAATAGCAGTTTCGTCTTTTATTATTGCCCCTTATTGCCCCTAGTCTTTTTCATTTGTATAATAAAGTTCTTGAATATAATCCTGCCCCGTTTGTTCTACGTGCCTGTGTACTCCCTTGATATTTCAATTGACCTGAAACAGAAGTCACGAATAGTAGTGAGCTCCTTTCCACCACTCTCCATTGCTTTTTGAAACTTAAGCAACACCAGCAATGTTAAAAACAATAAATACAACGCATCCGTTTTGTTTTAACTGAGCAGAAATGTCTGTTTGTAGTGTTTGGCGAAATACCCTTGGCAACCATTGTTAAGCCCTTCTAAGAAAATGGCACTTTAATGCACGCAACACTTCTCATCTTTAGTATCTTTCTCTATTTTGCGAGTTATGCTTGAAACATGGATTTGCGGGACTTACCTACGCATATCACAGCAGGTGTTGAATCTAAGTCAAAGGAGAAGTCTAACAGAAAGCTCATCAAGATCAAGATGGATGCGATCCACAATCTGCAACGAGTTGTCCAGTTCATGGTGGAAACGCTTCGATATGGGGTTATTAGCGTAGAACAAACTTTCTCTAAATCTGATTCGTTTTCTTTGGTGCACACCTGTACACTTCATGCAGCCAACTAAATTATGACAACACCAAATCTACCTAGGCCTACTCAAAAATAACCTTGGCCTGTATTGAATGATTTCAATTCATAAAAAGATTCCGGCATTTATCATGCGCTTTGACCGTAAACTGTAGTCGAGGGGTAACGTCACCCTTCGGTGCACACTGTTCAGTGCATTCTAGTGTAAATTTTTTTTTCTACCTATTATGGTACAACACCATGCATGTTGTCAATTTTAACACCCCAGATTTTGCAGTCAGCTCATGTTATAATACTGTAGCGAACGGCCTAAGGGTCCTTGTTTCTAATACTGCCGAACAACAAGAAAAGGGGAGCCCGAGAATGGACTGGAGGAAAACCAACTTTATTCGTATTTTGTATGTTTCTTCAGACTTAATATATTCATTTTTTCAAACATCTCAACCCCGGATCGAGCGCCCCCTAGCGGTGGCTTAATTTTCAAATTAATCAAATTGGGTCGTTCTACTCTATGATGTCGGACGAAAGGCACGTCTTTTGACTTCTATGTTATTTCTCCTAAAGGTATAATCTTTTCCAATTTATCTGACATTTCTCTTTTATCATAAATAGCAACTACTTAAACAATCCCTTGCATTTATATTTTTGTTATACCTTTGATTATATTTATACCATCAAAAGGTCTAATAATGCCAAAACAACTACCAACTAAGGCCATCAATAACAATTGTAGTTGGATGGCAACATTAAAGGTACAAATAACGTAAAATAACTTGTCTCCTGGCAGGTTCCCGCCAAAACCTTTATGGCGTCCGCCATCTTGGAAACGCACATCTATTTAATGAAAAAACCTTGCAAACTTGTACAAAATATATTACATGAAGTATTACTAAAGAGCTCGACTTTCTCTTTCTAATAATCCAAACTAATAGGTAATAAATAAAGAGAACATTGATTAAACTTAGTCCTGAGTAAGGGCGGAACTCTCGATTGACGAATCTCAATTCGGAATCTTGACAAAACAACACTAAAAAGTGGCTATAAATCTAATCAAAGGTATAACAAAAATATAAATGCAAGGGATTGTTTAAGTAGTTGCTATTATGATAAAAGAGAAATGTCAGATAAATTGGAAAAGATCATACCTTTCGGAGAAATAACATAGAAGTCAAAAGAAGTGTCTTTCTCCCGACATCATAGAGTAGAATGACCCAATTTGATTAATTTGAAAATCAAGCCACCGCTAGGGGGCGCTCGATCCGGGGTTGAGATGTTTGAATAAATGAATATATTAAGTCTGAAGAAACATACAAAATACGTTTTCCTGCCCGTCACAAATTTCAAAACCCATCTCAATCACTTATGTAAAATAAAAATGCAGTGGTTATAGAATTACAAACACTAGAAGGCAAATGTAGAAGGCAAATGTTAAAAGTTATAAAATATAAAATCATGTTAGTATGAACACAAAAACCATCAAATAGAGATTTTTTGTCCTTTCCGGTTAGACAGGAAGCCGTGTCAAATCAGGTCACTATCAAATATAAAGAAATTGCATTCTTCAACAATTCACAGAAAATGCAAAGATTCATTACAGCTGTGGTTCTGAAGATATGAATTAATTTTTTGTAAAAATAACCTTTAGAAATTAGTGCTATTTAAAACTTGTCACATTAGGGCGCTGTTGAAAATAGTGATGTCATTACTCTTTTATACGTTGGGAGATCTAGGGGTCAACCTTTATTTCATGCAGAGAAAACATGTCAACATTTCAGATCATAATATTTGCATACCTCAAAACGAAGCTGGGAATACATTTTTCATTTCAACTTCCGGTTTAGACCCGGAAGAAAAGGTCAAATTGGGTCATGTCAGTGCAACTTTAATGAAGTAGGTTAAAGCCTTTCATTATGAAGTATGGATTGTCTAAGTAGCTCATGGAGTTCAGGAGATATGAATTTTCAAAGTATTAAACTGTTTAATGTAAGTGATGTCGTCACGAACACCCGATCCGACTACCCACCGCTGCTAATAAGCAAGGCTTGAGGGGGGAGATGCCATACTATAAGCGTGCCCGAAATATATTATCATCTTACATAATATCACCCGCCACGCTTGTTAGCGAGGCCGGTGTCATAGGGAAATCTATCCCCCGGAAACTCTGTCCCCCATATGGGAAATTAACGTGGGATGGAGGAGGATGATTCAAAAGAGGGTGCTATCAAAAGCAGTTTGTACACAGTTCTCCATATGGGGGGACAGAATCTCCGGGGGGACAGAATCTCCTGCCACACCGGCGTCGCGCGGTAGAGAATCAGTCACACCATAAGGCTAACTTACCAATAATCATTGATCGGCAGAATCTCTACCTAAGCACATGAATACAAAGTGGATGTGTTCAATGTGGTTCATCCATTGATGATTCGGAGACATTTTGTGGCGAAAACTTCCGCAACCAGAACTTTGCAGAAGAAGTCATTATTTCATGAGGCGGCCATGATGGCGGCCTCGCTAACAAGCGTGGCGGGTGATATTATGTAAGATGATAATATATTTCGGACACGCTTATAGTATGGCATCTCCCCCCTCAAGCCTTGCTTATTAACAGCGGTGGGTAGTCGGATCGGTTGTCACGAAAGTGCTGTCATGTGCTGTTGCCGATCCAACTATAGGTGAAGTTTGAAAGTTATATGGAAGTTGTGAAAGTGTGTCTTTGTTGGCCGATAATAAATGCACACCACTTGGGATGAGGCGTGAGTGCATAGACTTTCCAAGCCAAATAAACGTGGGTCTTTACATATTTAGGCTTTAACGTCCGATTTCGACCAGAAGTTAAGGTAAAATTTGTATCATCTTTTTGTAAAAAAGTTTGAGCAGCATAACGGACCTACAACCTGATGTAAAAAGTGTGAAAAGTTGCATGTTGTTCTTGATATTTGAACTAAATATCAAGGCAAAATGGGATCAATTTAAGTGTAGATTTCCCTTGTATAGCGTAGCAAAGTGCTACACAAAATGTACCAGTTGCTACTCAAAAATCATCACTTGCTACTCAGTATAAGCATTCCGTGTGCACAAAACTTGTTCAGTCTAAATATTTTGCTATGCGAGTTTCTCTGATAAGTTTGTTGGAGTAATTTGATACGCGGGCATTTTGCAAAAAGTCAAGTTTGTGTTACTTTAACACCCTCTGATGTTAAGTTTGATTATTATTATACATTTCACATATCTCACGTGCTGGCATCATACAAAATGATGATTTACATTTTTTTTAAACGACTACACTAATGATATTAGTAGGAAAAGGGCAGAGCTAGTGAAATGAAGGCAAGTCCCAGTAAGCGTTTGCTTGAGTTGGGAATGCCAAACAGGACAAGACAGACAACGGACAAAAATACAGACAGCCCAAACATAAACGGACAGACAAAGAAGAAAACACTAAAGGAATAACTGAAATAATTTAAATGAATATAAATAAGTTACTATTACGGTAAATAATGACAAAAATAATATCATTAAAAAAGCAAATAGCAGATTTTTGCAGTTTTTGCAGTGTATGGTTTGTATGTATTTATAGGTTTCATTTTCATGCTTATTTTGCAAAATCGCTGGACGTAAAAAACCCCCGAAAAAACCAGTAGTTTGGTAAATTAATTACTTTTCAGTGTTATGGAAAGTCATTGTAACATAGATGGCCGAAACAACAACACAACGATTGAAAAATGCGATAAAAATAATTTTGATTCTTTTAAAATATAATTGAAAACTTTTTCCTGAATATTGTTTACAGATATTTATTTATCAAAATACTTTATTTATATTAATAGTGGAAAAACATGAACATATATATGTTTTGTATAATTTGGCATACCTTTTACAAACATTTCCAAACTTCTTCAATTTTTGATCCACACGTGATCATTGGAATTAGAGAATGGTATTAAATTTATTCTGCAATCCAAAAAAAAAAAAAAAAAAAAAAAAACATGTCTAGTTGTACCCATTCTGCTAAATCGAATGCCAATTTTGCATTGCTTAAAAGAACGACTTTAATTAAATACAATGCTATATAAACTCGTATGCCTCGAATTAAAGCTAAATTGTTATTAAATGATATTAACTTAAAGTGTTGTAAAGGTGCATTGAGCAGTCTATGCATTTTCTCACATAAATGTAGACTGACGTAACAAAAACTGAAGGGGAATAATTAATTTCATTTTGATGATTTTATGACAGGTCCCTTTGCTGGGGTGTTAAGGAAAAGGTTTGGCACTGGTGTCGTCATCATGGTATGCGGCCTAATGATAGGAATGGGTGCTATTGCAGGGTCCTTTGCTGCCACAGCTGCCCAGCTTGCATCTAGCTTAATATTGCTTTCAGGTATGGATAGTTAGTACATGTACTTGGTGGTAGGCCTAATCATATGTTCCTTCCCCTCGCATCAAGAAAGCCTCCACTGAAGATCGACAATGACATCGACGCCGACGCAACGCCGAATTCTCCGACACTTGATCCCTCAACCTCCCTACTCCTCCCCACCCCAAACACTTAGGGTCCATAATGTAACAAACACTAAATATATAATTATCACTGCGCCTGTACTAGCATTCATGTTGTATAATACTGCTAACATTTGAAATACAAAATATTGTCATATTTTTACGGAAGCGTATAGTGCCGCAACATGATTTGAAAACCCCCACTCTAATCGAACACGTGCACACAGTAACTATACGTACACGATAACTCCGGACTTATCATGTATGTACACGATAGTTATCTTTTACATACACGAAAAGTCTAAAGTTATCATGTACGTACACGATAACTCCGGACTTATCATGTACTTACACGATCGTACACGAAAAGTCTAAAAAGAGTAAGGAGAGTGAGCAATTCTGTTTTGTTTTGTACTCATTTTCTCATAGAAAGAGTCCTCATGTGAGTTGAGAAAAATTTACAAGTCTCTAACCTCACATTAAAATGGTGTAAATTGCCATTTTATTCAATACTCTTCCAGTGCAAAAATTTCAACATCAAAAACATTTGATGACATCATTCTGAGAAAAATGGACCTCAACATTTGTGTACGGGATGTTTTGGTTCAGTCACAACTTTCCATAAAATTTAATCAAAACAGCCGTGAATTTGACATTTTCTAACTGTCGAAAAATTCCTCCTTGGAATGTAAAGATCTGTTAGTTGTTGAATAACAAGAGCGTCATGTTTCAAATTTCGCTCAGAAAAAGTCAGTTATGAACTAAAACATCCCTGTTCAATGTAGTGACCCATTTTTCTCAGAATGATGTCATCAGATGTTTTTGATGGTGAACATTTTTGCACTAGAAGGGCATCGAATGCAATGGCAATTTACACCATTTTATTATGAGGTTAGAAACTGGTAACTCCCCCATTCACACGAGGACTCTATCTATTGGAAAATGAGTACACCACAAAATTGAATTGGTAACTTCCCTTCCTCTTTAAGTTATTGTGTAAGTATGGTGTGCGTAAACGACAATAATCGTGTACACACACGATTACAATCGTGAACGTACACGATAATTATTGTGTGCGTACAAGAATGTTTTATGTACGTAGACAATAATTATCTTGTACTACACGATTACTATAACGTACGGACATGATAATTTTCACATACATACACAATAAGTCCGGAGTGATCGTATACGAAGACGATAGTTATTGTGTACGAACACGATAAGAGTAGTAATTTTTTCTTTATTAAAGTGGCGGCACTATGCTTCCTTATATCTTGACAAGTTCTCGGAAAAGACGTAAAGTTTAATCACAACAACAGAACACAAAAAGTTAAATGAGTGTTGTATGAGTTGTAATTGTCATTATAACGGATTTGTTGTTGCTATCAGTACTTGGAGGTGTCTATCCACACTTTGAATATTTTTAAAATAAAACAAATCAAATTTTTACGGAAGTGGAATTTTGTATAAGAACAAGTGGTGTTGATACGGGGCCAACACATTCTGACTGAAACCTATTAGGTAGGCCTACAATGGAGGGGATCGACACTTCCCTTTTCATTGGATCTGGTATTTTCCACCCACAGATGTCGCCATTTTGCATCATCATACTCTAAGATTTCTTATACTTATTTGGAAAAAAATAACACACCTGTCCTTACTTCAAACCACAAAATGAGCGGGAAAGGACGGGAGTAGATGAGCGTGAATTTTGTCATTAAATGCCTGTGTAGTTTTGTTGTTTAAAATGCCTTTTTGGCCAAGCTTTTCGCCCGGGCGAATTAGAAATCCGCCCGGGCGGAATAGCTATTTGTTTTACCATGTCCTTTATACACTTCCGTAGATTTTTTTTTTGTATTAACGACTATAATGAAGTTTATTTTCCCTATCTACAGGTCCAGGGATCGGATTGCTGAATGTGCTTGCTAAAGATGCCATTGGACGCAATATCATCAAGAATTACGCAATAGCCGTTGGTGTTGGCAAGACGGGCTTCTCATTTGGAATGATTGTGTATGCACCTGTCATACAACTGTTCTTGGAAACGTACGGATGGAGGGGAACCATGCTTTTAATTGGTGTGATCTCGTTGCACGTTGTCGTGTGTGGCGCCCTCCTATGGTCGGTTAGGGAAACGATAGATCACCAAAGTGATTACCAGATAATGTCCCAGGATGAGAAATCTACACCGCATTCGTCTTCGAGACTTTCTGTCTTAACGACAACAGTAAAACTTGCTTTCAAGAACCTAGACGTGGGGTTGCTGGGTAGTAGCCATTACTGGCCCCTGGCAATTATAACTTGCTGCAACAAGTTTGCATATGGAATGTGGATTATTTATTTTGTCTCACAGGCTGAATCTAATGGGTTCTCATTGAAAGATGCGGGAGTCTTCATTGCAGTCGGTGGTGTTGGTAACATTGTTGCTAAACTTGGCCAAGGGTTTATTGTTGACAGAGAGATTCTTCCATGCTGGGGCTTGATGAGCGTTGTTTCTTTCATTATTTTAGTTCCCTGTCGTACTGTGTAAGTTCTTGGTTAAACAACTACTGGGCAATGATGGTGTCGGCATCATTGATTCAATTTGGAGACGGTGTTCTTACTTGTCTAAACGATGTCCTGACCAGACAGCTACTTGGGGCTGATCTATTGGCAGGGGCTTACGGGTGGATAGGCGTCAAAACTGCCCTTTTTAGGGTCTTGGCAAGTTTCATTCCAGGTAAGTATGTCTGTCACAATTTCGTCGTTCCTTTGATATACTTATGTTGACTTAAATAAAACTGAGAAAAATTGAGGGGCTATTGCCATTGGGGTCACAACAAATAGGCCGTTGAGAAGTCTTAGATATTTAGCCGAAAGAGTGTGTTTGCCAAAGGCTGTGTTGTATTGGCAAGCAGCTTGACATGTGCACTATCAATACCATTCCGATCTGACAGATCTCTGTCCGAACTTGCTCAGTCGTTGCTAATTCAATCCATCTCATGCACGTGGACACACTTGCCGAAAACAGCGTGAAAAAACTATAGACCAAAACCTGCAACATCAAACCTGTATACAAAGGGGGCTGAGGGTCTGATCTTCCTTAGGCACTGTAAACGCAAAAGTCAACAGAACAAATCAAATCTTGTATTTTATGTAAATAGGCCGCCTGGTTGCTTGTTACGAATTTTGTCAATTTCAGAAGAACTTGGTCAGCGGATTTTTTTTTTACAATTGTTGATTTAATTTGGTTATATCATGCACATACAATGTGTACACTTTCTCAGTGCCAATTCGGTGTCTTGCCTGTACGGAAATGCCCTGGAACGCATGAGGTGACGTGGTCTATAATTTATAGAAATATTTTTAGTTTGTAAATGTCTTTTTTTTGATACAAAATGCATATTTATTTTGTTTCTGTCAGGTTTACTGTACGACTTGACCGGTATCTACAAGATAGCCTTCGTGCTCATCGGCTCCACACAGAGCGTCTCACTCATATTCCTTGGTTTACTCAGAATTCGAAGTTATGTTTAATAAGGTTTAAAGGAGCTGTGCTGTCATGACTAAAGCATATCCTGTTGCTGGAAATGGGTGGTGGTTCAGTCTCGCGCGTATTAGATTTATTTGGGGACCACTTTGGTCCCACGTACATTGATTTAACGTGGGAAGGAAACAAACTCGCGGATTTTAACGGGTCTAAAAGTTCAAATACGGGTGAGACGTGCACAGTCTATACCATAATAGCCACAGACCTGCCTTGATCATGACGACACAGCCCCTTTAAAGTATACATTGCCAATGTGGCAGGAGATTCTGTCCCCCATACGGCGAACTGTGTACACCTTTTTCTGATAGCGCCCTCTTTTGAATCAACCTCCTCTAGCCCACGTTAATTTTCCATACGGGGGACAGAATCTCCGGGGGACAGAATCTCCGGGGGACAGAATTCCCAATAGTACAGTGCCATATGTCAGATATTTTGATCCAGCTGGATTTGTGTGCCAAAATGGATTTTATTGGCTAACTTTGTCAATTATGGGGTGCTGATTTCAAAAAAGTTAGGTACCATTTTTTTCCATGGCGTCTTCAGCCTCCATTTTGAATTTCAAAATGGCCGCCATTTTAATTATATTTTGGCCCATATCTCAACTTGTGAGCAATGTAGAAGAGTAAAAATTGTGGCAATACCCATGTTTATGTCTCCAATGATTCCATTAAAACCATTTGTTTATTTGTAGCTAATTTGGTTTGGCCGCCATTTAGAATTAAAAATGGCCGCCATGTTCAATACACTTGTGTGTACTATATCTCAGCATGTTGGTAACATAGAAGCCTAAAAATTGTGGTAAGGCCCGTGTTTACAAAAATTGCAGCCTATCCATCAAAGATATCATTGTTGTCTTGGATTATCAGTTAAGTACATCCAGATTGTCTCAGAAAGGGTTATTCCAGATCAATATTGGGGAATCTAAAGGTCTTAGGATGATAGGGGAAGTCCCATATGTCAGTGTTTCAAATAGCATCTCCTAATTCAAACTCCTACTGCCTGGCTTCACTTGCCGATCCCTGTTCGAACTGTGGGCACAGGTGTGCAGGCGAGTTTCGGGCGCCTTAAAACCAGATTGCTCCGGGCAGGTGGAGCTCATTAACCATGGGAGGTAGTCCACCTAGGAGACAGTAACTCGGGTTTGGTGGTACTCGCAGCCTCGGTTGGCAGCCCATCTAGGAGAGGAAGAAAAGAGTGAAAAGGAGGACGTGGTGAATGAAGCAAGCAGGAGAGTGAGCGCAACTATACTTTACCAGCACATCATCGAGGCCATTTCTGAAGCAATGAAGAGTCTACCCAAGGTGAAGCATATAGAGAAGTTGCCGCTCCGACCACCCTGATGTTATCAAAGCACGGAAAGAAGTTGAAGGGAGGCATGAGAAATACATCCGGGGAAAATCTACTGAGTCCAAAGACAGCCTCAAGGCAGCCCAGGCTTGACTCTTTGAGGCAAGACAGACTTAGGGAGGAGGAGCTAGAGCGCAAGATCAGTGAGGTAGAGGCAGCAAGCGATGGGATGCGAATGAGATAGGTGACGGGAAGAAGACCAAGGCGAGTCAAATCAGCTGTCCTACACCTGAAGAATGGGTAAAGACTTGGTTTAAGCACTTCAAGAACCTGCGTGGCGACCCCCCAACAGTCACCGAGAAGGATGAAAAATTACAGGATGTCCTAATAGATATCGAAATAGATGATGGACCTTTCAACATGGAGGAGCTCAGGAAGGTAGAGACATCTGTCAAGCTAGGGAAGGGTGCCAGTCCGGATGGCATACCTCCAGAGTTGCTCAAAAACTGCGAGCTCGATGACATCAGGCTCAAGTCTTGCAACACAGCACTAATGATGAATGACAAATCTGCCCAATGGTCCTTATCCAACATCATCCAAGTCCCCAAATCCGTTAACCTGAGGAAGACCGACAACTAGCGTGGGATTAGCCTCACGTGTACCCTAGCCTAGCCAAGATCTATAACCGCCTGATTCTGAACCGTTCAGGACGGTCATAGATCCCAAGCTGATGTTCAACCCGAATGGCTTCAGGGAGAAGAGGTCTATGGTTACACAGATCCTGGCCCTGCGAAGAATCATTGAGGAGGTCAAGAGGAACAATCTACCTGCTTGTACTGTCTTTCATTGACTTTAAGAATGCCTTTAAGAAGGCATATGGCTTCCCCCTCGACTTCTCAAAACAATTGAAGCTACTTACACCGCCACCATCGCCAAATTTGTCACCCCTGACAGAGACGGTGACATATTTAACATTCTCGCTGGAGTCCTTCAAGGGGACACACTGGCACCTTTCCAGTTCATCATAATTCTCAATTAAGCTCCGAGACAGGCACTCAAGGAGTACAAGGATCACACCAAGCAAGTCCAGAAGAATTGGTGCAGTCATCCTATCTGATCTTGACTTTGCTGATGACTTCAAAAGCTGCTGAGCAGAGTGGAGTCGGAATGTGAGAAAGTGTGGCTGCACCTCAACGCCAAGAAAACAGAGTACATCGTGTTTATAAACATCGGTGACCATGATGCCTTGATTTACCAACGGTGGTGCATCCCTCAAGCTCAATGATGACTTCAAATACCTCGGTGCCAGGATGCATAGTACTGTAAAAGACATCAAAGTACAGAAGGCCCTGGCATGTAAGGCTCTTCTGGAGGTCAAACCTGTCAAAGATGCTCTAGGTGAGATACTTTCAAGCGGCGATTGAGACGATTCTTTTTTACGGTAGTGAGACATGGACCCTCACAGCAGCACAGACCAAGGGGAGTCACTCAATGGGTGCTACACCCGGATGCTCAGGATGGCAATGGGCATGAGCTGGAAAGCCCAAATGACAAATGCCGAGCTCTATGGCAACTTGCCAAAGGTCTCGGAAAAGATCAAGTCAAGAGGTCTAAGCCTTGCTTGGGCACTGCGTCGGGCACCTGGAGATGGGAGTTGTTCAAATCTAAAAATCTTGAGGTTGAAAAATTGCGTGCAACTCTTGGTGCACTGAAACCACTCATTTAGAGAGCGAATTTTATATCACAAGGAGCTGCAGCTGCAAATACCCCAGCTTACTGACGATGGATGAGAGAAAATATCAGATGGGACAATTTCTGCCAGGAAATGTCTTGAACTACCTGCACTCCAGGCAGTTGATGATCTTGCCAAATGTGGATGTCGCGGCGAATGTACCAGTCATTGCTCATGCCAAAATAATTTAACTTGCCATGTACATCACTTTGTAAATGTAGTGACTGTAGTAATGTGGGGACTCAGAAGTTAAGCTATATAGAGTGCTCCTTTAATTTAGTTGCGGGAGTTTATTCACATATCCACCTGATGGAACTCATATTCAGCTTAAAGTAGTGTGTGTCTCATTGTGTTAATCAAAACCTTATAATTACTGTGGTTTATTATTGTGTAATTGTTTATTCTGTAATTATAGTGGGTTTACGTTATTAACCACATTAAGATTCTTTCATTGGTATAAAATTATCATTTTCTTATTCGGTCATCGCGCCTGGCGCATTGATAACTCAAGGGGTATGTAAAGTGGTCAGTCCACTATGGGCCATAGCGTGAACTTGAAAGGCACTTGGCCGTAGAAGTTCGAGGATGCCGGTTTATGTTAGCGTGTTGGAGCGGTGTTGTATCTCCCTCCTTGATAGGGAATTGTGCCAGGAATCTCGTTGAGTTGTTGATGTGCAGGGTGTCGGTGAGTACTAATTATTATAGGTTATCTTAAGACTTGAGTTATTATTAACGAACAGTGGTCGGAGTTTGGTAATTGCAGTAGTGTGTATTTTCTTTCAGTGTTGGCCTTAGGGGCGATGTGCCACTATTGACGGGCTAGTTTCGTTTCACTCACTACCTTGGTGTTGGGTGAGTTTTCTATCAAGTTCCAATCATAGTTCTAAGTTTCCAATTCAAATTGTCTGATTATATTCATAAGAGTTATTGTCTGAGTTTATTTCAAAGTTATGCAAGTGTGATTATAAAAAGCAACGTTTATGTTGTGAACCTTTCTTTCATTAGGGATTTGGATATTTGTATCAAGACGTAAATACTATGGAGGAATAAAGAATTGAGCTCCTTTTATTGAATGAGTGTGTCTTCATAGTTAATTGTTCCCTTGCCGATGGAGTAATCCGTCAACCCAGTGACTGCTACCCATGATCACTACCCAAGGGTTTCGCCCCTCGCGTGAATCCCTACAAGAAACACAACATCTTGCGATGTGACAAGTCACGAAGACGATATTTGACTAAGTTCCGGTTAACTAGTAGAAGCCAAGTAGGCCCAATATTGATCTGGAATGGCCCTTTCTGAGACAATCTGGATGTACTGAACTGGTAATCCAAGGTAACAATGAGATTTTTGATGGATAGGCTGCAGTTTATTTAAACACGGGCCTTACAACAATGTTTAGGCTTCTATGTTACCCACATGCTAAGACAAGTGTATTGATCATGGCGGCCATTTTAAATTCTAGATGGTTGCCGAGCCAAGTTAGCTACAAGTAAACAAATGGTTTTAATGGAATCCTTGGTGTCGTAAACATGGGTATTGCCACCATTTTTACTTTCATACGTTGCGCACAAATTGAGATATACGCAAAAGTGTATTAGATATGGCCGCCATTTTGAAATTCAAGATGGCGGCCAAACCATATTAGCTACAATATAATTATTGTGATGGGCAAGATACTACACAGGCTATATGGGAAAATTTACATTTTGTGTCATAATTTTCACATAAATTCAAAATTTACAAAAGCAACAGCTGTACAGTTTTTGAGAGAGTTGAGAAATATCTAACAGTGCAATCTCTATAAAACATGAGATTTGTTGTATTCTTACACTGAGCTGTGTACAAAATGTGCCTGCAGGAAGTCCAGACTCTGTTGCTCTTTTGTAAACATGAGATGTCACAGGTCACATGGTCTGTACAAGTCACCCTGTTCGTAACATTCTCTTCAATACCGTTTCCAAACGGTAAGCGCAATATACAGTATAAAAACAAAGGCAGTTAGCTCCCTTGAAATACATATTTCGTTTCCTCGAGATATTATTTCGTTCCAATTAAAATTTATTCTGACTTCGAGGTAATATTTCAAGGGTGGGACGTACATTTTACGAGGGAACAAAGTACAATTGCAAGGGAACGAAATAATAAATCAATGCGAGTGAATGATTTTTAAAAACTTGTCCAAGACCTGTACTTTTTTTCTTTACTTGTCCCTTTAGGGGCTCTGTACAATGTTGAATAGTATTTAGTTTTGACAACAACTAGGTTTAAACCCCCTAATAAATAGCACTTCCTGTAAATTTCATTTAAAAGGCCTATTTTCACTGGAAGTAAAGATTACATTTGATTGTGCTCTCTCCAAAACAGTCCAAAACTATAGTCACTTAATTCAGACACTCTCATAACACGAAATTTGAAGACGTTTGTGTATCTCTTTTTATGGAATGTTCTCATTTTGAACGACTACATGGACAACTATCAGTATGATACATTTTCCAGGTGGTGTTGTTTATTCACAGAGAGGTAATTTTTTAGGGCAAAGGGCCAATGTTAAATGTGTTTAGACATTCGTCGATTCGTTGATCGAATTGTATTTTCTTTTCATTGTAACTTGAATAAACGTAATATAGGCCTAGATTTACGACTCCACAGAGCTAACAATTAACAAGGAAATAGAAACAGCTGTACAGGTTCACCAATCAAAATCTCAAAACTAGTTTGTAATAAAAAAAGCCAGTACAGAAAAGAGTGGTTAATGCACGGGTAATGTTTTCCATATTAAAGGTTGATATAAACACCGTTATATGAGCAATATACTAACGAGGCAACAGCAATGACATAGTGGATAGATGCACTAAATGCAGTCTTCTGATAGTTGTCACACCAGGTACACGTTCATTGCACGTTGTGTGGTGGCCATGCCAATGCCATTGCATTTTCACAAGAATGAGTTTATTTGACGAACTGGATAGGCATGTCAACTTGAGTCTTTTGTCATACCTTTTGCCTGCCTAAAAGCCACAACCGTCCTATGGGGGTGCGGACCATAATTGGGTCAGTCTCACCTAGATCACGTGGTCAAATTTATCTGAAATCCTGATCAACTGCTTAATACGTAGCTGTGTCAGGTGGTTTTTAGGACAGTATGTTGACCCCGAAATCGGATGCTATAAACATAACAGCATGAACATTTATATTGATTTTCCATCCGAGAGAATGCAATAAAATAGGACAAACTGACTATTTCAATTCATTTCTTCTTGATAGTGATGATTCGCCTTGTTAATGGGATGACAGAAAATGAAGGAAATATAGAGATATCGTACCTAGGACATTGGGGCAACATTGTTCAAGAGGATGGAACACCAAAGACGCAAATGTCATCTGTCGACAGCTTGGCTACCCCTCGGCATCCCAGGCCTGGGTATATGCTCACTCTGGTGAAGGGCGAGGCCAAATTCTATCGGAGAATGTTGTATGTGTTGGTGACGGCTTGACTGAGCAATCTAACATCACATTAAGGGTTGCCTTGGTGCGTAGTTTCTTAGGCATCTTAAATTGGTTGAAGGATGCTGAAGTGTTGGCTATGATGAAATCCTGTAGCTTCTTGAAGGAACCAGGCTTTACGACAACTACTCGTGGTTTCTTAATCCTTCCCGTTTTCCGGCATAGGCTATAGTATTTGTGCTTTTGGGCAAGGTTGAAATCAAACTGTACACACCAAGGAAGAAAGAGGGAAATAGTATTCATTTTAAAGTAGATTAAAACTTTCACATATTTATGAAGATACGGACGTCATGGGCCAAATGTCATCAAACTGAGGCAGAAAAATATACACAGACTGTATTATATTACCACTCCAATCGTTGAGCAAAGATGAATGAAAAATATAACCCCCAAATTGGTTTAAAATGGCACCCCTTAGAAGAAAAGGATTATCATAAATGAATGATACAACACTATGTAGAATATCTTAGTTGTCAATGTATAAAATGTATTGTTTCTTCATGTAAATCAAGGACAAAGCATTGTAAACTTACGGCAAACTCTTCATCCTCAGTCAAATCGTTGCCACAGTGAGGATCGAACTCTAGAAACAAGATATAGCAAAGGTTAAACTCTCCTATAGAGTGGAAAAAACTCAAGATGTTGTGAATTTCATGACTGACAAATTGTATGAGACTGTTATGAATATTTTAACATCAGATTTAATTCGCTTAATAGTTTGGATTTTGCATTATTTATATTATTATACCAAATCAACACTATTTGAAAATTCATTTAAACTATGTTGCAAACAGAACATTCCTTAGTGATTTCATTCAGACCATGATTCAAGTTAAAAGCACAAAAGACAGTGACAAACAATTCAAGTCAATCCAAATTGACTATAGAGCATGGATTTGAACCAATGACCTCCGGATTAACGTTCCGGTGCTCTACCTAGGTGATCCCGTGGCTGCTGCTACCCAGGTCGTATAGTAAACTTGGATGTGATCCCTGGCTACCCGGCAGATAAAGTATGACTTCTGACTGTCACCTTGAGCAAACATATTGAGAAATAAGGGAAACCGCAAACATTGGTTCGTTGGTCGTTTGTTCAAATACCGTCATTTCCCCCCCCCAAAAAAATTACCCAGTCAGTTTGCCCTTTTTAAGTTTATGACTGCAATAATATAAATTCTACTAAAATAAGAACAAGTATAAGCAATTACCAATGTCGCAAAAGTCAATAGTGAAACAAAAGACACACAGACAAATAATATGTTTTTAAAACAAATTATTTGCAAAATTCACATAAATGACTGCCCGAATTACCAAATGCAAATGCACCAAATGCATGCTGCGTATTTGAATAATGCTCAGTTGGACAGTTAAATTGAAACTGACGCAAGAGAACATTAATTGCTCGCGCAGAAAGTAAAATTGAATGCTGTCTTGATGAGGAGCTTACAATGTCGCGCGAAGTAAAATGACGCGATGTTTAAATGTGCCGCTTCCCGAAAATGACCAAGCAGGACAAACTATACAACGACACAGAATTGATTTTTCAACACAAGACAAAAGTAGCGCATAAGACGCATGTGTTACGTACATGACACAACAACGGCCTCAAACAACCCCAAAAGTAATTTAATATTCAATTAAACATTAAACATTCCAAGACAAATATTACCAGTTGTATCGCCGGTCAGTAATGTACCCTCGGCACATGTCCAGTTAAAAGCGTCTTTCCTGGACAGTTGGCTATAGTTCGTTCAATCGCGTCCGCAACAGAAGGTATCCCTACACGCTCATTACACATGTTAAGTAATTCAGTTACCCTACAAAAGCAATCAATGTCTCCAAAGCGGAATCGGAATAAGCCACACCTAGCTGTGATGACGAGTTCATACCGTTCCCCTTGCTCAACTTCGTCAACAAAGAGTGTGTCTGGCTGCTGTTCGGCACTTAAGTTTAATGATAAAGGAATCAATCAGTACATGTAGTTTATGCAAAGATAGTGATGATTGGTATCAAACCAGACTGCAATGACACGCCCTTTGCACACAAGTTCTCCCACGTGAGCAGAGGAATGGCAAGTTTTTCAGGGTGATTGACCTAACTCAGTGCACGTACCTTTGAATGCATGATTTTTTTGGATGTTAGCATGGTGAAGTAGGCCTAACTGTTTTGTTTTATTTAACTCATGGGTAGACTAATTTAAGAGTTTAATTAAAGGCACATCCCTAAGTAAAAAGTGAAAACATCTACCAAGTTTGAGCCCCAAAGGTCGCCGTAGTTTTCGAGTTATGCCGCGTGACAAAGCAGCTAGTCTTGACAAATTCGGGCGTTTTCGATTCTCCACATCATATGTGCCGTTTCAAGGGCAGAGAAAAATACTAATGCAACAGGCGATAAAACGATGCGATGCAACGTTCGGACTAAAAGATTCAACATAACGGGGGTTTGTTTTCGTTGTATGCTAATTCAGCGATACATGAAATTATTAGAGCTACCCTACTTTGCTTTTATGAAAACGTTGTCTCATCCGCTCAATCTGACTTGCGTGCATAGAACAAATGAGCAATTTTGCATGAAGAAGTGAAGTTTTCTAAAAAATTGCGTTCCTTTCCAGCATTGGGGTGCCTGGGAGTCACCTGGGTAACCTTTCAACAAATATCATATCAAAAAATAAAATGGCACTTTTTCTGTACTTCTGTCGGAAAAAGTCAATAAATGCACAACAAAAACAAAGTTTTGTCCTTATTGTACATGTACTGTGCCTCTCCCCTCATTGTGTCATAGTTCACATAATGGAACTACCTGTCCAATGAAGTCAGTAGCCCGTGACCCCTGCACACAACACTGTGTGGGAGTTAGGCCTAAAAAAATAAAATTTTATGTTGGTGTAACGGGCCAGAAAAAAATTAGGGTAGGTAGGTAGGGTTTTTATTTTATTTTTAAATATTTTTTTATTTTATAGTCTAGGTATAGGATAGGATAGAATAGGAAGGACATTCCAGCAATATAAGCCTTCAGTGTTTAAATGGCCTAGATTTGGGGAAATCTTTCCCATCATCTAAAAACTTGTTGCAGACTGGTTGAACGAGACTATACATGCATACAAGTACTATTAGCCAGTGACGATCTTCTGCATGTTGTGCAAAACGTTGTGCACTCCAAAGTACAATGAATGCTATAAAATATATGGAAACGTTGTATAATCCGCTCAATCTGACTTGCGTGCATAGAACAAAAAAATGAGCATTTTTGCATGAAAAAGTAAAGTTTTCTAAAAAAAAGTGCGTTGCTTTCCAGCATTGGGGTGCCCGGGAGTCACTTGGGAAACCTTTCATAAAGTATAATATAACACAATAATATGACACCTTCTCTGTACTTTGGTCGGAAAAAACATAGTAATCCAGCACAATGTCGTCCCTTTTTGCGTTGGAGAAGAGCAAAATAGCGAGTTTCAATTGCACTTCGGCCGCCCTCGCAAGCCCTCACTCGTTCCATTGTGGTCAGGCGGCTTTGGGGTGAGCGGCTAATGAATATACTAATCTTTAGCTTTCTTCTGGTATAAAACTTGTTTTGATTGGTTGTATATTGTTGTCGGAATAAAGGAAACCTAAACGCTTGACCAATAACCTTCAGCGTCTGAAATGACAGTTTGACCTGGAAGTCTCGGATGCACGCGCACATAAACAGGTACTAATGACGTCATCATCGCTAAATCGGCGTCTTTTATCGTAAAATGCTACACTTTCACAATGTTTATACATCTTTTTAATTAGTAGTAAAATATAACATTATTTTGTCTGATACCACTGAAGTTTTGGGTTTTATTTAATGAGTAATTTTAGAATAAGAGCCATTTTACTGTTTTATTTTACTGGATCGTACCATTAAAGTTGCAGGGTAGAAAGATGCATTTTCCATACGCGCCAAATTTCATTTACGTATCGACAGTGTGTTTTTTGTTTAATCTTTTTGAACCAAAGATTGTTTATGTTAGTTAACTTATCTGCCAAATAAGATCATCAACTTATTGCTGTTGTTTTATTCATTATAATGCTAAAAACCAGTATGTCCAAAAAGGCAGTTTTATTTTGTTTGATCAGCTACAGTTTTGTTTACTTATATATTTACCATTTGAATACTTATCGTGTCGTTTTATAGTTTCATTCAATTTAAGTCAATAAAATACTATGTTCTGCACAACCAAAAACAATGTTTGTCCCTATTGTACATGTACTGTGCCTCTCCCCTCATTGTGTCATAGTTAATTTACCATAGTAAATTGACCATAATTGTGTCATTGTTAACTACACTCAAGATGCGTTTCTATGGCCACAGATCCACAGTCAACACCCACAAGCTGGATACACCTGTAGGACACCACTTCAACCTTCCTAACCACTCAATTTCTGACATGAATTTACAGGGCATTGAGGCACTAGGTAACTGCAGAGAGACTGTCCGTCTGAGTAGGGAAAAACTTTGGATAAGGCGCATTAAGACCACTCAGCCCCATGGTTTGAATATCCAAGAAGGAAATGACTAATAACCTTTTGTCTTTGCCTTCTCCTTTTCCCACACCGATATCCACTTTATTAGTCTGCCCTACATTGTATTAACTAATTATTTACCTCTCTTCTAACCTTCCATTTTGTCCTTTGTGTTCCCAACTTCTTGTGGTCAAGCTATCCTCTTCCCTTCATAACCCCCCCCCCCCTTTGTCTTCATAATCCCTGCTTACCCCCTGCCTTCTCTGAATGCTTTCTGCTTTTCTCCCTCAACTCTCTCTATTCATGTATTTCCACTTGACTACTCTTGCAACTCTTGTCTGCTTGTATGTGTGTTGTGTTGTCATTTAGCCTTCGAGAAAGACTCTGCTATAGGGTCGAAACGTCAGGCCACTAACTTATTTTTTGCAGTTAATTTACCCATTCACATATAATGGAACTACCTGCCCAATGAAGTCAGTGGCCCGTGACTCCTGTACACAACACTGTGTGGGACTTAGTTTGTGGTCAATTTCTTTAATGAGACAAATCCACTCAAACGTTTCCAGACAATTGAAGAAAAACAGAGAGAAACGGTTTCAAACGTATTTATAACTGATTTATAGACTTTAATTAGTAAATTTCTTCCCTTGAAAAAATAAAAATATCTAGGGTAGGCCCCTGTTTTAGGGTAGGTCGGGTTACGCCAACATAACAATTTTTGTTTAGGCCTTATAGTTTGTGTATAGTGGTCAACTTCCTTTATGAGACAAATCCACGCTTTCCATTATTATTATTATTATTATTATTATTATGCTTTATTAGTCCATAAAAGGAAAATTGTTTCGTTACATGCAACAAGATAAAAGATTGATATACAAATATACAATAAACCATATATACAAAAATAGGCAATGTTATTGTGTGTACAATAAAAATATCTGATTTAAATCAACTATCAAAGACATACAGTCTTAACGAGATGAGAATGGCGAGAGGGGTGATAAAAGGATTATGATTCAAATTCAACTTGTACGCTAACCATTAAGAAGACGAACGGAATAGGGGACAAATGAACTTGAGTATCTGTTTGTTCTGGTCCTTACTGATTGCCATCTTCTACCACTGCTAAGCATTCTATAGTATTTATTTAGGGGATGATCATCATTTGCAAGTACACCCTGAGCTTTGGCTAGTGCCCTCTCCTGGCAGATTTGATCCAAGTTGATATCTACTCCCAGAATCTTAGAAGCTTGTTTAACTAACCTTTTGAGTTTATCTTTGTCTGTCTTTCTGGCTAAGAAGTTGAGAGAAGTTTAGAGTCAAGCTTACATGTGATTTTCTGGAATGAATTCATAGACAGCTTGATCTAGCAGCAGGACGTATTGAACTTTGGGTGGATGGAGATTTATAGCAAACTCTCCTTCTGTACTTCCGTAGTCCCTTGAAAGTATTGGAATGCCTGAAATTAAGAAAAGAAAGAGAAACACAACGAAGAAATTATGAAATGGATGACTGACTTCCAAACGACTTTTCAGATGGCTATGTAGGGCTGTTATTCAAGTTCCGATGTCTGAGTTATGTGAGTGGGGTTAGAACCCCATTCACGATGTTTGTGTCCTTCGACAAGACATGTACATTTTTCTATTCTTTTGTATCGCAACGGAATGCCTATAGGTACCGTCGAGGGTAGATATTTTTCTTGACGGACTAACGTAACGTTTTCAGCACATGCTTTATCGTGACAGTCATTATCATTAGTTTAAAAGGGTTTGTTTGCATTTTCTCATTGATATCTTAATGTAAGTCAGTTGTAAATTTAAGCTGCATTGTTTCCGTAATTATTTAAGTTCTTTAAATTGCTTTCATCTACCATTGACAAATGACAGCGATTTTGTTCACTTAGGATGCTGGCAGAGTTGTGTCCTGCCCCTTCTTACCAAAGCAGGGTCTCGTAATTGATTCAGACCCCATCTAGGACGTGTAGCATGGTCCAGCTTAAGATACCATGGCATATGAGCTGACCAGTGCGTGCGTTGTGGTGAAGACATTGAAAATATTCAATTAAGTCAGCATGTGCTGACAACGTGCCCTTAGTTAATAATTAGCAGCACATGCACCCATCATGCAGTTGCGGGTGCTGCATAATCATAAGGAGTTGCTATGATAATATATTTCAAATGTAATACTTGCTTACCTTTCGTTTGTCCTGAGGCTTTGACTTTCTCCAGGTGATCTCCTTGCTCAGCCGACAGAATTATTTTGAGGTTTGGCCAGACTCTAGAAAATATTCCTTTAAATCCTTTGGAGAATTCCGCCGTCAGCTCATCAGCTCGCTCTGGGTTTGGTGTAATTGACGAATTGAGACTTTCCTTGATGCTTGGAGGTATATTTAAATCAAGATTCACTCTTCCTTTTTTTATATCATCCACCAACATTTTCCAGTTTTCTTTAAGAACCATTGTTACTCTTGCAAGCTGAAAAGAGCACACTGTGTAGAGAGCGCCAAGATTTCTGTCCATCAAACCAAACAAGAGATGTACGTATACTAATTCAAAGTCAGACTGGATTTCAAATCCAGCCTTTGGAGTGCTCTGCATGCTGAAGAATTTGAGGCTTTTATCTGGGACATTAAACATTATTCCCACTTTCAAGCCAGCTTTTGATATCGAAGTATGTTTGCGCAGGGCTAAGAAACTCGAGATACTTCCCCCACTCCACATCGCATGGTGATGCATGAAGAGTGAGATGTTGAACATGTCAAGTTGTGATTGTACGATAGGTATCAACTTGCTAGATCCTGTAGTTCCAGATGTTCGACCAATTCGAAACAGAGTTTCTCCAACAAAGACGTTAGGTTCTCCATCAGCCAGTCTCTGAACATAACTCCGGTAGTGGTCGTAGTCAGTCAATGGATGCTTTCTTTGTAACTCCGTCAGGGATAGGATCTCTTTCAGACGATGCTCTCTGCCATACTCAGTGTCTGCGTCTCGAGTGATTAACTCTCGTAGCAGGGATTCTTGTGCTCGCCGAGGGTTCTTCCATTGCTTGGTCAACTTCGGCATAAAAACGCATGGTACCCAAATCGCATCATACACATTACAAACATAAGAGATGAGAAGACTTCGAAAAGTATGATTCTCTGAGCAGGGTACCAGGCTTATGTGCAAGGCAACACCAAGCGATATGGACAGCAGAACAATCAAGAATCCTGAAATTTGAAAATTCAATGCAAAATTTTGTAATTGAAATGTTAAGAGCTCAAGTAATGCCATCAAACTTGTCAGAGTTTATCTCGGGAAGAATACATTCTAAAACTTAAGTAATAATTGTCTGATGAAGTAATGCTACTTTTCTCGGATTTGTCTCCTTATATGCCATAAATTTTTCAATAACCTTTTCAGAAAGTATGTCTCCTCCGAAGCAACGTAGTGAAAGGCCTGGTTTAGTAGTTTAAAAAACGGACCTGTACAGGCCAAATCTTGAAAAGAAAATTCGCAAATAATTGCGTCTGTTGGCAGAATTGTACTAAAGGTGAAGCAATTAGGTAAATTCAAGTTTTCCGTCTGCCATGAATGTAATGTTTCTTCTGCACGGTTTGTTTGCCTGTTTGTCTTGTCTTACCGTCTGTCTTTCGATCTGTTTGTAGATAGAAATAGGATGGATTTCCCACGAATTTTTATGGACATATATTAATAACGGGTCTATAATGATTCTGGGGCTTCAGAAAATTACTCTCTAATTGAAACTTCATCGTTTGAAAGACAACTCAAAGACCAGAGCGATCCCTTTAGAATGGGGGTTTTAATCTCCCGAACTGACTGCCGTGTTCTGGGGTGACTCATTGGCTGTTTTAGATGGACCTCCAGATTGGTTCACTGCTTTCTGCTTGCCTTCTGCATGACAGTACCCGCGCCCTTTGGTCGACATTGGCCCCCACATATTCATTTATCGCTAAGTTCGGCGTTGACATTACGTTTGTGTCTGACATTTGGCTAATTTTGGCTAATATGTAGGAATTACTCTCTAATTGAAACTTCAAACTTCACATTGGTTTTACGTTGGCTTGTACCGTTGCGTTGCGAAAAATGTATTTAATATTGGTTATTGCAACGTACGTCTAAAGGTAAGTTTTGAAAATCGCATCGTAAACGTTGTATTTTAGTTTGTATCGGCGAAATATTTATGATCAGACTAACATATTGAGTCATTCAAACGGCTGTTTGACATCACAAATTATAATAGCTTTCAATTTAGTTGTCTAAACAAATAGCCACTCAAACATCGTTACCATCACAAGGGTGCACTCCACTCCACAGAGCCAAATCATTATTTTGTTTAAAGTTAGAACAACTTGAAGGGCCTTTGAACACCCCATATTAAATTGAGCAGCGGGCAACAGTTCAAGAGTCAATATGTATACTTTTCCCTTTACTGTAAAAAGCTGTTAGACTTCAAGGTATTTTTGGGGGGTGCTTTTTGCACTGTTTGCAAACAGAGGTAGTTTACTTTGTGGTTTGCACCCACATGGCATATCTTAGTTTATCGCAAAGCAGTATCTTTGATTTTTTTTAAACAATCACTTTAGGAAAATGTATTTCACTTGTAGTTTGATTACAACGTACATAATTATAATATAATAGTTACACGCTTCACCAATACATCGTAAACTTGTTATTTTAAGTTGTATCGGCGTATTATTCACTTTTAGACCATCATGATTAATATAGTTTAAACAGCTGGTTGGGATGGCTTTTATTGTCAGTTGTTAGCTATAACAACTCTTAAGTAGAATAAACAATTAAACCCCATTCTTGAGCAACCCAAGACTAATAAATTCACCTTATAACACATGGATCAAGCTAATTGGTCCATGGATATTTTGTGGGGATCAATAATACCCAATTGTATTAAAACACGAATTATCAATTGGTTTCTCGTTGGAAAGAAATATTGGTGTTGTGTTGGTTTTCGGATCCGACCAAGAAAAGAACTGATGTTGGCCCTAGTTTGTCATTTGGTTTTATACTGGTGATCAGTATTGACATAGATCTGGAAAACATTGAGTTAGGTTGATATGTTGCAGCAGGTGGATGATGGCTTTAGGTTGGTGGTCTTGATGCTGGTTGTAGTTTTAACCACATCTCTCGAAGCAAAAACAAAATCCACTCGGTCAGCTTAGCTATGTATTTGCTTTATAATACCATAAACAGCTTATTCAACAACTCCTGATTTTGGTGGGGAAACTACATGTAGAACGTGCCTAAAGTTTCTTTTGTTGATAAACCACCGCACTGGTTGGCATGGACGACCGAATGTTAGCAAAGCTGTCAACCGTATTCTCAATTCAAGTCAGTATGTATTTCATACTAATGTGACTGGTATAAAACATGCCCCCGTTAATTTTCGGTTTTTATAAACTTCTTAGTTAATCCCTTTAACTAATTCTTTTGATATTCAAATTATACCGAGCGCCCTCCACGTCAGGTTTCCGGGCGCTCCCATAATTCCATTCCTTGAAGACAGCTGTAACATATACTCCATCACTGTCTTCATTTTACCGGTAAAATGTTCCCCTTTGGTATGATAATTATCATTTTAAAAAGTCGTTTAAGTTTATTACCTTATTATTATATATTAGACAAGTTCAGAATGTGATGTCTCTAGAATAATATGACTTTTGATGCTTATAGTTTGGGTAACGTTTTAGGGACCATGGATAAATTATGTCACGCGGACGACCGCGATCCGACGCGTTCCTTTGCGAGACAACTCAAACAAAAGAAAACCCACCCAATGTCTCGCAGTGTCACGCGTTCTTTTCTGCGATCGCCCGGTCTTGGGGGAGAATCACTGTATAACAAAGGAACAATGGTGTTGGCCAAATGCCACTGCGTAGTTATAATCGGCTTACTAGATAAACACTAGCTTTTCCCACCTCAATAAGTCTACTGTCGTTTCAATTTAAAACCAGAATCCATGTATTAAAACGATAAGTATTGTAACGGGCACCGATTGGCCAGTAGGGGGCGCCAGCACGACTCCCCGTCGGAGAACTGACTGGTGGCCCCTGCGGGCCGATCGGTGAAACCCGCTCGCTAGTGAAGCAGCTCCTGTCGCCCTTCTGTATTTTTTGGTGTTTACATGTTGAGACAGAAATAAAAAAGCTCCCATTCGGATGCCAGAAACCAGAGAAATAGTCCACCTTGTATCCTTCAAAGTTGTGTATAACGATCGAAGCCCACGGTCGACGCTACAGTATTGTAACTCCAGCCGGATATATTTTCATGGTTTTCTTTTTTAAGCCTCCAAACTTGAGTTTGGAACTGGGTAAATGAGTGATCCCGTCTTGTCTTCTGGGCATGCATTTGTTTATCCGCCGTTGGTACAGTAAGTGTTGAGGTAGGCAGCGGGGTGTTGACAACACAAATTAGTCGTGCAGAAATTTGTTATTATTATCATTATAACAAATTATTTACTTTTTATTCGGCCATTTATAAAAGTACAAAACATATGTCACAGTTTGTTACCTCTATTAATTAGAGCCTGCGATCGGTTCGTTGTTAATTACTTTAATGTAGCCTACAGTCCCCAAACATGTGTGTTCACACAATGTGTGTCGTTCACATTCATGAACTGTACGTACACATGTACATGTACACGCGTACACATAATGTACAATTGTACCATGGCGTAGATAATTGTTCATTACGAAGGCCATTCTTGGACCTGTGATGGGCACTTGAAAATCGGGAAACAATCGCTTTCTCTTCCTAAATAACTAAGAAAGAATGTACCACATTTTAGATTGATTCCAGCTAATGGTATTTGTGTGTACTGGGCTTTACGAAACCCTGAAATTGTTATTTCGGAAGTAACAACATATTATTCCGAGTGCACAAAATAGACAAACCTTTATGTCCAACCAACAGTGTCTGACAAACCATTTTGTCCGTCCCACTATGTCCTATTGGTCCTACGAACCATTTTATGTACGACCGACAAACCACATTGTCTGACCCATTGTATCCAAAAAACCACAATGTCTAACCCATTATGCCACAATGTCTATTCTGCTATAGAAATACATGTAGGGTGTTACAATTTTTATTTTTGTAATACAGTGCATTCCAATTTATACTATAATTCTCTGCTTTTCTGGTTAGCTCAGTGTGACACACTTGTACACTGTGGTTCAATCCAGTTTTCTCTTTCTCCTAACCCACCCGATGAATGGTATCCGACTCATTGTGTCCGAACCATTTATGTCTGACCCGGTGTCGCGCACTGAGCATTCTGCGTACTAAACGTTCCAGATGACTAAATGTAATACATTACGTCATTTCATGCCTGCGCACAGCAAGCGAAAGTAGTCAATTTTGTGTCGCACTGAGTGTTCCTCTAGTCTCTAGCTGTCATGGCGTCGCTCATGAGCTGTAGTACTAAGTACTACTAGTAGTGATGAACGCACAAGCATGTCAAGTCGTTTCGTAACTCTAGGTGTGAAAACATCAATACTGATTCATTACCTTACCAGCGGGAGGTATGTGGAAGGCCTGACAGAGGGGGAAAAGAGAGCTGTACGTGCCCAATCTAAGAAATATTCTTACGACGCGTTATTGTCTGACAATTTAAGAGCACGAGAAGGAGACCACGTCACCAACACGGCTGGAACGAACAGTACGGCCGCGCATGCGTGCGTCACCTGGAACGCTCAGTACGCCAGAACGTCGAGGACGTGACACCGGTTGTCGTCTTATTAACCACAGGAAAAAGAAAGCCCCGATTGTCACCTCGGGAACACACCACTCAAAGCAGTTGGTATTTGTGTAATATCCAACTCTGTCAGCATTGCCATGTCTTCGCATATTGCCATTAACAACGCATTGACGACAAAGTTTTTAGTTTTCAAACCTCAGTTGGCAAAAATCATTCCATTTACATTTTTTGAAACAAATATCATATGCCCAAATTTTTCTCAACAATAAGTACTTTCTCAATGACCTTGCCTTCCGGGGGGGAACCCAAAATTTTCTATTAACATCACTCTTAAATTTACCTCTCATTGCTCCTGAGAGTCTCTAGAGCCTACCGTTTTCATGGGCCCTGAAATCCAGATCAGGAGTATGGGCTTCAGTTCTTCATGTTCAATATTTTGGAAGAAATTATTCCAGGAAATGGGTCAAACGGTATCATGTGGAATAACTTGTACTGAACTATTTGCATTACTTTTAAAGCATTTAAAGGCACTGTACACGTTTGGTAATTACTCAAAATATATATCAGCATAAAAACTTACTTGGTAACGAGCAACGGAGAGCTGTTGATAGTATAAAACATTGTGAGAAACGACTCCCTCTGAAGTAACGTAGTTTTTGAGAAAGAGGTAATTTCTCACTAAAATAATAAAAGACTTCTGGCCAGAAGCCTTTTATTCCTCTCTGAAAGCACACTAATTTGAACAACAAGGGTGTTTTTTCTTTCATTATTATCTTGCAACTTCAATGATCAATTGAGCCCAAATTTCCACAGGCTTGTTATTTTATGCATATGTTGGGATACACCAAGTGAGAATACTGGTCTTTGACAATTACAAAACGTGTTCAGTGCCTTTAAGATAAAAAAAACCAAACTGTATCTAAAATGGCATAGATTGCACTAGAGCGAAACAGCTACGACCGGGGTAAGTAAGAAAGTGGTTTAATGGGAGCATGTTCCATAACTTATTTTGGAAACTCGCTGTCAATGTGTTAAACTGCACCGTTTACAATGAACGTAAAGTGGATTCTGGTACAGAGCATTAAATCTACGGGAGTAAGATTCTATGTGTGTTACGGTGTGGTGTGCGGTTATGATGGGCACCATAGTCCTGTACATGTACTGAACTATTTGTATTACTTTAAAAGCATTTAGGGTCAATACAAAATAGTAAATATATGTCTCTGAAATGGCATTTATATTGCACCAGAGAGAAGCAGCTGCTACGACCTAAATTTTCCATGGGTCTTTAAGAGGGCCCTGGACCCCAACCCGTAATGGCTTCGTGCTTTACACTAGCAGTTTAGTCTTTTATTATTGCCCCTTATTGCCCCTAGTCTTTTTCATTTGTAGAATAAATATAATCCTGCCCCGTTTGAAATTATCTTTCTACGTGCCTGTGTACTCCCTTGATATTTCAATTGACCTGAAACAGAAGTCACGAATAGTAGTGAGCTCCTTTCCACCACTCTCCATTGCTTTTTGAAACTTTAGCAACACCAGCAATGTTAAAAACAATAAATACAACGCATCCGTTTTGTTTTAACTGAGCAGAAATGTCTGTTTGGCGAAATACCCTTGGCAACCATTGTTAAGCCCTTCTAAGAAAATGGCACTTTAATGCACGCAACACTTCTCATCTTTAGTATCTTTCTCTATTTTGCGAGTTATGCTTGAAACATGGATTTGCGGGACTTACCTACGCATATCACAGCAGGTGTTGAATCTAAGTCAAAGGAGAAGTCTAACAGAAAGTTTATCAAGATCAAGATGGATGCAATCCACAATCTGCAACGAGTTGTCCAGTTCATGGTGGTAAAGCTTTAATATGGGGTTATTAGCGTAGAATAAACTATCACTAAAATCTGATTCATTTCCCTTGGTGCACACGTTTACACTTCATGCTGCCAAGTTAATTATGACAACACCAAATCTACATAAGCCTACTCACAAATAACATGATTGGCCTTTATTGAATGATTTCAATTCGTAAAAAGATTCCCATATTTATCATGCGCTTAGACCGTGAACGGTAGTACTAGGTTACCGATGTCTCCCTTCGGTGCACACTGTTCAGTGCATACTCTAACAATAAGCTTCTATTTTTAGCCCAACAAGACCATAAAGAGCAATCATTTCACTTTCTATAAAGTAAAACCACATCTCTGGAACTTCTCTCGACTTGTTCACAACAGTTCGTTCAAAGAACTTTCCCAATCACCTTGCCTTCAGTAAAAACAGAAATAGATTGTTGCAAAATGGGGGTTGAATGTACGCCTACATGTGTTACATTCACTTCCATGCACTCGTTTGGAAGTAGTTTGCCTCTTCAGTTGAACCGGACATTAAACTTTGCTTCGGTGCATGCAAATATATTTATCATTTTATACAATATAAACTAAAGTCGTTCGTTTTAGCCATGCGAGTTCGTCATTCAATTTAGCAGAGTATTAGATGCAGTTTCTACCCGATTTTGGAAAAACGAGCAAACAAAATAATTCAAACCATTTATGTTTCTTCATTTCTTTATTCCTTTTTCCCCTTAATTGTTCCCTTTCTCTTCATTTCTTCATTTCTTTGTTTCTTACTTTCTTTTTGCTATTACATTTATTAACTTAATGGTTCTACGGTTCCATTTTATGGTAAAATTAAAGCTTCGATGTAGATATTGCATTGAACAATGAAATCCCGGAAACAGAATTGTTTTCCAATGGTGCTCACCTATTCACTTCAGGCTCAGTTTCAGCCTATCACTAGTAGTTTTTAGTACTGATGCAGAAGTCTGATTTAAATTGTCATAAGCCCTAGAGCAATCGTCATTTCTGCCGTTAAACATGACCTACCATGATGATGTGGGAACTAAGGACTTGTATGGTGCTCTTTTGGCCTGATAAGGCAAACTATTCAAATTGTGTGAAAATATAGGATTTCGGCCATGTTCAACACACCCTCATGCATTTTAACGTCTGGCTCAATCAGTTTTGTTTGAAAATGAATGCTCCGTATCATTAAGCGTTCGACAGTCAATAGAAGTAATACAATTCAGTAGTTTAATACTAATAGGTCAAAATATCATTCCAATGTCACAAAATCATTCAAATTTGTGAAAGCCAGCTGCAATTGGAGGCTGGTCAACTGTTCAATTTCAATAATTATAAAAAAGTATTAGAAATTTAACTGAATGTTGGTGAAAGTGTAGTCTTGAATGCCTATAATTTAAATTGGAGGCTGGTCAACTGTTCAATTTCAATAATTATAAAAAAGTATTAGAAATTTAACTGAATGTTGGTGAAAGTGTAGTCTTGAATGCCTATAATTTAAATAGAATGACCCAAACTTACTTACCTGAATGAGAAACAATTAATCATGTGTGCATGAAAAGGAAATCGAATGCAATCGGTAGCTAACAATTATATCAAAGTTTGAAAGAATTAGATAAAAATGTTTGACTTTGAAAGCCTTTGAGGTATTTGGGAAAAAAAGTTTAGCACTTGTATTTACCGTTGTGAATTGTTGAATAAGAGATAATGTCTAAAGAAAGTCAAGACAGTAAATTAAGCAACAATTTGCCTGAAATAAAGCAGGAATAAAGAAATAAAATGAAAACGACAAATTCATTTGTAAAAATGCTCCCATACAAAAAGGGTATAACAACCTATAGTAAACTCATTATAAATCCTAGGAAATGTCAGTGAAAGACCCATACATCAGAATAAATGTATTGGAACTTTCCAGCAATAATCATAACCTATTCGATATTACGATAATGGCAATTCAGTAAGAGTCAAGAGAATAAACAATCGTAAAATCTGTAACCGTTCGATAAGACTACTTCCACCTTAAGACCACCACTAATACAAATTATGGGACTATAGCAATTCAGACTAAAAACAGGCATACTTCAAACTGGTAAAAACCCAAAAGGGCGTTCCCCAAACCGAGACAAATACAAGTAAAAACAAAACCGATAATAACCGATAAATGAAAGGAAAACGACATATACGAAAGAGGCTTTCCATTTAATTTTACAATTCATAACTGTTTTACGAAACTCAAAGGCACCGTATTTTTGAACGGCTTGACTGAGCAATCTAACATAACATTAAGGGTTGCCTTGGTGCGTAGTTTCTTAGGCATCTTAAATTGGTTGAATGATGCTGAAGTGTTGGCTATGATGAAATCCTGTAGCTTCTTGAAGGAACCAGGCTTTACGACAACCACTCTTGGTTTCTTAATCCTTCCCAATTTTCGGAATAGGCTATAGTGTATGTGTTTTTCGGCAAGGTTGATATCAAACTTAACACACCAAGGAAGAGAAAGGGAAAATAACATTAATTTTAAAGAGTATTAAAACTTCTACATATTGATGAAGTCTACAACACTTTGTAGAATGTCTCAATTAAAGAGGTGTACAATCTATAGTTCTTACTGTTTTCCATTAAGGAGAAAGCATGGGTAAACTTACGATACACTTTTGCTCTTCAGTCAAATCGTTGCCGCAGTGAAAGTCATCAAATTCAAGAAACAAGATATAGTGCGTGTAGTCTCCTAGGGAAATTAAATAATAAAAAAATCTGAATAAAAATCATCGGCAGATTTACTGAAAATATCAGGGAGGTTGAAGTGTTAAGAATACATGAATATGAAACTTAATTCGATCTTACGTTTGATTTTTGTTTTTATAATACTAATATCATACTATAGAATCATTTGAAAAGTTCATTGAATAAACTATATTACAGACAGAACAGTCTTGTGTTTTTTTTATTTCATTTCATTTTTCATTTCATTTCGGTTTTATTAAAAATACCAAACAACAAGTCCGGAGACTAAAAACAGTTAGTTTACAAAGAGTGACATCAAAAATAAGTTAAGTAAATTGAAATAAGTTAGAGACAAAACATTAGGATTTAAAAATATATAAATATATATATTACAATAAAAGGCGGGGGACAAGAATTAAAAATGAAAAATTATGCACAATTAGTGGGGGCTGCATTTAAAAGGCTAATCATATAAGGAATGGATGACTGCTTATATCTAGAAGTTCTGATTTTGGGAATATCTAGTTGTTGAGAATTTCTGAGGTTACGACCTGATGCTGTTTGTCTAGTTTGAGGAAATAGGTGGCGGTGTTTATCAGATGAAAGGCAGGATTTGGCAAATTGTGAGACTAATTGATTACGTCTGTATGAGAGAAGTTTGACATTAAGAAGATTAAGCAAATAATTGTAAGGCAATTTATTGGGATAAGCAATGATACGTAAAGCCCTTTTCTGGATGCGCTCGATATTTTGAGCCTGTGAACAAGTTAAGCCAGACGACCATACAGGCGCTCCAAATTCAAGCAAAGGACGAATGTACATCTTGTAAATAGAAACGAGATCATCAGTTTTAACAACATTTTTCCTAAGTTTACTCATGATGCACAAACGTCGAGAGGCACTACTCACAAGGTGTTTAACCTGTTGGCCCCACTTTAGGTCACTTTGAATAATTACCCCTAGTAATTTAATGGATGGGACAACATCTAGTTCGATATCGTTAATCTTTAATTTAATGGCAGGTGGTGGATTGCGAAGAAAATAAATTTGCATAGATTTACATTTCAATGGTTTGGTGTCATGTCATTCACATAACACCAAGCAACAAGTGAATCAATGTGAGATTGTAAATTTGAATGTCCATGTTTGGGTAGGATTTCAACAAAGCTCAGATCATCAACATACTTCCAGCGATTGTCAAGGGTGGCAGCTGCATCATTGACCATGGCCACAAAAATGATTGGGCCCAATTTCGTACCTTGTGGAACACCACAAGTGAGGCTAAGTTGGGATGACGTTGCTCCTTGGTATCGAACAGTAGTCAGACCCATGAGTCAAGCTATTATTAAAGCTAAGCGCAAAAGACAGTGACAAACAACTCAAGTCAACCCTTTTGATTTCAAGTTAGGGTTAAACAAATACAAATTGTCTAGAGCAGAATTTGAACCAATTACCTCCGCTACACGGTATAACTAAGATTGCATGACTTCAAATTGGCAACTCGAACAAAGATATTGACTAATAAAGGAGACTGCCAACATTGGTTCGTAGGTTGTCGGTTAAAATCCCGCTTTATAAAAAATGCATTGCATTACACACTCCAACAATAATAATTACCCGTTAAATTGCCAGCCAGTAATGTGCCCTCGGCACATGTCCAGTTAAAAAGCGTCTTCCCTGGACAGCTGGCTACAGTTCGTTCAATCGCGTCCGCAACAGAAGGTAACCCAACTCGCTCACTACACATGTTTAGTACCTCAGTGACCCTAGAAAGCAATCAACGACAGTTCTGTTTGTCAATAATTGGTCATACTTGAAGAAGTGTGTGATACATATTTTGAATGACACATTAGGAAATAAGGGATTTGTTTGTTAACAATGTTGGAATCTGATCTGTTAACACACCCGGCCGTTACTTTCAGATTTTTGATGTTAGATACTGTGCATCGGTCATCCCTACATGTTGTCATTGTTATAGAGAACCTATGTGGGAGCAAGATGTGTATTGTCACATATAAATAATATCGCGGGAACATACTTTTAAATACAGATTCGATTACAAAAATATTGCCTTCATTAAAAGAAAAGTTCATTGAAAAGTTTTAAAGGTAATTCTGACCATCCTGTGACGGTTACATTTTTGCTAGTGTTTGTTTATGTAATGGATGAGAAATAAACAGACTTTGTACAACCTCACTTTGGCATCCAGCTGAATCATTTCTTGATGTAATCAAACCCTCAAATACTGTATAGGTGACTTATAAAACGGCTTAGATGTTTTATATAACTTACCGTTCTTTGATAGTAATTGCGGGGCATTGCTCATGAAAGCCTACCACTTGGATCATGTCTCCCAAGCGGAATCTGAATAAGCCACTCCTAGCTGTGATGACGAGTTCATACCGTTCTCCTTGCTTAACTTCGTCAACAAAGAGTGTGTCTGGCTGCTTCTCATCACTTAAGTTAACAATGAAGGGAATTATTCAATACATGAAGTTCATCAAAACAATTACAATCAGCAAAGTTTACATGCAGTTGTTTATTAACTACTTCCACAACACCTCCTCGTTGATATTAATACTTGACTTAACACCTTTCATTTACGATGAACGACGGTACATTGCGACGCCATACCGCAACGCACATTGGCCGTCGTTAGAATTTCATATGTAGTGGATATTGATGATTGGTATCAAACCTGCAATGACACGCCCTGGTAATGCTATGGCTTTACACACAAGTGCTCCCATGTGAGCAGAGGCGTGGCATTTGTAATTAGTTTTTCAGGGTGAATGAACTAACTCAGTGTAAACACATTTTAATGATTTTTCGGATGTTTCGGATGGTATCATGGTGAGGTAGGGCTAACTGATTTTTTTTATTATTTTATCTAATTCATGGGCACGACCCTCAAAGGAGGCACCTGTTTCAGGTTCACGTCCCTTCCTATGGCTGTCAGTCTGACTGTAACATGTAATAAATCACTTATATGGGCTTGCAAGGGCTTATCTCCCATTTTCTAACCGCAGAAATGACGGCAAGACATCAAAGGACTCCCAGCTAGTTGGGGAACAGATGTTTTCAATCAACTCAATGGGTCCAGGACTTTTGGAGACCACTCGCTTGACTTCGGTGTCATTGACATTAACCACGCGGCCATTGCTTTGTGTACAAAACAATGCACAGGCGCAATTGGAGGATTTTTAATTTAATTTTTTTTCTCAGCCCCTCTGACCCAAGTCACCGACCCCTTTTGATTGACATCCCTTCTAAACTGTGTGTCATGGTACGGGGGAGGATATCATGGAGTACGGCATGACTGGGATTTACCACGTGGGTGCTGTTATGTTTTTCTTGACTTGTGACAGACGCTTTGACAGCCAAACTCGCTGCAAGGTTGGCATAAATTTACTGTGCGCTCCAGGTTACCATCTCTCACTGCAGGGTTGATGCATACAAATCGCATCCCGGATGAATGATTACAGAGCAAAAACAACGCTACGGTGTTCATTTGGCTCCTAACATTGCGTATTAAATTCAGAACGGCGCCTTGGGACTATACCACAGCGTTCACTAAAAGCAAATTAAAAATCTTCTGGTTTAGAGATTATTTCGGAAAGTACTTGAACGGTGCATGTGGTCAAAATGACCTAAACGCACATCCTTGAGTAAAAAGGACAAATCTACCAAATGTTAGCCCTAAGGTCGTCGTTGTTTTCGAGTTATGCCGCGTGACAATGCAGCTATCTTGACAAACTCGGTTTCCGATTCTCAACAACTTATGTAACATTTCACGGGCAGGGTTACACTAATTTAACAGGCGATAAAACGATGCACTGCATCATTAGGACCCACAGATTCATCATAACGGGGGTTTGTCCTCTTAGTATGTTAATTCAGCGTAACATTAAATCATTAGAGCTACCCTATTTTGCACATTTAGAGAAGTTTAGAGTCCAGCTTACATGTGATTTTCTGGAATGAATTCATAGACAGCTTGATCTAGCAGCAGGACGTATTGAACTTTGGGTGGATGGAGATTGATAGCGAACTCTCCTTCTGTACTTCCGTAGTCCCCTGAGAGTATTGGAATGCCTGTGGTTAAGAAAAGAAAGAGAAACACAATTGGAATGGATGACTGAGACTTCCAAACGACTTTTCAGATGGCTATGTAGGTCATTCAAGATCCGATGTCTGAGTTATGTGAGTGGGGTTCGAATTCAATCACGATGTTTGTGTCCTTCGACAAGACACGTTGAACTGCTTTGTTTCATCATAACAGAATGATAGGTACCGGACAAAAGTAGATATTATTGATGTACGGACTAAATGTACCTACGTAACGTTTCAGCACGTGCTGACATTCATTTTCCATAGGTTAAGAGGGTTTTGCATTTTACATATCCAGGTGGTTCCATAGTAAAGTTAATAAGCTCATTTGTTGTCTTATTGATGTAGGTTGTGTAATGTTGTTTCAGCTATCATTGACAATTGATAGAACGATTTTGCAGACAAAGGATGGTTAAGTCACAGTCTCATGTTGAATGAAACGCCCTCTTGGACGTGTGGCATGGTCCAGCTTAGGATATCATGGGCATATGAGCTGTTCAGCTGACCAGTGTGTGCGATGTGGTTAAGACAATGGAAACAATAGAATACGTTAGCATGTGCTGACACAGTGTCTTCTTTCCGTTAATAATTAGCAACACATTCACCGTTCATGCAATTGCGGGAGCTGCATACTCATAAAGAGTTGATTTGATTACGGACAAACTTAAGTTAACAAATTAATATTGAAAGGCTTTACATTAGCTATAAAGAAACCATTATCAATATTAATTTCCTTGTGCATTTGTTTCCTTCAATTTTAATACTTGCTTACCGTCTGTTTGTCCCGAAGCTTTGATTTTCTTCATGTTATCTCCCTGCTCAGCAGTCACAATTACTTTGAGGTTTGGCCAGACTCTGGCAATTACTCCTTTCAATAATCCTTTGGAGAATTCCGCCGTCAGTTCATCAGCTCACTCTGGGTTTGGTGTAATTGAAGAATTGAGACTCTCCTTGATGCTTGGAGGTATATCTAAATCAAGATTCACTCTTCCATTTTTTATATCATCCACCAACATTTTCCAGTTTTCTCTAAGAACCGTTAATACTCTTGCAAGCTGAAAAGAGAACACTGTGTAGATAGCCCCAAGATTTCTGTCTATCAAACTAAACAAGAGATGTACGTATATTAATTCAAAGTCGGACTGGATATCAAATCCAGCCTTTGGAGTGTTCTGCATGCTGAAGAACTTAGGGCTTTTATCTGGAACATTTAAAATTAGTTCCACTTTCAAGCCAGTTTTTGATATCGAAGAAGGATTTTTTGAGATAAACATACTGTACCTCTGCGCAGGGCTAAGGGACTGGAGATACTTCCCCACACCACATCGCCTAGTGATGAAGACTGCAACGTTCAACGCGTCAAGTTGTGATTTCACGACTGGCATCATCTTGCTAGATCCTGTAGTTCCAGATGTTTGACCAAACCGAACTAGAGTTTCTCCAACAAAGACGTTAGGTTCTCCATCAGCCAGTCTCTGAACATAACTCCGGTAGTGGTCGTAGTCAGTCAATGGATGCTTTTTTTGTAACTCCGTCAGGGATATGATCTCTTTCAGACGATGCTCTCTGCCATACTCAGTGTGTGCGTCTCGAGTGATTAACTCTCGTAGCAGGGATTCTTGTGCTCGCCGAGGGTTCTTCCATTGCTTGGTCAACTTCGGCATAAAAACGCATGGTACCCAAATCGCATCATACACATTACAAACATAAGAGATGAGAAGACTTCGAAAAGTATGAGTCTCGGAGCAGGGTACCAGGCTTATGTGCAAGGCAACACCGAGCGATATGGACAGCAGAACAATCAAGAATCCTGAAATTTGAAAATTCAATGCAAAATTTTGTAATTGAAATGTTAAGAGCTCAAGTAATGCCATCAAACTTGTCAGAGTTTATCTCGGGAAGAATACATTCTAAAACTTAAGTAATAATTGTCTGATGAAGTAATGCTACTTTTCTCGGATTTGTCTCCTTATATGCCATAAATTTTTCAATAACCTTTTCAGAAAGTATGTCTCCTCCGAAGCAACGTAGTGAAAGGCCTGGTTTAGTAGTTTAAAAAACGGACCTGTACAGGCCAAATCTTGAAAAGAAAATTCGCAAATAATTGCGTCTGTTGGCAGAATTGTACTAAAGGTGAAGCAATTAGGTAAATTCAAGTTTTCCGTCTGCCATGGATGTAATGTTTCTTCTGCACGGTTTGTTTGCCTGTTTGTCTTGTCTTACCGTCTGTCTTTCGATCTGTTTGTAGATAGAAATAGGATGGACTTTCCCACGAATTTTTATGGACATATATTAATAACGGGTCTATAATGAGTCTGGGGCTTCAGAAAATTACTCTCTAATTGAAACTTCATCGTTTGAAAGACAACTCAAAGACCAGAGCGATCCCTTTAGAATGGGGGTTTTAATCTTCCGAACTGACTGCCGTGTTCTGGGGTGACTCATTGGCTGTTTTAGATGGACCTCCAGATTGGTTCACTGCTTTCCGCTTGCCTTCTGCATGACCCGCGCCCTTTGGTCGACATTGGCCCCACATATTCATTTATCGCTAAGTTCGGTGTTGACATTACGTTTGTGTCTGACATTTGGCTAATTTTGGCTAATATGTAGGAAGTATCACATTGGTTTTACGTTGGCTTGTACCGTTGCGTTGCGAAAAATGTATTTAATATTGGTTATTGCAACGTACGTCTAAAGGTAAGTTTTGAAAATCGCATCGTAAACGTTGTATTTTAGTTTGTATCGGCGAAATATTTATGATCAGACTAACATATTGAGTCATTCAAACGGCTGTTTGACATCACAAATTATAATAGCTTTCAATTTAGTTGTCTAAACAAATAGCCACTCAAACATCGTTACCATCACAAGGGTGCACTCCACTCCACAGAGCCAAATCATTATTTTGTTTAAAGTTAGAACAACTTGAAGGGCCTTTGAACACCCCATATTAAATTGAGCAGCGGGCAACAGTTCAAGAGTCAATATGTATACTTTTCCCTTTACTGTAAAAAGCTGTTAGACTTCAAGGTATTTTTATTTTTATTTTTGGGGGGTGCTTTTTGCACTGTTTGCAAACAGAGGTAGTTTACTTTGTGGTTTGCACCCACATGGCATATCTTAGTTTATCGCAAAGCAGTATCTTTGATTTTTTTTAAACAATCACTTTAGGAAAATGTATTTCACTTGTAGTTTGATTACAACGTACATAATTATAATATAATAGTTACACGCTTCACCAATACATCGTAAACTTGTTATTTTAAGTTGTATCGGCGTATTATTCACTTTTAGACCATCATGATTAATATAGTTTAAACAGCTGGTTGGGATGGCTTTTATTGTCAGTTGTTAGCTATAACAACTCTTAAGTAGAATAAACAATTAAACCCCATTCTTGAGCAACCCAAGACTAATAAATTCACCTTATAACACATGGATCAAGCTAATTGGTCCATGGATATTTTGTGGGGATCAATAATACCCAATTGTATTAAAACACGAATTATCAATTGGTTTCTCGTTGGAAAGAAATATTGGTGTTGTGTTGGTTTTCGGATCCGACCAAGAAAAGAACTGATGTTGGCCCTAGTTTGTCATTTGGTTTTATACTGGTGATCAGTATTGACATAGATCTGGAAAACATTGAGTTAGGTTGATATGTTGCAGCAGGTGGATGTTGGCTTTAGGTTGGTGGTCTTGATGCTGGTTGTAGTTTCAACCACATCTCTCGAAGCAAAAACAAAATCCACTCGGTCAGCTTAGCTATGTATTTGTTTTATAATACCATAAACAGCTCATTCAACAACTCCTGATTTTGGTGGGGAAACTACATGTAGAACGTGCCTAAAGTTTCTTTTGTTGATAAACCACCGCACTGGTTGGCATGGACGGCCGAATGTTAGCAAAGCTGTCAACCGTATTCTCAATTCAAGTCAGTATGTATTTCATACTAATGTGACTGGTATAAAACATGCCCCCGTTAATTTTCGGTTTTTATAAACTTCTTAGTTAATCCCTTTAACTAATTCTTTTGATATTCAAATTATACCGAGCGCCCTCCACGTCAGGTTTCCGGGCGCTCCCATAATTCCATTCCTTGAAGACAGCTGTAACATATACTCCATCACTGTCTTCATTTTACCGGTAAAATGTTCCCCTTTGGTATGATAATTATCATTTTAAAAAGTCGTTTAAGTTTATTATTATATATTAGACATAAGTTCAGAATGTGATGTCTCTAGAATAATATGACTTTTGATGCTTATAGTTTGGGTAACGTTTTAGGGACCATGGATAAATTATGTCACGCGGACGACCGCGATCCGACGCGTTCCTTTGCGAGACAACTCAAACAAAAGAAAACCCACCCAATGTCTCGCAGTGTCATGCGTTCTTTTCTGCGATCGCCCGGTCTTGGGGGAGAATCACTGTATAACAAAGGAACAATGGTGTTGGCCAAATGCCACTGCGTAGTTATAATCGGCTTACTAGATAAACACTAGCTTTTCCCATCTCAATAAGTCTACTGTCGTTTCAATTTAAAACCAGAATCCATGTATTAAAACGATAAGTATTGTAACGGGCACCGATTGGCCAGTAGGGGGCGCCAGCACGACTCCCCGTCGGAGAACTGACTGGTGGCCCCTGCGGGCCGATCGGTGAAACCCGCTCGCTAGTGAAGCAGCTCCTGTCGCCCTTCTGTATTTTTTGGTGTTTACATGTTGAGACAGAAATAAAAAAGCTCCCATTCGGATGCCAGAAACCAGAGAAATAGTCCACCTTGTATCCTTCAAAGTTGTGTATAACGATCGAAGCCCACGGTCGACGCTACAGTATTGTAACTCCAGCCGGATATATTTTCATGGTTTTCTTTTTTAAGCCTCCAAACTTGAGTTTGGGACTGGGTAAATGAGTGATCCCGTCTTGTCTTCTGGGCATGCATTTGTTTATCCGCCGTTGGTACAGTAAGTGTTGAGGTAGGCAGCGGGGTGTTGACAACACAAATTAGTCGTGCAGAAATTTGTTATTATTATCATTATAACAAATTATTTACTTTTTATTCGGCCATTTATAAAAGTACAAAACATATGTCACAGTTTGTTACCTCTATTAATTAGAGCCTGCGATCGGTTCGTTGTTAATTAAATGGAAACTTGCTCTTTGATAAAACACAACGGACAGCAGTATGTTTGATTCTTTCCAATCAGGGTAAATTTATTATTGACTCAACCAAATCAATAAAACAACAATTACAACAGAAGTATTAGCAATCAGAATTCAGAAATTTCGTTCAATGGTAGTACAACGATTTCATTACAGATAACTTCAAGTGCAGATACTGAATATGTTCAATTCACTCTTATGTATGATAAGATAACAATATTTTATGTGAGGGGGTAATTCACACGCTCACAGCAGGAGCAAACGCTCAAATCAGTAAAACGAAAAGAACATGTGGTAGTGAAAGAAAACTGATATACTCTGTAATCAAAACGTTGACTGAAAGCTCATCGGACAATCAGGAAATTCAATAACTGGAATTCAGTCAAAGGTTACAACAAATCTTGCAGTTCTTAAATGGTCATGGATAATACAATCAACCATGCAATAATAATAAGATGACCTTGATAACAAAAATATCAATTCAAAAGAATATCAATATAATGACATAAATCTTAGCTAGTTTGCGCTTCAACTGGACTTGGAAGAACGGAATCTTTCGACGAGACGGGTGAGCTCCGAGTCCTCAACGACGAACAACCAGTTCCAAGAAGAGGCAGACCAGAAAGGGGGTGAGAGCGGGACAAGGTGAAAAGTTGAACCGGGTCAACTTCCCAAGCGAGGCCTGTGGACTATGCGTCTGTATCACAGAGCATGAGGTAAAAGGGATGCAAAAGAGATTTAGGAACTATACTTAGGGAAGCAACACTGTTCCTAAAAGGCAGCTACGCAAAGTGCAAAAGCTCTTAGCACTTTCGAGAAATCCTCCTTGCATCGAGGCCGTTTTCGCTCTCTTAAAATGATCATGACTTATCAAGACTAACTCAACTATGGTGCGACTTGTAAAAAATATAAGGAACATAATTTTATATAGCATACTATAAAAGTGCAGTAACACTCGTTCAATGAATTTTGATAGCTTCCCTGAACTTAAATCACTAGAGAAACACTAGCATCGATAATAAATCGTCTGTGCGTGTATGTGTAGAACACATATAGTGGTCAACCTTGATCAAATGTCACAACTGTTTACGTGTTTTAACATCAAACAGTCGTATAGTCTACTTAAATTGAAAGGGATGTGCTTGAACATCTTAGTGTGGAAAGGAGGTTATCTAAGGACAAGGCTTGTCCAGTACGACTTTGAGTTACGTATTGCTTAGCGTAAATGTAGGAACATAATAACAGCAAAGTATATCACAACTATTTATCAGAATGGCTCGATCATTAAATCAGATGTGAAACTATCAATTCATGGTATACTATAACCGGTGTTTCAATGAACCAAATGGATTCTATCGAACAGTAAAACGTCTCGAACGGCAAAACTAACATGAGTGTAAATTCAAACTGCTATTAACAATAAATGTAAAATACAACTAAATCATGGCTACGCAACACAAGTTAAAAGGAATATAGCGGTAAAATAGACGGACTCCTAAAGCTCTTCCGTACACATGATAAACAATAAAGATGATTATACAATAAAATACTCAGTGAATGTGTACATCTTAATACACGGTTAACAGCATTGCTCAACAATCTACATGTGGTTGTCTGGAACTCATATTGGACTGTGCCATCCATCTTGAGTTAGACTCCAACCACCTTGTTAAACAAATCATTCAAAAGTCAATTCACAAGGGATAATTTTATACATAGGAAAGTAGAACAATTAAACGAAGCTTACCTGTATCACAGAGCACGAGGTAAAAAGGATGCAAAAGAGATTTAGGAACTATACTTAGGGAAGCAACACTGTTCCTAAAAGGCAGCTACGCAAAGTGCAAAAGCTCTTAGCACTTTCGAGAAATCCTCCTTGCATCGAGGCCGTTTTCGCTCTGCTTGTCCAGGGCAAAACAGGGTAGGGTATATACCCTGCCGGCCACGCACTCGGACAGGAAAGTTAGAGTATGATTGGTCGAAAATATTAAAACAAAGATGTCCTGATTGGACTTGGCCAATCAGAAAGGGATTTTGGCCTAAAATTCTTAAGACTCGTGTGGTCAGCAAAAGACAACAAAATTTGGGCAAACTATTTCTTAACCCTGCGAGAAGCGAGCTTTTCTGATTTGCTCCGAGGAACGAAGGTGCTCACTCGGTAGGCGCATTATGTAATTAGTGAAATTGACACATGAAACAGCCACAGGGTGAAAATAAGCAGTAACCAGGTCACCTAGATATACCCTGAGGGTATTTCTGGGTCATGATTGTAAACAAACAGCTCTGGTTTCCATTCACAGACATATGACAGAGAGCGTGTATTGGTACTGTCGGGCCAATTTTGTACACAAGGGAATATTTTGTACACAAGGGAATTGGCGGCTTGGCACAGACCCACTTTGTGACAGCTGGCCTACCCGGTAAACGACCTCTAGGGCAAAATCGGTTCTACCACTTTGTTCAGGGGTGTTCAGGGTTGGATGAAAATTAAGTTCAGCGAAAAAAAAATTAACATATTTTTTTAATTAACAAAAATAGAAAAGTGAGCCTACCGCTTGAGACCATCCGCTTCTCGCAGGGTTCAGACAAAGAAACTACTGAGCTTGCGAAAGACTATGCAACAGCCTTACATAATGTCTCGGGGGGGGGAAATTCCGGACATGGCAATTAATGTGCTGTGGTCAGGAGAAACCGTGGGAACAGTAACTCTAGGACGTGGTTTAACGATCGTTTGTTTTACGACTGATAAGAAGAAGTCTACCACTCACACAGGTGGTGTTTGTCTAAATAATTAATCTTCGTCGGACTAGTTTAAAAGAGTTATAATAATATTAATATGAAATTTGTAACAGAGTCCGACACATACAATATACAAATAACCTCTAGCGTGAGACACAAATCTTCAACAGGGCATCAAAAGTTAAATGTATCAATCGGGCAAGATTGAAAAGGCAACTTCAACGTCCACGGACATGAATTAAAAGTTACTGTCTTCTTTTCCGCCCTTTTTGACATATATATAGCCAAATGATTGAATTGATTAAAACAACTATAATGATAACTAAATTTGATAATTCGGAAATTAATCTTCACTCTTGTACCTGCATGGAGATGATTGGTAAAATATTATGTTACGCTGGAACGGTTTCACGCACAACAGCGCTACCACGGGTCGTGTCCCCTGACATGTTGATACCTTTGCGTGCGTAATAGTCTTAAAAGGGCCATGCTAAAGTGCGCCCTCTTGGCATATTTTAAATTATTTTTTGACCGGTAATCGTGTGAAATACACTTTTAAACAAAGTTCTTGTCCTTGTATCACATATCTTTTGTTAAATGTTAATAAATGTGCGTCAATACAAAATAGAGAGAGTGTGTTAACAAAAAAAAAAGAAAAAAAAAAATTGGGGATCAAATACTTGAACACGTTCAATCATTCAACTACATGTCATTTCAAATTGTGTTTAAAATTTCAGCATGATATCGGAAATGTCCGGCATGATACATCAACAACTACCAAGTCTTCGTTCAACGTCATCGGACATTATTTACAAATTACGGCCTAATCATTTGCCAAATATTGTCGTTGTTGTCATAAACGAGCAGTACAGAGCATCCTCCGTCCGTCAGGCACGGTTGACCGGCTAGTGATGTGAAGCTCACGCTGAATTTTGATTCTCGGCGTGTTACACTTTGACTAAATATTTGGATACAATTTTCCTCATATTTTGGGTTTGATTTCACCTAAGATGTTGAAAATTTGAGAAGTAAATTGCAGTCATCATCTGATATCATGTTTTATTTTCTGTGGAGTTTGAAAACGCAAAACTGATTTTGGGATTCGCTTTCTAAATTCGGGGGGAATGGTACAGTGTCCAACTGCATGTCCTTTCAAATTGTATTAATTTTGTTTAAAATTTCAGCATGATATCTGAAATGATCTACAACTGCTAAGTCTTCGCTGAACGTCATCGGACATTATTTACAAATCACGGCCTTTTTGTCTTCCCTTTTGTTTGACCAACACATTAGCCATGCCAAAGATTGTCGTTGTGGTCATAAACGATCAGTACAGAGCACTCACCGGCCTTGAGCCACGCCGTCCGTCAGGCACGGTTGACCGGCTAGTGATGTGAAGCTCACGCTGAATTTTGATTCTCGGTGTGTTACACTTTGATTAAATATTGGGATACAATTTTCCTCATATTTTGGGTTTGATTTCACCTAAGATGTTGAAAATTTGAGAAGTAAATTGCAGTCATCATCTGATATCATGTTTTATTTTCTGTGGAGTTTGAATTCGCTTTCTATTAAAATTCGGGGGGAAATAGTACAATGTCCAATGTTATCAAAAACAATGCGTCTTCAACAGTGCATTGACTTTGCATAAACACCCCGCTCAAAAATTCCCCTAAACAACAAAACAAAACAACAAATTAAAGAAGAAACAAATCTTACATTTAACAGTAAAATAATAATTCTGTTGATCCAAAATGTCCTAAATGGCGTCATTTTTGTAAAATAAAGCCTACACATTGTGTAGTTTTTCGTAAACAAGCTAGCATTTCCGAGGGGAGCTGTGCTGTCCCTTGCTTCGACGTTCGTTGCGTGCATACCTGTAGCTCATTGTTCTGTGCACGGTTTTAGATCGCGCACCAGCGATGGTGATTATTATCGGGAGAAAACCAGATTTTTTCCAAGCATGCACAAGACACGTTATGTCTTTGACCAAGCGCTTTAAACGGGTGTTGCACAATGGGATATTTAACCAATAGGGGATTTCATTCCCATGGTATCGCATTGTTTTGAAACGCCCTCCAGCGCTAAATGTTTCCTGCCTTTATTGTTGCACCTAAGGCCAAATTTAAAAAAATACCAGTTGATCGTCCTGATTTTTCCAAAAAGAAGAGGATGAGGGCCTTTTTATTTATGATTTATTATTTTTTTCCCAAGATGGCCGCCAAGTATTTCAATTCAAAGAGGCCACCAATTCTTCAGTTTTAAATCACCGCAAACTTTCTTTATATCTATTTGTTGCATGAGGTAAGTTTACATCAAAAATTAAAATATGTCAAGGGTGGATTAAAAATACAAATTTATTTTTATTTTTTATTTTTTTTAATCGGAAAAAAAGAGAGAAAAAAAAAAGGATGCGGCCTCAAAAAAGGATGCGGGCAGGGACGATCAACTGGTATTTTTTTTTACTTGGCCTAAAGGAACGAGACTACGAATCTGAAAAATGGAAACGACTTGATTGCGTGCGTTGTGTAAAATGTGATCGCAATGTGGTCTATGTTTTGAAGAATTTCCGAGTGAATGTTTTTACCCTTGTCGGAACCGTAAAAATGTTAACATAAAACCGGATATTTGGTATGCTGCAATTGCATAGGGCATTGTCGTCGGTGTCGTCGGTGCCGTCGGTAATTTCGGGGAGAATTTTTGGACGACATACAGAGGAAGTGGGTCCCGACTAATTTTAGATAGAGATGCATGTACTTAAAGGTATTGTAGCATGTACTTATAGCAGATTGGCTTTTTAGTTTCCCAAACCTATTTAAACTTGCCACCAACGGACAGGATAAAGCCAACGTTGCACACAACAGTACTCATCTTTAGTATCTTTCTCTATTCTGTGAGTTGTGTTTGTACCATGGATTTGCGGGACTTACCTACGCATATCACAGCAGGTGTTGAATCTAAGTCAAAGGAGAAGTCTAACAGAAAGCTTATCAAGAGCAAGATGGATGCGATCCACAATCTGCAACGAGTTGTCCAGTTCATGGTGGAAAAGCTTCAATGTATTTATTAGTACATACAGAATAAGTTCTCCCTAAAATCTGATTCCTTTCCCTTAGTGCACACCTATACTGCCAACCTCAAAATGACCATATACGTAAAAATAGCCTCAGCCTATATCCAATTCATAAAGTCGATCTCTCTTTTATCATGCGCTTATATAGACCGTGAACAGTAGTTGAGTGGTGTCTACCTTTCGGTGCACACTGTTCAGTGCTTCTTCTCTAACAAAGAGCTTGTAGCACCAAGGACATTGTAAGCATGGCTAAAATCATTGGCTTCCTAACAAAATAACAAAATAAAATCACATCTCTTCAACTTCTCTTGACATTGTTCAAAACGGTTGGTTTAAAGTACGTCCCCTATTACCCTGCCTTCAATAAAAGAAGAACTGGATTGTTGCAATATGGAGATTTGACTGCAGGCCCTCGTGTAACAAATAATGCTTACACAAATAATGCAAACCATTAATTAAGTAAATTAATAAAGAAACGTTTCTTTGTTTCTTTCCAATGCAGTGACTTTCCCAGACCGAACTTTGTACCATTTTATTGCCATTTTATAAATACTCGCCCTTTGCATCATGTCAGTGTTTTGTATCCCATCTGTCACAATGTGATTTTAATCATACTAGTCCCCGTGAAAAACATTGTGGAATTAATGGATTTGGAATGTAGAGGGTATTGTGTAAAGTTCAGTTTTGAGGGAGTGTATTACCGGAATGTTCAACCATTTAACTTATGCATTACACTGTAACTAATTTTGGGTTGGACGGTGAGCCCTATAAATGTTTCTAGGTGATTAAAGTAGTTGTAGTACTAAGTGGTCACTATTGTATTCCGTAAAGGAACAGAGGCTTTTGAATAGCTTTTGAATAGTTTTCAAATTCCTCCAACCGTGGCATATAAGGCAAAGGAAGGCTTTGGCTGCAAAGAAAGACGAAGTTAACACTGGGCAATTTGAGGCCCTTATGAGTTTCATCCCCGTTTATGGGGATAGTTTCAGTTGATGAAACCAGTTTTGAGTATGAGAGCTTAGAGAGCAACTCACGGAGACTCTACTGGTCAGAGAGCTGAAAAGCTGATAATGGTATTGCAGCCTCGTCACCTCCGCCAAAACCAGGGTTAAACCTGTAATTAAGTAATGTTTGAAAATGTCATATTCAAAGCATTTACCAAAAGTTGTGAAAAACGTAACTGCATATTAATAGACTGTATTTTGCTACTGATCTATGGAGTTTAATTGGGAGAACAACGGTACGCAATGTGGTGCAAAGTAATTTGTATAAAACGGTGCACTGGAAATTGCTAATTGAGCAATTACTTAATAGAATTACGAGAATTAAAGTGTAGCGTAATTGCTTTTAAATTTTAGGGTTTTTGGAACTTGGGTTGGAGCAGCCACGAAGGAGGAGAGACGGGAGGTCACTCCACGAGCCCCGCCATCATGGAGGCCAGAGTTGAGGGAGGACCCCATGAAGATACTGCTCACCCTTGAGGTTTACTTGTTTATTTTAGTTAATTGAGTTGAGCCGGCTTTTTAGATAAGTTGTGTTTATACTTGCATTATATTTAAACACCGATTTGTTCTTGTAGTTATTTGTGTAGTCGCCAGTAGTTTTCAGTTTAAATAAATGGTATTTGTTAAGTGTTCTAGTGTATCCTAATCTCTCCTTGTCTTCTAATTTTGTCCGGGTTGTTTTATGGAGTGTTGGTGCGAAGGTGCTATTTTAAAAATCCAAGACCGCATAAAAGGATGGTCTTGTGACACCATCCATGGCGTCCGACCCAATGTCCGATCCATTTGTCCTCGGCTTAACCTCGGGAAATTATAGAACGCTCCGAGGGTCACTTCGAGAGTGGCAGTTTAACCACAGCACTCAATGCAGTTTAAATGTTGTGTAATATCCCACTCTGTCAACCTTGGCTTAGCCATGTACTCGAGCATGCCATTAACGCATTGAGCAACAAATTTGCACTGCTTGGTCTTTTTGTAAACACATAAACATAGGCTATGATTGATTAAGTTAGTCTAGCAGACATCACAACCAGATTGCTTCGCTTAAACAACAAAGAAAACCTTGCGTTTTGCACTGTTTATTCTTTTCAAAATTTGCAATAACACGTAAACAGCGGCGTAGCCAGTAATTTTTCGGTGGTGGGGGGGGGGGGGGGGGGGGGGGGGGCACAGGGGGGGGGGGGCATTGCTTCCAAGTTGGGGGGGGGCCTATGGAAAATGGGTTTGTCAGTGGTGGGGGTCATGTACTCCTAGCCCTAGAACTATGAGGTTTGATCCGCTATCGTCTCCACAAACCTCATAGAGTGACATGTACACAATCCTATTCGAAACTTTTTGCCCTTCACGTTTATGCACCTGGAGTTCTGTTTTGAAACCGGATCTCGCCAAAATTAGGCTCTATATACGGCGCGGGTCCAGAAAATCCACTCCTCAAAAAAGGTAAAATTATCACTGTTTTCAGAATCCTCGCCTTCTTCCAGCAGCAATAAAGCCGCCACCGTAGTTTATAAATGGCATGCACGCTACGCTGGTAACGATAACCAACGATGTCAGAACAATGGTTTATGTGGAAAAGCGTTGCGCGTAGCATGCAGGGCCCAATTTCATAAAGCATGTAAGCACAAAAACTTGCTAAGCACAGTATTTTCTGCTTAACAGCTTTATGAAATTGGGCCCAGGACTTGTTGGTCTCTCCCCGGCATGTAGGCCGTATATATAACGGTAATCAATGGTATGCAGCGCGCAACGCTGGTCAAAATTACCAATGGCTCATGTTTATACACTAGCCCTGGCGGCCTTTCACTTTCTTAATACACTACAGTGACGTCCTGGAGATCAGGTACCATTTCTGGGGCGGAAAAACTTCAAAGATTCATAAGTCATCTTACCTGCAAGAAGCCACTTTACTTCACAAGATTCACATTCCATGGCGGCATACATTTTGCTGCGGTGGGTTTTGGACGTCATATCTTCCTCATTTATCCGTCATTTTCGTGAAATAATGCAGCTCCCATTCTGTTGATAATTTGCGTCATTTCAAAAAAGACCTGATGAATCAGGATTGGTCTGCTGTTTTAAGATGTTGTAACCCCAACGAGTCATTTAATATTTTTATGAATATTTTTATTGACATTTATGATAAAGATGTTCCTCTTGTTAGAATGGAGCGCTCCAATAGGAAATCTCAACCCAAATCTCAGTGGGTGACTTCTGCTCTTCTCAAGTCTATTAATCACAAAAACAAGCTTTATCGTAAACTTCTTCGTTCTCCCTCTGAGTTAAATCGTTTGATTTTTACTCGATATAGAAATGTCCTCACTGCAATTTTGCGTTCTGCCAAACAGAGGTATTATTCTCAACAATTTGAAAAGGAAAAAAACAATATTAAGAATACTTGGAAGGTTATTAATAGTGTCCTTAAGACTAACTCTTCTTCTCATTTATCGAGTATTAATATTAGGAACCGGAGCATTACTGACCCCTTTCTCGTTGCCGAACATTACAATGATTTCTTTGTTAATATTGGGCCCAAACTCGCTAACCAAATTCCTAATTGTCATTCCCATTTCCAGGATTATCTGCAAGAACCAAATTCACATTCTATTTTTTTCACCCCAATAACAGAGCAAGAGCTTTCCTCAATTGTTTCAAATTTACCTAATAAAAACAGTTCCGGCTACGATTCCATTAATTGTCCTCTTATAAAAGATGTTTTTCAGGTGATTTCGAAGCCTTTAACCTTCATTATTAATCTTTCTCTAAATACTGGAATAGTCCCCGATTCTATGAAAATTGCTAGGGTTTTGCCCATATATAAAAATGGTGATCGGCATTTAGTTAATAATTATCGTCCCATTTCTATTCTTACTTCTTTTTCTAAAATACTCGAACGTACTGTTTATATTCGTACTTCTAACTTTTTGGGAAAATATAACATATTATCAGATTCTCAGTTCGGATTTAGGGAAAAGCATTCTACTACACACGCTATTTTACAGTTAATTGATAAAGTCAAAGTGGGTCGTGAACAGTCCTTGCATACCCTGGGAGTTTTCCTGGACCTCTCCAAGGCATTTGACACCATTGACCATTCCATTCTCTTGTCCAAACTTTCCTTTTACGGTATTAGAGGTATTGCCTTGGAGTGGTTTAGGGATTATCTCTCAAATCGCAAACAGTTTGTCAGTATTGATGGTAAAGAGTCTGTTCTTAAATCCTTAGTTTGTGGTGTACCTCAAGGGTCTATTTTAGGCCCTCTTCTTTTTTCAATTTATATCAATGATTTCCCTAAGTCTTCCACAAATCTGTCCTTTATTCTTTTTGCCGATGATTCTAATCTGTTCTATTCTCATACAAATCTTGACATACTTTTCAACACTGTGAATTTAGAGCTCATCCACATTTCCAATTGGATTAAGGCTAACAAATTATCCCTTAATGTTAATAAAACCAAGTATATGTTATTTAGTAATTTAAGTACTATTAATATTCCATGTGATATTATGTTTGACAATACGTCACTTAATCGTACTGATTGTGTGAAATTTCTTGGGATACTTGTTGATGATAAACTTTCCTGGAATCATCATATTGATTATATCTGTAAACTAATTTCTAGAAATATAGGAATTATCAACAAATTGAAGCATTTTTTTCCATCATATATATTGTATAATATTTATAATTCTCTAGTTTTATCCTATATTTCTTATGGTATTCTTGCTTGGGGCAAATCCAGTGCTTATTTGATGAACAGAATTTTTGTTTTGCAAAAAAGGGCCCTCAGAATTATTGATAGTGTTGATTTTCGCACCCCTTCGAATCCATTATTTTCTAATCACAGAACTCTCAAAGTCTCTGACATTTACTTGCTCCAACTTGGTACATTTATGTATCAGTTTGTTTCGAATGATTTGCCCAAGTCGTTTAAAACTATGTTTATTTTAAATACTCAGATTCATTCCCATCATACGAGGCATTGTGATAATTTTCATATTCCTTATGTACGTTTTTCTAAATCCCTTAATTGTGTGACATCACAGGGTCCCAGGTTTTGGAATTCATTGGCCAACAATCTTAGAAAGATCAAAAGTGTTCATGTTTTTAAGAAGAAACTTAAATATAGTCTCCTTGACAAATATTGTGACATTTGACTTTTCATAGTTTATTCAAATTGTCCATTGTTCTAATGATTATGCTTGATTGTCTCTTAGCTAAATCTTTTTTTTAAAGTCATTTATTGTTAGCCTCTGCATGTTGTCCTGTTTGTGTTGGTCCTGTCTCGTTTCTTGTGCGACTATTCCAGTTTTTATTAAAGATCATTCTTTATTCTACATGTAATTACTATACAGGGTTTTCGGGGGTCTCCTCCTTACAAGCTTGCTTTTTTGGAGACTTCCCCCACTTATTCTCTATTGTATTCGTTCATATGTTATATCTTGTGGAAATAAATTGAATTGAATTGAAAAAAAAAAAAAATTGAATGAATTACCTGTTTTGTTCGTATTCTCACAGTGTCTGCCGTGCGTACGCGCACATTCGCGTGTAAGACGCAGGATGCGTGACGCTCATATCCCTACAGTGTCTGCCGTGCGTACGCGCTTGTTCGCGTGTAAGACGCATGGTGCATGACGCGCATATCGTGCGTCGTGTTTGCATGTTAACGCTGTGCTGTCAAGATACTGTGACCGAAAAGTGCGATTTAAGTTTGATGCATTTCGCACACAAACATGCGAAAACACGCGAACACATAAACGCCGGCGTCTTGGTTTTTCTTTATTCAAAGTTTGTAAAATTGTTAAGCGTTGGGAGCTACATTATTTCATGAAAATAACGGATTAATGAGGAATATATGACGTCCAAAACCCACCGCAGCAAAATGTATGCCGCCATTAATTGTGAATCCGGTGAAATTAGTGGCTTCTTGCAGGTAAGATTTGAGTTATGAAGCTTTGAAATTTTTCCGCCCCAGAAATGGGCCGCCATGACCGTAAACTGTAAGTTCTACTATATTGCATGAATCCTACAAATCTAAATGTTTACGAAACTGAAATGCTAAAATGCTGTTTTCTAACACTCAGATGTGAAAGCAAATATAATAGTATAATTTTAAGTTGATTTAACAGACTAGTAATTTTTTGAGGCTGCCATTGTTCAAAATGGCCGCCCTTTGGCCGCCTTTTTCTTTAATCATGCAAAAATAGCTATTTAAATTGGCAGAAAGAAGTGCCTTAATATAAAGTTCACAAATTACTAAAAAGGAAAATTTGACATTTTTTAATAACTGTTTGAATTCAATATTAATAATGATTTTGTTAAGTTTGAATTCTCAAATAAGTTTTAATTATGGGTTAGAATGCTGAGAACACCACTAACGAACAAGTATTCATACTCGACAAAAGAAAAATCCGCAATTGAAACTGGGACTCTTGGAAATGTGTTATGGGCTGCATACCGTGCAATTCAACAGCCTCCTGAGGGTCGAGGGTCATGTCATGTCCTAGTGCCCTGCTTCCAACGTGTCCTGAAAGCGCCAACAAGGTGGCAATGATCAAGCATGGTTGTGATCTGAAATGCAATGGACCATCTGAATCCAGCAATTTGATCAACCACTGTATGCCATGTCAAAACAAATCTGGCGGACATGGCCAGGAAAATATGAAATATGGAGAACACAAAGATGTCATAATGTTGGTTGGTCTCTATTTTGAGATGGCTGATCTCAAGACTCTTGACCGGCTGGTTACAAAGTAGTGGCTGGGTACAAGCACCGGTAGAGGTGGATGTTACAACCCCAGGGACAGACGACTCTTTGTTGCAGGTAGCAAACCTTAGGTGTTTATCGCTCATCATGTTCGTAAGGCCCTGCCGAAGAATGGGCTCGATATGCGGGGAGATTCTGTTTAAGAGCATTGAGTTGTATATCTTTGAGGCCAGAGGTGAGAGTGTGATTCCTCTATAATTTTGAGGCAGTTGAAGATCACCTTTAAGTTGAAGATATTAACCAGAAGTTGTCTAAAATCTCTACCAAACCAACCACCTGCAAAAGACAGCAGCAGATGACCTCACTTAAATCTTATGTGGCACTCTTCTCGCGGCTCTACATTGGTATTTGGAATAGATACAAATAACCTGGAAGACTTCTTTCAACCCGAGAACCAGGTTTATCTACTAGGAACCAAAAGTGATCTTCCAACTTCTTCTCACACGAGCCTCAGATTCTGACTCACAATATTCTTCTAAGCACGCAAGAAGATACTTTTGGTACCTTGATAAAGATTCTGGCCTCTGAGAGTTGACAAAATCGAATTCACATTTGGCTTCCTTGAAAAGATTTTACAACAGGCCTTATGTCTGTATCTATACAGTTCCATTCATAGAGCAGGATGATGAATCTCGTAGGCATGCATAATCTGGTATGACACATGGTGAAAAAGTTAACTTCAGGAGTCAAAATTTGTAAGTTCTGGCAGGGCCTTTCAGGTTCTCCTAGACTTGACTCAAGTCCCAATCCCGTGCAAGGCCCTTCCTTGCCTCATCGTCAGAAAACTATTATTTTGCGCTCTGCATTCCCCAACCTGTTCCGCGCGCGGGACAGGGACTTGACGAACCCGCAGTTGCCTGATATGTAAATTTATTCACTTACGAATATGCAAAGTTATGGCGCATTACTTGTTGTCCAATCAAACGCGTTCAAAAAGAAGACTCGTTGATTTTTTTATTTGCGGGGGTGGTAAAGTACTTTGTCGAGGATCGAAATGCATGAATATATATAAAAACTACAAATTTATTTGAATTCAAGTTAATATTACGTATACATTGGGATTGGTATTGTTTGCAAATGCATACTTTGAATTGTTGACAAATGCAATTCAGCGACTTAAAACACCCACCCCCCCCCCCCCCCTCTTCCGCCCGGCAGCCATTCTGGAGATGCTTACGTCCATAGATACATGATACAAACGTCACAGAGCAAGATGAATACTAAATGAAAGGGGCGGCACTTCCACGCTCCCATTGGATTTGTACATCTCCCCATTTGGGGAGATTTTTCTATTCAAATGCGTGGAGTAGGAAACGACCCCGTCAAGTCCCTTGATCGCCACCGCATAAATAACCACATTTTGTCGGTGAGGGCGCACTGGTATTCTGTGGCTGCATGCTGGCGCGTTACGTTAGGAACCTCGCACGAGAAAGGGACTTGAATCAAGTCTAAGGTTCTCCATGCAGTCTTGTCCTCAGGCGGTCATGAGGAGACATAAAGCTAAAATGACGTTGCATTTAGCCCATGTCACAGTTGTAACACAATTATTCATCTGGACTTTAGACACTAATGCCGTGGTCTAGGCTGCATCTGTGGTGAAAGTTCTTGGCCCCGAAGCTGAACTCTGAACACACCTTGAACATACCTTGAAGGCCACACTATCAACTAAAGTAGTATTTATAAGAAGTGTGGCAGGGTTAAGGGGGCTTGCTTTCCTATTAAAAAACAAAGTTACTGAGGTTATGCTTGAAGCAGAGAAGTGTGGGGGCTTTGATGACACTCTCAGGTAGTTGGTTCCACAACTATCCCCCACTCTTTGGCTGTAGAGAAGGGTTTGTTTGGACCTTGATTTTGCAAGTTTCTGTGAGTGTCCTCTTGTGCTTTGGTGCTCAGCCTTTTTTATCAAAGTCACCATTTTGATCCAGAAAGATTTTTTTAAATATTTACATGGCAGCTCACACTATGGCACTCTGCCTTGGACTCAATAAAGCGCAAGAACTTCAAATGTTCTAATTGTTAAAGTGGTTGTGACACTTTCTCTAGCTTTGTTGGTAAGATGACTGCATGGAAAACCTGGGTATCAAGAACTTTACTGATAGACTCCTGATATTAGCGTATGCACCAAGTGTCAAACTAGAAAATATTATGCCTACTACCAAGAGGTTTGTCATCCTGCTCTATGCTTGGACTATCACAGGTAAATACGATGTACAGACAGTAACAAGGATCCACTACAAAAGTCTTCTGAAACATGTCAAGGAAGCCGTATCTGAAACAGATTCCACAAACAAGGGCAGCTCTAGAACAGCATGTGAAACGGGCAACTTACCAAGGAGGCTATTGAGGGGACAGGAAATGCAGAAAAACTCGGCACTACCTTACACCAACCAGCTGGAGCTGTACCAAGATAGATGATGGTCCGTACGAGCCATACTGGACAACACTATCAGAGGCCTCCAAAGCCTTGCTATAAGCAAGTAAAATGTAACTGCAACTTGCAGAAGAATGGTAGTTTGGAGTATGAGTGCTCATGCCAAGTATGCGCCTAAAAGCACGGGTGTAGATGTGGAGGGGATTGCTGACAAAGTTGTTTTGCGTTATATCCACTATGGGGAGTCATTTCAATATCGATATCACGATTGTGACCTCTTGTAGCAGGGTAGTATAGAAAACCCAGCAGTATGCATTATGGAAAGGTAGTATGATAATTGAGCTACATCTGTTTGTTTGTGGGAAACATTTCTATAATGTTGCCACATCATCAATATGTTAAAGGGGGAACTAATTTACCACAAAGGGGCTACTACCAGTTTTGGGTTTTATTTAATTATAATTCATCTGATCGGATTTTGAAAAATAAATTTCCTAGTCTTTGTGATGATTTTTATGGTTGTTTTCATGATAAGAAAAAGACGGTTGGGAAAAATGGCGTAATTTGGTAAAAAACGGTATAGTACCCATTTAAATTGCCTTTAATCTCGGTTAAGGTATACTGATCGTTTTTACTGTCTATTACTGACATCAGGAAAATCAATTGTGATGCACTAGCAAATATGCCCCAAAACAGTCGTTTTCGGCGGCCATTTTGTAAAATGGCCGCCATGGCCGTCAGTGACGTAATCTGCGGTGTCCCAATATCCAGATTTGTTCGAAATACTATTATCTATGTCTGTGCCAAATTTCATGCTTTTATCACAAATTGCACAATTGGTTAGCTATGCCGCCTTACTACTATAACTATTACAATATTATTATGGTTGGGTGAATAAGGAGGCCTGTATATTATAACCAGTCTGAGAGGTTGTGATCCGGACTTAGCCATTCAAATGACTGGCGGCAAGCTTGCCATTTTCCATATTGTCTCGTAAAAGAAGTGCAGTGCCTCCACCGGTTCTGTTGCTCCTCGAGTGATCCAGACATTTAAATCCAGCGGGTGTTGCTTCAATTCTACAAGCATCATCAGCATCTTTCAGCCAAGTCGCAGTCAATGCCTGAATATCAGCACCCGAACTGCAGACACGGTCATTTAAGTCACTAGTTTTACTTTTAAGAGATCGCGTATTTGGGTGCACAATGTCATTGTGAAATCAATATAATAAGAGTCAATGGTCGATGAATGACAATTGGAATACTTACAAGAGATCTAGGATTGAACAGGTACGCTCTCGAATGATGACATCAATTGTTTATGGTGATGGTAAATTATTGTTGTTTTGTTGTCGATAAAGAACATCAATCAATGTTCTTGACAAAATGTTCCTATAAGATGTTACGAGCAAACGGTTATGATGCAACATGCCGGTTATGACAGGAATGGGATGATTCATAATGCGTTTTGTCCGCCTGCCACCTCTGCGACCCCGGTGACGTTGCTTAGCAGTCCCCAAAGAAATACAACCCCATGTTGCTTTAGGTAGTACAGGTGTACTCTGCAATTTCAATAATTCCTGACGTGTGTAGATCAGCTTATCCTGATGACATTCTGTAAGATCTAGTACATTTGGTTTGGTTTGGTTTGGTTTATTTTGTATCATATTCTCAAGAACAGATAAACAATGCATATTTAAATAATAACAGAAATGATACGAGGGATCCAGGTAAAAAGCATAAGCTTATACAAGACCCGGAACCCAGTAATTATAAATTTAGTTATTAAATTAATACATATATACACAACATGCCGAATGTTATCAAGTAAAAAACATTTGGTTGGAAAGAAAAATAATAAGAATAAAAGAGACAGTTATTAATACATTCATATAAATATTCACGAATAGTTTTACATTGATAAAATTACGAAGGAAATAAATTACATTTATACAGGGGAAGGGAGAGGAAGGGATAAAGAGTTGGCCAAAGAAATATCAGTGATGACACTAAAGTATAGTATATATTTGGGAACTTAATTATCAGTATAATTCGTCAACAGCAATGTTTTAAGGTATTTAAAAAAATGCTTCACTGATCTAAAGATAGGCAATGGTTTGAGGTGGTTCCACAGTACAGGTCCTTGATTTCTAACAGTAGATAAGTAAAGAGATGTTCTAGCCTGATGGTGATGAAGGTTTGATGCTGACCTTGTATTATGAGAATGAATATCCGAGTTTTTGTTAAATAACGAATATATAGCTTTAGGTAGCTTGTTTGTTTCAAATTTATACATTAATACACCAAGATGGTATTTATATAAGTCAAAAACAGACAAGGCTTTATACTTGCTAAACAGTGGTGCTGAAGGTTCTGTGAATCTGGAGTTATTTATTACCCTTAGTGTTTTCTTTTGCGTAATATACAATTTATTAATATAGGAAGGGTAGGTGTTACCCCACGCTAAAATACCATATTGAAGGTGAGGCAAGGATAGGGTATTGTAAATTGAGAATAAGATAGCTGAAGGTAATTCGTGTTTTAGTTTTCGTATAATACCAAGGTTCCGAGAAAGTGACATTAGGACTTTTTGGCAATGTTGCTTCCAAGAAGGTTTACTATCAATAACTAAGCCTAGAAATTTACATGTATCAACTTGTTCTATTTGTGTGTCATTTAAGTAAACACTGATATTCCTATCTACCTTACCATTGGAGAACAACATGCATTGTGTCTTTTTCAAATTAACTGATAGTTTATTATATTTAAACCACTCTGAGATTTTGCATAGTTGTCTGTTAACCGTGTCAGTTGCCTCGAGTAAGTTATTACTACTATGAAAAACATTTGTATCGTCCGCAAATAAGATAAAAGAGAGTGTTTTTGAAGAGTTACAAATGTCATTGATGTAAATCAGAAAGAGTATAGGACCAAGTATTGAACCTTGAGGAACTCCGCATCTGATTGGTGCAAAAGAAGACTTGGAATCTTGCCATACCACATACTGTTTTCTGTCACTTAGTTTACTGATCAAAATATAATGGTCTATTGTGTCAAAGGCTTTTGAGAGATCCAAAAATAAACCAATTGTATGGAGAGACTTGTCAAGTGAGGAGCTTATTTTATCAATGAGGTCAATTAGTGCCAAATGGGTTGAATAGTTTGCCCTAAATCCATACTGAGTCGGTGACAAAATGTTATATTTCTCAACAAAGTTATACATACGATTTGCTACAAGTCTTTCTAATATTTTTGAAAAGCATGGTAAAATAAATGGGACGGTAGTTACAAACAAGAGATGGATCGCCATTGTTATATATCGGAATTACTTTAGCTATTTTCAAATCGTCAGGTATTTTCCCTGATTCGAAGGAGCGGTTAAAAATGTTTGCCAAAGGATTTAGGATGTACGGTGCTATGTCTTTTATAACTTGATGATCGATCTCATCATGCCCTTTGCTTTTTTTACTCGGAAGTTTATTAATACAATCACAAAGTTCTTCAGTTGTTATTGGGGTCAGGAACAAAGAATCTGAGAAGTCATCACTAATATAATCTAGTGGGTCTGAATTGGATCGAGGGATCTTCTGAGCTAACTCGGGGCCAACATTTGTAAAGATATTATTGAACTGATCAGCAATTGTTTCGGGGTCTACAATATTGGAGTTGTTTACCTTGAAAGAAACAGGAGGCTGGGATTTGTTTTTGTTCTTTTTGAGAATATTGTTGATAAGTTTCCACGTATTCGTTAAGCTATTTTTGTCTTTGTTAAACATCATGGTGTAGTAATTTTTCTTGGCAGTTCTAATGACATTTGTAAGTTTATTCTTATATATTACAAATTTGCGCTTGTTTGACTGTAGGATTACTAAGATATTGTTTATATAACCTACGTTTACGTCTGATAGATTTTAGCAGACCCGTTGTCATCCATGGGTTGACAATGATGTTTTTACATGATCTGAATCTCTTGTAAGGTGTACACACGTATCGAGGAGATAATTTAGTTTCTGTATAAAACTGGTGTAACACCCATCAATATTATCTGCTAGCAGTACCGAGTTCCAATCAACATCAGCTAATTCGTTTTTAAGACTATCCATATTTGAAGCACAAATGTTTCTTTTCCAATAAAACGCTTGTTTTTCTTTACTTGTTGTAAGATTTGGTCCAAACATAAAAATAGGCAGGTGATCACTTATGTCAGATAATAGAATTCCAGTTGAGTGAGATTCAACACTATTAGTAAAAATATTGTCTATCAACGTTGCTGTATTACATGTGATTCTGGTGGGTTTGTCGATTGTTGGCCGGAAAGCATGGCTATACAATGCATTTAGAAATTCGTTACTTTGGACATGGGTTTCATAATTTAATAAATTAATATTATAATCACCAAGTAGGTAGCAAGTTTTATTTTCTAATGCGATTTTTCCAAGAATAACGGACAGATCTTCCGTGAATGAAGCAAGATTCATACCTGGTGGCCTGTATATCAAACGAACTATGATATTTTTTGTATTTTTCGATCGGATTTCAATAAAAAGTTATTCATAATAATCCGATCGGACGGATAGGTCATGACGTAAGCTATATAGTACGGAGTCCTTGATGTATAACATTACGCCACCCCCATTTTGATTTGGTCGATTTTTAAATTCAATTTTATAGCCAGGAAGATACAACAAGGAATCTGGTTCATTTTTCAGCCAGGTTTCGGTAAGCCCTATGATATGAAATTTGTGAGTAATTTCATTCAACGTGAGGGTAAGATGATTAAAGTTTTTACCAATACTCCTGATATTCGCATGAAACATTGAAATAGGTTCATCATAGCCGCCAAAGCTATCATAGCCGTGTCTGTTTTTTCTTATGCAATGGTTGTACACAGATCCATAGATTATGCATAATTTATTTTTGTGAAGAATACTCCGTAATGCTCCAGCAATTTTTTTTACACGCTTAGACTAATGTTGTTTATGATTTATTCACTTCTTATGTAGCCAATACGAAGTTAAGGTACCTTTCCATGGTCAATTTTCCGCACCACCCCCCCTCCCCGGGAAGCAGTTGGAGGAGTTTGTTTTTTGTTTTTATTGGTATTGGGATGAAGTTAATGCATTATCACGATACATGTACCAATAAAAAAACATAACTATATAAAATCTTTACCTTGACATATCTAATTTTGAAAAGTATCTAAAATCTGTTTTGAAAGCAGTGATCAATTTTACCAGCAGAACATGACAACAACTTGACTGGCTCATTACTAAATATTATCAAAGTCATTCTGAAAGTCAGCTTTCCAGTTGAGCATCATAGTCAAAATTAAATGAAATATTTTATGTTGGAACTATTAACACCCTTATAGTCCAGTCAATCTAGCCTACTTTTTGCTTTACAATGACTCTGTACATCCAAAAGTGTTAACTGAAGTGTCTTCTAAAAACAGTATCGTACTGCCCGGTTGTCTGTGCACCCCTCTCCACACTCCTTTTCCTTCCAAGGTAACCTAAACCCTACTTCAATTTTTTGAGAGTCAAATTACCGGAGAAAGGTTACTTTCAAACGTGGTTTACAGGTATTATATACAAACTAAAATGTGTTTGTTTTTACCTCGACAATAGATAGTTCTTTTTGGTGTATGCCTACAGTGTCAACACAAAGCATACGAGTCACTTGTGCGTTGCTTTTGAAGAAAAATCACATGTAAACATAGTTCATGAAGAGCTAGCGGAATTGTGGAGTTGTAGGATGCAGTAGCACACAGCAAAAGGTTTATGTTGTATTCTGTCATTATTATTCAATAGTCAGTGGGCTTTTTTGCTGCACTGTATTCATATTACACTAACATACCACAACATTCTGGGGAAACCATGTTGCCACCAGCCTGACACAAATGAGTGGCCAAAGTCTTCTTTCGTATGACGAGCAGCTTAAAGTGTCAGACTTCATTAGATGGAGCTCCAGTTCCTCATCTGGCAATGACTGAGGACCACACAAAATCAAGCTTTTTACTAAAGCTTAGCATTTCAGGAAAGAGAGGTAAAGTATGTTAGGAGTGATAATAGCTGGATTGGGTCGTAACAATAAATTTACTACAGTAAAGTCAAAGAGCTTTCAAAAGAAGAATAAAAACAGTGGCTTTGTAAGCTCAAGGTTGTCAGTTTTACTTATAATGCAATTAGGTTTTGTAATAGAAGAAAACTTTCCTACTAATTATTGGTTTCAACTGTGCGCATGGTGACTACATTTCATGCAAATCTTATTCCCCGTCAAAACCCTTATTATACACTCGTCTGCACGGGATACGAGGACATCTTCTAAGCCAGTTGGAAGTTTTTGTTTGTGTGTGTGTAAATCTTGCGACATTTGATTGTTATTTGCAGTGCTGCACATGCCCCTTTTCGAACTGAATTGGCGCTCAAGTACGGTGTGCTACAAGAAAAAGAATACGCACCAAAAGGGGGTAACTATGTAACTAAGAACTAAACGAAGCAAAGGGCCACTTATTATTTTTTATTTTTGTATTGGTTTAATTTTTATGTAAGCTTTTAAAGGGAAAGAACCCCGCAGCCGGCAGCAGATACAATAAACGTAAAGGTTTTAGATGATGCATACTGTACTTTCATGGCTCATTGTTGTACAGTGAAGACACAACAAAGTCACTTGTGCCTAGTTATACAATCCTCCGTTTTAATCATTGAATGCAACAAACGTTGTTACAATTGGCTTTATTGAAATCATCATAAATAAAACTACACACCAGGACATTTAGCACACACTGCGTCACACTATCAGGTTAAACTCGCACACTTACACCATTGTACTGCTTTTAAAAGTACTTTTTATAGTAACAAGTAAAATAATATATAATATGTAAATCTATTTTTATTTGAACACAATTCTTTTTAAATGGACTAACCCTCAGATAAGAGACTTCGGAGTCAATAATAGAAATTCCAATCTCTTCAAGCCATCTGGCGAAGACATAAATGATTTCAGCCAGGGGTGGCTAATAGCCCGATCCTGGTGAGCTTTCTTAAAGGAGTGGTTATTGATGGAATTTTTAAGTCAAAGAGTCGATTCATGTTGATTTGACACTTTCCTTGCTATTTGAATAGTTCTCACTACGGAACTTGGACTTTTCGAAAAAATGTTGGTGGCTTACACAACACTGACAAGGTTAAAATCGGGTCTATTGACAACAGTCCCATGGTATCATTCGTGGTTAAAAACGGCTACTTGAGGGAAAAAGTATGTAACTAATTAAAATTTATAACGTGTTTGTTTATTTGTATTTTGTTAATTGTCCTGAATTCTTTCCTCTATTTCTTATGGTTTAATTGCAATTCATCCGCCTCCTCCTTGATCGCATTCCATGCATAGAGTATATCTTCAGACTTAGTTTGGGCGGCACATACAGCAAATCGAATGATGAATTGCTGATTGAGGTGACTTCCAACCATGAAGATTTTTCCAGTCTTCGTGACTCTGTCCAGTAGCTCTTCATTCAGTGTGTCGGTCCCCTACACAGCGAGAGCAAGAACAAAATGTTAGTCTGTTTCCATATTGTACAACAAACAATTTACAACAAATAATTTACAACAAAGTTTGCAGTGCATGCTGCCTGCACAATTGTCATTTACCGGTCGGTGTTGTTTATCTCACAAGAGAAAGGTCTATTCACATTAAAGATAAATTTATGCAGACCAACTTGCCATATGCCGCCACAAACCCAAATAGCACCCTCTCTATAAACGTCAATAGAGACCTCTCCTCGACCGAGACCGCGAGTTGTGCGCGGCGCGTTTCTAAAGATTAACCTGAGCGATGGCAGCATGAAAGGAGTCAGTTGCTGTGGCCGGTGCAAAGGAATTTTGAAGCCACCGCGCTAGACCGCTCGGCCTCGACACACATGTCAAATATTGCTATTATGTTTATACTGACCTTAAGACGAAAGCACACCAACCCAAGGACAACGTCTGCAACGATTTCAAATCGGTCATCTTGCCCGACAAACGACTCAAACTCATGAGCCAAACTCACTTGCTGTTAGATCAAAGTTTAAACAAAAATTAGGGCAATCATAGAACACATTTAAGTAGAGCTTGGCAGACAAGTACTGAGCAGCCACCAAGATATTGCATTATGGATTCAATAATTCATCTCTCATCATTGTTCGGATTTTTCCCCTTGTATTGGCAACATTTTGTTGTATGCCTGTATGGAAAATGTAATGTTTCATAAACATAGACTTTTACTGTTAAAGCAATGTCCATTGTCAATTGTATATGCAAAACTAGTCTTAATCTGTCCCATAAACGCACTTTAGACATACCCAAACCACAGAATTTCGGGAGAGAGTACACCATTCACCAAAAATATCTTTTCGTCAATCACAAAGTGTTACAGTATTTAAACAGTAATCTCACCTTCCGAACGTGATTCTGAATTTTAGTAACACCAAACAGCCGTAGGACAAACCACAACTTGAGCGATCGGAACCTCCTTCCCAGAGGGATATGCCAGTGCTAAAATGAAAACAAAAATGAAAAATAATAATAATAGGAAAGTTAAAATCATTGAACAGGCGGCAAAAAACACGCATAACAAAATAATTAAAATTATTTAAGTGAGTTATTCCAGCCATAACAAATGTTGATACTTTGCGAAAAATATGACGAGTTAGATTGGCTTTTTAAGTCTTTTTGTTATATATTTTTGGTAATGGAACCAAGGATGCCTAACAAATGAACCAAGTCACTATAGCTCCCAAGCCTGAGGAAACCTGTAAACAAGGATAATTGCTTTGTGAACCAGAAACACCTGGGGGTAATTCCCCTACTCTTTCACGATCAGTGTTTTGTGTTCTTTTATGTGCACTACCAATCTCGTACACAGGACCTACGGCCTAATATCCCATCCAGAAGACAAATCATTTATTGGTGAACTACTTGCTCAAGGACACAATTGCCATGACTGGGACTCGAACCCACACTCTGCTAGTCAGAAACACCAGAGCTTGACTCCAATTCTTCTTCTAATGGGCCACGACATCCCCCCAAAGCAACCCCAAAAATAACCCGCAAAAAATATATATATAATAATAAAAAAATACAACAAAATTAAATACCTCCCTTCAATATCTTAACATGACATTGAATCTACATAAATGTAAAATAGATAGTGAGTTTCCCGTCCCATGCACAAATATATTGGCTACGAGACTTTCAGAACACTTGATGGCAATATGATTATATCCGGTGAATCCATCCGTCTCAAGTCGGCCATGAAACTATTAATTAGTCTACATTTTTCTCTGACGCGTTTTCACCAACTACATTTTCTGAACTAACCCCTATGTTGCTGACGGGGATTTGGCCGTTTTTCTTCTTCAAATTATGTTATCGTGGTATAGAGAAAAGGACATTTATTTATATAACTTATCAATTCTGGTTGTGGAAAAAAAGTTGTGGTTGGAGTTTTAGAGGTGGAAGGCGAGAAAAGATACCACTACGCCAACTCGACCTCCCAATTTATTATCTTACCCTGTAATCTACCACTACATCCTGATGTTCATGCTGAAGGTACGTTGGGTCTACGTGAAATGCACCCACTAAATCAGTCTGATTTCGAACCCACATAGCTGAGCAGTCGAAGTTGACTAACATCCACTTGTGTGGGTTGAAGTTGAAAGAGTCGGCAAACTGCAAAATTGTAAACATATTCATTTACATGATGCAATTAAAAAATAACAAATGAGCCAGTCTTTCCTACAAATGGCTGACAAAAGCGATGGAAAGTTTTCCTGTAAAAACCTAAACATTCCAAATATAAAAGCAGGCATAACCCATCCAACACATACATTGATCCCTATTATATAGCTTGGACCAAGTATAGAATGCTAACATAACATGAAGAAATGTAAGAAGCGCAACTAACTTCAATTGGTAACATTGGAGAACTGTGCAGGCAACTATGTAAAGGGATGCACTAAACTGTTCACCTCAAAACAGTATAATAAAAGGTAGGAAATTCTTTACCCTGGCTAATTTGAGACAAAGAGTTATCAATGCCAGCGTGATTGTAAACAAAAATTGATATGATAATAGAACATCAAACTCGGTGGTATACCCTCTTCTTGATTTGAACAAGGCGAGATAAATTTCAGTCTTTGACCGTGATCTAAAGTTAGCAGCCTGGGTTGGGTTTCAAAAAGCACTAAAGAAGATTCATCTTAAAGGCAGCGTGTACTTTTGGTAATAACTCCAAAAGTTAACGACCATAATTTTTTTAACAAAATATATAAAGAGCAACTGAGAGCCGTTAATACTACAAAACATTGGTAGCTTTGACCTTCTTTGCAGTAATGGTGTTTCAACAGAGAGAGAGGGGTAATTTTTCACCTAAAAATTTGAATCTGAAAAAAGCTTCAGGCATGAAGTCTTTCTCAGGCATCTGATGGAGCAGCACGGGTGTTTTTTTCTTTCATTATTTTTTTCAATGACCAATTGAGCCAAACCTTTCACAGATTTGTTATTTTATGCATACGTTGGATTACAACAAGTGATGATACTGGTCTTAAACAATTACCAAAAGTTTATGAGTTGTTAATATTGCCATATAGTGATTTGTATTGTGACATTACACTCTGCACAAACCTCCAGTCCGTCAGCCAACGGGCGGAACTCCGGGCATACAAACGACGTTCCGGCATACGCAGCGTCTACATGTAACCAGATCTTTTCACGTTCACCTGCAAGAAAGTTACCAGCCAATATTAAAGTAATTAACTATTTCTGATCTCACACCCACTACTGCTATAACTTTACACAGGAAAAATTAATGATAGTGGTTGATTGGCTGACTGCTTTACAAAATGTGACCTGAAGCGTACCTGGCCCGCTGTCAGTTTGCGGGGCGTCTGGACAGTGCAGCTGGAGATCTAGACACAATAGCTCTTACTTTCTAATATTCACGTGAATGCGCATTCACCTTAGAATTTTGCTATTCCTCATTAAAGCGTGACTGTTTTTTCATACAATTCAAGTGGGTACCTAAAGTTTCCAAAACATGTTATATAAGTCGATTTATAATAAAAATAATAATACTCGGTTCTTATATATAGCGCTTTATCACACCCCTAGGGGCGTATCAAAGCGCTCAGTATTTTTTCCTGCAGGGTATGTGGAGCTACGTTTTGAAGTATGAGACCTATTCCTTTACATAGCACCATGTAATGGTTTAGAAGGTGCTGTGGCGCAATATGCAGCCAATCAAACCAGGAACACCGGGGCGAACCCCTTCTCTTTCCGATAAGTGCACTGGGTTCTTTTACGTGCATTACACAACACACGGGACCAACGGCTTTACGCCCCATCCGAAGGACGAAGCAATAATGGTTAAGTGTCTTGCTTAAGGACACAGGTGTCACGACCGGGACTCGAACCCACACTCTGCTGATCTGAAACACCAGAGCTTGGGTCCGGTGCTCTTATCCACTCGGCCACGACACGCCAGATTTACAGATCCATGGAGGCGGGGGTGTTAAAACTATTCAACTTACTTCACACTTTATTTCGATTACGTAGAGAGACATAAGATATGACATAATATGTAAACGTAGGCTACTTGGAGTCAAGTATGCTACCACTTTGGGTTATTTGTTTCTTGTTTTTCAGGATGGTCTCTATACGTCCACACAAACTTTACCCGCACGTATTGAACACGAACGCGTAGGGCCAACCAGGTAAAAGTAAACGTTATGGTTATCTAATTAGAATACACTACAGGTATGGAAAGGCAAGTTCACCTTAAAAGCTCTTACATTTGACCCTGACCCAATTTCATGCCACTGCTTTTACCATTTGTCCATAGACAACAATTGTTTAAAATTTCAATTACTAAAAACCAAAATAGAGGGGTAGGGGCCTATGCCTTTCCTCACATTGTGTGGTCTCAGGTTTTTGAGACCCCACTATTCGCCATTTGCACGGATTCGCAATATCATGCTTGTAGCGCCTCGACTTCACGCTTTATTTTTATCGCATTTATGCATCTGTTTGTATGAAAGTGTCAGTGACAACACAAAGTTATATAATGCTTCGTTTCGTTGATGTCTCCATTTCGAGGCTCTACACGCAAGTGGCTGACCGTGCAAAGGGCGAATTTGAGTTGTTTTAATTAAAGCCTACTGAATGTAACACTACTGTAACTGATGTTATTATATATAACGACATCCGACATCATCGGTAGGCCTTAGTGAATAAGCTAACGTAACAACACATACACGCATGCATACTCCAAAACTACACTGCAACCCAACCACAACGATGTTATTTTAATAATTATGTCAAGACTGCTTACATACTGCACCAATTTCTGCAAGATTATCGAAGGCACACGATGTGGTAGTTCCAAGATTAACACAAACCTACCGGGAAAATATATATATAACTACATTAAAAATTGTACAGGAACTGAGCACTTTGCCTGTCGTGATGCCACATTAAATAGAAGGGTTTTCGTAGGATTTATATAAATTATCCCAACATGATCCCATTGACCAAAACTGGTATACATGCTGTTGGCTTATTTCTAACAGATACATAATAATATATGATGAGATATATAATTCAAATAAACTTTAGACAAAGATTTTCTAAAAGCTTCCATAAAATAGTAAGTCAGGAAAAATCAAATGCACAATATGCATACCCTCGCATATGACGTCACTCACTGAGGTCAATGCAGACCTATCATTGGCTGAGAGCTGTTCTCAGCGCCTGCAAGGTGCAGGTTCCAATCTTATTTGACCTCATGGTGGCGCTGGCCTATGAAAGGGTATTGTGGGCCTTTTCAAAACCAAGTGCAAGTTAAATATGCAACAAAGTTACAGGTGAATTAATCCAACAACAAAGGGTGGAGTAGGTGACTATATAGAGCATCAAGTGACTCAAGTCCTGGTAGTTGGACAGGAAACCACGGTACCCATTAAGTCCTTGATCACACTTGTACTTGGATTGTCCCCTTCATTGCATCTGATAAAATAGTTGTTGCTACGAAAGCTCATGTAGTTTTTAACACATATTTAGTAAGTCTTTAAGTGAAACTAATATACCTTCCTTGCAAAAGAGGCTACCGGTACAAGTATCCCGTAAAAATGAAAGACAAAAGACATCTTGGAAAGTAATAAGTGCTTACAATATCGCATGAAAATATTCAGTTGGCAAATCCCGGGGGGTCTGGGTTTGCCATCTGCTAGACGAGACTTTGTCTACAATGGGGTTAATCATTCTTACTGAAAAGGGCTTATCATGGGCGTGACAAGATTTTTGAAAATGAATGTTTTTTACAAATGATGAAACTTACGAACGCAGGAATGAGTCCATTTGCCTTGTCTTCTTTGATAGCCTGTTCAAGTGTGTCCCCTCGTAGCGCAAACTTGGCATCTGTTGGTAGCTTACGCATTCTGACTGAGCTTATCAATGATGCTCTCTCTACAGAAGAATGGGCCTAAAAATATACACAACTTGTTAGTTTATATGTTGACACTGACAATTATGGTAAATTATCTTGCTCAAAGACACGTCAGGTCCAACACATACTCTGCTGATCAGAAATAACAAAGCTTGAGTATGGTGCTCTTAACCGGTCGGCCATGACACACCACTATCGTCTCTTCATAGAATTACTGCACCTCATAAGACATATTAACAGACTTTGGAAGCCTTCTTGTTTGATGTTATTTTTCTAAAAAGCCTTGCAGGTTGTACAAATAAAAATAAATAAAAATAAAAAGTGGATAAACACCTTCGAACAAATTAAAGTGTCTTTTTTAACATACTCTCTTGTATATTTATGGACAACTTGTTTTTATAAATAAACGATTATATACTCTAGTGATGTCTTTTCTTTTAACCTACTTGAACATTATTGAATATTCATTGGCCTTCTTTTGTCTCCTGCGTGACGCAGAACCGTTTGCATCTCCCGAACCAAAGTATTGATATTTGTCACTAGTAATAATGTATAGTGTTAATTAGTCTTAATGTACATAATGAGATGCAGTTTAAGTTAGTTTGACTGAATTCAAGCACTGTATTTATTCCCCCCTATTAAAATAACTACATAATTATAATTCATTATTCGAAATTGGTCGTTGGATGTAACAGTTCAATAGCAATTTAAAGCCGATTTGAAACAAAGCAAATCGGCTTGCACTGACAATCTAATGAAAATTAATATCCATCTTATCCATTCAGATGTTATTTTCAAATACAAATTAAGTAACAAACCCAAAAGGAAACTCACTAGGTAATTTTGTTAACAATTTTGGGTTGAACAAAGACAAATGTTACTTAAACAAAACAAAATTTTGTTCAGGGTGCCAGTTAGAAGCTAGTGAGGGATCACGTTTAAGTTTACGATACAACCTGGTGGCAGCAGCAATTTCACGGCTTTTCACTGGCACACCTGAACAAGGTATTGACAATAATATACAGCTATATAAATAGCTCAGTTGGTAGAGCGCCGGCACGTTAATCCGGAGGTCCGTAACTGTCTTGGGTACAAGTTGTAGGAATAAGATTTTGTGGAGGGAGGTGTGTGGTTTTTAGTTTTGTTCAGAGCAGTTCACCATGTTTTCCAGCCAGTGTATAAGTGAGTATCGTTGGTTCAAAACCATCATGAGCTTTTTGTTCAACATAGAGTCAAATGAAAAATGAATAATTACATATTCCGATGAATAAGCGACGAGTTTGGACATGATTTCATACTGATCTTTCCCTGGGTTCAGTTCTTTCTGCTGACGTATTGCCTTCATCTTGGCTGCAAGTAAAGCCATAGTACTACTCTCACTCGCTGTTCCCTGAAACAAAAAACACACGAACTCATCACAAACTACATCTGCTCAAACCAATGAGGAAAAGCACCAACAACCATGACAATACCGAAACATTTTGAAAAATAGTTAATAAAAGAACTCTAAACCCTGCACCCCCCCCCCCCCCATCATTAACACTGCCCCCTGCATTGAGTGCCGTCTACCGAAAATCACACAAATGTTGTATGTTTCTTCTGCATGGTTGCAGAAGGGGATGGAAACCGCAAAGATGTCAGAGGCTTTCGGTACACCCAGGGCACTGCCCGATACATTAAACATATGGTTATGAATGGCTCCATTTTACCAGAGAGTTGGGTGTGTGTTTGCTGTACTGCAGTATAGTTTTTGCACGATTGATACGAAAAAGAATTTTCCCCAGCCCTTACAAAAAAAACAATCATGGGAACTGATCACCTCTGTTAGATATGTTGAATGGTCCAGTCTAGAATATCAACGACTTTCAACTCGCTGCGGGCTTTGCAACTGGGAAAAACAATGAAACGCATAAATTGTGACACCTGTATGAGAACATGGCTCATAGCAGGGTCTTAATGCGCAATGCTAAAACTAAAGTGCTTGGGCGTTCATTTGATATTTTTATATAAATTGACAATGAGAAATGTTTGGGAAGATTCCAACTAGCTAAGCAGGGCGTGTAAAATGAAACTACTATCAGAAGGGTAAAACCTACACTGTAGATAGAAAGGAACAATTTTAAGTGATATCGGCCTAAAAGGTTCCACTCAATCATAAACTTGACCCAGTCCGGACTTGCTTTATACCTGAATCACTCCCCCACCTTTGCTGCCTTCAGTACATGTAAGGAATGAATCGGGGAGTTGAATCATCTTTCCTAGCCAGTCTAGTGTTACCATCTCCAATTCAGTGCACGCTGGACTGCTAATCTGAATAAAAGCGTGAAGCAATCTTAAAATACATCATTTAATTATGTGCAATTTTTCATGAGAACTGATCTGTACCAATGTGAATGAATATAAATCAACATCCTCATCAATTCCGTTCTCAGTAGTTCCGTTATTCACTTACTTTTCTCAAGACTTTTACAATATATATCGCCCTAAATGCATTAAATAAAAAATTGCAGTGATATAATGTCACGTTATAAACATAATACTGGCTCATTAGTTACCAGGCCCCAATTTCACATAGCTGTTTAAACAGATAACAATGCTCAGCAACTTTCTGCTAAGCAGAAATAAGCAGGATACCAGTCACAGATATACATGTACATGTGAGGTGGTACTTTGGTTTGGTACCTTATTCTTGTATATAAGCATACTTTTGTTGTGCTCAAGCTGCAGCAGCTCTATGAACTTAAACCCTGTTTATAAAATTATGTAGAGGGATTTTTCGAAACCCCGACTTTTAGGCTCTAAGCTCCAGCTCCAGTTTCCGTTTCATGTTGAAGTATAGGCCCCTATCGAGCAAAATGCACACTACTCTAAAACTGATGACGGAGCTCAGGCCAGAGTCATGGCCTGAGGCTATAGATTTGGAAAAGACCCATAATTCCTCATCTAAAACTCAACAAGTGTAGCTCCCTGTGTAGAAATTAATTTCACTACAATGCAGCATTTGGGTGTTAGAATTGACACCAGGGTGTTCTCACATATAGATAGCAAAAATAATCAAAATTTACAAGGGTGTTAAAATAACACTATTTTTTTGGCCAACGCAATTACATTGGTGTTATTTTGACACCCTATGGTGTTAATTTTGATTCTCTCTTTAGTATCTTTATGTGACAACACCAATGGTGTCAATTCTAACACCCAAGTGTTTGCATTGTACCTTTTCTTTGATGAAATTGTCATTTCAATAGGCTGTGCAAGTCTCGCGCGCATTCGAACTTCCGGGACCATAGTGGTCCCAACCATATGGAGTTTTACGTGGGCGAGATTTTGTTTCGTCAATTATTTTAGTTTAACGTAGGTTATGACCTAGAAAAGTATAAATGTTGTTGGGAATGTAATACTAAGTGATAACAACATATGAAAGTAAAACCAATTCAACAATATAACGAAGAAAACCCAAGAATTATACTTGACCTCAGCTTCCGGTTATTGCAAAAAATTAAGAATTTTGTGCTCGCCTCCGATCATAAAACTTACGTAAACGCTTGTTTTGGATGCGCAATTATAATCGCCAGATGCTGTAATTGCAAAGCAAACCCTTTTCATTGCAGTCTATGGTTGTTGAGGCGTCAGCATCCTCTTTAAACTGCGATACGGGTCCATTTAAGACCCGTTTGACCTTCACGAATCCGCGTAAGGGGTTTCTAAAAAGTTAACATCAAATAGGCATCCTTGTCCCAGAGTTTTAAATTGTTTTCAATAATAATATACACACTATTGTGAAATTTTTTTCAAAAGCTAAACCTTTTCATAAAATTGTAATGATTAATTTTTGTTGTTCAGATTTTGTCATGAGATATAATTTAAAACAAAGATTTAATTTTAGAAATAAAAATGTTCTTCGTTTGACGTGTTTTCTCGTTCGGATACGCGCGAGACTTGCACAGTCTATAGACCCCTGTACTGATGACGTCATGGTTTGGTAACTGCATTGCCCAAGTGTTATAACTGGGTACTGCATTTCCGACAGTTGAGCAGCGACACAATGGTTTCCCATTTCTCTGCAATTGGTACGTTCAATTAGCTTCCCCGGGTCGACCCAGGTCTGACCCCAGTGCGTACGATTAGCTTTGACGTCATTGTTTTGGCTTACCCGGGTGAGACACAAGTACCCTGCTTGTGGAGCGGGTTACTTGGGTTGGGGCTGACCCTGGTTCATGACGTCGCGACGACAAACTTTCTCAATGGCCACCATTTTGTTTGTAATTCAGCTGGACATTTTCAGGAAGTTTTACACACATTTTTACCATCAAAACAGTGTATTTGTGAGCAATAAAATTGTTTTACTCGAAGACAGATACTTTTGTATCACTGTGGGCTTGTAAAATTATTTAACGTTGCAGTTTTTCCTTGAGAATAATTATTTTACGATCTTTTCATGAATCCACGAAAAGTTTCCGACGTTATGCACACACAAAATGCAGTTCCGGTAGGCTGTCCCAAGATTCATTGTGTGAATGAAAGATTGGCGTTCGATTAGCTCGTGTCAGGGGCTCACCCGGATGAGCACACCGGGGTCGACCCGGGGAAACTAATCGAACGCACCCAATGTAGTCAACAAACTTTGACGTCATCAGCACTGCGGTCTATTGGATTTCGGGAAACTTACCCAGGTGAATCCGATACATCCAATGGCATCCGATAACATATCACCCAGTATTGCTGCATACGAATTACCGGTCGGAAAATAGGCATGGAAATGCGGTGAATGCCAGTGAGTTACCTGAGATCGTGTACAGAGAAATCACTTAGAAATTAATGAGTTAAATCAGTCATGGACATTAGAATAAAGATTGATCTGATTCATTCTAAATCTTTAGAAGAACTAGAAGAAAATATACAAGGGAGGGTATATCTTTGGTAATTATTCAAAAAATTCATGACCATAAAAATGTACTTGGTAAAGAGCATAATATAAAACATTGTTGGAAACGACCCCCTTTGAAATAATGCAGTTTTAGAGAAAGGGTTAAATTTTCACCAAAAGAAATTAATCCGAGGAAGACTTCAGGCATGAAGCCTTTCTCAGGCATCTGAAAACACACAATCTTTGCAACAAGGGTATTTTTCTTTCATGTTTTTCTTGCATCTTCGATGACCCGTTGAGCCCACATTTTCACAGGTTTGTTATTTTATGCATATGTTGGGAATGAGGATACTGGTCTTTGACAATTACCAAAAGTATACCCTGCCTTTAAAACACTGATCCGTTGTGTCTCATTAGTAATGATAACACACGCAATTTAAAAACAGGCACGATAAATGAAACAAAATCAGTTTATAAATAAGAAATCAGTACAACATTTTCAAGACAATTATTTTCATCAAAATACTGCCACGAGCGAGACTTTTTTTCATCCCCAAACTCAGCAAAATAATAAGTTCCCTTGCTAAAAACATAAACCGATAATCTGTAAATTTTCTAATAAAATAAAAACAGATAAATGGGAGAAATGAAGAGCGAAAAAAGATAATGATAGAAGTTTTGTACAGAGTGGAATAGCTAATCCTAAGGAGATTTCATTATGTATGCTCAATCAATAACAACTTGAGGGTATCGAGTCAGATCAATAATTCCGTACTTGGTAAAGCGTCACAGGTTTCGGTAGCGAAGACCAAGGCTCTTCTTTACTGCGGCCAATTAATGATCTTGACTTAGTTCACCTGATTTATTTGCATAAATGGGCCGTAGTAATGACCAACAAAGCATGAATAAAACAAATATTCTCTATTTTAAGGAAAACATATTAGTACTGTTATTATATAATTAGTTTCTACGTTTGTATATCTTTTTACAAGCTAAGCAGATGTGTGCTTTCTGCCTCTGTCCGTCTCTCTCACCTTTTCTTTCCACTTGACAGCTTCTGTTATACCAGTTTACATGTTTATTGTGTCGTGTTGTCATTAGCCTTCGATGTCACTTATAGCCTGATGGTCAGAGCGTCCGGTCATTAACTATTTTTTGAGCTATGATACAATGAAGGAACTTGTTTTCACGCTGTCCACTGTGCAGTGTTATACATTTTAGCACTTTTATCAGAATAATTTATGCTTTTATAACAAACTAATGCGATTTATAGGCCTAATGTTGTATGAAGAAATCCTTAAATTACGCGAAACCTTTGAAACAAACCACATTGCTATGGACGTAATTCGCCTTCTAAATTAAAAGACCATACCCCGGTACCTGACGTAAAGCTTTAAACCGACCTGAGGCATGAGAATGTAATTTTTTTTTTAAGAACAAACATAAAACAACCCGGGGTTATTTTGAGTTCTTGTGTGTTTAAACCTTGTAGAATATATATTTTTGATATAATTGCATTAAAATATTTTGTAATTTGTATTTCTTTATTAAATAAATAAAAAACAAATCAATCAGGAGGGAAAGTGCCCAGACTTTTACTATTTAGATAAATAAATAGTATTATTGACATTAATAACAAATCTCATGTAATTTAGACAAGATCTCGTGTTCAACATTATCTGTCCAATATAATATATAGTTCCTTAAAAATATAATAACAGTTCAAACAATGTTGTGTCAGACACTTGTGCAGGGATATTGAAAAGGACCTCAAATCTGATAGTTAAACAACACTAATTTTATTTCTGACTTAATAGATACAACCTGTCTTTTATTTAAAAAAAAACACACAAAAAACACACACACACACAAAACATAAACACTTGGCGACTGAAAGCGAGACTGCCCTACGGACAGTATGATTACAAGACGAACGTTGTTACAAAACCTTGCAAGCGGGAATAAGACCCATGGCATATTCGGGATTACGGCGAATGCTCCAGTTTTTAGCTGCACACTCGATCGGTGCGGAATATAGACTAAGATACGGAAGATACAAAACGAGTCCGGCACCTGTTGTGCCAGTGGCTGAACATGGTTTCAAATGATACGCCGCACTGCCCTATGTTTATAATTAAAACTGCGTGGTTGAATGAATCATACCCAAGACTCAATTGCAGAAAGTAAAGAGGGTGATTTTGAGATAGAAAAACCATGGTTTGAGAGGGTTCTGATGAGAGAATTGGGGGTTGAAAGTATAATGCAGCGTGTTAAAAGAGATACTACACATATATATAAACGTATAGTTTTATTGCGTTCAAGGAGACTGTAGTATTAATGTTTCAAATGGTTCTCAACTAAGCGAGTTCAACTGCTGAATGGACATTTGGAAAATGAACGGAAGGCATATACCAATGGTGAAAAATTGTGTGTCTATAGGATGGTGTTGTTTAAAAATGTAGTGAAAATCAATCTTGTAAACTACAATAATTATAATGACATTATACCACGTCGCGTTTATCACAAAGCGGTGTATAGAAACACGCATCAGTTCAGTCTGTGATATCGGAAAGCAACATTATGAGCCTCGACTATTTCATGCTGTTTGGATGAAAGTGTCATTACATAACCGTGACAATACAGAGTTATATAATGCCTTTCAATTAACTTCTCTCCTCAATTTGAGGCTCTACACAAAATGGGCGATTTGGTCTGAGACTTTCCACAGCCCGTTCACCGTTTTGCTGAAACCTCAACTATTCCAGCTCATCAAGAAAAGACAGGTTTTGAAGAAGGTGTTTCTATGTCCTTTGTCCCCAGATGATAAGCTTACGTCACCAAACAGCTCCATGCGTGCTTAAAAATGAAGTCTTTTGTTGTCGGAAATCATGAGTTAATTAGTAACGCTCATTACGACATTGGTTTCTCTACGCTGGTTTGCAGCCTCCTTCGTGTCCAATTATTAACCACGGAAACTTAAGACTTAATTTAACTCCATACGGTGCGGGGTTATTATTACAGAACAAATAACGAGATACGTTTGAAGCTTACAATGAATCAACAGTTTCCAGGCGGGAAATTAAAAAAGAGGTATAGTGTTGACATTCTGACGTCAGTTTGACGATGGTCTGCATGCTTTTTGTGTAATTAATGTTGACTTTCAAAGATCAAATGTATTTGATGCTCAAATTAAGATTGTGTATGCTCAAGAAAACCTCTTCTACTCTTTTTACGTGATTTCCTTTCATTCGCAAATGTACAGTATTAAAATTATTAACATAATTTTGATATTTATTTCTTGTTATGTTGTTATTTATGCATATTTTTTTATCTTTTTAAAATGCTTCACGGGGAAACTAATTTTTGTCTCTTTTAATTTTAGTGTGCAAGTTTTGTTTTTGTGTGTGTTTTTTCCCAATCTGGCTGAAGTTTTCTTTCCCTTGGTTGGATACAACCGACCATCAATTTTAGTCATATTTAAAGGCCATGTACACGATTGGTAAGATCGAAAAACACAAATGTTCACAGATTCACACATAACTTACATGATTTAAAGTAAGTAATGGTAGAAAGGGTTCCTTAAAATATTTCTGCCTGAAGTGCTATCGTTTCTGAGAAATGAGTAAAACAATAGTTTTTATCGCGCGCGATAATAAACTCCATGTTTGAAAAACAGAAAACACATAAGGTCTTTTTTCACTATTTTCTCGTGATCTCGATGACCAATTGAGCTCAAATTTTCACAGGTTTGTTATTTCATGTATGTGGTTGATTACACAAAACATGAACACTGTCTGTGATTATTTTTTCAGCTCTGCCAATCCTGTATAATACCTTTAAACAGGTATACGTGAGCGAAATGTTTTTAACGGGAATGCTATTCAAACTTGTTTATAATGTGTCTGTTTATCATTTGAAAGTTATTAAGATAGTTGTACACTTCTGATCTTTTCGTAATTATCGAGAAAAAAATGTGGCCTCAACCTCAAGGTTTTGAAAATCTAGAAAACACTTCTGCCGTTGACGACGTGCGTCAAAATGACAATACTTTGACGTCATTCGTGGGAGTTTGCTTTGTTATACCTGGGTACGTGCCCCCCTTGGTGACCGGGTGTTCCCCCCACCTATTTGAAATCAGAAGGTATTTTGAGATATAAAATGACCAGAATAAAATGTCACATTGCTAGCTTTAATGTAGTATAATGTCAAATTTTTTTAAACCATCAATGTCTATTTACATCCAGATAATGTATATTTGTTTTACCTGTATGTCAGATTATCTTATAAGATTACATAGTAGATAACACAACAAGAGCGCTGAAAAAGACCTGTTTAAAAACAATGCCCCAACATTTTTAATTGCCCATAAGCGCCCACTAGAATGTGACCTTTTGATTGGCACTAAAAATAGTCTTTGGAATTTACAGACCAATTTTTATGTCAGATTACGTAATGTTTCAAAGTTTGCTCTGAAAGAAAATCAAATAAAGTGACAATACAGCATTTTGACGTGAGGTTGCAACCTTGTAATTTTCTTTAACTTTCATAAAAACCTCTACTAATTGCAAAAAGAGTGCATCCAAGGCCAAACTTTGACATTGGAGTTCCTCTGTAAACATCGTGTGGTGCTTACCCCGGGCATGATGACTCGCTCTATGTCTTGCATAACATCCTGCCACTTATCCGGGTACTGTGGTGCCTCGTCAGGAATCAAACTCCTCAGGTATCCCGGCTGTACTTTAGACAATGGGGGCCTTTCAGATAAGCCTTCCATGTAATCGGCAATGTAGTCAACCATCTCTTTACCCCACTCTCGGAACTCAGAGGAGTTGGTCATGGCGGATAGAGCTGTGAACCGTCAGTTTTAGATTACGCTATGTGGTGTTCCACTGTCTGCGACTACTTATTGTCAGCTCCACCTGTATAATTATAATAAACCACATCACTGAGTTGATAAAACAAAAGTTACTCCGCGCTGTTTTGAAGCTGCCGAAACAATTATATTCCGTTGTTTCAAACTGCCTCTGTTGTTACTTCATTATGTCCACTTATGGTCCGCTGATATCAAACAGATAACACTGAATCGGCTCGTGCTCTTATCACAATAGTCACTGGGTGCCAACTGTACGTGAAATAGAAACTGTTTTGCATTCACACATTCAATTCATCACGAGGACAAGAGTGTGCAATGTAGACCAATAAGCCATCTTGAGATTATAACATGGAGTAATATTGATCCATGTGTAGACACAGTACTATCACCCGATTCGACAGCGGTGCTGGGTAGTCGAATCGGGTGGTGTTATTGAGATACCAACTATAGGAGGTTGGGTGTGTCTCTACAATGCACTCATCTATTATACACAATAAAACATGCTCAGAAACCGTGAGAGTTTTTCGCACGCGGTATTTATTATTCCTGTCCTTTCTTAATCAACTTTAACAGGCTTCCAACATATTGGATATCTCAAACATCGCCACATTCCTAATTATTTCACCTCAAACAGAATACATTTTATAAATGCATTACGTTTGGGGAAGACCGAGCTTCGATGCAAGCGCTGGACGTACCGAACATGTTCCCCGGTTTTTTCAACCCGTGATATACTTATTCGTGGAGTTTACGTTTTTGTGACTTGTTTTCCGAATATACTATAGTTATCATTAATTTAACACATATATATGTTTTTTCACCGTTTGTGTCTTCTGGCTCTCAATATTATCAATAGAAACTCCAGCTCCTGGGGCGCTTTTGTCTGAAATTCTGATATAATAAGACGTCTGTTGCTCATACCATCCTCCATGCTCATACCATGATGGACGTACAATTAAAGGCGTTTCCTCCAAATGTACCCATACTTATAACACACGCCTTTCCTCTTGTAAAGAAGTACCCCTCTCCCCTGCGAAGACAACATGAAAGCGGGTACACGAACCATGCCACATATCGAGCACCAAAATGTCCGCTTTGAAAAAGGTAGGCCTATGGTTGCTACAACACGCTGATGACCACCATGGCACCTATGTGTCCAGCATTCAGATGGCCAAGCATGACCATAATGTCATAATGTGATGTAGGCGAACGGGGTGTGGACATGTTTATACTGATGACGTACAATGTCCAGTTACTGTATTATATAATGTTGATACAGGTTGAACAAACAATGATTAGCAAACAATGTATTATAAATCTAGGTTTGGTGTACTTACTGCTTGAGCGTTCTCCTGCAACGCGGCTTATTCAGATCACTGCGCCTTATTTTGTGAGCTCTCATGTGAACCGATACCGGTACGTACCGTAATGCTCGATCTACAGCGACTGATCGGTAGTCACGAATTAAAGACGACCACTGCACTACTCTGAGCCTGAGCGATCTGATTGACCACGTCTAGAGAACGTCATTTTGTCACGTGGACTCATTAATGTACCAATGGCAATGGTTATACAACGACAGTTATAAGTTTTCGTAGTGTCGGCTATGATACGGTCGGAGATACAAAAATATAATTTTTAAATACCCCGTAAGTAGCATGAAACGCGGACCTCCGACTGAATGCATCTCATTTTAAGGTTTTGCTTAATACATCGAAATGTTATTTAATTCCCTCGAAAAATAATTCGGGGGAACGAAACATTTTTCGTGGGAAATAGTAAATTATTTTGTGTGAAAGAAATAGTGTTGTTACCTCAAAAAGTGCATGCATTTTGAACTTTTTGATTTAAAAACTATACTCAGGCCTGCTTTGATAATGACGATCTCGGAAAGATACTCAGAAATGAAATGGTAGCCTTCACGGAGCTCTGGAAGTGCCGACATGTTTAGTTACTGAGATAGTTTCTCTAGGATAGTGACATCATAAACGTAGGTGACGACATCTTGACTTCACTCGGGATGACGACATCCTGAAGTAATTGATGTCGTCTTCCCAATAAATGTTATCTTGGGATGTCGACATCACAAGAGTACGATATCGACATCAAACCATCTCGGGTTTGTCAACATCCGATGAACGTACTGTGACGTGACATGGTGCTTACCTGGTTAATAAATATTCCATGTTTAAAATAATGCGGAGGTGTAAAGGCTATGACACACGATTGAGGGCGCTAGCGCTAGCAGCATAGGCGTAGTGTTGAGGAAAAAGTTAAGCGCCTGCAAGGCAGCTGGCTGTACCCTCTCCAGGACATTCAATTATTTTGCAAGGAACTGTTAAATTGTTATAATTATGTTTGTACAATTATGGGGCTGTACCCTCTCCAGGACATTCAATTATTTTGCAAGGAACTGTTAAATTGTTATAATTGTGTTTGTTTAGTAATCTGGACTTTACTGGACACATTTTGGACCATATTTTGTAATATCTGTGATATTATTGATAAAGTTTGATTTTCTAAAAATCACTCAGTGAAGCCTTATACATTAGCAATGGGAGACATGTTAGTATACATCAGTATACCAGTCACTCCTGTGACTCCTGTGACCAGTCAAGCGTAGTGCTACCATCACTTCAAAAGCCAGCTTATCTATTGTTGTACCCAGGGGACTATTGTACTTTCCGCCACTTATTATCTTGCGGCCGCCACTTATTATCTTGCGGCCGCCACTTATTATCTTGCGGCCGCAACTTATTATCTTGCGGCCGCCACTTAGTAAGTTGCGGCCGCCACTTATTATCTTGCGGCCGCCACTTCTTTCGGCCACCACTTAGTATCTTGCCAGTTGTCATGCATGGATGAAACTTCGCGATTCAGCTGCTAGCCTGTGACCTATGTTTTTAGCTTGATGAATTTACACTTCCATATTTACCAATGATGAAAATGGCTCGAAACTGATCTACACATTTGAAGCAGCAGTGTTTATAGAAATTTTTATTATCTCAAACTCACAAAGCCTTATAAAAAATCTCTCTTATTTTAAATATTTAATAACATTTGAACAACATAAACGAAAAGGAAAAGAGGGTTATCTATGAAGCCCCATTGGTGCCACTTGACAAGTGCATATATGTTTCAAAGAATGAGATGTATTTCACAGCACCGCCACTTATATCTTGCGGCCGCCACTTATTATCTTGCGGCCGCCACTTATTATCTTGCGGCCGCCACTTATTATCTTGCGGCCGCCACTTAGTAAGTTGCGGCCGCCACTTATTATCTTGCGGCCGCCACTTATTATCTTGCGGCCGCAACTTAGTAAGTTGCGGCCGCCACTTATTATCTTGGTAATCTTTGATAACATTCGAGTATTGAAAATATTTATTTTATACTTTCTTGAGGGTGTGGGTAGGTGTAGAGGTCATGCTCCGACATGCTGCAAATTTATTGGACTTCCTTGTGGATTGTTATTGAAAGAGTTTCTTACGTTGGGAACTGAAATCACTCCTGAATTTTGTTATATTTTATATAGGTCCTACATTATACAGTGGATGTCGATCCAGTGAGATAACCCTCTTTTCCTATTCGTTTATGTTGTTCAAATGTTATTAAATATTTAAAATAAGAGAGATTTCTTTATAAGGCTTTGTGAGTTTGAGATAATAACAATTTCTATAAACACTGCTGCTTCAAATGTGTAGATCAGTTTCGAGCCATTTTCATCATTGGTAAATATGGAAGTGTAAATTCATCAAGCAAAAAACATAGGTCACAGTCTAGCAGCTGAATCGCGAAGTTTCATCCATGCATGACAACTGGCAAGATACTAAGTGGCGGCCGCAAGATACTAAGTGGCGGCCGCAAGATACTAAGTGGCGGCCGCAAGATAATAAGTGGCGGCCGCAAGATAATAAGTGGCGGCCGCAAGATAATAAGTGGCGGCCGCAAGATAATAAGTGGCGGCCGCAACTTACTAAGTGGCGGACGCAAGATAATAAGTGGCGGCCGCAAGATAATAAGTGGCGGCCGCAAGATAATAAGTGGCGGCCGCAAGATAATAAGTGGCGGCCGCAAGATAATAAGTGGCGGCCGCAAGATAATAAGTGGCGGCCGCAAGATAATAAGTGGCGGCGTGAAATACATCTCATTCAATGAAACATATACGCACTTGTCAAGTGGCACCAATGGGGCTTCATAGTATTTTCAATTGTTGAGATGCTTAATTTTAAATAAAGTGCGTAAAAATATTATCGAACATTTTCCGTTGGTTTATTGCAGCGGCTAACGTGTATGAATGGGTCCAGGTGGGAATTTCGTTACAAATGGTCTCCCCTAAAATGGCTACAAATATCGACATAATGTGAAAAAAATTATCGTTCATCCTCTGATTTTTTTCCATTAACGTAATATTTAGGAATAGATCTTTCATTCCTGAAAGTTTAATCAAAATCCCTCGGTACATCCTCTAGATATTTGACGATTTGTAAAAGTGTTTTTGGAGAGAATGGATCCCGCCAATACTTATTTTGCGTTCAAACGATCTCTGTTGACGGACGGGAACATTTGCCGCAGGTAATTGTAATTCTGAGGCAACATACACATCTAAAACAGATATGTTATACATGTCGTTTAGGTTAAATATATGTTGTTTATTAAATAGTTAATTTACTGAAGCAGTTGGCAAGGCAAACACAAAATTTACAAATGTTTTCTGGTGTAAAGATTTTGTGAATTTACAACATTTGAAGATAACAATACCCTCTAATAAAATGGACTCGTCCAGGCAGTCTCAACGGCACGCAGCGGAGAGCAACCGTAAATTCAAATAGTGTGTACTGTGCATACACACACATCCGTTTGTACGTGGGGAGCTTCGACCAGTCCACGTCGCGATGGTCGAATGAGATTATTTCCAACGTAGGTGGCGCGCTGGTGGCGCGCTGGTGGCGCTACCCCTTCCCCCCCTGCCCCCCCTTGACAATTCGACACAACATAAACAAAGATCCTCAAAGATTTGTTACTCCGAAAGGGAACTCACCTGTTTTGACAACGGTCATTTCCTATACCTACTAACACATGGCACACCTTATAGACTCTGGGTCTGTGTAGAAAATTACCTACACGTCGGGGAACTACAGCTGGAATAAAACGGAAAAATAACTTTTACAATATTCGCGATGGGAATCGTGAGTCTTTGGCCAATGCATCTACAGAACTGAACAAGGGAGACAAATGTAATGTGTGTGTATTGAATGCACAGTCAATATGCAATAAAGTTGATACCCTCAAATATTATTTTATTGAAAATAATGTGGATATTGCTGCATTAACTGAGACTTGGCTTAGCAACACTCAGAAACACACTTCCGGGGTACGATTTTGTCCATGTACCTCGCCCTCATAGATCAGGTGGTGGAATTGCTCTTCTTCTTAGAAAAACAATAAAAAGGAGCCCTGTATCTTCACATGATGCTGTGAGTTTTGAAAGTCTGGCATGTGACCTGCAGTTTGCTCAGAACCAGACCCCTGTCAAACTTGTGGCGATCTATCGGCCACCATACTCCCAGAAACATAGAGTTACATCAAGGACATTCTTTAATGAGTTTGAGGAATACTTGTCATATTTACTTTCATCAGGTAAACAACTTTTAGTTGTGGGTAACTTTAATTTTCATTGGGATATTGAAACTAATCAAGATGCCAATACCATGAGAGATATTTTTGAAAGTGCTAATCTTACACAGCATGTCTCTGAACCAAGAACCCACTTAAATGGACATACTTTGGACCTCGTTATTTCTCGCCTTGAGGATGGTCTTGTGGATTCAGTAAATGTTTCAAACTTCCTTACTGATCATGCTGCTCTTTTGTGCAAGCTCAATCTATCAAAACCATGTTCTTCAAAAAGACTTATCTCCTATCGCATTTTGAAGAAAATTAACCATGTAGATTTCGCAAGAGACATACTACAGTCGGACATTAATGACCTCAGCAAAGATAACGCTGATGACTTAGTCCTGCTGTACAACACTACGATGTTTGGTCTACTAGAAAAACATGCACCTGTTAAGAAGAGGGAAATTGTCGTTCGACCGTCGAACCCCTGGTATACTTCGGAAATTACTGAAGCTAAACGAACACGCAAGCGACTTGAACGACAATGGAGAAGAACTAGATCTGAAGTTCATCGCCAATTGTTCAAGGACCAACGCCTGCAAGTAACGCAATTAATTGAGAGGACCAAGACAGCATACTTTGAAGAATTAATTTTAAACTGTCAAGATCAAGGACAGCTTTTTAAAATAGTTGAAAATCTACTACACCAGAAGGACAAAGGAAAGCTACCATCACATGGGACACAAACAGAACTGGCTGAACAGTTTTTGAAATATTTCTCAGAAAAGATACTTCACATTCAAGAAACAATAGATGCATCTCACGTGAGACAGAATCTCAACGATGACCATCATCCTTGTACTGTTGGAACACCGCACCTGGACCACTTTGATGAGAGCGAGGTCCAGAAAATCATTCTTTCTTCTCCATCAAAAACTTGCTCTCTCGATCCTGTTCCTACCTGGATTTCTGAAGAAGCACATCCAACTGCTACTTCCAAGTATTTGTTGTGTCATCAACACATCCCTGAGAACAAGTACTTTCCCTGTGCGGTTTAAAAATGCCTTGGTTACACCAATTCTCAAAAAACCAAATCTTGACTGTGAGGAGTTGAAGAATTATCGACTCATATCGAATCTTCAGTTTATCTCCAAAGTGTTGGAAAAAGTAGTCGCTTCCCGCCTAACAGATCATCTCACAGACAACCAGCTTTATGAACCACTTCAAGCAGCATACAGGAAAAATCATGGCACAGAGACAGCCCTAATGTGTGTTCATAACGATATCATGCAGGCTTTAGATTGTAAGAAAGCAGTATTTCTTGTATTACTGGATCTGTCTTCTGCCTTTGATACAATTGACCATATAGAATACTTCTCCAGCGTCTTGAATCTCTTGGAGTTACCGGCCCTGCTCTAGCCTGGTTTGCCTCTTACCTCTGTGGAAGAAGCCATGCAGTCAATATTAGCGGTACTGTATCATCCCAGGCTCCAGTTCCATACGGAGTTCCACAAGGGTCGGTACTGGGTCCTCTTCTCTTCAGCATCTACTCGGCTCCCATCGCAGGCATAGCCCGCAGACATGGCATCCAGGTTCATATGTATGCTGATGACACCCAACTCTATATTACATTCGACCCCGATCATGAGGATGGAGAACACCAGGCAAGAAGCAAACTACAGACTTGCATATCAGACATTAAAACATGGATGACTCTTAATCGTTTAAAGTTGAACGATGCAAAAACAGAGCTTCTTATCATATCATCAAAGAATAATCAAGCAAAGATCAAGGACAAATCCCTCATCGTTGGTGACTCTCGGATAGCAGCCTCTCCATCGGCACGGAATCTTGGTATAATATTTGACCAAACAATGAGGATGGAGTCTCAAGTAAAAAGCACCTGCAAATCTGTATACTTCCAGATTCGAAACATTAGCAGCATCAGGAGGTATCTAAGCGACTCAGCTGCAAACACTGTTGTGCACGCTTTAATTATGTCAAGACTTGATTATGGAAACTTCCTAACTTACGGCATCAACTCACAGCTCCTTCACAAATTACAACTTGTACAGAATGCTACCGCTAGAATGCTCACTCACACCCGGAAATATGAACATATAACACCAGTATTGAAGAGTCTGCATTGGCTTCCAGTACGTGAACGCATAAAGTTCAAAGTACTCTTTATGACATGGAAGGCACTACATGGATCTGCACCACCCTACATTCAGAACCTGCTGAGAGAGTACACACCGTCCCGGAATTTACGTTCATCATCCCAACACCTGCTATACTGTCCTCGGACCAAAGCTTCATATGGAGACAGAACATTTTCATTTATCGCACCCACACTATGGAACATATTGCCTCTAAACATTCGAACCTCTCCCACCGCAGATGTCTTTTGTTCTAAACTCAAGACATTTCTATTTAATTTATCATGCCAATAACTTTTGCACCAGCACCCCGCTTATTGTTTGTCCTGGAGAGAATTAATTAAGCGTCTCGGAATAGTTTTACTAGATAGACGACGCTATACAAATGCTGGACAAGTAAGTAGTGTTAAAGCATAGGCGAAGCAGCGCGGGCACTGAATGGACGGTGAAGGTCACCGTTCACTCACGTGAGGCGTATAGGGGGAGCGCGAGGCTGTGTGTGAGCAGCGTCCTCCTCTGTTATTAGGATAAGGTGTGTATAAATTGATAGGCAGGTATAACCTCCTTGTAGGCAGTTGGGAATGCGGTAGGATGTGTGGAGATGTTCCGCCCCAACTTGACAATCGCACCAAGTTGGGACTAACTTGAGTGTTCAAGTTGGGGCGTCCCAACTGTAGTTGGGACAGAAGTAATTGTACAGGGTACTCCCACTAGCACTAGCGCCTTGCCAAGCAAGGGAGCAATGTCTGCATAATTCGCAGGTTGTTTAATTATGTGTGATACTGATATTAGAATCCCAGAAAATATATTTTTTTGAAGGTCGATCAAAAAAGTAGACTTCAGCAGGGTAAATTAGGTGGAGTATGTTATTCCATAGAGAGGACTATTCCCACCTCCTTTTTAGGTTTTCTTTATGAAAAGGTTGGCACCAAAACTACAGGCACATTTCACACTCATCCATGTCATCTAGGCCTGCTATTCGAAAGCCCAAACTTATTCAAAACCCACATCATTAATTAACATGTTGAGGAGGGGGATCGGGAGCTCGACGTCCTTCCTTTTTTCGCGGAGGCTAACAGTACAGACTGTATACTGTAGAGTTCTATGGGCGATCCCAACTACAGTTGGGACGCCCCAACTTGAACACTCAAGTTGGGACCAGTTCCAACTATAGTTGGGACGATTGTCAAGTTGGGACGGAACAGAGATAATAGGATTCTCATAGGATCCTAGTGGTACGGTGCGATCGGAAATAGAGATCTCTGCCGAAACCCTGCAATTACGCAAGTTGCGCGGGGCGCGGTGACTCTATAATCTTCCGTGGCCTGAACAGATCGACCCTTGTGAAGTTGAAATGCGCGCGAGACTTGCACAGTCTATATGTCCGCATAATTATAGGCAAAACAAAGTCTGCTTACAATACAAGTTACAGGCTTTATGAAGTTGGACTCAGGGCGTTCAAACGTAGCCTCAAACAACCTCATCGACAGCAGACTACCAGCGCAGCGACGACCATGCACGTGCACTCAGCACAAAGTGGTTTACTGTCGTTCATATCGGGGTAAACAAAACAAAAAAACTACTAACAAACCGACAAGTAATAAAAAGAATACTAATCATAAAATTGAAAAAAATAGTTCGAAACTAATAGCAGCCTACTCAATAAAATACATTATTCGGTACTGTGTTTTTTTGTATTTTGAATTTTTGCCCTGATGGCCGCTCATACTCATACAACTTTGGTTGACACATCACAGACACTTGGGTTTTTCCCATGGTTTTTACCACACGACCAAAATAACCACAAAGTTTAAAGTTCAAAGAAGTAAAGTAGCCTGAGCGTATCTCATCATAGAGAAAGGTGTGTTCTTTCTTAGTCTTGGCCCAAGACGTCAGTGATCGATAGTGGATAGTGTAATACGCTCGGTTACAACGCGTTACGGCGCGTCCTCTTGTGGCTTGAATTACCCAACTGATCTGAGAGCTAGTCAAGTTGGGTAATTCAAGCCACAAGAGGGCGCGCTGTAACGAGTTATTTATTTATTTATTTATTTATTTATTGGCACTCACTTTTAAAACAGTGGCACACACCCAACACTACAAGTATATAGGTGGTGCGTCCATATACAAATTATTCAAGTTACAAATATGCTGTATAAACGATTTAGAATACAAAAGTACAGTGCATGTAGTAGACATAATTAACATCGCAGAAATACATATACATGTCTGTATACCCGTAGGTACATAGTTTGAACACATACATAACATTTAGACATACAGAATATCGAAGCAATACAAAAAAAAAAAAAATAATAATGCAATGTAATATATACATGCAATGTAAGACACAATGTATAAAGAATACAGGGAATTAATTAATTAGCGCTGTTGTTGATTTTCCAGAACTAGTACTGCAGCTTATATAACTTAATGATCAGTATAATATTATATCCAGTCGTATCATTTAAATTGTACATAACTAGTCTGTGATATTGTTATATAATTCCGTCCTAGCTTTCCATGCACATAATAAAAATTGTTTGCATCCTTGGTCAAGTATACGACCTATCTCGTTATTATCCTGGAAGATATTATCTAACATTAGATGACGTTTTATATCTATGTTGCCATTTATAAAGAGTTGCCACATATTGTCCCATCCATTATTTAGTAGATTATTTTTTAACATGTTAAAAGAAGTGTCTCTTATTATGGCCAATTTGGTGCACTCAAACATGAAGTGTTCGATTGTTTCATGAGTTGTAACCGAGCGTATTACACTATCCACTATCGATCACTGACTCGTTTTGGGCCAAGACTAGTTCTTTCTCTATGATCTCATCAAACGAGTTCGGAGGAGATTTCCACCCTGTTGAATTGCCTGCACTTAATAATACAGGAAGATGATGATGAGAGAGGTAGGATTTGCAACTGATCTGATCGCACATCGCAGCGGGACAATGTTTTGCCATCGAATTTATATTTTAACAATCTAATGGAATGGATCAAGGAGCCTGTGCCAGTCCAGGTAGGAAAATACGTATCCCATGAATGATGATGGGTCCGATTTCGATAAACATGATAAACTCAGTTTTCGTAAGCTCTCTCCCGCCGGGTCAAAATTGACTCAGATTCTGGGTCGGACTCTGGGCAACTTCTGGGTAAAGCATTGGGTTTTTGAGTCAATTGTTTCAATTGACTCAAAAGCTATATCCTCCCATGTCCGGTTTTCGATAATCGTAACCCTCATATCGAAGGTCAGAGACCTCAGGTCGCAAGCGACCTTCGTGGAGAGGGTTACGATTATCGCAACTATTTGACTACAAGTGTTACGTGAGGCTCTGTGTATGACTTTATAGCCAGCACTCAGCAGTTGTCTTTATTTTATTCAAAATATTTGTTATTTAAATTTAAAAATTACCATCGCCAGTTCAGTCTAGCAAAAACTATTTTTTAAAAAAATAAAAAAAATGTGTAAATGATTCTTGGCTTTCAAATCTGATTTTTATTTTGTTTTGTGTCTTTTTATGTTTCTTAACATTTATAATAAAACATAAATAAACAGTGATAATTGAATCCACAAGCCGATGTTTGAATTTTGATTTTAATAATAATTTTTATGAGGTTTGCACAATTTTTTCTCCAGACTATTAGAAAATGATATAAAGCACATGGCTTCTTTAGGCCTCTGTATTTTTTTCCCCTCTGTATTTTTTTCCCCAGAATGCTCAGCTGAATGTTGAGTCACATGATTTGATCATCGTGAATTGTGAATTTAAAGTGTTTGATGAAACTTTTTCGGTGGGCATAATTTTTTTTATGGCCCTGACAGTTTGACATATTTTTGTACCTTGTAGAAATGCCTAAAATACCAAAACTGTTTGCATACAAGTGCAACTAACCAGTGGAGCCTTACATGTTACTAAGTTTTGGTCAAAGGAGAGGAGACTCTTTGCATGGCAAGTCAAACCACAAAAATTGTGCTACACTAGGGACTGTTTACGCACGCAGTGAGGTAAAAGATTTGCCTCGATTTCAGGGTCGCCTCGTATACAGGACGTCCTATGATAAAAGGGTCTATGGACATGATGGACCCCCTATGGGGCTAGAAGGTCCTATTTTCTAATTTTACAATTTAGGGGGTACACATCCACCAGTTATCCCCCAAAATGTGTGTATGGTGGCCGCCCTGAAGGGACTTCGCATAATTGCAAATACATTCAAATATATGAACGTATGGATGCAATGTTGTGAAATTTTTTATGATGTGCACATACATATTCGATGTCATAAAATTGCTCAAGAATATAATGTGCACACTACCAGGTATGCGATTTTGTGAAATTTTTCTTGAAAAATATGTGCGCATATGATGTACATGTACATGTATGCCAATATATTTGCAATGTTTTGTGAATTTTATTGCATGGGATTGCATACTTTTGACATTATTATTGCCATGAGAGCAAACTATTTTGCACTGCCAAAGATTGAATTTGCACATAACTAACTGCATTCCAACCTCCTGAGTCCTTGCTGTCATCAAATGTGTAGTTGATTGGTATGCTGTGCTGTACGCTGTGCTGTACGCTGTGCTGTACGCTGTGCTGTACGCTGTGCTGTACGCTGTGCTGTACGCTGTGCTGTACGCTGTGCTGTACGCTGTGCTGTACGCTGTGCTGTACGCTGTGCTGTACGCTGTGCTGTACGCTGTGCTGTACGCTGTGCTGTACGCTGTGCTGTACGCTGTGCTGTACGCTGTGCTCAACAGAGAAGTTCGGCAGCACCCCAGGTGACTGAGCAGCCCTGTCTAGGATCTGCACTGCTCACCCTTGAATGAGGGAGGAGACTAGAAAAGGTGTCTCAAAAATTGCTTGTCCCATCTGAACTGGTCAGCATACCGCGGCTGACAGTTTACCTACATAGCGGTCGAAACACACAGGAAAATAAAAGGATAGGAACACGGAATTTTGGAGCATGGAACGTCCGAACACTCATGGATAGAGAAAACACTACAAGGCCAGAGAGGAGGACAGCGCTCGTGGCAAGAGAGCTGGGGCGATACAATATTGACGTTGCTGCCCTTAGCGAGACAAGGCTTGCAGGGGAAGGCTCAATCACTGAGCTGAAAGGAGGCTATACTTTCTTCTGGAAAGGCAAGGGTGAAAATGAAGCCAGAATTCATGGAGTGGGGCTAGCCATCAAAACTACCCTCCTACACCAGCTTCCAGACCTTCCATCGGGCATCAGTGAGCGACTCATTAAACTCCGCATCCCCCTCAACACATCTCGTCATGTAACAATCATCAGTGCATATGCACCCACTCTGGCTAGTAGCGCTGAAATAAAAGAAGGCTTCTACAGGGACCTTGGTCGTGTAATTAAAACAACGCCCCCTGGTGACAAACTTCTACTTCTTGGCGATTTCAACGCCAGAGTTGGCAGCGACTATAGAAATTGGAAAGGGGTCCTTGGGCGACATGGCATTGGGAAAATGAATGAAAATGGCCTTCTACTTCTGACCCTGTGTGCAGAAAACGACCTGTCGATTACCAACACGTTCTTCAGGCTAGCTGACAAGTATAAGACAACCTGGATGCATCCAAGATCTAAACAATGGCATCTGATTGACTTTGTTATCTGTCGCAAGAGGGACATTGGTGATGTTAAGATCACAAGGACCATGCGTGGAGCTGAGTGCTGGACCGACCACCGCCTTGTGAGATCTTCCCTCGCACTACACATAGTCCAAATGCATCGTATGAAGCCCAGGGTTGTCAGGCCATCTCTTAACGTCAATAAGCTGAGTCACATAGAACATCGACAGAGCTTTGCCACCAGCTTTGATAATGAGCTAGAAACCCACGGACCACTGACTGGAAGTACATCTCTTAAGTGGGATCAGTTCAAATCACTGGCGCTAAAATCAGCTAAATCAACACTTGGACTGAAAAAACGAGTCCACCAGGACTGGTTTGACGAAAACGACGTAAGCATCAGAACAATGCTGAATGAAAAACAGAAAGCATTTACTGCTTGGCAGAATGACTTGTCTTGTACATGTACATCGAAACGTCGTTGCTTTAAACACCTCCAAAGCCGAGCACAATCAGCACTGCGTAGAATGCAAGATGACTGGTGGGATAGGAAAGCAGATGAAGTCCAACGCTATGCTGATACAAAGAACTCCAAGATGTTCTTCAGTTCTATCAAGGCAGTGTATGGACCGTCCAGACCAATCTCCACTCCCCTCCTATCAGCTGATGGTACGACATTGCTGAAGGAAAAGAACAGCATCAGCGAGAGATGGATTGAGCACTTCAACAATCTGCTCAATAGACCTTCCACTGTCGACAGTGCTGCCCTTGATCAGATCCCTCAGAACCCCACAATTGACAGTCTTGACCTCCCTCCTACTCTTGACGAGGTTAGAAAGGCCATCAGTCAGACCAGCTCTGGTAAGGCTCCTGGAATGGATGGAGTTCCTGCAGAGTTATTCAAGGCAGCAGGTACAGTGGCGCTGGAGAATTTCCACAGCCTTTTAACGAGCATATGGGCGGATGAAGATATGCCAAAGGATTTCAAGGATGCGATGATTGTTTCTCTATTCAAAAACAAAGGCAGCAAAGCCGACTGCGGGAACTACCGTGGTATCTCTCTCCTCTCCATTGCTGGGAAGATATTTGCTCGTGTTATACTCAATCGCCTCATCGCCACTGTATCAGAGAAAAACCTACCTGAGTCACAGTGTGGCTTTCGTCCTGGCCGTAGTACCATCGATATGATCTTCACTGTGCGCCAGGTTCAGGAAAAGTGCATCGAACAAAACCTGGACCTCTTCATGGCCTTCATGGATCTAACCAAGGCTTTTGACACAGTCAGCAGAGAAGGGCTCTGGTCTATACTTTCAAAACTTGGGTGTCCTCGAAAATTTGTCAAAATGATCCGCCTCTTCCATGATGACATGAATGGTCTTGTACTCTCGAAGGGGGAAACTTCTCAGCCATTCAAGATCTCTAATGGTGTAAAGCAGGGCTGCGTACTGGCACCGGTGCTCTTCAACCTCTTCTTCTCCAGTATGCTCAACCATGCTGTACGTGACCTTGAGCTTGGAGTGTACCTGAAGTATAGGCTTGATGGATCTCTTTTTGATCTTCGGCGTCTGAATGCCAAGACAAAGACAACCGAGAAGAACATCACTGAGGCACTTTTTGCCGACGACTGTGCATTAATAGCGCACAAGGAATCTGACCTTCAGCTGATTGATGACAAGTTTGCAGAAGCCTCGAAACTTTTTGGCCTTACCATCAGCCTTGGAAAGACAGAGGTGCTGTACCAACCTGCTTCCATTGAAGGAACAAAGCTCAAGATAGTGGAAAGCTTCAAGTATCTGGGCAGTACTATCTCTAATGATGGCTCTCTTGACAAAGAAATCAGCACCAGGATCTGCACGGGTAGCCGAGCCCTTGGACGCTTGCGAGCACGGGTTCTGAACCAACACAGCATAAAGCTGTCTACAAAAATAAAGGTGTACAAGGCAATCGCCCTCACAAGTCTGCTGTATGGATGTGAAACTTGGACCTTGTACAGAAGACACATGAAAATGCTGGAACGCTTCCACATGCGCAGCCTGAGATCAATCCTTGGTGTACAGTGGCAAGATCGAGTCACAAACCTCGAGATCCTTGACAAGGCAGAGAGCCAAAGCATCGAAGCCATCATCCTGAAAGCCCAGCTCAGATGGACTGGTCACGTCATCCGAATGGAACACTCCAGGCTCCCAAAGCAGCTGTTCTATGGAGAACTCTCTCTTGGTAGGAGAAATAGAGGAAGACCTCGTAAGAGGTACAAGGATAGCGTGAAAGACAACATCACACATGCTGGTATCCCTCCCAAAGAGTTGGAACAGTGTGCTCAGGATCGCACAGATTGGCGCGCCCTCACTCGTCGGGCCCTTGTCAGCTTCGAGGAGCAGAGAAGAGCTGGCCTGAGAGAGGAGAAAGGCTGCAGCTGCAGCTGTGCCAGCTGTACCCGGACAGTTTCCATGCCCCAATTGTGGGCGGCTGTGCCGCTCTCGAATTGGACTATACAGTCACATGCGGACACACTGAATGTGCATAAGACGTCATCGTCGGATACGACGGACAACCCTACTGTGCTGTACGCTGTGCTGTACGCTGTGCTGTACGCTGTGCTGTACGCTGTGCTGTACGCTGTGCTGTACGCTGTGCTGTACGCTGTGCTGTACGCTGTGCTGTGATACTTAAGAGATGTGACTTGCAGAGAATTGGCAGCAAGTCATTTTTTGCAAGTCCAAGTTCAAGTCACAAGTCATTATTTTGCAAGTCCAAGTCAAGCGACAAGTCATATTGTCCAGTCACAAATCAAGTCACTTGTCATTTTGGTCATAAGTCTTTTGGTAACAAGTTATTTGGTCACAAGTCAAGTTATTCAAGTCAAGTCACAAGATATTTGGTCCAAACACAAGGCAAGTCACAAGTCAAGTCTCACATTATTTGTCCAGTAATTAGCAGTCCAGTAATTAGCAGTCCGGGCCAGGCGTCAACTTAATGTACAAATTACGAGTATTAAGGCGCTGGGCCAAGCGAAAAAGCAGACCAGACTCAGAGTCGGAAGTTGAAGCTGCGAGCCGAACAAAGTATGATGACGCAGTATAATTGTAAAAGTTTATGTAGATGCTCAAGTAGCTTCTGACTTGCATTGGTAACGTGCCATTTTTTGCAAGTCCAAGTCAAGTCAAGTCACAAATCACAAGTCAATGCTGAAAGTTACAATAAAGTCACAAGTAAAAAAAAAAGGCGACTCGAGTCTGACTCGAGTCCAAGTCACACGATTTGAGTCAACTGTAGTTATAATTGGTTGGATGACACAAATGACTGGACGGTATTGTGTTCCATTCACTTCAACAATGTAGGATCGGGGGGATCCAGCAGGGTGAACAACTTTTCCCATTGGACTGAGTTTTCCTTTTGTATGAATTTTCACATGGTCTCCTTTGGTCAACTGGTCCAATGCTCGGGCACCGTGTTTGCGATTGAAGTACTCTTCCCTTTTCCCCTTGCATTTAGCATCAGTGTTATGCAGGAGAATGGTCTTAGCAACATGAACAGCTTTTTCTGCCTGTCCATTTGCTTGCGGGTAGTGTGGGCTGGTGATGATGTGGTTGAAGCAGTATTCTTTTGCGAATTGTCGAAACTCTCCAAGAAATTGCGGGCCATTGTCGGTTACGACTACCTCTGGCATTCCATAACGAGCAAAGGTAATCTTCATGAAATTGATGACTGCTGTAGATGTTGTTTTCTGGAGATGGTGAATCTCGATCCATCTCGAGTAATAGTCAACAATTACCAAGTACTGCTTGCCATTCATATCGGCAAGATCACAAGCGATGCGTTGCCATGCTCTCTGGGGCAAAGGCGTTGTAAGCAGGGGTTCTGCTCTCTGTGCAGGTTGTTTGTCTCTGCAGAACTCACATCGCTGTATGTATTGTGCAATATCTGTGCCAATTCCAGGCCACCAAATGGCTTGACATGCACAAAGTCGGCTTTTGGATACACCATGGTGACCTTCATGGAGTTTCACGAGCATCTCTTGTCGCATTTTCTGTGGTATGATGATGCGATCACTATAGGTGAGAATGTCGTGGACTTATTTTTTCTTGTTCTTCCCAATATCGCTTGGTATCGGGTTCAACATCCTTGACGTATTTTGGCCATCCATTCTTAACATAGGATGCCACGAGTGACAGTACACTGTCTTGTTCCGTCTCATGAGCAATTTCGACGAGTTTCTCATTTAATGTTGGCCACTGATTGGTTACCATGTTTACATGAGCCTGCTGTTTACATGGTGTCTGCTGTCAGATTAGTTTGAATTGGTGCTCGCGACAGAGTATCAGCCACAACAAGGGTTTTACCTGGTGTGTAGACGGTAGTACAGTGATATCTCATTAGACGCATCAATAGGCGTTGGCAACGAAGTGGTGCATCACACAGGTCCTTTGAATTGATCAAGGGTACAAGCGGTTTGTGATCAGTTTGTCACATGTAGTCCTTTGATGTACACATAGAATCTCTCACATGACCATACAGTACGCTGGCCAACAGCTCTTTTTCTATTTGTGCATACTTTCTCTCAGCTGGACTCAAGGTACGCGAACAGTAGGCCACTGGCTTCCAACTGTCATCGCTCTGTTGTTGCAAAATGCAACCTCCAATACCATAGCTACTTGCAGATCTGCACTAACTATGGTTGGTTTCCTAGGGTCATAGTATGCAAGCGTTGGTGATTTGGTCAGGAGTGTCTTGAGATGTCTGAAGGCATTTCTCTGTTGTACTCCCCATATCCACTAAACATTATCTTTCAACAGGTCAGTGATTGGAGCAGCAACTGACGATGCATGTGGGATGAATCGTGACAACCAATTTGTCATCCCCATGAGTCTCTTCACTTCCTCCTTTGAAGTCGGTGGCGGCATTTGAACAATTGCAGCAATCTTAGATGGATCTGCATGGATGCCATCTTTGTCTAACTGAAATCCAAGGAAGTTGACCCGCTGTTGTGCGATCTTTGATTTTTCCTTGTTGAGACGCAATCCAGCATTCTGGAGTATTTGGAGCACGGATTTCAGTCGTTCATCATGCTCTGCCTGTGTACCACCGGTGATGAGAATGTCATCCATATATACAACCACTCCATCTAGGTCAACGAGCAGGTCACTCATAATGCGCTGATACATTTCTGGCGCTGAAGTGATGCCGAAGGGTAGACGTGTAAAACAGAAACGCCCGAATGGAGTGATGAATGTTGTGAATTTCTGACTTTCACTGCCCAAGGGTACTTGCCAAAATCCATGTTTGGCGTCTAAGATTGAGAAAACTTGCGCTCCTCCGATTTTCCCCAAAATCTCCTCAAGTGTAGGGATTGTGAAGCGCTCTCTCTCCACAGCTTTGTTCAACTGGCGAAGATCAACACAGACTCTGATCTTGTTGTTCTTCTTGGGCACAATCACAATTGGTGCACACCAATCTGTCGGCTCTGTGATTCTGTTGATGATGCCCTGTTTTGCCATGTTTTCCAATTCCTCTTTTAGCTGTGGGAGCATAGGCAAAGGAATGCGACGAGGAGCTGTCACACAGTAGGGCGTAGCTTTATCTGTCAGCTTAATATGAACAGGTGAGCCATGCAGACATCCTGTACCTTCGAATACGCTGTCTGGCTTTATCATGGTATATACTCGTTTTAGCAAACCAAGGGTCTCACAGGCTGCTTTGCTGAGGACTGGCTGTCCCTTATCGAGAATCTGAAAGATCAGTGAATATGTTTTGTTCCTCACTTCACACGACAACTTTTTCTGACCTTTGGGCATGACTTTGCCACCATAGCCTTGCAAACGTGTTGTCGTTGGTTGCAGAGTTGTTTCACGGAGCTTGAGTGAATCATACAAATCCGTGGGCAAAATGTTTACTTAAGAGCCGGTGTCCAACAAAAAGTGTATCATCTGACCTTGTACTTTGATGGACTGTTGCCACACGTTATGCGCTGCATCATCTTTGCATGCTTGATGGACAGAACCGACGAAGAAATCACTTTCTCCTTCGCTGTCATCCTCAGTTGGATCTTGTTGAACGGATCGCAACTTTTTGGCTTTGCCCTGGCATACTTTTGCAAAGTGGCCAATCTTGTGGCAGTAATTGAACTTCTGTCCACTAGCCGGGCATGTCTTGTGACTGGTATCTCGACCTCAGCGGTTACATGATTTCCCACTCTGTGGTTGTTTGGCGTGTGACTGTGTGCGTGCTTTTGTATACTGCTTGGCTTTCTTCTGCTTGGCTTTCTTTCTGAACTGAAGCTGTGTCCACGCTGCCCTTGAATTCACGTAAGTCTTTCACAGCAGTTTCAAGGGTTTTAGCCAAGTTGGTGGCTGCTTGGAAGCTGAGACCATCCTTGGTGAGAAGATGCTTTTGGATGTTCTCACTACGAATACCACACACTAATCTGTCACGCAAAGCTTCATCCAGAAACTGACCAAATTTGCAGGTACTGGCCAAATTTTGTAGAGCCATGGCATATTGTGCAATAGTCTCTGAACTCTGTTGGTCCCTCTTGTAGAATCTACCTCTCTGATACAACCAGACGTTTGGGCCATAATGTGCGATCAATATCTCACACAGTTCAGAGTATGATTTCTCAGTGAGTGGTGTAGGCTCTGACAAACTTTTAGTTTTTTTGTAAACATTGGGGCCTACAGCACTTAACAGAACTGCTGTCTGTTTACCTGGAACAATATCATTGGCTTGAAAGTACAGATTCAATCGTTCGATGTAATTGTGAATGTCCTCTACCTCATCGTAACTGTCGAGGCGACTGATCAGCGGTGCGTGAAAGTGCGCCCCCACTTGTTGAGAGGCAGGTTGTGCCATTGTGAAACGAAAGTTTACAACGAAGAAAACGGCTTTGTTTACGTGTCCTCAAAGGCCGTACTATCGTAATACTGGTCCAAAATCTCGGCAGAAAACCACCGCTGCCACCATGTAGTAATAATTGGTTGGACTTACTCAGTTTGATGACACAAATGACTGAACAAAGACACACATTGTAGTTAACTGAACGTAGCCATGTTGGAACATGTATTATCATGTAAAGGTCAAGGGTCACCACACTTGACTTGTCAATACATCATGCATATTCAACATCAACAACTCTGGTGACTTTAGGTATTGATGCCTTGCTGTAAGTGATGGTGTTGTCATCAGTTGTTATGTAGCTCTAGATGATCATGTGATGTATTCAGTCTTACCAGGGTGGATGGCTAGCTCATGCCTGTTAGATAGCCTATACCCTTTTTTCAAACAATTTCAATGTCTTGTCTTAATGATGTCACTTTTGCAAAACTTCCCAGTTTAGCTCAAGCTGAACTGTTCTGTGATCTGAATCAGCACAAAACTTTATATTGTTTTTTAAAACTTGTTTTATTTAGATCTGTTTTCTTAACCATGGAAGTTCAGGAGAAAAAGACAACAGTAGCATCATGTGATGACCAGGAAGAAGATGGAGCAGATAGTAACCATGGAGATGGTCAACATGCAGAGCAGCAACCACTGCACCAAATGCACTTTCAACATTTGCAAGAAACTCAAGGTAATGTGAACCAGACAATAGCAGGCAGATTCGGAAAGCGCAAAGAGAAAACAAGAATTTTGCTCACATAAAACTCTGGTCCAGTTAAAGTAGCCCTGTTGTCTAGTCGAGAATTTCTTGAGATTTAAATTTGTCCCTGTTATTAATTTTTCACAGAGGCATGTCAACTCCAGCAAGGTTTTGTATCATCATCAACACCTACCCAACAATCGGTCATTGGAGATATACACGTTGAAGGTAGTGGGAACCTTGTGTTCTTTGGACCTGTCTCGGGAAATACCTTCAATATTTGTAAGGAAACTGGAAAGGGAGGTAAGTTTTTAAGCTAACATGATATCATCAAAATAATTTTGAATGCTATGCACTAAGCCAGATTAATATTGATACCATGCCGTTAATGTGTCAACAACAATGTGAACCTTGTTCCCAGTGGTGTATGATCTCGATGCACCCATGTTTTTCCCAGAATGCCTTGTTCGATCATAACCCTTGGAAGTGTGACTTTATAAAATATCCAAGTTAATGGATATTTTAATTAGTCCTGTGGTTGATCCACTCTGTGTTAGAGACATACGTAGGCATCAAGTCATAGAGCAACTGGTCTCCTCTTAATCTTCTTTGATCTTGTGATACGTATAAACTGTACACAGTTTAGGGTGACCAGATAAAAATAGGACTCATTTGACAGAAATGGGTAGCGTCAAAATACCTGCATTTTGACATGCCCTTACTAAGCGCTCTACAAGCGCTCGAAAGTTTTCAACAAGCCTTGCTTGCAGAGCAGACACCTTTAGGTTGGCCAATGTTTTTGCTTGAAATTTAATATGTTTTTGAGAAATGAGTAAAAAAAATGGTTTTGATCTTGCAAGTCCAAAATTTAATTTTTGAAAACTGTGAAAACATTTCCAGATTTTTCACATGTTTTTCTTGTGACTCCAATAACCGATTGTTGGGTCACACCAAGTGTGGATACTGGTCTTTGACAATTGCCAATATGAGTATGTGACACATGTGCTTTTAAGAGTAGCAGAGCATCCTAATAAAATGTTTGCAAACAGATACTTTCATCGAATGTTTTAGTTAAGAGTGTTTTCTTCTCTTTTTCCTCTCTCTCTGTAAGCAGAGGGGACAAGTGACCATACAAATACACAGGAGGAGTTCAGAAATCAGACAATGTTGGAGCAAACAGCAGCAGATCACTGTGAGATGTCACTAAAGAGACGCTACACGACCACAGGGAGCTTTGTACAGGGAATTCCATGGGAAGATGATGATACTAAACATATCAAAGATATCTACACCAAATTGGTGTTACAAACTGATACAAGTTTGAAATCCTATGAGGAAATCTTTCATCTGGTCTCAACAGGGGGTCTTCCTATTAAACGAGTCGTACTCAATGGAGTAGCTGGAAGAGGGAAGTCCACTCTGATTGATAAAATGGCATATGATTGGGCAGTGGATGACACTACTGCAATGCAAAGCTACAAACTTGTCTTTGCTTTGAAAATGAATGTGCTTGACCAAACCTCAGATCTTATTGATGCCATTTTTGACCAACTCTTAGATGAGGATACTTTAGTTGAACGTACAGATTTGGGTTCTTTCATCACTAAGAATCCAGACAAGGTTCTGATTCTGTTGGACGGTTTTGATGAGACAATGACTTCTGGTAATACAACTTCAGTTGGATCTATCTTTAAAATTCTGAATCGGAAGATGGGTCGAGAATGTTTTGTCATTGTTTCAACTCGCCCCTCTCATTTTGACAGATTAATTACGAAAGAAAGGATTCAAAAACCTTTCGCAAGTGTCAGGGTGAGTGGGTTTGATTCTGAGAATATCATAAAATATGTCAAGAGATTCTTTGCGGAAGATCTAGAAAAAGCAGATGGGCTAATTCAGAGAATCAAATCCTCTAACACCTTTTCTGATTTGGCAAGGAGTCCAATGCTTCTACTCCTTATGTGTATACTTTGGAGAGAAGAATCCAGCCTACCTGAGACAATGACACAGCTCTACAGTCAAGCAATCACGTACATTTTCAAACGTAAATCTGATGTGCCACAAGAAGAAGTATCAAAAGTTATAATTGAAATTGGAAAGATTGGACTTCGTGGTCTTCTTAACTGCAGTTCCATTTTAGCGTTTCCTGAAAGAGAGTTTGAGAGGAATACTCTTGATATGGCAATAACAGCCGGAATTCTGACAAAACAGAGGGTCAGAAAGTTTCTAGAAAGTCACAACAGTATTCAGTTCATTCACAAGACCTTTCAAGAATTTTGTGCAGGCAAATACTTGAACTACTTGTTAAAAGAATCAACAGGAGACTTCCAGAAAACTCTTTGTCATATTGTCTGTTCATCAGTTAAAGATCCTTGTGAATTTGAGTATCTGTTACGCTTTTGCTCTGGCGATGATGAGGCTTGTACAAACATGATTCTTGAGGCATTTGTAGAAAGGCTTTCAAATGACCAACGGGTTTGGAAGCTAGTTCTTGACTGCTACTTTGAAGGCCAGTCAAAACAACTGCCCCCAAAGAAAGTTATTCAATCAGTTATAACTCAGGAAATGTCTTTTCAACAATTGGACCAAGACTGCCTGAACTCATTCATTTGGTTCCTTGATCATATAACCACCATGGTAAAAAGTGGAGGGTATAATCACCTGGCAAAGGTTACAAAGATACACATAGAAATGTGTCACCTACCAATGAGGTTCTGTGATGGTTTAGCGAAGTCAATCACTACAATGACAAATCTGACGGCTCTGACAATTACGAAGTGCGTTACGACTGTTAGAAAAATGCAATGCATTGTATCAGCTTTGAGCAAAGCAGCCAAACTGACTCGGTTAGACCTTTCAGAAAATGAAATGACAGATGAAAATTGTAGCCAGAATGCTGTAGCTTGGGCAGATCAAATGCAGTTCATAAAAAACCTCTCTGTACTACACTTGAATGACTGCTCTTTGACACCTGATGTTGTCGCAACAGTTATCAGCCATGGGACTGACTTGGTTGAGTTAACACTTGCTAACAATGAGGCACTAGGTGGCTGTGCTGAACTGTGGTGCCATCATTTCAGATTCATGACACAGCTTCACAAGCTAGACTTGAGCGGCTGCTTATTGGGAGGTGACGATTTGAAATATGTAGCCCATTCCCTGAGTGAGCTTCCTGGATTTACCAACTTGATCCTGAAAGAAAATAACACGTTGGCGACCGGCGACCATGAACCAGCCTTATCCCATTTGAGGCTGTTGAAACGCCTCGAAAAGTTGGACATGAGCTCCTGCTCATTGAAAGGTAAAGATATGAGTCACATTTCAGAATCGCCAAATGACCTGCCGAATCTGGTTGAATTGAATCTTTTGAAGAACAAAGACTTGGGAAGCTTGGCAGCAGTTTGGTCCTCTCAGTTGAGGTATTTGGAAAAGCTACAGAGATTCTTAATTGGTGGTTGCTCATTGATAGATGTAGACATGGAACATGTTGCAAAGTCCATGTGTGATCTGACCAACTTGGGAGAATTGCAGCTGATAGGAAATACATCTCTCGGTGGCTGTGCTGCATCATGGGCTCATAGCTTAAGGTATCTGAAACATCTTAAGATACTTGGTTTGAGATTCTGCTCTCTAGAGGGAGAAGATATGGTTTATGTTGCTGACTCGCTTTTATTTCTGCCTATGTTGATTGTGCTGCTACTAGATGGGAATGAAGCCTTGGGCAACTCCGTTGTCTTATGGTCAGGCCAATTGAAGAACTTAAAATCCCTCAGAGAGTTGGAGATGGCCAGATGTGCATTGACAAGTCCAGATATGGAGTTCCTCTGTCTTTTACCCAACCTGGTTGAATTGAGGCTTCCCTCAAACCAAAAGTTGGGTGGCTCTGCATCAACATGGGCCTCTCATTTGAGCAACTTGGAAAGCTTACAGAAGTTTGACTTGGGTTTTTGTGCAATTACAGGCAAGGATATGCCATGCATTTTTGATGCAATTTCAAGTTGCCACCTGCCAAAGTTAATCGAGTTCAAACTCTCTTCAAATAAAGCCTTAGGTGGCTCTGCATATTTGTGGTCACTTAATCTGCAAGGTATGACACAGGTCAAGATACTTAACTTCAGTAACTGCAGCTTAACAGGTGTTGATATGATTCATATGACATCCTCACTTGGTCAAATGTCAAACCTAGTAGAGTTAGTGCTTTATGGAAGTACAGCTTTGAGTGGCACTGTTGCATCATGGTGTCATCATTTGAAGAACATCAAGAAAGTGGACTTGAGTGGCTGTTTTTTGTCCGGGGCAGATATGACAAACTTGATCAAGTCATGGCCAGGCTTTTATTACAGTACATCTGTATTCTCATATGACATAAATACATGATCATGTAGCACGCATGAGGTTCCTACAGAATGTCTTGAAGGTGGACTTTATCATTTTCATTCAACTCCAAATCAGATGATGCTACAGTTGACATATTTAGGTACAGATATACAGTCAACTCTCGTTATAGCAAGATTGCTTGGACTGGGCAACTTGCCTCTTTATAACACGAACGTTAAAACTGGACAGCAGATCAAAGAGACACAAAGCAGACATGAGATTTGGGACTTAACTCTTTGTAAGCAGAACCTCTTTATAAGGAATAAGGAACAGTTTTCGGAGGCGGTATACTGCATCAGCAGGTTCAATTTAAACATCAGGCAAACAAGCAGCTGTTGTAGGTATAGGACATCCATAGCAACACCACTAACAATGGCTGTAGCTGCCGATTTGAACACATCCTTAGGTGTGCTGTATTCTTTGCATTTGTGCATCCTTGCCTGGTCGGTTACAGCATTTCACATTTTCAAGCGTTGCTAGTTATTGTATCCTTGGGATGGGATGAGTGATATGCAATGGTTCCTTACATGGTTGCACTTTGATATTAAAAGAAGTACTTGGAAGCTATAAATGAATTACCTGTGTAAGATGTGCCTCCTATGCACATTGCCACTTTCAGTGTATAAATAGCGCCCTCAAGGGTTGAGAGATGTATCCCTTATCTTCCAATATGGCAAGTTAAACAGAACAGGTGAGCCTTTTTACATATAATGATATTGGCATCAATAAACCCATGTAATATCCCACAACCTGTGTGTGTTTGGCACCTATGTTCACAATTGTCTAAAGCCTTTTGGCCTTAAAGTTGTGTTCCGAGTCCCTGAAATATTTAATATTAGATCTACATACTTATAACATACAACATCTTTGTAAAAAGCTACTGTACATACAGCTAACAATGAGTATACAATGATATGTTGCAGTTTCTAAATTATTTACAAATCTCAAATCCAGTACTTTGTCATTGTATATTAACAAGTACTTGGTTCTTGTCACCGTTGTTCATAAAGTTGTCTTTTTACCCTACTATGAAGACTGGGTATTGGCAAGGCCAACACCAAATGGCCTTAAAATGACCTTTGTGACCAAAATTAAAGGCACTGGACACCTTTGGTAATTGTCAAAGACCAGTATTCTCACTTGGTGTATCCCATCATATGCATAAAATAACAAATCTGTGAAAATTTTGACTCAATTGGTCATCGCAGTTGCAAGAAAATAATGAAAGAAAAAGCACCCTTGTTGTACAAATTAGTGTGCTTTCAGATGGGAATAAAAGGCTTCTGGCCAGAAGTCTTTTATTATTTGAGTGAGAAATTACCTCTTTCTCAAAAACTACGTTACTTCAGAGGGAGTGGTTTATCACAATGTTTTATACTACCAACAGCTCTCCGTTGCTGGTTACCAAGTAAGTTTTTATGCTAATATATATTTTGAGTAATTACCAAACGTGTACAGTGCCTTTAAGTTTGGGAAGTAAGCTTTGAACTTATGTACACATTGACTGTAGTCAGTGTTTGTTATTTTTCTTTTAAGAAAAGAAAAATCATTTGCAGCTGAAAAAGCTTGGCATTGCACAAATGAAATGCATGTTATTGCTAGGGTTAAACAAAAACATGTACATGTATGATGATTGTGGGTGTGCACTACTCTCTGTGAACACCACCCCAGTGTATAGAGATTACATGTATATTTAATAGATGTTCAATTTGCATCTGGGATAATGAATATAATTTGGTTTTTACCCTTACATCAATGTGTGTTAAGGCAAAGGTCGTGGGTTCGAATCCCACCCGAGTGATTTGCCTGTGGATTTTTTTCTCAGAACTCAGGAAAGTACTGAGTATACAGTGCTTAACACACATTGGTGTAAGGGTAAAAACCAAATTATATACATGTATACTTCAAAAGACAAAATGGAATTTCAATGTGAAACTCTCAGAGGTTGTAAAGACATGGCAAACTGGCAGTAGATGTCAAGTCTCCATCAATCAAATGTTAGTTGTGTGGACAGGTGGAACCTTTTTTTTGTGTTATTCTCAATAAATGATAATAAAATAAAGTCAAGTCTTGCTGGGTAAAATACCGCATTAAAGCACTGCTCATTGAGGTATTCATGCTTTCAACTGCTATTGTAAATGAAATGTGTGTCATGTTCTGTTTACAGTACTATTTATTATTTGTAAACTAAAAGATTAAAAGATAATAACACAAGAACCATGTTGGGCCATTTTATTGTTATAAATTTGATATAAAGTATTAGTAACATAATATGTAAACATGCACAATGTACTTGCCAGTATGGTGGTGAAATAAGAAATGATATAAACTTGAAAGTCACTATACACCTTTATGACGTTGTGTTGATGTTCTAGTTTGGCCTGGTACCTTGGTAATCCCATTGTTCTAAGAAATGTATGGTGGCTTAGAACATAATTGGGTTTTTTTAAATTATGGGTTATTTTTACAGCTCACTGGCATCTTAAAGTTATGTTTAAACTGGCAAATGCACACCATTGTGTGTTTGTATGAAAATCAACTCACATTAATTTTTACATTGCATGCAGTTAATGTTGCTTCCAATTTGCATATGAACAAACCGGGCTTATTTTTGATTAAATATGTACTCGATATTTTTGTATGTATGAAGTTGTTAATAAACTTCCACTTTTGTTGCAAGATTGAGGTTTCAAAGTTATTAAGAAAGACATGTTTTCAACAATATTTTATTTAAATTTTTTCATTTCAATTTTTACTAGTCATGCATAAACTAAGCAAAACTAAAACAACTCGGAATGGATTCCAATGAATCAGACGATTTGAAAAACAAAAACATGTTCAGTGTTACAGAAAGCCGTTCTCACAAACATAAAAGTGAACATGTTACAGTGTGTGTGAACACTAATGATAAGTTCTGACATTGCAATCACATACTACGGTTTTGAAATGGCAGGGGCATTTTCTCATTGCTAAAGGTCGCCTCTAAGAGGCACCAAGGCAGCCTCTGAGAAGTATCAGGCCTGCAACCACGGAGTTCTATTGTATCTATACATGTTCGTATTTGTCGCAAAACTAACTTGAAGCACTGCTGATACTTCTGTAGGAATTTGGTTTATCAGTTATGAGATAGAAAATAAATAAAATTTACAATTTGTTTTCTGAATATTCTGTCAACAGTGAAAAGTCATAAATAAAAGTCATAAATACATTCACCTAAAAAGTGTGCGAAACAAAATTCACATTTGTGTTGTGTTCTTAACCCAAGGAGTTCTATTGTATCTATACATGTTCGTATTTGTTGCAAAACTAACTTGAAGCACTGCTGATACTTCTGTAGGAATTTGGTTTATCAAATAAAGGTATCGGTTTATCAGTTATGAGATTTTAAAAAAATTACAATTTGTTTTCTGAATATTCTGTCAACAGTGAAAAGTCATAAATACATTCACCTAAAAAGTGTGCGAAACAAAATTCACATTTGTGTTGTGTTCTTATGAAATGAGGCTAGGTAATTAGCAAGAAAAATACAAATTTGACTTGTATTACATAAACACAAAACCCAAACCTTAAAAACTCTTCACTTTGTAATGGAATGTCCAAGTACACCATAACAAAACTTCTACCAACTACTCATACCCTACTCCACCACTCTGCTCAATCTCATTTTTCTGAGTGGAATTTGAACGTGACCTTTGTCAAATTGTTGTCAACCATCCAGAAATGTATTTCTGATATATATAATAAAAAAAATTATTTCCCGTTACCTGTGTAGTATCAATGAAACAAAATGTGGAGCAAGGTTTTAAGTCGTCAATTGTTTGTTTTACCACTACAATCATGAATGGACATTTTTTTGAAGCTCCAACCGTAACAGCGAGGAGGTTCTTCATCAGACTTGCTTCACTACAATCATGAATGGACATTTTTTTGAAGCTCCAACCGTAACAGCGAGGAGGTTCTTCATCAGACTTGCTTAGACTTGGCTTCAATTTTATAGAGCCATTTGAGCAGAAATATAAGTACAAAACATTTCTGCTAATACCAGTTTAAGGATTATCAGCATGTCATTTACACTACTTGAAAGTGGTTCCTTGCTTTTCTTGTTGCTAAGGAAAACCTCATGTTACCCTAAGTGCGCCCTCAAGTGGTAAATAATACAGCGATTTGATTGGTTGTAGTCGCAAAGGTTTGGAGAAAGTTGAACTCAACTGGAGTGAAAAAAATGTGACCGGCTCTATAAAAAGGGCAATTATGTCGCAAAACTAAAAATTACAAGTTATATGTTTAGTTAAATTAGTCACATTGTAAGCTTCAATTTGGTATATGTCTCACCACTATAGCATTTTGCGTTCTCAAGATATATTGATATTTGCATATTCATATTTTCCAATTTAACAAAACTGCCTTTAAAGATACAGCCCTTTAAACATAGTAAAGTGAAAAGAAATGACTAAAAAAGTGGACACAAAAACCATTGTTTTGTCATCTTTACTCATCAAAATGATTGTTTTTGAAAACAAATTCTAATAATACTTATATAATAGAAGTGAAATAACCACAAAAATAAAAGTCACCTATGTGAAGATTTTTCGACCTCTCCGCAATAGAATAGCCCCTAATGCCTTATTGCATAGCGCGACATAATACCCCTTTTCATAGAGCGGGTCACAAATAGTGTTTGTGTCCAGGTTGTTAATTTGCTGTGAAGTTACAGCGAAGCAGCCGCGAAGAGATGACGATGTAAACTTCACTTTGCAAGTATGCGCAAAGTATACACCGGGCTAGAAACTATTACCCTGAAAGATCTTCAATCTGAATTAGAATCTTCATCATCTGTGTCTTCACATAAGACCACAGCAGCAGGGGCTGCTTTAGCAAGATGAGAGGACTGACTCTGCTGTTGTGATGACCCAAAGAACATCGACTTGAACTGAAAAAATAGAAGAAGAAAAAAAAAACATCAAAACTTCATCTTTGTGTCCCCAAAGTAAAAGCTAAGGACGTGTCTGAAGTGGTGGCTACAGCTACTACGTCTATCAGTGGCTAGAGCTAGCTTCCCTCATCGTCATGAGTTGAAGGTATAGGGACTAATATGTCCTCAGCGGCACCTTTTGCAATAGTCTTAGCCGTAGCTGTAGCCGCCAATTCGGATACAGCCTAGCTCACAAACAAAGGGAAAAGATGACAAACCTAATAATGGTCATATTATTATCATTGACAAATAAGCTTTATATTGATTTCTTTGATACATTTCTACTATCACACAACACTGAATGTTATTGTCTTGAAAAGGATACATTCCATCTTACTTGAGACAGTTTGATGTGAAATATTGTTGAGCCCATGCAGACAGATGACTGAGTCAGATCAAGTAATATTTTACTTGTGAAAACATGAAGAAAACACTGTTAAACATACCAAAGAAAATTATTTCGGGCAAACACACCCCCCCCCCCCCCCCTCCATGATGAACTGTACTGAGTTCTTTTGTTTTTTACACATTCATTGGTTCCTGAAAACGGTGGCAAAATGATGGGATACCACCTTAGGTGTAAGGAAAGCTTACCTTTTTGTTAGGTGGTGTAGTAGGCACAACATCATCATCTTCATTGTCACTCGCACTCACTGAGTCACCATGCTGACCACTGCTTGCTTGATGCTGATCATTGTTACCTAGCTCATTACTTTCTTCTACACTGACAAGCTGGGTCCTGTTAGGTTGTATTGCATCAGTTCTTTCCTGATGGTGTACTTGGTTGTGATTGAGTTCAGGAAACAGACTTGGTCTGTTGGATGGTTTCGGCATTGAGTGTACAGGAATAACTGGACTACTGGAGCCCCTGACTGGAACATCACTGTTGGATTCTCTCTCTGGTCCCCGCTCAGTGGATGCTGTGCACAAATAAAAACAACTCATCATTCACATCGGCTAAAACTGCAGTCAAGTACAACTTCAAATGGTAAAGTTATTGCATCAAATTGTTAAATAACTGTTATTAAAGTGCAGGTGCAACTACAACTAGTGGTTAAGCTACCACTCCAGTAATGTTATTATTATTTGTTAAAATTTGTTTATACATTTATTTTTATATATATTTTTTTATTTATTCTACATGTTTTTTGTTTTAAGGATCTTGTTTGGGATGTTATTTTTATTTTTATGAGATATCGCCTAACATCACAAGGCCACGGAAGGCCACTTCAAGGTGAGGGGCTACACTTAACTGATTTGGGCTATCGACCCAAATCAACTATCACCAGGGGCACGTTGCCACTTACTCCTGGGGCTGAAACAGGGTTACCCCCCTTCACGGTCCGCAAGGATGTAGGCATGGGTATCATCCACTAGGAGCCTGGCTGGTAAAGCAGAATGCATTTTCTTCCCAACTTTTTACGAGGCAATTATTGTCAAGTGCCTTGCTCATGGGCACATGTTTCATGACTGGGATTTAAACTCAAACTCTGCTGCTGACAACACCAGAGCTTGGGTCCGGTGAATTAGACCGCTCGGCCACAACACGCCACATATTGTAGTACACTTCTGTTCAAATGTTTGCAATGCTACTGCACAAGTACACATTGGTTTTTAACTTACTTGATGGTTTGTTCCAATCGTTGTTCTTCGGTATATTGAAGTCATTAGGGAAGTCAACTTCAATTGTTTGGTTGATTGCTGTACTCCTGGCTTTCCTGCGAGTGAATAAAAATGGGGATCAGGATGGCTCGGTAGTTTCTTTCACTGCCTTTCACCTCTGAGGGCCTTGGTTCAATACTCACCTCAAACCGGAGTCATGCATGTGGATAGGGTTTTCAGTCCTTACCTGACTGCATGGATTTTTCCCCCTATAGGGATTTTTCTCCCACATCTGAAACTGAACATTTCTTCTCGATCCTGTTATTGGCGCTAATTGTTGCGTTCGATGTGTAATGAATAAATAAAGTTACAAATCACTCCAAACACCAACATAATAAGTTAATTATGTTTAACTTGAAGGTATCACAACTGTCCAATGCAGCAGCTTCTGTGATTTACCTGTCCACTCAATGTAACCTTTGATGACTAATTTATTGTTTTATGAATAGTCTGTTAAGCCCAGTTCATACTTCCTGCGAATGCAAATGTGAAACAACTTTGACGTCACAAATTCATAACGAACAATTTGCAGGAGTTGAGCTGTACTCCTGCGAAACATTCACAGCGCAAACAGAGTTGTGATGTCAAATTCGCTTCGCATTCACATTAGCAGGAAGTATTAACAGGGCTTTACTAATTGATAATTACCTGTGTGATTTGTCACCATCACCTGTATGTCTTCTACTTAATGTAGAACTGACTGATCCAGCTTGCTTCTCAAGTACCCTGTACAATTCATACATAGAAATCAAACTTACTCCAAACAAATGGACTTGTACAATACCAATAAATTCTGTTTCTATTTTGTTACTTCCGACTCTTTTGTTTTTGTTGCTTCTAGCTCCAGGATATCTTTGTTAACTACTAGGTGTTAAATTAACTACACACACTCTGCGCTTAATATCCTCTGGTGCACTTACAGCAGCCACTTGGAAATTCTAAACACTATGGCCATCGATCATTCACTGCTTCTCAGCATTTCTTTTATTTGACACCAACAGTAGGCCTGTGGCTGAGGATCACTGGCCTTGGGGAAGTGGGTTCCAGGGTGAATAATTATTATAAAACTAATAACAGCTGATAAGAGTCACAGTGAAACTAGTGAGTAGAATTCTGAGATTTTTAGGTAATGGGAAATTCACGTAATGAAAGACATGCGTCCCATTATTATTGGTACGAGAAGTGGTTACAAGGTATGGAACGAGGTTGATGATCTTTATTCAATCTAGAAAATGTTCACTGTAAACTGATGTGCAATACCTTTGACTAGGTTGTTGAAGACTCTTCTTCTGGGATGACTTCTGGGATGAACTTTGACTTGATGGAAGATCAGCTAATGTTGCCAAGACAAAGGTTGCTTCTAGCGTCTGCTCCATCTCCATTGCAAATACAACCGGCCTAAAAATTGATTAAGAGTTTCCAGTTTGAAAGACTTGTAGGTGGCCTTCAAAAATATACGTATAATATACGAGTATACTTGTATTATGAATATACATTCAACAATTTTAATATTTCAATTTTCAGCATCAAACATTTTCTTCTAGGATTCGTTATTGCTTTGGAGTTATATAATATTAAGTAATAAACCACAAGGGAAACTGACTGGGTAAATTTCAAATAATTTGGGATTGAAAAAAAGAAAAACTGAACAGAACTGGCAACCTCCAAATTAAAGTGCCAGCACTCTACCAACTGAGCTATTTTTGTTAAAAAATTACCTCTTTCTCTAAAACTACTTCAAAAGGGAGTAGTTTCCAACAATGTTTCATAATATTATACTAAGCTCTCCAGTGCTCTTTACCAAGTAAGTTTTTATGGTCATTAATTTGTTGAGTAATAACCAAAGATATATCTTCCTTTTAATGTATAGGCCAATCACAAACCAAAAATGACAGTGCACCAAAAGGCCAAATATATTTCCTAAATTTAAATGTTATGTGTCAAAATGGATACCAGATCATTTCAATTGCTTGAGTGAGTCTTGATTCATTCACAGAGACTAAACAGAGGCTGTCTGGTTGTCCTGGAATGATAACAATATACACAACATGCTTCAGGTATTTCATTTGCTAAACCTAGCTTTGAAAGTTCTTACTTTCCAGTAGACTCAAAGTGGAGAGAAACTGGCAAGCCTGCAGCATCGGCAAAAGTCAAGATAGCCTAAATCAGAGAGAGAAAAAACAGAAAAAAAACAACAACACTGAAAAGGATATCAAAATAATGAGATATACATACAGGCGGCAGGCCTTGCAAATAAGGTTTTTTTTTTAAGTAGCCCACCGGGCTAGTAAACTGTGTATTTTACCTGCCACCCAGGAAGTTTTAGTAGCCCATATTTTAAACATGTATATTGTCATAATTGTATCTTTCTGATGTGTTAATGGTAGCGATCACAACCAGTTTAATGGTTAAATGAAATTAGATTCACACTCAAAAATAACCTAAAACTTAAAAAATAAATTGTTGTTAACAAGAAGATTGCAGTTTTTAGTAGCCCACAAGGAGGCAAGTTGAGAAGTGGTGCTTACTAGCCCATACCTGATGTACAAAATGGTTACAAGTAATATGCCAGGTGGCGCAGGGTTTCAGCCGGACACTGGAAATAGAATGTCAAGATTTGCTTGAAATTGGCTATCATGGTGTCCAAATTGTTTCCTTCATTTAAAACAAATTGATGACACTTTCTGGTACCACTTGGTGTCAAGTTATAACAGGGTGCTGGCTGAAGATAAATACCCAGACCAAATGCTATTCAGTATTAACTAATGTATTCACTAAATTATAACCAGTCACAAATAGACCGTGTAAGTATCGCGACGAAAAGGTTACAATTGAGCTTCCGGGCACCTCTCGGCCATCAGGGTCCATTTTCATGGCTCTGCTTACAACCGAATTCTGCGCTTGCTATCACCATTCTTCGCTTACAGGGCAAGTGTAGAATTTCTGCGCTCGCTGTGTAAGCGAAGAATGCCAAGTAAAGTGGAGTACACATTCCTTGCTTACCCGTGAAATACACTTGACGTAAGTGCAGAATTCCCTGACAAGCTCAGATTCTCTGCTTGCGGTAGACCAGAGCCATGAAATTGGACCCTCATTGTTAATGTTTTAAGCAATATGACATGACAGTCTCTTACCCTGAGTTCTTTCAGGCAGAAGGTGATTTCAGCATCCACACCTATGGTGTAATCCTCAAACTCGCTGGGACTCAGAAACATCTCGGAATGCACAACCTTATTGGGATCTGATAACATTTAAAAGGGAAACAATCAATCTAGTAAATCAGTACGTCAGTTTAAAGGCATGGTATACTTTTGGCAATTGTCAAAGACCAGTATCCTTGGTGAATCCCAACAGATGCATTAAATAACAAACCTGTAAAAATTTGGGCTCAATTGGTCATCAAAGTTGCAAGAAAATAATGAACAAAAAAACACACTTGCTGCCTTTCTCAGATTCAAATTTTGTGTGTGAAAAATTACCTCCTTCTCTAAACCTACATTACTTCTCAAAGGAAAACGATTACTCCACAAGCTCCAAAGAGTAAAGAGTACCTAAAAACAATACCACCTGGCACGGAATGTTTTCCTCAGAATATCGACCCAAAGTGGTTAACATCGAATCCTTTCAACTCTCAAAAATATGGTTTTAAACATTTCGTCACATGATTGATATTGAAACAGACTACTTGATCCTGCCATGCATTATACCTTACCTGGCTCATCTTCAACATAGTTCTTGAAGCTGACCTGTTGAGGGTTGACGCTCAGTGAAATCTCCTCTTGTGCTGTCTGGAAACCGCTAACGACATCTGCCAACGTCCTATAGTAGTACAGACATGTACATCAAGTCATCCCAAAGCTACCTACTGGAAGTCTTTATTACTACAGGGGTGAGACTTATTGCTAACAAAATGTCACCATGTCACTAATATGACACCACATCCACAAAACGTAACAGGCACAAAGCCTGGACTTCTTGCAGGCACAATTTGCACACTGCTCAATGGAAGAAAACTAAAATCGTACATTTTACGTAGATTGCACCGTAAGATTTTCAATTTTCAACTGGAACAAAGGTCATGAATGATGCAGCTTTATGGATGATACTTACTTTGAATGGGCTATGATGTGGTTAGGGCAGCGGTTTTTAGAATAAACTGCTTGCAGCGATTCTGTCTCTTGATAAGTGAGATTATATGTCTTCACAATACCTGAAAATAAATGAATAAAAGAATGCTTTTTATGTCTACAGTACAGTTTTAACTTATACTTACATTGAACATAGAGCAATGAACACTTACAGTAAATCCTCTTTATGAAGAGCACTGTTTTAATACAGAGTACATTCTGAAGTCCCGAATGTCATTTCTACTTTGTGTTTCTTTGTTGTTTTCTCATAACTATCCTGTTATAAAGAGATACATTTGGCCAGTCAAAGCGATCTTGTTATAGACTGTGCAAGTCTCGCGCGCATTCGAACTTCCGGGACCATAGTGGTCCCAACCATATGGAGTTTTACGTGGGCGAGATTTTGTTTCATCAATTATTTTAGCTTAACGTAGTTTATGACCTAAAAAATTATACATGTTGTTGGGAATGTAATACTAAGTTATAACAAAAAATGAAAGTAAAACCAATTCAACAATATAACGAAGAAAACCCGAGAATTAAACTTGACCTCAGCTTCCGGTTATTGCAAAAAATTAAGAATTTTGTGCTCACCTCCGATCATAAAACTTATGTAAAAGCTTGTTTTGGATGCGCGATTATAATCGCCAGATGCTGTAATTGCAAAGCGAACCCTTTTCATTGCAGTCTATGGTGTTGAGGCGTCGGCATTCCTCTTTAAACTGCGATACGGGTCAATTTAAAACCCGTTTGACCTTCACGAATCTACGTAAGGGGTTTCTAAAAAGTTAACATCAAAAAGCATCCTTGTCCCAGAGTTTTAATTTGTTTTTAATAATAATTAACACACTTTGGCGTATTTTTTTTAAAAGCTAAAACTAATTTCATAAAATTGTAATGATTTATTTTTGTTGTTCAGATTTTGTCATGAGGTATAATTTAAAACAAAGATTTGATTTCAGAAATAAAAATGTTCTTCGTTTGACGTGTTTTCTCGTTCGGATACGCGCGAGACTTGCACAGTCTATAGCGAGAGTCGACTGTACTTGTCTTACATTGACCACAAGAATCAACATCCTGTTTTATATATGATTTTCATGGTCTGTCATTATGAGATTTGCCAGTCACATAATCATTAAGAGATCAGATATCAAATTCTTATGGATGATCAATGTAGCGTGAGTAACCATGAAATTGTCCATTCGTTGTAAATATTTCTAATGCTAGTCGCATTGTTTACAGGTTTTCTCGGGTTAGCGAGCTACAATGATTAAATTCACTTGTGAGGCATCCTTGGTTTCATTACCAGATAATAATCTATTTAAACCCAAAAGAAATAACAAAACCATCATGAAAATCATGTTCAACTATGTGAAGATTTGAAAACCATGCTGAATTTTCAGATAAGAGGTTATAATGCCTCAACATGAACTTTACTGCATAGCGATGCACTTTGACAACTTGGGTAGTTCTGAAGTTACTGCAGTAGTTATAATCAAGATGTTCATTGAATATGCTATTACAAACTGAACACACAATCTGCATGACTTACCATGTTTACAGTAGAGAAGAAACACCAACCTACACTCCTTTAGATCTAGGTGCATCTGACATTTATCCACAGTTTTTTCCAATGTTGACAGTGATTTAAAGACAGATAGACAAGACTGCAAACAAACAAAATGAATTATCAATTACTTTTCAAAAGTATTTTGCAGCTTCCCAAAAAAAATTATTATCAGGAATATGGTAAGTACTTTATTTAGACTACTTATAAGCTGCTTGATAACGGAGTATTACACACATTCTGTGGTGTGTCGTGGCCGAGCGGTCTACAGCATCGGACTCAAGTTCTGGTGGTTGAATCATTGGAGTGTGGGTTCGAATCCCGGTCCTGGAATTTCATCTTCGAGAGGGCAAGGCCATTTGTATTAATAGCAAAGGGTACTTCCATTGGAAAATCTTAAAGTCTCTGGAAAACTTCTGAAGGGGCACCAAGGCCAAGACCAGGGGCAACAAAGGCCATGGCATCCGTGTAATTCCAGGCGTGATTGTGTCCTTGAGCAAGGCACTTAACCATAATTGCTTCTCTTAACCCAGGTATATAAATGAAAACCTGAGAGGGCTGAGACAATATTGTTTTGAATTAACCCCTTTTTAGTGCTCATTTAAGGGCACTGTACACGTTTGGTAATTACTCAAAATATATATTAGCATAAAAACTTACTTGGTAACGAGCAACGGAGAGCTGTTGATAGTAAAAAACATTGTGAGAAACGACTCCCTCTGAAGAAACGTAGTTTTTGAGAAAGAGGTAATTTCTCACTAAAATAATAAAAGACTTCTGGCCAGAAGCCTTTTATTCCTATCTGAAAGCACACTTATTTGTACAACAAGGGTGTTTTTTCTTCCATCATTTTCTTGCAACTTCAATAACCAATTGAGCCCAAATTTTCACAGGCTTGTTATTTTATGCATATGTTGGGATACACCAAGTGAGAATACTGGTCTTTGACAATTACAAAACGTGTTCAGTGCCTTTAAGCAGCTTGGGGTTGTATGCTCCCCTGGAGTGGAGAAAGTTGAGGATTAGTCTAAAAGTATGCCCCATGTCTTAAAATATGTTTCTCTTTGTTCCACCGCCTTGAGCTCCTTATTGGTGGATGTGTGCGCTATATAAAACTCCAATATTATTATTATGGTAACTCAAGGACTCTGATAGGTTAGTACATGGATCTGCACCACCCTACATTCAGAACCTGCTGAGAGAGTACACACCGTCCCGGAATTTACGTTCATCATCCCAACACCTGCTATACTGTCCTCGGACCAAAGCTTCATATGGAGACAGAACATTTTCATTTATCGCACCCACACTATGGAACATATTGCCTCTAAACATTCGAACCTCTCCCACCGCAGATGTCTTTTGTTCTAAACTCAAGACATTTCTATTTAATTTATCATACCAATAACTTTTGCACCAGCACCCCGCTTATTGTTTGTCCTGGAGAGAATTAATTAAGCGTCTCGGAATAGTTTTACTAGATAGACGACGCTATACAAATGCTGGACAAGTAAGTAAGTAAGTACATAATACAAAATGCCTCGCCCCTGACTAAGAGTTGAGAGTATCAGCACCATATCAGACAACAAGAGTCAATTTCAGACGATTATTAGATGGAGTGAGAACAAAAAGCTTTTAAAACTAATGCTGTTTGAAGTTGGTATGGTGTGATGTCACTACCATTGATTCATGCATTGTTTCTAGACCTGAATATTTCTTTGTACCTTCATTGTGATTCTACAGCGCAAACTGTCTTCCTCCGGCTCCGATGATGTTCCATTTTGTGCCTGGCACCCAGTGGTGTAAGACAAGAAAAAGCTTGGTGCAAACACAAAACAAGCGTATGCTGACCTTGATGAGTTAGCCGTCCTGAGAGCTAGCTGATGAAGAAAAGACAAAATTACATTATACAAATATTGGATGCACAATGAGTACAATATTGCAGAATATAATCATGATGTGAAATCTGGAACACTCCAGACTGATGAATGATTATTTTCTGCAATATTGTATGTATAAAATGCATCATATGTTTTACAGACCCTCACTCATACATCCTTGTAATTTTATACTTTTCATAAAAAAATCATATATGTAATGTATTTCAACAATAAATAACAACAAGTTTGTAAAAATGTTATCATTTTATTTTCAACAATAAAGTATTAAATAAGGGAATAAAAGAGTGGGATGAGGTCTTGAATGTTCATTTAAAACCGACAGGGTCTGTGGCTGTGCGATAAAGGACCTCGCCCTCAGCCCGATTGATATCCTCTCTTAACCAATCAGAACGATAAACTCTCCCGAGAGTTTATGAATGGCTGATAAAGACATAGTTGGAGCTGTTTAAGTCTGCTTGGCTAAAGCTAAACATGTTGGCGGGCAAGCTTTTAGCGCCTAACGCAATCAATACAAAAGTGTATACAGTACTCAACGTGAAATCTATTAGAACGCGTGTGTGAAGGTTAGCCTGCGAAGCAAGCAACCTAAAGCATCCTATATTTATCAATATAGGACTCCTATATTAAATTTTGGACTGTCGGAACAGTGTACATGATAAAATATAGTATGACACCTTATGCATGTTCCACCCATCAATGACAAGGATATACGTGTAAGTGCGGTATTAACAATAATGGTTGCAAACTCAACAAAGTTGTCATCTGGGTTCAATTTCATGGCTATGCTTACCAAAGAATTCTGCGCTTACGGTGCCCTGTGAAGCACATAATTCTATGGGCTGTAAGCCCAGAATCCCACGGTAAGCAGAGGCATGAAATTGGGCCCTGGTTTAACCCTCCTACTGTTCGCAACATTTTCAAGTGAGTTGACCAACCATTTGAAACCATTCAACTGCCAAAGTTGTGTATGGTGGCACAACTGTGCACAGAACTACATGTAACTGTGTACTGTGTACATGCATTCCCTCATGGTATCATATTGCAAGGCTGGCATAGCTTATCTATCATTCAAAACCACAGTGAATGGTATTGAATGGTCAGACAGCAAGAGGGTTAAAGGAACTTTCAATTACAAAATTGGTACTACAAATGTAACAAGAACACTGTAGAAAGCTGACCATTATTCTGTGCTGCATGGTGTAAAGTGCAGCAGAATGCCTTTGACATGATTGAGAGGGGTTTACGATACATGAGTCGTGCCAGTAGATTGTTTGAATGTTTTTATGTTCGTAAAAACAAACTCCAGCAAAAAGTTCTTTCTTCTAAATTTGCCTTTTAAATACGTGATCTGCAAGAACTTTGGAAAAACCTTTTCAGAGTTTTACTTTCTGTTTCCAAGAAAAAATGGTTACCCAAATCTGTTGATTTGTAATCTCAAACAATGCAAAGAAACACATATAGAATGCAGGCCTGTATGCTTCGTTCTAGAAAGGGAAAGGGCACCAAGGCATTCTCTCCTCAGTAAAGGGCACCCTATGAGGAAATTGTAAATTTCTATTGGAGCATTTCAAGGGCACCAAGGCAATGACCAGGGGGCATCGAGGCAATCGCCTCCGTTGCCTTCGTGAAGTATCAGGCCTGAGAATGCACTCAAGCCTTTTTGCATCAATGATACAATAAAGATATTTTTATCAAATGAACTAGTAGGCATACTTGTAATCAAGGTGCACCTTTCTTACCCCATGATCTAACGGCTCAATGTATAAATCCTCTCCAATCTTTGATAAACAGTGAATACTCCTTCCAAACACTAAACAGAGACAAAGAGGAAAAAAGTAAATACATACGAATAATTTAGCCCACATAAATAGGGCCAATCCACTACGTACTATCTATGGGAGTATGGGGCTAGCATTAGCAATAAATGTAAATGTACCATGTGAACCTTATAATGTATATTATTACTAAACAAAACCTAAACAAATAATAATAAAGGAAGTATTTGGTTTCACAGCAACACAGTAATGACAGTAAAGTTGTCAGTGAATGTACTGCCGGTTCACATCAATTCAATTGTTTTGGGCGTGTCGTGGCCGAGCGGATAAGAGCACCGGACTCAAGCTCTGGTGTTTCTGTTCAGCAGAGTGTGGGTTCGAGTCCCGGTCGTGACACTTGTGTCCTTATTAAGCAAGACACTTAACCATTATTGCTTCGTCCTTCGGATGGGACGTAAAGCCGTTGTGTTGTGTAATGCACGAAAAAGAACCCAGTGCACTTATCGAAAAGAGAAGGGGTTTGCCCCGGTGTTCCTGGTTTGATTGGCTGCATATTGCGCCACAGCACCTTGTAAACCATTACATGGTGCTATGTAAAGAAATAGGTCTCAAAATTCAAAAAGTAGCTCCACATATATACCTTGCAGGAAAATACTGACTGTTGAAGCGCCTTGAGCGTCACTGAGTGACGGATATGAGCGCTATATAAGAAGCCACTATTATTATTATTATCTGTACACCTGAGGGAGCAGATGGCACCTGAGGTGAGGGAGCAGTTGGCACCCAAGGATACTGTCTAACTCAACTGTACTACTGCACTGGGGTGGCTTGTTTTTTACAAAAGCAGATTGCCACCACATGAATTAAAACAAAATTTTATTGTGTACGTACCTGACCTGATAACTTTACCTAAACTTATAGTTACACAATAAGTCCAAACTTATTGTGTACGTACATGTACGTACAACTACATGATAAGTTATCGTGCACGTACACAATAAGTCATATTGTACGTACAGATCAGATTAAGTTATTGTGTACGTACAGATCAGATTAAGTTATCGTGTACGTACACGATATAAAGAGATTATGTTATTCATTGGTGCTGGTGGCAATACGCTTCTGTTCTGTAGTTTACCACACCTTATTTGAATTTGTATGGTAATTCATTGCAAAGACTCTGTACTGATTCTGACTTTCGACTAGTCCCACGGCACTTGTGAAGTTGTGTGGCCAAGCTGAATCCCCCAACCAAAGATTCAGCTTGGCCACACAAACAAGATGGGCTAACTTTCGTCCGACCAATTTGTTATTGTTGAATGTTGTAACTTGTAAATGTAAGTCATGACTGTATGTGGTAAACGTGGTAAACAACTAAAAACTATACCAGCCAGACGCACGTACGTAGACGAATATCAGATCCCGAATATTGCAACTTCACTTGCCATTGAATATGACCGGCATGAAGTTGGTTACTTATTTGACGTTTGACGTTCAATATCAAACGAGTAATAGTTACCGGTTTGACATTCGTCTTAATTGCATGTTCTATACGAAAATATAAATCGTTCATTTTCTAGTGGTCAGACCCTTTTGGCCGGGCACTTTTTGGTACAGATGAATATAGGAGGGTCCAAGGAACACTTCAATGGTCAGTTTGACCCGGCCATTGGGGTCCTTCTATTTTTTATTTATTTTATTATATTTAACATTTTTGTCATAATTATGTTTAATACACGTTTTACTATCCCAATCGTAACGGTCAGTTTCTTGTGGTCAGACCCTTTTGGCCGGGCACTGCTGGGTACAAATGTGTAGAGGAGGGTCCAAGGAACACCTCCATGGTCAGTTTGACCCGGCCATTGGGGTCCTTCTATTTTTTATCTATTTTATTATATTTAACATTTTTGTCATAATTATGTTTAATACACGTTTTACTATCCCAATCGTAACGGTCAGTTTCTAGTGGTCAGACCCTTTTGGCCGGGCACTGCTGGGTACAAATGTGTAGAGGAGGGTCCAAGGAACACCTCCATGGTCAGTTTGACCCGGCCATTGGGGTCCTTCTATTTTTTATCTATTTTATTATATTTAACATTTTTGTCATAATTATGTTTAATACACGTTTTACTATCCCAATTGTAACGGTCAGTTTCTAGTGGTCAGACCCTTTTGGCCGGGCACTGCTGGGTACAAATGTGTAGAGGAGGGTCCAAGGAACACCTTAAGACTTATCCTACATGTGGGGCATTTCAACATGTATATTTAAACATATGACAACATTTTAAAATATAATGAAAATAAATAAAAAATAGGACCCCAATGGCCGGGTCAAAATTACCATGGAGGTGTTCCTTGGACCCTCCTCCATAAGGTTTATCGCGATTCAGAATCGCAATGGATCATGGGAGGGCAGAGGGGGCAAATGCTACAGTCGGTCGTCGTGCGCGAGTTCCCGGGTTGCCCCCTTTCACTACACTATCATGCGCGGCAAAACAGCGCCCTCTCTTGGTATTTTGCTATTCGCGATAAACCTTATTCATCTGTACCAAATAGTGCCTGGCCAAAAGGGTCTGACCACTAGAAACTGACCGTTACAATAGACACAATCGGCGACTCCGAGCAGCGGTGGTCACGTGACGTATAGTGGGTACAGAATCATAACAAACCATCGCGCGACATGTGCGCAGTGTTTAAGCACGGGGGATAGTCGTAGTTTTCCGACAGCATAGCTGAACGGCAAGGTATGATCCTTCTTCCATCGGCAAGGTAAGGCAGAATGTTCAAAAAGGTTCGTTATATATTCTTTCTAGCAATCTCTGTGCAATTTAGGCTCTGTAATTTATGTGTAATGATTTGTGAATTTGTCAACATGGACCCAACTTGGAGACAGCTGGCGTTGCTAACGTACGTATACTCGTCAAAGTCGTTCTTTGTACGTGTGATCCAAAATGCAGGCCACTCTCGCATGCATGCAATATCCTGCCTGTGACAGTTCCTAGCACTTGCAGCATTGATTCACTCATAGAGAAAGGACCCACACTACTCAAGGTTTTAAATGAAAAACAGTAAAATCTTAACAACAAAAGTTGAATAATAATTATAAATGTTTGTTTCATTTCAAATATTAACCAGATGTTTATTGTCTTTCACTTTTTCAGCATTTGGGTCACAGTGTTTGACACAGTCAATAGTTACAGATAATGCCTCACCATTGCATTGCATATGACTGTCACAATACTTCAGATGAGCACACTGAACTCTCCTTTCACAATCTCCCATTGCATGTAAATGATCGTAAGCTACTTCAACATTGGTTCAACAAGATTAAAAGAGACAGGCGCCATGTTGCACTGACAAATTCTTCAAAAATATGTTCAAGTCATTTCAAGACAAGTGACTTTACTGGAATAGGGACCCGACGAAAGCGACTTAAACGTAACGCCATTCCGTCTAAATTTTCATGGACACAGCCAGGTCCAGGAGACATATCAGATTCTTCTGATGAAGATGAACGACCGGCTATTAAAAAGAGGAGAGAAATCCAAGAGGACCTTGATGAAGAAACTGACTCAGCTACCGAAGGAGAATGTGAAATTTTGGATGCTCAAAAGCCGTCTTTAAGATCTCAATCAACTCAATGGAATGAGGATGATTTTGAGGTGGATACTAAGTTGCCGTGTAATCATGCCTTCAGCATCAATCATTTACTCTCTAAGTGTAAGAATGAAAGGATCGAGCATGAACTATTTATGCATTTCACTGGGATGGCATCATATGAGAGGTTCAAGCAGTTCTTAAGGTTTGTTTGTCCAACTTTGGACAATGAAGATGTGATCTACTGGGGAAGCAAAGCGAGTAAACAACGACTGATTGATACTGAACAGCTACTTAATGAATCGTCATATGAATTTCATGATGCAGGAGATGAAGAGAAAGATTTAATTCAAAACAGTTCATATAAAATGACAGTGCAAAATGAACTTTTGTTAACCCTTATGAAGTTACGAACCGGGGCCAAAAATCTGGACCTTGCAGAACGCTTCAACATTTCTAACAGTACCGTGTCAAACAAAATAATAACATGGATAAATCTACTGTACGTAGCACTGGGAACACTGAACATTTGGCCACACAGAGACATAATCATCCAAAAGTCACCTAAGGAATTTCAAGAAAAATATAAAGACACGGTCATAATCATAGATGCGACTGAACTAACTGTTCAAGTGCCAAGTTCACTTCAGAAACAGAGTGAGTGCTACAGCAACTATAAGCACCATACTACGCTAAAGTCATTGATTGGCGTAGACCCAATGGGTGGTGTGATGTTTGTTTCGCAACTTTTCGAAGGGTCAATAAGCGATAAAGAAATAGTAAAGCGAAGTGGGTTTCTCACTGTTTTAAAAATGAAACTTGAATGTGGAGAAATCCTGCCAGGGGACGGTATCATGGCAGATCGGGGTTTTAATATTGGAGAAGACCTTCAAGAACTTGGGTTAAAATTAAATGTTCCCCCCTACCTGAGGGAAAAGGGTTGCTTCAGTGAAAAAGACATCATACGAGCTCAGACTGTGGCACAACATCGAATCCATGTAGAAAGAGCCATAGGAAAAGTCAAAAGGTTCAGAATTTTCCAGTCATTGATCCCTGTATCCATGTTTGGAACTATAAACCAAATTTGGACAGTAGCTTGTTTGATTTCAAACTTCCAGAACCCTGTTATTTCTGATGGAGGAGACGAGTGATTTTACATTGTGTTTATGTTGATGATCTGTCTGGCTCAAATCTGGCTTTCTCAAGTGTAGTTATTATTGGTTGTACCTTAAAGTACATTTTTTTTTTTTTTTAATATTATCAGTATTAAAATGCAGGTGCTATGAATCAAAGTATAAGATTGTAGGACTAGGAGTAGGATTGAAAAGTAGGATTTTGAACTTTGCATGGTGTAAATACTATCTAGTAATTTTTGCGGTGAGACCATAATGATCTCCCAATGAGTTGGGGTGGTTCTGAACAAACAATGGTATTGAAGACGATCAGAGCATACTAATCGAAACGTTGAGTTGCTAAAACCACCCCAACTCATTGAGAGATCATGGTGTTACCTCAAACCAATATATTATAAAGATTGTTGTTAATGTTAATTTACTGCCATTCATTGCCTTAAAAGTTAAATGATTATGTTTCCACGTTGTCTTTATTACCAGATCAAGGATATTTAGTCAAATTATAGGATGTTTTCATGTAACTGCAATAATTGTCCTCTTGCCAGGCATCATACATTATTCTATCAACTCAAGGTAGTGTTGAAAATAAATAAAAATTGTAGATGACATACTGTAGATGGTATACTCTATTCAGTACATGATAGTTATTTTGTTGAATACATGAATTAAACTTACAATAATACTATTTGTTCGGTGTCAACCTGGTTTTCATTTATTTATTTTGTCAAATAAATACAACTGTAATAGACATATACTACAGCATTTTTTTTAAAGCACATTTTGACAGAGATCTGATAAATGGAATGGATTAAACACAGAAATCAGATTGTTGTCCATTTTCTTTTCTATGTTGACAGAGATCTGATAAATGGAAGAGACTTAACATAAAAATTGTTCAATTTACTTAACAAACTATTCCAATATTCTTCATCAAACAGTATCCTTATTACTGCCATCTCATGTGAATCACTTAAATATACAACAAAGTCACACCATGATAACCCTGAGATTGCTAATTGTCCTTGGACCTGATCGTAATACCCATGAGGATGATTTTTCATGAGAGAATACATGTTAGTGTGTCCTTTCTTTAAATAGAAACCTTTAGAGGATACAGCTTTCTCGAGAGAAAGTTCTTTCTGAACAAGTGGACACTTTATCTCCAACAGTCCAAAGCACTCCTCCATGGATGGATCATACACTTTGCCATCTGGTGTTGCCCCAAGATGCGGCATATCTGGATTTACAAGAAGCCCACTCTCGAAAACTCTGAAATTTTTGATTTGTTTGGCACATTCCTTTGCATACACATTCCTCGCAGTTTTCTCATTGGCTTGGCCATGTGAAACAGATCGTATGCTGCCTAAATTTCTGCTGCAAAATACTGCTTTGAAGAAAGACTCTGTTGGCTCTTTTACTCTCTTATTTACTTTCCCAAAATTGGATGCAGTTAAACGCAGCTTTCTCTGCTCACGCCACTCAACACATTGTGATTGTTGCACCGTTCTCTTCTCTAAGCTTATGGCTTCACATAAGCTAATTTGAAGCTTATCACGCAGATTGTCGTCTATATCAATAAATGACACATTCCTTTGCATAGCAATAGGTAGATCTGGGAAGCCTTTACATTCATGTGGTTGTTGAACCGTTGACCGATCCTCACTAAAAAACAGCTTAACTTTGGGTCTGCCGTGATCTAATAGTTGATAGGAAAGGCAAGAGCCTAATGGTACGGTTCCCAAAGGAGTGTCCACTTTCATGGCTTGTTCCTGGTCACTCAGCAAGTATGAGAATGGTGGTGCGTCGTCTAAATCTCTTAAATGGGATGCTTCGTCTGTAACACCTATCTGGGATGTAACACATTTCATCATTGCTGATCTTGGATCATAGAGCTTGCAAAAAACTGGGGCCTTTTTTCTCTCCCCAAGTTTCATTCGCTCTGTTTCTGGCTTTGCAAAGTGTGTTCCCATCACAGGCAAAGACTCCACTGACTCTTGTCTCGGAATATGCCACTCCTGTGGCCTACTGGTTTTGCTAACATCAATCGGAATTTGTTGCAAATCATCAGAAAAATAATCCACCATTTGATAAAGTAATGCAAAAATGTGGTTACAAATTCCTCCACAACCTGCAATACAGGAGCAATGTGCTGTAATTACCTGTGCCCTCCCTTCAAATGATAGAACTTTCAAATGTAATGAATGAGGAGATTCATTCTTCCTCATGCTTCGGTGGCATCTACCGTGAACAATATGTTCTCCCAGGCCGTGGCCTACTGACGCTTTGCCTTCGTCCGGTAGTGACTCCAACACTGGAGCAACATGCACATCGTGTACATACCTCTCCTTGAAAAACTTCCAGGATTTTGTGCCACTGTTTTTAGGAGCTTTGCCAAACCATTCCGACAAAGTTTGGCCGTTGACACTGGGCACACTTCCGATGGATTTAGAATAGTTGAAATCGTTTTGTAACCAACAAATGCAACAACAATCATGACCCTTACAACAGTGGCACTCGGCTGACGCCATGTTGTTGCCATGCACGGCACTTGGTTTGTTTACATTGTATACCCACTATAGGTCACGTGACGCCGGTCGCCGATTGTGTCTATTGGGATAGTATTATTTAAACTTGTATTAAACATAATTATGACAAAAATGTTAAATATAATAAAATAGATAAAAAATAGAAGGACCCCAATGGCCGGGTCAAACTGACCATGGAGGTGTTCCTTGGACCCTCCTCTACACATCTGTACCCAGCTAGCAGTGCCCGGCCAAAAGGGTCTGACCACTACAAACTGACCGTGTATTTTCTCTTTAGCTTAGGACTGTGTACAAACTGGTCAAACTGGTTTCCCATAGGACTGTGTACAAAACTGAATATCAAACTGGTTTCTTGTTTGACGTTCGAATGTCCAACGTCAAACGTCAAATAAGTAACCAACTTCACGCCGGTTTGAATATGATTAATTAATTAATTGATTGATTGAAAATTAAAGTTTTAAAAAGTTTTAAATAAAACATGAAACAAAGTTATGCTTAAAAACTTAAAGAGTGAGTTGCAGTTCAATTTTCTTTCTCATAATTGGCATAACAAAGGTATACCTTTAATGTTGCTTCCAGGTATCATGCACTTCATTATTTGCTTTGTCGATTTTCCTCAATATTTTGGTTCAATGTGACGTGCATGATGGTTTGACATTAGCCGCCATCTTTTCAAGAGTTTCTTGTTAAGTTGCAAGTTGAAGAAACGTAACTTTGATTGGACGTACTTGACGAGGGCTTGCCTTTATGACCAATCAAAAGAGAGGTTTCATTGAACTCACTTGAATTGATTTGAGCATGCGTGTGAGACAACTGAACTAGATCCCAGTCTTCTCTTCATAGATGATTACACAAAATTGGAACAAGGGTCCCGTCTACCCGTTCAACTACACGAAAAACAATCCTCGCCCACTTCCCCGACGGTCCACTCATCTTTCTACAAAACACAGTCGTAACAAATCCTTTCTGACTGGAAAACATGGTATGTCAATGTTTGAGTTTTGTTTAATTATCAGTTGAAATAATGTTTTAGTACTTGAAATTATTAAGCAAATGATAAAGCCGATATAGATACATGATAAAGCTTCTCCAACACAATAAAATAGTAATTAATGGATTCCATATATATTAATAATTCACACAATGCGAATAAAAATTAATTTTGTTCAATATTCATGAATTGAATAAATGTAACAAACCGATTAATTTAAATCATAAATGTTGTCTTAAGAAAATCTTCAGAAATTATACTGCATGAAAACGCTACGACTAGGACTGGAGGAGTAGCCCAGGTAATTTTGGACTCCGTTGCATGCAACGCGACGGAGTCCAGGGTGGACCATGAATCGCATGATAAAAAGGTGCTCTGTCATTGCGAAAAAATTTATGATAACATTCTTTCATATTTTTACCTTTTTGAGGAAGCTGAAACTTGACTCACATTTTCTTTGTGTCCTGAACTTTACACCTGCTCTATTCAGAATTGTAAATTTTATCCTTGGATGACATTATTGTGAAAATAAAATGGAAATTGACGCATTTGTTGCGACAGCCTGAACTGACAGCTTGTGAACCGCTTGAGAATGTTTACGCGCATGCGCCTTCTTTGTAGATGCTGTGCATATCGCGCATGCGCACATGAGCCTTAACAGTCAATTGGTACACGATGGTCACATCGCTAGTGCATAACTCGGACTTATTTTCGGAAATAATGTCATCCATGGATGTATTTGTTAGTTGTGAATTCATAAAAAGTGTAGTTATGGACACCAAGAATATATGAATGGAGTTTCAGCTTCTCAAATCAGGTAAAAATATGAAAAATGTGTACCTAAAATTGTGTTCGTATTGTACAGGATCTTTATACAATGTACCCAGGACGTCAGTGCAGTGGCACTGACTGACGTCCTACCAGGGCTAGGACTAGGAGTAGCTTTGTAAACATGCAGTACAACTTAAGTGGAGCTACGTAAGATGGGTGACATTATTCAAGTAAAATTAATCGCAGATCCATATGCTTCCAAGTTCCATTGTAATGTATTTGTAACATCATCATCATTCTAATTTCATCATTCATGAACGTGAGCGGAGTTCAGACAACTCGTCCGTCGGACAACTCGACAGTCGGACAACTCGGCCAGGTCAGACAACTCGGCCGGTCTGACAACTCGACAGCTCGACGGCTCTGAATGGGTGTTATATATACCGGAAAACTACTGGAAAACACCGGAAAACACCGGAAAACTACCGGAAAACACCGGAAAACTAACACCGGAAAACTACCAGAAAACTACCGAAAAACTACGGGGAAAAAATACCGGAAAACACCAAATTACTGGTGTTTTCCGGTATTTTTTTCCGGTAGTTTATTTAATACTCTCAAATTTTTCCCACTTAAAAACATTCATACTACTCCAACCTACTTCACTTTATTCCTTACATTTGGCAAATTTTTATGGCTCACTAAATGATGAACTCGTTCAGAAGTGATGTTTTGAAAATGGCAAACAAAAACGGTGTACAAAAATTACAATCAAGTTCGTCGTGCTTGTTTTGGGGGCCGCCATCTCACTTTTGATTCGCTGCCTGTTAATCGTGAGAAAGTCAGGGCACCCGGCTGATCTGCTACATGTAAGTCATAAATATGCATAGGGTGACGTCGCACGCTAACTTACATTGTATGTTGCTCACCCAATGAACATGCAACTCGTGAAGCCACATTCAGCGTCACGGGTATAGTTTGCATTATCATTTTTGATGGGCAAGTCTCAAGCTACAGTACCGCGCGACGTCACCTCATACATATTTATGACTTGGCAGATCAGCTGGGTGCCCTGACTTTCTCACGATTAACAGGCGGAGAATCATAAGTAAGATGGCGGCCCACTGGCACGACGAACTTCAATGTAATTTTTGTACACCGTTTTTTTTTGCCATTTTCAAAACATCACATCAGGTAGTTTCATGTAGTTTCCTGTATTTTCTGTTATTTCCCGGTGTTTTCTGGTGTTTAGTATCACCGCTCTGAATCCTTGACCTCACATCGGGCCACATTTTTTGTTAAGCTAAGCGGTCAGCAATCCATGACGCAATCCCTATGGGCGGGTCGGCGGTTTAACCATGGAAGTAGAAATAGTACCTCAATGGTTTAACCAACTAAATGTGTTCACTTAATACCTCTACTCTAGAACAGTCTTACATGTAGCTTGCCCTGAGTGCTTTGGACGTGTTGGATGTTTTCATAAAAAGTTATATAACCTATTAAAAGCTTTAAAAAGATATTTCAAACTTGCTCCGAATTACTTCCCTTGGTTTATACTGAGTCGCGGCCATTATGGAATGATTTCAATCAAATCACAACGTCATCATCTGGCCACGGAATTTGGGATAGTGTGTGTGCATTCGCGAAATGTGTAGCAACTATGATTGACTTTCACGTCATTCGCCAACTAAACTTCTTGAAGCAAAATATTTAAAGGATAAGTTAGTGGTGTACAAATGTAGTACGATACAAACTACATTTTATATCAATGTGAAGGTGGAAGGTGTCGATACTGTGTAAGCCTATTTATACGCTGTACTGGTACTACTTGTTGTTTATACTAATTAATAAAAAAATAAAATGATTGTTAATATTGATACCAATGCAATCTACAATGTATTTACTGAGCTTCAAAAACGAGCACAGATGAGCGTGACAATCGTGAGACCACACCCTCTTTCATAGTTGCTGTGAATATTGTGGGCGTGGGCGCAAGTTTTCACACACGTAGTCAACTGGTACAATAAGTTACAACGGAACAGGGTCGTCAATTTTCATGATCATGTTATGTGGCGATGAAGAACCCTTGGCCTTTGCTGTATGTACTGCGGCCAGCCCATTCAATCATGCAGCTTACATTAACCCTCCTACTCTTGGTAACATTTTCCAGTGAGTTGACCAACCATTTGAAACCATTCAACTGCACTGGTTGTGTATGATGGCACAACTGTGCACATAACATGTGTGTACTGTGTGGATGCATTTACCACATGATATTACATTGCAGGCTGGCATAGTTTATCTACCATTCAAAACCACAGTGGATGATATTGAATGGTCAGACAGTAGAAGGGTTAATGTTTGACCGTGATGATACATTAGTTTTATTAAGTTCTCATACCCATACATATCATAGACAAAATTTACATTTTAAATGGTAAATCCAACAAATTCAGAATGATATATATTACATTCAAATTTTGTGCTCTTGCAGTATTCTCAAAAATATAAATTCAAGCTTGCTTTACACACAGGTATTGTCCATTATATCAAGAAGTATGCAATACAAAGAAGATATTTGCATATCTTGTATCGCAAATATCTGCAAAGATATTTGCAAAAGTTGTAACAAATAGAACCACATTTTTATCTTGTGAGATTGTTTGGGGTAATTATTTTATGATTGATGTGGTAATTTTGAGAAGAATAATGATGCATTAATTTGTTCTTGCTGATTAGTGACTGAGTGTTAATTACTTTTTTCCATCATCATTACAGTTGGTGCTTGTGTTAGGAGACCTACACATTCCACATCGGAAGAGTGGCCTGCCAGGCAAGTTTAAGAAGCTCCTCGTCCCAGGGAAAATCCAGCACATATTATGTACAGGCAATCTGTGTACTAAAGAGTCCTACGACTACCTGAAAACACTTGCCAGTGATGTACATATCGTCAGAGGTGATTTTGATGAGGTGAGATGTATATTAAATACATTGTGGTAGATGTATGTCTGAGGTGATTATCAAAAAACTATGGTACTTGTAGCTGAATTAGTGAGTATACTACAGAAAAACAATCCATGTCACAGTCCACAAAAAACTTGTTGAATCTGGGTTGAAATGTATATTGTATTTCTCTCCATTATTAACGTATGTTTCTTGACTGCTTTGAGTACCATGGTTAAAACTATAACTCGCCTCGGGAAAATAGAATGCTGCGGGGATCACCGAGGGAGTCGCAGTTTTAATCATAGCATGAGTAAAAACGGTCAACATTTGTTTTATAACACCCCAAACTAAGACGGAGTGATTACTCTTTTATTCCATTCATAAATGCCCATTTTTTGTTAAAAAGCAGAATAATGTTGCAAAATCTGTAAAACTTTTCTGTAATTTTTCAATTCCTGCTCGTTTTTGCAAAGGGTCAAAGTGCATGTGACGCTCATCAGTTATGCGTACGCCTGCGTATTAATATTTTAAATGTATGTATTGATTGCGTTACGTGTAAATAAGTGCATGCGTACCACCCGTATCAACGTATTTATATCACACACTTAAACATGGCCATGAGATCTTCTCTCCACCAACCAGAATGGATAAACTGTCCCGGGTATTTATAAATAATCTTTTTCTTTTTACTCCTCTTTTTGTTGATATTTAGAATGTGTCGTATCCAGAGCAGAAGGTAGTGACAGTTGGTCAGTTCCGTATTGGATTGTGTCATGGTCATCAGGTCATACCATGGGGTGATGTAGAGAGTCTTGCCATGGTTCAGAGGCAGCTAGATGTAGACATTCTTATCTCAGGACACACTCACAAATTTGAAGCATTTGAACACGAGAATAAATTCTACATCAATCCTGGCTCAGCAACCGGGGCTTTCAATGCATTAGAAAGGTAAGTTTTATAGCCCTCACCAATCCATGGTAAATGATTAGAAACTACGCACTTGTGGCCACATTGTGTTTTGGACCGTTGTGTTGTTGTACATTGTGCATATAATTTACAGAGCTGCCAACTATCCCTGATTTTGCAGAAAGTTCCTCGAAAATAGTCCAATCTTTCCTTGTTTTGATGAACAGATTTGACAATCTTCCTGAGTATGGAAATGTATTCCCTTGTTTGAATGTAATTCTAAATAGCTCTCTAGTTTTTCTACAAAATCTCCCTGATTGTAAGAATTGGCGACTACAGCTACAGCTATGATTGATGGTTAGGGCGTTGCTAAGGACGTCCTATACTTCAACGCCCCAACCAACAGTCTTAGCAGTAGCTGTAGTAGCCAATTCAGACACGGCCTATGTACATGTTCAGTGTGTATTACTGTTAAAAAGACTTTCGTTTTAACCCAACACAAAAATTTAATTACTTTCTCAGGTTTTAATTACGGAGCTAATTAAAATGGGTCACATATTTAACAGGGACTGTTTAAAAGAGTTTTCCTAATAGTTATCAGTTAAGGTTAAGTCAACTGTGATGAGACAAAATATTTGGATGATTTCATGTACTTTACAACTTTCTGCCAATTATCATGATGATTATGACAAAATGTCTGCCCTCCTTACATCTGAATAATTCTAGAAGACAGGACCTAGTACCCTACATTTGCTTAAAGGTGCTGCGTACGTTTGATAATTGGAGCCTACTGATTGTGTTAATCCTATATAAATGTAGGTACATACAATAAAACTAACCTGTGAAAATTTCACTTCAAAAGGCGGTCGCGTTTTTGTGATATCACCGAAAAACCGGAGCGAATATTTCCACGCAGGAAGAATATTCCCCATAGGAATACACAATCTGTATAAAAAAGTGATATATTTGTCCATAACCGTAGTACTTCGAAGTTAAACATTTCTCAAAATTCATTATACTACCCAAAGCTGCTGTACTTCTTACCAAGTAAGTTTTTATTGCCATTAATTTTCAGAGTCATTACCAAACGTGTACTGTGCCTTTAAATACAGTTTGTATTCCAGGGGGAAAGTTATAAAGGCCTTGTCACACAGGGCATTTTCTTACAGGCAACTTGGAGGCAACCAACTGCACTGTATGCAAAAGAAACACTTCAGCAGCACAAGCATGACAAGAGACATTCTTCTGGCTGTAACTCACTATCCCCAAGAAATAATGAGAAAACTGAAATGTAAATGGATTTTCTTTTTAGGGATTGCCTGGAACTGGTTGCCTGTAAATTGCCTCATGAGACATGGCCTTCAGAGCGCATTTTACTAGCCCATAGCATTTACACCAGGCATGGGTTTAAATTAATACCATATTACATAGTCTTGAACTGTCCAGTTGGTGTCAGCTACTTTATTTATCCTCCATTCACAGCAGTATCAGCCCTTCGTTTGTCCTGATGGATATTCAAGCATCTACAGTAGTCACCTATGTCTATCAACTCATGGGAGATGATGTCAAAGTAGAGAGGATAGAGTATAAGAAAAACTAGACAGTACAGTAATACAGCAGCTTGTGTATCGTTACATATCAACCACTCGTACTCTACGTCAAGTGCAGTTAACTCAAAACCCCTGCTGGCCTTTAAAAGGCACCCTGCTTAATGCAACAAAATCCACCAGCAGGAACATGTGTTAGCATGTACAAGTCAAAATCTGAAGTTATTCGCCTACATTCATGGTTGGTATTGGAGTGAGGCTGTAATGTTCACGATCTCCCTCAGTAGATTAATTTATAACATACATCAGTGAAAATGACTAATAGTCTCACAGTTTACCAGCACTATTTCAATCTTTGAAGCTCATTCATCAATTCAACAAAAAGCATTCCCGTCATGCGGTTAAAGTTTACTGGTGTAGCGCCCTCATGTGTTTATATTCAGTCAGTCAATTTGTTTCACCCTGGTCTTTGTTGGTTTACCTACATGGAGGTCAAGTAATCCAAGTGCGGACACCGGTAAGAATTACCCATTGGAATATAACCCATGGTCTTGGATAAATATTAATCCAATGCTAATGCGGCTTTACAAAACCTTTGTATTCAAGGATACACATGTAGGTGGCAGACTCATGAATAAGGCAACTTTCAATCTCTGGTGATGCCAGGATGATTTTATGAGTGACTGATTACTGTTGTTTAATCATGTGGCATTGAACATCACTGAGTATTGTTAACATCAAAGTGTAAAGAAAACTATATGGACTTGTATATACATGTACATGGCTTAACCAATAGATGATCATAGTTGGGCCCAATTTCCTAGAGCTGGTTAAGCAGAAAGTATTGCTTAACTTTTTGTTGCTTAGCTAAAATACCAATTAGCAGGATACCAATCACAGATGATACATGTGTCATGGTATTTAGGCTGATAACCTTTGTCTGGTAAGCATCATTTTGTTGTGCTTAACTACTGTTGGTGCTTAAGGAGCTCTAAGAAATCAGGTCCTGGTTTCTACTAAGTTGCCACCGTTAGGATACATGTAGTATATTTTGTGTGGTGTCTACTTTGCTCAGCCTCACCACCATGGGCAGCGCGTTATATCCATACCTCTAGTCACTAACCCCTGGTAGGGATGTACTGAAAGACAATGCTGATTGGCTCCCAAAAGTGACTATGCGTTCACGCCCGTTTGGCGCTTGTAGGATGCTTAGTATGTGGGTTTTAAAATGCAAGTATTCTGACGCAATTCCATTTCAAATGAATCATGCTTTTACACGGTCACCCTAAACTGCAAAGTGTTGGGACGTATCATAAAATCAAGAAGACTGAGAGGGGACCAGTTACTATTTGACTTGATGCCTCATTTGCAGGCCACCATACTTGAGCCCGTAGATTGGATCAGCCACAGGCTTTATTAAAATGTGCCAGATGCTGGCACATTTTAATGAACCAGTTCCGGGGGTTATGAGCGAGTAAGGCATGCTGGTGGAAAAATGGTGTGAGATCGATCAACCCTGGGAACAAGGTTGTACTTTACTAGCTTTTTGATTGAGGGGCAGAGTTGCATGTCCAACCTACATGTACTAACCTCAGTGACATTGCTAATCATTTGCTATGGTGGGCTGGCCCTTAATGGATTGCACTATTAGTATACTATTTTAGGTAGAAAACAAACGGCCCATTTTCTAGGCTACATGTATGCTTACCTAGGAATTCTGTGCTTATGGACAACAGAATCACACGCTTTACTGGGCGCCGTAAGCACATCATTCTGTGGTAGGCATGGCCATAAAACTGGTCCCATGTTATGAGAAGTTTAATCATGTTTTATCATTGACACTATGATTTTTCACAATCATCATAAAACCAGCCAGTGGCATTTTCATGGAGAGCCACATATGTCTTAAAAGGCATGATTGAGATTTTAATTTTTTTCACCGTGCTTAGCTTAAATCAATCTGCAATACTAAAGCCACAGTTTGCAGTTTAAGACCTCTCACATGATTCTGTAAAAGTTTTAACCTACATCATACATTGACTCACCAATTTCTTTTAAATAATTGGCTTATTACTGGAGTAATTATTCAAAGATATGTGTCTCTTACTAAAATAGCAAAAGTGAGATGCCTTACGTACATGTATATATGCACATCTGAATATTGCATTCTTACATAGCAAAAGAAAAGCACACTGATTTATATAGGGCTTTTCATAAAATCTGAAAAAACGAATTGATCTACATGTGAAAACCGTTGACGATGTTAAATGATAATGTAGTATTTTTTATTAAATCTGTAAAAGTATAGCTGTTTTTCACTTACATGTACATGAACAATGTATTTCTTGCTTTGTGTTATTCTTATCATTTTTTGTTACATTTCATTGTCAGTATCAATGGATTTGAAAATAACACATGTACATACCTAAACATGCTCAAGGGGAAAAGTTATAATTTTTGTTTCATAAGGTTGTTTCATAAAGTTGCATCACCCGTTTATTTGCCAAAAGACCCCAAAAGTAACAGCATTTTCTCATATGTTACAAAACCCAAAAATATTTTTTTGTATGCCATGCACAATGCTTCAAATTGTTTTTACATGGCTGCTGAGAATGTGAGATTTAAACGTTGTGTCCTATCAATAACTCATTTTTTTTTTTTAAACTAACCAATTGTTGTCAGGTTTTTTTGTGTGTAGTGTCTCAAATGAAAGTAGCTGTATGTATCCAATATTTAAATCATTTTTTTTACCATAAAAAAAATTGGGCGATGCATCTTTTACTATGAATACAGACTTTTGGATAGAGTCCTGTTTTATTGATTTGTTTATTTTACAAAAAAGATACACATTGTATATAAAAACCAAATAAAGAAATTAATCAATGTGAAGAAAAGTGTTTCAATTTTGTATGCATATAAATATACCCCCCCCCCCTCTTTCTTTCAAGGAAAAATCAAAACAAATGGGCTATATTTACATGTATGCCATGTGAGTATGGTTCTTTCCAATCTGTGGTTTAAAGGGGTACTGTCGTCATGATAATAGGGGGTCTGTGACCAGACATTATATTCTGAACTCTCACCCAGTTACTACACACAGGTGCACAATAATAATGACAGCGCCCTGTAAAGCTTTTTTTTGTAATACGACAGTTAATGTTCGCATGTAGTAATTGGGTGAGAGAGCAGACTATGATCACAACGACAGTGTCTCTTTAACAATTTCTTGTACTGTAGGGTGAAATCCTCACATTAGGGCCCATTTTCCCACAGATACTTCCAGTATGTTAGTTTAGGTGAAATCTTGTGGCCATTTCGGGTCCCTGGTATGAATGTGTATAGCCTACTCACACTCCATGGCAGGCAGGTGCACCACACAAATGCTGAATACATGTACAGTGCGGATTATGACATTATGAAACCAACTTTCTGATTCAGTCTCCATTCACTACTTGCACGGATGAGAAGAGCTTCATTTGTATTGTATTTATGTATCTGTTTGAATGCAAGTGTCAATTTATTACCATGACAATACAGAGTTATATAATGCTTCTACTCACTGCAGTCCCTAGTTGGAGGCTCTACATGCAAATGGCTGACCACGAGGAGTAAATAGGCCAGAAGAAGTCAAAATAAAGGCTGGTGATAACATTATTTCAGCATGAAGTAAGAAAAAACAGTTTGGCACTAGAATTTAGAATTTCCGAACTCCCAAGTGTTTTCAAAAATTATATAAAACATAAAACTGTTTAACTACAACAAAAACACACAAATCAAAAATGGTGCAAACACTAGGACTGGATGAAAATATGCTTTTTTTAAACAGACTTGTTCAATATAGTGTAACTTTCCCTTTGACGCACAAGGCAAATTTTGGAGGCACCAACTGCACTGTACATACGATATACATGTATGCAAAGAAACAATTCAATAGCACAAATATTATATATTTTTCTTTGTGAAAATAACAATAAGAAAAGAAGATGATAGCAAATGTAAAAATTTGCATGCATAAATGTCTAGATGAAATGATGTAGAGAAGATCATTAGAGAAACCTCAACAAATTGTGTACACTGAATCTTACCCTTATCCCACTCTTCCCCTTCCCTACACCATTACGCCACAGCAAACTATTTATAAATGGTCTCCTTTGATATTACAATGTTAATTTAGATTATACAAACACACACAGAAAAAAGATTAGTTCCCTTCATTAAAGGATGTGTACAACATTGGTAAGATTGAAAATTTACATGGTATAAAGATGGTCATGGTGGAAAACTTCCCTTGAAATAGTTTTTAGGAAATGAGTAAAACAATAGTCTTTATCACGCAGGATAAAATCCGATGTTTGAAAACAATTTAAAACATATACATGTAATGGGGTTTTTCACTGTTTTTCTCATGACTCTGAAGACCGATTTAGCTTAAAGGCCCTATACACGATTGGTAAGATCGAAAAACACAAATGTTCACAGATTCACACATAACTTACATGATTTAAAGTAAGTAATGGTAGAAAGGGTTCCTTAAAATATTTCTGCCTGAAATGCTATCGTTTCTGAGAAATGAGTAAAACAATAGTTTTTATCGCGCGCGATAATAAACTCCATGTTTGAAAAACAGAAAACACATAAGGTCTTTTTTCACTATTTTCTCGTGATCTCGATGACCAATTGAGCTCAAACTTTCACAGGTTTGTTATTTCATGTATGTGGTTGATTACACAAAACATGAACACTGTCTGTGATTATTTTGTCAGCTCTGCCAATCCTGTATAATACCTTTAAAAGCTTTCACAGGTTTGTTATTTCATGTATATGTTGGGTCACATCAAGTGTGGACAAAAGTCTTTGGCAATTACCAATGTTGTAAGCACCCTTTAATACCGACACACATGATCATTAAAAAATTATTTTAAATTAACTTGCATATGTTGGTTATTACCAACTGTTATACATAAGGAAATATGTACACCCTGCTATAATAAGTTATCATTCAATTGCATTGTTGATCATTTTGAATTTAAAACATGTGTTAAACACCTACAAGTGTTACACGATTCACACCTCAAACTTTACTCTTGGCGCAAGACGTTGTCCATTATCACTCCACCATCGAGATTTGCTCCGCGCCGCGCACACTACTATCGAATAATAGAGGGCGCTGTTGGGAAAACTTGCATTGGTTTTTCTGGCTTCCAGAGAATGCATTATATCGGTGAAATAGTCGCTACATGTATGCAGTGTTGAGTGCGCATGGTTTTACTAACTCAACGTTAGAACGTCTTGCACCAAGACTACTCAAACTTTGGCGAGCTGTAGCACTACCTCCATGTAGGTTACAAAAAGGAAAGACAAGTAAAAAAAATTCAAAACTTGATTCAATTATGAAAAATCACTATATTTTATTACTTGAAACATTGTGCATACAACTACAGATGCTTCAAGTATAAAATTGATTATTTCAGTGACTCAATATTTATGAACTGAATAAAAAGCCAATGGTCAAATGGTATTTTAGTTGGTATCCTTAATTTTTTTGTTTAGCTAGTTTTAGTCTTTTTAAGCAGCTCTTTGCAATTGTACCAAGGACCTTAGTTCCCACTGGTCTTGGCCTTGCGCCCCTTCAAAATATTCCCATTGACTAAAATTTAAATTTTCTGATGGACGAGTTCTTTGCAAAAAGAAGATGGCCTTGGTTTTTCCAAAGATGAAATTCAAGGAGATTGCAAGTCCATAGAAAAGTTGCAGATAAATTGTTTGCAATCAATGGGATCCCCAGAAGCAGTTTTGATGACTTGTCGTGGCAGCTTTGGATTTGTTTTGCCCTTCCTCATCACCAGAATTTTCTTGAGACTCTCCTTCTTTCTCAGTTTTCCCACGAGTAACAGTTGTCTTCCGTAGTGGGTCGTAGTAGAGTGACACTCCTTGCATTGACTCTGCTAGGTTATCATCGTCATCAGAATCTGACTTGGTGTCATTTTCTTGCGGACTGGCTTCTTTACTATCATCCTTAGCATTTTCTACATCATCTTTACCTTTGACACCTGTCTGACTTTTGCTGTCATCATGACCTCTGGCTTCAATCTGACCTTTGCCCTCATCAGTAGCTTCTTGACTTTTGTCTTCTGTTTCACCTGCATTCTTCGATTGTTGACTAGGTCTACCATCCTCCTCTGCCCCCTGTTCTTTGGCGGTGTCTTCATATCCCCTAGGGTAGTATCTGTAGTCTCGATAGGGTTGGGCTCTTGAAGGTCGCGGAATGGTGGTCGATTTTTGCCTGACAGGAATTTTAGGTGGATTTCTCCAAACACTTGGGTCTGCTATGAACTGACGTTTCCGTGCTCTAAGAAGATACTGCAGGTAGCGATCACATTCTTCCTGTGTGTGGAACCCTGTATTGGACAAAGTATTTATACCGTTGGTAATTCATGTCATATAGAAAGTATTCTACGAGAGTAAGATTTGAAGCTTTCTACATGTATAATGTGAAAGATAACAAACAAGAAGTCTGTTTCCAGGTACATGGTAACAACAACCGTGTATTAACCCAATTCACCTGATGTCATCTACACAATAATCTTGGTTGGACCATTTTTGGAGTCAGTGTTCCCAGGTTATGTGAGCATTTTAGGCGATGCAGCGTGTACACGTTTATGAGTTGACTCCCACAACAGCAAGCATGACAGCAGTATCCGCGAGTGACATGAATTCATGATCAAGGGTCAAAAATAATATTACGAGTACAAGTAATAATCGTTTTGCCATTCTAAAATAAGTACAGTGGGTAGAGGCCAGTCAGACACCCTTAAAGTGGATCAAGAGAATGCAGAGTGGGCTGGTGCTCCAACCAAATTTAATCAAATGATAGCTTGTCTGTAAGCTACTGGATCAGTAGCAACCCAAAATGTTGGGCTTTCATTTCACTCTTCTTTGGGCTTCTGGGAGAAAATCAGGAATGGCCTTTGAACATTTATAAGTACAATATTTCTAAAAATAATGGCAAAGGAAAAATCACAAATTCTGATGATTTACCATTTTTTTTGTTAAAGATATTTATTAATGGGAATAACAGTGTGATGACCCGGTCTTCACTGCATGGTAATGACCTTGGTATAGGTGGCTTTTATATCACCTTCGGCTCAGTCCATTTACAGCAGCTAGTCACCAACCAGGTCATTACCAAGCAGTTGGTGAGGTCCATTACGGCCAGCCACGAATCAAGGTCTTTACCACGCAGTAAAGACCAGGTCATCACATTGTTTTGAAATCCCACCCTAATTGAAACCCTACCCACCGATATCAACTTGATGCTGCAGTAGCTGCTTGTAGCGTCTCTGCTGCAATTCCTTCATGTTACTCATACTATACACTGAGGCCGTGTGCCAAAGATACGTCTTCTGACCATTATCCAAGTCAGGATGCTGCATTGTGTAGCTATCAGTGAAACAGGATGGAAGGCTCTTGGATTGCTTCAGAGGGGCACGGTAGACGGAGTAAGGTTTGAGAAACTCAAAGTGTCCAGGTTTGTCGGGGGACACTCGGCAAGAGATATGGCAAGAAAAGGTCTGGTTGGTGGTACCTTGCCCTGTTGTAGTAAGAAAACAATGTTGTGGAAATGATACAAAAGAAAACCTAATCTAACCTAATGATGTGTCTTGGTGCTGTTTGTAGTAGGAATACAGCATGACTGACTGAGTCAAGAATAAACATACCTTCTGCTTATAACATACAGTTGTAAAAAACCAGCCCTAGGCCATGTAGGCAGGTTGTTGTGGCCAGGGACCAAAATCTGTTCACAAGTTATATGCAAACTTGTGTGCTCACCACAGCAGAAATGTTAGTAAACGTAGTTTCATAATTGATTAACAGCAGCGTTCTCCTTTAACAGTGGTCCGCTGACCAAATGCCAGTTAAAACACCTGAGGACCAGTTACAATTCTCTCCAAGTGAAATGACAAAGCTGACGAACCAGTGAAATGACAAACTATAACTGGTCCTTCTGGCCAGTCACTGGAAAAGCTAAGTGCAAACCCTGCACAGGGTTCTCCCCATGCACAAGCTAGCGTATCAGGCCAAACTGGCTCCCCATCCAACAAAGAGTTCAATATAAACTGTGCCTCATTGTTTTCAAGATCTTACAAGGTGATGCCCCAGCTTATTTAAGTGATCTTGTGCAATTACATGCCCCAGGGCATCGTGGCTTACGGTCTGGACGACAAAAACTCCCTTCAGGAGAAAATGGCGAAACATCAATGGGGGGAGAGAAGTTTCCAGATCGCAGCACCAAGGCTTTGGAACTCCCTACCTGAAACTGTGAAACTTTCAAACTCACTTGGCATATTCAAGAACAGTTTAAAAACCTACCTGTATAAAGAAGCATTTTGTTAACTCTACTTTTCTACTTATGTAATGCTATTTTATCTTTTGTATTGGTTGTTTATCCAGAGCAGCGCCAGGAGCGCCGCTTGCGGCGGATACCGGCGCTTTATAAGTTTCCATTATTATTATTATTATTATTATTAATAAGCGCAAATTGCATGCTGCTATGCGTGAATTGCGACCAATACAAAAACACAATATAAACATATACAGATTGCACAATAGTTGCCCCAGATTGCGCAGTAGGGCTTTTAAAACCAAAGATACACACCAAGGAATTGTGCCCTATCTATGGCTGTCATGGTGCGGTTTCAATTGCATACATGTATATAAAACTCAAGATACAACTTGTCAAACGTCTGGTGCAGTTTGGAGCGGTTAGATGTCAGGAAGGGACTCCTTACCATTATCAGGTGAACAAGAAGAGCGGTTAGTCTCCTCTCCACTCTGAATGGATGAACTACTGCATGAGCTCAAACTACGCTCCGTGTACTGTGATGGGGCTGTGTGGGATCGCCCATGTTTCCTTCTCAAAGATGGCTGAACAAAAATAAACAAATAACAAAATAATAACAGTAACATTAATAGTGGCTTCTTATATAATGCTCAAATACGCCACTCGGTGACGCTCACGGCGCTCCATGCATTTACCCCTGGTCACTGGGCCATTTATTGTGTTCCTTTAACCATCTCAGGGCTCATGTGTACAGCCTACTGCCAAATAGCACACCAAGCTTAACCAATCACAAGAACCATCTCTGTCCTCACAGGTACCCATTTACCACTGGGTGAAAAGAGGCAATTACTTTCCATGTTAGATTCTTGCTCAAGGATACAAATGTCATGACCAGGATTCGAACCTACATCCTGATGACTTTAGCCGAAATGCCTGATGACCCAGCCGAAATGCCATTCCACATGCACACATTTTTGACTGGTATCCTGCTCATTTTTGCTTAGCAGAAATATGTGAAGCAGTATATTCTGCTTAAAGGGAGGGTGTACTTTTAAAAAAAAGACCATGAAAACTTACTTGGTAAAGAGCACCGGAGAGCTGTTGATATCATAACACATTGTTAGAAACGACACCCTCTGAAGTAATGTAGTTATATAGAAAGAGGTTTTTCACCAAAACAGTTTGAATCTGAGAAGGGCTTCAGGCATAAAGCCTTTCTGAGGCATCTAAAAGCAAATAATTCTATGCAAAAAGGGTGTTTTTTTCTTTCACTATTTTCTTGCAACTTCGATGACCGATTGAGCCCAAATCTTTACAGGTTTAATATTTTATGCATGTTGGGATACACCAAGTGAGGATACTGGCCTTTGACAACCAAAAGTGCCTTTAAGTGACATGGCGAGAGTTTACCTGGTTGTGTTGCTTTGGTCGTCGGGGTAGAAGGACTCCATTAGACTGTGACGCTCCTGGTGAGTGCTGGTGTCTGGTGGCTGACCTAATGAACACAATTTTGACATCCAGATAAAATGCAACAGAAACATCAGACTGCTTTAAATACAGAAAACTTTCAAACTCATGCAATCTGATACTCATAAAATATCAAGTTATGTAAATGTTGCATGTAGTAGGCTACATGTGCAAAAAAGGGAGAGTTGTCTTATTTGAAATGATCAATGGCAGCAGTCATACTGGGTAAAATCCATTAGTCCTCAAATAATGCAAATTGCCCATAATTACAACAACTATTTGCTTGATATAAGCGTGTATTATTTGCTGCAACCTGCATGGCTAGTGTCTCTAAAGATTTCACACTTTACATGTAGACTGGTCCCAGCTACTGGCCTTTTTGAAACCACAGCTTGGGCTTGGGTTTACGCTTTCTCAGTTATTTAGAAACTTCACAGGGCTTCAATCAGGCGGATGGAGCCCGAGACCAAGCACAAGCTGTGGTTATGAAAAGGGCCTACAGGTTCTGTAGGGCCTAGATGTTTATCTGTAAGATAGGAGTCCAGCAGCCGATTTCACGAAACTTTACGCAACTGCGTAAGTCCATTTGCTCAACATTTATTGCGTAAGTTGTGCACCACTAATACAAGAAATCTTGCGTATGTGGACTTAACACAGTTGCGTAAAAGTTTCGTGAAATCAGCTGCTGGCATGATATTTGGCCCTAGCAAAATGCAGGAATATTTTGTCTGGCTTAATGGTATACACAGGCTTTAAAAAACATTTAAGGCTATATTTAAATTATAACAATTTTTCAGATTCTTCGGAAATCAGATTTAAAGTAGGAAGAATATATCATGCCAGAAAGACAGGCAATGGTCTCACACAGCAAATACACATTGGTTTTGCATGCATTGACAAATTAACCTTTTTGGTCCATGGCAGCTCAGGCCTGAAGCCTTTTTCAGATTCAAATTTCGGGGTGAACAAATATTACCTTGAGGCTTTCTCTAAAACTACATTACCAGTACTTCAAAGGGGATGTTTCTGACAATGTTTTATAATAGCAACAGCTCTCCAGCACTCTTTATCAAGCAAGTTTTTATGGTCATTAACTTGTGGTACATACTATCGTCTGTCTTTGTTACAGTACATACATAACACTTTTCAAATGACTTCGTAACCTCTGAAGGTCACAGATTAGTTATTAATTTTGATCAATCATGAACAGCTTTTAAATGTACAAGAAAAGACTGTGACAAAATAATTACTTTTGTCTCACTCTCCCATGCTCTAATCATCATGCAAAATGATCTTTTGGCCAACTACAATGAACTAGCCCTGGTATAGGCCTATGTCATGTACATGTAGCCTATCATGTAATGTACTTGATGCAGACTGTAAGTCAACAGTTGCTATATTGATTCCAGAAGCAACCACAGAATGTATCCACGGTAACTGGCATAATTCACGAACCTCGAAGCCTGACATCAGGTGTTAGAGCTAGAACCCCTAGATTTGCATCTAGTGTTAGCCAGAGGCAGGGCTTTTAGCCAGGATTTGAAAACAGGGTGTGCAAATTTGACAGGATTGAAAAACAGGGTGTCCAAATTTTGGGGGCAACTTGTCTCAGCTGTAGTTCTGACACTAAATTTGATCCTGAGTGCTTAAATGCGAGGCGTTCAACAGAGGTCCACGGGTGGGGGGGGGGGGGGGGGGGGGGCAAATGCAGGGGCATTAATGGAACAGTGGCCCCTTTTAAAAAGTAAATATTCTTAGTGTTCTAGACACTAAAAAAGTTGATATGTTGGTGTAACAGGCCAGACAAAATAGGGTACATAAATATGTAGTATTTTTTTATTTTAATTATCACATTCTTGACTCTTGAACCATACTTGGATTTCATTCAAGTCTTTTTTTTTTTTTTCCCTGTCAGTAGGCAGGGTTTGTTGTACACATGAAACTTGTTCCAACTAAAACATAAAATCCTTGGATGCACCAGGACTTTTATGGAATTCACACTGTCTGTTCATGTTACAATAAGGACACAATCAAGCACAATAAGGACACAATCAAGCACAATAATATTCCTTTTCAAATTATTCATGTTGTGTAGAGGGGTGTCTGGGTGTCTTTTGGACACCCTGTTTTAAATTTGGCCACTGTTTTATCTGTCATTTACATGTAAACGTATTGTAAGCGAACACCCAGTTTTAAAATTTCCAGCAAATATGGACACCCTTTTACAAAATCCTGGCAAAATAAACCTTGATTTATAGGGTAAGTACTGTTTGTAAATTATCATGATTATATATCCAAATTTAGCTGCATTTGGATTTGAACTTTGACACTTTAATGCAGTTTCAGGTAAATTGTGTACATTCCATAATATGCAATTAAGCGTTTCCAAGCACTTGTCAGGTACAGGTTTGTTGTATGACGTTTACGAGAAATTTACGAGCAAGACTGCGACTAATTTATATCCACAGTTAATGGACTGAGTGACAGACCTTTTAGCACTGCTGGACCTTCCTGATGTTGACATAGTTGCTGATCTACTATGTACTCTTTATCAATGCGACATCTGTAATCTGTTGTATGAGATATAAATGTTAAAAATAACATTAAAAATATGTATCAAACAATGAAACAACATTTCTTTGGAATGCCTGATAATAGCCGAGTAAAGGTGGTGTAGTAAGATTGAAACTCACTCAAGTTCTGAGTCAGAGCATGGGTTCAAGTCCCAGTAATGGGGTTTGTTAAGTTCTGTTGTTGTTCGTTGCCATGGAGTCAATTGGCAAGGCGATTACAACTACTCATGCACAGTAACCCTCTTATTGAGTGCAAGGTAATGAGATTTTATCCTTTAAAGGGTGTGCACAACATTGGTAAGAATGAAAATATAAATGTTCACAGATTTGCACATAACTTACATGGAATAAAGATGGTCATGGTGGAAAACTTCCCTGGAAATAGTTTTGCTTGAAATGTCATAGTTTTTAGGAAATGAGTAAAATAATAGTCTTTATCCTGCAGGATAAATTCCGATGTTTGAAAAGAAGTTAAAACACATAATTATAAGGGTTTTTTTCACTGTTTTCTCATGACTCCGAAGACCGATTTAGCTTTTCACAGGTTTGTTATTTCATATGTTGGGTCACATCAAGTTTGGATTTAGGTCTTTTGGCAATTACCAATGTTGTACACACCCTTTAAGGCTAGCAAGAATGGACACTATATTCATGATAATTCCTAGCATTTTTTAATCCCCATCTTGATCAAATAAATTATGAATGCTTTTTCCTTTTAAGTCATCGGCTTAGACTGGACAAAAATGATGAACATGTATGGGTGTTGTAGAGTTTGTGGGTTCACACTGCTCAATTCACAGGATTTACAGGCGTTGAAATTTTATTGTTTTCATTTAGGCCTATTTATTTAGTATGTGCTCAGTGTGATCACATATAACGCACAGTGTACAGTACATACATCAGTATGTGTGAGGCTACGCCATTTTCAGAGTGAAAACTGCGACCGCCTTGAGCAAGGCTACTCCTACATGTAGAACTATGAGGTTTGCTCCGCTGTCGTCTCCAGTTTCGAATAGGATTTTATACATGAAACCTTTGCTGTTCGTGGAGAGGGCTAGCGGAATAAACCTCATAGTTCTACATGTAGGAGTAGGAAATAGATGTCTGATTTTTTTTTAGGGTTTCCTGCAAAGTGTAGTTTACAAGTTCAAATATTAAAAGTACATAATGTAGATTTGTGTGCACAAACATGTGTGAACCCAAAAACACTTTCTTCAAAAGCAGCATACATTTCCAGCGAATGATAATTAGGGCCACTAGATATAGCGAGTAGAGTTGCACTCCATCAACTAATTTAAATTGACCATTTCACCAGGTAATACTATTACTAGCTGCTACTACTTAAGTACTTGTATGTACTACACTTACAGGCCTACCCATTGAAAAGCAAATGAAAAGCACAAAGACAAGTCTGGGCTACATTACACTTGAAGACTTGTGTAAGAAGAAAAGGCACCAGAGTGACTGCGAGTAGTATTACTTTTTTTTTAGTTTACTTTCTAATAAAAAATGTAGTGTTGTTACCCCCTTGCTTTTTTCACACAACATTAACCTGTAACTAGAATTTTCAGGAACAGCTAGCCGTCTCCATTCTTCAGTGTTTTCAGTGGAAAGACAAGAGAATGGAGAAAGCTAGTTGTTGCTTCATGTAGCTATCGCAAAGGGTTCGCGTTTAAGACATTTGCTATTCTGCCACCACACAAATTCGGGAAAATATATTGAAGCGGTGTGGGAATACTTTCAATCACATTTCAACAAAACATTCAAGGATTACTCTAGAATGTCTATATTTTGTAATTTAGGTCGATTTACTCACTTTTGTGGCATCAAACCATTGATTTCACGCCCGTTTTGAGAACCCCAACTTTCCGTGATCACGCGCTGGAAGTCGCCATTTTGGAAAATATTGCCCCTGATCGGGTAAAAACTTTTAAGTCATTTTGATGTTATATCGCCCTCTTGGGGCATGTAATGACCATGTTTTGCATACTATTGTAATCAGCAGACATCACTTCATGTAAATGGACATCGCCACGAAATTTTGAGAACTGTAAGTTGCCAAAAAATGTGTTTTTTTTACACTTAATGACAATTAAGCTCCCATTTTTTGGTTAAAAAGCAGTGTTACCAGGAAATTGCTCAGGGAACATTCAAATTTCAGCTATAAATGAATTCTTTGAACAGTTTTGTGCCTAGTTCGTATCATTTTAATGAGTAAATCCATGCCGCATAGCCCCGCAAGGAGCAAAAGCAAGCCTGTGTCAGGCCTGATTTTGGTGCAATCTGGCTCCTTGAGTACAGACTGACTGCATGAGTGGGCGTGGCACATGTTGAACTCATTTTGAGTACTAAAAATATGCGGCAGAAGAGTTCTGGTATTAAGTGTCCCTTTAAGAGCCATATCTTCATTAATCTTGGTCCGATTTTAATTTGCTTTTCACCATTGCTCTTGTCTTGAAAAGACCTTTCCAATGATGTATAGTTTATCTATATTGAAAAAAAATAAAAATATCAGGTAATATAGCTACTTCATGTTGTTGCTGCATGGATGGAGGAAGGAAGAGTTGTCAGATGCGATTTGATGATCGCTCGTTGACGTTACTCTTCGGAAAACTTAATTAATTGATGTTGTACTTATTCTATTGATACTGTGAATGTGATACTGATAGTCACACTAACCTCATTCTAGCAGGCAGAATTTGGTCGGGCCCTGCATGCCTTTAGCACCGTAATAAGACCACTAATTAATAGTTGTACTTCACTGAAAAGCTAGAATGAAGCTTGAAGAGAACCTGCGCTGTGGCGTAGAGCAGGCAGCAGTGCGTGTGTACGTGTGTGTGCGTAGTCTTGGTGCAAGACGTCCCTGTTCTGTATTTCCACGATCCGCCCCATTACAAATTGCCGCCAATAGAGGGCGCTATCATTCCACGAACCGCTATCACCCACGAACCGCTATCACAGGAACGTCTTGGGAATCTCGTCGAGTATCACGTGATACAATCGCTGTGACCTATATCTGCATATTCACATTGAGGTCACAACGGCAATACGCAAGCGTACGAACACAAATTTTAAGCCGCATAACGACCACAACAGACTGGTCACGTCATGTCAGCTGCTGTAAAATGTAGCAGACGAAATTGTATGGTCTACTATACTGACTGACACACTGTGTGCTGTTCTGTGTAGCTAGGACGGTCGGCCTCTTTCGTGATTTTTTGCAATTATGACGGCTAACTTTGCTGGCGAATAATGGCCTCGCGATACTCATCACACCGTACGAAAAAGGGCGGATGGTGTATAGTTTGTAACCGGCAGCTAGTAACCTGTAAGAGTTACGCCACCTTACTAACGAAAGCCAAGAAAAGGGCTTCATCAAAGATTTAAGTTAGATTGTCGGCGAGGTGATCGAACCATCTGTTTCACAATATTGGTACTGTCTGCCTCAAATAATCAAAATTCACATTTCCCTTAAGTACACACTCAATGTTGGAGTATGATGGGTTGAGGAAGCTGTCAAGTAGAAATGCTTAGGGGTTCGTATGGTGTTCCATATGTGCCACTCCTTTCCGTCGCCTTTTCAATTTTGTCCGTCGCCTTTTCAATTTTTTCTGTCGCCTTTTCAATTTTTTCCGTCGCCTTTTCAATTTTTTCCGTCGCCTTTTCAATTTTTTCCTTCGCCTTTTCAATTTTGTCCGTCGCCTTTTCAATTTTGTCCGTCGCCTTTTCAATTTTGTCCGTCGCCTTTTCAATTTTGTCCGTCGCCTTTTCAATTTTGTCCGTCGCCTTTTCAATTTTTTCCTTCGCCTTTTCAATTTTGTCCGTCGCCTTTTCAATTTTGTCCGTGGGTTTTTCCACGTGACTACCAGGTGACTATCACATGATTCTGAAATTGAAAAGGCGACGGAAAAATTAAAAAGGCGAGGGAAAAAATTGAAAAGGCGACGGACAAAATTGAAAAGGCGACAGAAAAAATTGAAAAGGCGACAGAAAAAATTGAAAAGTCAAAAGGCGACAGACAAAATTGAAAAGGCGACGGACAAAATGGAAAAGGCGACAGAAAGGAGTGGCACATATGGAACACCATAGGTTCGGGTTAATGTTTACAATTTTGCAATGACAGGTAACTACTCAATGAATGAAATGCACAGTTGTTTTTATTTATTTATTTTATTAATACAGATCCAAACACAAAAAACCTGTTCACACTTAGTCATTTTGTAGTTTTAAAATCATCACCACCCAAGTATACACAAATACAGTTAAAAATAAGAACGATATTTCATGTAAGGTTATACTATCAATTACTATACTATAACTTTCTATTACTTTAACTGTCAACTTTTACGGCACGCTCCGCCATTACGCAAACGACAGCAAAATACTAGTTACTACCATAAAATAATAGCTCTATGGTTACTACGTACACACGCGGGTGTGTCGATTGACGGCGACAAGTTCCATTCATTTTCCCCACACACGATTCCATGTGCAGCCACAGTACAATAATAGAGATCAGTGGTTCACAAACGCGGCAGGTACTAGACTGATCACGTGATTTCTTTCTTGCAAAGAATTATGCAAATTTCTACGTCACAGCGGAATGTCCCTGGAATTTTCCAGGCAGTTTGACGAGATTCCCAAGACGTTCCTGTGATAGCGGTTCGTGGAATGATAGCGCCCTCTATTGGCGGCAATTTGTAATGGGGCGGATCGTGGAAATACAGAACAGGGACGTCTTGCACCAAGACTAGTGTGTGCGGCGCTATACGATCTTTGGTGTAAGTTTAGTTTCATGGTTGATTGTTTACAAGTTATTTGACCTTTGACACGGTTTCCGTGCGACCACTTGGCCTATGCATGCTGTGTCAGTCTGATGGATATGATGCGGCATTATAGTTCCGAGGGCGGGGAAATCATAGTAGTGTTTTTTTCGTGTTGACATGGGATGTCCTCTGCCATTGCTGCGAGTGTGATACTGAGCCTGAGAGAAACAGATATTCAGCTTGATCGAGTGTGCTCTTGCTTGGCCCCGAATTTGCACAGAACCGTAGCGTAGATCCACTCAAAATACAGGGCGCACTCTGGGGCCGCGGGCGCACAGTGCGGGCCCTCACTCTTTCTTTTTTTCGTCAACTGCAAAAAAAGAAAAAGAAAACTAAAATGAAAGGCAAATAAAGCAAATTCCTAATTCAAAATGATTTTAAAATTATGTGTGAACGCTTCTAAAATGTCCTACTGATTGTACCAGAGAGAGCTTTTGTTTTTAACAAATTGGGAGCCCGCGGCAGGTTGAACGTTTTAATGCAAAAAGCGTGTTAAAATGCGCTATATAAGAACTAGTTAAATTATTATTATTATTAGATAAATATATTTTTCTACTTTTCTGCAAGCCGAAAAGCAGATTGGACGTTTTGTCACATCTGCTTTTACTGGTTTCCAACAACCCGAAAAGCCGAGTCGTGTACGTTTTTGGACCATTTCACTTTTCTGCTTTCCTGCTTCCCGGAAAGTGGACCGAACGTTTTTTTAACATTAGGTTTGAAAGTGGACATCTTTTTTACGCACCAACACTAACAGAAAAATTGCATTTTATTAGCAGTTAAATAAAATGGATATTACGAAAAAATTTAATCTACTTTTCAGGGGGACGAAAAGCAGAAAGTTGAAAAATGCTCTAGAAAAAACGTTCAATCTGTTTTTTCATAATTTAGAAAGCTGGAAAGCAAATGTCCACTTTTCGACATCCATAATCGAAAAAGAAGCTTTTGTCCACTGCGACTTAAAGGGACGGTATACGTTTCGAGTCACTCTCAAAATTAATGGCAATACAACTTTACTTGGTTAGAAGTACAGCAGCTTTCGATAGTATAAAGCATTTTGAGAAACATTTCACTTCGAAGTAGGCCTAATGTGGTTATGGAAAAAGATGTCAGTTTTTGCCACATAAATTGAATATAAGAAACGTTTCTGTCACCCAGCAAACATATCTGTATTGGCCCGATACTGGCGAGTACCGTATTAGTACTGTATGTTGTATTGGCCCATTACTGGTTGAGGGTTGGCTCACTACATTTGCACATTGGCATTTAATCGGCCCAGTACAGTTGCCATAACTCACCCAGTACAGGCCCAATAACGCTCATGCCAATGCTGGCACTTCTGTATTGGGCCATTACAGTTTGCCACTATTGGCCCGTTACTGGCCAGATATGGTCCACTGCTGGCAGAAGGTTGGCCCAATACTCTTTGCACATTGGCATTTAATCGACCCAGTGCAGTGTTGTATTGGCCCATTACTGGTTGAGGGTTGGCTCACTACATTTGCACATTGGCATTTAATCGGCCCAGTACAGTTGCCATAACTCACCCAGTACAGGCCCAATAACGCTCATGCCGATGCTGGCACTTCTGTATTGGGCCATTACAGTTTGCCACTATTGGCCCGTTACTGGCCAGATATGGTCCACTGCTGGCAGAAGGTTGGCCCAATACTCTTTGCACATTGGCATTTAATCGGCCCAGTGCAGTGTTGTATTGGCCCATTACTGGTTGAGGGTTGGCTCACTACATTTGCACATTGGCATTTAATCGGCCCAGTACAGTTGCCATAACTCACCCAGTACAGGCCCAATAACGCTCATGCCGATGCTGGCACTTGTGTTGGGCCATTACAGTTTGCCACTATTGGCCCGTTACTTGGCCAGATATGGCCCACTGCTGGCAGAAGGTTGGCCCAATACTCTTTGCACATTGGCATTTAATCGGCCCAGTACAGTTGCCATTAATCACCCAGTACAGGCCCAATAACGTTCATGCCGATGCTGGTACTTCTGTATTGGGCCATTACAGTATGTCACTATTGGCCCAGAAGTGGCCCGTTACTGGCCAGATATGGCCCACTGCTGGCAGAAGGTTGGCCCAATACTCTTTGCACATTGGCATTTAATCGGCCCAGTACAGTTGCCATTAATCACCCAGTACTGGCCCAATTCTTTCATGCCAATTCTGGCACTTCTGTATTGAGCCTAAACAGTATGCCACTATTGGCCCAGAATTTTGGCCTGTTAGTGGTCAGCAAGTGGCCCACTGCTGGCAGAAGGTTGGCTCAATACCATTTGCACATTGGCGATTAATTGGCTCAATATAGATTGTCCATTACTCACCCAGTACAGGCCCGATTTCAACTTGCCGATGCTGGCACTTATGCATCGAGCCATTACAGTATGTCACTATTGGCCCAGAATTGGCCTGTTACTGGCCAGCATATGCTGGGCCAATACTCTTTGCACTTTGGCATTTAACGGCCCAGCACAGGCCCAATTTCTCTATGCCAATGATGGCACTTCAGTATTGAGCCATTACAGTATGCTACTATTGGCCCAGAATGGAACGTATTGGCCTACTGCTGATAAGCCCCATCATTCAATCTCTACGGTTCAGTCTGATTCATGATAAGCATTAAAATGCTACCCCAAATTGCGACTACTGTTTCCTATCCATAATACTGCAGTATATAAAGTCCAAGCCAGTGCCAGCAAAACAAACTCTAAACTAAAAGCTATTCAATTAAATAATTAAATTGAAATTAGCACAATATCATCAAAGTATTGGTGGTTTAATATAATTCATGAAATTATACATTTGACATTGGAACACTAAACTTTAAAAAATTACAAATACAAAATTCATTACATGTATGTTACATTTAACTTTTAGAACAAGAACTTTAAGTTCAGAAGAAACTATTTCCGAATGATACTTTTTTTAAATTACAATCAAAAACAGTTATAATGACCTCACATTTTAACCCTAACACATGTCTTTCCCAAAGGCTTTGAGGAAGACTGTTAGTTTCAAAACGTGAGGTCCAACTATTTTTCCTCAATACCACAGGTTGACAAACAGTTTGCAACAGTTCAATTATAAAATGATACACTGATATAATAAGCACTGCACACTCAGTCCTTCCCTGAGAGTTGTGAAAGAAAGGAAAAATTCAATAAAAAATACAAGGGTCTTTGAACCCAGGACCAGGCAATTTGGAGCAGATATCTAAACCATTTTTGTTGTTAGTGGTCTTGTGGTGAACACATCTGCTTCAGAATGCCAGTGTTGTGGACATGTGGGTTTAAATCCCGTCAGAGTCGCTTGTGGATTTTTCCTACATTTCTTAAGGAGGAACTATTTTTTAAATAGTGGTTATACAAACATCAGTTTAAGGGTAAAAGTACAACTTTATTTATTTATTGAATAATGCGAGTACAATGTCAGAAAGCAGAGATTAAAGAATCATGTAGATATTGAAAGAGAACCTTGAAGTCACAAGATTAGATCGGATGACCCACATATCGGCTGATACATATTCATAACTATTGTAACATTTATTACATTTAACTGGCAAGTGAATTATTGACCCCTCAAATACTGAACTCATTATGTTACATTTAACTTTTTGAACGAGAACTCTAAATTCAGACAACTTTTTAGAACGATACTAACAATTTGTAGAAATTATCATCAAAAATAGACGGCCTCACATTTTAACCCCAACACATGTCTTTTCATGGTTTTGAGGAAGACTGGTAGTTTCAAAATGTGAGGTCATTGGACACATTGCCTTGGATCGGGCGAGTTGGTCTATGAAAAAGCATTTGAAACCGTTTGTTTGAAATGCATATGGTTGGATAAGATGTTTTAAAAGTAAAATATAATCATGATGCACACAAATATGCCTCGATATTGCACGGTTTTCCTTTTACGTCATGAACTAACACGGCACGCTATTTTGTGGAGTCAATATCATTATATTCTACTTTTAAAACATGTCTCTAATCATATGCATTTCATAAGAAACAGTTGTCAGTCATGGACCAACTCGCCCGATCCAAGGCATTGTGTCCCTTTAACTATTTTTCATTGATACCACAGGTCTTAAAAGGCACTGAACACGTTTTGTAATTTCAAAGACCAGTATTCTCACTTTGTGTATCCCAACATTTTTATGCATAAAATAACAAACCTGTGAAAATTTGGGCTCAATTGGTCATTGAAGTTGCAAGAAAATGATGAAAGAAAAAAAACGCCCTTGTTGTACAAATTATTGTGCTTTCAGATATGAATAAAAGGCTTCTGGCCAGAAGTCTTTTATTGATTTATTAATGTTGTATACTATCAACAGCTCTCCGTTGCTCATTACCAAGTAAGTTTTTATGCTAATATATATTTTGAGTAATTACCAAACGTGTACAGTGCCTTTAAGAATGAAAAACTTTAATGCATCTTTCAAGATACTAGGTCAAATATTTGGCCGATTTGACCCCAAAACTTTGATTTAAATGCAAATTGGTACTTTGATGGGGTCGAGAATGTTACAAGCTTTCATTTGAGTCATTGCACCAAAAAATCAGATGATGATAAATTACAGTAAATTAAAATACCGTCATCGTCAATATCGACAATATATCACGTGACCAATCCTTATGTGTTTTAAAATATAATATATAGAATTTTATCCTGACCGAAAAGTAAAACTATTTTTTTTTCTTTGTGGGAGATTGTTTAAAAAAAAATTGTTCACTTGAAAAATTCTGTTTAATGTTTGGTGCTCCTTTAATAAGCACCTTTAATAAGCACTGTACACTACAAGGGTATTTGCACCCTGGACCAAGCATTTTGGAGCGGATGTCTAAACCATTCTTGTTTTCAGTTGTTAGTGATGAACACATCTGCTTCAGAATGCCAGGGTCATGGACTTGTTGGTTCGAATCCCAATCTTAGTAGCTTTTGATTTTCCTACAGTTCTTGAGGAAGTACCGCGATGTTTCTAGTTCAATTAAACTTGAGTTTCTACTTCCTTTGTTATGAAGAAAAACTAGTTGAAAATTACATGTCGCCACATATTTTTTGTGCTTCGACTAGGTTAAACAAAAAAGTGGGGAACATCTTGGGGAATGTCAACATTTAGAAGGAAGTTTGATATCTGTTCACCCAGTCAAAACAAAGACATTATTGGCAATCTGGTGAAAGGAACTGGATTTCTCCAGCACTGGCTGAAAAATTGAACAAATTACTTATTTATTTCCCCCTCCCATGCCTCCTTAAAGACACTGAACACGTTTTGTAATTGTCAAAGACAAGTATTCTCACTTGGTGTATCCCAACATATGCATAAAATAACAGGCCTGTGAAAATTTGGCTCAATTGGTCATTGAAGCTGCAAGAAAATGATGAAAGAAAAAACGCCCTTGTTGTTCAAATTATTGTGCTTTCGGATAGGAATAAAAGGCTTCTGGCCTTCTGGCCTTTTATTATCAAGTCTTTTATTGATTTTTTAATGTTGTATACTATCAACAGCTCTCCGTTGCTCATTACCAAGTAAGTTTTGTGCTAATATATATTTTGAGTAATTACCAAACGTGTACAGTGCCTTTAAAGAAATGAAAATTAAAACCGGACTCCATCAATCGTTAAAGCGTTAAAGCAGAAGGGGTGATGGGGCTAGTCATCATCTGATTGATGCCCCACATCCTCCTTCTGGAGCTTTAACAACTGCCTCCTTTTCCTCCCCCCGTACCTGTCGCCCGCATTCCTCAACCAGCACATCACCTCCCGCTCAACAGCTTTTGAGGTTGTATCAAAGTTGGAATTCTTCACAACAGCTTCTAGAGTTTAAAAGTAAAATGAAGCAAAAGTGAACAAACCAATTAACTGTGTAACTATTAAGGCAGAATGATGGTAAAAAAATAAAATTATAATGCCGGGCTCATACTTCATTTGAAAGCAAAGCAATAAATTGTGACATCATACATTTACCGATTTTTTTTTATAGCAATAAATGATAATTAACCTGGGGTTAAATAATTTTGTTGCAATTTGACCGAAAAAAATAGATCTCGATTCTTCGATTTTGAAATTTCCCGCCCTGTACTGGTTCCCGGCAAAGATCCATTGAAAACCACAATGAAATTCACGATATAATACCAGCGGACGTGTAAACCAGCTTGGGGTATTGTGAATTGTGTGCACGGACGGGTACGAACTTTACAAACAGCCAAAGTTATTTACCCTAAGTTTTTCCCGCTTCCAAAAAGCACCTCTATATTGTTGGAACGGCATCTGGCAACAGCATGGCCTTATACTTCATGCCAAATTGGTTGTGAATGCCACGTTCAAAGCATTATACGTTATACGTTAGAGGTCAGATCAGAATACGGTGTGTGTGTGAGTAGGTAACCACATTCAAACCGGGAAACTATAACAAAAGAGGACAATAGGTCCACGGTTGCTATCACAAAGGAAAGCATTGTGATCCACGGTTGCTATCACAAAGAGTTGAACAAAGGAGGGTGCACGATTGCAGGCTGTTACACACTTGTGTGTACATGCACATACTGTGTGCACGAACACAGCGCATCAATGGAGTCAAAACTACTCAAAAATAACTCTTTCCATTCCGACCACTGCAAGGAATCATCACTACATATGATCTATAACCCGCAATGAAAGGACATAGTAACATTTTAGAAACCAACAATGAATACAAGCGGAGAAAAAGGAAATTTTTTTACTCACACAAAAATCAGCGACTTGACGCTCTTCAAAACAACCCAGAGAAAGAATTGAGCGGGAATGGTGTTCATTAGAGGCACACTCTCGTGAAAAGTGCGACCTATTTCATTCTTAACTTATTTCTTATAAAGGTTTATACCAGTATACCAGTACCCTTCAATCAATTATCGCAACAGACACCACAGGCTATCCCCACTGGGCGTGCTGGGCGGGTGTACTGTTACACGTACATGTACGTGTACAGTAGGGTTGTGCAGTGACTTCCTGTTACTGATGACACAGGAGGGACTGACCTTACCTCGTCAGCTCAGTTCAAGCTATAAGCACTCCTCTGGGGTTTTCCCTCACAAACTTGAAGTTGGATAATTATAATAAGTGGCCTGCACTGAACACAATGTACATTGTAGGTCATGGTCATACATATGCACATACAGGTAGGTTTGTGCTTGTACAATGTACATCTAGATTCAGATTATGCACTCGACAAATGCTGTGAAAGTTTAAACTTTAGGAGGGGGGGGGGGGGGGGGGGGGTAATACTCAGCAAGGAATTCATTTCTACTATTTGTAGCCCATAAACAAAACTCTTCAATCATACATCTTTGTAGTTTTTACTCCATAAAACACTCAACGCATACATACAGCTGATTAAAGCCCTATTACAATAACAGTATTTAAACAAGTATTTTGTTCAATCGGACTGAATGTTTATTAAAAAGCCTAAAGGAAGAGACACACGAGCATCTTTGAAATCAATCATATAATTTCACAAATAAGGCTAATACACACAGGATATAAACACTTTAGAGAACAATTACTATACTTAGGTTATATGACCCTGATAATTAAAATCTTTCTGAGCTACGAACATTGGGGATATGACAATCACCAAATTCTCTGGTATGGTGGACATTAAATTGTAAATTATTCTTGCAAACAAAGAAAGTACTTAAGTTCTAAGAAATAAATATAAACAGCACATAAGTTTCAAACGGAACTTGTAGTTTTGGTAAATACTTAATTTGCCATGAGCACGAAACTGCACGATTAATATTTTTATTATTATTATTTTTTTTTAACAGGAAGCCTATTTGAACAATTCAATGCTCTTGCACTACCGCGAGCAAGAAAATTAGTGTAATATGCACATGTTGTTCTTGCGAAATTTAGCACAAAAGTCAGAAAAGTAACGCCATCTCTAGTATTTGCTTGAACATTCGTTTTAAATCGTCAAATGGGCAGTTCAAATTAAATATTATAGTTATTAGACAACGTGTTATTCGAGCTGAATGTTAAGCCACATTTGGTTTTTCTTATACCAAGTAGGCCTAAATGTTTTGCCAAGACATCCGTGTTATGCTTTATGAATATTCATCCATAACAAAGTTTAAAGTGCGTACAATTATTATTGGCACGTCAAGGCCACCTAGTTTACTAAAACAAATTGTATAATTTGACAATTTACTGACGATAGGTTAAACATTTTTACAGTATTTTAATTGTTATTTTCCGTGGAGGACTTCAACAAGTGTACTTCTAAAGATTTGATTAATTTCTTTTGCTGCTCAATTTTGCCTCAATTACAGTGTATGGACAATAAAAACTACAGGCTAATCAAATCAAATAAATTGGAAAACAATATAAAAAAAAAAATAATTAAATGCATTGAAACACTACAGGTACTATAACACACTACTCATGTGCATATTGCAAGAAAGGATACTGACATTATTAAAAAATTTGGGGAGTATTATTAAGCATGCAAAATTTGAGATGTTATTCAAAATAAACACTGCGATCGAAATAGGCATCCCCGAAAAAAACATCTAATTCAAATTTACCAATGGCATATACCGTGGATTTAATATTTAATTAATAGTTCTGCCATTTAGTATATAAAAAAGTAATTGTTACTGACCTATGTCTCCGAACCGATTATATAGGGGATGCGACTTCTTCCAAAAGGGATGCGAGTTCTTATACAGATTGTTGTAATGTGACCGGGCTCTATCTATATAGGCCATGATTGCACGCGATCGAGGACTAAGAAGAGCCAGGACAGACCCGAGTATATACTAGCCGGCGTCAATTGCGTGAGTGGACGGCCGAGCACGAAGCACATCAATGTACCAACCTCGTACTTGTGCAATGAATGTACATGCTGGGATTTGTTTGATTTTTTACTGTTATTTTTCTTTGGCTTCACCTACGATGCTAAAATTATAAGACAAAGTTCTGCCTTATGATATAGAATCATTACAAAATTTTCATGAAGTTCGGACTAAGCATACTCTGCATGCAGTTATTGTTTTGGAAAATACTAGTTATATCACTGCTAAGCCTAGAAATGAAGCTGTTTTAAAAATTTGCTTGTCATTTTTATCTGAAATTTTAAGACCTAGATTGCAACTTGTAGTGCGATTTCATGACCAGATTTGTATAAGAGTAAAACAAACTTTAAGAAACATATTCGAGAATTTTCTTTTTAAAATTTTGCTTGTCAATTTCGTTTGGTTAATTCACCAATGATGTTAGAATTTGTTTTAAATCACTCAACCTTATTCTTTAATATTACATAAATTTAGAGCCAGTGTTCTGTTTATGGGTGAACTTAAAAATAACGGTTTAGAGACTATGCTATGTTGCTTGACAGTATAAGCCGAATCTTCAAAAACCACTAAAAAGAACCCTTATTGATAATGGAAAGACTCGGGTTCTTATAATTGTCTACGGAGGAATATAAACAATATTTGTGCTTAAAGGGTCACGGTATCTTTAACAACATAATTTTTAAAAAGTTAGATAGGCCCTATACCTGTCACACAAAAATAATAATGATATGTCAAAAAATTGATGTAATCAATTCAACAAAATAATCTAAACAAGTTTGTGAACCACCTGCCCGAATCCTGAAACTTAAAATAATTTCCAATTTAATGCATATAATAGAGAAGTAAACCTTATTATGGAGTCACAGCATAAACTGTACATACTAAATAACATGAGAAGGTCAAACTATCCCGTTGTAATCAGCTACTTCGTGCGGAATAGAGCTAGTTGTATTTTTTTTATCTATTGTTTTCCTCCCTTGCCTGTCTGCTCCAGTCACCTTATGGGGAGCGGAGCACCGCTGGGCCCCACGCCAGTATACCGGCGATTGCATTTGTGATCATCACCGGACTTCCTATACCCTTTCAGGCCCTGGGCCGGCCAACCGGGTCCCTCGACTTGCTCAGTCAACTTACTTACTCTTTTGACAAACACAAAAAAGCAAAAAATGTGTCTCATGATAGAGTCTTCCCAACATCAATACATTCCTGAATCATAATTTTTCCAGTTTGTCAACTTATTGACTGCAAAATACCAAGATTCATTTATATTTCGAATGAACACGTTTTATTGTTTAACCAAAACTAGAACGAGTTTAGTCAAATGAGTCAAATGTAGCGCCCTCCTGCGCTTTGTAGTTACCAAATAATTATTATCAAATTTTGTTTATTCTATTTAATTTGAAATAAAATACTTACAAACCATTCAGCGCTTAGAAAACTCCTCTAACTTCTTAACTATATACTTGAAACTTAATTTAAACCAAAAAAAATACAACATCTTTTATTTCTATTTTTTCAACATTCGGCAATTTTTTTACAAATAAAATGCACTGTATGCGGTATGGTTAACACACCAAGTTTAGTTACGCCTGCAATTTCCACAATATTTAATTTAGATTGTTTTCTCTTAATAATTTGCTTTGAAGAAGTCGGTTTATCAAATTATACGTTTACAAGTTTTAAGCTTGCTATTTTGGGGGTGTTTATTCATAGAATTGCGTATGCATGTCAAGACGATTTAATGACCATGGCACTAATGTAAATCGCATTGATACGTTTGTAAAATGCGCTATAATATGATAAGAACTATTTATTTTTTAAATTTGTTTATATTGTTTTTAATTTAATGTGTGAACTTAGGCTATTTATTTATTTATTTATTTATATAATTACTTCGTTCGTTTATTGCCATCAATCATCAATATTTACAACAGAAGGCACATAAATATACAGAAAGGTACAATAACACGTGCAAATGTTAAACACAATCATGCAAACAAAAATAATTAGATGGAAATCAAAAATAAAATTGTGGGCAATTCAAAATATAATTCAGAACAAAAACAAACCTCAAAATTATTCATATTACAAACAGAAGACTAATTAATGAACATCAGAAAGTAAATTTAAGCTTGTCGTTTTTGGATTAGCACAGGGCATAAGAGTACTTTGGTGAAGGTTTCTTCACATAGGCCTAATCTGCTGTTTTCCATTAGGATGAATTTGTCAGTTTTCTTTTGTAAACTTTAAGAATATCACCGTGATCATTACATACCCTTTGCCGATACTTCACATCGAATATTCCAAATAATTTTATGCAATTTACCAATTAAAAGTAAAACTATATCGTCTGTAATATGAATACCAAGAATTCTAGCACAATCAAAGAGATAGTAATGCTGATTGCTAATTATAAGTACTTTTTGATGATATTTTCTACAAATAACCACAAGCATTATAACATTTGTTGCACTCTATAAACTTACAAAGTAAGCAGACATTGTCGTTGTACTCGTCCTTAGTGGGGAGAGCTCTATGTTTTAGATTTAACCACAAATCTTCCATAAGGGGACACCGACCATTTTCCCTAGCCCATCAGTAAAGGTTTTCAACCATTTTGCCAAAGTAGTACGGCCTTGCCGCTACAAAACCAGTATTGGCCCAGTACAGGTTTTCCACCAATTTGCCAAAATGGTGTGCCGCTATACACAAAAAAGTATTGGCCCAGTAAAGGTTTTCTAACATATTGCCAAAATGATGTGCCGCTACAAAACCAGTATTGGCTCATTAAAGGATTTCTAACATATTGCTAAAACGGTGTGCCACTACAAACCCAGTATTGGCCCAGTGTAGGTTTTCTATCATATTGCCGAAATGGTAAGCCGCTACAAAACCAGTATTGGCCAATTAAAGGTTTTCTAATATATTGCCAAAACGGTGTGCCGTTAGAAATCCATGACAGCCCATTTAAAGATTTCTAACATTTTGCTGAAATGGTTTTCCGCTACAAAACCAGTATTGGCCCAGAAAAGGTTTTCTACCATTTTGCCAAAATGGTGTGCCACTACAAAACCAATATTGGCCCAGTTAAAGTTTTCTAACATATTGCCAAATTGGTGTACCGCTTCAAAACCAGTATTGGCCCAGTAAAGGTTTTCTATCATATTGCCGAAATGGTGTGCTGCTACAAAATCAGTATTGGCCCAGTATAGGTTTTCTACCATTTTGCCAACATGGTGTGCCGCTACAAAACCCAGTATTGGCCCAGTGTAGGTTTTCTACCATTTTGGCGAAATGGTGTGCCGCTACAAAACCGGTATTGGCCCATTAAAGGTTTTCTATCATATTGCCGAAATGGTGTGCCGCTGCAAAACCAGTATTGGCCCAGTAAAGGTTTTCTATCATATTGCCAAAACGGTGTGCCGCTACAACACCAGTATTGGCCCATTAAAGGTTTTCTAACATATTGCCAAAACGGTGTGCCGTTAGAAAATCCATGACAAGCCCATTAAAAGATTTCTAACATTTTGCTGAAATGGTTTGCCGCTACAAAACCAGTATTGGCCCAGAAAAGGATTTCTACCATTTTGCCAAAATGGTGTGCCACTACAAAACCAATATTGGCCCATTAAAGTTTGTCTACCATTTTGGCGAAATGGTGTGCCGCTACAAAACCAGTATTGGGCCAATAAAGGTTTTCTATCATATTGCCGAAATGGTGTGACGTTAGGAAATCAGTATTGGCCCAGTATAGGTTTTCTAACATATTGCCAAAACGGTGTGCCACTACAAAACCAGTATTGGCCCATTAAAGGTTTTCTATCATTTTGGCGAAATGGTGTGCCGCTTCAAAACCAGTATTGGCCCATTAAAGGTTTTCTACCATTTTGTCGAAATGGTGTGCCGCTACAAAACCAGTATTGGCCCAGTAAAGGTTTTCTAATATATTGCCAAAACGGTGTGCCACTACAAAACCAGTATTGGCCCATTAAAGGTTTTCTATCATATTGCCGAAATGGTGTGCCGTTAGAAAATCAGTATTGGCCCAGTATAGGTTTTCTAACATATTGCCAAAACGGTGTGCCACTACAAAACCAGTATTGGCCCATTAAAGGTTTTCTATCATTTTGGCGAAATGGTGTGCCGCTTCAAAACCAGTATTGGCCCATTAAAGGTTTTCTACCATTTTGTCGAAATGGTGTGCCGCTACAAAACCAGTATTGGCCCAGTAAAGGTTTTCTAATATATTGCCAAAATGGTGTGCCGCTACAAAACCAGTATTGGCCCAGTAAAGGTTTTCTATCATATTGCCAAAACGGTGTGCCACTACAAAACCAGTATTGGCCCATTAAAGGTTTTCTATCATTTTGGCGAAATGGTGTGCCGCTTCAAAACCAGTATTGGCCCATTAAAGGTTTTCTACCATTTTGTCGAAATGGTGTGCCGCTACAAAACCAGTATTGGCCCAGTAAAGGTTTTCTAATATATTGCCAAAACGGTGTGCCACTACAAAACCAGTATTGGCCCATTAAAGGTTTTCTATCATTTTGGCGAAATGGTGTGCCGCTTCAAAACCAGTATTGGCCCATTAAAGGTTTTCTACCATTTTGTCGAAATGGTGTGCCGCTACAAAACCAGTATTGGCCCAGTAAAGGTTTTCTAATATATTGCCAAAACGGTGTGTTACAAAACCAGTATTGGCCCATTAAAGGTTTTCTATCATATTGCCGAAATGGTGTGCCGTTAGAAAATCAGTATTGGCCCAGTATAGGTTTTCTAACATATTGCCAAAACGGTGTGCCACTACAAAACCAGTATTGGCCCATTACAGGTTTTCTATCATTTTGGCGAAATGGTGTGCCGCTTCAAAACCAGTATTGGCCCATTAAAGGTTTTCTACCATTTTGTCGAAATGGTGTGCCGCTACAAAACCAGTATTGGCCCAGTAAAGGTTTTCTAATATATTGCCAAAATGGTGTGCCGCTACAAAACCAGTATTGGCCCATTAAAGGTTTTCTACCATTTTTTCGAAATGGTGTGCCGCTACAAAACCAGTATTGGCCCAGTAAAGGTTTTCTAATATATTGCCAAAACGGTGTGCCACTACAAAACCAGTATTGGCCCATTAAAGGTTTTCTATCATTTTGGCGAAATGGTGTGCCTCTTCAAAACCAGTATTGGCCCATTAAAGGTTTTCTACCATTTTGTCGAAATGGTGTGCCGCTACAAAACCAGTATTGGCCCAGTAAAGGTTTTCTATCATATTGCCAAAACGGTGTGCCACTACAAAACCAGTATTGGCCCATTAAAGGTTTTCTATCATTTTGGCGAAATGGTGTGCCGCTTCAAAACCAGTATTGGCCCATTAAAGGTTTTCTACCATTTTGTCGAAATGGTGTGCCGCTACAAAACCAGTATTGGCCCAGTAAAGGTTTTCTAATATATATTGCCAAAACGGTGTGCCACTACAAAACCAGTATTGGCCCATTAAAGGTTTTCTATCATTTTGGCGAAATGGTGTGCCGCTTCAAAACCAGTATTGGCCCATTAAAGGTTTTCTACCATTTTGTCGAAATGGTGTGCCGCTACAAAACCAGTATTGGCCCAGTAAAGGTTTTCTAATATATTGCCAAAACGGTGTGCCACTACAAAACCAGTATTGGCCCATTAAAGGTTTTCTATCATATTGCCGAAATGGTGTGCCGTTAGAAAATCAGTATTGGCCCAGTATAGGTTTTCTAACATCATATTGCCAAAACGGTGTGCCACTACAAAACCAGTATTGGCCCATTACAGGTTTTCTATCATTTTGGCGAAATGGTGTGCCGCTTCAAAACCAGTATTGGCCCATTAAAGGTTTTCTACCATTTTGTCGAAATGGTGTGCCGCTACAAAACCAGTATTGGCCCAGTAAAGGTTTTCTAATATATTGCCAAAATGGTGTGCCGCTACAAAACCAGTATTGGCCCATTAAAGGTTTTCTACCATTTTTTCGAAATGGTGTGCCGCTACAAAACCAGTATTGGCCCAGTAAAGGTTTTCTAATATATTGCCAAAACGGTGTGCCACTACAAAACCAGTATTGGCCCATTAAAGGTTTTCTATCATTTTGGCGAAATGGTGTGCCTCTTCAAAACCAGTATTGGCCCATTAAAGGTTTTCTACCATTTTGTCGAAATGGTGTGCCGCTACAAAACCAGTATTGGCCCAGTAAAGGTTTTCTAATATATTGCCAAAATGGTGTGCCGCTACAAAACCAGTATTGGCCCATTAAAGGTTTTCTACCATTTTGCCAAAACGGTGTGCCGCTACAAAACCAGTATTGGCCCATTGAAGGTGTTCTACCATTTCGGCGAAATGGTGTGCCGCTACAAAACCAGTATTGGCCCATTAAAGGTTTTCTACCTTTTGGCCGAAACGGTGTGCCACTACAAAACCAGTATTGGCCCAGTAAAGGTTGTCTATCATATTGCCGAAATGGTGTGCTGCTACAAAACCAGTATTGGCCCAGTATAGGTTTTCTACCATTTCGCCAACATGGTGTGCCGCTACAAAACCAGTATTGACCCAGTATAGATTTTCTACCACTTTGCCAAAATGGTGTGCCGCAACAAAACCAGTATTGACCCTGTATAGGTTTTCTACCACTTTGCCGAAATGGTGTGCCGCAACAAAACCAGTATTGGCCCAGTACAGGCAAACCTCCGTCCTTACTAAAATAGTTTGCCGCTATAAAACCGACATTGGCCCAGTGCAGGCACTTTATGGCAACGACATGACGCTTGACCGGAAGAAGGCCAGCACTGGTCCAGTTCTGGTTCATTACCGTCAAACTTAACGGTACCGTGCCGATACTGCCGGATGAACGCCGGTACATGCCAGCATTGGCCCAATAATGTATTGTTTGCAGTAACGTTTCTCAGGAGAAACGTTTCTCAGGTTGTGTAATATCCTAATAGGAATTATTCTTCCTGCGTGGACATACGCTCCGGTTTTCAGCGATATCTCAAGAAAACGCGACCACCTTTTTCCTCTTTTTGAGTGAAATTTTCGCAGGTCAGTCTATTGTATATACATTTATATATGATTATATAGGATTAAAATCGAACGGTTTAAAAATCAAAGGTATACTTTGCCTTTAACGGGAGTACCCTTCGTTGATTTCTCCTATAAAATGATCATAAAAAAGTACTTTTAACTTTTCACCGTCCCCCAAATTTGAATCTGAGAAAGGCTTCAGTTCTCGGGCATGAGCAATAATTCAATATAAGGGTATTCTTCTTTCATGGCGTGGCTTGCAACTTCGATGACCAATTGAGCCCAAATTTTTACAGGTGTGTTAATTTATGTATAGGACTATATGAAGGATATGACAATTACCGAAAGTAGGCCTATATAGCCTATTCTGCCTTGAAGTTTGTCGAGTCAGTTTTATGCGGGAACAGTGAAAATGGCGGGGAACATCGAACATAAATTATGAAAATATTCAAGTAGGCCTAATTGACGATTTGTACTCGAATCGCAAATATTTAAGTTACTTTGCTATTTTGGGCACAAATCATTATTCACTTAGTAGGACTATATTCATGTCTTTTCGTGTTGATGTGCTTTATTTCCCGATTATGCTTCTCATCATATGTCCTGGCCGCCCACTTTCGAGGAAAGAAACTACCACTGATAATATTGTGGAAATAATGTTTGTTCATTAAAGGCACTGGACACGTTTGGTAGGCCTAATTACTCAAAATATATATTAGCATAAAAACTTACTTGGTATAACGAGCAACGGAGAGCTGATGATAGTAACATTTTGAGAAACGACTCCCTCTGAAGTAACGTGTACGTAGTTTCAATTTGAGAAAGAGGTAATTTCTCACTAAAATATTTGAATCTGAAAAAGACTTCAGGCGCACCTGAGGCCTTTTCAGGCATCTGAAAGCACACAAATTTGTGCAACAATTTCTTTCATTATTTTCTTGCAACTTCGATGACCAATAGATCGATCCACCAAGCCCCGCCTCCTTACGAGTCGACCAATCACAGCCGCGAAACCCGATCACCATTAGTGCAAAGATCACCAAACGGCTCAAATGGTGATCAGATTTCGCGGCTGTGATTGGTCAATGAGAAATGGGCGTGGCTTAATGGATCGGTGTATTGAGCCCAAATGTTCATCACAGGTTTGTTACTCTATGCATATGTTGCGATACACAAGTGAGAATAATGGTCTTTGACAATAGATCGATCCACCAAGCCCCGCCTCCTTACGAGTCGACCAATCACAGCCGCGAAACCCGATCACCATTAGTGCAAAGATCACCAAACGGCTCAAATGGTGATCAGATTTCGCGGCTGTGATTGGTCAATGAGAAATGGGCGTGGCTTAATGGATCGGTGTATTACCAACGTTTCCAGTGCCTTTATGAGACGCAGTTCACAGCCTCAGCTAGGATTGCGTACGAGGTTGACTGCAACTGTAACCCGGAGAAATGGAACACTTTGAAATAAATGATAATAAATGATAAATAAAATGGATTTTCTGATAAATGCCGCTTTTGGGAACTCGCTTGCAATGAGAAATTGTTTACCTAGGATCGAGTGAGGATAAAGGCGCGAGGCAATTTGATAAAAAGAGACAATGGCCACTGACCTTTTAGGAATAAGTAAGAAAAGATAATTTATTTCATCAACTCAATGAAAATGGTAATGGAGAAGAACCAAACAATTCAAATAACTTCAACTTGACTAGAATCTGAACTCAAGCCTAGAAATGGATTCAACAATTAACAAATCGGAAGTCCATTATAACCATAAATTAGATATTCGAATAAGTATTGACTGTACTTTTTCCTTGATGATAATATATGGAAATAAACGTTGCTTAGAATTGAAATGAAAAATAATCAAATAACTATGAACAAAAACATATACAACTTTTAAAAACTAAAAAACCTAAAAAAAAAAAAACACAGTATCAAAGCGAGTTACAAATTAAAATCACAAATAGCTTTGAAAACCTGTGTAAGACAAAGATATAAAAGAAAATACCAAAATGAGGATATATAAAAGGATAAATGCAAGAAATTAAAATACGATATTAAAACTGATATGATTACTGAGTAGACAAAATACATAAAATTTCCACTACACACATGACTACATTCTAGTTTTCTTGTAGGCTGCATTACAAAACAGAACAAACCACTAACTCTCTTGTGAATACTTATTGAGCAAACCAAAGCCTAGACTTGTTGACAAGTCGTTAATGATGGTCGCGGTGAGTCGAGTCGCATCTGGTGCTGTCGCGTAAAAGAATGCTCTCGCGAGATCACTGCTCTCGCGCGAAGTTGCTGGCTGCCAACTCTTCTTCGTCATTAACGACTTGTGAAACCCGCCGGCGGTTCATATTCATTTATTCATGTACGAACGCAGTGTACATTACGGTTGCTGTAGCGACGATCATGAAGACGAGTCCATTTTATCTAAGGGTAGTAGTAATTTTAGTTACTGTAAATGTACTGAATGCTTGCGCTTGAGACATCTGTGGGTGTGTTTTGTGGGTGTTAACTCCTTCATTAATTTAGTAACTAAAGAAATAAAGTAAACTTATCTTAAAATTCATTATTATAATAATTTTTTAAGATGTGTGTTTTGCCTCATAAAAATAAATAATGCCTTCCGTGAATAGTTACTGATCGCTCCAATCATTTAACCCGATGTGTTCTACAGTGATTGTGTGTATTAAGTGTGTATAAACAACAGACACGGAAACCAGTCAACTCGCCCCCCTAGCAAAGTCGCCAATTTCAAAAAACACATGTACAAAGTCACCAACTACAAAGTCGCCCCTAGCAAAGTCGCCCCCTGACAACAAACTCGTCCCCTCTCATAGTCGCCCCTCACAAGGGAATTTAACAAATTTGTGTGATTGGACTACAGGGCTTCGAAAGCTATCTTAAGGGAACAAAAGCTAGCTATCTTAAGGGAACGAAAGAGGAATTTTGGGGAACAAAATCTCATTGCGAAGGAACGAGAACGTATATTAAGGGAACGAAAGCATATTTCGGACGAATGAACGTATATTTCTGGCAACTAATTCAAAGTCGTATTTTGATGAAACAAACGCTTGTTTTTAGGGAAAGAAATCTCCTTTCGGTGGAAAAAATTCATATTTTTATAGAACGAAAGCATATTTAGGACGAATGAAAGTATGTTTCGGGCAACTAATTCAAAGTCGTATTTTGATGAATCGAAAGCTTGTTTTCAGGGAAAGAAATCTCCTTTCGGTGGAAAAAATTATTTTTATTGAACGAAAGCATATTTAGAGCGAACAAAATTATATTTTGTGCGAACAAAATCATATTTCGAGGAAACGAATGCGTATCTTTCAGGGAACAAACGCGTATTTCTGGGTAACAAAATCGTATTTCGGGTGGAGAAGGCGTGTTCGAGGGAACAAAAACGTATTTTCTAGGAAAAATCTATTTTGCTACCTAGAAAAACACAACTTTGTTTACAAATTTAAAAAAATATAATTTTATGTGACAAAATTATATTTTGATTGAATTATATAATATTTTGAGGAAACGAAATGACTTTGTTGGAATTTTGTGTGTCGAGAGTGGAAAAAGAAATTCAGAGAGAATTTTTTTTTCACATTTTAATTTGTAATTTATTTTTCACCTGTTCCTTCAGGGGCTCTGGTTTTGTGTGTTGTTGTTTTTTTTTGGGGGGGGCTCGTTTTTGTCTCAAATTGTTTAACTTAATTGCACCGTCAATATAAGAGTGGTTTTCCTATTTATTGACATAAATCTTATTTAATTTCCAAATCGGGGGAAAGGAACGTACACCGAACATTGAAACGTAACGATTTTAAAACAGCGGATTCGATCAGCGAGGTTTACCGACTAACAAACCCGCAATGACAAGGTAGTTGGTGGTCTGGCTCCCTAACCCCTCCCACATGTTCATGAGCTTCCAGGTACAGCTATCTCTTGGCATGCTAGGTAGGGTAGGGGTTTCCGTCATGCTGAGCCCCACCGAGAGAAACTCTGCGCCCCATGGCAGCATGCAGCTACACGATTTGCCCGTGTGTTTTACGTCATGTCCCCACACGCTGTGCACTGTCAAACACTGAAATAAAATCTTACGTTCGATTTTTTGTAATTATTTACAAGTTGTACCCATAATTTGAATACGTATTTTCTTGTGTCAAAATATTCATGAACACAATCACTCTCACCACTCAGTGTTTGGTTTTGATCGTGCATGATCAAAGCAACATAAAACTCCATCCAGTACAGGATTTGATGTTTAATATTCATCTACAGTTTGAATATTCATAGATATAACGAAATTGACCAATCAGATGCGTCCGTACGAATTCGGCTGAAGTGGCCATAGGCCGTGCACAAACCGCCAGCGGGTTTCACAAGTCGGTAAATGCGACCAGTCGTGAGAGCAATAATCTCGCACAGAGCAGCCCTCTCGCGGGATATTGCGAGAAAGCCGTTCCGCTATCACCGCGACAGACATTTAACGACTTGTCCACAAGTCTAACCAAAGCCAGTAACAAGAACATTAGAGTTGCCTAAGTCACCCAACAATTCATATCCTACTGATTATTAAACAATGGCCTTATAGTAGTGTAAACTCAACACCAATCTAAAAACCAAAGAACTAGTACTACAAATTGAGGGTAGGCCACTACTGGGTCACAGCCTTAGGGAGAAAAACTATGCACCACGTGTGGTTTCCAGTAGGCAAGTCTCCTAAGGTTACCTGTACTTAATGAATATTCAGTAGGAATTAGACTAGTCAAAGTCTATTGAGTACATGATAAACAACCTGTTGACCACTACAGTAATGGATCTAACATAAAACCAAAACAGTGGGGATAACTAATGGCAAAGGGACTTGGACAAGTTGAAACCTGATTGTCTCAGCAAATTAACTTTAAAACAAACAACAAATTCTGCATCTCTGAGACTGTGGGAAAACCACACCTCCATGAATGGAACAGTGAATTTACTCTGTCAATCACGTAGAGTCATACATTTAAATTTCGCTAACTTTCCATAAAACACACCATGAGTTATTTTGGGATTTAACAAATAAAATGATAGAATGGCAATTCCTTGTTCAACACAAAATAGAAAACTCTATACAGAATAAAATGAGGCACTCAAACCTTTCATAAATCAAGTTAGACATGGGCAAAGACATGAATTCTAAAGCTATCAACATGTCTTTGATATCTAAACTTACATACAATTGTTTTAAAAGACAACAGAGCAAATGTAAAAATAACCCAAAACTAACAAAACTAAAAGCACAGAGATTATCCTTAATAAACTAAACGCAACATCTGGAGCTAAATTGTACTCTCATTCTGCCCCTAAATTAACTCTAGGCAGACTTAACCAAAATAAACTCCTCTTCAATGGATATAAAATGCTGATGAGTGATGTACTTTAAAGAATCTTTTGACATACATTTGTCAAAATACAAAGCCATTTTCGTGTAAAAGTCAAATACAGTGGAAAAGTTAAGAATATCAAAAGTGAGAAGTAAATGTTATTTTCGACTTACCAAATCCACAACAGACCAAAGTTCTACAGGCAGAAATGTCAATGATGGAGCAACCAGAAAATGTGATGTGGTCAAGTCCTGGAAAAAGCATGGTCTTGGGGAAAAGACCAGGGGTCACAATAATATTTGCATACAAGCAGAAGTAATAAACCTCACTAGGGAGAAAGGGAATGCGGTCATGCAAATGGCAATCAGTACTGATAAAGGGCTGGCTTTATTTTAGGCCATCCCCTCAGGGGAAACACTATCTGGAAAGTAAAAGGGGAATTTGGAATGTAAAAGTATCCATGACTATGACAGGTAGGCTATTTAAAATTAAACAGGAAAAATTAAACAAGTACAAAAATCACAAGGATTATCCAGCCATGTCACACAACATTAGATGAGAATTTCGACTGATCCTACAAAAGGAAGGGACAGTGTTGAGCATCTCAGGTTAATACATACATAATAAATTATACTTGAAACAAAATTGCACACCATGGCGCTAACCCATCGTGACTCAGAGAAACACTGCCATGTGGGCTGTTCTCTTCTAATTCTACCTCAATTATTAAACAAGGCTCGCCATTAATGTAATTTTATGCTCATTTTTTTGGTGTGGCTACCGCACTGTCACATGAGACGCTGTATCTTTGTGCTGTATCACGCTCAATTGCTTATTTATACTGTACATGTACATGTATGTTGCTCTTGCTGTATGGTTTCTAAAGTGTGTGTGAGACAATGGTAATTTTCCGTTGGAGAGTATTTCAAATTCAATGATTACTTGTCTTTGTTTTGATTTACGTTTACTCTGCCCATGGAGGTAGTCTATTTCTACCTCATGCTCTACCCATGGAGGAATAAGAGTTCTTACCTCCATGCTCTGCCCATGGAGGTAGGAATAGCAGCTACCTCCATGCTCTGCCCGAGCAGGATATTGCTGCTAGATCGACCCATCAAGTCTGTCGATCTCGGGAAGGTCACGCACGGATCGCTACGGCAGTACGGTAGGCCTATTAATTATGATAATGACTCGTACCACCATGGCATGCATGCTCGTACCATCAGCCAGACTGCGCTATATAAATGGGGACTGTTCGCTATTATTAGCACAGTTTCGCAAACAATTACTTTGTTATACTTAGGCCTTTTAGCCGTTATTTTGCCACATCACTTTGCTCGTATCTCTTTATTCATAACAGGTAAGTGAACAATTCATTCGGTTTTTATGTCGGGTGTACTGTAGGCCTAGGATTGTAGTATATATTATTACCCCCTGTGACTATGTAGATTTATTTTCATTCTAAATTTCACTAACTATAAATTTTACACTGGAATCAAGGCTGCAGAGAAATTTTTCCGTCTAAATGAAATAATTGTCAAAGCTGGGCGGCATTTTGAAGACCCAATTCCGAAAACCATTATTTGCTTTCGAGCGCAGTTTATACCCCATGCACCCCCAATCACGGAGGACGAAGTAGCCTTGTTAATATAAATGGCTGCCTTTGCATTTTTGTCCACACGCACAACCTAAGTTACGGATCAGGTGTGTGGAGTCTATATTGTTGTTTATTCTCTAAAGAATTCCTCTCATAGTGAGGTGGATTAAGGAAAAGATCGTTACACGGTGGACAAAAGCACCATTTTTCACCAAAGTATCAGTTTGACCCATAGATTTCAAAAAAGTCATGCTCCAAAAAATCTGAGAATGGGATCACCTTGAATTACGTCATTATGACGTCATAACCTCTTTTTATGTAATAAAGCAAACGCAAATGCCATGGTGGGATTTCTACATGCCAAAATTATGTTTCTGAGGTCAAGGAATTCAATGAGGGTGGTATTAGTTTGTAAAAAATTAATATCCTTTATGGTGACTATATTGATGTAATTATGACGTAATTATGACGTCATCATCGTCAATACTACACAAATAACACGAAATTTGAAAAAAAGATTTTGTTGCCGTGGTTTCGCCAAAATGCTAATCTTTTTGTGTTCATATGGTAACAGTATAATTACCGTGGCACTGATCTATAAGATACCATGATGTCATTATGATATAATAAACAATAACTATCAACCAAAACAATAAAACATTAACACAATGAAACAATGATTCTGACCGGATATAGGTTATGACAGGAGATTTATTATGTTGCATAGCGCATATAACAGTTGGTTTGTGTAGACGAGGGATTACAGTGTGTTACCATTTATTTGACTGCATCTTACAGTTACAGTTATTAGGTTTGTTTACAGTTTATTACTATTAACCACCTACTTAAAGGGGCGTCCTCGGGAAACCTGTACCCAAGTCAATCAATGCTGGTCCATTTACTTGACGTCACAACTGTTTAAGTCTAAAGCGTTTATACCCAGTGAACTACAAAGATAGGTACATGTTGTTTGGCAAGTTAGGACATATTATTTTTAAAATCATAGTAATCCTGCCCCTTTAAAGTCCGTTTTGATTTTAAAGTTTGTTATCGTACAATAATGAACAGTCTCAATTTCTTGTATTAAAACATTTTAGATAAATGTTTTGATGAAGCAAGCATCACAGTTTCCTATTATTTTAGAGCTTTCGTAATTACTGTATCGTTTCAGATGACTGAATTAATGATCAATGCCCAAACTGATTATTTTTGACAGTTGCAACTGCAAAGGTCGGTGCAGGGTAGACCAGCTCTTGAGCACTTGCAACGGTTGACACAGCCACGCTCAGATTTGCAGCCGCATTTGATGTGCTTTTGTCCACCGTGTCACGATCTTCGTGTTTTTTGTCCTTAATCCACCTCACTATCACGTGTGGTCCAAGTTGAACAACGAAAACAACTTTGAGTGGTGTATTTTACACAGTGCGTTCCTCCCGTTTCTGGCACCTTTAAAAAAAGAAAACCCTTCCAATCTATACCCCTTTCCCTGCTCTCTTAGTCTTACGTCCTGTCTTACCTTCTGTCCTACCGTTTTGTCCTAAACGACGCCTCAACCAATTTAAACCAATTGTTCTCACTCGACATATAGGGAGAAACTTTGTAGCTGACAAAATTTCAAGCTTTTTTGAAGCTTTTGAACATCCGAGAGTGCTTTCCGGTTCTATATATTTTTGTCTTTGCTTGTCATTTTAAAAAGACCTCTCTTTATGATGTATTTAACGATGGTTTTCTTGATCACATTATGGTCTCATCTCGCACACGGCATGTATGATTTCACTCTTCCCTCTGTAAACAAAATTAATGCTTGAAAACGGGGAATTGTGTATACTATTTGAGACACTTCAATCACATTAATATTTTCAATTGATTGCCGGTCAGTGACACAACACAGCCTTGCAAAACGACAGTTTATTGCAACGTTGTAGTTTTTCTTCTTCTGTTGATCTGTTTGGACAATGCACCCCGCTTTTAGTTAACGTTATTTGATGCCAAATAATCACGCACATTTTGTGACCGAGACGCCCCCCCCAAAAAAAAAAATAAAAAAATAATAAAATAAAATGTAATTATAATATATATATATATATATGTGACAACCCTGTATTACTGTTGAGGGTGGTGTTTGACCTGGTTTGGCCCTGACTAGGGCGGCGGAATGCAACCATGGGGCGCTCAGGGATTGCTGAGCATAACCTGTTGGAGGAGTGAAGGATAGTCATTTTGTCATTGAGGATTGAGGAAAGTTTAGGTAGTTTAGGGTGGAAAGTGGTGCCCATTATGACTTCATCTATATATTATATTATATATATAAAAATTCCAAAATAGAAAAGAAAAAACAATTCTCCAAATCTGAGTATTTTCGACCCCATCCGCATTGCTCAAAAAGATGTTTACTTTTTCAGACACTTGCAGGAAATACTAGAATCGTGGTTCGAATTTCAAAAGATACCCAAGGTTTATGATTTAAAGACGTACAATGTTCGTCATTTTCGTTAATATTGTCGCCGAATAACATTATTTCAGGTTCAGAAGTGATAAAAAAGTCCCTATAGGGGAACAAATAACTCAGCTCTCGTAGACGGCTACCTTTAATTTTTATGGCGCGTTTGTGTATATAGACGATGTGACCTCTGACGTCATTTGAAAATCATAACATGAAAGTACACGCAATATTACCATGACTACGCGTCTTTTTGCCCGGCGAAACATGACTTGGACAACAGCCTTGTCAACAGAGGGCGGTTTGAATGTAAACAGAGGTCACTTCGTCTATAGGGATGAACCCAATAGTTTTAAAAGGCTTTTACGTGGCATCGAAATGTTCTTACTGATAAATTAATAAGTCATTAGTTTTCGACAGTATCATATTATAATATATTTCATCGTCATTAACATGTACAACTCAAAAAGGGGAAAATTAATAATGTGGATCATTATAATCATTCTTTTTTAAAGCATCTTTCCAACCATTTTCATTTCGAAACGAAGGATCCTTTCAACCGCTTTTTATAGCAGTCACCTATGACAACGTATTCCTTTAACTTCCATCTTTAAAAATAATAATAATGACATGATTGTATTATGCAGGCAAAGGTGACAGTTATGAGATGTTGGTTGATTTATAATGGATATATCTTTATTGTAAACCAGTATTTTATGACTTCATCTATCGGAAAATAAGCACGTACTACGATGGAATTAACTGCATTTGGAAAAAATTTCATTAAAACCCTCATACGACTCGGCACCTAATCGAAGCACACGTAACTCCTTACGTTGTCAGCACAATTCAAGCTGACATTTCCGAAGGTTATACAAGTTTTTTGTTGAATGGGTTTTTTCAACGATTTCTGTTTCTATGTGTTTTTTTTTTTACATGTCCAGGTATTGCCTGGGTAAATTTATGCTTATTTATTGATTCAAGTAATTAATTGTTACATTTCGGTTAATCTATACCATTGACAATTGACAGAATAAATAGTAATGTTGTCTGGCCGATTTTGTACACAAATGATTCTTTCTAACCAAACCATAACCACCGTCCCATGTTGATTGACACCCCCTCTAGAGGACGTGTAGTCTTGGTGCAAGACGTCCCTGTTCTGTATTTCCACGATCCGCCCCATTACAAATTGCCGCCAATAGAGGGCGCTATCATTCCACGAACCGCTATCACAGGAACGTCTTGGGAATCTCGTCAAACTGCCTGGAAAATTCCAGGGACATTCCGCTGTGACGTAGAAATTTGCATAATTCTTTGCAAGAAAGAAATCACGTGATCAGTCTAGTACCTGCCGCGTTTGTGAACCACTGATCTCTATTATTGTACTGTGGCTGCACATGGAATCGTGTGTGGGGAAAATGAATGGAACTTGTCGCCGTCAATCGACACCCGCGTGTGTACGTAGTATTACCATAGAGCTATTATTTTATGGTAGTAACTAGTATTTTGCTGTCGTTTGCGTAATGGCGGAGCGTGCCGTAAAAGTTGACAGTTAAAGTAATAGAAAGTTATAGTATAGTAATATTCTTGATAGTATAACCTTACATGAAATATCGTTCTTATTTTTAACTGTATTTGTGTATACTTGGGTGGTGATGATTTTAAAACTACAAAATGACTAAGTGTGAACAGGTTTTTTGTGTTTGGATCTGTATTAATAAAATAAATAAATAAAAACAACTGTGCATTTCATTCATTGAGTAGTTACCTGTCATTGCAAAATTGTAAACATTAACCCGAACCATGGTGTTCCATATGTGCCACTCCTTTCTGTCGCCTTTTCCATTTTGTCCGTCGCCTTTTAAATTTTGTCTGTCGCCTTTTGACTTTTCAATTTTGTCTGTCGCCTTTTCAATTTTTTCTGTCGCCTTTTCAATTTTGTCTGTCGCCTTTTCAATTTTTTCCCTCGCCTTTTAAATTTTTCCGTCGCCTTTTCAATTTCAGATTCATGTGATAGTCATCACCTGGTAGTCACGTGGAAAAACCCACGGAAAAAATTGAAAAGGCGACGGAAAAAATTGAAAAGGCGACGGACAAAATTGAAAAGGCGAAGGAAAAAATTGAAAAGGCGACGGAAAAAATTGAAAAGGCGACGGAAAAAATTGAAAAGGCGACGGACAAAATTGAAAAGGCGACAGAAAAAATTGAAAAGGCGACGGACAAAATTGAAAAGGCGACGGAAAAAATTGAAAAGGCGACGGACAAAATTGAAAAGGCGACAGAAAAAATTGAAAAGGCGACGGACAAAATTGAAAAGGCGAAGGAAAAAATAGAAAAGGCGACGGAAAAAATTGAAAAGGCGACGGAAAAAATTGAAAAGGCGACGGACAAAATTGAAAAGGCGACAGAAAAAATTGAAAAGACGACGGACAAAATTGAAAAGGCGACGGACAAAATTGAAAAGGCGACGGAAAGGAGTGGCACATATGGAACACCATACGAACCCCTAAGCATTTCTACTTGACAGCTTCCTCAACCCATCATACTCCAACATTGAGTGTGTACTTAAGGGAAATGTGAATTTTGATTATTTGAGGCAGACAGTACCAATATTGTGAAACAGATGGTTCGATCACCTCGCCGACAATCTAACTTAAATCTTTGATGAAGCCCTTTTCTTGGCTTTCGTTAGTAAGGTGGCGTAACTCTTACAGGTTACTAGCTGCCGGTTACAAACTATACACCATCCGCCCTTTTTCGTACGGTGTGATGAGTATCGCGAGGCCATTATTTGCCAGCAAAGTTAGCCGTCATAATTGCAAAAAATCACGAAAGAGGCCGACCGTCCTAGCTACACAGAACAGCACACAGTGTGTCAGTCAGTATAGTAGACCATACAATTTCGTCTGCTACATTTTACAGCAGCTGACATGACGTGACCAGTCTGTTGTGGTCGTTATGCGGCTTAAAATTTGTGTTCGTACGCTTGCGTATTGCCGTTGTGACCTCAATGTGAATATGCAGATATAGGTCACAGCGATTGTATCACGTGATACTCGACGAGATTCCCAAGACGTTCCTGTGATAGCGGTTCGTGGGTGATAGCGGGTTCGTGGAATGATAGCGCCCTCTATTGGCGGCAATTTGTAATGGGGCGGATCGTGGAAATACAGAACAGGGACGTCTTGCACCAAGACTAGAGGACGTGCGGCATTGTGGTCCAGTTTAGGTTCTTTGAGCTGACCAGTGGTGTACGATGTGGATAATACAATGGAAATATTAAAATAATTATGACAGCACGTGCAGACAACGTGCCTGAAAATTCTACCTAACCCTATTCCACACATACATATAGGCCATTCCTTACTCAATTGTTTTCTTTTTGTAATTCCTGTGTACAACATTGGTAGGATTGAAATAAATGCTCACAGATTTGCACATGGTATAAAGATGACCATGGTGGAAAACTTCTCTTGAAATAGTTTTGCTTGAAATGCCATAGTTTTTAGGAAATGAGTAAAACAATAGTCTTTATCCTGCAGGATAAAATCCGATGTTTGAAAAGAAGTTAGAACACATAATGGGGTTTTCACTGTTTTCTCATGACTCCGAAGACCGATTGAGCTCAAACTTTTACAGACCTGCTGTTATTTCATGGGGATTGTATATGTTAGGTCAAATCAAGTGTGGATACAGGTCTTTGGCATACCAATGTTGTACACACCCTTTAAGGGAAATTGCATTCTTCAAATGCTATTTTTCTCGAGCGTAGTGGTGTTCAGAGAGAAATATTTAGGCAAGCACTGATTTAAAACAGTATTCTTGCGCATACTGCAGCATTCGGGGGAAAAGGTCTTTGAGCAAACGATCTTTGTAAATGTTTGTGTCTAAACTTTCAGGTTAAAATCCTTCCAAAATGTATAATAATTATCTCTCTTTTTTCAATAGATTTCTGTTATAAGGATTTGAGTCATGGCGATGACAACGAATACAATAGCAGTAAATCCACCATCTGGTGATCGACTACAAGACAATTACCAAAGTACATCCATAAATGATGCAACAGAAGACGACGAAGTAAATGACAAAACGTGTGTCTTTATAACATGGTAAGTAGGCCTAACCATTAATTACTAGCCTGTACTCGTCACGATATCATCAACACAGGGAATTGGCAATTGCATTTAGTACCAGTTATTTAATATCACAAGTTTGTACGATGTCTAACTATTGTCCAACACTAACAATTCTTACCTGATTATAATTGTCTTGGTATTATGCACGCAGTAGAATTTAGTATAGACAAACATAGTTTTCATTTTTGCTGACTACTGGTACATAACTGACTGGTACGGTTTTTTTCTTTCTTTTTGACCAACTCATCGTTGCATCATTCGTCAGAGGCGTTTTACAATAATTATTACTGATTAGGCAGATTAATCTTTTATTTTGAGAACCACCATAAAACCCTCTAAACAACATCTAAAAAGACAAATCGTTGATTTTCCAATGTAATCTACTCCTGGGTTTGTTATACCCTTCATAGGCCGTGTTCAAAATAGCGGCTATGGCTACGGCTACAGCTGGATTGTCAAACGTCTTCATGCATTGAAGATTAGGATGTCTTTTGCAACACAATAGCAACATCTGTGTAGCCGTATAGCTGTATATAATTTGGTTTTTACCCTTACACCTATGTGTGTTAAGCACACTCAGTACTTTCCCGAGTTCTGTGAAAAAAATCCACAGGCAAATCACTCGGGTGTAGCTGTAACTACCAATTCGGATACGGACTACACACAGGATTCAATATAGCTATACATTTTTAAGTGTTTCTACAAGACGGCTTTATGAGGCGCCAAGTGTACATTTATTTTATTTACAAATTATTCTTTATAAAATATGTAATTCATTATTTATGTCGACCCAAATCAACTGTCACTATAGGGGCAAGTTCTCCTGGGGTTGAAACAGGGTTACACCCCTCACAGTCCGTAAGGATGTAGGCATGGGTATCATCCACAAGGAGCCTGGCTGGTAGAACAAAATACACTACCTTCCCAATTTGTTTATGAGGCAATTATGATTAAGTGCCTTGCTAAAGGGCACAAGCGTCATGACTGGGATTCGAACCCGCACTCTGCTACTGACAACACCAGAGCTTGGGTCCGGTGAACTAGACTGCTCGGCCACGACACACCACGAGAGGGTTGCAATAAATTTCCTTTTACCCGAATCAATTCTTACAGGTATTCGAGACAGCTTGCTAAACTTCCTGTTGCCATTGGGATGATCATAAGTATGCTCATACTGACGGGGGTCTGCGCCGCAGTTTCTTTCCTTCTATACAAAAGTCCTGACTTCGGTTCACCCACTAAAGTAAGTGTGGCCTTCGTGCACTTTATTATTATTTTGCGTAATTCTCAAAAATTAACGTCTGCAGTTTTATTAGACAAATATACCTGATAAAAACATGGTAAATGTCAGCTCATGTAATTGATAGCGAAGTGGTTAGTTTAACAGGCTGTCAATTCTCATTCGCTTTAAGCCGAATAGCCAAACAAAACGTCATTTGAAGCTGCATTTACGCAAACATTGTACTAATGGTATATAATTATTTCACAACATGTGCACCTCATTAGTTTTAACACCGGACATATCTTTTAGTTTAACTTCTTTGACAAGTTTGAAACTGGCATTAGGAAAAACATTGATTAGGACATGCTTTGAGTGCCCTTTTCAAATATTAATTTTGCTTCAGGGTTTCCAGGCACGTGGTACGGATTTAAGCGCCAGGATTAATTCGATGAACTTTCTCTTTGGTTACTTTTGGCAAAACCAACTCAGCTCGGCCTATTACGTCGGCAACATCTCAGACCAAATGGAATTCCGTGGCTTCACCAATAACTTCGGAAGGCAAAGGCGAAACGTTGACCCAGTCCAAGAAGGCAAAACTTCTGGTATACAATTCTGTCAAAATTCAGGTAAGACATTTAAAATAACTTCGACTGTTTGTACTTTGATGTGTGACCCTGAAACTGTTAGATGCAATTCCTGCTTTTATGGGCCCAATTTGAAAGAGCTGCACGCACAGAAACTCACTAAGCACAAAGAATCCAGCCAAAATAAAATGTCACATGTTCAATTCGGGACTGGTCTCCTGCTCATTTCGGCTGAGTAGAAAATGTTTGAGCTCTATGAAATTTGCCCCTGTTGCTGGAAGGATACATGTGTTAGAAAGTATAGAATATTTATACTTTATACTTTTTGTTGTTATTCTATTTTCAGACAGAGTTTATGGGGTTGTATTTGGAACGGTTGGCGGCGGAAAAGAGATGTTTTCCCGTGAGTCCCTGATATCGACATGCACTCTGTATGAGTCTCATATCGAAAAGTTTCTCAACTTCCATTGTTGCAACAAGAAAGGTAATGGCGAGTGTTCCAACAGCCGGTCTCTGGGTAATTACGTAGCCCTGATGAACAACAGGTCGTCTTGCCAAGACATCCAGGAGAGTGATGTTACACGTGTTCAACTGTTACTCACTAAATGTGCTCAACATTATCTCGATAAATCACTGCAGAAATGCAAGGAGGGTAATGAATGCCCCCAAAGTGTCCCCGATGAATGCACAGCCTATAACCATGCAGTTTATTTAATATTCCACTACCTGGTCCCGTCTGAGTTTTCGAAAAATGCGAAAACAGGAAACTATGATTTGAGTTGGACCATTGTGTCCTTACCAGTGTCGTGGGTAGGCGTAGATTTTTATAAAACGGTGTTTCAGAACAAACACATAAGTGACGGGAAGACTGCCGTGGTGGCTCTTGGCTTAGAGCTGAAATTGTCATTGTTTAGTGAGTTCCTCCTTTCAGATACGTTGTACATAGGGTTGGGAACTGGTTTGGTAGTACTTATCATATGGGTATACACTGGCTCGCTTTTCATCACCTTTATAACAGTTTTAGGAATGTTAATGTCTTTACTCATTGCTTATTTTGCCTTTCTCGTACTGTTCAATCTGCCCTTTTTCCCGTTCGTAAATGTAGCAAGTGCTGTTCTCATAATCGGCATAGGTGCCGACGATACGTTTGTGTATTATGACATATGGTGCCAGACTAGGATTGCTCACCCATCAGCTCATACTAAAACCATCCTAAAGAAGACTCTACAGCACGCCTCGCTGACTATGTTGGTGACGAGCATAACTACATCTTCTGCACTGTTTTCTAGCATCGTCAGCTCAATTACTGCAGTCAGGTGCTTCGGTGTCTATAGTGGAACTGCTATCATAGTTAATTTTATATTAACTATGACTTGGTTGCCGGCTGCCGTTGTCATTTATTCTAGATTTCAGGACTGGACTTCTACACTTAATTGCCGTTGTCCGAGGGGTTTAAAGAAGATCGCATCTGTACACACGCTGTTGTCTGAAGCATGGCGTGGGTTCTTTGAACACTACCTACCCACCATAGTGATCAAACTAAGGTATGTGTGGATCGTTGTATTTTCATCACTCGGTGTTGGTGCATTCTGTGTTGTTTTTGTCAGCCCTGGGTTGCAGCTACCCAGCACGACGGAGTTCCAAGTATTTCGAGACACCGACTTGTTCGAATTATACGACAATGTATATAAGCCTATGCTTGATTTTAATATCGAGCGTATCAATCCACTTTATATTGCCTTCGTATTTGGCGTTCGTGCTGAGGACAGCGGTGACCACTGGGACCCCGATGATTACGGGCAGTTGACTCTGGAACCAAACTTCAACTTCTCTCATCCTGACGTACAGATTTGGCTCGCAGATTTATGCCAAAGTTTGCAAAACCAGAGTTTTTATAACCATGACACGGGATCAATGTGCGCCATGATGGACGCATTTAAACTTGCTTTGGCATTTCCTTGTACAAATACAACCTTTCCTTGCTGTGACCAAACAAGTTTCCCATATCCTTCTCACCTCTTTGAGACCTGTTTACAAACAGCAGCTAAGTGTAACACACCCGGTTGTTCTGACTATGTTATTCCCGGACCTCTATTTAGCACAGTAGACGGCTCAATAAAGGCTTATTATATGAAAGGTAGCAGCTCCATGAGGGATTCAATGAATTTCAACTACATTGATACATTTTGGACTGAGGCAAATAAATGGTTTGACGAGAAGTTGAAAAGCAAGCCAGCGGGACTGACGGGGGGCTGGCTAATTGCTGGCTCCCAACGTGGGTCACAGTTAGGCTTTTTTGACCTGCAGAAGAGTCTGGCTACGGGGGCGCCTTTATCTATGGGTTTGTCGCTTTTGTTTGCAGCAGTCATGCTCATCCTTACCACGTGGAATATCCTAATATCACTTTGTGCTATGTTATCCATAGCAGGCACTTTCTCTGCAACTGTTGGTACCCTTGTTCTTCTTGATTGGCGTCTGAATATATTTGAATCTGCCATTTTGTCTTTAGTGGTAGGACTTTCAGTAGATTTCACCATCCACTATGGGGTTGCATACCGCTTAGCACCGTCTAAGCTCAGAGAGGAGCGGACATTGCATTCAATGAGAACTGTAGGCTCCGCTATAACGGTAGCGGCGCTATCCACTTTTGCTGCAGGCGCCATGATGATGCCTTCTACGGTTATAACGTATGTTCAGTTGGGTACATTCCTCATGCTCGTAATGACTTTTAGTTGGGTATACGCTACTTTCTTCTTTCTCTCCGTTTGTCGAGTCATAGGTCCGCAAGGCAGCTTTGCACAGATTCCTGTCCACAGACTATTCTGCCGCAAAAAGCCTGACGTTCAACAAGCTGTTAACACTCAAAGTCACCAGTTACATGAAAATGAAAACTCGGGGCCTTTTATGTCAAATGGTGGGTTTGCAGGAAATTCTTCGATAGTGAAAGATGAAGGCAGTCAAACCAACATGACTTAACATTCATTCAATTTGCTTCATTCACGGGTGAAATGCTGTAATTTATCTGTAATATTATTTGTGGATAAAGACCAGTATCCGCACTTGATGTGACCCAACGTAACTACATGAAATAACAAACCAGTGAAAGTTTCAGCTAAATCGGTCTTTGATCGGAGTAATGAGAAAACAGTGAAAAACAACCATTATAATTATGTTTTCAGTGTTTTCAAACATCTGATTTTAGCACCAGTGATAAAGACTAACTGTTTTACTCATTTCCTAAAAACTATAGCATTTCAAGCAAAACCATTTCATTCGAAGTTTCCCACCATGCAAATCTGTGAACATTTATATTTTCAATCTTGCCAATGTTGTACACACCTTTTAGTATCATACCAAATATAGCACAAAAAATGTAATGTGAAAATTACCACTCAAGTCTCCACAGTCTTTTGTGGGATTTTATGGAACAACCCATGGACAGAAGAGTGCACATCAGATAGCATTAGCCCGTGTCGGAATTAGTGGCTATACGGCTGAATCACCGCGTCACCATGTGTTGAAATGATGTCCTTAGAAACACCCTTAGCAACAGCCGTAGCCGTAGCCGCCAATTCAGATACGGCCTTATTTAGAAACCGCATAATACGCATTACGGGGTGTTTTTGTTTTAATTCTGTTGCACTCATGTTGTTGGAGGTGTTTTTTCAGAGGACTCTGGTAATTCGAGCCATCGTTTGGGATGAGGCTGTTCATCATTTTGGTTATTTTCTGTTTGTTTTATTTTATTCTATTTTGTTTTCTGAGAGCTTGAGATGACACCGTTTTATTTTTATTTCATGTAAAAACTATTAGCAACTATATCTAATTTGCAACAATTGAAATAATCCTGTAATGGGATTATTTCACTTGTTGCAAATTATTATCATGAAATATTATAATTATGAAATAGGCCTACAAACTATCGTCTTTAAAGTATTTAATTTATAAAAACGTAGCATATGCAAAATATATTTATCACAATGTACCTGTTTATCGTTGTCGCACGCTTTTGTGAAAAGCACGCAAAGAAAATAAAAATGGCACTGTTAATTTTTGAAGTTCCATTTTCATTCGGGAAAAATTTCTTTTAAAATAATACGAAAGTTGTGTGAAATGTAGACTCAGTTGTTCGACTGCGTATAGAGATAGTGACTTGGTTCCGAGGTCCAACAGTAACAAAGGGTATTAAATGCTCATGTGTGCTGTTCCGCTATATCTATAGAATAGCGATATATCAAACTTAGCTTGTTTTTAGTTATATATTTTTTACATTAAAAGCAAAACTTTTAAAAGGTTATCACAGCTACAGTGTGTATTGTGGCAGTTGTTAAAGGGAACTTGTATACTTGTAAGTTGTATAAATGTCATCCATTGAATGTAAAATAAAATATAATAATAATTTAGAAATTGTAAATTGTAAATTGTAATTGGAATACATTCAATAATACTTTAAAATACTTAGAAGTCTCACAGCTGTTTACAGTAAAGAACAAATTATGCTCATTGTGTGCAGTTCCGTTATATCTGTTAAAAAGGGATATATCATGCTTAGCTTGTTGGGAGTTATAATATATATTTTTTATATGAAAAGCAAATAGTATTTAAAATTGTTGGTTTTGACCCATGTACTGATTAAAGGCACTGAACATGTTTGGTAATTATCAAAGACCAGTATTGCCACTCGGTGTATCCCAACATATGCATAAAATAACAAACCTGTGAAAATTTGGGCTGAATCGGTCATCGAAGTTGCAAGAAAATAAAGAAAGAAAAAACACCCTTGTTGCACAATTTTGTGTGCTTTCAGATGCATGAAGTCTTTTATTATTTTAGTGAGAAGTTACCTCTTTCTCAAAAACTACGTTACTTCAGAGGGAGTGGTTTATCACAATGTTTTATACTATCAACAGCTCTCCGTTGCTGGTTACCAAGTAAGTTTTTATGCTAATATATATTTTGAGTAATTACCAAACGTGTTCAGTGCCTTTAAGTATGATTTGCTATCGTTTTGAGTTCTTTCTAAATGTAATTGAGTGCAATGAACAATAATGAAAAGGTTATCATTATTTTTTAACAGACTGTGTAAGTTGACCTCGAGAAATCTGGACTTCCGAGAACCAGGAGTAACAGCTACAGCGATATCGTGGAAACTGCTTTTAAGTGGAACTTGTATTTGTCTGTTTTAATACTTCATCCATTGAATATGGTTTGAATGAAGAAAATGCTTGATTTAAAAATTGTAAATTTTGAATAATTTCGGAAATCTGCGATTGATGTTTGACCATAAACACCATGCAGTAAAAGGTGATAAAGAAAAATCCCCCATAAAAATTGCACCCGCGTTAATCTCCCACAGCTGCATGGGCCCAATTTTATGGCTCTGCTTACCGTAAGCACAGAATCGGCACTTACGGGAGCAGGGAATTGTGTGCTTACGTTAAGCGTACATGTATTTCACGGGTTAGCAGGGAATTTTTGCTTGTGTGCGTGCGTAGTCCACGTTACTATAATAGGCATTCTTCGCTTACACAGCGAGCGCAGAAATTCTACACTTGCCCTGTAAGCGAAGAATGGTGATAGCAAGCGCAGAATTCGGTTGTAAGCAGAGCCATGAAAATGGACCCTGATGGCCCAGAGGTGCCCGGAAGCTCAATTGTAACCTTTTCGTGGCGATGCTTTCACGGTTTATTTGTGACTGGTTAATAATTTAAATATTGAACTTAGTTGCCGTTTTGTTTGTGTGTCGTTTTAATTTGTATTTTAAAAGTTTTTGTTATAATCTTGTTTGGATTGTTTTATAGTACTTATAAATTATTGATAGCACTTCTTTAATATTTAATAGCCCACATTCTTTCATATATAGTTACAAGGATGAACTGTAATTTTATGTTTAAGTATATAAAAATAAACAAAGAAAGAGGGTTTTATGAAATGTGTATTATTTTGCTTGAACAAAAACATGTTTGTTGTGTATTCATCAGAATGTTTGTTACCCAGTCAGTTTCCCTTGAATGTGGTTTATTACTTGATATTTGAATAAAATGATTGCATCCCCTTAAGGTGATCCCTCTGCTGCCGCTTCCCAGGTTGTATCGTGAACTTGGATGTGATCCCTGGCTATAAAAATGGCAGCTACAGGTTGAATGGCCTGTGACTGGCAGGCAAAGATGTATTGAGAAATTTACGAGGGACTTCAGTGTAGATATATAGTTCAGTTGGTGGAGAGCCTTTGAAATAATATAATTATTGGGTATTTTACTATTTGATCCTTTCCGTGTTATAGAGACGTACGGAGAGCGTAGGGGGCATCAATTCATAGAGTAATTACCGGCCCCTTCCATGGCTATGCATATAGTGCTTCGTATTGATATCTCTTAAAGATTTTTTTTTTTTTTTTTCGCAATCCACTTCAAATGAACCATGTTTTCTCTTCATTGCCATTAGTGGACTCTATCGTTACTCATTCCCAAGATCTGCCACAATAATGTGATGCAGCATCTTCTACTGTCCACTCTCTGTTGTTCATGATTGTGTTCGGGCCCGCAGGAGGTCCAGCCCTCCCCCCCCCCCCCCCCCCTCCCGACAAGTCAACACTCATTGTAGCGCTCGCATCAAAAAAGCTCAGTGGCTGTTACTTTGACACGTGACCATTCAAAGATACAAACAGTGGACCGTGGCGGACCGTGTTAGTAAAAAGAAAGGACGTAATGTCGATGTATATTTGTGAGAATCGTTATATTCTACTTTTAAAACATATTACCAACCACAGTTCAAATCATGCGTGAATGAAACAAACTCGCGCAGTTTAACGGGCCCCAATGCACATTGAACTCGCTATAGCATGACATAATATTATGATAAAGTCGTTATTAGCATGAAGTCATTATTAATTGCTAGTTGGTGACCATTTCTTTCAGGCTGTTATTGTTATTCTCTGAAATTAATAATGGCTGTTTAATTTGGATAGCTCTGGCAATTAGGCCTACTGAATTTATAGCCTTTGGTTTTTTCGCAGCATTGTTGGAGTTTGACATAATTACGTAGGCCTATGAGTGATGTTGCGGTAATGACAATGGACAAGACGTTAATAAAAAAGAGGCGATTTGGTTTGGTGGTTTTAAAGGGAATCTCAGTCTCAAATATCGACGTCAATGTTTATGCCAAATTTTGCAACTTTGAATCAAGTTGAGAATTTATTTTGAATTGTATTTGGGTTGAGTAAATTTTGAAACCACACAAAATAATGGTGTTTCATACGAAAGCCCATTAGTGCCATCGCACGTATAAATTGCTTTTTTGCTAGTAAGTATAATGTTTGACGAATCTTGTCTTTTTGCAAGTAAATATTTGACGAATCTTGTTTTTTGGAAGTATATAATATTTGAAAAGTCTTGTTTTTTGGAAGTCTATATCTAGCAATTCTTGTTTTTTGGAAGTAGGCCTATGTATTTAGCAATGCTTGAGTTGAGTCCGTGTACACCTATTCCTTTACATGGCCGCGGGTGTACATCGCTGGGTGTCGATTCAAAAGTTGACATTGTCAGGCCAGCCAGTTGTAGATTTAAATGCCATAAAATGTGTGGGAGAATACTAACAATGCCAAGCAACACCCAAAGTCAACACATACATTATTGTAAAGACATGGTTGAATTGTTATATTAAATTGGTTTTATTGGAAACATTGCAAACATTTCGGTTCCTGTCAGCCTAACCACGCGGCGGGTGAAGGATTTTTTAGGGAGATAAAAGTAAAACATTTAATGGCAGTGTTTACCATGTGGGTGTAAAATAAGAGACTATAGCACGGGAAAGGGTTTTACTTTGAATAATTAATTGATTAATTAGCGAGAAATAAAAATTATACAAAATAAATAAACGTGACTGAAAAAACATTTATAATCTGTGCTTTCCATACTGTCCTCTTCAAATAAAAGTCGTTTTAATCTAAAGTAGCAATGGGAATAGAGTGTCGACGGAGTGTGTGTACAGCTTAATTGCCTCATCTGGAAAAGACATGTTCTTCCATCAGAAGAATATACTAATCAAACACTGTCATCACATTGGTAGCAGCTCTTGGTGTACAGTCGGCTCGACAAAGTCATCTCTTTATTGTTGACTCTGCACAAGTGGTTCTGTGCAATTTCCCCATAACTGATCCACGTGTGACATTTTTGCACTTGCAGAGCAGTTGAAGGCGATCGCAAAGTCGAACGACTTATCTCGTTTGAGATAAAAACAAGACTCGCCAAATTCACTTCCAAAAAAGCAAGAATTGCTAAATAATTATAGACTTCCAAAAAACGAGACTCGCCAAATAGTCATACTTCCAAAAAACAAGACTCGCCAAAATAATAATAATAATAATAATAACAACATTTATAATGCGCACATATCCACCCCAAGGGATGCTCAAGGCGCCTAACAAGGTATACTATGACCCCTGGTCACTGGGCCATTTATTTCATTCCTTATACCATCTCAGCTCCCTGGGGAGTATACAGCCTGTGCTGCAATATATGCGCTACTAGGCTAAATCAATCACAAGAACCATCTCTGCCCTCACAGGTACCCATTTTACCCCTGGGTGAAGAGAAGCAATTATAGTTAAGTGTCTTGCTCAGGGACACAAGTGTCACCACCGAGACTCGAACCCACACTCTGCTGAACAGAAACACCAGAGCTTGAGTTCGGTGAGTTCAAATACTTTGAAAACCCCAAGACTGCTAAATACGTGACTTCCAAAAAACAAGACTCTCCAAACAATACTTCCAAAAAACAAGATTCGTCAAATAATTTACTTGTAAAAAACAAGATTCATCAAACTTGCAAAAAACATTGATAATATTATTATAGACTTCCAAAAAAGCAAGACTCGCCAAACAATACTTCTAAAAAACAAGACTCGCCAAGTATGTAGGCCTACTTAAAAAAACCAAGACTTGCCAAAAATTATACTTCCAAAAACCAAGAATTGTTAAATACAGACTTCCCAAAAAAGACTCTCCAAATATATACTTCCAAAAAGAAAGATTCGTCAAATAATTTACTTTAAAAAAACAAGATTCGTCAAACTTATACTTGCAAAAACAAGAATCGTGAAACACTTGGCAAAAAAGCAATTTATACGTGCGATGGCGTGACTAATTGGGCTTTCGTAGTTTCAGTAGGCCTATCAATTTTTAAACACGAAATAATGTTTACAAAAGTGTCTGCAAATTTTTTCTGAGCATAACTATTCCCATACTCCATTCGTTATCTTTAATTTAGAGACAAAATTTTTCAGATCAGACTCGCTGACAAAAATTAATGCAGTGCGCAGATTTAACTATAGTATAATTCATAGAGTTAGTATAATTCTATGTGCCAGCACGTTAATTTGTAGCGCGCAAAATTGAACCTGGGCTCGATTACAAAGCTCCAAGATTCATCTAACGATGAGTTGTCAATATCGCCATAGTGATTTGTATTGTGAAATCACACTTTGCTTAGCGATTAATTAAGAATGATACACAGTTAATAATCTTAACTCTTATGAAATCGGCACATGTTTCAATTTGTTTTGAGATTAGCAGTTTGTGTTGAGATAGCGCCCTCTGTTGGTGATAGTTTGTGGGTGTAATGCGCGCAGTGCTTGTTGTAAACCACAAAATTGCACAACAATCGTAGCAGAGAGTTTGGCCAGCTTCATCTAAGAAAGCTGACAGCTACCGTATCGATCAATTTCGTGCCCCTTAATGTCTGGTCTTGATAAGTTTCTGACCCCATCGGTCAATGACTTGCTGCCCAGCCCCTAGTGACTTCCACTGACTCGCCAGCTGCTGAAATCATCTTCCCCATCATCATCCATGTCATGCTGCCACTTGAGTTACTTCATCATTCATGTACTGTACATAGCTATACGAAGACGACGACGTCTCCTGTTTAGAACTCGTTGAGCAGATTTATTGATGTAGGAAGTAAGTGACTGCAGTGAGTTAAGAATTATCCGTATCCTGTAAATATAAAACTTGGCAGCTTCCCCCAACCGCTACCAATCTACTAGTACTTGCATGCTTAATTGTATAGCCCTACTTAAATTTACTTTACTTTACACACTTTCAATGACTGAGTTGACTGTCTGTCTGCTCTGCTGGTCATCATTGCTGGTGGTAGTGTACTGGTAGTGACAGTATACTCGTACTAGACCGGTCCTACAATAGTTATATTATTATTACATTACCGTCAACGCACTGTCAACATGAACAGTACCATCAAAACACCCAAAATACGTTCTAATTCAACGGATCTATGGTGCTAAAGTTTCTGTGCTGTGGTGTAGTGTACGTATGTATGTAGTGAATACTTAAATTGGAGTAGTTTAAGTTAGGCTACTTGTGCCTGTCCAATTAGTATGACAGTATTTTTTATTCTTGCAGCTGGTGCAGCTCAGCTGGACTGTCTACAAATTGACTTGTGCTACACGCATGCTCACACACACACACACACAAGATGTCGCCATCGGGATGCTTTAATGCAAGACTCACCATTGTAGCTGCAAGTCTTTTTATATCGGTAGTGCAAGGAACGTACAATGCTTCAGGTATGATATTGGAAATATTGAGATTCTTGGATGAGAATTGCTCATTTTTATTTTTTTGTTATGTTCTCAACTTGGGAAAAATAATAAAATACTCCATTATTTATTAATATTGAACACACCATGTATGTAGATCCTTGTATGTGATTGGTGGAACACTTTGTTTTGCCATGTGTATTTACTGCTGCGACAACATTTAATATTGGAGTCTTATTGATAAATATAGGACACCTACACAGTGTTCTCCAACTTTGAAAAATAAAGGTTGGTGCTGGGTGTGGTGAAAACTGTGAGGGGGTACGTACAATGCGAGCGCGAAGCGCGAAGCGCGAAGCCCCTACGGCGTGGGGTCCGGGGCCCTTGAGCGGGCCCCGGGAAAATTTTTGATCCTAGATGCTCTGTGGTGCATTCTAAGGTGAATCCTGGCCCGTTCCTCAGACTTTTTTGAGGAAATATTTTTAAAGTTTTTAAGAACACAAAGTACAATACTGGTTTTCTAAACACTTACTTGAAATAAAAACCAATGAATAATAGATATTCATTCTTCAATGTGTCCGGTAGCCCGACCGCATTTCTTTTTCTTACCTTGTAATTCCGTGTTACTAATATGTGCTCAGTAAATTGTTTGAAGCTATGTACTTTTTTGTTCCAAAGTAAAACAGTTAATTTCCCCCAATAAAATCATTATGACGATGGAAAGTTCAAACTGCAAAAAAAATCCTTGACCCCAAACTTTTTATTCGGCTAAAAAAAAATAATAATAAAAAATTAATAATATTTTGTTTTTCTAAATTAAGGTATTACGGACCAAATGTCAGACTTTGACCAAACTAACATGTTTTGTAACAAAATTGAACTAGAAAACCAGAACACATCCAGACAAGTTTACTGATATCTGCGTGATTTGGGTCTCATAGTTTTGTGATCCACAGACGTCGCGTCGTGTTTCCTGAAGTACCCAGCGGAAAATACCCACAATGCAAAGCACTGCGCGCACGTGTCTACACGACAGTGCGCTATTTGGAGATTGCGCAAACTTATGCTCATTAGGCAAACGTGCCGACTCTGCATAGCGCAAACTGAAAATTGCGCAAAGTTTGTCCAATTCGTTGTGCAAATCTGTTTATTGCGCTCCACAGATAAAATGAAAGGGGACTCAACTGAAGACGCAAGCTGACTATTTGGGGCACATCGTGTACCTCGTGATCGCTATTTGGTCAGCCTTTCGCGGCACTTTCGAGTGAACCTTTTTACGTTTATTAATGTAAACGTGGGCCGGATGATTGGTCGGTTAACCATGTAATCGTGTAACCCCTACCCCCCAAATTTTAAACCGGATTCACAATGAACTCGGAGAGGTCATATTTTGGCCTCCAAAAAGCGGAAAACCGCCGAACGGCGGGGAATTCTCATGCCTGCAGCCTGCCAGCGACCACTTTTCACGGAACGAGGGATGCATCTGGTTACCAGACGATCACACCTAATGTCGATAAGACAAAATAATCAGAACCAGACTAAAATAGTTTGCCATGCAGCGGGGGCGACTCAGCTGCGATAAAGTACGTGGGTAACGAAGTACAATGTATGTGTGAAGACGAGTCGCTCCACGCTGGAAACTTTATGACAGGCAGACAGGTAGGCCGCGATCAACGGTGTGAAACTTTGGTTTTAATAGAAAGTACTGTGGTCTTTCTTGTTTCTCAACTATTTCTGTTGTAAATTTACAATGCAGAGTCAAAAAATGTAAACGTGGCGGCAACATTTTAAAGCTTGGCGGCGATTATAAAGCGTGGCGCACGCCGCAGAAAGCGTGGCGGTGCACCACGTCTTTTCTATAGGTTGGAGAACACTGCCTACATGTATGTTGCTAAGTATAGGACGTGTGAGACACTTCGCAACGCTTTGCAGCATCGTTTTCATCCCAATGACATGATGTCGTGTCATGGCAGACAAGGTCGTTGTCTACATAGAGTTGTCTACGATGTTTAGAAGGATTTTGTAAAGATTGTTCAGAGTGTGTGATGGACAAGTTTCCATGTCTATTTTGTGTTTCTTGTAAAAAAAATAAAATGACAAGGATCGAGTGTGTAAAATATGAAACAAATACTGAATTGCATATGTTCTTGCATTGTAGCAGAATATCTGGTGAAATAAATCAGTGAAATCTGGCTTTTCCATTAAACGGGGCCAAGTCAAGTGAAATGGATTAAAATGTAGTCCAGACTTTGTGACAATGCACTCACATGCATCCAATATTTGTTATGCAATTAAAATATAGATAGTTCCCAGTAGACGCCATCTTTACGGGCAAATTGCATTTTGGCTTGCAGGCGCGCCAAGCGCTCAAATTATTAACGCAGCCGCGTCGTTCACTAACCAATCACGCAATGAGTTTTGTGAAATGTGCGCGTGCTGCACGCCGTTCTCACGCGTAACGCATGACTGTGTGTTCCAAACTGCCCGTAAAGATGGCCGATTTACGTCATACTGCAACCTATCTATAATTGGGATGCTTATTCAACTGTATTTTAAAGGGTGTGTATAACATTGGTAAGGTTGAGTAAATGTTCACAGATTTGTGCATAATCACATAGTAAAAATATTTTTCGTAGTTTGAAAACTGTTGTTGAAATATTTTTGTCTGAATTGCTACATGTTCAAGTGGGCAACAAGTTTAAAAAAATTAGTAAAACAACGATTTGGTGGCTGCGAGTCTGAAATCCAATTTGAGTGGATTTTCCACTATTTTCTTACAACTCTGATGATCGATTGAGCTTAAACTTTCATCATGTTCACCGGTTTGTAATTTGTTGGGTCACAGAAAGCATGGATTAGTGGTATTTGACAAAGTCACAAAGTAACTACTTTTTGGGTCGTGTGCTTTTTGCCTTTTAAGTTTTATTTATGAATGGTAAAAATAATTTAAATCTAAAAATGGGAAGGCAGGATAAAAATCACAACACAAATGGTCCTTCCTGTTGACTTTTCAGATATTCGAACAATTTGATTTATTTCAATTTTGTTTTACCCATGCACCAATTTGTTCATGTATACCCAGTACTTTCCCAAGTCCTTTTGGGATAGGGTTCGAACCCGCCAACGACCTTTGCCAATCTACAGCAGATGTCTTGCCACTTGCCCAGTTGCTATGGTGCAGTACATGCAAGGCAGTTTAAATCCTATCTTTTGCAGTGGCTAATGTACTCCAAACTTTCCCAAATCCTGTGAAAAAAAGTTCACAGGGATATATGTAGGCCTACATGTATTACATCGTACGTGGCTAGGATTCAAACCTAAAACCTTTGAAATTCTAGAGCACATGTCTTACCTCTAAGTGAGACATCTACTAAACAATCAATTTATGAAGTCAAAACCTTCTTGTTTTTGCAAAGCAAGAGGTTTTCATGCTAAGCAATTTTGTATCATTAAATAATCAAGTGAATAAACCACTTATTTGGGAAACTTTCAACCCCCAAATTTACCGAGTTATCATGGTTAAAAGTTAAATACATGTACCTTTAAAATGTATTCAATTTCCATCTTTTTGTCTGACTCAATTTCTGCGAAAATTTGTCATCTGGAACCGAATTACTGATTGAAAACCTTGATCAGAGTGATCTCTCAACAATCAACGCTAAGATGCACACACGCAGTTCAAAAGCCCATTGCCTTTTGATAAAAGCCCATTATTTTTGCCCACTGGAGTGATCAGTTTAATTGTGTACATGGTGTCATATGAGTGTCATTACTCAGTCAGGGTCTTTCTTGATAGTGAAGTGCGACCATGCAAGAAGACTAATGGCATTATGATGGCATTATGCACGTTTACGCAGAAACTGTCCAAGTGGGTTGAAGGCAAAAGCATCATCATTAGCATTTGTGTCAGTGAAGTAGAACTATTTGAATCGGTTGAAGAATGTACCACGTACAGATGTAGTACAATGCTTTTATGTACATTGTATGTAAGATTATGCATCGTTTGAGCAAGCATTACATGTACATGACCAAGTGCAGACCCGATATACACAAAAGGGCCGCACACTGTTGGGTCTTGGTCCAATCAGCTTAACGGCTGATTTTGTGCTTACTGTACAAGTTTCCATTTCACAGCGCTGCTAACCGTAAGCACACGAAAAGGTGTCCATGCTGTAAGAAAATGAATGATGTAACAATGCAAAATCCATGGTGACAATGGGTGAACTTGCACGCTGGCTGCCCAATTTTCTTGCTAACCTGTGAAATTGACTTACGGTTAAGCAAACTGTTCTGCTATCGTAAGCACCCAAATTTGAAGCACTTTTAAATTAGCTCCTTGTTGAGTTGTACTGTCTGTTCTCCCTTAAATGTTGGCTAGCTGGCCAAGTGCCAGTAAACTCACCTGAAGGATCAGTATTGTGGCCGACCAGTCTGACTTGTATAAATTCATTGATTGTCACGGCTACATTTCTTAAAGGCAGGTTAATTTTTTGGTAATGACCCTGAAAAGAAACTGTGTAATTTTTTTCTGAAAGCCAACTTATAAAAAAATAGGTCTACATGTAAGCATCATGCAAAACAGTTTCGTCTGAACTTCAGACGAAACAGTGTTTCGCATGATGCTTAATAGTAGTGCCCCGGTGATTCTGTCCCCCCCATATGGAGAACTGTGTACAAACTGCTTTTGATAGCGCCCTCTTTTGAATCATCCTCCTCCAGCCCACGTTAATTTCCCATATGGGGGACAGAATCTCCGGGGGCAGATTTCCCTATGACACCCCCATTGGTTAGAAATCGATCAAAATGTATACTCTTAAAACATTTGAACTGCAAAGATCACCTGCAGGCAATTTTAAAAACTGTTCCCGTTTGAATGCTGCCCTCAATACAGCCAGAGATGCGGTTGGTACCCGCTGTGAACAAGGGAACGAAATCTTCAATACAATAATCGTGGCTAGATATTATTTTCTTTCTTTTGTGCACGGCTCAAATTTGGGTAGAAAATGCACAAGACTGCAGGGCTTTTAATAGCTCACAATTTGTGTTTTTTAAAGTGTTTTTTAAAGACCAGAATCAATTTTTCTTTTACACAATTTAAGACATGAAGTTTTGTTGTTTTTTGACATAAGAAGATTTATCTCATATTTGTCTTGTTGAAAGATCTATATTTTTGAACCTCAAAGTCTACATTTAACAGTAATTTTTAAATTTTTTCCCCGAAGGTATTTCAGCCTGCCGTATATCACTCACTTGAAAAACACAAGGCTGTCTGTCATGGTCGAGAAAGACTCTGCTAGGGTCGAAACATTAGGCCATTTATGATTTTTTTGCATTTATACCACAGGTCCTTTTGGTTGGTAACTAGTTTTCAACGGCTAATTCTATTTTCTCATTTATTTTTTTGTCAACAACAGAGCCGGACCGCCAAACCCACATTTATGGGCGGGAATTCTTTGTTGCACTACCTTCTGATGGTTGGAAGCTGGAAGCAAATGGCTCCTTCCTTCAGATTGCTTGTGTCTCTGGCGGCTCAGAGTAAGTCTTTTTTTTTAAAGGAGATTATTGAATATTTTTTGTTTGTGTGATGATCTTACCACTATAGTCATAAGTGATTTTTCTTGATGGAAATTGTATGAAACACAACAACATGTTCTAGATAAACAAAACATTAGTTAGGCCCAACAACAAATATATTTGTTTCCTTTTATTTTGTACTTTATTCCGTTCTTTGTTTTTAAATCACTGTATAGTGCAATTTAACCTATCGGTTCGTTGCCATACTGTACAGTTGTTCACGTTTTTATGTATAAAATAAACCGATAATGATAATGATTAAATTTTGTATTTTGATCATATCTGATTGCATAAAAAAGTAAGACTTCTTTCATATCAATTGCAAAATAAGTAAACTTCAAAACAACTGCAGGTGGGTCAATTTCTTCAAGGACAGGGAACTTTATTTTCAGTGTGCACGTACGCATACATTTTTCCTAAAATAATTGGGGGGTTTTCACTACCTACTGACCCTCTTTTTTACCCACATGTTACAGGAGCTAAAACAATTGTTAGACTTTACAGATTTGTTTTTTATTTGTTTTGTTTGCAGTCCCCGGGCTATTGGCTCTATAACTCTTCTTGGGAAAGGGTATTCAGAAGCATTCACTGCCGCTCCGGCTGCCTCAGTTGAACTCGAGGGCTTCAAACGATTACTCCAAAGCAAAAATACAAATGTTCTTAACATCACATCTGACACCGACATCATCGTCACATTGATCTTACAAATCGGTCAGACCCTAAGTGCATACACAGCGAAGCCCGTAAGGTCTTTGGATAAGATGTACTTGGTTGCTTCTTATGGTTTGCAAGAAGATAATCTATCAGAGCTCACTGTGGTAGCCACATCTCCCACAGACACTTCAGTGCAGTTCAGGAGTAATGCCAATAATGTTAGTTTCCAATGGCAGGGGAGTGACAGGGAGATGCCCTGCGACTTATTACGCGGCCAGTCGTGCATATATAAAACTAGCGGCGATTTCATAGGTGGTCAACTCCAGTGCACCGATCCCGTCATGGGGGTAGTTGGGAGTAGATGCTCAGACGAGGCAAGTGGTTGCTCAGCTCACTCCATGGATAACCTCTACCCGCTGGTTTCACTGGGGACGAGGTACACTGCTGTGGCTGTCAACATCCCTGATGTCAGTCAAACCTTCCGTGCCGTGGCAGTTTGGAATAACACATACATTTCCTGGTCGCCCAACCGCGGGAATATGACACTTGCCAACGGACAAACCATAGATCTTAATTTTGATGTGGGGGAAGCCGGCACCATTATAGGATCAAAACCCTTTCTTCTGTTGCATCATGTTGAGAGAGGAACACCAGCAACTGACATCGCGTTGGTGTCTGTACCACCCCATGAACAGTTGACTCGTAAAACTATGACCTTCTCTACCTACATGTACATGTACCAAGTCAACCACGAACCACCACCACTGAAAAGCTTCATCACCATTACAAAGCTGTGCAATGATGATGACATACACCTAGAGCTCATTTCCTCATCAAGTCCTCGTACTGTATCAACCGAATTGCCCACGGCGGTACATTTAAGCGATGACGAAGCAGTGTGCGGCTTCAGCAAGGAGCTAAAACCAGGTGTCTACACCCTTAAGGTGAATCTGGAAAGGGTCGACAGCAGTTACTCTGCCATTCTGTATACCATCACCGAGACGGGGGTCGCCGCACACATTCTGGCTACGGAACTTAACCAGGTGGTTTGCGGTGTGGATCCAAAGCCATCTGAAAATGTGCATTTCTGTCCCACAAAAGTGGTCACTATCCCACCCAGTATCCCACCGCCAACCAGTAGTAGACCATTTGTTACTACTCCCGGCGGGCAAAAGGAGAATAGTGGAGGTGGCACAAGTAAGTTGATCTGATCTGCTTTTCTTCTCTATAACTTTTAATAGACAATATGGTGTTTCTAACACTTCTAGAATGTCTACATGTAGCAAGCATATATGTACCAGAATTTGTATTCAATCAATCTCTTCAGTTGACACTTCAGCAAGTTGTCTAAAGAGGGACTTGAATTTGAAGCCATAAGCCTTCAGTATTAATTTTTATATATAATATTTTGTTTGGGGGGTGGGGGGGGGTTTTGGAACCATCTACGTACATGTAGGCTTAACAAAAATACCTTTGTTTCCTGTTGAAAACCGGCAAACCATACAAATATAATTTGACAAGTTTTCTGGCTGACTGTTTCACACACACAAATATATATACCATCAAAATTCAAGACTTAACTTTAATATAATGAAAATGTAACTGCATTTAAAAATGCAAAAAGTAGCCTAACCCTAGCAGAGTCTTTCTCTGGAGCTAAATGACAACACAAAACGCATTTAAACAAGTAACAAACAAGACAAAATGTGACAAAAAGCAAGGGAGGTACATGTACGTAGGATCACCAAAAGGGAAACTGCAATGGATGGGATAGAAAATAACATTACATGTAGCTGTTGTTGCAAACTGCCTACCAACCGGAAAGGACCTACATGTACATGTATGGTATACATGTGTACATGTGAATGCAATAGTGGCTTGACGCTTCGACCCTAGCCATGCTAGCAGAGTCTTTAAAAATGTCAGAATCTAGTTTCATAGGGCCTATTCCTCATCCTGCATATTTTTTACTTCATCAGCTGTTCCCAGTTTTCAATCAGAATCAGCCATCATTTCTAATTGAGGTTCTTTTTATTTTGTTTTATTAACTGTTCCGACCTTTCAGTTGGAACAGATGATGTATTGTTTCTGGCAAGATTATTATTTACCTTACATGTCACTGTTTCGAAATGGAAGTTTTTGTCAATATTTTTATTTGTTTTACTTCTCACTATTCTTTCCTTTTAAAATTATCTACTTTCATTGACTTTGGTAATGACCCCCCCCCCCCAAAAAAAAATAAAAAAATCTTAAAATAGTTTTATCCGATAGTCTGCTTGTTGTATAAAAGACGGTAGTTATGGTAGTGGTGAGCATCATGCGAAACTAATACATCAAGGGACCCCATTGATGTTGATTAGAAATCAATAAAAGTGTGTCAACAAATTTGAATCATCAAAGATTGTCTTCGGGTGACTTTTGGAGATCAAAACTTCCATGGTGTCCGTTTGTGAATGCTCGGCCAGAGATGCTCACCTCGCTAAATGTGGATGGATTCAATAATCTCAATTAAAATATTGCGACAGTTCTTTTGCTGTTTTCTCAACAAGTAGACACTATTTACAACTGAGTCTTTCAAGCAAGGTTTTAGCCAGGATTTGGTAAAAGGGTGTCCAAATCTGCTGGAAATTTAAAAACTGGGTGTCCAAATTGTTCACTTACAATACATTTACATGTAAATGACAGATGAAACAGGGTGTCAAAATTTAAAACAGGGTGTCCAAAAGACACCCAGACACCCCTCTGGCTAACACTATGCTTTCAAGGGTGACTTTTATTGTATCTTTATTGATAATTTGGCGTATAAATCAGCATTAAGCTGACAACAACCAATCTATGACCCAACCTTTAGGGATCAAGGTGGGTCGAGCATTTAAGCTTACAATTCTATTGTGGTGGTTTCTTTACATGTTGATTTATGTGTTTTTGCAGTCATTGCTGTAGTCATTGTGGTTCTGAGCCTGGTTGCTGGTTCTGTAGTCATCGTCATTTTGATGTGTCGCTATTGTAGAGGGTAAGTGAACCAGTTACTGTATATTTAAAGGGAGGGTATGCCTTTGGTAATTACTCCACAATTTAATGACCATAAAATTAAAAACCTACTTGGTAAAAGAGCACTGGAGAGCTGCTTATATATTAAAAAGCATTGTGAGAAACGACTCCCTTTTAAATAGTGTAGTTTTAGAGAAAGGGGTAATTTTCACCCAACAAATTTGAATCTGATAAAGACTTCAGGCATGAAGCATTTCTTGGGCAACTGACAGCACACAATGCTATGCTTTTTCTTTCATTATTTTCTTGCAACTTCGAAGGCCAATTGAGCCCAAATTTGCATGTACATGTAGGTTTGTTTTTGTATGCATAATAGGATACACATGTACACCAAGTGAGGATACTGATCTTCGACAATTACCAAAAGTTCATGTACACCCTGCCATTAAGCACAGGAACGCATGACTAAAGACAGACGACTTTCATAGAGCTGCTTGTAATGTATGTACAGAAAGTAGCTAAGCACAACAAATTATGCTTACCAGAACAAGCTTACCAACCAAACTACCATGGCCCATGTATTACCATTCTGTGACGAGTGTCCTGCCCATTTTTTCTTACTAGCGAAAGATTTTTAAGCAATATTTTCTGCTTTAAAGGCACTGGACACGTTTGGTAATTACTCAAATAATATATTAGCATAAAAACTTTTTTGGTAACGAGCAACGGAGAGCTGATAGTATAACACATTTTGAGAAACGACTCCCTCTGATGTACATGTAATGTGGTTTTTGAGAAAGAGGTAATTTCTCACTTAAATATTTAAATCTGAAAAAGACTTCAGGCCTGAAGCCTTTTTCAGGCATCTGAAAGCACACAAATTTGTGCAACAAGGGTGTTTTTTCTTTCATTATTTTCTTGCAACTTCGATGACCAATTGAGCCCAAATTTTCACAGGTTATGAATGTTGGGATACACCAAGTGAGAATACTGGTCTTTGACAATTACCAAATGTGTCAAGTGCCTTTAAAGCAGCTCTATGAAATCGGGCCCTGTTCATTACACACAGGAAGCCAAGCTTAGAAAAAAAAAATCCCCAAAACAACACAAAAACTGGTTATCACTATAAACCATCATTTCATTTGTTCTGTACTCTTGTGACTAACATCCGCGTAGAACATTTACCGTAGGTAGCAGTTGTGTTGTGGAATTTTATTTTTGATTTAGGGTTGAACAAAGAAAAGTTCACAAAGAGCAGGATTTGAACCAATGACCTCTGACCTTTTTTGTGTGTTTTTTTTCACCTTTAAAATGTTGTGGTTTTGTCTACTCCTTTAATTGAAAACTAAATTTAGATTTTCAGTTATTTCTCTTGACCAACCCATTCACCCACACACACATGTGTGTAAACACACAGACTGAAAAATGCATCCTTGTGGAGCACTCTTTTGTTCTTTCCTTTGTCCCTGCACTTAACAGTTTCCCATAGACTTTGTACACAAATTTCCTTGTGGAGCACCCCGGTCTTTAGAAATTCCATGTGGAGACCTTTTATTTTCCCTTTTTTGTTTTGTCCTTGGTCTCCATAAGGTACCGAAAGTGAGAGCACCAGCAATCGTGGACCCTGCTTTGTTCAACTCTATGTGATCACAATGCTTTCCTTTGTGATAGCAACCCTGGACCTATTGTCCCTTTTGTTATAGGTCCCTGGTTTGAATGTGTATACACACCCACACACACACAATAGACATTTTAAAACATTGATTATTCTGAAGGGCCCCTTATGAGCTACATGTAACATGCCTTCTCGATCACGTTGTTGTAAGTTGGTTCCACTACTTGTCTTGCTCTCTGGAATTCGGTCACTATTCAGATTGTAACCCTTACCATATTTCCCCAACCCATTATAATCTGACCGCATGTTTGTTTGATTCTGTTGGACTGATAGTGCTTTTACATGGCATCAGGTTGTACATGTACATTACCATTATAATACCGTAATGGCATGTGAATGTACATGTACAGGGATGGATCCTGGAAGAGTGAGAAAGGATTCAATTGTGTTAAATCACTGCATTCTCCCTTAACACTGGTCGGCTGGCTAAACGCCAGTGAAAACATGTGAGGACCAATCAAAATTCATTACCCCCCCGTGGTCCGGGTGGCTTGTTCAGTGTTGAAAAGCATCCCCATTTCATTTGAAGTATGGACTATTAAAAAGGTGAAGTACTGCTGGCCAGTCACTAAAACATTAAGGGCAAACCCTGAATTCACTTTCCCCTGCCAAATCTTACGAAGTTCCCTGGCCAGGTCTTGTTACTTTTGGATCTTTTCTACTTCCCTCAGAGCTACATGTACCATTATATCACCTGGCACAGGTATGTCAATGAGATGACACATTTTTTTACGAGTCTTATCTAAGACTACAACATTCGGACGCTTCTGTTCTATAACATGATCTAATAGATGTAAATTTTTGCATCGGGGATAATGAATATAATTTTGTTTTTTACCCTACACGATGTGAGTTAAGCACTGTACATGTATACTCAGTACTTTCCCGAGGGCTGTGAAAAAAAATCCACAGGCAAATCACTCGTGGGTTCGAATCCCACCCGAGTGGTTTGCCTGTGGATTTTTTTCACAGCCCTCGGGAAAGTACTGAGTATACAGTGCTTAACTCACATCGTGTAGGGTAAAAAACAAAATTATATAACATGATAGATCAGTCTGAATGTTAAAGTCCCGGGGGATCTTGACCTGGTCGGTCTCTACAACTTTCTCCAGAGCATGGTCGTACCAATTCCTAGGTCACTTGGAAACCGTACTTCTTACACAGATCCCAGTGAATCACCATGGCCAACTTGTCATGTCATCCTATAATTATTATTGTAATGTATGATGTTTTCCTTTATGCAATTCAATATACACCCTATAGAGCCGGATCCAGACTATGGATCTTAGGCGCTAAAGGGGGATGTTATTTAATGGACAGTAATCTACGTTATATCTGGGCTGTTCCAAGGAGTGCTCTTCTGGACTTGGTTGATTGTAATGTTGCATGGGAAACGGTCAATGAATTTATGAGATTATTATTATTATTGTTATTATTGTTATTATTATTCTTAATATGTTTCCATTGTCTGACTAATTTCAGCAGGCGGTGGAAGAGGTTAGAGGAGGCTGACTACATGGAGGACAACCCCATAAGGCTGGACGTATTGAAGCAAGGTTTGTAATGAAGCATCAAAATCAGAGGATTGAAATAAATGTACATTCACCAAAAACATGTGTCATGAACATTTTAACACACGTGTGCAAATCTACATTTTGATACAGAACATTTTGATATTTTCATATTGAAGTAGTATTGTTGAGAGTGATGACAGACCTTAAAAAAATAGTAAATTTTACGTTGAATGGTCTTTTAAAATAAGATGGCAGCTTTTGAAAACAGGGTATACTTTTGGTAATTGTCAAAGACCAGTATTCTCACTTGGTGTATCCCAACATATGCGTAAAATAACAAGCCTGTAAACATTTGGGCTCAATTGGCCATCGAAGTTGCATGAAAATAATGAAAGAAAAAACACCCTTGTTGCTTACAAAATTTGTGTTCTTTCAAGATGCTTAAGAAAGGCTTCATGCATGTCATGCCTGAAGCCTTTTCTCCGATTCAAACTTTTGGGATGAAAATTACCTCTTTCTCTAAAACTACATGTACACTACCCTGTACTTCAAAAGGAGTCAATCACAATGTTTTATACTATCAACAGCTCTTGAGTGCTCTATACCGAGTCAGTTTTTATGGTCATTAACTTGTAGAGTATATATACCAAAGTATACAGCAATCCTTCACCGATCTTGAACTCTTGGTGGCTGCAGATACGCCTCCATTATTGCGGTGGTACCTGGGGGTGCACTACTCTAAATCGACCAAAAATTAATGCGCCAAGCTACTTATCATAATTTGTAAACCCACAACTTATTTTTAATTATAACGTTTTGGGGGTCATGCAACTAATAGAGTGTGTAATTATAAGAACTTATCACAACCTGGGGGTTCTGGGTTTCAAGTTTTGAGGAGATTTGATAAATTTGGGCTTTAAAGTTGGTCCTATTTAGCTTGGGAATTGGAGGAGTGCCTCATGAAAACTGGCGGCAAGTCGGTTTGGGAAAACACACATTTTCGGGGGTGTTTTTTTCTTGGGTAATTAGCAAAAATTCCAAACGGCTGACCTGCCAAAAATTGAAAAGAAATCTGAAGTTTAGTGGTCTGAAAATATATTTGATTGGTTTTCAAGAGGCTGAGAGACTTTTAACTATTTTTTTAGAATTTTTGAATATTTAGCATTTATCATTGTTTGCTATGGGAGTCTATTTAGAGGGGTGAAACCTATAGATACAAAATGGTGGCGCCCGCTACACCCGTGTACCCGTGTGCTCAGTGTTGTTAATACGGTTATGTAGGCTTGAAACGACGACAGTAGTGTGTTGTATGGGGGCACTTTTCGTCAGTTGTTGCTGTGTTTACATTGAAAACATCATTCCTTTGGCTGTATTAACAGATAGTATATAGTAATAATGTTGCTATTTGTTCCTAAAATTACAAAACAACAGAATAATTCAACGTTCCAAAGAAAGGTTTGCTGGGTTTGGTTTTTAGTGTAATACTATATCGACGAGTATGAGACTATCACGGTAAGTCACATTCAAGAAACTCAAGAATCTTCAGTGGCTGGTTGATCAGGGGAAAAGTAGAGACAAACCATCAACAGACTATGTGAAGATGACATAGGCGGTGGGTGGTTGATATGGCATCATGAATGTCAAGTTCCCGGGAACTGATTGCATGTGTGAAACCCTAGCCCTCGCAGCCAAAACCTTAGCCCTCAGCAAAAACCCACAGCCTACACCCAAACCCTAGCCATCGGCCAAAACCCTAGCCATCGGCACAGAAACCCTAGCCGTCGGCCCAAACCCTAGCATACACCCCAAACCCTATAGCCATCAGCCCAAAACCCTAGCTCTTAGTCTAAACCCTAGTTTACAGTCTTATCCTATTGTCCACAACTAACCGTATAGTATCTGGAACGGAATTTTGCAACATGCCCCGCCCACCCCTTTACCCCCCCCCCCTTAACAGCTAGCAACATGAAACTTGGAAGAACAATAAATGTGGTAAAATGTGTTTGTTTGTTGGGAACTTTGTTATAAAGTTCACAATTTTAAACTCAATATGAATACATGGTTAGAAAAGTTGGAGGGAAAGCAAAAACGCCCCCCCCCCCCCAACTCAAGGCCCCCTTCCAACCTGTTTCCCTTTTTACCGCTTATCCACAATAATTAACCCCCTCTTGTCGATTAATTAAATATTTTGTAATGTTTTTAGAATCTTATTACGAAAAAGAGACATGTTAATAACTTTTTGAGGGAAGATTTGGACGTAACTTCCAAGTATTCAATATAATGTACACAGTGTGTCATGCAGGTTTTTCCTCTCACATTGCTTAAAGTACATGTAAATGCTTCAACATGTTTGACCTTGTTGTAGACAAACGCAATAAAATATTCCATTTTTTTTTCCAGATTTCATATCAGTGACTTATTCTCAACATTTTAAGCATAATTTTTCCCCCATAAAGAATAATTGACTGCCCTTATAGGGTGCACTACTCTAAATCGACCAAAAATTCATGCGCCAAGCTACTTATCATAATTTGTAAACCCACAACTTATTTTTAATTATAACGTTTTGGGGGTCATGCAACTAATAGAGTGTGTAATTATAAGAACTTATCACAACCTGGGGGTTCTGGGTTTCAAGTTTTGAGGAGATTTGATAAATTTGGGCTTTAAAGTTGGTCCTATTTAGCTTGGGAATTGGAGGAGTGCCTCATGAAAACTGGCGGCAAGTCGGTTTGGGAAAAAACACATTTTCGGGGGTGTTTTTTTCTTGGGTAATTAGCAAAAATTCCAAACGGCTGACCTGCCAAAAATTGAAAAGAAATCTGAAGTTTAGTGGTCTGAAAATATATTTGATTGGTTTTCAAGAGGCTGAGAGACTTTTAACTATTTTTTTAGAATTTTTGAATATTTAGCATTTATCATTGTTTGCTATGGGAGTCTATTTAGAGGGGTGAAACCCTGGGTGGTACTGCGATGCCTAGCGACAGGTTTAAGGGTTGGGCTACACGGCGATCATCTGATCAGTCACGGGTTATTGGAGTTCAAGATCGGTGAAGGATTGCTGTATACCCTGCCTTTCAAATAGAATATAATGTAAATGACAATACAGTGTAGCCTTTGTCATGTTTGTGGTTACAATGCTCCGACACACATAACTTAAGAAGCTCATTCAAACACACTCTGCCAGTTCTCAGCTTTTGGAAGTGATGTATAAATTGTAATGAGAACAGTGAAAGTGCTGATGAGGAACAAGGTCAGGACAAGGTCAGGAGATAAGGTTTCCAAATTCACAGAGAATTTGAAAATTCAATGACCAAATTGCTCAATTGCATTCACATGACATCGTGGGGTCTCCAGATAAGCCAGGATTTAGTTAATTTTGAACTATGCCTAAAGATCTGGTACATTGGCTAACCTGGTCACAAGGGAATGTTGAATTTGAACTCCGACGACTATCGCTACTGTTAATTGGTTTTGGGCAAGCTCTTAAACAGCAATCTCCAGATCAGCAGGAACCTTGTGCCAATCACAATAATTGACAAACTGTGTATGAGTGTTCGTCTCTCTTCGCTCTTGCTTTAACTTGTGGCTCATCCCTTGACCTTAAACTACATGTATAGAGGTCACTAATCATAACCTTCATGCAAATCCACATGTACATGTAGGTCGTGGATTATTTAAATTCAATTTAGTTTCACATTTGATTGTGAAACAAAAACACAACTATGAATGTAAGGACAGTGAGAGTACTTTTTTATGTTTATTATGCAATGATATTATTCAAGATGTCTTTTTATACTGATTGTTGTGATAAAAATATATTTATTCGGTTGAACCGCTTTTAAACTCTTTACTAACTGCAAATTTTAAAATTAACCTGTTTAAAAATAGAATTAATAAACAGTACTTTGTTCTTAAGGAAAAAACCAATGACCGATATGCTGCAACCAGGCCCTGCTATGTATCTCATAACAAAAACAAATTGGTGCGCACAGTTTGGTAAATAAATATCTTCGCTAATGTAAGCGTATTTCCTGAGTCAACAAGGAACTGTTGCTTGTGTGAATGCATTTTTTATGTCACTTGAAAGTATTCTTTTTCGCTTCCACTTCTAGCACAGATATTTAGCATTAAAGGCACTGAACACGTTTTGTAATTGTTAAAGACCAGTATTCTCACTTGGTGTATCCCAACATATACATAAAATAACAAGCCTGTGAAAATTTTGGCTCAATTGGTCATTGAAGTTGCAAGAAAATGATGAAAGAAAAAACACCCTTGTTGTACAAATTATTATGCTTTCAGATAGGAATAAAAGGCTTCTGGCCAGAAGTCTTTTATTATTTTAGTGAGAAATTACCTCTTTCTCAAAAACTACGTTACTTCAGAGTGAGTCATTTCTCACAATGTTTTATACTATCAACAGCTCTCCGTTGCTCATTACCAAGTAAGTTTTTATGCTAATATATATTTTGAGTAATTACCAAACGTGTACAGTGCCTTTAACCCTGTGAATGTGTAAGCGGAAAACATTTACCATGGTGTTTACTGTAAGCCCAAAATTCTGCAGTATTAACATGATCAAGCAAAGCCATCAAAGTGGGCCTAGTTACATGTACTTTTGTTGTATAAATGAATACATACTCCGCTTTAACGCTTTCTTTTATCTCTATTGTTTTGAACACGAAAGCACCATTCTGTGTAGTCTTTGTGGAAGACCTTCTCGTGTTGATTTGTCACAGTTTTCCCCACGAGAGGGCGCTATCATCCACGAACCGCTCTCATGCATGTCATGACACGAACACCAGAAGGTCTAACATGTCTAAGTTGACAATTTTAAAAGAATAAAAGCAGGCATTCGTGAACAAAAGGTGCTTTGAAAACAAAAAGAGAGCCATACTCGTATAAATAACAAGAATTTTGTACACGCTTTAATTGAGGGCCAATACACCGATCCATTAAGCCCCGCCTCCTTACGAGTTGACCAATCACAGCCACGAAACCCGATCACCATTAGTGCAAAGATCACCAAACGGCTCAAATGGTGATCAGATTTCGCGGTTGTGATTGGTCAATGAGAAATGGGCGTGGCTTAATGGATCGGTGTATTTCATTAAGCATGTTGAAGGCAGGCATTTTCTGCATACAGTTTACAGAGAGGCCCCTAGTACAGTTTCTATTTCATAAACACTGCTTAGCTTAGCAAAGCAAAAAGCAAGCTAGCTTAACCAACAGTTCCTGTAAGAAGACAGAACAATGCAAATCCATTGTGAATGCACACAATTGCTGTCAAATCTTCCAGCTCGTTTGTGAAATACACAAAAGCTCAAAATGCGCATTTTTCTGCTAAAGTAAGCAAGATTTTGCGTACACCCTCTCTTTTTATTGAATTAAATAAGTTTTTCTTTTCAGTTTTAGGAGAGAGCTGAATTTGTACTAAATGTTGATTTGTCATAGCATCATATTAATTCAGCCTCTACGTTTTGCAGTTGTTAAAAAATGTACTTAGATTTATATTTTGTTTTGCAATAAGTTTTGTTTTTTTACAAAAAAAAATACCAGTTGATCGTCCTGATTTTTCCAAAAAGAGGAGGATGTGGGCCTTTTTATTTTTTATTTATTTATTTTTTTCCAAGATGGCCGCCAAGTATTTCAATTCAAACAGGCCACCAATTCTTCAGTTTGAAATCACCGCTATATCTATTTGTTGCATGAGGTAAGTTTACATCAAAAATTAAAATATATGTGTCAAGGGTGAAAAATACAAAAACTAATTTTTTTAATTTTTTTTCTTTAAGGGGAAAAAAAAAAAAAAAAAAAAAAGGATGCGGGCGGGGACGATCAACTGGTATTTTTTTTTACTTGGCCTTAATTTGGTTTTTACAAAAAGCATATTAAGCAGTGTTCTTTTTTATGTGTTAAACACAGTACTGTCAAAATTAGTATTTAAATATTTTAATTAATATTAATTTTATGCAAAAAGTTAGTTAGTGGCCTGACATTTCGACCCTAGCAGAGTCTTTCTCAAAGGCTACTTGACAACACACATACAAGCAGACAAGAGTTACAAGAGTAGTCAAGTGGAAATACATGAATAGAGAGAGTGGAGAGAGAAAAGCATAAAGCATTCAGAAAAAGCAGAGGGTAAGCAGGGATTATGGAGACAAAGGGGGGGGGGGTTAGAGGGAAGGGGATGGCTTGACCACAAGAAGTTGGAAACACAAAGGACAAAATGGAAGGTTGGAAGAAAAGTAAATAATTTAGTAATTAGTTAATAGGGCAGACTAAAAATGGATATCTGTGGGAGAAAGGGAGAAGGCAAAGACAAAAGGTTATTAGTCATTTCCTTCTTGGATATTCAAACCATGGGGCTGAGTGGTATTTATGCGCCTTATCCAAAGTTTTTCCCTACTCAGACGGACAGTCTCTCTGCAGTTACCTAGTGCCTCAATGCCCTGTAAATTCATGTCAAAAATGGAGTGGTTAGGAAGATTGAAGTGGTGTCCTACAGGTGTATCCAGCTTTTGGGTGTTGACTGTGGATCTGTGACCGTAGAAACGCCTCTTCAGTGTAGTTCTTGTTTCACCTATATATTGAACACCACATGTACAAACTCTGCAAGATATTAGATAGATTAGATTAGTTGTGGTGCAGGTGACATGACCCCTTGTCTTATGGGTGGTACCACCAGTATGGCTGGTAAAGGAATCTGATTCCCTGATGTGTTGTCTACAAATGATGCATTTGGATGTGTTGGAACACCTAAAAGTACCCTGTGGCAAAGGGGGATTAACATCAACATTAATGGGGGGACTTCTGCCCGGACGGCCGATGAGATCTCTGAGACTGGGTGGGCGTTGGTAGGCAACTATGGGTTCTTCCTGTACAGCACGTTGAAGCCGATCTGATGTGTGAAGAATATGATGGTTAGAACTGGTTATTTTACGAATGGGAGGAAGTGAATTTTAAACAGCATTTAAAGTAAACAAAATTATTTCGCCAAAGCAGGCATATTTACAACTCTCATACTTGTTGTATCTTTTTATATCTATTTTTTGATCATCAGCTAGTGCTCAAATGTCCATAAAAGTGCTATAAAGACCACAAGAGCTCAGAACTTTTACTTCACACAAAATGTCTCTTTCTAAGTCATACTTGTCACTCGCTGAAGGTGTTTCCAGACTTAAAAATCTGAGCAGTGAATTAGTCAATCTTAAATATGTGTTCATAAGACTTCTTGCATGAAGAAAAAGGTTGGGGGGAAATAAGCTTCATTCAAAAGATTATTAGCATTTTTTCCCCCACTTCTATGTGGCAAGCCTTTCCAATTTAAATAGTCTATTAGGTGATTACTTGAACTTAAAGAACAGTATACACAGACTATTTTTATTTATTTTTTCTGTAGCATCCATCCTAAAAATTGGGACCCAAGAAACTGAATTTACTATGTCCATGTATAAAATGGAAGAATAGAATAAACCAGGGCCCAATATAACGGCTCTGCTTACCATCAAATTCTGCACTAATTGCGATCACCATTCTTTGCCTTCAGGGTAAGCAATGAATTTCTGCACTAGCTGTGTAAGCGAAGAATGCTTAGTAATGAGGAGTACGCACGTGCACAAGCAAATATTCCATGCTAACCTTGAAGTATGCTTGACTTGTGCGGAATTCCCTGCTTCTGTAAGTGCCGATTCTTTGCTTACAGTAAGCTGAGCCATAAGATTACTGACTTAAGAGATGGTTTTAAATAACTGTGAACTCGCTGAACTGTTTAAAAGTGTTGAATAAGAAAACTTTGGTTGTTAAATTTTTTAAAAAGTTTTTTCGTGCAATAGCAAAACAAGAGTTAACTATCTTCTAAAAGTATTAACTAGAGTAACTGAAATAATTCGTTTGTTTTTTAATCAACTCTTGAAGTCATAGGTTTTTCACGGTCATTTTGGGCAAAAATCGGCCAATGTATACATCAGCTATGTTGGCATTATTCTATTTTGCACTGTTAAAATTGAAAGATCCTCAAAAGTCATTCAATTTCATGTAATGTGTAAACAAATGTTCTATTTCACCAGGCGATTAAAAAACGATAACCATTCAATTAAACAGTTCACTCACACATCATTCAAATTTGCAGCAGCTTTTCGCAGAAATCTCCAGTTTGCAATTGAATGTTAACTTCACACAAAAGTGGCTAAAAAGAAGGCCATGAAAGTTAAATTGAATAGAACCCTGTATAAATTTGTGTGCCTTAAGGTGACATTGAATGATGGTTTCAACTTAAGAGGCAAACTTGCATGAAAGTGAAATAAGCCCTGGGCTGCCTTTTGGCCCAAAATGACTGGGAAAATCTATACTAAGGTTTATAAAAATAAATCAAAAATCTTAGCCAAAAAATATATGTATAAAATAAACCCACAGCTCGCTTCCCAAGTTTAAACAATGTACATTTTACCAATTGATGTTTATGTTAAATTTTATAATGGACTTTGACCATAATGGCACTTCCCCAGGCCTGCCGTTTGTATAAGGAGAAATAAATAATTTGTTCTAGTATTGAAGAAGAAAAAATACAAACAAAACGGTTTTTGATTCGCAACTAATTTTATTTTGTCCAACTTTGTAGCTACACTGAAAGTATCACATTTTATACACAACTTAAGTGTAATGTACAACTATATGGCAATGCAATTGACAGCCCTTTTAAAAATGTTCAGGATGCTATGAACTCACATTGACTTCCTTCTTTCTTCTTTCTTTACCATTCACATGTTATTTCCTTCTATCACATGATACCCCCCCCCCCCTAAAATGTATACATAAGAATAAAAATAAATAAAATAAATAAACAAAATTTAATTCAACTTATTGATTTTGGGTCGAACAAAGACAAATTTGAATCGGCGGGATTTGAACCAACGACTTTCGGATTAACGTGCCAGCGCTCTACCAGCTGAGCTACCTACATGTAGCCATTTGTTGGCGGTCTCCCTATCATTTGAAATTTACCCGGTCAGTTTCCCTTGTGGTTTATTATTTGATATCAATTCAATTTATTAACATGTGAAGCATCACTTTCCACAAGAAATAAAAAATACAAAAATAAAATCGGGAAGTGACATCCAGAAAAACTCAAGCTTGTGGTGGGGATTCGGTAAATACAGAACATTATTCATGTAACACACCTGGAAGTAATGTCTTCACAGTCACTTGCACTATTTTGTGTTCCTCAATTGTTTCTGTGTTTGAACCATATATATATATAGAGTACAGAACTTGCCAAATTGATTTGACTCCAGTAAAATTTGAAATGTGTACTGTAATTTTGGCCAATTTCATAATGATCATAAACGCCTGGGGGAGCACATGAGTACAGTGCTCATAACACATTTGTTTAGGTACCAGTAATGATATTTTCTTGGCAATGTTTGTGAGCCAGTTTATGTGAAGTGAGCATGGCTTATAGTGGAATTACATCTAACTTATAAACAGGAAACACTTTTCATTCAGAAGAAAATTGGTGCACATTGTCAGGAAGTCAAACTTAGTTATTTATGAAGCATTTGTATTGGTTACAACACACCATCCATGTGACTTTAAAATGACACTTGTGCAAGTTGTGACCAAAATAGTTTGGGATGTCAGCTTTGAACATGCATATTTGTTGAATGCGGCCATTGTTTCAAGAGTTCTTGTTTGCAGTTTCTAAAAAAAGATAAAAAAGTAGTAATTTACAGATTACAATGCATGGTATAACATGTATTGAACACAACGCATTGCTACTACTGTAGGTTTAACAACTATTTTCCTTTAGTCTTAGTGCGAGTGTGAATAACTTATGCCCTCATCAGCATGTGTCACTTTTGTTTATGAGTGTTTTATTATGTTTATTGTAGAATTTATCTGCTTTTCTTGTACCATATTCGTTCCAGTGCAATTTCTAACACCTGACACTTCCGGCCAAAACTTCAAATTGGGTTTATTTACTCATAAGAATAAGTGCTTTCTGATAACACATATTTAGGGCATAGCATGCGAGTATTTCCAAACATTGTGTAACCCTTTAGAGACTATTCATTTCTGTGTAACCATCACAACACAACCATACATGGCAACTATTGTTGATATTTGTACTATATTTTGTCAGTAAAAATATATTTAATAAGCAGAAATTCTGCTTTGTCTTACAAATGTAAGTATTGTGTCAACATGGAAAACATCAATTCTGGACATGACTTTCATTATTACCTCTTTCTGTGAATGGAAATAGATTAAATCTTGCTGCCATTTGCAACTGCTACATGTATGGGCATTTTGGTACAAGCAACTTGTGGTCTCTAAAGGTTTACGACATCACTCACATCTGGGCCCAATTTCATGGCTCTGCTTACCACCGAATTCTGCGCTTGCGATCACCGCTTACCGAGCAAGCGCAGAATTTAGCTGTGTAAGCATAGAATGCCTAGTAACGTGGACTATGCAAGCGCACAAGCAAAAATTCCCTGCTAACCCGTGAAATACGCTTGACGTAAGCGCGGAATTCTTTGCTTACGGTAAGCAGAGCCATGAAATTGGGCATAGATATCATGACTGATCTTTCAATTGTCTTGAAGTGTCGTTGTTGCATATTATGCCCGTTTTTGATTAATTAGTTCTGTTAACTATCTTTAAACTACATTGATCTGCTGCAATTAGATATTAATTATGCATTTTCTGCGTAAATTGTTTTGAAAAGGTGATTGAAGGTTTAGAAGAAAACATTTTCCCAACAAAATTGACTTGGATAATAATTTATTTACAAACTGTATCCAGGGGCTGATTTCACAAAGAGCCAAGATTGATCTTAACTGTGTATTAATCTTAACTTCTAAGCAATGTGTGATGTCACAATACAAATCACTATGGTAATACTGACAACTCATCTTGAGATGAATCTTAGTGCATTGTGAAATCCAGCCCAGGTTATCTTGGAGACAGAACAACAGGTGCTTACGTTGGTTAATGTAACAAGGAGTCAAACATTTATTTTGCAAAATGCCTCCTGTAAAACCTTATACCTCTTTTTGTACAAGAAAGTTTTACCTGTAAACTCTGAATAACCTGTCGATCTAATCAATGCCATCAATCTAATAATATGCATACTAATAAAAAAATGATTGATAGAATGTTTGAATTAACAACTGTATTAAAGTCTCATTTTTAAAAGTTTGTAGAGTGTCATGGCTGAGGAGTCTAGCAACCAGACTCACGTTTTGGTGTGAGTCTTGGTAGCAGCACATAACCACACTTGCTGTGTCATTCGAATAGGACATTTAGGCCCATGTTTAGTGGTTAGACATATTCTGCTCTAGCATTGAAAAGGTCGTGGGTTCGAATCCCACCCGAATGATTAGTCTCATAGCCTGTGAATTTTTCTCACAGAACTCGGGAAAGTACTGAGTATACAGTGCTTAACACACATCGGTATCGCGATGCAAAATTAACATATACATGTATTAAATTGTTGCGGTACCTGCTGCTAATGATTCGAACTACCTCAAGCCATCGGGCTAGCTCGGTGGTCTAGTAGTAAGACATCTGCTCTAGCAAGGCCCATGTATGTTAATGTTAATGCATCTTAAAGAACTCAGCTCACTTTTCGTGAAAGGAAGGGCTTTTGATTATTTCACCTTCACTAATGGCCTCACCTCCAAAAAAGATTGAACTTTGTTAACATTGATTGCTCCGAATGGTCCCTTTCCTTCACGATTCCTGAGTAAGGTAAGTTGGTCTCAATATTTCAAGTACATGTAGCCACTTATCTTCAGGATGGATGGTCCGGTTGGCGCAGTGGTATCTTTCCAGGCGTTCTTCCTCAGGGACCCCAGTTCGAAGCCCACCGGGGGCACAGTGTGAGTTTTCTCTGGGGTTTTCTTGATTAAGTTCTTGAGTTCTTGGCTTCACAACCAGAAAAAAATGAAATGGAACTTGTTGTGATGTGTATGTGCCACCTCATCCTAGACCTGGGACTTGGAAAATTTTCCCCATTTTCTCCTGGTCAGCTGACTGCGATAAAGTGCTTGAATGTTGTGCTGATTACATCGCTCTCTTCTTCCAGCCGACCTAATGCTAGTTTGACCGTGTCAGCCGAAACATTCTGGAAAGGATTTAAGTCATGCAGTCTGTCCATCACGTGCAAATAATGGCAGCCATTCTCATCTGTAATTTAAAGTGAAGATAGCACTTTTGTCAGCTAGGCCGGCATTTTTGTTGAGGAAAAAGGCCCCTCGAAAAAAATTAAAATAAATTAAACTCTTTTGAGTAACAGTGGTTCTGAGAAGAGACGGTGGTTTGACAACTTGATGTTTACGATCTGATCATCTTCAGGAGGATGCTCGACTCTTTTGCTGGATGCTGCTTAAGTACTGCTGAAGAGATTAACTGGTAGGTGGGCTTAGCTCAATGGTGCACAAAGGCGGAAACTAGAAGAGGACAAGCTCATCGCTCCTATCCAGGCATGGCACCCCAGACGGATCTGAGAAACCATCGAGATCTACAAGCATGACACAGTGCCTCAAGACATTGGCTTCCACATCAGTGAGATTTGGCTCCCACTCATCCAGCCGATGGATCTCCTATATCCATGGTCACATATCCTACTCCTTAGACTTGGGTCATCTATACACCCTTGGCATCATCAAGCTTAGGCCAGCTTATCCTGTTCCTGTTCCCCCTTCGCGCACCATTGAGCTACCAGTTAATCTCTTCGGCAGTACTTAACCAGTATCAAGAGACGATCGGAGCAACGTCGATTTGTCAAACCACAAACTACTCAAAAGAGTTTTTACACATGGTGTCACCGCAAACCTCACCTGATTTTTGATGTATAATTTAAATTTAGTTAAGCTTACATTTGGGGAGTTGACAATCAGTTCTCAGGATGTTACGAATCGTCTCGTCTAGCCTGGAGTTTAAACTTTCCTGAGCTACCTGCGAGGGGCAAGAGACTCAAAAAAATCACACGGAAACAGTTGTTTTCAATAAATATAAGCTTCACTGCAGTTAAATCGATAAACTGTTAACGACTATGCAATCTACAATGACATGTTAGCTATCCATGACTGGTCCCCTTTGGTCTTGCCCCGGGTTCCCGCTGAAATCTGCGTTTATTGCATCCTGTAAAGCATGTATAATCGTATGGGCTGTAAAGCGCTGAATTATTTTCTTGCAACTTCATTGAACAATTGAGCCCAAATTTTTACAGGTTCGTTATTTTATGCAAATGTTGGGATACACCAAGTGAGGATATTTTGACAATTACCAAAAGTAAACACTGCCTTTAAAAGTTGGGAAATGCTTTAAATAAATGTCACATTCCCAGGATGTGAATTTGGACTCTTCTATTGTAATTACTGTACCTGGAACATGTCTTTGTTGATCCCACTTCGGATAATGGTCCCCTCTCTGTCTAACTGTTCTACCGACTGTTTGATGACGTTGCGGATCTGTCGAACGGGTGCCTTGCCTCCTACACTATCCTAGAGAATGAAAGGGCAAAATTGGTCAGCTCCACTGGCACTGTTTCAGCAGAAATGATAGCCCATTCTGCCTGTTGTTCTATTTATGCACCGTGCTCGGATTCTTGTTTGACTGTTTCAAGCTGTTGAACATTGTTAAATGTATTGCAGTTTTTTCAGTGTTTTCTTAACAGTGTATTTTACGCTTTTATAGCAACTTTGTTTCCACACGAATCAACATCTCTGTATATTAGTTTATGATGAGGATCTGCTTTATCTGTATGACTGTATGACTGTAGTTTGGGAGTAGAGCCAAGCCACAAAACATTGACCCTACACTCTTTATATGCACAGTTCATGCACTTATAATGACTCCAGCTCTGTGGCTAGTGTGTTGTAAATTAAAGCGGCCGCACTTGCATAAAACTCATTGGTTCCCAAAGTTTGATAAAAAGGGGTCTGAGTTGATCAAAGGTTAAAGAAAGAGTAGTGAGAAAGGGACCTAGACAAGCATTTGTTTTTTAAACTGCAAAACAAGATACAGCATATGCTGAAACACAATTTGTTTTTCTTCTTTTTCGAATTTGTGCGACACTTACATAGGTTTAATGACCATCAGCTTGGCAAAATTCTGAAACACAAGAATTTGCTTACATAGGTTTAATGACCATCAGCTTGGCAAAATGCTGAAACACAATTTAATTTTCTTCTTTTTCGGTAGTGCGACGCTTACATAGGTTTAATGACCATCAGCTTGGCAAAATTCTTTATTGTTTACAAGTAAACCGGAAACAGAGGTCATTTCTTATTCTCTGTTTTTGTTGTTGATTTGTTACATTTATTTAACTTTCATATATTTCAAGGCTAAATCTGACTTTCCCAAGAGTATGATATAGTTAAACTAAAGTATTTGAAGAAACAGAGTTAGACACACTTTAATAAATATGGTAGGGACCAAAATCGTCCAAGAAGTTTGAATACACGCGATACTTGCAGAGTCTATTGGCGTGGGCTAATTTGAGGTCTGCCTATAACACTTACTTGTTTGTACTCTAGACAGGGACTTGATGCTATTTCCATAACTGCTTCAATTGTCTCCAATTCTCTCAGGAAAAAGTTGTTGATTCCGTTTGAATCGTCTTTTAGTTGACTGCGCAGATGGTCGCATAACTGATCTACCAAGTGAGCCTTTCAGATGGGAAAGTATTAATACAACATCAAATGAACTGAGAGCCAGAGTTTAGAGTTGAGTTATATTTTTCCTGACAAGGTCAACCTTAGCCTCGCTCTCAAAGCATCCATTGATTTGGGGCAAATTAAGAAAAAAATTAAAAATAAAATGTAAGTGCACCACTGTGCAGATTCATAAAGCTGTTAGTGTTATAAACTGTTAAGTAGAAAATGAGGCTTAGCAAATTTTTCTGCTGAGCAAAAACTTGCAGGAAACCAGTCACCAAAAATATACATTACAAGGTAAGTTTTGGCAACACTTTACCAAGCATTGTTTTGTGCTTACATATATAATGAAACTGGACCCAGGTCTAGCTAAATTATTGACTAGTCCACCGGGCTAAAAAAAAATTATTGACTAGTCCGCCGGGCTAAAAAATGTTATTGACTAGTCCACCGGGCTAAAAAAAATGTTATTGACTACTCCACCGGGCTAAAAAAAATGTTATTGACTAGTCCACCGGGCTAAACAAAATGTTATTGACTAGTCCACCGGGCTAAACAAAATGTTATTGACTACTCCACCGGGCTAAAAAATGTTATTGACTAGTCCACTGGGTTACAAAATTTTATTGACTAGTCCACCAGTCTAGTGAGCTGTATGATTGCACATTTTTTCACAAACAAGCTCAGTAAAAACTGTACTCACAAAACTCCAACATGCTTTTTATTTTCATTTCATTCATTAATTCTGGTTGTGAAGCCTAAGGACTCTCAGAAAAGCGTTCTTAATCGCTGTATTAGCCAAGAACCCCCATGGAGAGAAGACAATGAAGGAAGTTTTTAGTTTTAGATGTGGGAGGAAAACCCCAGAGATTTATTCCAGGGTAAAACCCACGCAATCAGGCAGGGACTGAAAACCCAATCCACATGGTGCCCCTGGTGGGATTTGAACCGGGGTCCCAGACTGTGGAAGGCGAGGCAATCACTACGCCAACCATACCGCCTGCTTCAATCACATCATGAAAATACAATAAAATATCTGTGGCAAAGTTGGTATTTTTTTACTAGCCCGCAGGGCTACTAAACTGACATGTACGACACACTTTATAACGTCTTGTTTGGACTTGTTATGGTTCTCCGACTCAATACCCAAGATTCAGTGATTCTTAACCTTCATTTTTATAATTAACTCTGAAGTGAGGACATATTTCTTGGATTTATATAACAGAATCTTCTTTTCTTGTGACTTTTATGAATAATCATGATGGATCTTGTCCGAGTTAAGACATCTGTTTTTAAGTGTTGGGTCGTGGGTTCAAATCCAACTTGAGCATCCTCACTTTTATCAATAATCATGATGAATCTTGTTCAAGTTAAGACATCTGTTTTAGAGTGTGGGTCCAAACACCACTTGAGCAGCCTTGCTTTTAATGAACAATAATAATGAATCTTGTTCAAGTTCATAAAGTTAAGGTTTTTTTTCTACAGGACTCAGATTGCACTATTAAGTGTACAGTACTTATCACACATTGTTATAATGGTAAAGCCAAAATAAAATTCATAATTTATTTGTTTGAGACTCCAAACAACTGACCTCCCTTTGGACTCCGCTTTTCTTTTCTTCAGACTCAAGTTGCAACTGACGAGTAACAATGCTCGGAAGAACGAAGGGCAGATCATACACATTCTGGTACATGTGGGGCATTTCTTCCATGCGGTGTATCTCTGCTTTGCAGGACGGATCTTCAACTTTTCCTTCAAAAAACAAATGAGCCCCAAAACATTCATAATGTATTCAGTTGAGTTTATACTTCAGAGTATACTTTCATGAACACTTGAGAACTTCCATGAGTACTTGATTACTTTCATGAGTGCTTGAGTACTTTCATGAGTGCTTGAGTACTTTCATGAGTGCTTGAGTACTTTCATGAGTGCTTGAGTACTTTCATGAGTGCTTGATTACTTTCATGAGTGCTTGAGTACTTTCATGAGTGCTTGAGTACTTTGATGAGTACTCGAGTACTTTTATGAGTACTTGAGTACTTTTATGAGTACTTGAGTACTTTTATGAAAGTACTTTCATGAGTACTCAAGTACTTTGATGAGTACGTGAGTACTTTCATGAGTACTCGAGTACTTTGATGAGTACGTGAGTACTTTGATGAGTATGTGAGTACGTGAGTACTTTCATGAGTACTTGAGTACTTTGATGAGTACTTGAGTACTTTTATGAGTACTTGAGTACTTTTATGAGTACTTGAGTACTTTTATGAAAGTACTTTCATGAGTACGTGAGTACTTTCATGAGTACTTGAGTACTTTGATGAGTACTCGAGTACTTTGATGAGTACTCAAGTACTTTGATGAGTACGTGAGTACTTTCATGAGTACTCGAGTACTTTGATGAGTACGTGAGTACTTTGATGAGTATGTGAGTACGTGAGTACTTTCATGAGTACTTGAGTACTTTGATGAGTACTTGAGTACTTTTATGAGTACTTGAGTACTTTTATGAGTACTTGAGTACTTTTATGAAAGTACTTTCATGAGTACGTGAGTACTTTCATGAGTACTTGAGTACTTTCATGAGTGCTTGAGTACTTTGATGAGTACTCGAGTACTTTGATGAGTACTCAAGTACTTTGATGAGTACGTGAGTACTTTCATGAGTACTCGAGTACTTTGATGAGTACGTGAGTACTTTGATGAGTATGTGAGTACGTGAGTACTTTCATGAGTACTTGAGTACTTTGATGAGTACTTGAGTACTTTTATGAGTACTTGAGTACTTTTATGAGTACTTGAGTACTTTTATGAAAGTACTTTCATGAGTACGTGAGTACTTTCATGAGTACTTGAGTACTTTCATGAGTACTTGAGTACTTTCATGAGTACTTGAGTACTTTTATGAGTACTTTGATGAGTATATAGACCTTTATTTTGTTGATAAACAAAGAGCGCCGGTTGGCATGGACGGCCGAATGTTAGCAAAACATTCAATCATGTTAAAAAATGTTGTGACCAAATTCAACATTTTCTGTAAAGATTCATGAACGGAAATACCTTCCATGATTGGTTGATTTGTTTCCAACAAATTCAACACTATTTTTGAATATTTGTGTAACACTGCTACAAACTGTGGCAATCTGTTTTTGATTTGCAGTTATGGCTTTCCATACTTTTCCAACCTGGGTTGGCAAAAACTCGGGCTGTGACGTTGCAAAAGAAAGGTCTATACCAATGTGGAGTCTGGTCTGGCACCCTGTGTGTGCACATGCAGTTTTTGGACCACAAATGGCTTGTAATCACAAGTTGCTACAACTCTCGCCAAATAGGGCTCTGCTCAGTGGAACTCTGGTTCGAATCCAACAACAGACCAGAGCCTTGCATGTGGATTGGGTTTTTAGTCCCTACCTGATTAATAATAACCAGTTCTTATATAGCGCATTTTACAATAACGTCTCAATGCGCTTTACATTAGTGTCCTGGTCATTGGGCCAATAACATTCCTTTAATCTTTCTCAGCTCCCTGGGGAGTATACAGCCCGAGCTGCCGTGGCGCTCAGAAGGCTTTTTCAAACACAATATCAACCTCTACCCTCGCAGGTACCTATTTATACCCCTGGGTGATTGTGTAGGTTTTCCTTCCATATCTATAACTGAGATTCCTTCAGCTCTATGGGTTACAAAACAAGGCACTTTTGAGATGTTATTACCAGAACAATAAAAAAAGTTGAAATGTAAAAGAATTTGTGTAATTTGTGAAAATCAGTCTGTAAAAAGTTGAGCAATCGTCAAACAACTATATTTAGATTTCATAGATGGATCTTCCTTGATCCTAACCAGTTTCTACATGGAACATGTGGAAAAAGGAGTCAAGGAGTGACATCACAGTGCTAGAATTTTAAAAAAAATCTCCACCAGACACCAGGTCGCGTAGCTCAGAACCGTCATAGGACCAGAAATATTGTACACAAGATCTACAATATATATATTTTTCTACATTGAAGGGAGTTCGGAATTGAAATACTAAAGTACACATTGAGTAAACCTACAAAAAGTATGTGTTTGGAGAAACACATCAGGATAGCTCAGTGGTTTCTTTCCCCGTCGTTCACCTCTGTCATCTGTGGACCGTGGTTTGAATCCCACCTAAGACCAGAGCCTTGCATGTGGATAAGGTTTCAGGCCCTAGCTGATTGAGTGGGTTTACCCTATTGGGTTTTTTCCTCCCACACCTAAAACTGAATATTTTTTTCACGTTTCCTATCGGGATGTGTAGTGACAATTTGTTAAAATAATAATAATAAAATAAATAAACAATCTGTAGACTGCAGGACTTGTTGGGTTGTTGGTAACTCTAGTAAAGTGCTGAGATTACTGGCCAGTGGTCCGAAGGGTCAAGGCAGCTGTGAAAGAGGAAGCGTGCATGGATGAGAAACTGGTTTATTTTTTCCAAATGGCCTAACAGTCATCGTTGAAAAACGGGGGAATTTGCACCAGCATAGTGTTAGCCAGAGGGGTGTCTGAGTGTCTTTTGGACACCCTGTTTTAAATTTTGTCACCCTCTTTTATCTGTCATTTACATGTTAGTGTATTGTAAGTGAACAATTTGGACACCCCGTTTGTAAAATTCGAGCAAATTTGGACACCATTTTACAAATTCCTGGCTAAAACCTTGGGTTGTCATGGTTGTACGCGGTGGTTGAGGCGGAGTTACACTCACGGAAGTAGGATGCAGACACCTCCAGTTGGTTTCGATAACGATTCAAACGACCTCTGACATGGATAATGTCACCGAGCTCCAGGCACGTTAATTGCTGCAACTGGTGCGTCTGTATCTTGTTTGTGACAAATTCTCGGAATGAGGAATCTGGATCGACAGCTATATTTATCAAAAATATAATATTTGGGGGGAAAAATTAGTAAATAGTTTTGCTTGTTACAAAAAACAACTTGAAGCTAGTATCGGTTTCTCTACATCCTAATTTGTTGTTGTCAAAAGTGTTCTTTTCAAAGTTCCTTTGGATACAAATTAATATGAATAGTCGTATCAAGTTAATCAATATCTCTGTGAAAGCTCTCTAGAAGGTTCAGCACTGTCAGAAACTTCATTTGAAGACCCTCACAAATCACTTTTGTTTAGTTTACTTGCAGCAATTGATAAACTGTAAGCCCATAAAAACATGCATAAATTCTGTGACAAAATATAAACTGTTCGTGGTTGTTTTCACTGTGGAGCCGTTCACAATTATCAACATTATTCATGTTCTAACGTGCATACAAACTGTACAATGTTTCAGGATTCAAACTGCCTCTAGCGACCGGGCAATCGCGATGGTCTTTTGGTAAGATATCTGCTCTGGAATGGCAAAGGTTTTGGGTTCGAATCCCACTCAAGTAATAGGCCTATGCCTGTGGAGTTTTCTATTCACAAGAATCAGGAAAGTACTGAGTAGAGTGCTTACAGGGACACGTTGCCTTGGATCGGGCGAGTTGGTCTATGAAAAGCGTTTGTAACCGTTTGTTATGAAATGCATATGGTTAGAAAGATGTTTTAAAAGTAGAATACAATGATCCACACAAATATGCCTCAAAATTGCGTGGTTTTCCTTTTACATCGTGAACTAACACGGTACGCCATTTTGTGGAGTCAAATTTTTTACTCCAAAAAATGGCGGACCGTGTTAGTTCACAAAGTATAAGGAAAACCACGCAATTTCGAGGCATATTTGTGTGGATCATTGTATTCTACTTTGTCTTTTAAAACATTTTTCTAACCATATGCATTTTATAACAAGCGGTTACAAACGCTTTTCATAGACCAACTCGCCCGATCCAAGGCAACGTGTCCCTTTAACACACATCGGTATGGGTAGGCCCTATAACCAAATAATATTCTTTATCACTGATGCAAATTTAACATTTATTAAATAATAATTGAAATGTAAATTTTTTTCTTTCTACCTGCTGGTTCATTTCTCCCCTTTGGTTTCCAGCAACAGCAATTAATCACTCCTGTTCCATCGTCAACTGGAGGTGGATAAAAAGACAATACGAGTATTAAATTTACAAAATTTCTTGAAAAAATCCAGGTATTTAATTTGATATTGCCAAGTTTACTTCAGACGTAGGAAAATGATCTCAATTCAAAGTTTTATATGACAAGAATGTCCGACAGAACAAATCTATTTGACTTGTTAATAAAATTATAATAATGATATTAATAACAATAGTGGCTTCCTATATAGCACTCAAATCCATCACTCGATGTCGCTCATGGCGCTCAAACATTATTTTAATTCTTCATGCAAGGTAGGTGGAGCTCTGTTTTTGAAGAATGAGACCTTTTTTCTTTACATAGCACCATGTAATGGTTTACAAGGTGCTGAGGCACATAATACAGACAATCAAACCAGGAGCACTGGGGCGAACCCCTTCTCTTTTCGATAAGTGCACTGGGTTCTTTTACGTGCATTACACAACAAAAACGACCAACGGCTTTATGTCCCATCCGAAGTACGAAGCAATAATGGTTAAGTGTCTTGGTTAAGTGTCTTGCTTAAGGACACAAGTGTCACGACCGGCACTCGAACCCACACTCTGCTGCAAACAGAAACACCGGTGCTCTTATCCGCTGGGCCACGACACGCCACTATCCAAGAGGTGTTTTAACTCTGCTGATCAGAAACACCAGAGCAGACTACATGTTATCTAATAGGCCCTAAACAATAGGGCCAACTGCAAACTACTGTATAATGTATTAAGCCCTAATACCTACAGTTTGTTTTCTACACCATGTGAAGCCTCCAAAGCTGGCATACATAAATTTGTGTGTTATTTGTTAACAAGTCTCAAGGACTCACAGTGTATGCTGCTGGTGATGAAATCGGCTAAAATTCCGTATCCTGCCACCACTTGACCTCACTTATTTTAGGTCAAATTATATCCTTACCTGTCCAGAAGGATGAAAGAACGTATACGGAGAGGCACAGGCACTTTGAACCATTACGAAGTGTCAAAATCATGAAAAATAAACCATTTTCGGGTGTATGGCGGTATTGACAACAATGCTTTCTACACTCCATTTTAGTTCCTTTGGGCATGAGTGCGTGAGAGTTCAGTCCGCGCAATGAAATCTGCACTTGAATTTTTGTTTTTTGAAGGTCAAAATTTAGCGTTTTAGCTACCAATATTACAAAAAGACAAATGAAGTCCAACATCCATTAAAAAAATCTAATAAATCCCTTATAAAGTGGTTGCAGGATTCAGAAATATCTGGTTAATACAGGCAACAAACCATAAACCAAAGTGGTTAATCCATGAATAATCAACCTCAAACAATCTTGAGTTTTTAATGGCTCTCGGCAAAGTATCTGACCAAAACTATTCGACACCTGTGCCCGAGACTGAGACAAGATGGACACCTCAACATTTCGAGACCTCAAAGTTTCCGAGACCTGAAAGTGAAAAGTATGGTCTCGATACCGAGAGAGACCGAGATAGCGACCTCGGTAATGACCTCTACACTTGGCACAGGCAGACTGTCAGTGGTGAAACTAATTCATCTAACTCATGCCAAATAAAAAAAAGTAAACATGTTTAGCGAGGCCGCCTCCTTTTTTTTTTTTTTCAATGAAAAAAAAGAAAGATAAATTTTAACGATCTCCGACTAAAACAATTAATTTTAAAATAAATAAGATCTTAGACTTTAGCACACCGTAAAAGCAAACCGAAAAAAGCTGGCAATCATCTTGAAAAAATAGCCCGGCAGGTCGTCTTGAAAAATAAGTCGGCCGCCATATTTGAAAAAAAAAAAAAATTACCCTCCTAAAAGAGGTTTTTCAAAAAGGCGGGACGCTAAAACATTATTTTTTGTTTTTGCCTAATGACTTCTTACCTCCATATTTGAACATCTTAGCTCTTTCCTCCACTCTCACAATCCATCCCAAGATGTCCACTCTGTACAGAGGATGGTTCTTATATGCAAAGGCTCCTAGAAAATATGGGATTAGTTAAATATAATTATAAACAATTGCATGTTTCAACCCAATGCTGTTCAACAATTTTTGCATTTTACTTGTCATTTTAATTGGTGGGCAACTTGCAATTCTTTTTCTTTTTGTTTAATATTTAACAAGTCATTTAAAAAGAGAATAAACCTGCCAAATCAATCTCATACAGTCATAAGGTCTCCCACCACTATCTTTGGCTTCCCTATCTTTTAATTTATGTTTTTAGAGGTTTGGTGATTGAACATAATTCAGATTCAGAAAAACATAGTTGCGATAATCGTAACCCTCCATCCTCTCGACAGTCGAAGACCGTCGGGAAGATGGTGATTTATGTAAATTCGTACATTGTAAGTAGAACAAGTCATGATTGAATCATGGATTGATTGAATTGAACATGTTGAAAAGAAAATAACAACTGTAATTTAATACACACAAAAAAGAAAAAAGTATTAGGCCTATTATGGTAATTATCGAAACAAGCAAATCAATGTCATGAATGTAATTAGGACGACCGACCATTCCCGACCATAAAGTGTATTCGTCTCTGGACAAACTATACATTATAATAATACAACCTTTAAAGTTTAAGAACACATTACCTGTCCCTGTTGGGTAGTCCAATAAAGCTGCAATATCAATGATGTAAAGTTTGACATAAGATTTGTAAACGGAATCTGTATGCCAAAACTGATGCGGTACAAAGTCTAAATTCCCACCAGATGCCATGCCTATGAAGACAAAAGCCTCATTTTGTACTCGTTAATAAAACTGAGAGATAATAATTTCAAATACATTCATTATGAGGCCCAGCTAAAACGAGGAAAGAAAATTACACTGGCACAAAAAAACGATCGTTTTGTCCTGCAGCCGATCCTGTTTGTTTTGATTTTCCCGCATCGGTTCAAACATGTCAAAGGTCATTCGACAGTAAGAAACAAATCACCACTTGAGGGCGCCAAAATTGTTTTGCCCTTTTCGAAATCACGGCTTCGGTTTGTTGGGCGCTCTGCCGCCGCGCCGGTGTCATTGGGAAATCTGTCCCCCGGAGATTCTGTCCCCCATTTTTTATGGGAAATTAACGTGGGCTGGAGGAGGATGATTCCAAAGAGGGCGCTATCAAAAGCAGTTTGTACAAAGTTCTCCATATGGGGGGACAGAATCTCCGGGGGGACAGAAACTCCTGCCACACCGGCACCGTGCGGTGACCAAGGGCCCTGCGTGTGACTCCCCTGCGTGTGGTGGCGGCGCCTACAGAGGATTTCTTCATAAAAGGGAATAATAGAACCATGGATGTACCCCGTAACTGCCTTATGTAAGGGTGAGTAGGTATAATACACATTCAAACCGGGAACCTATAACAAAAGAGGACAATAGGTCCACGGTTGGAAAACGTGTACAAAACCAATGGGAGCTGTTGCAAAAAAGTTAAGAGTAGTATGATAACACAAAAGAGGAACAATATAGGAGGTCCACGATTGCAGGCGTATACACACTTGTGTGTGTGGGTGTGTGTGTGTGTGTGTGTGTGCAGGTCTTTTGACCATTAGCCATAGCAGCCTCGGCCCACATTGCGGCATCTGATCAATAGACAAACAACCAGCAAAGTGAGTCCTGTCCGTGGGGCTAGACGATGAAGGTGTCATCCACGGTGTCATTCAAGACAAGCAAGCCAGTCTCCAATCCCGACCGAAGGGTCTCCTATACCCAAAGTCAAACACCCACACCCTCAGTATGTTTGCCCTACCTAGGTCCCCCCCTCCCACTGTCTCCAACGTATCTTCCGGAAAGCAGGGATCAAGGTCTACCACTCCGCCCCCAGGAAACTACACGGCTCTCTTCAATCTCACAAGGACAAGCAGGATCCCTCCACACGTGCAGGAGTCTACCGCATTCCCTGTGAATGCGGGAAGGTTTATGTCGGGTTTATGTTTATTACGTAACCCTTCCCGCTAGACTCAAGGAACATCGAGCGCACGGAAGGAGGGGAGATTACGAGAAGTCAGCTATCGTCAAGCACTCCAACATCACCGACCACCAAGTATACACTGGGGTTCTGCAGAACTCATCGCTCCCATCCAGAGATGGCATCCCAGACGGATCAGAGAGGTCATCGAGATCTACAAGCACAACACAGTTCCTCAAGACATAGGCTTCCACATCAGTGACAATTGGCTACCACTCTTCCCGACTAATGGATCTCCTATATCCAAGGTCACATCCCCTACCCCTTGACTTGGGTCTTCTATACCCTCACTCCTCTAGGTTCCCTCACTCCCCTGTGCTTATCACCAACTGATTCAGTTCAGTGAGCACACACTCCATACCCACTCCCCTAGGGTTTCAGTTTAGGTTTAGTCCCAGCTCCAGCCTACATGCTTCATTGAGCTAAGCCCAGCGATGAATCATCATACAATTTGCGGACATGATTTACCGTACTCTGAAGACGTTGGTCAAAATAACAACTGTCCATTGCAAAAGGTACAACAAATATGTGTAAATAGAAAAATAGTTGAAACATTGAGTTATACGTCACCAATGCTCCATAAAAGTTTATAAAACTTAATATTTTATATTCTGGTTATTATTATAGTCTCAAAGGTTCAGATTTCAAACGGGGGGGGGGGGGGGGGGGGCAACCGACATCACTCCCTGTGCTTATCACCAACTGATTCAGTTCAGTGAGCACACACTCCCTACCCACTAGGGTTTCAGTTTAGGTTTGGTCCCAGCTCCAGCCTACATGCTTCATTGAGCTAAGCCCAGCTTATCTATGTTCCCGCCTTCGTGCATCACCGAGCCAAGACCAACTCACAGTTACTTAAGCAGCATCCAGCAACAGAGTCCAGCATTCTCCTGAAGACGATCAGAGCATACTGATCGAAACGTTGAGTCGTTCTTTTCAGAACCAACAGTTACTCAAAAGAGATTTTAACATGGTGTTACCGCAAACCTCTCTTAATTTGAATTAGCAAGACTTGCAGATTATATACTCTGTTACATCGTTGAAGCGAGAAGTAATGACACAAAATTATTCCAGTTTGCTTCACGTGGACATTATAAATACACGTCTTAATTTCTTCAGCCTGAATCACCATGTAAAAATAAAAACATTGCTTATTAATTGTCAACCTAGGTCTATGTAAGGGACACATTACCATGGATTTGGCGCTTTGGCCTATACAAAGTGTATGTAGCATGTTTTGAAACATGGTTTAAAGATGTTATAAAAGTAGAATTAGCAGGTTCACAAATAACCCTCGAAATTGTGTATTTTCCTTTTACTTCGTGAACTAACCTGGTCTGCAATTTTTTGGAGTCACAAATGTTGAGAGTGGGCTCTGAACTAACCTGGTCTGCAATTTTTTGGAGTCACAAATGTTGAGAGTGGGCTCTGAGAGGGGTGTAATTGTGGAGCAACTTGCTGTCGGGGTGCGTATTGACTATTATACGTTCTATTGTGTATGATCAATAAACCAATCATGAGCCCTAAACCTTTGAGACAACTGTAACTTTAAATAAGTCGGTAATTGTAAAACGGAAAGTCTGAGAATTTTTTCTTTCTTGATTAAGCTAAACTCTTCATTTAACAGATTCTGAAGATTTGAAGAATTTCCGTTGATGCCTTATATAATCTGAGGACGGGTTCTATGAGGGGTGTAATAGTGCAGTCTGTTCTTGCAGTTAGTGCACGTGATAACTGTATACGAGACCCAAACGTCACTGCGGGCAGCGGGGGGGGGGGGGGGGGGGGGGGGGGGTGTTGCTGCTAGTTTAAATAATTATAATTAATTAAACTAGCAGCAACATGTGAATTTTAACCTGGTCACATCAATGATGGCGAGTGTATAGCCTATACGCAGCAAGAAAAAAATAGAACAGCGGAAACTAAATAAAAAAATAAAAAAAATTATGACCTGAAACTATACCAAAAATGGCCCGGCAAAGCTTTGTGTCTAACGGGACAAAAAATTGCTTATAATTAACGAACGAGTTTGGTAAAAGTACTACGATAGGAACTAACATGAAGAATTTCTCTTGGCGACTGGACCTCCTGCTGGGAGCCGTTTATCATTGTCTCTATGATTGTACAGTGTTGTATAGTCGAGACATGAAAGTCTGAAATCAATACCAAGACCGATGGGGAGGCATTCGACGTGATGCGGACTCCAGACCTACAACACTAACAGCACTGAACCAACAATGCCGATTTAATTTTGCAAATAAACGCATGCAGTTGGTTGCAGTTTTCGTCATTCCATCCCAATATGCTCTCGTTAACACTCCAGAAATCTACACAATTTTCATTTCTCCTGCCGGCATCATCCGGTTGGCCAGGTCTCCATACATTTGGTGGTTCGTTTGGACTACCGGTCTCGCCATCACTCCAAGTGAAGACACCCTCCATGTCTTGGTCCGTTAGCCCAATCCACACACGATCGCCTTCGTCTACAATGGAAATCAGTGAAGTTTTCCACATCTCGATGAGTAAGTCGTTGGTGCTGGAATGGAAAATGGACGCAAGGTGGCCCTGGCCGTTACTGGTGAAGAACCCACGGCAGTGATCCTCAGCATCTTGCCACGATTTCCTTTGGCCAAAGAAGCGGTAGCAGTCCTGCTCGTAGAATGTCCACAGAGGTGGACACAAAGCGGCTTGGGATAGTCCGATGACGGACAAGAAAACAAGAGAAATTTTCCACACAACAGCCATGATTCTTAATTGAGTTCCTGTCATGTAGTACATTAATGGTGTCCTTTTCATCAGTCTGTACGTTTTCATGTAAGTTCTCTCAATTTATATTTATTAGAACCGGATAGGCCTATACGCACTTATACGGAAATTGGTCAGGTGATCAGGTTAATGCGAATTAGAATAAATCTGCTTTATACTTGTTACGTAAAGGGTATACGCTTCAATGGTTCGGCGGGAACATTGAATAGGATTAGGTGTGGTACCCGGAGTAAGGGTATAACGTATTCATTTCACGCTTGCTATGCAACTATAACACATGTTACATTTTTGAGCTCTCCTTCATCCCTCTGTCAGTTTCAGTACAAAAATCTGGCAAGCGACGCCTTATTTTAGATCTGAGAAACGCAAATAAGTTTTTATGGAAGCAGTCGGTCAAGTACGAAGATCTACGTACAGCCCTTTTGTTTTTACGACCTCATGGGTTCATGTTTCAATTTGATTTAAAATCGGGATACCACCATATCAGTATACTCCCTGAACATCAAAAGTATTTGGGTTTTAGTTGGATTTACAGAGGTGACTTTTCATTCTTTGAGTTCAAGGTACTCCCATTCGGTTTATCAACCGCTCATTATGTATTTACTAATTGATAGTAAGACCCCTCGTGCAGAAATGGCGTTAAGTGAAGGGAAACAGATAGTAGTTTTTCTTGATGATGGTTTGGGTTACGAAGACAGTTTTAAGAAAGCCACTAAACATAGTGCTGAGGCCCTAAATGATTTGGTAAACGTAGGTTTTGTGCCCAATGCACAGAAAAGCAAGTGAAACCCTGTGTCAGAGACAGAGTGGTTGGGATTTGAAATTAATCTCACAGGGTTCCTTAATTAGTTTTGCCAGAAAGAAGAGTATTGGCCATTAAAAACGACATACAAGCCATATTGGCAAAAGTTAGCTTTTCGGAAAACAGGGGTCATAGCTCCCTAGCAGTCCATCGAGCGATCCAGAAAGTCAAGGCTCGTTCTTGGGAGTCTGTACTCTCCAAAGGACCCAGGCAACAACGGAGTTCCAAAGCGAAAGTTCCTTTTGTTGTTACTTTCCACCCCTCACTTCCTCCCATTCGTAAAATAACCAGTTCTAACCATCATATTCTTCACACATCAGATCGGCTTCAACGTGCTGTACAGGAAGAACCCATAGTTGCCTACCGACGCCCACCCAGTCTCAGGGATCTCATCGTCCGGGCAGAAGTCCCCCCCATTAATGATGATGTTAATCCCCCTTTGCCACAGGGTACTTTTAGGTGTTCCAACACGTCCAAATGCATCGTTTGTAGACAACACATCAGGGAATCAGACTCCTTTACCAGCCATACTGGTGGTACCACCCACAAGACAAGGGGCCATGTCACCTGCACCACCACTAATCTAATCTATCTAATATCTTGCAGAGTCTGTGGTGTTCAATATTATAGGTGAAACAAGAACTACACTCAAGAGGCGTTTCTGTGGCCACAGATCCACAGTCAACACCCAAAAGCTGGATACACCTGTAGGACACCACTTCAACCTTCCTAACCACTCCATTTCTGACATGAATTTACAGGGCATTGAGGCAGGTAACTGCAGAGAGACTGTCCGTCTGAGTAGGGAAAAACTTTGGATAAGGCGCATAAAGACCACTCAGCCCCATGGTTTGAATATCCAAGAAGGAAATGACTAATAACCTTTTGTTTTTGCCTTCTCCTTTTCCCACACAGTTATCCACTTTATTAGTCTGCCCTTCATTGTATTAACTAATTATTTACCTCTCTTCTAACCTTCCATTTTGTCCTTTGTGTTCCCAACTTCTTGTGGTCAAGCTATCCCCTTCCCTTCATAACCCCCCCCCCCCCCCCCCCCCCCCCTTTGTCTTCATAATCCCTGCTTACCCCCTGCCTTCTCTGAATGCTTTCTGCTTTTCTCCCTCCACTCTCTCTATTCATGTATTTCCACTTGACAACTCTTGTCTGCTTGCTGTATGTGTGTTGTGTGTTGTGTGTTGTCATTTAGCCTTCGAGAAAGACTCTGCTAGGGTCGGAACGTCAGGCCACTAACTTATTTTTTGCATTTATACCACAGGTCCTTTTGGTTGGTAAGCAGTTTGCAACAGCTAATTCTATTTTCTCAATAGTCAATATTCGTACACTTTGGATCCAACGTACATGGAGTGCATTGAAACGAAATTCCGGGTTTGACGGGCTTAGTAAGAGCGGCATTCAAAATGGATGCTTTGAGTGTTTCAGAATCTTTCAGGAAACTGTTATGTGAGCTTCGAATTGAAATGATTTCTTTTCAAATGTCAATGATCACCCATCTTAGCTATGTAGTGACAGCCAATAATAGGCTCTATACAGAACTCATTAGTGTGTGTACCAGCAGGGGCCTACTTAAAACAACCACGAAAGTCTGATACGATCCATGGTATTATGCTCATTGATTCAAGAAGATCGAGAGTCTGTATAAACCCATTGTGTGGAATCTGTGTTTGAGTAATTTGTGAAGATTTGCATATTATGTATGGCAGCATACAGACGCCCATCCAAGCAGACGTATCTCCTTGTTCGAGCAGGCGTACCCCCTCTCCCCAATGATAATTATTATACACTTGGTGTTCTTATAAAACAATTCAAAATGCATTATTATTATTATAATTTTTATTTTTTTATCCCGGGGGATAACATACATTAAAATATGTTAGCACCTAGATGGGAAAGGTATAAACAAGTCATAAATGTTACAAGGAATTAATACCTGCATTAGTCTTGGCAAAGTACGGAGAAGAAATCCCACTTATGGTAGAAATTAGCCAAGTTATCATTATAAATATAAATACATTTTTCCACGAAGTAGTAATTCTTAAGTTCTTTTTGAGGATTAAAAAGGATGGCATATTCTTAGTCATTTTCATTTGGGTAATATGAACACGACACATTAATAGAATGAGGTTAACTGCTTTACACTTGAAGTCGGTTTTATAAAACAAAAATGCTTCATTGTCTGGGATTATGTTTAGGTTAGTTTTATCCTTAATCCACGAAACAACCGCGGTCCAAAATGAGATTGTAGCGGCACATGAGCAAAACAGATGAGTATAAGAGTCCCCTCTTCATTGTCACAAAAGTACATGTGTTCAATTTGTTGATTTTGAAAAGAAAACTGTTCGTGCCCAGAATGATGTGTATTAGTCTGTACTGTAACCATCTCAGTCTAGTGTCTTTTGAGCAGTTAAAAGGGATGTTAAATATTAACGACCATTTATAAAAACTAACAGTCTATTTGCAAATTAAAGTTCCATTTAGAAATGAATATATATAAGTTACTTTCCTGGAGGAGGTCAGGACTTTTAGGAGTCTGCTTGAGCCTTTCTTATCCCTCAAAAGGGTCTTGAAATTGATGGAATAAAACTTAAAAGGAAGTTGAATGGTCCATTTAATAGAAGATAACATAATTATTCGGAAAAGCAGACTTGATGGCCCTGACCACACCCCCATATTCCAAGAAATTAGTTCTAAAATTAAACATATTTTTATGAAAACATTAAAGGGCAATTAACGTTTTCCGTTATCGTCAACAAGATTATAGGAATAATTGACCCCAGCGGACTCCCAATGTTTGTAATAGATGCAATTTTCAATCAACCTTAATTTTGTCATTATGCCACATAGTATTGGTCAAGGTATCTTCAGCAGTCACTGTGGTAGGCCTATGTGTCAGGGTGAATTTAGACCAAGATTTAAAAACATTCCCCCAAAACAGGTTTTCATATGAATTTCTTTTATGTGCGTAAAGCAATTTCAGAGAGCCTCCATATTAGTCTTGTGGAATAAATGAACCCAACCTAAACTATTGTTGATATTATAGGAGTCTGCGGAGCCAAGTGATTTTAAGAGCGTTCATGTAATCTCTGACATCTATCATACGAAGCCCTCCTTGGCTGTAATCTTGAACCATTTGATTTCTACTAACCCGGTCATTGCCCCTCAAAATAAATACAAATAACACAGAGTTTAAGTCGTTAACAATACTAACATGCGGATCAGGGTTAGTTAAAATAAGAAAAGTAAGCTTTATACACAAAAGTAAAGATTTGACAACAGTGACTCTGCCAAGCACCGTAAGATTCCGTTTAGACCAACTCGAAATCAGTTTACGTATGAAAGGATTGAGCAAAACAATGGAATGTAGATCTGTGGGAAAACTGAATATCAAGTAGGGCCTATTTTAAAACATTTCCAAATGTTCCACCCACAATAAGCATTGATCTCTTCATAAATCTTACCCTCACTACATTCGTTTTTATCTACATTGACTTTAAGTCTGGACATGTTGGCAAATAAGTCAATGATGTTAAATGCAGTTAGCATAGATTTATCAGAACCATCCAGAAATAAAACAGTGTCGTCAGCATATTGAGACAATCGAAATTCTTTACCGGCTATCTTAATACCTTTTAAGTCTTCATCATAACATAATTATCATCATTGCAAGAACTTCAACACACAAGATAAATAAATACGGGCTAAGACCATCACCTTGCCTGCAGCCCCGTTCTGTATTAAAAGATTCTGAAAGAAAACCAGTAATACCAAAATCGAGGAGGAGGCCTGGTTATAAAAGAGGTTGATCCATTTTTTTTATGGACGCACCAAAGTTAAATGTATCTACATTGAGGATAAACTTGTGCGACACTGAATCGAAATCCTTTTCAAAATCAATGGAAATTAATTGGCCAGGAATGTATTGTTATCAATATCAGTAATATCAAGCAAGTCATACATTAAGCAAATACCTATGGACTGACCTGCCATAAAGCCTTTTTGCCGTTCATTAATAATAAGAGGCAGACACAATTTCGGTCCCTCAGCAATACATGCCGACGCCAATTAATGAGATGTGTTGAGCAGAGAAATAGGACGCCAATTTAAAAAAAGGTGACGGGGTTTGTCCCCTTTTAGCAACAAAGTGATTATGCCGTATTTCGATGAGTGACAGATAACTGGCCTGAGAAATAAGCGAAGTTGAGTGCATGACTTTAACTATAAACCACGATAAGTAGGGCAAAAAGAATTTTAAAATTCGAAACTAAAAACACCGGACTGGAGATTTACCTTTTTTAACTAGGCCCTATGTTTATAAAGCTCGCATATAAGCTCAGCATACGAGAAAGGATCAACCCTATTATCCCGCATTGTATCTGTAAGAATTTGACCATTGGCTTTCTTGAAAATAGAGTCTAAATCAGCTATGTCGTTAACATTCCGATGTGAATACAGACTTTTGTAGAAATTCCTAGCCTCGGAAAGAGCTTCATTTGATTTAGTCAATCTGGAATTTACATTGTTAACAACACAATTGATAGATTTACTAACGAAACTACGTCCTTCTCCATGTTTAAAAAATACTTTGATGGTTTTTCTCCGCATTCCATCCTCCGTGTTCTAGATCTAATATCTATATCTAATAAAGTACACCATCCTTTTATAAATTTAATTTTACGAAGATCTAGTAACTTAGTAACTTAGTAACTTAGTAACTTAGTAACTTAGTAACTTAGTAACTTAGTAACTTAGTAACTTAGTAACTTAGTAACTTAGTAACTTAGTAACTTAGTAACTTAGTAACTTAGTAACTTAGTAACTTAGTAACTTAGTAACTTAGTAACTTAGTAACTTAGTAACTTAGTAACTTAGTAACTTAGTAACTTAGTAACTTAGTAACTTAGTAACTTAGTAACTTAGTAACTTTGTAACTTTGTAACTTTGTAACTTTGTAACTTTGTAACTTTGTAACTTTGTAACTTTGTAACTTTGTAACTTTGTAACTTTGTAACTAGTAACTTTGTAACTTTGTAACTTTGTAACTTTGTAACTTTGTAACTTTGTAACTTTGTAACTTTGTAACTTTGTAACTTTGTAACTTTGTAACTTTGTAACTTTGTAACTTTGTAACTTTGTAACTTTGTAACTTTGTAACTTTGTAACTTTGTAACTTTGTAACTTTGTAACTTTGTAACTTAGTAACTTAGTAACTTAGTAACTATTTAACTTAGTAACTATTTAACTTAGTAACTATTTAACTTAGTAACTATTTAACTTAGTAACTATTTAACTTAGTAACTATTTAACTATTAACTTTTTACTTTTTACAATGCAACCGGGCCTTGCTGCCATTTTTTTTTCTTTCGTGTCTATTGTTGATAAATTTGTATAGATTTTTAAACGTTTATATAATTATTTGTTATACTACTTAGGTCATGTGGTCGGAGGGTCAACCGCTACCACGAGTAGCAAAGATTAAAGCCATTCAAGAGTTTCCCGTAACCACAGGAAAGAAAGAATTGATGAGATTCCTGGGTATGAGTGGATTTTACAGAAAGTTTGTTCCAAACTTTAGCACTATTGCGACTCCATTGACTCACTACTTTTACAAAAGAATGTTATTAAAATGCGTTTGACGAAAGAACCAGTTCTGGCTGCGCCAAAGTTTGACAAGTCGTTCAAAATAGCCCCGACGCCAGTGCTGTTGGTTTTGGAGAGGTTTTGCTCCCAGACGATGAGTCAGGAATCGACCTATATCAGTTATTTCTCAAAGAAATTAAACAATTAAGTGCCAGGCAAAATACTCCATCATCGAATAGGTGGCGTTAGGTTTGTTTGTAACGAATGGTGCTGGGGAGCAGCCGGCTTAACTAAGGTAAATTTTTAGGGGGGGGGGGGGCACAAGGGGGTGCACCATTTTTCTAGGGGGGCACTGCTGGCAAATCAACTATAGATTCCTTTGCACCTTTTAAAAACTGGATCTTAATCTACGCAATGGCGGGTTCCAAACAGATCCTGCTGCCTATAAAATACATCATAATGAGACAAAGATTGTTTTTTTTCTCTCTCTTCTTTTTCGCACATCTAGAACCATGCAGTTACTGTTTGAATGTGTAGAAATAAATCGTAACTGTCAACAAGGGATTGCGAGACCGGGGTCTTTTTTTCATGGGGGATTTATGTATGAGGACTGGCACTAGCATTTATTTATTACACACTTGGGGTCATGCACAGTAGGCCTAATCAATGTTAAAAACTTTGATTTTTTTCGAAATTGTTTTGACCCATCCGCCCCCCCCCCCCCCCCCCAATTTCGATTTTTACATATTGACAAACTATTTAATATACCCTATACACTGAAGAACAAGTAATGTCTCAAATGAAGCAGATATTTTAGATCAATGCTGTCATAGCTCAAAAGTTTTCAATGGCTTTTCCTCGTGTACTTACGATAAATGCAACGGCACCCAGCACGTCGTGTAGCTTCCTGAAGTGACACTACCGTACCGTATTTAACGTGGCAGACTGTGGCAGAATGGGGCGCGCGCGGGCGATGAGTCATCATACAATTTGCGGACATGATTTACCGTACTCTGAAGACGTTGGTCAAAATAACAACTGTCCATTGCAAAAGGTACAACAAATATGTGTAAATAGAAAAATAGTTGAAACATTGAGTTATACGCCACCAGTGCTCCATAAAAGTTTATAAAACTTAATATTTTATATTCTGGTAATTATTATAGTCTCAAAGGTTCAGATTTCAAATGGGGGGGGGGGGGGGGGGGGCACCGACATCATTTTGGGGGGGGGGGGCACGGGGCCCACCCGTGCCCCCCCTTAGTTACGCCACTGGGGAGCGATCATAAGCCCTTGTGTTTTTTGAGAAATTCAAGACCAAGAACCAGAGATTATTCCGGTGTTCACTTTAACGAGGTCATGGAAGACTTTGTGAAAAACGAATGGGGACTTGAATGTTTTTTCAGTTCCCACACAAGTAATTCTCGAGGTGTTGCTATTTTGTTTAATAACAATTTTGAGTACAAGGTTCACAACGTTAAGAAGGATGACTACGGTAATCTATTGGTTCTTGATATTGAGATTGCTGATTTTCGTTTAACGTTAGTTAATTTGTATGGGCCAAATAATAATGACCAGCCTAACTTTTATGAACATGTTTCAGATCTTCTCAGTGATTTGAACAATGCACATGCGATTTTATGTGGAGACTGGAATCTGATCCTAGATGAAAACTTAGATTGTGTAAATTACCTGCATACTAATAACCCCTTGGCTAGAAATAGAGTACGTCTAATGTGCAATGATTTAGACCTTGTGGATGTGTGGCGAGTTTGTAACCCCGAACTCCGTTCATACACTTGGAGACAACATGACACCCTTAAACAATCTAGACTTGATTTTTTCCTCATTTCTACCGAACTTAACTCTAAGTTAGTCAATTGCAATATTAAGCCTGGTTATAGGTCTGACCATTCTCTCATTGATATTCAACTTTATTTTACTGTTATGAAACGGGGAAGTGGATATTGGAAATTCAATAATTCCTTGCTTTCTGATCCCGCCTACCAGAGGCTATAGTTAAAAGTACCATTCAGGAGGTAGTGAAAGAATACGCAGCCACTCCCTATCACCCGTTTAGCCTAAATACCGTTCATTCAACAGATATTCAATTTACAATCAATGACCAGCTTTTGTTTGAAATGCTTCTTTTGAAAATCCGCTCCAAAACTATTTCTTTTTCTGCCTGGAGAAAAAAACAAGCCCGTAAAGCTGAGAGTGATTTAGAGAACAAAATTTCAGATTTAAATAACTAAGTGGCTGATGGGGACCGTGATTCAGTTGAAGCTCTAAATAACAAACAGGCTGATCTTATCGAGTTGCGTAAGAAAACAATGGATGGTGTCACAATTAGATCAAAGACCCGTTGGATGGAGCATGGAGAAAAACCTTCAAAATATTTTCTCAATTTGGAAAAGCGTAATTATGTTAACAAATGTATCAGCCGTATTGTTAATGATGATAATTGTACACTGACTCGAAGTGAAGATTTTCTGACAGAGTCAAGGAATTTTTACAAGAAGCTTTATTCTTTACGGGAGATTGATACTGAAGCGGATTTAAAGTATATCTTTGTTGATGCAGACAAACAACCAATTTCTGACGAAATGCGTGATCGCATTGAAGGTCCACTTACTAGGGACGAAGTAATGAAAGCACTGAACAGTAGTAAAAATGATAAGTCTCCAGGTTCAGACGGTTTTAGTTATGAGTTTTATAAGTTTTTCCATGAAGACTTACTATGCTTTCTTGTACGTTCCCTGAACTATGCTTACGATTATGGTCAGCTTTCGGTGACTCAAAAGAATGGTATTATAACTTTATTACCGAAAGGGGACAAACCTCGACAGCTTTTAAAAAACTGGCGCCCAATTACCCTTTTAAACACTTCTTATAAAATTGCGTCTGCCTGTATAGCTGAAAGACTGAAATCTTGTTTACCCCACATTATTCATGATCACCAAAAAGGTTTTATGGCAGGCCGTTTTATTGGCGAAAATATCCGCACAATGTATGATTTGGTCAATCTGTCTGAGATCAACAATATACCAGGTATTTTGCTTTCCATTGATTTTGAGAAGGCATTTGACTCTATTTCCCATGATTTCATCTACAAGGTTTTGGATAATTTTAATTTTGGGCCATCAATCAAACGATGGATTCAAGTTTTTTATAAAGAAGCCAATTCTTCAGTTTTGGTTAATGGATTTCTTTCAGAGTCTTTTCCTATTGAGCGTGGCTGTAGGCAAGGCGATGGGCTAAGTCCGTATTTGTTCCTTTTATGCGCCGAAATTTTGTCAATGATGGTATGTAACAACCAGAATGTTCAGGGTATTGTGTTAGGGGGTGTGGAGTTTAAGATATCCCAATTTGCTGATGACACTGTGCTGTTCCTAAATGGTACAGAACAATCTATGTACGGTGCTTTTTCCACTCTTCACCGCTTCGCCAATATGTCAGGGTTGCATGTTAATATTGATAAAACTAATGCAGTATTGATAGGGTCAAAGAAGGGTTCTATGGAGAAACTGTGTACAAATATTAATGTTAAATGGGTAGGGCCCAAGGATACATTTAAAGTACTAGGTATTAATTTCTCGACTGACCTGGATTCCATGGTTTTGTTGAATTATAATAAGGTTATTTTACAACTAAGTAAACTTATTTCCCAGTGGTCTAGACGGAATCTCACTGTTTTGGGGAGAGTGACGGTAGTAAAATCACTTCTGTTGTCCAAACTTACGTATCTTATCCTAACCATTCCTGATCCTCCCGACAACATTGTGAAAGATTTAAATGTTATGTTTTTCAATTTTATTTGGAAGGGTATTGATCGTGTTTCTAGAAACCAGATGATCCAAGATTACAGTCTAGGGGGTTTACGAATGGTTGACGTTAGAGCCTATATAGATGCTTTAAAAATCACCTGGCTGCGTCGACTCCTTGTTTCAGAAAGCACTGGCTGGGCTTATCTGTCTCGTCAAATACTTGGTATTGATCGTTTACTGTACCTAGAAGGTGGTTCAACATATCTTTTTGTACATAAACATTTGTTTCATCAGAATAGATTTTGAGTTGACGTATGTAACTCTTGGCAGACATTTACGCAAATTCATAAACCATCCACTCACTCTGACGTTCAAAAAACAACGATTTGGTACAACAATCTGATCAAGGTTGGGGGTAAATGTGTTCATTATCACCACTGGCTTTCAGCTGGAGTTTTCTTTGTTGGTGATATTCTGGACGATAATGGTGGTTTTCTTTCTCTAAACGATTTTAGGGCTAAGTTTAAAGTACGGACAAATTTTTTAGAATTTGGTGCTATCGTTAGAGCTATCAAGGTTGCTTTTAATACTGTTTTAGTGCCAAATAATGACTTCGTTCCTCTCCCCCAACTTCCGTTCAATTTTCAAGTTCTCCTCAGTGATAAAAAGGGTTCTCGTAGATTATATGACATTTTTGTTCAGTCTAAAACAGTTGTTAGGAAGTTTGTGGACAACTGGGAAAGGAAAATCCAAATTAATTATGATTTCACAAAATGGTCTCAGGTATTTAGTGTACCATTTACATGTACTGTTGATTCCAAGCTTAAATGGTTCCAGTTCCGTTTGACACACAGGATGTTAGGTACAAATTCCTTTCTTTTCAAAATCAAAAAAAAAAAAATCCAATGTATGTACCTTTTGTAAGACTGAAGAGGAATCCCTCATTCACCTTTTTTGCCAATGTTATTATGTAACCTCTTTCTGGAACTCTACTTTCGATTGGATCAAGGAAAAGACCAAGGCCAGTCTCGTAGTAGACAACGAGTTGATGTTGTTCGGTGTTATTGGTAACACATTCAAATGCCTGAATCTTATTCTTTTAATTGCTCGTTTTCACATTTATAAAATGAAAATGAACGACAAACGTCCTTGCTTCGTAGTTTTAAAAAAAGACCTGAAGAGATATTACATTTGTCAGTTGTCAACGGAACCTCTCAGAAATTTAATTCGAAATGGAAAAAGTATTATGTACTCTGTGAATAACCTACTGTAACCAGTTTAATTCTTATTATTTACTGTAAGATAAGAGGTTTCATTTATTCTCTTTTCTATGTTGATGTAAGTTGATCAGAGAGCAATAAAATGTTATCCCCGGGATAAAAAAAAAAAAAAATAAAAAAAATATTCCGGTGGAGTTTGCAACTCGCATCCACTAAAGATTGTCCTAGAGAACAAGTATGAGGTAGACGTGTTTTGAGACCTTGCTATCCGACAGGCCGGAATTTCCACATTTTCTTCAATTTCCATGATCGTCCAAAAGTTATAAGTTACACTATCTTCAGTAATATATATTCAAGTTTCACCGGAATAAGCTTTATAGTCAGATTAGATCCGAAAATGCCACCACGACGTGAAAAGAAAAATGACCGGTCTAGCTCTGGCAGCACTACCGGTACTGCAACCTCGGTGGTGTCCAACGTAAGCTTGGCAGTACTTAAGCAGCATCCAGCAACAGAGTCCAGCATTCTCCTGAAGACGATCAGAGCATACTGATCGAAACGTTGAGTCGTTCTTTTCAGAACCAACAGTTACTCAAAAGAGATTTTAACATGGTGTTACCGCAAACCTCTCTTAATTTGAATTAGCAAGACTTGCAGATTATATACTCTGTTACATCGTTGACCAGAGTCAGGTGAAGCGAGAAGTAATGACACAAAATTATTCCAGTTTGCTTCACGTGGACATTATAAATACACGTCTTAATTTCTTCAGCCTGAATCACCATGTAAAAATAAAAACATTGCTTATTAATTGTCAGCCTAGGTCCATGTAAGGGACACATTACCATGGATTTGGCGCTTTGGCCTATACAAAGTGTATGTAGCCTATGTTTTGAAACATGGTTTAAAGATGTTTTAAAAGTAGAATTAGCAGGTTCACAAATAACCCTCAAAATTGTGTATTTTCCTTTTACTTCGTGAACTAATGTTGAGAGTGGGCTCTGTGAGGGGTGTAATTGTGGAGCAACTTGCAGTCAGGGTGCGTATTGACTATTATACGTTCTATTGTGTATGATCAATAAACCAATCATGAGCCCTAAACCTTTGAGACAACTTTAACTTTAAATAAGTCGGTAATTGTAAAACGGAAAGTCTGAGAATTTTTTCTTTCTTGATTAAGCTAAACTCTTCATTTAACAGATTCTGAAGATTTGAAGAATTTCCGTTGATGCCTTATATAATCTGAGGACGGGTTCTACGAGGGGTGTAATGGTGCAGTCTGTTCTTGCAGTTAGTGCACGTGATAACTGTATACGAGACCCAAACGTCACTTTGGGCAGCGGGAGGGTTGTTTCTGCTAGTTTAAATAATTATAATTAATTAAACTAGCAGCAACAACCCCCCCCCCCCCCCCCCCCCCCGCTGCCCAAAGTAACGTTTGGGGTAGGCAAGCACTGTAACTATTACTTCGGCTATTATTGGTGTAAACCCTTGCAAACCTTTCGTTTTCCTAACAAAATGTCTTTAAAATGGGCAAAAGCAGTATGTTGATGAAAATCGACTTAATAAACGAATACAGTCAAACAAATTAAAATAGCCTCCTGCTTGTCATTGGACGATCGTTTTATTTGAACACTTTCTCATTTTAGCTAAAAATTCAATGCACGCTAAAAAAAAACTCGCGTCAGTAGAATATTTTATTAAGTGTGCTAGTTCATTGGTACAGCACTGTAGGATAGAGATGGATGTGCATAATTACTGTCATTAATTGAAACATTTTATTGACATAGGCCTAAACATTGACTACTTCAATCTGTACTGAAATACTTACAAAAGAAAAAAATCGATTCGACAAATTGTTATTTTTGCATTAAAAATACTGAAAGTGTTTGCACAGCCAAAAAATTCCAAAATTGAACTGAAAAACGGATACACAGTGAATAAATTGGTGATCAAGCCGATAAAAGTTAATTACAAAAAAAAAATCAAAGTGACGGATCGAAATTGTTTTATTATTTTGTATTTGTGTTGTTAGAATTCACCGTCGTTCAGCTTAAAATCAGTAATATTTCCATCATTGAAACCACTTTAAAATTAGTTCTTGATTTCATCAGGTACAACAGTTACTTGTAGGCCCAACATAATGAAACATTTTATTGACATAGGCCTAAACATTGACTACCGGTACTTCAATCTGTACTGAAATACTTAAAAAGAAAAAAATCGATTCGACAAATTGTTATTTTTGCATTAAAAATACTGAAAGTGTTTGCACAGCAAAAAATTCCAAAATTGAACTGAAAAACGGATACACAGTGAGTAAATTGGTGATCAAGCCGATAAAAGTTCATTACAAAAAAAAAATCAAAGTGACGGATCGAAATTGTTTTATTATTTTGTATTTGTGTTGTTAGAATTCACCGTCGTTCAGCTTAAAATCAGTTATATTTCCATCATTGAAACCACTTTAAAATTAGTTCTTGATTTCATCAGGTACAACAGTTACTTGTAGGCCCAACATAATTATTACAGCAAACAGTATGCACCCACCAAGTTTCCCACATATTACGGTTGTAAAAACTGATAAACAAAGTGTTCACTTTCATCGTGCGTGTTGATAGAACATAGCGGCATGTAGGCTATTGTTAGCTACGCCTTGTGGCTTTACGTACAAGTGAATTTTAACCTGGTCACATCAATGATGGCGAGTGTATAGCCTATACGCAGCAAGAAAAAAATAGAACAGCGGAAACTAAATTTTAAAAAAACTAATTATGACCTGAAACTATACCAAAAATGGCTCCTCAAGACTCACTTATTTTCGACTTAAGTAATTTTTGTGTGTTTATGTGCAGCCATTGCTTTGTTTTATGAATGCTTGGGGGACTTAGACAATTTGTGTTCTTCTTTTTAAACCTACTTTTAGTCTAGCTTGCTTCCGTGTTTAATTACTTGGCTACATTATGTACACTTTTTTAGTATTTTAAATTGTTTTATTTATTTATTGTTTTGGTATTTTATTGTTGAGGTTTCTCAGTCTTTTGTAAGGCGCTTTGAGGTATTTTTACATAAGGCGCCATATAAATGCATTTTATTATTATTATGATAGGAACTAACATGAAGAATTTCTCTTGGCGACTGGACCTCCTGCTGGGAGCCGTTTATCATTGTACAGTGTTGTATAGTCGAGACATGAAAGTCTGAAATCAATACCAAGACCGATGGGGAGGCATTCGACGTGATGCGGACTCCAGACCTACAACACTAACAGCGCTGAACCAACAATGCCGATTTAACTTTGCAAATAAACGCATGCAGTTGGTTGCAGTTTTCGTCATTCCATCCCAATATGCTCCCGTTACTCCAGAAATCTACACAATTTTCATTTCTCCTGCCAGCATCATCCGGTTGGCCAGGTGCCCATACATTTGGTGGTTCGTTTGGACTACCGGTCTCGCCATCACTCCAAGTGAAGACACCCTCCCTGTCTTGGTCCGTTAGCCCAATCCACACACGGGCGCCTTCGTCTACAGTGGAAATCAGTGAAGTTTTCCACATCTCGATGAGTAAGTCGTTGGTGCTGGAATGGAAAATGGATGCAAGGTGGCCCTGGCCGTTACTGGTGAAGAACCCACGGCAGTGATCCTCAGCATCTTGCCACGATTTCCTTTGGCCAAAGAAGCGGTAGCAGTCCTGCTCGTAGAATGTCCACAGAGGTGGACACAAAGCGGCTTGGGATAGTCCGATGACGGACAAGAAAACAAGAGAAATTTTCCACACAACAGCCATGATTCTTAATTGAGTTCCTGTCATGTAGTACATTAATGGTGTCCTTTTCATCAGTCTGTACGTTTTCCTGTAAGTTCTCTCAATTTATATTTATTAGAACCGGATAGGCCTATACGCACTTATTTATACGGAAATTGGTCAGGTGATCAGGTTAATGTTGTTTACTTCACAATCAAAGCTCGCAGACATACCATATTCTGAGTAAAATGGTCTTTATTATCTGTAGTGTAATTGTTGTTTAAAGTATAATAACAATTGTTATCATGCAATCAACTTGACTTTACATCTTGTTATCTGATGTACAGCAATCGCCACGTTTATATATCGACAGATCTTTTTTTTTTTTTTACGGGCAACTTGGGTTATTGCCAAACTGAATGTATAATAAAAATCAATTTAGATAATTTTGATACACACAATAGTGTAGGTATTTTGTGCATTGTGAGTGGAGTATTATTTTAAGCAAAAGTACGAGTTTTTAAAACAACATCATCTCTCATAAATCGTCCAGAGAGAAAAAGGGGGTTTTCCGCGAAATAAATAACTATACAATCTTTAATCACCTCCGGGTGCGTTAATGTGTGACACAGGCCTAGACGGGTGTTCTTCTATCTGTACAGGTGTGGACTTTAATTTCAGGTTATTGTGTACATTAGCATTAATTTGTTACTATGGCCCTCATTTATATTAACTGTTATCCTGCAATCAACGTAATTAACCGTACGATTGTAATCACAATAATGGAGCGATCGCCACGTATGTCGACTTGATATCAATAGATAGGTCCCGATAGACGCCTGAGTTATTGCCAAACAGATTGTAAAAATACTTGAATATAGATAGGTATTTTTTGTGTGAAAATGGTCCAGGGAGTTATCGATTCAAGGTAGCCTGCTGGAAAGGGGGAAAAACCGCCGTCAACGATGCAGTTTTAAAATAATGCAATTTAGTTTTTGACGGGACCCTTCATTATCTCACTTGTCATGTGGCCCTACAGGACTCTTCCTCTGTGCTGCACACTGTATTATAGTTTATAATACGAAAGTGAGAGTCTGCCAGGGCTAGTTTGTCAAGTACAAACACTAATGTATGTGTTTTGTGCGCAGTGCTTCCACTCCCCAAAATTGAATTTCCTTAGATTGACATAATTTTTTCCTTAGATTAAAAGAAATTTCCTTAGAGTTTTGGGAGGATTTCCTTAAAATTTCCTTAGATAAAATAACTTAAACTATTGATGGTAATTGATGAAAATATATACCAGTCCCAATTTTAGTCAAACAGCAATGAACAAACAACACAACATGTACAATGTACAGTGTGCAAAATCTACGACGTGCAAACCACACACACAGTCATCATGTGGTCGGTAGTAGTGTGGATGCGCGACCCCGCCGCATATCAGGCCTGGGCTCAGCCTACGATGCAATCGAAACCAGACTAATTACTTGGGGGCGCCAGGCGCAGCAGTGGAGCGATGCTTTTAGTACGCACCGACCGGGTTCTAATTCTATGGTACGCGCTATAAGCAACCAACCTCGTTCCCAGCCGTGATCGATCTCACTGCGCCATTTTTCGCTGATATGAACCCTAAAAATGGCCAGTTTCATGTTTTATTGTATTTTTTTTGTATGATTTGCTTTTATTCTCAAATTTCTTTAAATTTTTCTTAAAATTTTGAAATTTCCTTAAAATTTCCATAGATTTTTGAAATTTCCTTAAATTTCCTTAGATTTTTTGTTTCCTTAGAAATTTCCTTAGGACGTTAAAATTTCCTTAAAATAAGGAAATTTCCTTAGAAGTGGAAACGCTGTTTGTGCGCAGCATATACGCCACGAGTTTTTGAAACACATCCTCTGTCAAGTCTTTCCGTGAAAATTGGGCTAGGCCTATGCAACTTTCATTAAACACTTCTGGGGTGCGTGTGTGAAGTAGAGTGTGATAATACACATCCCGGTGCACACACCATTGTGGGGACTTCCTATTGTTGTTCTATTATTCCCTTTTCTAAAGAATCTTGTTGTGGGGACCCAGTTTAACAAAGAAAAACGTTGTGGGGACCTTTGTTCCATTGTATAAAAGTCCCCACAGCTCTGGGTATGCCTACCTACAGTGTGCAGCACAGAGGAAGAGTCCTGTATAATAGGGCCTGTGTCACACATTAACGCACCCGGAGGTGATTAAATATTGTATAGTTATTTTTTTTCGCCGAAAACCCCCTTTTTCTCTCTGGACGATTTATGAGAGATGATGATGTTTTAAAAACTCGTACTTTTGCTTAAAATAATACTCCACTCACAATGCACAAAATACCTACACTATTGTGTGTATCCAAATTATCTAAATTGATTTTATTATACATTCAAAAAAAGAAGATCTGTCAATATATAAACGTGGCGATTGCTGTACATCAGATAACAAGATGTAAAGTCAAGTTGATTGCATGATAACAATTTTTATTATACTTTAAACAACAATTACACTACAGATAATAAAGACCATTTTACTCAGAATATGGTATGTCTGCGAGCTATATGCTGCAACCGGATGGGTATGTCTGCGAGCTATGCTGCAACCGGATGGGTATGTCTGCGAGCTATGCTGCAACCGGATCAACTGATCCCTTTTAATCAACCTCTTCTCTTTTCAATTCTATTACTATTCAACAGAATGATGCAAAACCTTTGGTATCAACTTTGATAAGTTATGTCTTCATTGACTTGCATGACACAAGGTGTCATTTGCCCTGGAGCCTCAGTGCTAATGTTGACCGCCAGATACGAAAAACCAATTTTTGGAAACGTACACCTGATCTATGCAAATCAACGCTTTCAGGCTCAAGCTAGCACTGACCTCCTTATATACTGTTGTCCATTTAGATCAGCTGTAACAAGTCTGCTGATGGGTGACTTTAACAATAACCAATTTACGATTAATAAAGAAAGAACAAGAACAACAACAACAACAAAATTTAACATGTGTTATAGTTGCATAGCAAGCGTGAAATGAATACGATGGTTATACCCTTACTCCGGGTACCACACCTAATCCTATTCAATGTTCCCGCCGAACCATTGAAGCGTGTACTCTTTACGTAACAAGTATAAAGCAGATTTATTCTAATTCGCCTAGGTGCTCAACCGAATAAATCAACATATACTTTAAACAACAATAGACCTTATGCATTGACGTCACCAAGCCGCCATCTTAGAGGTAAACTGATGATGAAACAATGGAAACGCGCTGATTTGTACGCGCGGCGCACAGGACTGGCCAATGAACATCTTCCTTTTGACCTCTAGGTGAGGGCGCCCTACTCAAATGACGTCATATGCATAAGGCCATAATAAAGACCATTTTACTCAGAATATGGTATGGTATGTCTGCGAGCTATGCTGCAACCGGATGACTACAAAGAACGGGCTGATGGCTTAAATGAAATACCCAATGATTTAGAAACGGAAATTAGGCTAGACAAATTATCCTGGACATAAATGTGTCCTTCGCTGTATCTGTCTTCCAACGCCCATGGCGCTTAAACAGCCTATCGGACACTCCGGAATTAGCTGCCTCTGAGGCCCCCCCCCCCCCTACTCTTAAACTGTGCAGAGAAAATTTGTCTACATCTTCAACTAAGGGCGATAAAGCATCTACAATTAACTCACTTACTCGAGTATAAGACATTGGGTTGTTTCCTTTTCTTAGTACGTAACCTGTGCTAACTTAAGCTTCTGAAAATGTACACTCCCGGTGTCTGTGGGTGAAATGGTTGCTAATTTAAGGTATAATTCTAACATAGCAACTGGGCATGTTGGTAAACAATTGATCTGGCTATGATAACTGAATCACCCTGCCGCTAAACATCGGTCTTGCTAGACTTAAGTTTTTCTTTGCCATTCGATGAGCCCATGAAATGGAGGCTATGGTGCTCACGATGGGGCTGTTGAACTCGCCGAGTTTCCCAGGTGAACTAAAAATAATGCAATTATATAGGAATCTGCCGGCAGTGGAGACTTCCTGTGGGACTCTGGCATGACCACTGCTGCCATCTTGTAAAATATGAATTGTACTGTGCCACTGTTGAGGGGGCCCTTGACTTGGTGAATATAGCGGGCAATTTACTTGCAAGGTGGTTCAGTTCTTCGTTGTCTGTTGTTCGTGCAAATCATTCCCTCCAATTAACACTGTTGAAGATTAGCTTTAGTAAGGTATAAATAAGCGAATATAACGGTTAGGCTAACAATTAATTTTTTTTTTAATGAATGGTTGTAATTAGAGTCTTACGTATTATGCAAATGAAATGCCTGTCGTCCACTTTGACTAATAGACTATAGTACACATCTCCTGCTGCATTCTGAATGCAAATCGTATCAGAATACGAAAAAAAAATAAAAAAAAATCAACAATATCTTCACTCTGGAAGTACCACACTCTGAGTGTAATTAAAGAGGTCTTATTATGAGCCTCGTCTTACGTTCTACTGTAGAACTTCTGGAATCGTACTGCTAAAACAGTACTGCTTTTCATGTTCTGAACAAACGTGGAGTTCCGTCCACGCCCCTCTGCTTTGGAATCCAATAAATGCAGAATGGTTCTCGAAATTAAATGGATGGGGGGGGGGGGGGGGGGTACCAACCTGTTATTGTCCTTTGACCAATTTTCTGTAAAAGTATCGATCGCTTCGGAACCTGGGTTCCAGAATCTAGAGTTAAACCTGTGGGAAGTTTAGAGTTATAATAACTAGCGAAACGATCAACAGTGTAGATGCCCCAAGCGTTGTGGAGTGTTGTGAAAATTTCATCGGAACACTGTCTGTATCAACAAGTTTGCTAATAAAATCTGCCTTATCATTCAATGATCTTGGAATCGATTCCATCTCAAGATAAATAACATGCCGTATGCAGGTACGACAAATATTTAGAGTAATATCCTGTAGATCTTGTTTCATACTACCATGAGCTATAATTTTAACAATGGCTTGGTTATCGGTCAACCATTTCACTCTGTTAGGCTGGAAGTTATGGATCTGGGAAATCAGGACTAGTTCTACTGCCTTTAATTCCCTCCAAGTCGAGCTTTGACTTATTTCATTTGATGCCCATGACTAATGGAGTCATCTGCATCGACAACGTAACCTGCAAAACCATGAGCGCTAGCATCTGAATAGACTATCTTTGAGCAACTAGCCACATAGTTAATCGGTTTTGTATGGTGGCCCTGAAGGGACATCGCACATCGCAAATATCTTTGCAAATATTTGCGATGTCGCAAATATCTTTGCAAATATTTGCGACATCGCAAATATCTGTGCAAATATCTTTGCAAATATATGCGATATCGCAAATATTTGCAAAGATATTTGCGATTTGCGATGTCCCTTCAGGGCCACCATAGTTTTGCTTTCAGTTGGTCAATATTTTGCAGCCAGAAACGCAATTCTTCTTGTGCTTGAACTGAAATCAATACATTGGAATTCCATGAATATTTGGATTCAATGGCACAGTGGATGGCCTTTGTCATGATTCTAGTCATAGAACCAACTGCTAAATATGTGGAAATAATCTGTCCAGTCACACTGGCTATGTGTTCTAGCATTAACCCCGTTTTTAGAGCTTGAGGCTTTGTTTTCCGAAAAGCTAACTTTTGCCAATATGGCTTGTATGTCGTTTTTAATGGCCCTCTTCTTTCTGGCAAAACTAAGAAACCTTCTGTGAGATTAATTTCAAATCCCAACCACTCTGTCTCTAACAGGGTTTCACTTGCTTTTCTGTGCATTGGGCACAAAACCTACGTTTACCAAATCATTTAGGACCTCAGCACTATGTTTATTGGCTTTCTTAAAACTGTCTTCGTAACCCAAACCATCATCAAGAAAAACTACTATCTGTTTCCCTTCACTTAACGCCATTTCTGCACGAGGGGTCTTACTATCTTAGTAAATACATAAGGAGCGGTTGATAAACCGAATGGGAGTACCTTGAACTCAAAGAATGAAAAGTCACCTCTGTAAATCCAACTAAAACCCAAATACTTTTGATGTTCAGGGAGTATACTGATATGGTGGTATCCCGATTTTAAATCAAACTGAAACATGAACCCATGAGGTCGTAAAAACAAAAGGGCTGTACGTAGATCTTCGTACTTGACCGACTGCTTCCATAAAAACTTATTTGTGTTTCTCAGATCTAAAATAAGGCGTCGCTTGCCAGATTTTTGTACTGAAACTGACAGAGGGATGTAAATGTGTGGGATGAGCGATGAAGGAGAGCTCACAAATTTAACATGTGTTATAGTTGCATCAAGCGTGAAATGAATACGTTATACCCTTATAAGTCCGTATTTGTTCCTTTTATGCGCCGAAATTTTGTCAATGATGGTATGTAACAACCAGAATGTTCAGGGTATTGTGTTAGGGGGTGTGGAGTTTAAGATATCCCAATTTGCTGATGACACTGTGCTGTTCCTAAATGGTACAGAACAATTATCTATGTACGGTGCTTTTTCCACTCTTCACCGCTTCGCCAATATGTCAGGGTTGCATGTTAATATTGTAAGACTAATGCAGTATTGATAGGGTCAAAGAAGGGTTCTATGGAGAAACTGTGTACAAATATTAATGTTAAATGGGTAGGGCCCAAGGATACATTTAAAGTACTAGGTATTAATTTCTCGACTGACCTGGATTCCATGGTTTTGTTGAATTATAATAAGGTTTTTTATTTTACAACTAAGTAAACTTATTTCCCAGTGGTCTAGACGGAATCTCACTGTTTTGGGGAGAGTGACGGTAGTAAAATCACTTCTGTTGTCCAAACTTACGTATCTTATCCTAACCATTCCTGATCCTCCCGACAACATTGTGAAAGATTTAAATGTTATGTTTTTCAATTTTATTTGGAAGGGTATTGATCGTGTTTCTAGAAACCAGATGATCCAAGATTACAGTCTAGGGGGTTTACGAATGGTTGACGTTAGAGCCTATATAGATGCTTTAAAAATCACCTGGCTGCGTCGACTCCCTGTTTCAGAAAGCCAGCAGTGTTGTAACCAAGTCATTTTTTGTCAAGTCAAGTCAAGTCGCAAGTCATCTTTGGTCAAGTCAAGTCAAGTCACAAGTCATTTTGGTTCAAGTCAAGTCAAGTCGCAAGTCAAATTTTCACAAGTCAAGTCAAGTCACAAGTCAAATTTTCGCAAGTCAAGTCAAGTCACAAGTCACATAATGTCCCGATAAGCCCACTCCCATGATGATGTTGTGACAGACTAAATACAACCATTGAACCTTATGCACGGCAATAATTGACGTGCTTTTTTAGAATTTGAAGGGCATCGCAGCAATTTCGTAAGTGTAAAAAGGGCACCACGGCATTTTTGTCGAATGTGGGGGGTATCATGGCAAAACTTAATTTTACAAAATTTAACACGACAGGTGTCAGGTGAAAAAACTAAGGTTGAACACAACCACGGATGTGATCTAAAGCAATGCGTCTTCACCACCACAGCATTTTGACTATCCTATGCACAAACACCCCGCAAAAAATTCCCCAAAACAACAAAACAAAACATATTTAAAAAGAAACAAATCTTACGTTTTACATTTAAATAATCTTTCTGTTGATCCAAAATGTCCAAAATGGTGTCATTTTTGTAAAATAAAGCCTATAAGTTGTGCAGTTTTCCGTAAACAAGCTAACATTTCCGAGGAAATGTGCTTTGAAGACCATACTGTCGACGGCTTTTGCGTGAATACCAGTGGCTCATTGCTCTGTACACGTTTTTTTCGCGCACCAGCGATGGTGATTATTGCAATTCGAGGGGAAAACCCTTTCCCCCGAGCATGCGCAGACACGTAAAGTCTTTTGTCAAGGCGTTTCAAATAGGTGTTGTGGGATATTTCACCAATAGAGGGCTTTTACTCCAATGGTATTGCATTGTTTTGAAACGCCCTCTAGCGTTCAATGTTTCCTATCTTTATTGTTGCGCATAAAGGAACGACATAACAAAGACTAGCAGCCTCTAAATTGGAAAAGACGTGACCGCGTACGTTGTGTAAACTGTGATCGCAATGTGGTCCGTGTTTTGCGGAACTTCCGAGTGAATTGTTTCGACATTAATTTATCCGAACCCTAAAAATGTAAACGTATAACTTCACATTTAATATTCCTGTGTTGTAACCAAGTCATTTGTTCTCAAGTCAAGTCAAGTCGCAAGTCATATTTGCTCAAGTCAAGTCAAGTCACGAGTCATTTTTGCTCAAGTCAAGTCAAGTCGCAAGTCAATGAAATTGGCGACTCGAGTCTGACTCGAGTCCAAGTCACCGACTCGAGTCAACAACACTGCAGAAAGCACTGGCTGGGCTTATATATCTGTCTCGTCAAATACTTGGTATTGATCGTTTACCGTACCTAGAAGGTGGTTCAACATATCCCCCAATCTGCCTTTGATAACTTTTGTGACTGCTGTGCTCCTGTGGCATTACTAGTCCAGCTATACACAGTCATGTACACACGGGGTCCAGCCCCAACAGAACACCCAACGAATTGGATTCATCAATGCCTTATTTGAATTACCCGCGATTACAGTAACACCGGATTCCTTTTTATTGTCTTGTTTTTGTTTTGGGTATTTTTTGTTGGGGGGATTACAGTTAAAGAAATCCAATGGCGATCCGTACAAAGAGTGAATACACACACACACACATGTAGGCCTACATATCCAGAAAGCTGGTGTGAATTGGAATGAATAATGCATTCTTAAGTAGTTGACGTATAGGAGACGGTTCTGTACTCCTTCGTGATTGGATGACAGCATGGTGGGCGGGCTGTATTGTACTTCATGGATTCTGATTGGATAGAATGCTGTGTACCGTATACTACGTGTGATAAACCGTTTGAAACAAAACAACGCTACTTACACTGTGGCAGTCACGTTGTCTTGACGTTGTATTTTGGTATTATTAAAACGTAGTTTTGCCGTTCTGGCAGTCACGTTGTCTTCACGTTTTATTTTGGTTACATAACAACGTAGTAATTATGTTGTGACATGCACGTTGTCTGCACGTTGCATTGTGGTATTATCAAAACGTCATATTTGCGTTGTGGCAGTCACGTTGTCTTTACGTTGTATTTTGGTATTATATAAACATAATATTTGCGTTGTGGCAGTCACGTTGTCTTCACGTTGTACTTTGGTAACAATAAAAACGTAATTATTAAGTTTCGGCTGTATATTGTCTTGTTGTTGTATTTTGGTATTGTCAGAACGTAATGTTTAAGTTTTTGTGTTCACGTTGTCACTACGTTGTATGTTTGTATTTATGTTGAGACAGCCACGTTGTCTCAACCTTCAAACATACTATTGTGACCCTCACATCATTTGTAGGCCTTTTAGTTTTATCACAGTATAGTATATCTTTGTTTTTACCATCACGTAATTGTGGCAATAGTTTAATTACAATCATAGTGAATATTTCAAGCAGCTCATTGGGATGGTTTTGAAGGACATTATTATCTAACAGTACAAGGGTTGTTTGACATCACAAACAATGTTTTTATCGCAATTTAGTTGTTTACATCGATTGTCATAGTTAGTACAATTAATTGGCACTTGAGGAGCGTCCCTATCACATCTGCATCGATCAATCTAAACAGTACAACCGGTAATTGCATTTAATTGAACTTATTGTGTCAAGCAGTGCACATGGGGAGAGAATCCAATCCCCCCCCCCCCCCCCACCCGCACCACCACACACCACCACCGTACAGCGGCATTCCAAGCCGTTGACGGAATCTTCGACAGAAATATTTTCCACTGATAGTATGGTCTGTCATCACTTAGGCCGTTTTGTTCCACGCTAAAAACTTCCTCAAAAGCCAAAACTTGTTCATCAATGTTTCAAAGATACTTTCAAAGTTTGAAGTATACTCTCGGGTACTATTAATTGTGTTTTGCCTCACTTTATTAATTACAAAGACCTACGTTTCCGTTCAGATATCATGCGCTCATCTTGACAGATTGAGTATAGCGCACGGAATGCTGCGGTCTATTAACAATTATTATGACAACGTCATGACAACGTAAATATCACATATGCAAATTTTTAGATATTTACTATAGGGCTTAGAAGTTGTACAATTCATACAAGTTTTTCAAGAAATTTACCAAATTTATGAACTAGGTGCACTAATTTCTTCTTGTATTTGTCTAGACTGTCAGAGGATGTTATGGATAAAATAAATGCAGTAATTAAAACATGAAATATAATTTCCAATATATAATTAAAATTAAACAACCCTTTAAAAAATATACACCCATGACTGCCAAATAAAAAAAATCGGTCTATATATATAGTACTTGCTGTACGATATATAGTATACAGGTGCAGAGAAGTCGGGTAACGGCAACGTGTAGAAGAGACAACCTACTTGTTAGGTTGTATTGTTGAAAAAAAAATATCATGATGACATACCAATTAACAGTATTGTGTAATTAACTGATAACTGATAACTGATGTAGTAAATAAAAATATATGATTGATCTGCCGTTGTGACAACGTTCAGGGTACCGGAAAATTACGTTGTGACAACGTTCTGGGTACTGAAAAAAGTTACGATGTTGCAACATTCTTTTGAAAACAATTATTTACAACATGGCAACGTTGTGTATACGTGCCTACAGCATATTTGTAACTTGAATAATTTGTATATGGACGCACCACCTATATACTTGTAGTGTTGGGTGTGTGCCACTGTTTTAAAAGTGAGTGCCAATAAATAAATAAATAAATAAATACAACGTGGTTATAAGTTCGTTGTAACGTTCGCTGCATCATTACGTTCTAAAAACTTACAGGGAGTCGACAAAGATTCGTTGCTACAACGTTACTTAGATAACGTTATAATTACAAATGAGAATGAACATCTGAATTTAAAGAAAAATTGATTTAATTGCAGGAGGTAAAATTTTGCAGGACAGCCGATACATCAGGGACCCAAGCTGTAGGCGATAAATATCCTTCACTTTTAAAGTATTATATTTGATGAAAAGGGGGTCTGAATGTGCGTTAAAATCTGCAAAATTAATAATACGAAGAGCTCGTTTCTGCAAGATAAGAAGTCGATTGAGATTAGTAGCAGAACTAGCAAGTATCCCATAATGAAGATAAAATCCAATCAATGTGTTATATAGGGAGTGCAATACCATTTCAGGGAGGAAGTGTTTGATCCTATTAATCACACCAATATTTCTAGAAATGACTTTACAAATAGAATCCACATGACTATTCCATGTAAGGCCACGGTCAACAAAAAGTCCCCAAAATTTACAACAATCAGTTTTAGTGATGATAAAGTCATTAATCTTTACAGGACATGGAAGGTCACTGGCAGTGTTGCTGAACAGCATGTAATTAGTTTTAGTAATATTAAGGGGTAATTTGTTGACCGTAAACCAATCAGCAACAAGTTTAAGCTCTTCATTGACAGTATTTACCAGGTAATTAAGGTTGCTATGGGAAAAAACTAAATTTGAGTCATCTGCAAATAATATAAAAGAAAGCACACTGGAGGAATTAGTAAAGTCATTAATGTATAGGATAAATAACAAGGGCCCAAGGATGGATCCTTGTGGTACACCATAAGTACACATGAAGTAAGGACATCAGACTCAGAATTTATGCCATCGAGGGAAACATATTGTGGCCGGTCTGTAAGATAACCTCGAAACCACTCTAGGGGAATTCCTCGAATGCCATAGTAGGAAAGTTTATGTAATAGTATTTGATGGTCTATCGTATCAAAAGCTTTTGAAAGGTCAAGGAACATCCCCAGGGTATGTTTGGAGTCATCAATTGCATTAGAGACTTTATCAATAAAATCAAGGAGTGCATGAATGGTTGAATGTTTACTACGGAAACCAAATTGCTGGTTTGTCAAAATGTCAAACTTATTCAGAAACTTAATAGTTCGGGAATAGACACATTTTTCAAAAACCTTAGAGAAACATGAAAGAACAGAAATGGGTCTGTAATTATTAATACAGCTACGATCACCCTTTTTAAAAACTGGGATGACTTTGGCAATTTTTATTTTAGAAGGAACAGTGCCAGTCCTAAAGGAAGTGTTGACAATATGAGCAAGAGGCGTGCATATGGCAGAGATAGACTTTTTAACAATGGAAATATTTATCAAGTCATGACCGGAGCTCTTTTTGTTTTGCAATTTGTTGACAATGTCAATAATCTCATACTCGTTAACAGGGGTGAAAAACAAGGTATTAGGATTAGGGTTTGATAAGTAATCAGAGAAACTAAGGGGTGGGAGAGTAGGTGGGATGTTATTGGCAAGGTTAGGACCAATGTTGATGAAATAATCATTGAAGTGATTGGCAATTTGGTCAGGCTTATCAACTAATTCCCCATTCACAAGAATGCTATTAATACAATGAATAGAAGTCTTTTTATTCAAAACAGAATTAATGACTTTCCAAGTGTTACGGATATTATTTTTTTCCTTTTCAAACTGAAGGGAATAGTAATTTTTCTTAGAAAGACGTAAAAGGCTAGTCAAAGTATTTTTATACTTGGTGTACTTGCACTTAAGATAATTCGTAGGATTGGACAAATACTGACGATACAATTTAGGCCTATTCTTTTTCTTAATAGATTTGAGAAGAGAATGTGTGACCCAAGGGGTAGTTGAAATATGACTAGCTTTGCTAGTGTTGTTAGATCTAATTGAAGGAGTATTTTGATCGTACAAGTTATTTGTTAATAAAACTATCCAGGAATGTATTATAAGCAGTATCCGGATTATTACAACTGAGGACACCACCCCAGTCGAAAGAGCGCAAGTCGCCAATGAACTTATCAAAGTTAACATTTGAAAGATTACGAGTAAAAGACAATTTGTGATTATGAGGTGCGCACTTGAACTTGAAGCTTGTATAAACATAAAAGTTGGCAGGTGATCTGAAATGTCGGAAATTAAAATGCCGGATTTGGAAGAGGGAAGAATATTTGATAAGAAGTTATCGATAAGTGTAGCAGAAGTATCAGTGATACGTGTTGGCTTATGAATTTGGGGAAGGAAGGAGTGAGATGTAAACAAATCGATAAAGGACAGGGAGTTAAGATTGGTTTGATTTAGTAAATTAATATTGAAATCACCTGAAATAATGCAAGATTTGTTATTACAGTCAGCACGTGAGCATTATAATCTGAAAGGTGGTCATGAACTCATCGTGAACAGCTGACGGTGCTTTATACACAACACCCGCAATAATGTTTCTAGCATTAGGAATACAAATCTCCACAAATAAAGACTCAAGAGAGTCATCAGAAAAATTCAGGTCTTCCCGAACAGTAACATTAAGCTCACTAGAGATATAGAGGGCAACTCCACCGCCAGTTTTTGCGCCTTGTCTGTTATTCACGACGAGCTCATACCCAGGCAAATAAAAGTAACTGTGGGGAACTGATTTGAGCCAAGTTTCAGAGAGTGCGATAAAATAAAATTTATAGTTGATTGAGTTTAGAAGAAATTTGAGTTTGTCAATGTTTTTATGGAGACTTCTAATATTAACGTGAAGTATGGAAATGGAGCTATCACCAGTCGGCCTAGGAAATTGATCTATCGAATAATAATGAGTGTTATCAGATAAATTAAATGAAATATCATCATCAATATCTATATCAAAAGTCATAAGAACTTGTTGTTGGTTGTACGCAAGAATCAAGGCATGCACACAAAAAGTAATTACAAGTAAGTTGACCAGCAAGGAGAACACAAAACAAACAACTACGAAATACTAAACAATTCACAAGGACTGACACAAAAACACAAATACAATAATTCAACAACACAGATAGAGAGCACTTCATGATTGTGAAGTAAAAAAGACCTCTTGTCTATCAGACAGCACCGGAAATCCATAGTAAGTTTGGTAATGAATTTAAATGCGCGTGTAAAAACACTTACAAAATAAAACAAATAAAGAAACATACCAAGGAAATGTTAGGAGGGAGGAGTACGATACTCCTTGCCATCAATGTAAAGTTTACCGTTACGGAAGGCAACCTTCTGACCCTTATCAAAGGAAAGTTTCATAATGTTATGAAGTGATCTTTTCTTCATGGCATCAGCGTGGGGAAGATCTTGTATAACAAAGATGCCAGTCCCTTGTAGTGCAGCTTTAGATTGATGCAGGATTTGTTGTCTTTCGGATCTATATATAAATTTGGCGATGATGTGGCGAGGTTTGTCGGATGGAGATTTGGGTTTGATGTGGCCGGAGCGATGGGCATTTTCGATGGTGATGTCGGGTTGTTCAAACTTATCTGCCAGGAGCTTCTTTACAGCTTGCAGAACATTTTGGGGGGTTTCGGCAGGCTCTTCTGGGATCCCACCAAAGCGCAGATTGAAGCTCCGAGAGTGTCTCTCTAGCTGAAGGACCTCATCCCGGAGAACATTTAGAGCGCTGGCAGACTCTTGCAGCTGCTTGTCATATTTCGAAATGTTAGTGGTTGAGATGTTGTCTTGATCTTGTAGCGCTTCAATGGAGTCAGAAGCGAAACTGATAGCCGTTTCAAGATCAGCCTGCTTTTCCTCCATGGTTGACACTCTGTTGAGAATGCTCTGCTGGTTTGAGATCACCGTATCTCAAACGACGCTTATCATGGAGCGAAGATCCTCACGCAGAATGTTAAAATCGGTACCAGGAGACCCCCCAGTAGAACTGGTTTCACCCTCAGCAGCCGTGGTTGAGCCACTAGCCCCCAGATGTTAGCAGGCGACCTCCCAGCTAACAATTTGACGTTCTCACAACGTTGTAATGAAGTCAGACTTTGGTGTAGGTGACGTTATTAACATAACGTTGTCACAACGAAACTTTGTCGACTCCCCTATACGTCTTCCGAACGTAAAGACGCAATGAAACAACCACATTGTTGGTACGTTTAAGAAACGTTCCAAGTGACCATAATTATGACAACTTATATATAACGTTACAACAACGTTGCCAGAGTGTGTGTTTTTTACCCGCCAAGCTTCTAATTTTCATATTCCTTACACTCGTACTTCCCTTGCTCGTAAAACGATTAAACATGAGGGACCCATGCTGTGGAACGTGCTTAATGAACACCTTAGAGTTTCCAAAAGTGTATCTATCTTTAACCGTGTCTTTAAATCTAAACACGTTGGAATCTTATTTGTAGATGAGTGAACAGATATGTATGAATTTACCATGTACCTATTATCTAAACATGTACAGTGCTGACCGGGAATGGGTGGTCCCCTCCGCCGGGGATCCTCGCCCACATTGCCCATTTCCAAGCTTGTTTTTCCCTTGGTGGTATCCCCTGGGTGTGATCACTCTGTTTCGGTCGGTACTTAAGTTAACTAGCAGACCTGCAAGGCCGTTGTGTTTAGTTTTTGTCCAGTGTTTTGTACGGAGCTCCACGAGGGCCATGCCACTTATCTAGATAACGACATAATTTATCTTGCCAAGTCAACTTTTTAGAACGAAAAAGTCGACTTATCCTGATAATTTATCTCACCAAGACGACTTCCTAAAACTAAGAAGTCGACTTATCCTGATAATTTATCTCACCAAGACGACTTCCTAAAACTAAGAAGTCGACTTATCCTGATAATTTATCTCACCAAGACGACTTCCTAAAACTAAAAGGTTGAGTTATCCTGATAATTTATTTCACCAAGACAACTTCCTAAAACTAAAAGGTTGAGTTATCCTGATAATTTATTTCACCAAGACGACTTCCTAAAACTAAGAAGTCGACTTATCCTGATAATTTATCTCACCAAGACGACTTCCTAAAACTAAAAGGTTGAGTTATCCTGATAATTTATCTCACCAAGACGACTAAGTTTTAGGATAAGAAAACCACAATCTCCATTGGAGCAAGTAATCCGCCGCCTGTCAGAACAACGTTGGACAGACCCACCAGCCACAAAGGATCATCTCCAGAATCCACATTCCTCTGGGCCATTGCCTGGGGAGTACAAAAGATGCTCTCAGTTTTCTCAGCTGCACCGTCCTGACTGCATCATAAAGACTTCAGCTGGTGACAACTGTGTCCAAATAGATGACAGTGTTGCTGTTGTTCGGAACTATTTCACAAGTGACAGTAAAACTTTTGTGGTCTTTCAAAGGTTCCTTCGTGTTGAAAACTTTTTTAGTTATCCTCTTGAATCAAGCAAAATCGGGATTGTAACGGTGAAACGCTTAAGTGGTGAAATGCAAACCCGTCTTATTTCAGCAATTACAAAGAAATGCGTAATGATGCCTTACAAAGACTACCACATAGTTGTGCCACTTCTTCACTGAAGAGATATTGCGCATTGTCTTGGTAAGACTTAAGTATTGAAAATTATCCATAAGTTACGTTTCCAGTACCATTTTGTGTTTCTTAAACTTGTTTACAGTAAACAAACACTGGAAGAATATATACTGCTCATCAATGGGTTGTCATTGTTGTTGGGTATGAGATTTGCCAACTTTTGAATTTGCGCACTGACCGCAAAGTGGAAAGTTTGATAACTGGCGCGCATAGCTGTCTGATAAATGTTTGGTTGGGACCAATTTGTTATGCTGTCTAGGGACCTTGAGGTGGTACTGGGAAAATTGGCTGACAAAATGATTTTGTAGCTGTGACATTTGAAAAACAGTATTTTTGCTATGAAAGTTATTTCTAATCTTAGTATTGATTTATGTTGCATCCAGAGTATTCACAAATCGTTTGTTTGGTGATATTTTTAATTCTAAGTATCCCTGTACTTCAGGTTGAAAACGACCGTCCGGTCTGTTTCCCGAGCTCATCGGCAAATGTTCCTTTTTATCTTTCAGGATGGGGTTCTCTGTAGTGATTTTTACTGAAGAAGACGGAGTGGCAATTATTTGTACCAGCTGGAGGTTGAGTGACACACAATGCTACTGGCCTCCATTTCGGTCCTCAGTCCGTCTGGAGAAGGCTGTGTTAGGTAACCAGAAGCCGGAGGCTGATTGGACAGTTCATGACATTAGGATTTTGTCTGAGACAGGTTAGTGGTAAACAGTCGGTGAAATTTAATTTGTTTCGTTTTCTTTGTTAGTGGGGTTGGGGAAGTTATATATTGAGACAGCCTGGCACAGGCAAATTAATGTGGCAATTTTGTTATTATTGTTTCATCTTCATCTTTTCCCAAGACTATATAAATAATGAAAGGCTATTCATACTGAAGAAAAGACATGTTGACAAAATATAGTTCTAGCGAGTTTTCTTTCATATTAAACTGAATGTGCACAACATTTGTCATGAATGAAAGCATACTTTGCACATTGTCCCATGGCTATTAAAAAACATGTCAACATAGAAACACCCTTTTATGTGACAAGCTTTCAAGCAATATTTCAGTATCAAGTTTTGTGTTGCTGATTTAGATTCCTACGAGAGAGCACGACTATTATTATCACGTGCAGAAGATGAATCTGACCTGCAGACTGACGAGAACGCCGGTCCGTCTAAAAGAAGAAGAAGGTATTTTTGATGTATTTTTTGCATTAAAAATAAACTAGTAACTTCACCTTGCCTGAAAACAAATCTACATCGTCAACTGCAAGGCAGGATTTTAACTCGCTTTTCCAGATCAGATATGTCTCTCGATGATGACCAGACGATTCAAATTCGTGTATAGCAGTACTAATGTTACCACATATTGAAGCGGGAGATTGTAAGGTAGAATTCTCTCGGATAACTTGTGGATTGTCGCCATATTATTAAAAATTAAAAGCGCAGAGTGTGTCGCGTAGAAAATCATTTAGTAGATTTATAAGTAGTACATAACCCCACTCAAAAAGAGAAAAGGAAAAGGATGTATAGAGCAAAACACAAACACGTTTTAATAATTAGAATTTTAAGAATCATACGTCCAGCGTTCGGAAGAAGAATAGAGACTTTTCTGTTGTGAAAATGGCATGCTCATTTTTGTGTTACGATTGAATTTTAGGATGAACAGAAGATACGTTTCGTCGGATTTGGAGGAAAATGAAGAAGACATGATACTTGAAGTATCAGCACTCCTCCACAACTCCCAAATCTGCCCACTACTGTGACGCTTCGCCACGAAGGCACCTCAAAGACTCCATCACCCGTGCTTATTGTGGCATCTTCATCCAGTACAGCCCACAAGGCCCGAAAATCAGCATATGATGTAGGCAGTAGACCAGCATCCCTTAGCAGACAGCCCAGTCCAGCTCAGACATCAATTTCTCAGTCAACTACCCCAACCAGACCACTTTCACCCTCTCTCAGAAGGCTCACAGTGACCCCTCAGACCACCACACCCACCACACCGACATCACCCTCTCTTAGCCAGGATGGTATGCAAAACCATTTTGTTTTTTACTCTGATAAAATATGCGCTCTGGGAATGTTTGATAAACCCGATTTTATGCAAAAAATTAGAATAAAACCGATTTTCCATGTCGCAACAATAGTGACCTTAAACCATTTTCCGTCCAAAAATAATTTTTAAAGAATGCTGATACTGTGCACACACGATCAAGCTTCTTGAATAATAATAATAAATAAAAGAAACATGAACAACAAGTCAAAACCATATTATACCATACACATTTGTAATTAAACTTTTGTTGAAAGCTGCTTTGGTCAACCGCTGAAATAAATTGATTCTAACTTTCCTACCTGTGACCAAATACTAAATAAATTTTTTATCAGATAACTGAACTAATCGATATGTTTTCCAAACTATTAATGGCACAATAATATTATTATGTTTTTACATTTCAGCTACTCAGCGCTTAATCCTGAAGCTCCTGACAGAGTTGAAAACTGAGATGCGAGGTCTAAAAAAACAGATGACCCAACTATCACAGCAGATGGAAGCCAGGCATTTAATAAGTGACGATTTTGTAATGCCGGATGACTTGTCTTTCCCCCTAGCAACACTTGATGACCTAAATGCTCTGGAACGTTCATTGGGTACCAACAAGGAGCTGGAGAATCACCTGGTATGGGTCTTAATTAGGGTATACTGTCTGTGTTTAAGTTGACTTCACCTGGAGATTTACTAATATTGTTAAACTATTTCTATAGGACCATAGTAAGTAGCAAAGTAAGGAGCTTCACAAAACAAACCCAACATTCTATTGATGGTTGTTCTTAACAAAACTGTGATGAGTGAATACCTTGTGTGCAAGGTTGATCAAGATGGTCCTGCCCTTTGGGTACGGTACTAACTGAAGAGATCTGCTGTAAAAACCACTCTATGACAGGCTATTGCATATCTATTCATCGGCTCTGGGCGATCTCAAACCCCACATAATAGTGGCTAATCAATGCCAAGCCTTATGTAATTGTTTGAAGTCTCATGACTTTTTTGTAAAAACAAAGATTTGAGAGCCAATAATTTATTTATTCACCAACAAGGGTTCTTACGTTTTGAAGGGCTACCAGAAGTTTATGACATTTCTTGTTATTTGTAGGTCTTGTCATGGGCAGCATGTGGTGGGCACACGCTGTATAATGTCATCACCCGGATTTTCGAAAAAACAATGACGAATGGCCTTGCTCGCCAAGTCAACTGGACTGGGCAAAGTGGGAAAACCTCATTCAAGAAGCTGCACATGAGAGCTGTTTTAGAAAGTGAGTACTCTTAAAAAACACATTAGAAATTGTGAGGTTGAAAGTGTCATACACTTGATCATACAAAAGCATTTCAGATGGTTTTGCCAGCTTATTCCTATAGTTACTTCATGTTTGTAATACATGTGTCACCCTTTTAATTGACACAATTTTCTACTTGTGTCACAGTCTTGGGATGGATCCCTTTTAAGCATTGCTAATTTAATTGCTAATTATAATTTAAGTGTGATTCAGCAGAAAATAGCCTATCAGGTCAATGAAATCTTTTTCATGTTTATAAGCTATACCCCAGTTCACTGTTATCAGTTTCATTCTCAAGTGTACATTTTCCCCTCTCATTTATCACACAGAGGCCATCCGGAAGAACCCTCCAACCTTGTAGGGGAACAAATCCAGCGTCAGGTAGCCCATTACCTTAAAGGCTCCGCAGACAGGGAAGGAGGGCGGAAGGCGAGGTGGGAGCGGGCTAATGGTGGTGACAATGCTGAGCCTGGCAATTAACATTAGGACCCCAAGACCCCATTATAGTTGTCTCAAAAGATCAACCTGAACGAAATTAACGATTTTGTTATTTTGTTTTAGAAAGTTAAAAGAGAGTGAAATTATGAAACATGCCCTATAATCGAGTAAAAAAAAATACCCAGAGGCTTCAAAATGTAAAACATATCATTTTGATGGGCAAAATTGCAGAGTTTCAGAAAATGCCCTTAAGCGCCTAAACATTTAAACAGCACGACTTTGACTTGCTGGGAAAATGCAACGGCAAAAAACATTTCATTAATTGGGGTGGATGTCTGATTTAATTTCAACCAAATTACACGAATGAAAAAAATTACACTTATGACCAAGAAATAACTAAACACAAACTAAACAACATAAAAAGTAAAACATGTTTGAGTGATTTCGTTCAAGTTGCTCTTTATAAATCTCGATCATTGAGCTATACTGACTTTAAAGGTATGGTCAGTATATGTTTTTTGTCAACAATGAGGATTATGGTAAAAATGACGAAAAACACATGTGAATTCAGTTGAATACAGTGTCTACTTTTTGAGAAAACAGAAAACAAAATATGTCACGTTTAGCGAGGCCGCTGCATTCAGAAATCTGAAAAGCGAGTCATGCGTGAGTCGTTTTTCATATTTAAATGTTTTATTGACATCTAATCAACAGGGGCATTTCAGACAAAATGATGCTTACAACCATTTCGATCTTCATGATAAGCTTTCGGATAGAATTACACATTTTCCGCAGACATTACCAACATGCCCTGATGTGTATAGTGTTCCTGCCCCTAACTGTTTTTCTAAGAAACTGTTCCTGTTGTACTTATCACAACTCGTCGTTATAAACTGTTGAAACTGTTTCTCTGTCTTTCCTGTTTCCGTTCTCTTCGCCACATCCATCATCGCCGTTATCGTCATCTCTGCTGTTGTCTTTGCTGCATCGGAGAGAGCTGATAAGTCATTTCGTATTGTTATTTTACATCTTTGCATTTTGCTTTAAGATGCTCGCTCAATGTCCCGTTTATTTATTGTTTTTCATTATTGTTGTTTTTTGGCAAGACATTTGTATAATCATTGTTTTATTACAGTCACTCTATGATTATTGTTTGAATCACGTACATTACTTGCCGTCGATTTCTAAAAGTCATTTCTTTCAAGTGTTGTTAATTTGTGCTCCAGGCTTTATTTTTGTTAGCTTCCATAACCTAAATTTTACCACAGCATACAAAAGAAAGATCGCATTATCTTTTGGTCCGGTAAATCCTCGTATAAGCCTATCTCAAAGGAAACGCAGAGAAGCCAAAACTGGTGGATGAATTGATTGATTGGATTGATTACCACCGTTTGTGTGGGGCAAACAAGCTAAAATGGTAGAAAGTTGCCAAAAATTTACATGATGTTATTCAAGTTGAAAAAGTCAGTGAGCTGAAAGCCCAGGGTATAAAATAACACTACCCGATAGAAACCACTTTGGGAAATTCAAAAGCAATTAGTTGATTACTTTTTATGTTTTTAAGTCTGTCTTCCAATGGTGTGCTCCTACAATAAGTATTACCTAGAACATCTTTAAAAATGATTAGTTAATTAATGGTTATGCACATTATGATACGAATTGACTTATTGGCTCTCGGCGTTGCAGCAGAGACGACAGCAGAGATGACGATGACGATTACGGCGAGAATGGATGCGGCGACAAAAACGAAATCATAAAAGGCAGAGAAACAGAGTGCCAACTGTTTATGACGATACTTGTGAAATAACCCTACCTCTAATTAAGGGAAACAACATACAGCAAGAGTCTTTGACAGACACCTGCAGCCTTTTGCGTGTGCTCTAGATCTTCATATTTGCCCTGAAAACCATTTTAGTTCTATTATGCTTGGTTTATTATTATTCAACTAAAAATGTATTCTTTTATAAAGTATTATTTGTCGGTGTTCCCCCATTTGAAAATAATACATGCTGTAGGCGTATTACTGTTAGATAAAACTGTTAGAAAAAAGGAGAGGCTTGAAATATTTTCCAGCAGTGAGAGTCCTCATAATGAGTTGGGGGGAAATTACAAGTCTCAATCCTCAAGTTTACTGTGTAAATTGTCATTGCATTCGAAACTATTCCAGTGAAAATTTTGTCAAAGTCCTGAAACATCATTACATCACTTTATGGGTGTGTACATATTTTTTCGGAAAATTGTTGGTTCATTCGTGACTTTTTTAGAACGAATTTTGAAAAATGTTCATTGGATATCAACAAAACGAGAAATTTGTCGTTACATTCAAAGGAGTAATTTTCCTTCAGTCAAAATGCCCAATTTGAGGCATTTTTGATTGAATATCATCCTAAGTCAAGAATGAACAAAAAATTCACCACACAGGCAAATCTCACGTTATGTATGGGCTTAAAGTTTAAATTTAACTACAATTAAATCTGTAATCGATTAGAAGAACAATAGTTTACATTAGTCAAAGAATATGAATACAAAAGTGAACAATGGTCAGTTCCCGTGGCCATTACAGAATTAATCATCAGAGAAAAGAAAGAGAAAGCCAATACAAGTCTTAACTGATAATTAAAATGTTTTTAAATGCTGTGCTGATTCAAGCGTCATGATGTGGCGCTTATTTAGAGTCATGAGAGTTGTTAGTAAGTTCATTGCGTTTTAAATTGTTGGTAAAAAAGTTTGCTTTTAGTGATGTCAGTATAATTTTTTTGCCAGATTCAATAAATGTTGTCGACTGTCATTCACAAGTGAAACAAAACATTCGGTGTCTCCTCAGTTTTAAATTAATTGAACTTGTTTTTATACAATTATTTGATTTCATGCAACGTAGGTCAACCATCAGAAGAAAACTGCAGGTGGACTGCCGGCACAAACAGCTGCCCGTTCGCTGGTGGTCCGCCGGTGGCAAACGACAGTGGGTCGACAGTGGGCCGACAGTAGGCCAACGGCGGACCACCAGATGGTGGCCACCGTCGGACCGCCGGCACAAACGTCCGCCCGTTCGCTGGTGGTCCGCCGGTGGCAAACGACAGTGGGCCGATAGTAGGCCAACGGCGGACCACCAGATGGTTGCCACCGTCGGAACGCCGGCACAAACGTCCGCCCGTTCGCTGGTGGTCCGCCGGTGGCAAACGACAGTGGGCCGATAGTAGGCCAACGGCGGACCACCAGATGGTTGCCACCGTCGGACCGCCGGCACAAACGTCCGCCCGTTCGCTGGTGGTCCGCCGGTGGCAACCGACAGTGGGCCGACAGTAGGCCAACGGCGGACCATCAGATGGTTGCCACCGTCGGACCGCCAGCATGGTCCGCCGTCGGTCCATCATCGGTCCTCCGTCGGCTGCCGCTGGAGGACCGCTAGCGAGCGGGCGGACGTTTGTGGCCGAGGTCCGACGGTGGCAGCCACTGTCGGCCCGCTGGCGGTGCCGCTGGTGGACCGATGACGGACCGATGGCGGCTTGCATTAAGCAAATACCTATGGACTGACCTGCCATAAAGCCTCTTTGCCGTTCATTAATAACAAGAGGCAGACACAATTTCGGTCCCTCAGCAATACATGCCGACGCCAATTAATGAGATGTGTTGAGCAGAGAAATAGGACGCCAATTTAAAAAAAGGTGACGGGGTTTGTCCCCTTTTGGCAACAAAGTGATTATGCCGTATTTCGATGAGTGACTGATAAAACAGGCCTGAGAAATAAGCGAAGTTGAGTGCATGACTTTAACTATAAACCACGATAAGTCGGGCAAAAAGAATTTAAAAATTCGAAACTAAAAACACCGGACTGGGGATTTACCTTTTTTTACTATGTTTATAAAGCTCGCATAAGCTCAGCATACGAGAAAGGATCAACCCTATTATCCCGCATTGTATCTGTAAAAATTTGACCATTGGCTTTCTTGAAAATAGAGTCTAAATCAGCTATGTCGTCAACATTCCGATGTGAATACAGACTTTTGTAGAAATTCCTAGCCTCGGAAAGAGCTTCATTTGATTTAGTCAATCTGGAATTTACATTGTTAACAACACAATTGATAGATTTACTAACGAAACTACGTCCTTCTCCATGTTTAAAAAATACTTGGATGGTTTTTCTCCGCATTCCATCCTCCGTGTTCTAGATCTAATATCTAGATCTAATAAAGTACACCATCCTTTTATAAATTTAATTTTACGAAGATCTAGTAACTTAGTAACTTAGTAACTTAGTAACTTAGTAAGTTAGTAACTTAGTAACTTAGTAACTTAGTAACTTAGTAACTTAGTAACTAACTTAGTAACTTAGTAACTTAGTAACTGAGTAACTTAGTAACTTAGTAACTTAGTAACTTAGTAACTTAGTAACTTAGTAACTATTTCACTTTTTACTTTTTACAATGCAACCGGGCCTTGCTGCCATCTTTTTTTTCTTTCGTGTTTATTGTTGATAAATTTGTATAGAACGTTTATATAATTATTTGTTATACTACTTAGGTCATGTGGTCGGAGGGTCAACTGCTACCACGAGCAGCAAAGATTAAAGCCATTCAAGAGTTTCCCGTAACCACAGGAAAGAAAGAATTGATGAGATTCCTGGGTATGAGTGGATTTTACAGAAAGTTTGTTCCAAACTTTAGCACTATTGCGACTCCATTGACTCACTACTTTTACAAAAGAATGTTATTAAAATGCATTTGACGAAAGAACCAGTTCTGGCTGCGCCAAAGTTTGACAAGTCGTTCAAAATAGCCCCGACGCCAGTGCTGTTGGTTTTGGAGAGGTTTTGCTCCCAGACGATGAGTCAGGAATCGACCTATATCAGTTATTTCTCAAAGAAATTAAACAAGTGCCAGGCAAAATACTCCATCATCGAATAGGTGGCGTTAGGTTTGTATGTAACGAATGGTGCTGGGGAGCAGCCGGCTTAACTAAGGTACATTTTTAGGGGGGGGGGGGGGGGGGGGCACCATTTTTCTAGGGGGCACTGCTGGCAAATCAACTATAGATTCCTTTGCACTTTTTAAAAACTGGATCTTAATCTACGCAATGGCGGGTTCCAAACAGATCCTGCTGCCTATAAAATACATCATAATGAGACAAAGATTTTTGTTTTTTCTCTCTCTTCTTTTTCGCACATCTAGAACCATGCAGTTACTGTTTGAATGTGTAGAAATAAATCGTAACTGTCAACAAGGGATTGCGAGACCGGGGTCTTTTTTTCATGGGGGATTTATGTATGAGGACTGGCACTAGCATTTATTTATTACACACTTGGGGTCATGCACAGTAGGCCTAATCAATGTTAAAAACTTTGATTTTTTTCGAAATTGTTTTGACCCATCCGCCCCCCCCCCAATTTCGATTTTTACATATTGACAAACTATTTAATATACCCTATACACTGAAGAACAAGTAATGTCTCAATTGAAGCAGATATTTTAGATCAATGCTGTCACAGCTCAAAAGTTTTCAATGGCTTTTCCTCGTGTACTTACGATAAATGCAACGGCACCCAGCACGTCGTGTAGCTTCCTGAAGTGACACTACCGTACCGTGTTAACGTGGCAGACTGTGGCAGAATGGGGCGCGCGCGGGCGATGAGTCATCATACAATTTGCGGACATGATTTACCGTACTCTGAAGACGTTGGTCAAAATAACAACTGTCCATTGCAAAAGGTACAACAAATATGTGTAAATAGAAAAATAGTTGAAACATTGAGTTATACGCCACCAGTGCTCCATAAAAGTTTATAAAACTTAATATTTTATATTCTGGTAATTATTATAGTCTCAAAGGTTCAGATTTCAAATGGGGGGCGGGGGGGGGGGGCACCGAAATATATTTTTTTTTTGGGGGGCACGGGGCCCACCCGTGCCCCCCTTAGTTACGCCACTGGGGAGCGATCATAAGCCCTTGTGTTTTTGAGAAATTCAAGACCAAGAACCAGAGATTATTCCGGTGGAGTTTGCAACTCGCATCCACTAAAGATTGTTCAGTTGCTGGAATTAAGAGCAATGTAGTTGCGGATGCTCTTGTCCAGAGTTTAGAAGAATATATATATATAAACACCATTGTAATTATTTCTGTGTTAAATCAGTAACGTGTTAGAAAGATTTATTGTTGTTATGTTACGGTAAAATGTCTTAGTCACTATTTAAATGTTTAATAATTTTATCAACTTTCACTTTTTTTTTAGCGGGGACTTGCAATTGTTTGTGTTTTAACCTATGTCATCACTAATTTTTACTTTCATGTCATTGTTTATCAATTTGTATAGATTTTTAAACGTTTATATATTTTTATAAATTATTTGCTTGTGTGTGTAGCCAGAGTTGTTGGAATTGAAGGCCTTCGGGTTACAGTTTGTTAGTGAACTTGTTTAAGTTCCGGGCATGTGGCTCTGGTTTCTTCTTCTTTTTGTGATTGTTTAATGCCGAATATAATAACAATACTATAGTATAATATGGATAGTTTGTATATTTTTGGATCGTAACATAACTCATAATTTTGAGATGCCGGGCCTAGTAAAGTCATAATGCAATAATTATTTATTTCTACCTAGCCCTAATAGGGGGCGCTTCCGTTGTAAGACATAGTTTCCTAGGAAATATTGTCGTAGCGACGAGACAGGCTGAGTAGTCTTGTTCCCTGAATCATTTACTGCGTCGATTAATGTACTTTTGTTGCGCGTTGGAGAAGGCCAGACTATAGCTGTGAAATTGTATCATGGGAAGGCTCATTCCAGCAGAAAGATTTCGATCGCCGTCAAATTCAAAGTCATTTTGGTCTAGATTTTCTTTCACATGATAAAGTATAAACATGAGTTAGGTAAGTAAACATGCAGATGCTAATTTGGCTGGAGAGTTTTTACTTGCACCCTGTATATTTTGCACATGGTTAATGTCGCGGGGCATGGTTTCACAAGTTGCTCTATTTATAATTCTATAATATTATGGTTTCACAAAATTAAATGGGCTTTTAACCGGTTTCGATGATGATTCTTATTAGTAATATTAATATTGCCTCTATCTATCTAAATTACTCTAAACTGACTGAATTGTGGAGGGTAATTCTGGGGTTCCTAATTCTGCACACTGTTACTTGTTATTGTTATTTGTTATATATATTCCATCATCAATGAATAACCTTTTGAATTTGACGCAGGAGATCAGATGTGAGATACTAGATAAAAGATAGGCCTAAAAAAAACAAACTAAAGAAGTTCCTAAACCTTCCTGACTTCTGGCCTGTGGTCAATGTACTAGCCCCACTTCTGTGGCCAAGGCCAAGGCTTGCTGAATTCTTGGCCACACGTCCCGACACTTTCCTTTTTAAGCTAAGAATATTTTTTATAGCGCATTCTCTACGTTATTACGGGCGCGCCAGTCGGCGGCTAAATGTGTTCACTTAGCTCTTTTTTAGCTTGCCTTGTGTGTTTTGGATGTTCAAACAAATAACTTTTTAAAAAGATATTTCAAACAATAATTGTGCGACTTTACTCCGAATTACTTTCCGCGATGTGTACTTAGTACAAGGAGCCGCCATTTTGGAATGACCCCAATCATGCAAATCGAATACGACGTCATCGGCCGGCATGGCTGCGGGCGGACCGAGGTAAGGGTGCGAACATTTCATGGGTTGCTTTGTGACTGCTCCGCCCACAGCCCAGCCGGCTGATGACGTCGTATTCGATTTGCATGATCGGGGCCATTCCAAAATGGCAGCTCCTAGTACATATCAAGGAAATTAGTTCGGAGTAAGTCGCACAATTATCATTTAAAAATGTTATTTGTTTGAACACAAGGCAAGCTAAGACTGGGTAAGAGCTAAGTGAACACATTTAGCTTGTTTAAACTGCCGACTGGCCCGTAGGGAATGCGCTATAAAAAAAATTTATTAGCTTAAAAAGAAATGGTCGGGACGTGTGGCCAAGGATTCAGCAAGCCTTGGCCACAGAAGTGGGGCTATGTATGGTCAATGTGCCTGTGATGGTGGAAGGCTTAAATTAGGTTTCCTAGCAAATCAATATTATAATTATATCCACCAACAGCAAAACGTTGTCACACGATGGGTCAAGCCAGCCAGCCATATCCAGCCAGCTGTCATTTTTTTTATTCATTATGAAATAACTTGGTGAATAGTGTACACGGACTGGCAAGTCCACGTTTACCTAACGTTTATTAGAAAATAATTTCTCAGACTGAAGTTAAAAAATTGTTTCAAATGAAGGGGCTTAATAAAATGAAAGGGTGAAAATGTAAATTAAAGTAAAGTATAAAGTAAAATATAATGAAATGGAAGAGAATCCGTGCGATTTATTTAGGGGGGAATTTTTTTTAGAAAGTAGCTTCTTTTTGAAGATGCCCTCTCAATAGAGATGCGAGTGGCCCAAACTGTCAACCAAATCATCGTTCAATCAGCTTAAAATTCACTTCAATAAAAAAACAGGTTTTTTAAAACATAGATTTCCTTAAATGTCAACTTGCGTACGAGTTGGTTGGTGTACGAGTTGGTGGGTGTACGAGTTGGTGTGCATACGAGTTTGTGCGTGTACGAGTTTGGTGCGTACGAGTTTGCGTGCGTGCGTACGAGTTGACCTGTATTCATAAAAAAATTGATCAATTTAGTTTTCAGTTATTTCTTTTGACCCACCCACCCACAATAATAAAAAAAAATCAAAGTTTTAAGACAGTGGTTATTTTGAAGTCTTTTTTTTCATCTTCATCCGAAGACAAGTAGTCTACTGATATTTTATTTAATATTAACCTACATTATTTTCAAACATTTTCTAGGAAATACTTCTATTCATATTTTTGTGCATGTTCTTTTAGTTGACTCTTACTCTTTTCCCTTCCTTGTCAAGATCGTTAGTTTCCTGCGTCTGAGTCAATCTATTGGTTTCAATCAAGATGGATAACTACCATGTGCTGGAGTTGATTGGTGAAGGATCTTTCGGCAAAGTGTACAAAGGAAGGCGTAAATACTCTAGCAAGGTGAATTTCTTACTATCTCTTGTACTATATAGACTCTTCCTAGACTGACATCACTATTTTATCGCTCGTCTTGCTGAAGTACTTTCCATGCGCATGTCACGAACACGCGTTACTAGAACTGCGCAATCATGTGCTACGAAACGCAACTCTGAATGGAACTGCATTTCGTATCATACACACGTGCGTAGTAATCCAGCATGGCAGACCTCCCACATTGCTTTGGAAATGTAAGGTCATCGAGAGGGGTCTGTAGTCATCCTTGTAGTAGGGTAACAATCATGGCAACTGTTCAATTATTATTCTTGTGCTAGAAAAATTTGTGTTAAATTTCACATTAGTCAAGGCATAGATTGGTAGCAATCATGTATAAACAAATCATTGATTTTTTAATATAAAAGCCTTTGTCAAGCTACTAATAAAAAATACTTACATGTACACCAACCACTATGAAAAATATTCTATTAACATTTAAGTTTTAAAGACAAAGTATACCTTTGGTTTATGGAACCGTTCAATTGTTTTAAAAATGTACAATAAAACTGATTCCTGGGAAAATTTCATTTTAAATAGTAGTAGCGTTTCTTGAGATATCGCTGACAATCTGGAGCTGTTATGTCCAAGCAGGAAGAATAATCCGTAAAAGGTTTCATCAGATTGAAATTATTTTAAATCCCTTTCTTTAAAACCACATTCCTTAGAAGGGAATCGTTTCTGAAAAGTAATTTTGTAAGGTCATTAATTTTGGGAGTAATTACCAAAGGTAGGCCTACCCTCCCTTTAAATCGACTTGTTAAAGTGATCTAAAATTATAAATCATTGAAATAAAAATAATCAATTTATCAACATTTTCAATAACCCTACTACAATTACACGGTTAGGGTTGTCAGTGTTTATTTCACTGCTTGTTTATTTCAATAATTCAAGCAATGCAAGCATTACAAACCTAGCTGAGTCTTTCTCAAACATGGTCAAAGGCTGAAAATTAGTCTGAGAAAGACTCTGCTAGGGTCCAAATGCGAGGCCATAAACTATTTTTTTTCCATTCATACCATAGGTCATTTTGGTTGGTAAGCTGTTTGCAACGGCTGATTATTTTTTTGTTTACTTCACTCATACAATTACTATTATGTTTTCTTTTGGTCTAAAAAGGTGGTCGCACTTAAATTCATCCCAAAACTCGGAAGAAGCAAAAAGGATCTTGAGAATTTGATGAAGGAGATTGAGATCATGAGAGGTCTTCACAATGAAAACATCATTGAGATGTTGGACAGCTTTGAAACAGAAAAGGAAGTAAGTAGTAAATAATGGGTTCGTTTGATTAGCTTCCTTTGGTCGACCCTAAGCTTGGGCGATACCACGATATTATCGAAAATCGCGATACTATTTTTTTAACGATTACGATATCGTGTCTGTTTTTTTAAATCGCAATATCGGCAAATCGCGGTTTCGATGAAGTATCGCGATGCATTTCCTAATCGAGATGATATGAGCTGTTTAAAAACATAAAAAGGCACCGACTGCAACCGCAAGATTCCCTACTATTGATCCCCGGCTGGGATTCTTCGAAAAGACCGACATCAAACAGAGTCCTCATACAGACCAACATCAAACAAACGAAAACTGTGCGGTATTGCTCACGCACGTACATGTATAAAAACGTTCCTCGGACGTTTCCCGACCACGAGGCGATTTCTCACAAAGGGAATTTCCCTTGCCTTTTCGTTCCCACAGCTACACGCCATTCCTTCACCCCCTAACTATAAAGTTTACCACGTTAGGAGCATGCAAGCACATCTGCGGGATTGAGGTGATGAATACTATGGCAGTGCTGTGAGAAGCACTACGTCATAATTATTCACGCGATCGGCCAATCGGAAAGCTGTGAGAAGCACATGTCATAATTATTCACGCGATCGGGCAATCGGAAAGCTGTGAGAAGCATACGTCATAATTATTCACGCGATCGGCCAATCGGAAAGCGGCCGGTCAGGAATCAGCCAATCAGCCTGTGCCAATTGCGTTCGTGGTGCTTCGGGTAACATGAAGAATAAAACCATGGCTAGAATGGAGAGCCTTACAGCCTTTATGAAATTTCCTTACATCAATAACCAATTCGCGGCACTTCAGTTTTAACACTTTTTAAATCTGAAGTGGGTTCCCTCATCAACACACGTCACAAATTAACCGCGATATCATCGAATATCGCGATATATTTTTGACGATGTATCGTGAATGAAAAAAAGCAATATCGCCCAAGCTTAGTCGACCCTGGTCTGACGTCAGTGCGTTCGAGTATCTTTGACGCCATTGTTGTGGCTCACCGGAACAGCCCCAAGTAACCTGCTAATGGAGCGGGTTACTTGGGGCTGACCCAAGTGCATGACGTCCTGACAAAATACTTTCTCAATTTCCACCATTTTGTTTGTAATTCAGCGGGACACTTTGAGGAAGTTTGACACACTTATTAATTGAGCATTTTTTTATTCGAAGACGTGCACTTTTGTATCAATGTTGCAGTTTTACCTTGAGAATAGTTATGTTAGTTTTTTCTTGAATCCATGAAAAGATTCGGACACAATGCACACAATGAAAGTAGTTCCAGATGCATTGGTGTGAATACTGGGTTAAGTTTACGTTCGATCAGCTCATGTAAGGAGCTCATCTGGACGAGCACACCAGGGTCTACCCGGGGATGCTAATCGAACGCACCCACTAAACAACATCACCATCATTGATAAGTACTTCGGGGATGATCAATTTCAGACTTTTATCGGAATTCAGACTTTTTAACCCTAACAATCCCTAACCCTACAAATTCAAACAGGGCAAAGTGTTTAATTTTGTTAGGTTAAGTACAGTGAAGTTAGGATTGGGTGTTTGATTCTGTGGGATTGTGTATCCTTGCTGACAAGTAATGGTGTTTGAATTTGATTGAGTGGGTATGGTGGATGTGTGAAATGTACATGTCTGGCATTGCTCTTTCCTCCATGGTCTAATGAGATAGTTGTTGGATTATGTTATGTTGGGTACTGTGTGATTTCACATGCTAAGTGTACACACTCCAACAAAATCAAACAAAAAAGGCCTGTTGGAGTTTGTTAGGTTGTGTATCGTCCCCCTAAGATTGGGTACAGTTCCCATCTCATGGTAGTATAAGCTGTTGGAATGTGTTGGGTTAGGGATGGATTCTAGTAAAAACGCTTTGGGAGTTAGGGTTAAAGTCTGCCTGGTGAATAAAACATTTCTTCAGATTTATAGAAACCATGCTCTTTGATCTACTTCTCTTGCACTGACGATACTGTTCCCAAATGCTCCTTGGAATTTATAACTTAAGGGGTTACCAAAAGATGGTCATTCTAATGTACCTCCTAAAATCTGGATCACAGTTTCAGACTTTTCAGGGATACTAATAGGGTTAGGCATTTTGATAATTGATATTGACATGCGTTTCTGCTTGTTATTACTTTAAACTTAAACAAAAATGACTATCATTTGTACGAAATCATCAAAATAAACATAGCAAACTGTATTGCTATAGTTTTTTGGTTTTTTTGAATGGCTAAAAATTATCCTCTATTGTGATAATTTTAATGGTATTTTTCTTGAACGTTTGGCATTTGAAACTCTTTCTTCCCAAACTCAATAATATTAGTGTTTTTGCTTGTTATTAGGTGGTTGCCGTGACTGATTACGCTGAAGGAGAACTTTTCCAGATTCTTGAAGATGACGGTAACCTGCCAGAGAGCCAGGTAAACTTGTTGACAAATACTTCCAAGTTTTCTTTTAATTTTTTTAAATGACAATATAATATTCCGGACTGACGTTGAATGACAAGGTGCTTATTTTCAGAACCACATGTAGCGTGTCATGGTCGAGTGGTCTATTGCACCAGATTCAACAAGTTCTGGTGGTTAGGTCATCAGGGTGTGGGTTTGAAACTCGGTCGTGACACTTGTGTGCTTCAGCAAGATACTTAACCATAATTGCTGCTCTTCACCCAGGGGTATAAATGGTTGCCTGCAAGGGTAGAGGTTTATTTTGCGTTTGTGAAAAAGCCCTTGGAGCGCCACGGCAGCCCAGTGCTGTATAGTCTCCAGAGAGCTGAAAAAGATTACATAAATGTTATTTACCCTATGACCAGGGCACTAATGTAAAGCACGCTATTGTTAAATGTGCTATAAAAGAAATAGTTAATATATATTATTAATACATACCTCGGAGAGTTTGTGCATTCTGATTGGTCGAGGACTGGTCACGTGGGGGTGTATTAACATGTGATAATAGACCGGCTCTGTAAACTAGCAAATAAATGGCCCCTAAACAAGCACAATGTTGTGTAAAAGTTCGTTTTGCACCGTGCTTGCTGTGCGGAAACTATCAAATCTGTTTCTTTGCGCGTATTGTTTTTGGTTATTTTTACGAGGACAGGATGGTGCCGCGTGTATGCGCATACCACGCGCGTTCGTGCATACCACGCGCGTATGCATAAACGCGCAGACAATGTATCATTTTGGTAGCTGGTACGTGCATGAAGCCAAGGTAATGCAAAGCATAAAGCCGTACACCAACCAAAGTGTTTCCATTTATAGTGCTGTTACTTTAAAAGTCTGGTTCTTCAAAATATGCACATTTCTGATATAGTTAATTAAGTGCAGGGGACTAGGAGCCACGCAAAAGTTGAACAGCCAAAAGAATGGCCCCTGAACATGAGTGGATTATTTCCAAAATTTACGGCGAAAGAAAAATCACAAATTCTGATGATTACTACCCTTTTTCTTCGTTAAAGGTATCTATTAATCTATTAAAGGTATCTACCTTGGTTGGTGGCTGGCCGCTGTTAATGGACCTCGCCTTCGGCTCGGTCCATTAACAGCGGCCAGCCACCACCCCGGTCATTACCACGCAGTGAAGACCGGCTACCCACACTGTTATTCCCTAATTATTATTATGCTTGAATTAAATTACCCATTTAAAATTGCACCTTCTGTAAGGGTTTGAAGAGTATTGTGGTGCAATCTGCAGCCAACCATGACAGAAACACTGGGGCGAACCCTTTCTTTGAATGGCAAGTTTACTGTCTTTTTTTAATACATGCATAACATATGGGACCTATTGCTTTGCATGTATCTGAAGGACAATTATGGCTAAGTGTCTTGTTTGGACACATGTGCCACATTTACACTGTTGATTATTTATATTGATAAACACCTCCTCTGGGTTATGGGGTTTGTTCCAGATTCAGAATAAACAATACAATACGATACAATTTGATATCTTGACGCTATTCTCCAATCAGGTTCAAGTGATTGCAGCCCAGCTGGTGTCCGCTCTGCACTACCTCCACTCCCATAGGATCCTTCACAGGGATATGAAGCCCCAGAACATCCTACTTGGCAAGGGGGGGATCGTCAAACTCTGTGATTTTGGCTTTGCACGAGCCATGAGCTTGAACACGCTGGTGCTCACCTCAATCAAGGTTGGTGGTCTAATGGTCAAGACATCTGCTTTAGAATCAGAAGGTCTTGAGTTCACATCCCACCCGAGTTGCATGTGGATTGTTTTCCTATGGGTGTTTAATGGTTAAGGTCCACTTGTAAATTTTGACAGAATACCATTTGATTTTTTGCACACTGCTGAGTACACGCTCACAACCAGCATTTGAATGTTGGATGCCCACCATTCATTACACCTGCCAATTGTCCATACGTAGGCTTGCCCAATGATGAAGTTATAATGTGCCGATTTCATGCCACTGTCAGAGCTGCCAACTCTCCCTGATTCTGCAGAAAGTTCTCTGAACAAATTTGAAAGTCACCCTGATTATGAAAACTTGTTCCCTATTATGTTGAAAATTTGGGCCTACACAACCACCATTGTTATTTGTAAACGGTCAAACCGTAAGAATATTCTGGGACTATCAGCACCATGTGCGCCCATCTGCGGTGGATACTAGTACTTTATGACTCCTCATCATTATTGTTATCACTCCATAGGGGACACCATTGTACATGGCACCGGAGTTGGTCGAGGAAAAGCCATATGATCACACAGCTGACCTCTGGTCTCTGGGGTGCATTCTGTACGAGCTGTTTGTTGGGACACCCCCGTTCTACACAAATAGTATCTTCCAGTTAGTCAGTCTCATCATCAAGGTAGGTGAACTGTAATAATGTCATACTGCTAGTGCAAAAAAGGAACTAACTGTTGCATACCTGCCAACTGTTCATATCTAATTGGAATTGTCCAGATTTTTTGAGATTACAGGCCTAAACAAATCATTCCTATTTCTGACAATGACAGCAATGAAAAAGATCGAAAAGGTTCTGGGAAAAGAGGGTGCCATTTGCTTATTATTATTTTTATTTATTCGGCCAAATATGCAACAATCAAACAGACATCTAGCCCTATATTGGCGGTCTCCCTATTTTGTCAATATCTTGGTTCGGAGGGGTTTGAAGGGCTCATACCAATTGGTCCGAGTTAACTTTACCTTGGTTTGGTGTACGGGCTAGTCTAGTTTCTGTTTTTTAAGAGGTCAGCATGTACAGCCGATTACCAATGTAACCTTTTTTGCACAAAATAAACAATAATTGTTAAGAAAGCATTTTTTTTAAATGGGCGAACTATAAGAATACTTTGAGCTGGTTCAGATTTTGGCCATGTTCATCAACTATTAAGTTAATCATTTTTAATGCTGATGTTTTCTCTGTTGTTCAGGATCCAGTAAAATGGCCCAAGAACATGAGTGCTGAGTTTAAAGTAAGTATACCTGAATTTTTTAAATTATATTTGTTTGATCCAATCAAGTTTGATTCAATGATTCAACACTTTATCATTAAGGGGAAAAAAAAGACATTTTTAGAGGGAAAAAGCAGCTTAACACTTTGCGTTTGTTCATGTTCGTAGGATTTTCTTCAAGGTCTTCTGACCAAGAATCCAAGGGGTCGTCTGTCCTGGCCCAACTTACTCCATCATCCTTTTGTGGCAGAAAAAGTTCAAGGTAAGAGAAAAAACCAACAACTGCACTGGTTGTGTATGGTGGCACAGCTGTGCTCATCCGTGTAGATGCATTCACTACATGATATCCTACTGCAGGCTGGCATAGTTTATTTGTCGTTTATAAACACAGTGGATGACCTTATTGAATGGTCAGAAAGTAGGAGGGTTGACTGTGCACTGTGATGATGCATTCACCACATGGCATCATGTTGTAGGCAGGCATAATACATCTATCATTCAAAATCATAGTGGATGATATTGAATGGTCAGACAGTGGGAGGGTTGACTATGTACTGTGTAGATGCATTCACCACATGATAGTTGCAGGTTGGAATAGTTCAATAACAATCAATCATTCAATAACCACAGTTGATGATATTGAATAGTCCGACAGTGGGAGGTTTAAGTGGAGATAGGCTTGGATTTCTATCAACTTTGCATATTTAGAAACATTTATAATTATGGAACTTGTACATTGTATTTTTGCAGCTATAGTAATTTCATTTCAAAATTATTGTGTTTATCTAACATCTAATAAAAGCAGACATGGAAAAAAAAAGAGCAAAGGATAAGAAATTTAATTGATTGAAAAACATGAGTTCTTCTGAGGAGCTAATTATTTATCTTCTTCATAGTTTCACCTTCATCAAGTTCTGAACTCCCAGAGCAGCCCTTCACTGAAGAGCCTACACCCCAACAGAAGGCAGCCAGAGAGAAGGCATCCCGCCAGAAGGCTAGCAACCTCCCAGCTGGCACCACCATCATGCGCAAACTTAAAGGCAGAGAACAACCACGGGATGAGGTAAAAACTAAAAACAGAATACTCTCACTTGTACTCGTACTTTCTGTAAGACTTGAGTCCTTTTTATCTGTGCTGTTATTCTTTCTATAGGGGTGTTGTCACACCAGGTGCCAATTTCATAGCACTTCTTAACTGCCAACTGTGTACAATGTACATGTATGTTAACAAAATGGTTTCAGGAAACTCTGAGTAGTATAGTAGTAGGGCTATCGATTATTTGAAAAGTGGTAGCTATTTTGGCAGATCATCGGGCAAACTCTTAATCATTGCCTTGAGAAAGGATGATTCAAGAGTCTCCACTGCAACACTGCAACAGAAAACAGCAATAGTGTTTGACGATGACCATGTGGTGGTTTTATTCTCAGTCTCTTGTTTGAACAAAATAAAGTTTTTCGACTTGTCTTGAAGGGTTGAATGTCATGCCTGATTGTACTTGTACTTTACTCACAGAAAACTACTCGTATTTTGGAAAATGATTGTTTATTACAACTCTGGTAAAAAAACCCAATGATGTTAGAATGCTGAGTGACTCATAAGGTCAAGGCAGCCAATATTGTAGATGAACAGATGACAGTTTTATCACACTAGTTTGAAAATGTTTTTTTACTATTGATTTGGTTGATTGTGTGATGAGTATACATCTCGAAGATCAACCAATGATTTATCATAATTTCTCTCAAAGATAACTTTGTTGAACTTCATGAAACGATCCACCAACAGGTAAATTTATGTGCTTATTTTCTGCCAATAGCAGACCAAATTTTTGATAAAAAAAGCCCATCTGCACTAGCAGATTTTCCAATAATTAAGTTTTGGTAGTGTTAAAATGATGAAACATATGTTGTTAAAATTAGGATGTGAACTGCCTCTAGCTATTGGGCAGGCTCAGTGGTCTAGTGGTAAGAGATCTGCTCTAGAATGGTAAAGGTTGTGGTTCAAATCCCATCCCAGTAAATTTATTTTTTATTTTTTATTTTATTTTATTTTACAGAACTCGGTGAAGTAGTAAGTATACAGTGCTTGACACACACATCGGTGTATGAGTAAAAAACACAAATAATATATTTAGCTGAGTTCTGACGTTATTAATGAAAGTTCAATCTTCGTGTCTTCAGTCCCCCAAGAAACAAGAGGCATGGGCCAACAAGAAGGCAGCGGCCAAGCCAAGTAGTAAGGAAAGCCAGTCCAGCGCCACCGGTCAGAGTGAACCCTGGAACAGCATCAAGGAAGTGGAGCCCACGCCCAGGGAGGATCGCATCACCAGAGACTACGCCCAGGAGTTTCCCAGCGTGGAGGTAGAGAGTAGGAAAGTGGTGCGGAGGGAGGGGGGACCCAAGGGAAAGGATGGGCTGAGGAAGAGCATTGAACAGGTCAAGTTGACGGAGGAAGAGGTAAGTCTTTATTTAAATGTTTATTTTGTGCTGTCTTGAAGTGGTCAGAGCATACTTCAATTCAAGTCAACATTTATTTCCTACTACTCTTCTCAAAATATAACGTATCAAATAATAAACCACAAGGGAAACGGTCAGTTTCCCTTGTGGTTTATTATTTGATATCTGATATAAAAAGTTGCATCCCCTTAAGGTGATCCCCTGGCTGCCGCTTCCCAGGTTGTATTGTATACTTGGGTGTGATCCCTGGCTACACGGCAGTTTACGGCTGAATGGCTTAGGGCTGGCACCCCCCGAACAAAGATATTTACAAAATAGGGAGACCGCCAACATAGGGCTAGATAGCTCAGTTGGTAGAGCGCCGGCACGTTAAACCGGAGGTCGTTGGTTCAAATCCCGCTCTAGTCAATTTTTCTTTTGTTCAACTCAAAATCAAAATATAACATGTATACAGAATATGATGTAGATTTGCGAAATAGTAAGCACAGAAAATGGGGGGGGGGGGGGTGTAAACCCTACGTAAACCAAAATGAAGAGAGTATGAGGCTGTCAGATTGAGCCAAGGCTTGTAGAACTGACAAACTACAAACATGGTGACAAGACAAACGGGTAACACAAAAAAAAACCAAAAAACAGACTGGGTTGCAATGAGAGAAACATCAAGTTGTTATACCACTTGTTCTGTTCAGAACCACCATAGAGAGATTTTTCAAGTGCATGGTGTTATTGCAAACCGGGTTTGGGGTGGGGGCGCTGGGTGGCTTAATATGAAACAGTCCGTGCATTTAGCCATGAGCTCCTGCAAGTTGACATCCCATTTGAAGAGTTTATGCAGTAATCTTACCAGAATCTTACCATATGTCCCGATTTTACAATTAAATGCAGAGAAAATTGTTACATTAAGAATGAAATGTTAACTGCTTAATATTACAGGGATGTGATTTCTCTGTTTTTAACTGGAAATCATTTTTTGTTTGCCTCCCCCCCCCCAATAAAAAAATAATAAAAATAAAATAATAATAGTTTTTTTAAATTTATTTAAAGTGTTTCAGGGATTTTTGCAGCTTGAGGCGCCCAATAAATCTATTTTGTTATTTTGTAAAGGAAATGGACAGTGAGGACGAATGGGACACCTTGTGTGACACGACGAGTCCTGAGTCATGTGACCCAGAGTCCGTGGCGGCACTGCTGAGGGACGAGGCCTTTGTGTCAAAGGTCGCAACCCGGCTGAAGGACACGTCTGACGATGTGTTGGAAGGGATGCTAGAGGGCGCTTCAAGACTTCGGCTGGTGCTGAGGGTTGTCACTAACATACTGGCCTTCAATGAGTGAGTTCGGTCATACTTTAAAAAAATTGCCTAACATCACAAGGCCAGATGGCCACTTTAACGTGAGGGCTACACTTAACTGATTTGGCTGTTGACCCAAATCAACTGTCACCAGGGGCACATTGCCACCTACTCCTGAGGCTGAAACATGGTTGCCCCAATTACAGTCCGTAAGGATGTAGGCATGGGTATTATCATCTCCAGGAGCCTGGCTGGTAGAGCATGCAGAATGCACTACCTTCCAAACTTATACATGTGAGCTTTGAAAAACATTTAGGAAGGTTCATGAATACGCTGAGCAATGACCTTTATCTCTTTACTGTAAAAGAAAAACATTCAAGTGATATTGAAGTGTCTGTCATCAAAGGATCAATATAATGCAAACGTTTTTTTTTTTCTGGTTGGCTAAGGTTTCTTTGAGAGTACATAAAACTGGTATTGTTGGCTGCAGATTGCGACGCAGCAACCTTTAAACCCTTACATGATGCTATAACCCTTTCAGCCCCAATGGCGACTTTAGGACAGTGCAACATACCCTACTTGAGCCCCAAGATAACACACAAAAAAGCACTCAAGACTGAGCACAAAGGACATTTGTTAAAAAGCTGTAGTTTTGTCCGTGTTCACCCTCCATACCCAAGCTTACAATCATTGGAAAGAGAAAGATCGGATCTTTCCAATGACGGTAAAATGAAATAGGGTTGCTATTATGGATTGACTTCAAATTGGAGTGGAAAGATCCGAAATGCAAAACACCTATGGAACGCCTTATGGTTGTATGCCAAAAAGATTTGGGGTTTGCAAAGACCGCGAACTTTGACACTTATTGAAGATTTCATTGGTTTTTGAATTGTATGAAAGGAAATCAATAAGTAATACAATATGTATTACTCATTATGCTCTAAAATGTAATCTTCATGGCAATAATAGAGTTTGTAAAATCGAGGTTTGAACACAAGCTTCCTGTTGTGTAAGAAAGTGTGATTCACGCTTGAGTGGTCAAAGAATGTGAACTCCAGCAGTTGTTTATGTCAAAAGAACTTGGGACTAAAGGGATAAGGGTCTCATTGTTAAAATCCTAGCATAACCGTCACAGTGCTTTGAAACCTGTCAAAGGCGCTATATAAATGATTGATATTATTAGTAATAGTATTATTTCAGTCAGTACTTTTTCTGTCTTTGTTCTTTAACTCTCTTTGTTTGTTTGTTCTTTTTTTTTGGCAGAGATCTGGAGCTGCTTTCATCTTTTTGCTCTGCCGTTAAAATTCCCAAGGCACCAGTGGACTTGTTGATTGAGCTCAAAGAAAAGACAAATGTTAAGAAGGTTAGGAGAGGGTCCCTTCACAATGTCCACTTCTGAAGAAAACGGAATAGTGAATTCAAATTGGGTGATGCACCACACAAGGGCGACATTGTGGTGTCTCCCCAATGTATTTCAGTCTTTATTAGACTGAGTTTTACTTTTGCAACTACATGTAACCTATATCACTTCCTAGGATTGAAACAAGCCATTCTTTAGAGTTTGGGAAGGATGGATTATTTCAGAAATAGGTAGATTTTGTGCAAAATTTTTATGAAAGTTCCACCTAAACCCAACAAAAAGAGTCATTTTATTAGTCGAATGATCAGATGGCTATTTTCCCAGTATGAATAATTTTCATGCTGTGGTATAGACCCAACACAGATGATGTCACTTTTGGATCGCTCACCATGCTGGATTACTTTTACACACGCATGTCACGTACACTCGTTACTAGAACTGCACAAACATGTTCTTCAAGACGAAACGATGGATGTCACTACCCGTGCGTATCTTACATGTGTAGATTACCTTCTAGCATGGTATACCTCCGGCGTTGCTATTGAAATGTGATGTCAGTGAGAAGGTTGTATTGAAATCCAATGGTTTCATTGGGCAAATGGGTCTATACACATTACAAGAAAGCTCCATTAAAGAAAGAGGCTAAAAAACACATCCTTTTTGTTTGGCAACTAACACCTGTTATCTCCATGTAATTCCTTTTCCGAACAGTGGAGTTGATTGGATCATGCACAAACCGGTAGTGCGACTATCTGCTCCAGGCAAATTAACTGCCCATCCACCAAGTTTAATGACCCAAGTAATTCAATGCTAACTAACTCTTATAAAAGAATGTAAACTTTCCGAGTTTTTGTGGCCAAACTCAGAAATTCTTTAATGGAGCTTTCCCGTAATGCACACTACTGCAATGTAGATTTCATCAATGACCATGGTTGATTTGTTTCAGCAACCATGGTGTGTGCAGATACTGATGGATCTCACTACAACTATCACCTCATACATGATGTCAGACGTAGGAACCAACCTTACACTAGACAGGTAGGATCACTCTTGATGTTATGTCGTGTTCGTTAGAGTGAAGAGCCCATGCGAATTGCGAAAGAGAAGCACATTTTCTTGGGTCACAATTGGAAAATAGCACGTATTAATTATTTGCGCTCGCTGAAATTTGCTGCACATTTGCTTTTTGCGTGAGGTATGAACTAGATTTATGTGGACATTTTGTTTTCTTATATTTTTCCCGATCCTTCTGAATGGTATCGTTAGAGTCAAGAGCCTGATGGAAGTGTCTCTGTCATATGCTGGTGTGTTGCCATGGTTACTGCATGTTAAACAGGATGAGAAGCTCCAGCTGAGGGCGCAGACGATTGTTGTAAGCATTTCCAGATCGTTTTGTCTACCTTGAGGCTATGGTGCTATTGATTAAAACTGGAGACAAATTCCACTAACCCAATTTCATAAAGCTTGTAAGCACAAAAACTTGCTGAGCACAGAAAAACCTTGCTCACCAGAAACAGGTTACCAGCCAACATTCCATAAAGTTTACATTGATGCGACTGGTACCCCACTCATGTTTTTCTTAACAAAGACATTCTCTCAGCATTATTTTCTGCTGAACAGCTTTATGATATTGGGCCCAGATTATTTTGTCTACCTTGAGGCTGTGGTGTTATTGATAAAAACTGGAGACAAATTCCACTGTGCACACTTTGTTTTAGTCCAACAACATACTAAAAACTGAACACCCAGAGTTGAGGAATGTAATTACATTCATTTATTTGTTTTAGTTTATTCAAAGGCACAAGCGCCAGTAACAGGAGACAATGATTATTTTGTTTCTGGTGTGGGATGAAAGCCCCTAATGAGGGAAACCCACATAGCGGGATTTGAACTTGGGTCCATTGAGGTGGAGGGCAGAGACTCAAACCACTGGGCCAACCTGATTCCCAAAAGTGAGTATGCCTGACCGCATTCAAAACATGGTTAAATTGGCTGTACAGTCGACCAAAACAACCAAAACCTTCAGTTGATACAGGCGTTTCACAACAGGCATTGTCGCTTCTGTTGCCCTGGTTTATAGCTTGAGTGCCCCTTCAAAACTTTCCTATAGACTTTTTAACCTACATGTAGGTGGAGGGAATACTGACCAGATCATAGTGAATAATTACTCTGTCTAGCTAGCGGTAATAAGTAATGATTTTTGTCTTTCAACTTATTGAAGTACAGAAGTGCCTAATACTGTTGTTGTTTTTTTCATTGATGTATCTTCAGTGCTTCATTTACCAATGTGAAGCAATGGACCGATCTCCGGTTGAGTTCACCACAGGGTTTTATGGCAGTCTTGCCTCTCTCCATGCTGACATCATCCCAGCCTTTCTAACTTGCCTCATGGAGGACCCTGCCACTATAAAAAGACTACAAGGTGAAAATAGTTCAACCGTTATTTCAGTTGTTATTGATCAAGACTTGTGCGTAGTCAAACATTTTTGGCAGAGCTGCCAACTCTCCCTGGGCTGGATTTCACAAAGATTTAAGATTGATCTTAAGTACAAGTCCATCTCCAGCGAAAGTAGTAGTCCCGCCCGATTTCCTACCTCCCGCCCAGGTAGTAGTTAATAAGCAGGACAGTTCTTTTCAGAACTGAGAAGTCTCCCAAAGTCTCCCGAATCCCGAATAATCTACTCCGCGGCAGTAGAACAAATAGCAAGACAAGTTCTCAAAGAACAAAAATTCTACCTAGTAGATATATACACATGGTGTTACCGCAAACCAAATATACATCCATCTTAATTGCCAAGCAAAATGTGATGTCACGGTACAAATCACTACTGTACTGACAACTCAGCTTCAGATGAATCTTAGTGCTTTGTGAAATCCACCCCTGATTTTGCAGAAAGTATTTTGTATGAATTCATCTTTTCCTGTTCTGATGCACAAATATAAAAATCTCCATGATTACAGAAACTTTGTCCCTATTACATGTATTGTGTTGAATGTAATTCTAAATATCGCCGTGATTGTTGTACAAAATCTCCCTGATTGCAAGAAGCAAATGTTGGCAGCTCTGTTTTTGGTGTGAAAGAAAAATATGTTTAATTGATTTGCACTATCTATTCACCATGTGTACACAGTGTATTTTCCCTGCTAGCTTTTTATTGAGTGACTGAATTGCGGTTATGCCAGGGATTACTCCAGAGGAAGATCAGAGCATACCGATTGAAAAACATTGAGTTGTTATAAAAACCACCAGTTCTTTTCAGAACCACCACAGTTAGATAGATCTTGAAATGGTGTACTGCAAACCTTAAATTCTAGAATGTTCCCCCACCATGCAAAGTTTCAAATCCTACTTAAAGGTAGTGTGATAGATTGGTAAATACTCCAAAAATTAATGACCACAAAACCTTACTTGGCAAGAAGCACTCAAGCTGAAAGGATTCCCTTCGAAGTAATATGGTTCGGATAATTTTTCACCCAAAACATTTGAATCTGAGAAACAATTCATGCAAAAAAACATTTCCCAGATTTCTCAGGGTTTGTGTCCGTTTGCAAATGCTGTGGCCAGAGATCACCTCGCTAAACGTAGATGAATTTTGAAGTTCGTGTGAAAATGCTGTCACAGTTTTTTGCTGTTTTCTCAGCAAGTAGACACTGTATTCAGTTGACACTTTCAGTTGTGACTTTTATGACCCCACAACATTGTGACCCCCCAGAGCCATGATTTAGCCACTGATTTGTAGTCAATTTGAGCTTTGTTTTCTGTTCACATCTTTCAGGAAGCCTTAGTGATAGCCAATCAGATGAAGTGGCAGCGAGGTGGGAGGAGCTATGTGGGATGACAGTGGGAGCCATTGCTGAGCTTGTCTTCCTACCTTTAGGCATTGAGTCATGTGTACAGGGAAAGCGCCAGGTACATTGGATACTAACTATTAACCATCCTAAGCCCATGTCACATGAGGCAATTTACAGGCAACCAGTTCCAGGCAATCTCCAAGAAGAACATTCATTCACATTTCAGTTTTCTCATTATTTCTCCTGTTGAAAGTGAGTTACAGCTAGAAGATTGTCTCTTGTGCTGCTGAAGTGTTCATTTTGCATGCAGTGCAGTTGGTTGCCTGGAAAAATTGCCCTGTGTGACATGGCCTCTACTCTTGGTGACATTTTCCAGCAAGTTGACCAACTATAGATAGTTCCCAGTAGACGCCATCTTTACGGGCAAATCGCATTTTGGCTTGCAGGCGCGCCAAGCGCTCAAATTATTAACTCAGCCGCATCGTTCACTAACCAATCATGCAATGAGTTTTGTGAAATGTGCGCGTGCTGCACGCCGTTCTCCTGCGTAACGCATGATTGTGTGTTCCAAATTGCCCGTAAAGATGACCGATTTACGTCATATTGCAACCTATCTATTTGAAACCATTCAACTGCATGGGTTTTGCATGGTGGCATTTAACTGTTAACAGAACTAACTTTGTACATGTGTATAGTGGGTCATTCCATGCCAACTCACCTAGGGGTCGACCGTGACCGACTCAGATTTTTTTCTTAATTTTTTAAAAGAATCCTCTATAGGTGTTATGAACACACGCAATTTTGTTTTTGCCAAATCTTTTTGGTTTTTAAGATACCACCCCTTCAACAATGTAGCCCTGCCCATTTTTTCACCCCAAATATTGCATCAGTGAGTTTGGGGCAATTTCAGAGGCCCATATCTCAAAATCAAGATAAGATATACCCCTGATAATTAATATTTATGATGACTGGTGCCCAAATTATCAAAATCTACTGTCACAATGGGTATACAAAATTTACTTTTTGTGTAATGGGTCCCCAAAAACCTAAAATTGTACTGACGTGAGGGACTTTTTGTAAATTTTGACCCCCCCTTGTGCCCACATAAAATGTCAGTTTGCTTTTATATGACATATGTACATGTGTATGGGTAATGTCTAGGTACATATGAGTGCCCCCAAGCAAGGAAAGACCAATCACAAATTCACTGGGTGTTTGGCAGGGGTGGAAATATGGGCCCAGTGTTGAAAACGTCCAAAATACCCCTTCATTCTATTGGTTTTTTGGAGGCGTGGCAAATTACTCAAGGACTTGACAATTTTTTATCTGCAAACACTGTATCTGGGCTCTGTCTGTAAGAAAACTCATCTTGGCCTTTTGAATTCTTCATGGTTAAATAAAATATTTTGTAAGATGCGTATTTTGCATTATTTGTAGTACATACTACTAGCATATTGTGGGGCCTTTAGTGAGAATTTACTATACCACTGAATGTCTCTAGGATACCCAGACTATTGTTTATGCCACCAATGTCTTTATTGCCCCAAACCAGAGTGTATTGGACTTTTAATTGGCCTCTTTAACATATGCACATACATGTACGTACATTTATGTGTACGTACATGTACACAAATGTACGTACACAACTATCATCGAGGTAGTTATTATTCCTACACCAAACAATTTCTAAATTCTGTCTGATCAGTCTGGATGGGCTGCGCACATGTCCACCACAATTAAAATCTACTCTCTACTCCTCCAGTGTCTTGCAGTATGAGTGTCGTCTGATGTAAAACTACATAATACTAATATAGTAAATACATTGGATGCCTACGAGTATACTCACAAGGTGAAATCTCGACTAGCCATACTCATGTTGGCACACAAGCTTACGTGCACGCAATCAACATACGTACTCAATATAAAATCTTTAGTATACACAAAGGTTAGCTGCAAAGTGCCCCAGGTGTCCTATATTTGTTAGTATAGGACTCCTATATTAACTTTTGGAGTGTAGGAACAGTATAAATGGTAAAATAAAGTATGACACATTGTACGTGTTCCACCAATTAAATGACAAATTCATGTAAACTGTATACGTGTATGTTGGAACAACACTCATTCACAAGTATGTATGAAGACTAGCTGTGTTTATAAAAATACATTGCCTCCATATACCTTACTTTCAATAAATTCACATAGTAGCATTACACTACTGTAGGTTTAACCATGGTTCAACACAAACTGCAAAATTTTATAGAATCAAAAGCAGCTTTAAAATTTGAGCAAAACAATTATCTTTGACTTTTTTTTTTTTTTTTTTTCAATGTTAGAGAATTCTTTTAAATTGCTGAAGGTCAATGTAAAAGCTGCCCAAACACTTGGTAGGGATATGAGAGAGCAATTCATATCAGCACTGACAACAATATTGAAGGACCTGTGAATGTGAGACATTGCACATAATCTCAAATAATATTACTTCTCACAAGTTTTGTGTTCTTTTAATGCATCTTTGTATTGTCTTTTATTAGACTTCAAGAACTTGTTTACAACCTGTTCATGATAAACATGATAAAGGCATGTATTACTTGTAGAAATTTGCACTGGGCACCTCAACTGAAAAAAGTTTCTTGTTCTCCACAGTCAATTCAGTTGTTTAAAATTCCAGTTACTGTTTCTTTGTGGCCATTCTCAATCAAGGCTTATGTAGCTGACCATATGCATAGTATCACAATTGACACTATGATTGCAAGATGGACTTGTAACCAAAACTTCTTAAATGGATTTCTATGTGTCTGTTTGGACCTACATGTATGCACAGTCAGAAGTTATTTGGTATAGGAATCACAACTACCTTGTTGATATTGTGTACATATGGTAATGCGTAATTAGGCCAATTGAATTTCTAATAAACTCTGTTTTGGGGCAATATTAAACATTGGTTGCATAAACATTAGTCTGAGTAGCATGGATACACTCAGGGTATGTGAATTGAAGGATAAATTTAACTTCAAACTTTTCCAAAAAGACTGGGGGGGGGGGGGTGGCTACAGTGTTGACTTAAACTACAAAAAATGCGAAAAATGCATCTTACAAAATATTTTATTTTACCATGAAGAATTCAAAAGGCCAAGATGAATTTTCTTACAGACAGAGCCCAGATACAGTGTTTGCAGATAAAAAATTGTCAAGTCCTTGAGTAATTTGCCACGCCTCCAAAAAACCAATAGAATGAAGGGGTATTTTGGACGTTTTCAACACTGGGCCCATATTTCCACCCCTGCCAAACACCCATTGAATCTGTGATTGGTCTTTCCTTGCTTGGGGGCACTCATATGTACCTAGACATTACCCATATGTCATATAAAAGCAAACTGACATTTTATGTGGGCACAAGGGGGTTCAAAATTTACAAAAAGTCCCTCACGTCAGTACAATTTTAGATTTTTGGGGACCCATTACACAAAAAGTAAATTTTGTATACACATTGTGACAGTAGATTTTGATAATTTGGGCACCAGTCATCATAAATATTAATTATCAGGGGTATATCTTATCTTGATTTTGAGATATGGGCCTCTGAAATTGCCCAAAACTCACCGATGCAACATTTGGGGTGAAAAAATGGGCAGGGCTACATTGTTGAAGGGGTGGTATCTTAAAAACCAAAAAGAATTGGCTGAAAATTTTTGCCGTGTGTTCATAACACCTGTAGTGGATTTTTTAAAAAAATTAAGAAAAAATTCCGAGTCGGTCACAGTCAATTTTGTAAAATTTTAGGTGAGTTGGCATGGAATGACCCTAGTGCATTCACCACATCATGTGATAGTTCAGGCTGGAATGGTTCATGTGGTGCATCTGTCATTCTAAACCAAAGTGGGTGATATTTAAAGGTCAGACAGTAGGAGGGTTGACTTTGACTGTGTAGATGCATTCACCACCTGATTGTTGCAGTTTGGCATAGTTTATCGATCTTTCAAAACCACAGTGGATGTTGTTAATTTTTTATCATAAGAAAAAAAGAACAACAAATATTTTGTTGTCACGCAGCCTGTCATATCTTACATAAAGCAGCCAGGTCGCATTCTCTGCTGTATTTATGGCATAAAATGGTGTTTGTTTTGAGGCCGGTGACTGTTTTTCACATTCAATTCAGCTTGTCCCTCAAACGAGGTACCTGTTTCGGCCGAACGTAAATTCGGTACCTTGTCAAACATGTTTGCCACACGTATTAAATCACTTATGATGGCTTGCGAGGGCTTATCTCCCATTGTCTAACCGCAGAAACTGTCGGCAAGACATCAAAGGACTCCCAGCCAGTTGGTGAACAGATGTTTTCAATCATCTCTTTGGGCCTCAGATTTATGGCGACTTAGCGCCCGAGTTGTAGTGTCATTGACATTAACCAGGCGGCCATTGCTTGTGTACAAACCAATGGGGAAATTTTTGTACATGCGCAATGGAGGATTTTTTTTCCCCCACCCCCAGTGACCAAGTCACTGACCCCTGTTGATTGAAACCCCTTTCAGACTGTGTGTTATGGTACTGGGGAGGATACCATGCAGTACGGCATGGCTGGGATTTACCACGTGACTGCGGTTATGTTTTTCTTGATTTGGGAAGAGCATGTTTGACCACGTCACTCGTTGCAGGGTTAAGGCTTTCATTTTTCTGCTGTTTTCAATCTTCAGCAGGCTGCTGAGTTGCCAGTGTGATTATTGCAGTTGATTGCTTAAACAAAAAGGCCTCTCCTGGATAAACCTGTAGAGGGCGCACTGCATTGTGAATCACTGGCATTACGGACAGCTCTGGTTCTTGTTCACTTAACACAATGTCAAACATTTGATGTTTCAGAGCAATGAATGTAAACATTTTTGTAAGCATTTTGTATTTATGTTTTTTAATGTATAACTTTCATATTTAATAATAAACCACAAGGGAAACTTTCATATTTATCAGATGGCCAAGTCTGTCGGAGCCCAACTATCTATGAGTAAACACAAAGAGTTGACGCATAACTTCCTCAAGTTCCTCACCAGCCCAGTCCTCTGTGAAAATGCACTCAAGGTAAGACGAAGAAATCCGTTCATAAAATCTGTAGGTCCTGTGCATTGTGTAATGTACATAAAATAAAACAGAACACTTACCGTTGAAGGGACACACTGCCTTTGGATTGGGCACTTTGGGCTATAAAAGAAATGGTTGAAAAAATAAATATGGTTGAAAAGATGTTTTAAAAGTAAAACTTAATGATTCACACAAATATCCCTCAAAGTTGTGGGGGTTTTCCCTTTACTTTGTGAACCAACAGGGTTCCGCCATTTTGCGGAGTAAAACATCCAAGGCAATGTGTCTCTTTAAGAGAAGGGGGGTCGCCTCATTGTTTTTGGCAGAGCCAGACTCTGCATGTGCAATTTAGTAAGTTGTTGTACTCCATAAAATCGTTCTTAACAATATTCACTTGATTTGATGATTAGGTGCCAGGAGTGTCATTTATGACAGACGCCATCATCATCAAGCCTTTAGTTCGTCCATCTGTTGGACAAAGCTCTCTCCATAAAACTTGCATTAATAATAATAATAATAACCAGTTCTTATATAGTGCATTTCACAATAACGTCTCAATGCGCTTTACATTAGTGCACTGGTCATTGGGCCAATAACATTCCTTTAATCTTTCTCAGCTCCGTGGAGCTTAGAATGCTTTTTCAAACACAATTTCAGCCTCTACCCTCGCAGGTACCCATTTATACCCCTGGGTGAAGAGAAGCAATTATAGCGAAGTGTCTTGCTCAAGGACACAAGCGTCATGACCGGGACTCAAACCCACGCCCCGATGACTAAACCACCAGAACTTGAATCCGATGATCTAAACCACTTGGCCATGACACCCATTTTCCTCTCTCGCTAGCCACTCTGGTCCAAGTGTGCTGCTGTTGTCATCTCACCATCTTCTCTTGCTGTCCTCTTATGACGGGCATGGTGCATCATAAATGTACACTATTTATTTGTTAATGATTATTTATTGTTTTTGTTTTGTGCTACCACAGACTGTGTACTTCACTTGTCAAGTGTCGAAGGAGTTCTGTGAATATTTAGCTATGAATCAAGACTACATAGGAATCCTGTTGTGGATTCTACAGGGGAAGGTGCGTTGAGTTTTTTAAATTTATGCTTGAAGTTGTTCTTTTTATCATTGTTTTAAATCAGTAATGTCAATACGTCACACACAAATTATTAGTAGACCGCTAAGGCTTTTTGCTGCTTGCGACTCCAAAGCTGCTGCTTGTTCGTGTGCTATAAACTAAAGTCCCCTTTCCCCACATTTAAAGATAAACCTTGTGACAGAAGTTGACATATTTAGTAGGACTACAAGTCTTTGGAACGCATGTGAAAGGCAGGTTGTTAACTTCATACTTTCTTGCGTAAATTCTGGGGGGAAAACAGCTATTAGTATCATTACAAAACATAATCTCAAAACACAATACTTGAAAAAAAGAAAGAACACAGAACACTTATCATGGAAGAGTAGGGGTTAACCCAATGTTTCTAGTTCACACAGCAAGCACCCTTGTTTACAGGTTTCCATAACCTTGCAAGCTACAGTGATTAAGTTCACTTATGAGGCATCGTTGTTTTCATTGCTAGAAATATATAATCCTACTGATAATAACAATAATAAAAGCTGGCCAGGATTAACACAGTGACTTGAAAGTCAACCAATCCTAGACTCAATGCATTGTTGGGCTTCTTCTAATGATTAACACAGTGACTTGAAAGTCAACCAATCCTAGACTCAATGCATTGTTGGGCTTCTTCTAATGATTAACACAGTGACTTGAAAGTCAACCAATCCCAGACTCAATGCGTTGTTGGGCTTCTTCTAATGATTAACACAGTGACTTGAAAGTCAACCAATCCCAGACTCAATGCGTTGTTGGGCTTCTTCTAATGATTAACACAGTGACTTGAAAGTCAACCAATCCTAGACTCAATGCATTGTTGGGCTTCTTCTAATGATTAACACAGTGACTTGAAAGTCAACCAATCCTAGACTCAATGCATTGTTGGGCTTCTTCTAATGATTAACACAGTGACTTGAAAGTCAACCAATCCTAGACTCAATGCGTTGTTGGGCTTCTTCTAATGATTAACACAGTGACTTGAAAGTCAACCAATCCTAGACTCAATGCATTGTTGGGCTTCTTCTAATGATTAACACAGTGACTTGAAAGTCAACCAATCCCAGACTCAATGCATTGTTGGGCTTCTTCTAATGATTAACACAGTGACTTGAAAGTCAACCAATCCTAGACTCAATGCATTGTTGGGCTTCTTCTAATGATTAACACAGTGACTTGAAAGTCAACCAATCCTAGACTCAATGCATTGTTGGGCTTCTTCTAATGATTAACACAGTGACTTGAAAGTCAACCAATCCCAGACTCAATGCATTGTTGGGCTTCTTCTAATGATTAACACAGTGACTTGAAAGTCAACCAATCCCAGACTCAATGCATTGTTGGGCTTCTTCTAATGATTAACACAGTGACTTGAAAGTCAACCAATCCCAGACTCAATGCATTGTCGGGCTTCTTCTAATGATTTAAATCTTTAAACAGGTGGAGATCGAAGACATGTATCAGAACACGGTGTATGAGATGACGCTACAAACTCTTGCCACAATCGTCACCCAGTTGGGAGACATACCACAGTGGTAAGTCAACCTTCAAAACCTTCAATAAGATTGGGTTGAACCAAAACAAATTGACTAGAGCAGGATTTGGACCTACAACCTCCGGACTAACATCTAGTCCTATATTGGTGGTCTCCCTGTTGTTCTGGGGTGCCAGTGTCAAGCCATTCAATGTGCAACTGTCGTGTAGCCAGGGAGGGATCACACCCAAGTTATTGATACAACCTGGGACATTTACCCAACCCTTTCTCTTATCTGGATTTTTCTTGTATATACCTTTCAGTGGTTTTTAAATATTGTGTTTGCTGGAATGATTAAATAAACGGGTTATATCTTTGCAATAATTCTTTGGTGGGAGCACGCCTAAAGTGCCTTTTTGTGACTGCCAAGAATGAGAGTAAGTGTAGTCAACGGCACTTTTGTACACTGCATTTTCTAAAATAGGTTCCATTCATTTTACCGATTTGTTTTCCAGCCTCGTCCAGACCAGTGTAATCTTTGCTGCCATCCTCCTGGATTCACAAGTTGCCAGTCAAACTGTAAGAACTTATTATAGTATAGTATAGTATAGTATAGTATAGTTGTTTTATTGTCACATATACACATAAATATATTGACAGTGAAATGCATTTTGGTTTTGCGTGTCTAAAAACATTAAAATACGTGGAAAAAAAAAAAAAAAAATTAACTTCTAAAAACTAAAAAAATGGAACATTGAACGTAATTTTTGTATTCCTGGTGAAATTATTACAATTGTCTGCAGTTTCAGTCGCTAATTACATGATTGCAACTGGACATGTTTTGTGGTCTAGTTGTTAAGATATCTGCTCTAGAATGCGGGAGTCGTGGGCTTGAATCTGATCCAAGTAGTCTGTCAATTTCTGTCCATAGGATTCGGGAAAGCAATGAGTGTACAGTGGTTATCAATCATTGGTGAAAGGGTGAAAAAACAAAATACATAAAAATAACAATAGTATAAACAACAACTTCTAATATCTTATTTAAAATAACCCTACGCTTACAGGTAGGGTTATCGTTTGGTTGTTGTCAACCTAATGATGATTTATAGGTAAAACTACAAAGAAAGATACAATAAAAGTATCCTGTGAAAGTTTTAGCTAAATACAGTGCCTACTTGCTGAGAAAACAGTAAAAAACGTTGAATCCGTCCACGTTTAGCGAGGTTACAGTGGGTACCAACCGCATCTCTGGCCACAGCATTTGCAAACGGACACCAACCCTCAGAAATCTGAGAAACGATTCATGCATGAATCGTTCCTCAGATTCAAATGTTTTTATTGATTTCTAATCAATGGGGGCATTTTAGAAGAAATAATTTCGCAGGATGCTGACATAAAAAGCGGAGATGTGACATAAAAAGCAAATGTTGCAACCTTGTTGTCTACTTCAGTGTTAAAGGCACTGTACACATTTGGTATATATTAGCATAAAAACTTACTTGGTAACGAGCAACGGAGAGCTGTTGATAGTATAAAACATTGTGAAAAACCACTCCCTCTGAAGTAACGTAGTTTTTGAGAAAGAGGTAATTTCTCACTAAAATAATAAAAGACTTCTGGCCAGAAGCCTTTTATTCCTATCTGAAAGCACACTAATTTGTACAACAAGGGTGTTTTTTCTTTCATCATTTTCTTGCAACTTCAATGACTAATTGAGCCCAAATTTTCACAGGCTTGTTATTTTATGCATATGCTGGGATACACCAAGTGAGAATACTGGTCTTTGACAATTACAAAACGTGTTCAGTGCCTTTAAGGTTTGTCTTGGGATGAGTTCGTTAATAAATTTATGTTAATTGCTGGGAGATTACTTTATACCTATAACTTCAACACACTGAAACCTAAATTCAAATTTAATTGTAAAGGCCCAACTTCATATATTAGCTAAGTACAAAAACTAGCTTAGCACAAAAAATGTATGAAAAGCACTGGAAAATCAGTGCTTCCTAATTTTCTGTGGGGACAAGTACCACCCGTGTCTCAGATGTGGTTTGAGCTATTAAGGCCAGTCCAAAGCCTATGATCTTTAAATTAAAGTCCTTTAAGCTGAATGATGGAATGACTCCTCTTGTACTATTTTCTTTCTCCCAGACTGCTGCCGCCCTTTTAGTAAGCCAGCTGTTGTACCATGGTGTAGCAATAGAGATGCCTACCGAAGATCTACTAGCAGCAGTTCACTCCGCTCTCACAGATCTCAGCCAGGTCAGTAAGTTATTATGGCGCGTTGTGGCCGAGCGGTTAAGAGCACCGTACTCAAGTTCTGGTGTTTTTGATCAGCAGAGTGTGGACACAACAAAATTATATTTACCAAAATAAGGTTACCAGCCAAAGTACCATCACACTTGTACAATCTGTGACAGGTATCCTGCTAATGTTTGCTGAGCAGAAAAAGTTAGAGCAAGATTTTCTGCATAATCAGCTCTATAAAATTTGCCCCAGGCCTAAGTTCATAGAGATGTTTAAGCACAAAAATTAGCTAAGCACAATAAAATTATGCTTACCAGAATAAGGTTCCCAGCCAAAATACCAATCGAAATGTACCTAGCATCCTGCTCATTTTTGCTTAGCAGAAATTTGTTAAGCAGTGTTGTCTTCTTAAGCAGACCTATAAGATTGACACCAGGCCTTGTAATGGGTAACACTCAAAACAAAGAAGAAGAAAAAGTGAGCTTAAGGTATAAGAAACAGGCCTGATCCTTCAGTCTTAGAAGGGCAAGACTTTTCACAGAGCGCCAAGGCAATTCTCAGGGACATTGAGGCGATTGCTTTCCTTGCCTTGTGAAAGTATCAGACCTGATGCTTCATTCTATAAAAGGGCAAGTCGGTGGATGGGAAAGGTTACCTCTGTGAGGGCATGGAGGGAAATTGTTATTTCTGTCAAAGCAATTCAAAGGGCAACGAGGCAATAATTAGGGACATGGAGGCAATTGCCTCCCTTGACTTCAGGAAGTATGCTACATTTGTAGGGTGTCATGGCTGAGTGGTTAAGAGCTTCGGATTCAAGTTCTGGTGGTTTAGTCATCGGGGTGTGGGTTCGAGTCCCGGTCATGACGCTTGTGTCCTTAAGCAAGACACTTTGCTATAATTGCTTCTCTTCACCCAAGGGTATAAATGGGTACCTGCAAGGGTAGATGTTGATATTGTGTTTGAAAAGCCTTCAGAGCGCCACGGCAGCCCAAGGCTGAATACTCCCCAGGGAGCTGAGAAAGATTAAAGGAATGTTATTGGCCCAATGACCAGGGCACTAATGTAAAGCGCATTGATACGTTATTGTAAAATGCGCTATATCATAAGAACTAGTTATTATTATTTATTATTATTATTATTTGTAGAAGGGCAAGGCAGTATTCCATGGTAAAGGGCACCCTGATGGGGAAAGTTTTAATTTCTCTAGAGGTAGTGATTAAGGACATTGGGACAATTGCCTCCTTTGCTTTCTTGAAGTGTCATGCCTGATGAAATAATTAAATCATTTGTATCAAACGTCGTCTATTTCCAGATCTGTGTAAGATGCCCTTTTGATTACGGTGTGCTGGACGGCCTTCTCCTGCTCCTGTGCCAGTTCTTGAGTGTCGGCCCGAGTGCTGTAAGTCGCCTGCTGATTGAGTCTGGAGTTTGGCAGATGCTGTGGCAAAGGTGAGAAATGGAAACATCTCAGGGCAAAAGTTATTTCCATTTTGGTGTGAACAAAATACCTTAAGATTAACGTGATGGAGCTGTGCATGACTGTGTCCGAATTAACGGCTTCGGCAGTGACTGTGGCTGGATCTCTGGAAAGGTTTTTTTGTCAACTTTGTGGCTGTGACCAACGGCCAAAGCCAAAGCCAAAGACGCTTAATTCCGGATGCGGCTTGTCATATCTTCAAGACCTTGATGTTGCTGTTATGGTGTTTGTGTAGTTCAAAGCTTTACAACCTAACAGGAAAGTTAGTTCAAAATAAAAAACGAGAAAAGAAAAAAGAAAAAAACCACAGGAACAAACCCCATTAATTTTTGGGGCATTTCTCTTGTCTTTGTGTTCAGGCTTTTGCAGATTCTGGGAGCTATACATCCAGAAGACCTGCCCGTTGAAGACATGGAGGATAAGTTAGCTGACTGTGGAGCTGTAGCCTCGCCTCCACAGTGGGGTCTGATCTCACCTTCAGGTCTGATGGCTGCTCTACAGATTGTCACAATTGTCTTCACTCAGGTGAAAAAAATAAAATAAAAATTCACGGGAACGATTTTGTTCAGCAAAACTGAACATGTTTTGTGCACACTGAACGCTGATGTTGAGCAGCAATTGATACATTTTGTTGCACTGTTTGTTATATATATATATATATATTTTTATGAGAAATCGCATACTGGCCTTCAATGAGTGAGTTCGGTCATACTTTAAAAAAATACTTTTATGAGAAATTGCCTAACATCACAAGGCCAGACGGCCGCTTCAAGGTGAGGGCTACAAAGTTTGGGCTGTCGAAACAAGTCAACTGTCACCAGGGGCACGTTGCCACCTGCTCCTGGGATTAAAACAGGGTTACCCCCTTCACAGTCCGTAAGTATCATCCACTAGGAGCCTGGCTGGTAGAGCAGAATGCACTACCTTCCCAATTGTTTACGAAGCAATAATGGTTAAGTGCCCTGCTCAAGGGCACAAGCCTCATGATCGGGATTCGAACCCACACTCTGCTGCTGACAACACCAGAGCTCAGGGTCCAGTGACCTATACTTGGCTAGGACACGCCATTATTCAAGGGTCATTAACTTATTGGGTAATATTGTACTATCTACCTCCACAGGAACCATACCAGTGTGTGCCCCTTCTCTGTAGCGCTGATGGTGTCGTCATGCTCAGCCTTACCACATTGGTCTCCAGGGATTTCTTGGCCTACCTTGCCGCAAGGTACGACCCTCTACACCCTTATGCAGCTCTACCCCCATTCTATCTATGTATAATCAAACCGAGGCTGGGAGGAAAATAGTCTGGTCCCTTGATAGAATATTAGAGTAAGGACTCTCATTGTCAATATGGATATTGGGAACCTGTTCAAGATGAACATCCTCCTAAACTGTAGCTATTTATGTTGAGAGCTCTTAGGAGTTTGAGAGACCCCTATACTTTAAACAAGTACCAGTCCTCCAGATAGAATGGAGGAGCTTTTCTCGATTGGCGCAACTGAAATTTTCACAGATTGGTAATATGGTGTGTTTATTGGAAATTATGGTTTGGATTTATTGATTAAAACAGAATTTGTTTTTGTTTGTTTGTCAACTACGCGCATGGAACAACTCAATGTCTACCATGTATTTAAAAACCAAACAATTATTCCACATCCAGCAACAGCGGTGAGCAAGATCTCTCATCCATGGTCATCGACATCATCCTGAACGTATCCCAGCTCCTTTGCTTCCCCTTTGCTCTGGACACCCATGACATGTTAATGGAGGCCATACTGGCCAGCCTACAAGAGAGTCACATCATGACTCGACTCATCAGTGCCTGTATGCTACACCTTAAGCCTGATCAGATGGAGGTACCAGTAGGTAAGAAGGGTTGAGAGATTCTTACTCTGTGGGTCCAAAATCGTTCGAAAATTTCTCTCAGGGTTTTGTCTGATTTTCGAGGGTATGGCTGAGCTATCAACTCTCCCTGATTCTGCAGAAAGTTCCCTGAAAATCAACCGATCTTTCCATGTTCTGATGAACAAATATGAACAACTCCCTAAAATGTTGAATGTAAATCTAAATATCTCTCCGATTGTACAAAATCTCCCTTATTGCAAGATACAAATGTTGGCAGTTCTGATATGGTCTTGTGCCTCCAAACCCCCACTCTTAGCCTATTGCCAGGGCCCAATTTCATTGCGCTGCTTAACGGTAAGCAAATTTCTGTGCTTACTGTAGCAGACAAATTTGCTTAAGTGTAAATGTATTTCACAGGTTAGCAAGAAAATAAGGTTGACAGCTTGCGCATTCACCATGGATTCGCATTATTACATCATTCATTTTCATACAGTGAAGGTTAGCATGCCTTTTCGTGTGCTACGGTTAGCAGCGCTATAAACTTGTACAGTAGTCACAAAATCGGCCGTTAAGCAACTCTATGAAATTTGCCCCTGGTATATACTAGACTTATCAGAGCTAATTAATTGGATGTTGTGTTACCATAAAGTGGATGATTATGGAGGATTCAGGAAGGTCTCTTGCCGAAGAGACAAGGGAGTGAGGTGTTAGCTCAAACTCTCTTGTGGCACTCTTCCAAATCCCCCTTCAAAATACTCCACTCTATGGTAGCACAACACTTAATGTTTTGACTCGGATTAGATTGGTATGCCTGGCTTCATGCTCAGACTGAGTGGCTTGTGGGAGCAGTACCAAATCTATCAAAATACTGCACTCTATTTTAGCACATTACTTAAATGTTTGTACTCTGATAAGATTGGTATGCTTTTTCACAGGCTAAGAGTGGACGCTTTGGATTATTTTTGGTGGTTAGTTTTGAAAAAAAAGACACTTAGGAATGGGACCGGGTCAAACATTGTAACCACTACACTGTGTTATTCTCCATTTTCTTCAGGCTTACTATCTCGCTTCGTTCTGAGCCATGAAGTTTTCATCACTGAGTTTGCTGAGGCCATTCCACAACTCAAGGTAAGTGGCTGACAGCCAAGGGTTCTGCCAATTCGTGGTGAGCACAAGTGGCCACATTTTTTTCAAAATGAGAACGTTTGTCTTGGTTTCATTGTGACTCTCTCTCAAAACTTACTCAATCACATTTGTGGCCCTAATTGTTCCAAGAACACTACTCTAATGTGTGAAGGCAACCAAATTGTAAACTTAAAGGCACTGGACATGTTTGGTAATTACTCAAAATATATATTAGCATAAAAACTTACTTGGTAACGAGCAACGGAGAGCTGTTGATAGTATAAAACATTGTGAGAAACCACTCCCTCTGAAGTAACGTAGTTTTTGAGAAAGAGGTAACTTCTCACTAAAATAATAAAAGACTTCATGCATGAAGCCTTTTATTAGCATCTGAAAGCATACAAAATTGTGCCACAAGGGTGTTTTTTCTTTCTTTATTTTCTTGCAACTTCGATGACCGATTCAGCCCAAATTTTCACAGGTTTGTTATTTTATGCATATGTTGGGATACACCGAGTGACAATACTGGTCTTTGATAATTACCAAACATGTTCAGTGCCTTTTAAATAGATCCAAATACTGGAATAATTGCAAGACTTGCACAGTCTATTTTGAGCTTTTTGTTCCTTTCATTCAAAATTTGCAAATATCTTTATCGTTTTCACTTCACACGTGAGACCTAAAGGGTAACCATTTTTTAGGAACCATTTGGTTTCCTGAACCAGAACTAAATAAACAATCTCTTCTGATTCTCTCTCAGGCGGAGTCTTTCCTGAACTCTTTACTGTCCTCTGACAGTCCCTGCCAAGTCCAGGGGGATGTACTCACTATATGCAGCCACCTCGCTCGAAGCTCGGCCGTACACCTCATGATGCTGAAACAGGTGTTGCAGGGAAAGAAAGGTAGACCATTCAACCAGTTTCAAGAAGTCAGCTTGAAATCTAGATAACATAACAGTATTGGCCCAACTCACCTCGGTCTGATTTCACTGCTCTGCTTACAGAAGCGATTCAATCCTAAGGAATGTGATTTTAGAGAAAGGTATTCAAAAAATTTGTCAATCTGTGAAATATTTCATGCATGAAACACTTCTCAGATTGCGTATTGCAAAGTTCCAATGTGTGTGCCGTTCCATTGTTATTGGGTAGTAGCCGACTTCTGCACCCGATGAGGAGTTGGTGTGAATTTCCTCTTCTGTTTCAACTACAAAGGTTCATGCTGGAAGCCAGTGGAAGCCATTGACAACTCCTGTGCTTGAAGAATTTTGATCTAAAATATCTGCTTGAAGACTTTGTTCTTCAGTTTATTTGGGTATCTAATTAGTCTGTTAATATTTAAGAAATTAGGGTAGGGAGATGGGATTTACTTCTTTTTTTTAAGAAGATCTGTAGGGTTTGAAAGTGTTTATTTATTTATTTTTATTTCTCCATGAAAACCTTCAGGTGAATATGAGTGCCTCCAGCAGCTGCTGACGAGCCAAGACGTGACAGTCCAAGCGAGGGCCTGCGGCATGTTTGGTAACCTGATGCGTCACTCTAACAGTTTCTACGCTGTACTCAAGAAACGAGAGGAGCTGGCAGTATCGCTTCAAGCCTGTCTGTCAAGCCCTGATGCAGACGTCAAAAAAGTAAGACAGTATTTTTGTGCTGCCAGTGCAAGTACTTCTTTAGTGCAAAGTACAGGAAAATTTGTATCATGTTAATGGCCTGATGTTTCGAGTCTAGCAGAGTCTTTCTCAAAGGCTAAATGACAACACAACACACATACAGGTACACTGGTGTAACTGAAGCAGTCAAGTGGAAATACATGAATAGAGAGAGAGAGGCAGAAAGCATACAGAAAAGTAAGAGATGAACAATGAAAGACACTAGCGGGGGGGGGGGGGGGGGGGGGGGGGTCAAAGGGAAGTGGCTGGTTTGACCACAAGAGGTTGAAACACAAAATCAAAGGTGGGAAGAGGGAAAAAAGTAAGTAATTAGTGAATTACTTTATCTCCCTCTTCCCAACTTTGATTTTGTATTTTGTGTTTCCAGCCTCTTACGGTAAAAGCAGCCACTTCCTTTTAACCAACCTTGTTTTCTTAATTGTTCATCCCTTGATTTTTCTGTACGCTTTCTGCCTCTCTATAAATTTCTTTCCACTTGACTGCTTCTGTTACACCATTTGTTTACCTTCTTTCCACTTGACTGCTTCTGTTACACCAGTTTGTTTACCTTCTTTCCACTTGACTGCTTCTGTTACACCAGTTTGTTTACCTTATTTCCACTTGACTGCTTCTGTTACACCAGTTTGTTTACCTTCTTTCCACTTGACTGCTTCTGTTACACCAGTTTGTTTACCTTCTTTCCACTTGACTGCTTCTGTTACACCAGTTTGTTTACCTTCTTTCCACTTGACTGCTTCTGTTACACCAGTTTGTTTACCTTCTTTCCACTTGACTGCTTCTGTTACACCAGTTCGTTTACCTTCTTTCCACTTGACTGCTTCTGTTACACCATTTGTTTACCTCCTTTCCACTTGACTGCTTCTGTTACACCAGTTTGTTTACCTTCTTTCCACTTGACTGCTTCTGTTACACCATTTGTTCACCTTCTTTCCACTTGACTGCTTCTATTACACCAGTTTGTTCACCTTCTTTCCACGTGACTGCTTCTGTTACACCAGTTCGTTTACCTTCTTTCCACTTGACTGCTTCTGTTACACCAGTTTGTTTACCTTCTTTCCACTTGACTGCTTCTGTTACACCAGTTTGTTTACCTTCTTTCCACTTGACTGCTTCTGTTACACCAGTTTGTTTACCTCTTTATTGTCTGTGCATTGTCTTCTGCAGTCTTGAAGTAGTTTATAGTATACTGAAGTTAGTTGTTTTTTGTTTGTACATGTAAACGATGTAAGAGTTGTCTTTTGTCTTGCCTGTTGAATTTACCATATTTTTACTATTTTACAATTCACTATTTTATATGTACAATTTGATGCAATTTTGCCCCTGACAAATTTGAATTTAAGTAAACCATTAATAATAACAATAATATAATGTTAACAGTTTTTTCAAATCATTTTGTTGGTGTGTTATCTGTTCTTGTTTCACTAATATATATATATATATATTTTTTTCTCTTGCCAGGCTGCCAGCTATGCAGTGGGCAATGCTGCCTACCACAGTGCAGATCTGTACAGCCAGCTTAGTGCTGCTGTACCATCCCTAGTCCAACTCTTATTGGATCCTGTAGGACGTACTAGATGTAATGCCGCAGGTAGGTCATTCTTCCTTTTTCAAGAACATGATAATGGAGGGTATGGCATTAAAGGCACGTTACCCAGACTGTTTATGTTCATTCATGGTTTGTACTGCGACAAGGTCGTAATTCTCTGCTGCGTTTCTTTTTGTGAGTCCGGTGAATGCTCTTCACATTCATGTCAGCCATTTAAAGGTTCCAAACTGCCCATGCGGAGCTGGGTTGCAAGTTAACACTTTTGACTCATTTTCAATCAACACTTTTGGGGGGGAAAATGGCCTCTCCTGATTAAACTGTAGAGGGCAGGCTGTATTGTGAATCACTTGCACTTACAATACTTTTAAAATTCCCCTGGGGATGATTTCGTTCAGTGTTTATAATGAAGAAAAACACCAACATTCCAAATAAGCCTACATATGTTTGTGTTGCCTTTTAACAAGACTTTTGTACATTTTTTCTTCTCTTATTTTTGTCTTCTTCTGTAGGTGCTCTTGGCAATCTTGCAAGACATTCCTCAAAACTTTGTGCAGCCCTCGCTCAAAACAAGGCTCAAGAACGGTAGGAGCTTATTTTGTGAAAAAGTACTAAATGTAAAAGGAAAGGATGATCTGAAATGTTATGAGACTTCTAACCACTTCATGTTGGGTGAATATAAATGTCAGCCGTCAGGCTGTCAGCAAAAAGTTTAGAAAAATTGGAGAGAGTTAATTACATGGTGTCTCCGCAAACCTCACTTGATTGATTTGAATTTTGTTTTTCATTCTTGGTTATATTGTAGATTGCTTGAGATTGCTTGTCATGACAATCAACACAGTGTCCAGGAGGTATGTTTGTTGTCTCTACGCTCGATGGCCAGACATTCTCAGCTCACTCAGGTAAGAACAAAAAATCTCTCAATAAATTGTCATACGTTTCATAATAACAACCAAGTTGTTGATTCTATTTTCAACTGCTCTTTCCCAGTTGTCAAGGTTTTGAAGCTCAAATCTTCCTACAATTTTCCAAATTGATGACATTAATTGTAATTTATTCCATTGTATTTGTTCCTGTTTCCCTCAGGCTTTTCCACTTGGAGAGTTTTTCCCCACAGATTTGTTTTGCTTTGCTTAAAGTACTTTATATATTGTAGTTCATTGGTTTAAGGTCTGGCATTTTTCTAGTCCTTTTCAGTTTTAGGAAATTATTTTCTACAAAAACATTTCTGTTTCAAAAAAACCCTGAGCTGGATTGTCAGAATTTGTTTGTAGTCTGTTTTGCATTTTTCCTTTCAGAGAGTGGACAGTTTAACCATTTTGCACAAAACAATTTGTTCATACTAATCTTATTTGAATGAATGTGTACGGCACAATGGTACCAGGGTTTGCTCATCTGGAGGTTGCTATACAAAAGCTTGCCCTGAACCATTTGACATAACAACTGTCTCTATAGTCTGAGGAATTCAAATTTAGACAGTTACTTGTGAGTAAGAAAGTCATTGTACCAAACATTATTCAAAACAAACTCGCAAATGGCTTATTGGTGGCTACAGCTGTGGCTGTGTCTAAGGGTGTTTCTATGAGCCTCCTAAGATTTAATGCATGTTCACGTGACGATAAAGTCACAGCCGTTGATTCATACACAACCGGGGTATAGACCCATTGCACAACGCGCAGCACACATACACGCACGCCTCTGTCCGCCATTTTGGGAGTCAAAACGTGCACAAAAGGAAAGTACTCACAACAAAGGCAGAAATGATAGACACGCATTGTTCGGAGGTGCACATTTTGACTCCCAAAATGGCAGACAGGAGATGCGCGTGTAAGTGCGCTGCGCGTTGTGCAATGGGTCTATAGCCAAACTTTGGACATGTCTGAATTAATGGCTTCGGCAGTTGCTGTGGCTAGAATGCTGGAAAGTCCTATTCTTCAGTGCTGTCTTTGCAGCCAATGGCAATAGACCGTGCAAGTCTCGCGCGTATTCCCACTTTGGTCCCACTTACATTGCTTTGAGACGTGAAGAAACTCACACAATTTAACAGGTCCTTATGTTTGAATACATATGAGACCTGCACAGTCTATAGCCAAAGCCAAAGTTTATTCATTCAAACCTGGCCTGAGACTAGAAGGACAAACCAGTCTGGCCCATTTTTTGTTAAGTCAGAATCAGTATTAATTTTTGCTCTTGTAGACAGGGGGTATGACAAAGCTGGTAATGTTTTAAGTTTATAACAATCAGACTGCCAACAAGGCCTAGATAGCTGGCAGAGTGCTGGCACATTATCCGGAGGTCATTGATTCAAATTCCACTCTTGTCAATTTTTCTTTGGTCGACCAAAAAATGTTTGTAACTTGTAATCTACTCTGATACTTTAGGTCAGGATTAATTTGAAAACGACACGCCATGTTTTTCTTTCTCATTCCAATCAGTATGACCGAATCGGAGGTTAGAATGACAAAAAAGTCAGACCCCCCTCTTTGGTTCAGTGATAATTAGTATTTAAGTACTGCTAAATGTAGACTGGGAACATGACAAACGCTGTTATTTTCCCATCAGGGGTTACGGAAACAACACGCCATTGAGAAGCTATCCCGCCTCTCAGAAGATGTCCAGTCGGCCGGTCCTGCTACCCCAGGTAGTATCTCCTCAGCCAGGAGTGATAGACAGCACAGCGCCAGGCAGCACAGCGCCAGGCAGAATAGCGCTAGGGGAAGTAGCGCATCCGTTATCTCGCATCACTGTACCAAGTTGATCATGATGCTGAAACGAGCTGGTAGTGCCTCATAGTTAACCTCATGGGTGAGGTAACTGCTTATGGTGAGGCATCATACTATTTTTTGAGTCTTGTGTTTGAGGTTCCATTGAAACACCAACAAGTTAGAATGGCTACATGAAGTGTTCATTATTCAGAGCAAGAGGTATATAGTATTCAGAATGTGAGGTATGGAAGAGGCAGTTGATAATGATATGGCATCACAGGACTGTTCGTGCCTCATAGTTTACCTCATGCATGAGGCATGAATGAAGTAACTATTTATGATGAGGCATTGTAGTGTCTTGTAGCACTTGTAGTGTCTTGTTGCAACACCAACAAGTTAGAAGTGCCTCATGAAATTTTCATCATAAACTATTCAGAGCAAGAGGTATATTGTATTCAGAGAGTGAGGTATGGAAGAGGCAGTTGATAATGAGCATCACAGAACTATATGTGCCTCATTTTTTACCCCATGAGGTGTGGATGAGGTAACTGTTTATGATGTGTCTGGAAGGGAGCCTTATGTTTCAATTTTGGCACATGTTTGGGGTTCTGTTGAAACACCAAAAGTTTGAAGTGCCTCATGAAGTATTTGTCATAAGAGTATTCAGAGCACGAGATGTGAAAGACAAAAAGAGGCAGTTGATAATGATGAGGTATCACAGAGCTCTTTGTGCAAAATACAGAGTATTCGGTTCAAGAGGTATGTGTGAGGCAAATGTTAATGATGAGGAACCAAAGGATTGAGCGAGCTGAAATTCCCCTCAAGTAATCTTAACGCAGAGTCGCCAACTCTCCCTGATTCTGCAGAAAGTTCCCTGATAATAAACCAATCTTTCCAATTTTAAAGTCTCCCTGATTATGGAAACTTTATTCCTGTTATTTGGATTGTTGTGCACAATTTTCCTGATTGCAAGATGTAAATGTTGGCAGCTATGTTAATGGTTTAGGTGCTAATAAGACATCACTAAAGCTGGAAGTGCCTCATAGAGTAACAGTCCAGTCAGGAGGTACTGATGAGGCACCAAATAACTCACTTATGTCTGTACCGTTTGCTGTGCAACCAATTCGCAGCATATTCAATGACAGAGGCACTAGATGAAGCCATTATGTTTGATGAAGCAATATTAAAAAAGGCATTATTTCTCTATACATGCACATGCCATCTAGTGTTTCAAAAACTTCCTCTTTACCCCAGTTTCAACAAATCCGCTTTGAAAAGTAGTAAACAAACCTTGAAAAAATCATGACATGTGGGTATTCCTTCCTTTTGTCGTGGTTTGCCCTTTGTAAGAAGAGTGTCATGAGTAACGGCCTGTCAATTTTGCTTATAGGTAAAGTAGGCCCTACTCTTTATATTACTGAAGTAATTGGGATCTTTTCAGTTGGTAGAGCGCCGGAGGTCGTTGGTTCAAATCCCGCTCTAGTCAATTTTTCTTTGTTCAAACAATAATCATTTAAAATTTAAAGGCACTGGACACTATTGGTAATTACTCAAAATAATTGTTAGCATAAAAACTTACTAAACGAGCAATGGAGAGCTGTTGATAGTATAAAACATTGTGAGAAACGACTCCCTCTGAAGTAACGTAGTTTTTGAGAAAGGTAATTTCTCACTCAAATAATAAAAGACTTCAGCGAAGCCTTTTATTATTGGCATCTGAAAGCACACAAATTTGTGCAACAAGGGTGTTTTTTCTTTAATTATTTTCTTGCAACTTCGATGACCAATTCAGCCCAAATTTTCACAGGTTTGTTATTTTATGCATATGTTGGGATACACCAAGTGAGAATACTGGTCTTTGACAATTACCAAAGGTGTCCAGTGCCTTTAAGCAGTCAGTTTCCCTTGTGGTTTATTATTTGAAACACTTTAAAAGGAGTAATAATCTATTAATTCTGTTCAGAATTATGTGGCAGGAGAAGGTTGCTCGCTCGGTACATGTCTCTAGCATCGCAAAAACTGTTTTCTCTTTTCATAGCAACATTTATTTCCAAATTCCTCAATCAACATAAATACACGTAAGCAAAGTGATACAAGCATTATTTTTAGGAATTGGGGGGCACAGCCAAATAAGCACAAACAATTTCTATCGGGGTCAAGATCCGAGTTACCTGCAAAATTTTCATTAAAAACAAATGGGTTGAAAACTAAGTGATGCAAGCTCTCGACATTAATTTTAACATTGGTATGAAATTCAAACAAAACCAAGTTAAAGTCTTCTTGATCAAGGTGATTAAATGGGAGAGCCTGTAAAATACATGTCTGACAGATCTGTGAATCAATATTTATGATTTGGTGACACAATGAACAATTATTACTCTCATTACCCTCATAACGGACAATAGAATTACCATGCTGGTAATTACCAGAATATCCTAAAACACTATCAACAGAAAATCAGGGATCCAAAGCAGACTTGAAAGACCAACCAATGGAATGGGGGGGGGGGGGGGGACACAACAAGCCAAAACAAACACCGGACAAAAAAAACAAACAAGCAACAACAATTTCTGATAAGATGGATGAAATACATGTCACAAGACAACCAAATCAGACTTATGAAGCAGTATTATAAGTGAAAGCGAGTCGGCCACGGTACTCTTTGCCATCAATGAAAAGCTTGCCATTTCTGAAGACAGGTTTCTTATGATTGTCATAGGCTTGCTTCATCACATCCTTGAGTGCATGCTTCTTCTTAAGGTCAGCTAAAGGCAAATCTTGCATCAGATAAAGGTTCGTTCCATGAAGAGCCTTTCTGGCACCGGACAAGATCACTTGCTTCTCCGGGCGACATAGAAACTTTACCAAAATATGGCGAGGGTTTGCCGAGTTGCGCTTTCCTATACGGTGGGCATTTTCAATCTTCACATCAGGTAGTTGAAAACGGTCCTGGAGAATCTGCTTAATTTTCTCAAGAATATCTGCTGATGATTCACTCACATTCTCCTTCTCGGGAACACCACAGAACCTCAGATTGAAATTTCTTGAATATCTTTCTAGCTGTAGAACATTGTTTTCTAGTTCCTCAAGTCGTTTAGATGTTTGGTCAACCATGGGAGCCATATTATTAACAGTACCTGTGGTTCTGTCTACATCCTGCTGAAGCTGATCGACTGCATCAGTAGTGAAAGTCAAAGCCGTTTCCATCTCCGTCTGCTTGTTTTCCACAATGGAAAGTCTATCCAGGAGCTTTTGTTGATTGAGAATGACCCGATCCAATTTGTTGTTAATGTCAGATTTCATGTAATTCTTTGAAATAGTTTGTATGAATAAAAGTCTTATGAAATCATGTCTACAAAAGAGCCTTAAACTTACTGTTGGCACAATTTGTACACAGCCTCGTGGGGGGGAAAGAAACCCCCCCCCCCCCAAAATTCTTTCTTTAATGAAGTAACCCCCGCCTTTGTCTTCATAATCCCTGCTTACCCCCTGCCTTCTCTGAATGCTTTATGCTTTTCTCCCTCCACTCTCTCTATTCATGTATTTCCACTTGACTACTCTTGTAACTCTTGTCTGCTTGTATGTGTGTTGTCATTCAGCCTTCGAGAAAGACTCTGCTAGGGTCGAAACGTCAGGCCACTAACTTATTTTTTACTTTAATGAAGACTACATTGTTTTTTATCAATTTTTTAAGTGAACAAGTGGACACCTCAAAATGTTATTTTTTTACAATACCCCTTTTTTATGTGGAATGTACATTGCAAAATGTAAAACTTCTCTTATGAATAATTTAGTATCTTGCCTACTAGGAAGTCAATGGAATGCGCAAGGGCGCTCTTTTTGTTTACTAGGTGAGTTGGCCTTTGCAGCAGGGAAAACACAGAAGTAGAAAAAAATGCTAATGTTTTATAATAAACGGTACTATTGTTATGCCTTGAGGTTTGTGTGTGTGTAAAATGCAGCTTGAGTTTTTAAGATATCATTTTTTACACCAGCTGTTATGATTCATATTTTATGTAAACAAGGGTGTAATATTTAATTATTTGTGACAGGAGTTGTAAATATTACCTTGATAGTCAAAACTAAAATGTATTTAAAATATTATATGTGCTTTGTGAATTATGTAAAAAGAGTAAACCAACCCCGTAATGACAAAAATATAAGTAATTGTCTGCTCAATTTTATTTCCTACCCAAGGGCTTGTTTATGGTTAATGATTTCCATCTAAACTTTCAAGTTTTATCAACAAAAACTAAACATCCTCTCTCTCAAATAAATCACATGACCATGTTGGTCATTTTCAAAGACCAGTGTCCGCACTTGACCCACCATAAACGTGAAAAAAAACCTTGTGAATGCTTTCACTCAATTGGCCATTGGAGTCGGAAGAAAATAGTGAAAACGCATCACGAGATCAAAAGTAATTGTATTACTAATTTCTCCACAACTATATAATTTCAAGCTATAATATTTGAAGAGAAGTTTTTCTACCATGACCATCTTTATACTATGTAAGTTATGTGTTAATCTGTTGAGCACACTTTTTAAATCCTCCCTCAATATATCAACTTAAAAGAGAGGGACATAGAGTTACACACAATGCTACAGAATCTATTCATACATCATTTAATACGTTTCATCTCAAATACGTTTCATACTATTATTTTTTATATACAATACAACAATGTACATGGCACGAAGGCCCACCAAATGATAATCATTTATGTATATAGGCCTGTGGCATACAATGTATTTACAATACAGGCGAAACACAAATACCATCACACAGTCTAATAATATACTTTTTAATTCAAGGATGGATTACTTACAGGATCTGTCATACAACTTTGTCCATATACCACATAAAAGTTTGCAATTAATGAATAATGAATATACTGGACGATTGCCTGTTACTATGCCCTTCATACATTTTTATTTGATTTTATGTAAAAAAAAAACCAAAACAATGCTCTTAATCCTTTATCATGATGTGACATTACCGATGGAACAAAAACATCTAAATGTCATTGTGCAGGCATGTACTTTCCATTATAAGCAGTCAAGATATTCTTCCTACTTGAGTCTGTTTTTTGATTTTTTTTGTTTGTCCTTGGGAAAAATAAGAACTGTAATTAAATAGCCTGAAAGTCTATCGAACCCCAAAGCATATGAACAAGCAGGATTGCCCTTGTACTCAATAAAATTGTTCCAAATATCATGCCTGTTTAGTTAACACACTACACACAGCATGTAAACCAGTATTCTTTGAATCCCTGTTTCATCCATGTCCTCCAATGTTTATTGTGATTTCAAATTTTTTCACAGATTGACTGTTTGATTAATTCATTTATTTTTTTACATGAATGGAAGTGGTTGTAGTTAATAGCAAAAAGCTCGCCATCCCTCCAGATGGATGATATGGCTTGAACTGTGCAACTCCTTCCATTGCAATCTACAAGATCTAGGTATTCTTTTTCAGTTTTGTGAGGAGGGTTGAATGGGATAAAGAACTAATAAAATCCACCTTGTTACATGTACTTTAAAAAATCTGACTTTGACACATACACTGTACATGTAACCTTTAACAGTGAAATCTTCTGAAACTTGCACAATCCTGAGTCCTTTTTACATAAAGTACTAGATCAAATCTAGACATAACCAATATATTGCTTTTTTATCATCACGGAGGGAACGTAAGGCCAAGTCCAGATTGGATCAACACATCAATGTGCATTTAAGCATGTACCCTTATTTCGGACCCGGCATAAATGATCTGCACATTCAACAAGCGATAAAACTACACAGTACTGGGTACCAGTGAATGAGTTAAAGGCACTGCTATCTTTTAAGGCAGTATGTATACAAGCTGGTAACCACAAATAGCTCGGTATGTATTGCAATGAGCCACTGAGTGACACCACACATCAGATAGCTTTGTTTTTTGTTATTTTCCAGACTGGCATTGTAATGAATTCTAAAATTTTACACTAACTTTGAAAGTGAAGTCGAGTGAAGTAGTTGTTTAGCTTCCACAAAACTGCCCATTCAACTGAAAAAATTATAGCTGCGGTTCAATTTCTCATACATTTCGAAGACTAATGCTTTTGCTGAGGATTGCCATGGTGCCCCTTTCAAATCTCTCTTTACATAAACAACCGCTGGTGACCGAATTATATTAACACCCAAGTCTTAAAGAACATTTTATGTGCTCAGAGGCCAATTGAACAAAGTCTTTTACCACCCTGAAGAAGTCATTATAGGGCAAAATAAGTGATTGCCTTTCTTGCTTTAAATTCCGTCATATAAGACAACAAATCAAAGAGATTGGCAGGGAATGATTTCGTCCAGCAATCTTGCATAGCAAAATACGCTGTTTTGTGTACACTGAAAACTAATATTGAGTAGCAACTGAAACATTTTGTGTAGCATTTTGCTCTGCAAGGGAAATCATTCACTGATTGGTCAATGAACAGCCATATTTTCATAGTTTTAATGTACTTCCCTAAGTGCATGGTGGCTAGTGTGTAAAGGACTCGCTTCTCACCACTGCAGCCCTAGTTCGATTCCCGGCTAAGGCCATAGGTAAGTAGAGTTGTGCGTTAATTTTCTCCTATACCATGAGGGTTTTCTTCAGGTCTTCCTCTCCAAGAAACCCAAACACTTTTGATCTCTGTCTGGCTTTGCTCCATGAAAATATAACACATATATGATTTGATGTGGTGGTCTTATAGCCGCATCTTTCACAACTGAAATTAAGGATGATTAGCCTCCCAAACAAATTAGAATCTCAAACACTTTTTGTGTACACAAGCATATGGCACTCCTCATTTGGGTTTCAACTCGATCTTGAAGGCATTGTATAATAGCAACCTTACTTTAATACCATATGAAAGATTCCATCTTTCTCTTTCCGACTATTAAGATTGGAGGGTGCACATAGTTTTATAACAAAATGGCCTTTGTGCTTAGGCTTGAATGCTTTTTCATGTGTAATCTTGGTCAGGAAAGGAACAATGTTCTAACACCTTTGCGAAAGAAAGGTCTGTTCATAGACATGACCAAACAGCATGTCATGGTATTTCAACCTATCAGCACATGACAGACTCTTAACATCTGAAAGAGGTGTAAGAATTGCACATTGCATATTGTGCACTCCGAATTCTACATAAAAATGATTTATCTTGAACACCTTTATCTTTTTATCTTCCTTTTAATATGACTTTAACTTATGATTTGAAATTTATAATTAACAAATAAACACCTTTTCTTTTGGCATGCCCTACGGAAGGCATATTGCACTCTTCGACAGAGTGTACATGTATACAATGAAATAACATCCACACTATATAGCTGTATATAATATACTGACAAGAGCACTAACTCTGGATTCCATAAGCACACTTTTTAAGCCTGACGCAGACCAATGTTTGAGGCTTATGTTGTAACCCAGAAAAGACTTATTTTCAAAGATCTTTCCTTTGTGTGTTTTGATACACATCTTATTAAAGGTAGGGTCTTTGGTTATGACCCGAAAAGAAATTGTATAATTTTTATCCGAAAGCCTACTTGTTATAAAGATGGTAAGCATCCTGAGAAACTATTTTGCCTGAAGTGTCACCATTGATTACAAATCAATAACAAAATGTCAAAACATTTGAATCTCCACAGATCAATAGAGGTGATTTTGGAGGTTCAAATTTCCCTGGTGTCCATTTGTGAATACTGAGATGCAGTTGGTACCCGCTGTCACCTTGCTAAATGTAGATGATTTCGATCTTCTTGATAAAAATACTGTGATAGTAGACACTGTATTGAACTGAAACTTTCACAGGTGACTTTTATCTTTCATTTTGCCTATAAATTAGCATTACTTTCACAAAAACCAAAGGATGACCCTACCTCTCGAGTATGCGATCAATTATAATGCACAGAAACGAATAAACGTACCGATAATGTCTACAAAGTTGTACAACAGGCAGATAAAATTTCAAGCTTTAACATACTTTAGGTTTTTACAGAAACATTTGCCGCACCCAGCCGCCAATATGGCTTCAAAACGCAAGGTAAGTTAGCACTCTAGTCAATATAAAGCTCTTTGGTCAACACTAACAGCAAACTCAGATCTGTAGAAGTTGACCTAATGGATGATTTTTTGAAGTTTTTAAGTTCCTCTATTTGGAAACCATAATGACATCAACTTATTGAGTGATAACCGCACAAACCTTTAAAAGGGTTGTACTGTGAATAACTTTTGGTACATCTACACTTTTCTAAACGTTTGGTAACAAACATGCTCTGAGCTATGAATGTTGGCTAAAGAAGACAATGGCACAAAGTATTAGTAGAACCATTTGGGTTTTTTTCTTTTTGGTTTTGGCTAAAATTCAATATCTGGCCGCCACTTATCTCCCTAATTTAGGTCAAATTATATCCTAGCCTGTCCAGAAGGGTTGGCAGAATGTATATATAGAGAGGCACAGCACCTTGAACTATTACAAAGTGTCAAAATTATGAAAAGTAAGCAATTTTGGAGTCTATACGGTGGTCTTGACAACACTGCTCGCTACACTCCATTTTAGTTCTTTTGGGCACGAGTGCGTATGAGTTCTGTTTATGCAATGAAATGTGCGCTTGAAATCTCCTTTTTAAAGGACAAAATTTAGCGTTTTAGCTACCAAGAGAAATACTAAAACAAAAAAGGGAAATAAAGTCAAACATCCATTAAAAACCCCATTGTCAAAAAACAGTTCACTAAACTTGAACACAACCTAAAGTAGATGTCGAGTAAATGCAGGGAAAAACCGAATATATTTTATCATAAAAACAAAAAGTTACACATGTACTGTACATGCATTACATAACATTCAAGGTATGCATGTAGGGAAAAAAAATATATATATTTGCAAAGGCAGTAACACGTGAGAAATTCATCTTTAGATCACAACCACCAAAACGCAAATAAAGAGATTATTTACATGATGTTATTGCAAGACTAAAGGCCTGGGTTGCTAGGTTACCATAGAAACAAACAAATAAGTGAAATCTTGGTAAATAACGAGTTTTGGGTGTTACGCTGAACATTTCATCGCTTTTGGGTTGACAGACAAAAATATCTGATTAAAAACAAAACGTACTGAAACTATTTTGACCAACCATGCAAAATATTTTAAACTCAGGACTGTCCACGACAAAACATTTAAAATAGTACCTCATTGGTTATTGTACTTTTCTTTATACTTGATACATGTACAGGTACAAAGACAGAAGTCAAAGCGAGCCACTGGTGTTACTCAGAAGAAAAGTCAGGTACCTGCATGACCTGGGTGCCTGTTGCCTCTGCTATAATAAGCTCAAACAGTTTTCCTCAATAGCTTGGAATGCTATCTCTGAATGCCCGTGAGAGTTGAGTCTTTTTCGTTCTCATCCAATGCAGCTTTGACCGTATGCTCTCTTTGAGTGATACAAAAAGGGCAGCATTTCTGGAGAAAAGTTCCCCGTCCATGGAGTTTTCACCCACAGGGCCGAGTTTCTGCAAATCAGCACGATGCAGTCCACGTTATTATCTCCCAACCGGTAAACTATTCTAATGGAATGCGTACCATAGAAGAAATATAATGCAAACAGCTATGACACCGCCTATTACCAGTGAGTCTCTCCTCTTTCTTAGGTTAATTCGTTGAACAAGACTGTTGATGACCGGGAAGCGATCTGACAGACGGAGCGTTAAGAAAAATTATGCCGAAGATTCTGAAAAGTATCTTTAAATTAAGCCTAACAAATATTGGTTTTATCAATCTTGATGTTTGCTTGGTAATAATAATACAAAATATTGATAGACTTCATAATTTGATGTCGTTCAGCCATCATCTAGGAGGTAAAATGATGATGAAACAATGGAAAACACTCAGCATAGGAAGAGCCAATGAGCAGTGTGTTTTTTTTTGGTTTTTTTTACCTCTGAGGGCATCGTAAGAAGGCCTTCTAGCACTTGTATTTGGGTCCTTTGAAAGTGCTCATTAAATCCATAAAAGTGTTCATACTTTTGTGTACACTTTCTTCTGGACATACAAACCCAAACATCTCACTTAGACAATGGGTGAGAAATTTCAGACTTTTTTATGTCTACCTGATGAAACGAGGGGAGGTAATTTTCTTCAAATGTAAAGAAATCACGCTCTATGATCTATTTCTCCTCGCACTGATGATACTGTTCTCAAAAGCCTCTTGGAATCCAGAAGTTGCCACAGGGAGAAACTATCATTTCAAAATATCTCCTAAAATTACATCATAGATTTTTCAGAAATTTTGTCAGAATCGACCTGAAAAGTCAGAAGTGTTTTATACATTTTGGTTTACCACTCTCTTGAGTCACAGTTCTGTTGTGTATTAATATCAAAGGATACTCGCCATGTTGGTAACGCCATTTGTAATTTTCTTCAGGGTGCCTCGTTGTGACATAAGATTTTCCTTTGTTGCTATGGCAACACTGCACAAATAATTAGAGAAGACAAACATTACAATCAGAAACTTGTTGCTATGGTCTCTGAAAGGGTTAATAACAGTTGCTTTACCAATGGAACAGGCATACTGAACAGTGAACGATTTCCCATGTACAACAGAGCAAAATGCTACACAAAATGTACCAGTTGCTACTCAAAAATCATCATTTGCTACTCAATATGAGCATTCTGTGTGCACAAAACTTGTTCAGTCTAACTATTTTGCTATTATGCAAAATTTCCAGACGAAATCGTTCCCTGCTGAATCTTATCAGAGTCCAAACATTTGGAGAATGAGAGGTTCTCTGGCCACAGCGGTAGGGGCTAGGGTTAGAGCTCAAATTTAATGTTTGATGTTATGCGACCAATATTTCAAATCAATTGTTTTTTATCATTGGCTAAATAAACCATTGTATTCATCAATTACTAATTACTGATGGAAGTTTACACAAAATGGTATTATTCTGAAAATATTTGGTAAACAAACAATTCTTGCCAGCCCACTCTTTACCATGCATGCACGGTGGTCTAATAGTTGAGACATCTGCACTAGCATTAAGGGGGCCATGGGTTCGAATCCCACTCAAGTAGCCAATGGTTTTTGTCTTGTGGGAATCGGAGAGCACCAAAACAATAACAAATAGTTATGCTCATACATGTAGCCTTAAATTACTTACCCTATTGTTTCATCTGCTATTCTGTCAGCACTGCAAAGTAGAAAGAAACAAAAAAGAAGATGAAATTCAGCCCAATTATTTTGATGGACTTCTTTCTGTACACCACTGCAAAACTATCCCTGCCCATAGCATGAGGCTCTGACTACTTGATACCAGATTCTTCACCATGCAGTCTCCTGGCGATGACTAGAGCAAGCTAGTCGAAACATTGAGACCAATTAAGAACTCACTCCGCGGCAGTGCAGTTATTAACAAGAAGTCCCCACGATCCACAAAGCAAAAATAGTAGTCCAGAAGAACTCACTCCGCAGCAGTGAAGTTATTAACGAAAAGTCGCCTCAATCCACAAAGCAAAAATAGTAGTCCCGGCCGCTTTCCTACCTCCCGCCCAGGTAGTAGTCAATAAGCAGGACAGTTCTTTTCAGAACTGAGAAGTCTCCCGAAGTCTCCCGAATTCCGAATAATCTACTCCGCGGCAGTAGAACAAATAGCAAGACAAGTTCTCAAAGAACAAAATCTACCTAGCAAGTAGATAAACACATGGTGTTACCGCAAACCAAATATACATTGATACCTCACCATGCAATGCCTCAAAACCCATACAGATTCTTCATGTACACATTTTTAGTCGCCGCATGTTGTTGGATTTTGATTGAAGTAACCATCCTACATTCAGGGCTCAATGGGTTAAAGTTCTACAAGACTGTTGGGCTGGTAGCTCAATATTTCTTAATGGCCCAGCATTGTTTTGAGACCAGATTCTTAATGAGATAGAACTTCCTACAAAGTTTAACATGTGAAATGTTTTTATTTAACTGAAGCACTAAGAGAACATTTATCTCACATGTCTTGTCAGTAAATAGGTCTAACCTAGCCTATCTTTTGATACTCAACATAATTGAAGGTATATTTACAAAGACTCAAATTCAACATTTGAACATCATTTCTTTTTGTTTAAGACACTACATGTACACAGTGGGGTATTATTATTAAAACAAAAAACACAAGACCATCGGACTTGTCTGATCTTTAGTTTACTGGCCCACCACTAAAATTACTGGCTTCGGGCTTGCAGTCCAGTGTCACATTCAAGCCCTGTTTGCTACTATTGGTAACATTTTTGTATATGAATTGACTTAACAGTTGAAACCAGTCAACTGCACAGGTTTTGTATGGTGGCGCAACTGTACACAGAATTAGCTGTGTGAATGGTGTACATTATGTGTATGCTGTATACATGCATTCACCACATGATATCATATTGCAAGCTGGCATAGTTTATCGCATAAAGCCACAGTACATGTAGATATAATAATGGTTAGGTAGTAAGAGGGTTGACTGTGTCTGTGTATGCATTCACCACAAGATATCATATAGCTAGCTTGCACAGTTTATTGTTCAAAGCCACAGTAGATAATAACGAACGATCAGATAGTAGGAGGGTTGACCATGTACTGTGTAGTATGCAAATCGTATTGCAGGCTGGCATAGTTTTATCATTTAACACTACAGTGGATTAAACTGAAGGTTTAAGATTAAATTGTACTCCACTTACTTTCTAATGTGTTCGTTTTCTTTGAGATAAAGCTCTGTCCTCCGATTCAACCCGGAGGAATTTTTGTACGAATCGATTTCTCTTCTGACTGATCCCAGGAGGTCCTCCCGTTCCCGGCACGCTGCAATATTGGCTTGGGTCTTCTTGAACTCGTGATGGTAGTCTTGCAGGATGTCTCGATGACGCTGGAGGATGTGTAAGAGAGCTGCGCTGGGAGAGGTGGAGGAGACTTTGGTGGCATAGTCTGCCATTCTGTCATTGATGTCGGACAACTGAATCAAAATTGAACAAACAGTTTTGAATGGAGAAATCATAACAGTTGATTGAAGTGGTTGTACAAAATGGAAACAAAGCTAATTTGTGTGCATTTGACTCTTCCTTTGATCAGAGTGTTTCTCAATCAATCAATCAATTTAATCAATCAATCTTATAAAGCGCCTAAATCAAAGGTTTGCTCAAAGGCACTGAGTGACTGAAGAAATAAATAAATAAATTATTGAGGCATCAAGGCCAAGACAAGCCATTGCCTCTCAAAGTGTAGTTCCAGGCATGGGCATATTGGGACTCTTTGGTTAAAGGGGGGCAGATGGGTTGTTTTTCCCGAAAACTTAAACAGATGAAAACAAAAGTACCAATGAGAAGTAGTTATAAATGATAAAAATCTCTTTTGGAAGGAGTGTTGGCTCTGCAAAGAGCCGGTGTGGTAGTATGCCGAGTAGTATGTTGTGCTCGTCTTCAGGAGCATGCTGGACTGCTGATGATGATGTGGTTTAAGTAGAGCTAGAGGGATGCACATTTGGGTGGGAAGTATCCAAGCTGTTCTTGATTGGTGAAGCATGGGAGTTCACTGCTGGCTGGATGTGTGTGCGCTGGAGATTGTCAGTGTTGTGGTGTTCTTGCTGTGCCCCAAAAAGTTCCCACTGTTTTGCCCAAAATTTGGGAGGGTAGTTGCACCCCCACAGTCCCCCCAGTATGCCTATGGTTCAGAGCATAATTGTTTTCATTCCTGGTGTTAAACCGAAGCAGATATTTTCTTGAGGCTTACCCTTATTAGTAACCTCTCGATCTCCAGTGCCATGGTATCAAACATCCTCTCACTGTTTGACGCATTCAACAGAGGTGAAGTGTCTGATGAACTAGGAGAATAAACACAAACATTATTAGTCATTTTATTATTATTGCTAATATTACTATATTTTTCTAGTAAATAATAACAGGCATTTGTGGTGTGCCATGTCTGTCAGAAAGACAAACCAGCTCTGCTTTTGACGTACTTTAAGTAAGTTTTGAAGCTGGAGAGAGTGTCTACTAGTCTGAGGTAGTAAAGAAATTAGACCCAGTAACTGGGGCGCTGTACTCCTTTTTTCGAAATTTTGACATCATCGGTCGTACTAGCACCCCAGGTTATTATTGTATGTGACCAAACTCTCAGCATGGTCGACGGGGGCCCTGCCTCAAACCGCGTAATCGTCACAGTCGAGGCAGGGCACCCGTGGACCATGCTGAGAGTCAGATCATGGTATGGACATACAATAATAACCTGGGGCGCTAGTACGACCGATGTCAAAATTTCGAAAAAGGAGTACAGCGCCCCAGTTACTGGGTCTATAATGAAATCATAATGGGACTCTCAAAAGTGACCTGCGCTGTGACCCGTTGGCCTGAAGATATCTACAGTATGTAAGTTTTGGATGTGGGAGGAAATTCCCCAAATAGGGGACAAAACATGCAATCATGTAGGGACCAATTCACATGCATGGCTCTGGTCCGGGAATCAAACTAGCACACTGGGGTCCATAGACTAGAGGTGAATGGCAGTTAAGAAACCATTGAACCATTGACCATTGTAAACAAGTTGTAAATATTTTGTTTCCAGAGACACACAATGAACTTCATTTACCTGTTAATGTCCCTCTCATTGTGGGTGCTGAAACTTGTTCCAAGTTTACTGAATGACACCAACTTCAAATCTATTTCATTCTCAACTTGTCTGGCTTGCTTTCGCAGGTCTGGATGAGGGAAAGATTAAAAGTATTATAATTGACCCTCGATCTAGCCCTGGTAGGACGTCAGTCAGTGCCACTGCACTGACGTCCTGAGTATAAAGATCCTTTACAATACGAACACAATTTTAGGTACACATTTTTCATATTTTTACCTGATCTGAGAAGCTGAAACTCCATTCATATATTCTTGGTGTCCATAAGTACACTTTTTATGAATTCACAACTAACAAATACATCCATGATGACATTATTTCCGAAAATAAGTCCGAGTTGTGCACTAGTGATGTGACCATCGTGTACCAATTGACTGTTAAGGCTCATGTGCGCATGCTCGATATGCATAGCATCTACAAAGAACGCGCATGCGCGTAAGCATTCTCAAGCGGTTCACAAGCTGTCAGTTTAGACTGTTGCAACGAAATGCGTCAATTTCCATTTTATTTTCACGATAATGTCATCCAAGGATAAAATTTACAATTCTGAATAGAGCAGGCGTAAAGTTCAGGACACAAAGAATATGCGAGTCAAGTTTCAGCTTCCTCAAAAATGTAAAAATATGAAAAAATGTTATCATAAATTTGTTCGCAATGGCAGATCACCTTTACACCCTGGACTCTGTCGCGTTGTATGCAATGGAGGAGTCCAACCTGGGCTAACCCTCGATCCTACTGTCTGACCATGCAATATCATCCACTGTAATTTTGACGGATAGATGCACTATGAATGAAAGCCTGCAATAAGTTATGATCATGTGGTGATTGCATCTACACAGTACAGTCAACCCTCCTAGTCAGTCAGTCCTACTGTCTGACCATTCAATACCATCCCCCTTGTTGTGATAGGCAAAATTTTAGAATGTCAGACAACTCGACAGTCTGACAACTCGACGGGTCAGACAACTCGTCCGGTCGGACAACTCGACAGCTTTACAACTCGCCAGTGAGACAACTCGACGGAGTGCCAAGACAAGTCGACAGGTGAAGTCGACGGGTGATTTGGCGTGCTTTTTCGCAGTCGTAAACAATAACTGTTTCGGTTCAACTTGACATTGGTTAATCACTAGCCATTGACAGAAACAGTTATTGGTTACGACCGCCAAAACGGAACGCACCCCAGATCTCAGTTACTGACAAAGTGACATACTGACAATGTTTACACAAAATATTTGCGTGAACTTTAAACATTAACAAGTATGCGATCCGTTGGCCGTCCTTTTATGAATGACAGGAATGTCCCGAAGATTTAATTTTATTTTCTTTATTCACTTCTTCACTAGCACAACACTACAAAAAGAAAAATACTGGGTAGTAAAGAATTAAATATATTTAAATTTGAAATACACATTCTTTAAACAGACGTCCATATTGAATTCAATTAGTCTGCCAATCGATTGGAACTGCACAAAAAATATTATTCGAGTCATGCTTTGCCAAATCTCCGGGAAATATAATAATACTGCCTCCAACCGCCATGCCAGTGAAAGAAGTTCATGTAATTATTTTCCCTGTTTATATATTCCTGTGTAATATTATAAGCTGCCGTAAAGGCAAAGAAAATAAAAACAGAGCAATTACAGCGTGTCCCCGCCCCCCTCCACCGCCCCCGCACCAGGATTTGAACTCCATCCGTCGAGTTGTCTGATCAAAAGTCGACTTGTCTGACAGTTTTACGAACCAGCCGTCGAGTTGTCCGACCGGACGAGTTGTCTGACCCGTCGAGTTGTCAGACTGTCGAGTTGTCGAACCGTCGAGTTGTCTGAACACCAAATTTAAAACAGTAAAACTAAAAAGTGCGTCACGCACAGAAACAAGATCAAGTAACTATACCTTGACAACAGTTTTGACACCCTATAAACATTCAGTATACAAGATTAAAGCCTCATTATTTTTCTGGCAAATTATTGTTGAAATAAAAGACACCAGAGAATGGTAAATGACAACTTAAGTTCCAACGTGTCCTTACCTTCCCACATATTGCCCGTCGCCATTTTGTGATGTATTTACATTTGCTGCCCTCTCGTGCTAAGTTTTATCCAGTTTACCAATGGCTCATTGCTATACTCACCATAGACATGGCCCAATTTCATAAAGCCTGTAAGCACAAAAACTTGCTAAGCACAGACAAATCTTGCTTAGCACAAACAGGTAACCAGCCAACATTCCATAAAGTTTACACTGTTGTGACTGGTGCCCCTCTCATTTTTTGCTTAGCAAAGAAATTTGCTAAGCATTATTTTCTGCTAAACAGCTTTATGAAATTGGGCCCAGCTGGTCCGCTGTCCTTATCCGCATGGATAAGGACAGGCACCGGTCTAGTAATCCGGTGCTTCTATTGGACAGACATGCACCAAGACTAGGGCTGCGCTGGATGGAGGGTAGCCCGAACATCTGACGTCACACTTCGAGGCTCGTGGGATGCGAGGTCAGGTTTCCTCAAAGCCGGTCTCTGGCGTAAAACACTAGCCTCGAAGTGTGACGTCAGATGTTCGGGCTATACTCACCACCCCAAAGTGGGTGCGTTCAATGCTTCCCGCGCCCGGCGGGTCGACCCCGGTGTGCTCATCCAGTTGAGCCCCTGATGACATGGGCGAACGCCAACCTCCCCCATACACCGATGCATCTTGGGACAGCCGATCGGAACCAGTTTCTTTGTGTGCATTACGTCTGAAACTGTTCGTTGATTTACGACAAGATCGTAATAATAATTATTCACAAGGTAAAACTGCAACGTTTCAAACCCACCGTGATACAAAAGGTACCCGGCTTCGAATAAAAAAATACTTATTGCCAGTACGCCTACTGCTTATTGCTCAAAAAAATGTTGTTTTATAATTGGAGAAATGTGTGTCAAACTTCCTAAGTATGTCCCGCTGAATTACAAACAAAATGGTGGCAATTGAGAAAAATTTTCGCCGTGACGTCATTGAACCAAGGTCAGCCCCAAGTAATTACCCCGCTCCACAAGAAGCGCACTTGGGTCTGACGACCCGAGTGAGCCACAGCAATGACGTCAAAGCTAATCGAACGCACTGGGTCGACCCGGGGAAGATAATCGAACGAACCCACTGCTTGCACTTCATAATCTGGCAGCTGTTCCTGAGCCAACATAATGGTGCCCAATGGGTCCCATAAGGGTTGGCCCAGATAACCCGTTAGGGATACATCTGGGGCCCATTTGGGTTATCCCATATGGGCATTACCTGGGATCCGTATGGGCATTCTGGGCCAAAATGAGGGTCCCATGTAGGTAGCGTACATATGGTGCCAGCCTAGATAGCCTTTTAACATATTCAAGTAATTATTTAATGTTAATGATAAGTCTAATTATACCACAAAATACAAACTATATTACTCATATGGCGTATAAGTATATACCTTTCCCTACTTGGCATGTATTATAGTCCACAAACTGAAGACCTACAGTCATGGTTAACAGTTTTTTAATTAAAATGTCATTATTTGAATTAGCTTGTTTGAAATGAAAGCGTCTAATTGTAAATTTTATGCATGTATTTTTCTTATAGACGACTATCTTACAAAAAGTACAAAAACAACTTTACAGAGCTAAATTTCACTAAATTGTTTTTAAAAATTATCAAAAACACACTACTTCAATGCCCTGTCCCATAAATTTGCATATTCAGTTCAGTTCAGGTACACATTTATTTCCATACTTCTATGTAGAAAAACGATAAGTACATGTAATTATGGAGTAAAGCAAAACAAAATAACAATAAGTAGCAATACGCAGGATAATGTAATAAATAGAGTATGGGGCTGTTTTGATAAGCAGAAGTTTGTAGAAAACAGCCAGACACATACAAACAAACAAACAAACGAAAAACAAGCAGACAGACACGAAAACAGAAGGACAGAAAAACACTGGACAAAAACAGCTATACTGACACAAGATACATAATGTGATTCAGACGGATAATGCAACGAATTCATAATTAGCAAAAGAATGGCAGAACAGTTCAAACAGAAGCAATACAAAATAATTAGGTATTAAGAGGTAAACGTGGTCGAATTACTTAGGAGGGGAAGCTAAGATGCATATCGGGAGATAAAGTCACGTTTAAAAGAATACTTTAAAAGACTCAAGGACCGGTGAGACCTTATGCGCTCATCTATGGCATTCCACACACGAGGACCGAGGAAGCGGATCGTGTTCATAGAATATTGCCAATATATGGGTTTGCCCACTGGTCTTACCCATATCGTACCCATATGGGTCTTTGCATATTCTAACCCCAAAGTTTGCTTAGGTCGTGCTTATAGGATAACCAAATGAACCTTTTCATATCAATGCACACAAGGGATTGCTTAAAGGTAATTCCTAATTCTTATGTGGTCCTTTCCATAAATGTTTCATCCAAGTTTGTCTGGAGGAAATAACAAAATCAATTGGAAGGGTCATAAACCCTTGGGCTTGCTAAACTAGACAATTCTATTCTAAACTATAATATTAACCCCGTAATGGCCGAGGTCTTTCTTTGCCCATCAGGTCTTTTTAATACCACCCATATGAGCCTTCCTGCCAGTATGGGATTGTCCATATTTTTCCATATTTGGTCTTTTGAATCTTCAGCCCATCTGGGAATTAAATGCCCATGTTTTCCCATATGATAACCACACGGGACAATGCATATTTTGCCCATATGGGCTAGCCCATGTTTTCCCCACATGAAACCCATATGGACCTCTTCATATTCTGCCCATTATGGGATTGTCCATGTTTTCCCCATCTGATACCCATATGGGCCAATTCATTTTGTGCCCATATGGGGCAATCCCTTGTTTTCCCCATATAATACACATATGGGAAACTGCATATTTTGCCCATAAGCACCAGCTTTGCAAGCTTTAACATTTTATTAGCTGCTTTAGGCTTCGAGCCTCGTTTTACCAGCTTAGAAGGAAGACAGGTTGGACGACACATATTCAATCGTAAGTAAATTCTTTTAAATCAATTAATTATTTCAAGAAGTCTCTCATAGAAAAACCATTGTTACGCAGTAGCTTTAATTACAAATCTTGGACAACTTGTGCGGAATAAGAAAGACAATTTGAAGTTTATACTTGGTAGTATCGTTGGATTTTTTTTTCATTGATCAAAAGAGAAAAGTTATCTCCTTATGAAGTTTAGTGTAATTTAAAAGGTATTTAATTGAATGTCGAAGTGTATCATGTGTTTTGTGGCCTAAATTACGGCAGAAGTTTGGCTAATGAAATTTTCAGATGGCCCGTACAGACGAATGAAGTACTGACGCTAGAGGGCAAGTTTCAGTGGTGGCCCCGCAGTTTGAAGCGAGTGGAAATCGTCGCAGGACGAAGTCGTGGATTGAGATGTTAATCAAGGCAGGAGCGCCGAATGTATGGTGAAAGCTAGGTGTATAAAAACCTTTTCGCCTTGGTTGTTTTAATATGAGGTGAATTCTCTACAGTGGAACACTAAAGTTAAACTTCGTGTTGAAGTACAGTGTTAGTGATGGTGATCTGGTAGTAATAGTTTAAAGTGAAGTTTGTTTGTGAACGAAAGTTCGAAACTGCTATTAGTAAAACTGAATGACGAAGAAGTATATAACCCATTGTCGCTTTTCCTCAAACAGTGATTAGTTTTTTTTTTTTTTTTAATATAACTGAATCACCATTTTGGTCTTGAATGGTACATAGTGGAGTTTCTAATAAATAATTTTTGGGTTCCCAGTTGGGAACCAAATTTAGATTTTGATCAGTTGTTCTAATCGAACTTACCTCACGCTTGAGACATTATTAATTGTGGGAGTTATTAGTGCATATTGATGTATATTGCTGTAAATTGTTTAAGAATAAATTAATAGTGTAAAGTGAGAAAATCTCTCTGAGTTTTATTCAGTGTATTGTGGAATACTAGAAGAGACTAGGTTTGTTCTTAAATTATTTATTAAAAACTCCACTATGTACCATTCAAGACCAAAATAGTGATTCAGTTATATTTATTATAAATTGCAGCAAGGCCCTGTTGCAGCAAGGCCCTGTTGCAGCAAGGCCCACGCCGATGCACACGTTGCATAGTAAAAAGTAAAAAGTTAAATAGTTACTTAGTTTCTAAGTTTCTAAGTGGTCTTTGCGTGGCTCGAACCCCTCACCCTTCACCCTTCGTCTTCTACTCCGTCCTGCTCCCTTTTGCCCCAAGTTAGTGCCCACCTCCGCCCTGTTGCAGCAAGGCCCACGCCGATGCACACGTTGCATAGTAAAAAGTTAAAAGTTAAATAGTTACTTAGTTTCCAAGTTTCTAAGTGGTCTTTGCGTGGCTCGAACCCCTCACCCCTTCTACTCCGTCCTGCTCCCTTTTGCCCACCTCCACCCTTTTTTCATTTCAATAAGTATCCATGCCAATGAGTAAAATTATAAAACATGTTAAAAGAAATGTTGTTTTGACTGAGCCCACTCGGATTCGAACCGGGGACTTACGATATGCGCAACCATCACCTATTCTGTTGGGCTAACTGTTCTGCTCAGAATTCACACTTGTATTTTAAACATATACATAAATAAGTGGGGTTTTTTCTTAGAGGTTAAAAGAAATCGCTTTTTTATCCCACTGGGATTCGAACCACGGACTTGCGATGCGCTCTACCAACATCTAACCAGTTGCACTACTGTCCTGGTCAAAGGAACAGCTTTTCTTTTCTTTGGCTATACAATCTTTAATCACCTCCGGGTGCGTTAATGTGTGACACAGGCCTAGACGGGTGTTCTATCTGTACAGGTGTGGACTTTAATTTCAGGTTATTGTGTACATTCACATTAATGTGTTACTATGGCCCTCATTTATATTAACTGTTATCCTGCAATCAATGTAATTAACTGTACGATTCAGTGAAAATTATGCCCAGGTTGGTTTGTCACCGGTTTCTGTCAGACTCCAACAACTTTTTTCTAAGTTTGGTAAATCACTGAAGTTCTAACAACACTTGCTCCCACCCAACAGAAATAATAATCTCAGAAATGCTAACAAACTTTGCTCAATCAAGTGTAGAACCAACAGGTATAAAAACAGCCCGCTTCCTTCTCTAACCACACTTCTCAACAGTTGAATCTTTTACTACTTGTTTTTTAATGGAACTGGAATCCAAGGTTTTGTTGTATATTGTACATAATCTTTTAAACATTTTTTTTTCTGTAAACACTTCCCTTTTTAATGTTTTTATTTTAATTTTGTTCTTGTTGTAGGCCTATGTCTTTTAAACTCAATTCAGCCCTTGGGTTGCGATGTTTGGATTTTTAATAAACCAATAATAATAATAATAATATATGGAGCGATCGCCACGTTTGATGTCGACTTGTTTCAATAGATAGGTCCAGGTAGACGCCTTGAGTTATTGCCAAACAGATTGTAAAATACTTGAATATTAGATAGCTATTTTTCATGTGAAAATGGTCGAGGGAGTTATCGATTCAAGGTAGCCTGCTGGACAGAAAAAAAAATGCCGTCAACGATGCAGTTTTAAAATAATGCAATATAGTTTTTGACGGGACCCTCCATTATCTCACTTGTCATGTGGCCCTATATTATTATACAGGACTCTTCCTCTGTGCTGCACACTGTATTATAGTGTATATAATACGAAAGTGAGAGTCCGCCAGGGTTAGTTTGTCAAGTACAAACACTAATGCATACATTTTGTGCGCGGCATTCGCCACGAGTTTTTGAAACACATCATCTGTCAAAATTCGTTTACTTATTTCGGGTCTTTCGGTGAAAATTGGGCTAGGCCTATGCAATTTTCATTAAACACTTCTGGGGTGCGTGTGTGAAGTAGGCTAGACGTCAAGAAGATGTCCACTCCCAGTGTGCCGTTCTGTCTGAAATAAGGACTCACTACACTGGCACTATTGCTGATTGTTTGTCTTTTGATCAGATGCCGAAATGTAGGCTGAGGCTGCTATGGCTTTAATAAATGGTCAACTCGTCGCTGTGGCGCTTTTGACCTGCACACAAACACACACCCAGTACACCCATCCTTACGGATCCGGCTTGTGGGGTCCCTTCTCTGAAGAATTCCCCTGTGGGGTCCAAGAATTGAACAAAGAATTCCCTTGTGGGGTCCATTGTTCTGTTGTGTTTTGGACCCCCCCCCCCAAAAAAAAAATGGGTATCCCACTTCCAGCATGTGGGGCTCATAATACAGTTGTTGTGTTCATTGACTGCAAGTAGAACAGACTCCACTAGTATTACACTCCTCACAAAAGTAATACTCGTGTCAGTTAATTGGCACTACCCTGGCTTCATCGTGCGATCTGCAGTTTCATAAAGCTGTTATGCAAAAAAATACAGCTTAGGAAATTTCTATGCTAAGCCAAAATGATTGGGGCACTCACAGTCAAAACAATAATTATAAACTATATGGAATTTTTGCTGGTAACCAGTTTCTGCTAAGCAATATTTGTCTGTGCTTAGCAATTTGTTGTGCTTACATGCTTTTGAAAATGGGTCCAGGTGTGCAATCACCACTGTTGGTTTTGAGTTTTTTTTTAATGGCCAGATGCTGAGGATTTGGCTGACGGGTGCATGTGCTGGAATCCTCTCCCCATTTGTATTGCTTCTTTTTAATACTATTTGTAGTATTATAAGTTGTTAGTAGTTTCTTTACGTTTTTAGTAGTTTCTCCACCTTTATTTTTTAGGGTTTCATGGATTTCCTGTTTATGTGTACAGTTGTTTGATAATTGTAATGGCTTGTTTTTCATCTTTATATCTGTAAAGCGCCTTGAACGTCTTTTTAGGCGGATTTTGGCGCTAAATAAATGCCTTTAATAAGAACATACTCCACTATGTTCACTCCTCACAAAACCCGTCCACAGAGTAACTAAACATCAACGGAAATTCTAATCTTCAGATTCTATTCATGAAGAGTCTAGCTTGATCAAGATTTTTTTAAAATAGAATTTCCGCTTCATAAATTACCGATTAAAGTCATATCAAACGTTGGGGGCTCATATTTGAGAACGGATTCTGTAAGGGGTTTAATTGTTGAGTCTGTTCTTGCAATACACACGCTGACTACAAGAACAGACTCAACAATTAAACCCCTTGCAGAACCCGTTCTCAAAGTATTTAAACATCAACGAAAGTTCTTAATGTAGATAATAGACAATAACGCCAACCTGTAAGAATTTCACTTCAAAAGGTGGTAGCATTGCTGAAAATCTGGTGCGGTTAAGTCCATGCCAGAAGAATAATCTGTAATTGGAAAACAAATCTGAAACACAATCTGAGAACTGTTTCATGCACAAATGTTTGTCAGATTGAAATGTTTTTTGAATCCCTCTCTCTAAACCACACTCTTTTGAAGGGAATCTGTTCTCAAAATAGTGTACATGACATTATCAACAGCTGTTAATAAGTATACATTAAGAGGAGCAATTATGGTTGTGTCTTGCTCAAGGACACACATGTCATGACAGGGATTCAAACCTATACTCTGACTGAGCCACTGGAGTCGGGTTCACCAGACCTTGTCTAAAAGCAAAACACCTGTCCTATTAACTATAAGAGTATTTGCTTTAACTTAATTGTTGTCTGAAGTACATGCTATAACACTGGCTCTTCAAAAACTGAAGCCATATCCATTGTTTATATGCTGCCTGTTATCTGATTGTAGTATAAAGTACAAGTGTAAACGCCTACGTTAATTAGAGTGAAATTAAAATGATTCCATCTGTAGTGCTTTGGAATGAATTTAAAGAAGGAAATAAGTTTTCTACCCATTTGCAAATTAACCTTTGATAAATACTGTGAAATTTGATTTCAGAACTTAAATGTCCCGAGGGCTCAGAGTACGACCCATGTGGTAGTGCTTGTCAAAACTCATGCGCAATGCCGACCTTGGAAGACATGTACAACGAGACGTGCGTTGAGTCCTGCCGCCGAAGGAGGGCGCTGCATTAACCCGTCCGAATGCGGGTGCATTTTGCCAAATGGATTTTACCTGAAGGTAATTTCAGAGAGTGTGTAGATTTTAAGGGTATCAACTTTTTCATTTAAAAAATCTGAGAAAACTGAATAAATAAATTATTTATTTGGTCCATATCAGTTCACTTTGACCATTTTTCAGTTGGCTCTTTGCCAGGTCAATCACTTCTTCAAGTTAAAATTTGTTTACCACCAAGCGTGTCTTTAAAAACTTAATTTACACGTACCTAAGATAACTTAAACACAGAAATTCAGTTGTAACAATCTTAATGGTAGTCTTCAAAAATGTAATTATTAATGTAGGGATATTGCACAATGTCACTATAATATGGACAACATAAGTATTTGTTATATACTTTGGGCAATTATATATTTTCCAAACAAGTTTTTTGGAGGTCATTGAGAATTAGTATTCATTATTATTATTATTATTTTAAAAAAAAATTGGGGGGGGTAACTCTCCTACCGTCTTACCATTCAATATCTTCTGCTGGTTTTGAATGATAGATAAATCATGCACTCTGCAATCTGATAAAATGTTGTAAAATTCATCTACACAGTACACACATTTCAAATTGTGAAATATTTTTATGCAACATGGCCCCTTTGAAAATAACTTTGATTGAGTCAGCTACTGTGTATATACACGTTTAAACAAATCAATAATTAAATAGGCAAATAGTTCAGTGCGAAGTTATACCACCATACATAACCAGTGCAGTTGAGGTTTCAAATACTTGGTCAACACGCTGGAAAATATTACCAGTCAATTGCCATCAAAACGACTGCTAAATTAAATTTGCTGTAACCAGGGAGGTGATGTCTGGGTGGACGACGTCTGCTCCAGAAGATGTCACTGCAACGGGAGCCAAGCTGTGTGTGAGGACTACAGCTGTCACCCCATGGGGGAATGTGGCATAGTTAACGGCCACAGGGGCTGCTTCTGCAGGAATGGTTTCTTTGGCGATGGCGTTGACAATAGACCTTATGCATTGACGTCACCAAGCCGCCATCTTAGAGGTAAACTGATGATGAAACAATGGAAACGCGCTGATTTGTACGCGCGGCGCACAGGACTGGCCAATGAACGGCTTCCTTTTGACCTCTAGACGAGGGCGCCCTACTCAAATGACGTCATATGCATGGTCTATAATTGTACAAGAGGTAAGGAAGCTCTAACAACCTAGTTTGTAATAAAGCAAGTAAACAGAGTATTTTCCCAGCAATTTTTACTTTTATTCATTCATTTAATGCAATTTTCCTCTGCAGTTGAAACGGTCATTCAAAATAATTTGGAAGACCAGATGCAAGCTGCAAAAAGCTGCTGTGATTTTGAATGCTGTTCTAGTGAATTGTTAAATTGAAAAATACATTTTTCCTTGTATGACACAAAAGGAGCTTTCAATTTCATGCAAAATAGAATAATGCGTTGATTGAATATGCTGCTTATTTACTGAAAATTACCCTGAATAAGTTCAAGGTTTGTATGGTGAAGGTACGGTAAGATGGAGGTATTTGCTGATACTGTAGAAATATTTTTTAGTAATAGTGTGTGTAGGCCTGAAATATACTGGTGGTTGACTCGACATTTTGAAAACTTGTCGCTGAGCATTCTCCTAATTACAAATGTTGAGTAAACTCCTGGTTATTTTCAGGACCATAAATACTAACAAACCAATATTTAATGCTTGGTTTTACAGATTCTTTCATATTATTTGTTAGCAAGATTGTTATTTCCTTATGTGAAACTATTCAGGAAAACCGACCCCCTCCCCCTGCACTTAACGAAAACAACCAAACAAAAACTAATAAACAAACAACAACATTGACCAGGGAGTGTAAACCAAAGTGTTTAAAAGAACTTTTTTATTTTGACTTTATTTCTGGTGATGAACTTAAGTTGTTGAATAAACTTGCACTTTTGAATGGAAGATGATGAGAAGGGATCAGTAGTGGGATGAAAAAGCCCAAACAGGGAAGATACTGCAATTCTAATCTACTACATGATGGCTTTGGTATAGGGTGGGATTGGCATCAGGGCTTTTCCACTCAAGGCAACTATAGGAAACTTGGAGGCTGGCAGCGAACTGCCCAGCATGCAAAAGGAACACTTTGGAGAACTTGAGACATTTTCCTGATGATATCATGAATTTGTTTTTCTTGGAGATCTTTGGGTATGAAAACCAAAAATCCTCATAAGTGTTTTCCTAACATCTTGTCCACTTGCCTGAAGAAACTGTTGTATAAAGAGTATCATTTTCTCAACAGCACCCGGGGTTTGTAATGCTTGGGGGGGGGGGGGGGGATCCACACTACATCACATTTGACGGTCGCAAGTTCAACTTCCAAGGAGAATGCGACTACACCCTGGTTGAGGTGTGTCACAATGATTCACTGGTAGACCTGCCCATCTTTGAGATCAGCTAATATAAAGCGGGAGCCCGACGACAAAGTGACGTATACCAACGAACTGAGACTCGATTTGTATGGACGGGTAAGTGGAGTAAAACATTCAATTCAGATACTGAACTATCATATACTGAGCGCTTTGAGACACCCATCGGGAGTATAAAGCGCTATATAAGAACTGCGTATTATTATTATTATTATTATTATGACCATCTCCCCGATTGTAGCCCTTGATGTTGTATTTGTATCTTGTATACAGCTTTGTCACGATGCAGCCAAGTTTTTTTATTTTCATCTCATTCAATACAAGTATTTGAATCTTGACAAGAAATAACCTGTTTCTTTTTTGAGAATTTACAATTGGGACTATTGTTAACGCTAAGAACAAGACAAAGATGGCCAATGTGTAACAAAGATCTGTTGCATTGGACACTTTTATTCAATGATATCTCAATTCTCTGTATTGGTTTATGCACAGGCTTTAATGCCTCATGAATTTTGCCAATGTTTACAACATCAGTTTTAATTGGTTGATATCTATTTTGAGTATGTCATATTTGTACAAACTAAAAATATCTGTTGCTTCATAATTTCTCTTCTGATCCCATCAGGTTATCAAATTGACCCAACATGGGGTTGTTAGCATCGATGAAGTGGTTGTCAAACTACCACTTCTGTCAGCAGAGGGCGTCAACAATGGTACACTGGAAAGGAAACGGTAGGTTTAAAAAACATGCAGTTCATACATACATAAAGATCGTAATTTCTTCAAATTCTACTTCGGTATTTTGATAATTGATTTTGTTGATGTTGAGTGTTGGGATGGATGATCTAGTGCAGCGGACTCAGTTCTTGTGCTGTCAGAGTGTTGGTTCGTGTCCTGGTCATGGCACTTGTGTCCCCAAGCAAGACACTTATAACCACAGTTTCTTCGTCCTTCAGATGGAACATTAAGTCATAGTCCCTGTGTGTTTTGATTACAAAGAAAAGAAAAACAGTACACTTCTTGTTAAGAGAAAAGGAATTTCTCCAGTGTTTCTGGCATGGTCCCTGCAGATTATGTAGCATCACCTTGTGTCGCTATTTCAAGATGCAATTCAAATGTTATAGCTTTGCTAACCTGTTGAAAAATGATGAGTGCTTTATTGAGACACCCCTTGGATGTGATCAAGTGGCTTATACAAATTGTGTATTATACTTATTATTAAAAAATTGTTATTCTATGTAAACCTGTCAGCGTACAGTTGATTGTAATTGCCCTGCGAGCGACTCATGTCAAATATTTTGAATAAACCATCAAGTATAATACCAGTGGAGTAGCAACAGGTTTAGGGAAAAGGGAGTAGGGGGACCAGGGGGGTTTTGAAGTTCCCATCGACCCAAATCTTTCCTTTCCCCAAAATATTTGATTTCAATAATTTACGAAGGATGATAAACGTCTCTGCTAACTCATTTCAATTGGTAGGGATTCATTTCAAATATAATTTTGCTTTGTAGATCTTGTCGACCAGATTCGGTTTGTCCATTCGTTGGGATGGAAGGTACACGGTTGCCATAACGGTGCCTCCAGCTTACGACAGTGCACTGTGTGGTCTGTGTGGAAACTATGATACAATCAAAGATAATGACTTCATCTTGTCAGATGGGTCAATGGTAAGTGAATTATTCAGCCACACTGTAAGCAGTCTTTCACTAACAGGATCGGCCATTTTGTAGAACCAAATGTTTACTCCACAAAATAGCAGACCGTGTTAGTGTATGAAATAATAAGGAAAATCACACAATTTTGAGGGATATTTGTGTGGATTGTCCTATTGATCTTCTTTTAAAACATCTTTCCAACCTTATTAATTTCATTACAACCGCTTTTATAGCCCAAAGTGATCAACCCAAAGGCATTATGTCCTTTTAAAGGGTGTGTACACCATTGGTAAGAATGAAAATATAAATGTTCACAGATTTGCACATAATTTACATGGTATAAAGATGGTCATGGTGGAAAACTTCCCTTGAAATAGTTTTGCTTGAAATGCCATAGTTTTTTGGAAATGAGTAAAATAATAGTTGTTATCCTGCAGGATAAATTCCGTATTTAATCATTCTTTATTCATTAAAAACAATCGATAAAAGAATGTACACACAACTCAGGTCACGGTTTTGACTAAAAGCCAATATAAAAAGTACAGTACGTACACAGCAAAAAAGTATTATACACTGCTAAAAAACATCATGGTAGGGGACCAGACTATCGTTTAAGGTAGGGGCAATTTTCCCAAACAGCGTTATGCCGTGCATTCCAGATTGTGTAGCTGTGTTTGAAAATAAGTTAAAACACATAAGGGGGTTTCTCACTGTTTTCTCATGACTCCGAAGACCGATTTAGCTTAAACTTTCACAGGTTTGTTATTGCATGTATATGTTGGGTCACATCAAGTTTGGATACAGGTCTTTGGCAATTATCAATGTTGTACACACCCTTTAAGCAATTGAAAAAAAAAATACTTCTTAGAGACTCTTCCTTTATGTATGGTCATCATACACCAAACATGACAACTATTGCTCTGTTTGTTGGGGTGTTTGTTTGTTTTGTTTGTTTTGTTTGTTTTGTTTTGTTTTCTTGTGGATAGTGAGTTAATGTCTCTTGTGCTGCTGAAATTTTCCTTTTGCATACACTGCAGTTGGTTGCCTCTAAGTTGCCTTAAGAATTTCCCCGCATGACAAGGCCTTTAGATTTGTAAAAACCTTTATGGTATTTTCTTGGTGTTTTTCAGACACAGGATGATGCAACCCTGTTTGCTGATAGCTGGGTTGTCGACAAGGCAATATGTGATTTTGAGCCGGATGAGACGAATCCATGTCAGGCGTATGCAAACCTGACTGTAGGACAAGATTTATGCTTTGTTGTCAAACAGCCAAATGGTAAGCACATAAGAAAAAACAATAATGTATATTTGGTTGGCAGTAACACCATGTTTATTATCTACTTTGCTTTGTAGAACTTAAGAACTTGTTTAGGCCTAGATTATTGGAATTCGGGAGACTTCTCAGTTCTGAAAAGAACTCTCCTGCTTATTAACTACTACCTGGGCGGAAGGTAAATCGGCCGGGACTACTACTTTCGCTTAGTGGATCGAGGGGACTTCTCTTTATTAATTTCCATGCCGCGGAGTGAGTTCTTAATTGGTCTTTAGCCTGTTCTAGTCATCGTCAGGAGACAATAATGTCTGCAGTCTTAATTTCGTTAGTAAAACAATTAAATCTAACGTGGAAAAAAAAAATGTATTAAAAACATTCTGCCTTTTTGTCGTTCTTAGGTCCCTTTGCGGAATGCAATATACATCTAGACCCCAATATCTATTATGATGCATGTGTGTATGATGCATGTGCCACACTGCCAGACGTTGACGTCATCTGTGATGACAAAAGCCTTTATGCTGAAACCTGTTCTAAATACGGTTTCCCACCCTCAAACTGGAGGAGAGAAGATTTCTGTCGTAAGTTCAAACTGTATTTAACTTGTGTAGTTGTTTCCGTCTCCTTTGGTTGTTTTAGGAATTTGACAGCCTTAAAAGCATGGTATACCTTTGGTAAATGTCAAAGAATAGTATCCCTACTTTGTGTTTCTCAACATTTGCATAAAATAACAAACTTGTGAAAGTTCGGGCTCAATCGGTCATTGGAGTCACGAGAAAAAAAGTGGATAAATCCTTACAAGTTTTCATTATTTTCCAACAAGTGTCTGGCAAATAAAGGCACAGATTCTTCCATCATCTTGATTGACTCATAGTCCTTTCTCTATGATTGACTGAAGAAAGAAATTGTATTGCTCACTGCTTCTATTATGTGTTTGAAATTTAAACTAGGTGTTATTACAAGTCTTTATTATTATTATTATTATTATTATTATTGATATAAAGTAAATTTGAATTTGTGTGAAGTTTGTAATGTTTTTCCAGATTGATCCTGTTGATGTTCTTCTGTATTTGTTAAATAGTTGTTTTGTTTTTTCAATTGATTGCATTTTATTATTATTTGCGTGGCAATTTACTTTCGATTTCTCCAACTATTCAAAGTTCTTTTGAGATGCTTTCATCCTTTTTGTATAAGCAAATGTTGTACATGTACATTATTTTAGGTGTTGAAGTGTTGCTTAGATTTTTTTGTGAATTCATAATTCTGTTGTATTGAAATGTTTGCAGTAAATGTTAAAGATTGGAAAGACCATTTTGTGTGACCATTTCAAGACGGAGCAACGCGGTACTATTTTTATTGTGTGTGGCATATTGAATTCCGTGTGATTGCTTTAAGGCATAGGGTAAATTATAACCTAACCACTCCATTTCTGACATGAATTTACAGGGCATTGAGGCACTAGGTAACCTGCAGAGAGACTGTCCGTCTGAGTATGGAAAAACTTTGGATAAGGCGCATAAAGACCACTCAGCCCCATGGTTTGAATATCCAAGAAGGAAATGACTAATAACCTTTTGTTTTTGCCTTCTCCTTTTCCCACACAGTTATCCACTTTATAGTCTGCCCTTCATTGTATTAACTAATTATTTACCTCTCTTCTAACCTTCCATTTTGTCCTTTGTGTTCCCAACTTCTTGTGGTCAAGCTATCCCCTTCCCTTCATAACCACCCCCCCCTTTGTCTTCATAATCCCTGCTTACCCCTGCCTTCTCTGAATGCTTTCTGCTTTTCTCCCTCCACTCTCTCTATTCATGTATTTCCACTTGACTACTCTTGTAACTCTTGTCTGCTTGTCTGCTTGTATGTGTGTTGTGTGCTGTCATTCAGCCTTCGAGAAAGACTCTGCTAGGGTCGAAACGTCAGGCCACTAACTTATTTTTTGCAGGGTAAATTATAGTGCAAATGAAGTCATAGTTTTAATAAGATTTTTCTTTTTAATTATTGTAAAGAATGCTATAAAATGTGTTACTGTCAAATATAGGCCTGTATACCAAGCCCTTTATCCACTCAACTTACAAGAATTCCACTGGCGCCAGATAAAATTGCATATCGCATAAATCTTCTCACTTTCGAAGCTCTTCATATGGCCTATCACCTGACTATATATCTGATCTTCTCCATAAAAAATATTCCTGTTCGTCCTCTTCGATCTGCTGGCCAATCCCTATTGACGCAAACTACGTTTTCCACTAAATTATATGGTCAAAGAGCCTTCGAACTTCATTCGTTATGGAACGATTTACTTCTTCATATTCGCCAAGCTGGCTCTCTTCAGATTTCCAAGGGACTTTTAAAAACTCATTTGTTTAAATCTTTATTTTTGTAACTTGCTTTTATATATAGGCCCTATTCATTTCATTGTTTTATGTTTTGTGTTGCGCATAGAGGCTCCTGCATTATGCGCTATACAAATATATCTTGTTATTATATGACTGCAAAGCAAAATTAACATTTTTAGGTTCGATCACATAGGTTTCCAATATTATTTTCCATTAATGATCAAAATTTGACCTGCATGCTATATCAAGTAACCAGGTGAAATAACTCCTTATGTGATGAACAGTTTGTGTGACTCAGTTAGATAAGAGCATTGTTCCTTTCTTCCTCTGACTCCAACCTTTCTAATTTGACATCCCCGTTGCCACTTTCAGCACCCCAATGTCCCGGCGGTCAAATCTACTCACCGTGCGCTCCGGTGTGCCCAGAAACATGCGCCAGTCGTGACGTACAGGGCATGGCCAGGTGTGATTCGTGCCAGGAAGGCTGTGAGTGCCCGCCGGGATTCAAACTCGATGATCGGGAGTGTGTCCCTACCAGTCAGTGCGGCTGCACGGATAAGGGCTATTATTATTCGGTATGTACTAATCAGGGGATTAGGGTCATCATCAAGTTTCTCAGTCACTCTTCAGTCTCATGATGATGACCAGCAAAGCAAGCTAGCTAGTCGAACAATCTCACTCCATGGCAAGTCCCCCCCCCCCCCCCCCCCAATACACAAAGCAAAAGTAGCAGTCCTCGAATTTGTCAAATCTACCGTCAAGTTAGATATGCAACAGGACAAGTTCGTATCGGAACTAATAAGTCTCCCAAATTTTCCTAAACTACTCCACTATTGACAAATAGACTGACCAGTTTTCGAACAACAATCTACACAGCAAAGTCTATTTTTCATGGTGTTAACACAAACCAAATATACAGGTTTGAAATATACTTCACCAATTTACTTCATCTAGTACAGATGTTACTGGAAGAAACTTGATAGGGAGCCTTTTAGAATGAAATTTGTAACTATAATTTATAAGTAATTTTCTTGTAACTAGGCTACTGATCATGTACTTTGACTTTTTCGTTTGATAAAAAGATTATAGATCATAGAGTGATTTTTCTTTTGAAAAACCAACGAATTAATTAAACTATTTGAAGGGTCAGGTCAATGAAAACTCACTATCAACTTATATTTAACCTATAAACTCTAGCGAACAGTTATATTGAAGTCAAACCTTCATTAAATGATTACCACTCTTAGTTTATAGTTGAGTTAATCCATGGTTAATCTAACTCAGGGTTCACAGTAAACCTGGTAATTTACTTACTTAATTGTCACATACGGAAACTTTTTGTGAGTTCAATTAATACAACCGTTTCTGTGACAATACCATTTTAGAGGAAAACAGCTTTCATGCATTTATGTTGTAGTTCTTTTAGGGCAAATGTTAAGTGATTTTCCTGATTTGAATTCAGATCGGGGATGAATGGGTTCGTGAAAGTTGCACAGACGAGTGTATTTGTACAGATTTCCAGACAGTCCAATGCTGGCCCCTACAGTGTCATGAATATGCATCATGCGGTGTTGTAGACCGACACCGCATTTGCATATGCAACGAGGGTTACCTCGGCAATGGCATCAACTGCACAGAAATCAGAGGACCGACCACAGGTGAGATCCAAATGTGTTCATTCGTAAGTTTATTAATCACTTTGACCTTTGACCGCAATGTGAAGTTTAGAGAAAATCCACCGAGACATTCTGAACAGGTCCACGGTTTTTTTTACCAGCCAATCAGAAACACCCACATATTTTATGATCTTTGAAACGCTTTGATTGATTGGTCTATACAAGTCAGGTCAGATGATCTCGAAGTGACAAGGTGAGACAGCAGGGCTCATTCATCAAGTTATTGCTTATCCATCCATTGAGTGGGTATCTAAAGAACCCAGGCTGTGGTTAAAACCATTATCCGGAGGTCGATTGGTTTCAACACCGTTTCACCCTTTTGAGTACGTCAGTCGACGGCGATGACGACCAAAGGAAACAATATATAGCTTTCGTCTTTTCACTTCTTTTAATAGAATAACAATACCCCTGTTTAAGTATGGAAGGTCAGGGAAAGTATCTTTTGTGAAATACCCAGGCCGAAATGAAAGTCTACTTTTAATTTGAAGCATTTAAAAATTGATGTCTTAAGAGAAAGTGAGAAAATAGAATTAGCTGTTGCAAACTGCTTACCAACCAAAAGGACCTGCGGTATAACACTGACACTTTTGGCCAAGTTGCATCTTAACACATATGTATCCTTTCATTGATTTAAGATGGATATTGAACAGTCGACCTGCGGAATTGTCAACTTGTTTGTTTTCCTTTACAAAAAATAGCAATACAATAATTTTACCGTAATAATCATAGGTCGGCCCAATTCTAGTCAATACAATGTCCCATTTTTCACAAAGGTCAAATAGGAAGCATAGAATGGCGGGAGAAGTTTGACATATTTTCAAATTCAAAATGTATGCCTTTACACATCCTATGTTTAAAAATAAGCAATCTGCACCTTTAGGTTGAGTGTTCAGATCGTGCTGTAAAAAGCTTGAAGGGTTGTTTATCACTGTAGGACTGTTTTATTGAGCACAGACCTTTTCTTGTGAACGCTGCCTTAACTCTAGATAATTCAGTTTTCTACTTAAAAACTGATAATGATAGTAAGGGAAATATTGTGATAGGTAAATAGATTTGGTACCCGTAGCTATCGATGTAATCATACCGATTGTACATTTCACTCTTGTTTACACTTCTCAACTTTAAAATAGCAGGCCTATTCACAAAGACTTGAAAATGCAACCCTCTCCCTGGATTTCTCGTCAACGGCGCGGACATCAATTGATGATCCTCGAACTATTTGCCTTATTCAACAAAATGCACTCAATTGTCTCTTTATCCTGATTGATTGAACGTATTGCATACATTCTTGGAACGGTGCCACATTTATAGGAATACAAATTAGGAAAGATTTCTCGTATAACTGAAATCTTGATCTTACTAAGCATCAACTGGAGCTACACTCAATGCGAGATTAGAGATTGAAATGGGGATTTATTAGTCGTGTGTTTTGAGCTCAGCAGATGTAAGGACTTCATACAACTTTAGTTGAGTCTGGGGTACTGGTGATGGAGTATGGAAGCTTCTTCCAGTCTCTTGCCGTGTTTGAGAAAAATGACCTCTGATGGCAGGTTTTCTTGGATGATGGTATTTGGAGCGAGAGTAGGTTGTGGTTTCTATTAGTTAATGCTGATAAACGTTTTAGGTTAAATTCAAGATGCTCGCCCAACTGAGGTCTATACAGTTAAAATGATTTTGTGCAATGTGGCAAGCCGCTGAATTTAGCGTAATTTTTGGAGTGTTTAGAGTTGGAGTTCACTTAACATGGCGGTTACTGATCTTTCCTTCCGTTGTTTTGCATATTGAATCAGGCAGCTAGGCGTTGTACAGCTTCGACTTCCCTGGTGTTACAATTCGTGTGGGTCCAGACTGAACAGCAATATTAAATATTGGGACTAGATAAACTCCTTTAGGCCTGGTTTTTTTACTTTGCAAACGATAAATAATATTTTACAACTAGTAGGCCCTATTTTAGTCCCTTGGAATATTAAGATGAAGTACATGAATTTACGTGAGGATTAAGCTGCTAACTCTTAGTCAATCACGATCCCTGGTGTAGCGGGCCAATCACGATCCACGATGTATAATAATGACTTAAGGCACCGCTACCAAGTGTGCTCAGGTTTTGAAACGTCACTGAAGTACACCTGGTGGCGATGTCACATGTCACGTGATTTATGTTCTGCACGCTGATTTCGGGGTCCAATGCGTTCTCTTCCGGTTCCGAGTGAAAAAATGATATCGAACTTCTGAAAAGAGAAAATGTAAACCACAATAGATTGTGTACTTCGTCAAAGTGTGCCTGCTGCCGTTTCGTATATCTCAATTCATTACGGTGAACGTACTTCAGAACGTGTATCTCGTGACATTCCATAATAAAGTGTGCTCTCTTAACAACCCGTATAAAGAGAGTGTGCTCTCATGCCAACCCGTAAAGGAAGTGTGCTCTTCTACCAACCCGTGTGCTCGCTGTGATTTCATATCTTCTGAGAAACCCGTTGGATTTTTGACTACCTATAATATACAATTTTTATTGGAATATCGGGAGGTTCTCATGCCACGCCGCCCGTTAGAGCTTGGTATCTCCAAAGTGGGGTTGTTGATGGCTGACTGTTGATAGTTTGTAATAAGAACGATAATTCAAATACTTTAGTGAAAGAGTTTTAACTGGGTGTGCAACGACAGTGGAATGTGTGTGTTTCTTTTACTAATGGCATCTGTAAGCCATTCTTGAAGGCGACATGGTTGGGAAGGGAAACCCTCAATGTAATTTGTTTAGCCGATCACTGATTAAGTCGTTTTAATTTATGCGTGAAATCATAAAATCATAAAATAAAACAGTACAAATCCGATCCTTGGATGATGGAGAGAAGATGAGAGTGATCCTGAATAGAAATGTATGGCTTTTAGATCCGCAACTGCCCAATTGGACCAAACCCAACTGGGCCTAATTTCATAGAGCTACTAACGCACCCAAAAAATTATCAATATTTTGTTATTTCCTGCTATTCCTGTCCCTTTCTCTATTCTAATATAGGACTTAACATTTATATGCGTTATATAAATACGGTTTATTATTGATAATTGTGTTGTTACTATTATTATTATTATTATGATGTGGGACATGTTGCTTTTGACGTAGATTTTCAGTTGAGGTAATTTTTTCCGATATCAGCAAATTGTAACCTACTAGACTTGTTCTGATAAATTGTTTACTAACCTGAAAAAGTGTAGTTTTAAGGTTTATACGATTGTTTACAAAACTAAAATTGTTATCTAAACATTGAAACATTCAACGGTCATACTGTGACAGGCATTGCGGATTAGGCCTGTAGGAAGACACTCCATAGTCTGAGGGGTAGGCCTAATACAACAGCCGCCGATATGTTGGATTATCATTAAAACAAATTGTAGGCCTACAGTTTGCTTCTTCTTTTTCAAATTGCATGTAGTTTTAACTTTAAGCAAAAGAAGACGGTGACATTTATTGTGAAATTTTCCACAAAGTTCCTCAATTTCAAAATACACGTACAATCCGAATATATACCGATTGTTCTGTCCGACTTTATGAGTTTTTTTTCTTCTGCTTTCTCTTTTTCAAATGGGAGGGCGTTGTTTGTCCACGCTAGCAAAAGGGAATGACGCAGTATGTTTTCTCCATTGACTTGCAGTAACATCCACGTTTATTGTAAAGATTAAATACATTGTTAGAATAGTTTTTCAAAAGAGAGTAGGAAACAAATTCACAAAAGGGCAAGTTTTTTACTTTTTTCTTTGTATACCCTTTTCCCCCTACTAACTTTCCCAGGGTTGCTAGCATACCGATAGCAGGAATGCCACCCAGCGATCCATAGTGAAAACGCACTCGGGCTTATGACCGTTGCTACACACCATGCCGGTTACCTGGCATTGTGTATTTCTGGGTCCCTACATCACTAAGCCCAAATCTACAGAGATTTAATAATTGTATGGGTCACGCAAACCGCGCACACAATAGAGGGGAAATTTCATGGGAACCACCGGATGGAAAGCTCCCTCTTTCTCTCTCTCCCGGTTTAGCAAGATAATAAGGAATGGTTTGACTAACCCCGTACGCCAACGTACATAGAGAACAACTGTGGCCACTGTTGATGAAAAGCTTTAGTTTTTTTTTTTAACCAAGCCGGTGCGGCTTGTAATAATAATTATTTAGCCGCAGGTAGGCACTCATGTATAGCAATGTTATAAAAGGTGGGTGCTAACAATAACACACCTTGGCCTTCCAATCCACGTTGACCTGTTCCCACAGTATTAACCAGTGTGGGTTTTTCTTTTCTGATAGCGTATATATAATGTTTTAATCCAATTTCAAAAGAGCGGATGATGTTTTGTGTGTGTTTTCCATTCTGAAACGATTATCTAAATACAATAATTTAAGAATCAAAGAAAATAACATCGAAAGAACATTTGTGTTGTGCACAAAAAAAAAAAAAACAGCATACAATATGCACTTAATTAGACCTCACTAGAAGGTGAAATTCCCGAGTATTTTCCGGGGTTCCCCCACCCTCTTTCCACAAAGCTTCTAAAAACCCACCAACAATTTTTAGAGTTTTTCTTCCTCTTTCGGAATCAGTCTCGCCTGTCCGTTGCTTCTCTCGACGGAGCAGACCGTTTCAGACGGGTTATTGTTTGTAATTAAACACAAATGACTTGGACCCGCGCATTAGCGCAATCGTTTCATAGAGGTTGAAAGTAATTCATTCCAAGTTTTGTATGTTGAGTTGATTTTAACGAGTTGCGCACAGATTTGCATTGCTGTTTACACTGATACACGGTAACTTGTAATGACCTGAATGATGTTTCGTATTTCAGCCGGGAGGCTGGATTTTTTTTATTTTTATATAAACCATACAATAATAATGTTCCTTCCAATCTGCAAATTTGAATTGAAAAGGTTAAACCACTACTTTCCCATCTCTTTTCCCAAAGGGGAAAAAATCCCAAGATATGATAAAAAAGAACATTTTACCCCAAAAGGAAAAAGATTGCACATGTGTTGATTCAATGGAGTAGATTATCACGCCCCCCCCCCCCACCTTCAACACCACCAATCATAATATGCAACTAAAACATTCAGTATTGTGTTTGAATGGTTGGGTGTGCCCGGTGTATCCACCCCTTAGTGGGTTGGTTGGTGTCAAGGTGATGCCACTTGCCCACACGATCTCTTCATCATTGCCAAAGAGTCTTCGAAATTCTGATCATCGTGGAGAAAAAACAAACGACAAACAACAAGTACAAAAGTACAGTTATGAATTCAGCCCCTCGTTACCTTAGCAAATTTGGGCGCACGTACGCGGCCGTATTTTGCAGTGCCATATCAGGCACCCACACAGCTCTGTACTAAGTTTCATATAATCATCCCGTGCAGGCAAATTCGAATAAAAGTATATGCAAATGAAATTACAAAAAAACATATATATACAAAACAGCAGACTCTGGACTTTGGTATACTCATCTGTAAGTTTAACTTCGTGGCTGTGCTCCACTTGACAAAGAACATCGCGTAAGTGTGGGATCTTATTTGCTGTGTTCGGCCAATATTTGATGTGTAAATTCACGGCGGCTCGGTTGGTGTGGTGAAGAAGGTCATTTTGGGACAATCGGTTATTATTCGGAACTCACTCCGGGTATACCCAGGCTCTGATGGCATAATGGTCCCGTTTGTACAAAGAGATTGTCGTCCTTGGGTAAGCTTTGTCCTGTACACTACCCAGACTGTATTTTTGTCCATTGACAGGGTTTATGTAGTTCTAACATTTTTTGTTGTACACACCCTTTGTTGTAAAGTGCTTAGGTTGGGTTCTTTATGGGGATTATATTCGGAATTAGGTGGTAATTGGATTGAAGTGATTGTCACTCCCTACATTACAACTGACAAACATCCAGCCTGATGAGAAATGGAAAATGGGAATTCAATGGAAAAGAAAACTCAAAATTTAGACTTTTGGTGCTTAAAAACTGCATATTAGTAGGCCTACCGAAACACTGAAAACGAAGAAATTTGAGTTTTACACAGAAATAACCCAATGGCATGGGGGAAAAAGAGGAAAACCAAGGAAAACAGAAGAACGGAAAAATCCACCTCCTCATTTCTGATCATGACGAATTAAAACTGAAGGCTTTCCTCGAAACCAATATTTGTTATAAACAATTTATATGCCCATTAATATTTCACTTCGCGAAATTTGATAGTAGATTCACGCATTTGTCACAAGCGGGCCACGCCCATTTCTAAATTTCTCTAATACACTAATACACTCAACATTTTGCCGTTTGTTTTAATCACTGACAGTCAAACGAATAAATGCTTATCCCCCTTAAAGACTGATAACCATGTTGGCTATATCTTCATGCCAAATACCAAGCATAAGTTATTACTGCGTAAAGCTTTTCAAAAACTTACCCCAAGCGCCAACAACTCAGGCGTGTTGCCGTCACCAGCGTACCTGTCCCGTCGCCGTCGCTGCAAACTCTGGGCTGCGTACAGTGATGACGTGGCTACAAAACTTGATATGAAAAAATATATCACAAAAAAGAAAGAAAAAAACCAAACTCCAATAGAGAGTGATCAAAAGATTTTTTTCCCTTGACCTGATTGCAGCATGCACTAACTTCACTTTCTATAAAGATATGCAAGTCATAGACGTCGAACCACTTGATTGGTCGATTATGAAAGTCGAATTTGAATAATGATGGTGGTGAAGTTTACCTGTGTGTTTAGTATTACCGACCTGGCTGTACAAATACCTGCTGTAACTATGAGCACGGTACAATCAGGTACAACAATAGCATCATTCAACCGTTCAGCCTCGACCCGACCAAATATCACCCGACATCTTTTGTTAGATTTTTTTTTCTCCCCTTGATTATTTATGAGTCTGGAAAAATTTAAGTTTTGAGAGATAGATGACTTTTAATGTAGAAATTGTATTGGGTGAATTTTGAGGATGTTCTTCAAGTTTAAAGAATTGCGTGGAGCAGAACACACTGTTCAAAATGTCGAGACCGCTCTAATTGCTTACTCTCAGAGCCAACATAGAGAGGTATGCGTGGTTACACAAGCTGTGCGAGCAATAGTAACTTCTCTATTATTGTAAACATGTTTACGTTAATAATAATTTGAATCAAATGGAATTTGCGACACAGCTATACACAGGTGTGCTTTACACCTTTTCAAATGTAATAGTATTTGGCTGACAGACAACTGCACGTTTCGACCAGTGCTCTGAACAGCCGTCGGTACTTTTTGTGACGTGAATAATTCTTCGTTTCTCAACTAATTTAACATTAAAAAGGCATTGCGTTTTTTATGTAGAGTTCGGACGTTAAATGTCTGTTCTGGTTCATACTTTGGAATCACATTGGGCCTTTTCGAAAACACGGCTTGGGCTTGGATTTGTTCTCTGTGAGTATTAAATTAATAAAACATACACTTTCTGTACGGGATTTCAAACAGGCGAACAGTTCCTAAGCCAGAACCCAAGTCGAAGCGATGGTTTCGAAAATAACATACGTATAAATCTTTAGGAGGAAATGATGCACCAAATAACAAACATGCGTGTGTTTTTAATGAGAATTGCTAGTGTACGAATAATGATTCGAAAAGTGTAAATAGCTTGATGTGCCCCATTGAGTACAACACACAGTGCCTTGATACCACAGTCAGACAGGCAAGGTCACATTGCAGGTCACTCATTTGCATAACAAACAAAACTTAATGCGGGTGTGGAAATACATAAAAAGGAGGGTATTTCAGCGTGCACCAGGAAAGTTTGGCTCCATACAGGTAAAACTGAAATGTAGGGGGACATTTACGAGGTGAAAAGCCCATTGTGGTGAATCCGTGTGAACCGGTCCAGTGAATGCTTAGCAGTACAATACACTCCCGTGCCCCAGACGGTCGCATTGCTTGCTATGAATTATTGCTCTCAATGAAGTTTGTCAAGCTTCCATTTTTATGGATTTTCTTTTCAATGCTCCATTGAAGCTACGCTGAGGAATTTGCCCTACCTCCTGGATTGGTTTCACAAAAAAGTTCAAATCCCTGGTTTCTTGTAGTCTGGGAAAACGGTGATTTTATTTTCAAAGTTTGTTCTTACTAGCCTCTTTAAGTCATGTGGATGATTGTTATTTGAAAAATCAAACAATTTTGCATAGTATAATTGAGCGTCCATAAGATTTTTAAAAGTATCTTTAAAACCTTTGTTTTTCAAAGCAAATTTAATGGTTTTTCATTTCTTTATTCTTGAGTTTGGAAAAAAACTTAACCAACGAACCAATTTTGGTTGACTTTATGCCAGATTACAGAAACGTGGGATTAGTGTATCGTATCGTACTTACATAAAATATAGGGTTGAAAACTTACCTACATTTTCCAATTTATCAAATGGATTGCGAATGTGATACTATAGCAAAAGCAGTCATATAATGTTTCAGCTTATTTCCTCTTTTCCTTTATCAAAAGGAAAAAGTGCCGCAGAGTGAGAGCTCTATGTGCTTCGTTATTTACTCGCACGGTGTTTTAAGTATGGTTAGAAAAACAGAGCTTTCCCTAGATCTGGTACAAACCCAGGGATTCAAACAACTTCTTAAAGTAACTTGGTGTTAATATTTTTAATTACTGTGGGATTTTTTTTTTTTGGGGGGGGGAACAAATTCACTCACATTTTCTTGTTTTCAATGATCAACAGAACAAAATTTAAACAACAAGTGAAACTTGTGTGACATTACCTTCAAATTATTCACGATTAAAATAATCATACATGATATTAAAGGAATATTGCCCAATTTCAAAGAGCTGCTGATGCCGAAAAAATGCTTAAAACCTTATTCGGCTCAGCAGAAATAAGCAGGATACCAGTCACAGATGTTATATGGGACATGGCATTTTGGCCGGTGACTGTACTCTGGTAAGCATCATTTTCTGAAATTGCTCCTGGTACAGTTCTTTCACGCCCCCCCCCCCCCCCCCCACCAAAATGCATGCAACAAAACTAAGCTTTGAATGGGAACAAAATAGTCTGGTTCTTTAATTGTGTTTTGAAATTCACTCATCGTAATTCTATGCACGTTCAGGAAACTTGACAAACATGGAGGCATGAATAACATTTGTTGGGGAGAGACGTCGCGTTGTAACCTAGTTTGGTCGTTTTCTTTAGAAGTCATCAAGGTAAAGAGAGAAGAAGTAACTATAACTATAAATGTAAATAGTAGTGAACTTGCGGGTACAACCATGTGTATAATCTCTTTTGGGAGGAGTGTTGACCAAACCGGCTCTTTTCAGAGCCAACACTCCTCCCAAAAGAGATTATACACATGGTTGTACCCGCAAGTTCACTACTATTTACATTTATAGTTATAGTTACTTCTTACTTTCAACACCATGCAAAGCTTCAAACACCACTTAAGGTAAAGAGAGATTAGAAAAATGTATCGGCCGCTTGACGTACCTGCAATTACACATCGATCAGAATCGAAAGTATAATCGTTGACGAAGCAGGCGGTTATGAAAAACACAATGAACGTGCGCTGTGAGCTATGTATTGAAAAGAACAGAACACAGCGTGTGGAAACTTGGCAAACCTTGGAGTGCCGTTTGGGGTATAGAGGTATTCAGCAAACGATCGTACAAAAGAATTAAAAAGTACACAAATAGCACGGGCACAGTATTTGTGAAATCAAGTTTGGGTAATAATTTATGATTCGGTTTGAATTGTTCAAACGTAACCATAGACATTTAAATGGAACTTGAAGCCATGTTGTAATGATGTATTTTTTTGTTTTTTCACAAGAAAGCACTGCTTTGAAATAAGCGAGGTTTTCGGCCTTTAAAAAAGTTCAACATTTGTTTACTTGGTGTGATGATGGTTTGGGACCGGTTGTGCTGAATCACTGATGCAAAACCCCGTTAAGTTTCCCACCTTCATGTGTGGGAATCTTTGCTCTGACGCGTCAGAGCAAACATTCCCACTTGACGGGTCGTAGGTGTCAATTAAAAAGTCTTGATTTGTCATAAAATTAACATGCGGAAATTGCACTTAAAATGTTTTTGTAGATACGTCCCAAGAAGACAAGGTCCCAATTTCAAAGAGCTGCTTCAGCAGACAATTAGGCCGTGTCCGAATTAACGGCTACAGCTACGGCTACAGCTACGGCTAGATTTCCGCGTCATCATGCGTTGAAGTATAGGATGTCCTTAGCAACACCCTTAGCAACAGCCGTAGCTGTAGCTGTAGCCGCCAATTCGGATACGGCCACACTTTCGGCTGAGCAACACATTTTCGGCTAAGCAAAACATGTCTACAGTAATAATGGTACATAGCCTATGGCTCGGTATTTTGGCTGGTAACCGCATTCTGTTTACTGATCTGCTTATTAAGCAGCTCACTGATATATGGCCTTGTCGGTAACCACTTGTTATGAGCTCCCCTTTTACTAGTGAAAACGACGAATAATGGTTTATATTTGGGTTTTTTAATGTAAATAAATGAATTGCATAAATTTAATTTTGAATAAAACGGACACTTCCCTCATCAATGTCACCTCAATTGTCTGGATTCATAAAACTTCAAAATAAAGTCCATATGATGTGGTAAATTCAATTTAAATCTCATGCAATTGTGTTGTTGTTATGTTTTGCAGTTGAGGCAACAACATTCCAAACAACAATGCTGACAAAAGTGCTGATGAAAGTACAACAGTAGTAACATATCAGAGCACTACATGGGACTTAACAACAGAGGGCACCACCACCACCGACGGTGCAGTCACAACAGATCGTACCACGTTGGTGGCGTTATCAACAACTGCAGCATCCACAACTGGTGAACCGACGTCAATGCAACAATCAACAACTTCAGAGCCATTGCCGACCACTGACGAGTCAACAACAGCAGCATCCACAATTGACGAGTCGACGTCAATGCAACAATCAACAACTTCAGAGCCATTGCCGACCACTGGTGAGTCAACAACTACAGCATCCACAACTGATGAGTCGATATTAACACAACAGTCAACAACTTCAGAGCCATTGCCGACCACTGACGAGTCAACAACAGTTGAAGAATCAACAACATTGAAAGCGTCCACAACAACTCTTCCACCATCAACAACTACACAGCCAATAGTGACCACCGTTCAACCAACTACACCTCTGACCCCAATGACGTCATCAACGTCAACTGCAGAACCGACCATCTTATACAATCTTACCGTCACAAATAAGGACAGCACCTCTCTCACCATCTCGTGGACAATCTTCGTTGAGGTATCGGCTGCTCAGGTTCAGTGGCGCCCTTTGTTGGCTGGGTCAAACTTTGAGAGCAGTAGTGCTGTTGTTCCAACTTTGCCGGAGTACACGTTGACTGGTGTCACGGCAGCCACTACGTATGAGATACGACTTGCGTTGTCGAGGAATGGAGTACTACAGACTGGGGACTCTGTGTTTGATAGCACATGTCCAGAAGGATTCACAAATCTTCTTTGTTCAGAGGGTAAACATCATTTTTGTAGAGACAAAATACATTCTTAACCACATTCAAAATTTCCCGTCGGGGGGAAGGTTTCCGTAGAAACTGGAAATTCTATTATTATTATTATTATTTTTCAATTAGGAGCTCGCACGAAGAAACTGTTCTTGGGCGAAAAATTACTATAAAATTATAATGTCACTTTTATGCGACACAGGGGCTTTTTAAAAAGTGAGAGCTTAAAACTATGTTACAAATTGTCACCTACCGTACTCTACATTAATCTCTTCGTAATAGAATGGACTGGAATGACCGAAACCCCACCCCCTGATGGATGTATGAATAATAATTTTGAATTGATGCGTTTAATATAATTTGCCTAGATATCACCATCTACGGACTTACCCTCGACTCAGCAACCAGTAGCTCACTGTCTGTGTCTTGGCAACTCACCGGCCCAGTGGACTGGATTGAGTTACAACTTGTAGAATTTGACACGTCGTGGCGGACAATCGTCCGTCCTGTCGGGCACCACTACCGCAGACACCCTCTTCGGTCTGGAACCACAGCAGCAGGTGCTAATCAGGGTTCACGCACGGGGTCTAGACGGCACGGATGCGTACACGGAGCAGAACACATTCGAGACGTGTGGCAACTTCTACCAGGGAGCTTCCTGCGAGGAATGTAAGGATACCATTTGGAGTTCTTTTTGTAAAATTTATTGTTCATTGCATGAATTCTTTATATCCAACTTTCTGGTAGGCCTTGGTTTCAAGCATTGAGTACAGGTATCATAATAATCTGAGTAGTCTATAACGAGAATTATATTGTTCTAAGATAAACGAGTTTAAATGGCTTCAAAAAGTCTCCTTAACTAGATGGAGATGCTCTTTTTCGAGTTTTCATCTCTTATGTGGCAAAGTATTGTTCTATTATGAGCGGTTGGATATTTTTACATTTTGTGATTCTCCCGTTGCTGTATTCTTATTTTTCAAATAAACTTGGGACCACGTTCAAACAGTTATAGTTTTATAACTTTGTTTGTCTAGCTCTACCATACGATGGAAGTATATTCGGCAGGAGTAGTACAGCAGTCGCCTTCGAATTGGATTCGAACCTCAACGCGGACACAGTGACGGGTCAGTACCTGAGTGGTTCCACGTTCCTACGACAGTCCTGGGTCTTCGGAGATACCATCGATGCCGCACGCACGACGTACGTCTTCAATGGGCTGAACCCAGACACAGATTACAACGTGCGCTTCCTGTACATTGGAAGCGCGGGGAATGTCACCATTTCACAGTCGTACGGTGTGACAACGTGCGCCGTAGGTTTCCAGGGTGTTAACTGCGAGGGAGGTGAGCTACAAAGAAAACGTTTCTTATTCTTTGAACAAAATATTTTTATCGAGTTTGTGCTGCGTTGGCGATGAGTTAAAATTTAACAAAATCCGTTATTTTTATTTTATTTTTTTCAATTAACGAAAATTTCGTTTTTTCATATCAAAAACAACCAGAAGCAAAGTAAAATATTATGTGTTTGTTTGTTTTTGGTTCTTGGGTCTTTATAACAAACATAAGTTATTTTAAATAACAAATAGACTACCTTAATAATATAAAGGAAATTTGCTAAATCCGTCTGAAAACGCTAAAGGCACTTCCGACAAAGTTAATGTTAAAAGCAAGACCAAGAAAGAAAGTGTTACAAATTGCGTGAGAGAATTAATAGTCGCAGCGTGATACTAGTGTCTAGCCTATTTGTTGTGAAGGTCCATACATTTGGCGATCCCACAGGAATATGTGACCAAAGAATTTTGAATTTAATTTGAAGACAAATGTCTAACAGAGCTGCTAACTCTTCCTGATTCTGCAGAAAGTTCCCTGAAAATAAACAATTTTTTCCGTGTTCTGTTGAACACAATTTCAAAATCTACCTGACTACGGAAACGTTTTCCCTTTTATATTTAATGTATTTGTAAATATCTGACTGACAGTTGTTTAAAATCTCCCTGATTGTAAGATGCAAATTGTTGCAACTCTAATCTTAAATAATGTAAGCTCGACGCTAAAGTTGGTATGTACATTTACCTGGTCATTTCAGATTACTCAGCGGGAGCATACGATCTCAAGCTCGCCGAAGCAGCAAGCACCTACATCACCGTGACATGGGAAACCACTGCCGACATCACAACGTACGAGGTGCAGTACCGTGTTGATGAAGGAGGCACCGAGTGGGTATCTATCGGCCCATTGGCGGCTGGACGGACGGCTATCACCATCGAGATCCTCTCCCCATTCACCTTCTATATTGTACGTGTGGTGTTGACCCTTGCCGGTGATCAGAGCAACATTAGTAGCGATGAGCTGAGGATATTGACATGTCGACCGGAGTTTCTTGGCTTGAACTGTCAGACATGTAAGTAAAGTTTGAGATTATTTGTCTAATAATAAACTCTCCTCTCGAAGTATCTGACATATTTTGCTCTGAAATGGTTAGTCAACAAATGTTATCTGTTTTCATTACTTATATTGCGGTTTATTATTTGATATCTGATATAAAAAGTAGCATCCCCTTAAGGTGATCCCCTTAAGGTGATCCCCTGGCTGCCGCTTCCCAGGTTGAATCGTACACTTGGGTATGATCCTTGGCTACACGGCAGTTTACGGTTGAATGGCTTCTGACTGGCACCCACCGAACAAGGATATTGACAAAATAGGGAGACCGCCATCATAGGGCTAGATAGCCCAGTTGGTAGAGCGCCGGCACGTCAATCCGGAGGTCGTTGGTTCAAATCCCGCTCTAGTCAATTTTTCCTTGTTCAACCCAAAATCATTTAAAATTTACCAAGTCAGTTTTCCTAGCGGTTTATTATTTGATACTTAATTTATTGTAAGTCTTTTCATCATCTGTTTTTGTTCAACCTGTCTGTCCGTACATTCCTGATCTTGTTTACGTTCTGTATGTTTGTCCATGATGAGGCATCTCACCACAAGCCCCGGCTTCTAGAAGATGCTTCCATCATACTTAGTTTGTTGTCTGTTTTGTAAAAAAAATTATTGTAAGTTCTTAAAATCAACCTTCTTTGGTTATGTATATTGTTTAGAAGTCAAGAAATAAATGTGAGTTTTGAATTGAATTGAATTGAATTGAATGACGTGCGTGCGTTACCAGAGTACAAAAGACCCCTGTGTATTTGAAAGATGGACATGGTAGTGCTCGATTTTTAATTTTACACGTGTGACCCTCGTAATGAAACGGGCTAAACGGCATTCAAGTGACTCAGTCTGTTGTATTGGTTCCTGGGCTTCCTGTAGGGTGAAGATAACAAAACACGCCTTAACTGGTCTTCAGCCCGAAACAGAATGATCTTGAGAGGGCAGCCGCCTGAGGGCGCTTGCCAAAACATTTAAAGAAATTAATGATTACGTAATAAAGTAGGGGGTTTGCATCGCAACCGTCACACACGTAAAACCAATCAAAAACTCGTATGGTATGTTATAATATGTAAATTATTTTTGAAAACTTCTTTCAACTTTGAATTGATCGTGTGTGTGTTTTCTTTCGTGTAAAGAATCTGCCTTTTAGCTTATTTTAACGCTACGTCCAAAAATAATGTTATTTTCCCAATATAATTGGCGAATGCCAGTTGTATCAGTCATTTCGATTATGTAAAGATTTAAATATTGATTTCCAACCATTGGATATTTGGTTGACCGTTACAAGATTCAAAAACATTCGTTAGATGAATCATATTCGATTTACTTTCATCCGTAGTCGTCCCCACAACATTAGCGCCCACTACAGTTTTGACCCCGCCTTTCATGGATACCTTCAACGTGACGACAGTCAACAGCATCTCCATCACTGCGTCTTGGGTAACGTCTATTGGCGTGATCTATGTCCAGCTGCAGTTCCGCTTGACAAACACCGTGGAGTGTGGACGAACGGCACCTTGACTCTCGGCCAACATAACGTGTATGTCCTGACTGGGCTGCGGCAGCAGACTGACTATGAACTGCGGTTGCTGTATGGGCTGGGGTCAAGGGTCATTGTCAGTGAAATCATCGCCACGCAGACGTGTCGGAAGGGTTGGGCAGGCCGGACTACATGCGACACAGGTGAATTTTTAAAACATTTTTTACAATTTTGTTTTTTTAAACGAATTACTTGGAACGGTTAAAAGAAAACATGCTTTATCTAGTTACTTTTTACTTTTTGTGTTCACTTTTCATCACTTAAAAAGCACCATGTAAACTTTAATATGTAAATAAGATAAATGTTTGCATTATTATGGTGTGAAAAGATGGCGGTCGGAACAGGCATCTGTTCTATGTATAAGTCTGTATAGTTTATATTTGTAAACAAACATTTTAATAGATGTTAATTTTTGCATCGGTGATAAAGAATATAATTTTACCCTTACACCGATGTGTGTTAAGCACTGTATACTCAGCACACATCGGTGTAAGGGTGAAAAAACAAATTATAACAAACATTTTATTTGTAGTATGTTTTTTTTCGCTGTGTGTTCAACGTCACTCTTCAAACATACATTGTTAAACCGTAACATAGCAAACCAAGCCCCTTTGGCTTCAGAGGCTGATTTCACAACGCGGTAAGATTGATCTTAAGATGTGTGTCAATCTTAACTGCTAAGCAAAGTGTGATGTCACAATACAAATCACTATGGTGATACTGACAACTCATCTTCAGATGAATCTTAATAGTGCTTTCTGAAATCAAGCCCTGTAAATGCTTTCTTGTGTGTGTAATAATTTCTTTTCGTTTTGCACTTGATTTGTCTCTTTAATTAAAATAATTATTTTGTATCTGCTTTTTACCACCAACAGGAAAATAAGAGTATTGAATTGATTGAAATGAATTAATAGTTAAGCATTTCTTCGATTGTATTCTGATGCTCCTCATGATAGTGTCTAAATGCTGTTTAATGTTAATTCCTGAGGGTTATTCTATAGTTTTCATCCTTCTTTTAATTGCGTTAAAGTAACTAAAGGTTATTTTTGTGTGCATCACAATCCATCGATTTCAGTTAGCTGGGACACTTCAAAAAAATGGATAACTCTAAAATGTTCTTGGTAATTGTTTGCAGACTACACCACAATCGGAGCATTTGATGTCGTCCTCCAGCTTGCTACCAGCACTTCACTCGAGATCTCGTGGGATCTGATGGTCGACGCTGACTGGAACTTGGTCCAATACCAGTAAGCCATTACTGATCTTTATCATTACTGGATCATTACTGGATCGAGTTCAATGGGATCGATGGGTTCTCAAACTAACATAGCAAGTCTAAACGTAAAACATACGCTGTGCATGTCTGTAGTATTCAACTACACCATACAACTGTATGCAACCAAGAGTGTTTATTTTTACCCCACCCTCGGTTCTGTCACGTGAATTTTAACGATGGAGAAATAAAATGGCGTCATTTGGTAAATCTCCAAGCATTACAGTGACTTATAAACTCGAGAGAAATATGGTAATTCTCAGTTGTAGAAGTGAGAGTTTAAAAAAGTGATCGATAATGTAGATTTCAATTCCCACTTTATCCGTACAGGCTAACTGGAGACACCTTCTGGCAAAACAGCACCCGTCTCCCAGGCGGGGCGACCGACGCCAGCGTACGGGACTAAGACCCGGCGCGGACTACTCGCTGCGGGTGCTAACCAGTCGCATCTTGGGTGCTCTTGCTCGGAACAAACGTGCCAGTGACGCAGATGTGGGAGTAAGTGCGGCCGTCTCATACGTAACATGTAACGAGGGATCGATGGGTCTCAACTGCGAACAATGTACGAGGTTCAACTCAACTCGGCCCCCATTTCATAAAGCCTGTAAGCAGACGTTTTCTGCTTACGCGGCAGCCATAAGCAGAATTTCTATTTCATAAACACTGCTAACCCTAAAGCAAAGGACACGCTAGCTTGCCAACGGTTGAGTTTACCCAACAAACCCATTGTGAACGTGCACACGCACTGTCAAATCTTCTCAATCGCTTCTGTTGCTTACCCAGTATTCTTTCTGCTAATTGTCCCTCAAACGATTCCTTTGAAGAAAAAAAAGTATAACAATTTTAATGAAGCAAATGTTAAAATAACACATAACGCTGTCAAGGTACAAATGGGTGTAGAGTATAGAACCATTATACATCATTTCAGGTTGTTTCACCTCATTTGGGTTTTTTGAAGTTTCGTCATTGTCATTTATTTCCCCCTTTGTAGAAATTAAATGCAATTTAAGATAAGGAATTTAACATATGAAGTTGTGAACTTGTGAATATATTTTTCTGAAATGATTTAACATATGAAGTTATTGTGACTTTGTGAATGTTTTCTTCTGAAATGATTAAAGATATGAACTTATTGTGAATGAATCTCTCTAAAAAGTAGTTTTTCTTAATTTCTCTTACATATTTTAGTTTTTCTGAATTGAATTGAATTGAACTGTTGTTTTCTCCCCTTAGAAAATGCTTGTTGCGATTTAAACAAAAGACAAACCTGTTTTGAAATTTAGTTATTAACTTGCCCATTCTTGTTTTTCCTTCTAACAGAAGTGATAGCAGCCACACAAGCACCAGAAGGTATGCACAACTTGATTTCTTTTATTTTGATTTTTTATAATTCAGCGCAATTATCCGTAAGATTTTAATGAGTCGAAATCTTGTGTGGTCTCATGCTCGGACAAAGTCCACGTATTATTATTTTTTTTGGAGATACGTGTATAAACAAACAACACGAGCAACTCTGTGATATCACATTTTCTGTTTCTAAAACAAATTTGCTCTGGTCATTAGCCAACTACGAGTAAGATTTGATTAACGTCCGGTGCAATGCCTTGCTCAGTGACAGCCTTAATAAAACTGAAATTCCTCCGCTACAACAATCTCTCACATGAAGCGATGCTCTACAAGCTACGGAACATGCTCTCGTTGCCAAGTCACCCTGGGCTCAATTTCATGGCTCTGCTTACCGTATAAAGCAAATAATCGGCGCTTACGGAAGCAGGGAATTCCGTGCTTACGTCAAGCGTATTTCATTGGTAAGCAGGGATTGTTTGCTTGTGCGCGTGCGTAGTCCACGTTACTAGGCATTCTTCACTTACACAGCTAGCGCAGAAATTCGGCGCTTGCCCTGTTAGCGGAGAATGATGATTGTAAGCGCAGAATTCGGCGCTTGCCCTGTAAGCGGAGAATGATGATTGTAAGCGCAGAATTCGGCGCTTGCCCTGTTAGCGGAGAATGATGATTGTAAGCGCAGAATTCGGCGCTTGCCCTGTAAGCGGAGAATGATGATTGTAAGCGCAGAATTCGGCGCTTGCCCTGTAAGCGGGGAGAATGATGATTGTAAGCGCAGAATTCGGCGCTTGCCCTGTAAGCGGGGAGAATGATGATTGTAAGCGCAGAATTCGGCGCTTGCCCTGTAAGCGGGGAGAATGATGATTGTAAGCGCAGAATTCGGCGCTTGCCCTGTAAGCGGGGAGAATGATGATTGTAAGCGCAGAATTCGGCGCTTGCCCTGTAAGCGGGGAGAATGATGATTGTAAGCGCAGAATTCGGCGCTTGCCCTGTAAGCGGGGAGAATGATGATTGTAAGCGCAGAATTCGGCACTTGCCCTGTAAGCGGGGAGAATGATGATTGTAAGCGCAGAATTCGGCGCTTGCCCTGTAAGCGGGGAGAATGATGATTGTAAGCGCAGAATTCGGCGCTTGCCCTGTAAGCGGAGAATGATGATTGTAAGCGCAGAATTCGGCGCTTGCCCTGTAAGCGGGGAGAATGATGATTGTAAGCGCAGAATTCGGCGCTTGCCCTGTAAGCGGGGAGAATGATGATTGTAAGCGCAGAATTCGGCGCTTGCCCTGTAAGCGGAGAATGATGATTGTAAGCGCAGAATTCGGCGCTTGCCCTGTAAGCGGGGAGAATGATGATTGTAAGCGCAGAATTCGGCGCTTGCCCTGTAAGCGGAGAATGATGATTGTAAGCGCAGAATTCGGCGCTTGCCCTGTAAGCGGGGAGAATGATGATTGTAAGCGCAGAATTCGGCGCTTGCCCTGTAAGCGGGGAGAATGATGATTGTAAGCGCAGAATTCGGCGCTTGCCCTGTAAGCGGAGAATGATGATTGTAAGCGCAGAATTCGGCGCTTGCCCTGTAAGCGGGGAGAATGATGATTGTAAGCGCAGAATTCGGCGCTTGCCCTGTAAGCGGGGAGAATGATGATTGTAAGCGCAGAATTCGGCGCTTGCCCTGTAAGCGGGGAGAATGATGATTGTAAGCGCAGAATTCGGCGCTTGCCCTGTAAGCGGGGAGAATGATGATTGTAAGCGCAGAATTCGGCGCTTGCCCTGTAAGCGGGGAGAATGATGATTGTAAGCGCAGAATTCGGCGCTTGCCCTGTAAGCGGGGAGAATGATGATTGTAAGCGCAGAATTCGGCGCTTGCCCTGTAAGCGGAGAATGATGATTGTAAGCGCAGAATTCGGCGCTTGCCCTGTAAGCGGGGAGAATGATGATTGTAAGCGCAGAATTCGGCGCTTGCCCTGTAAGCGGGGAGAATGATGATTGTAAGCGCAGAATTCGGCGCTTGCCCTGTAAGCGGGGAGAATGATGATTGTAAGCGCAGAATTCGGCGCTTGCCCTGTAAGCGGGGAGAATGATGATTGTAAGCGCAGAATTCGGCGCTTGCCCTGTAAGCGGGGAGAATGATGATTGTAAGCGCAGAATTCGGCGGTAAGCAGAGCCATGAAATTGGACCCTGATCTGACTTTATCTTTGGCCTATTCTTTTTTCCCATAGACCCGCTGTTCGTACTGCTCTTCGTACTGATCGGAGCATTGGCGGCTTCTATGGTGGCCCTTGCCTTCGTGGTCGTATGGCTTCACCGCCGATGGAACAGGTAGGTTAACCCGTGGCCGGCCTTTCCAGTAAAATTTCATTCCATTTTTGTTTTTCTCTTTCAAATTCAGACGTGTTATAATATGTAAGTTACCTGAAGATTAAATAATGACAACGATTCTCTGTACACAGGGACAACTGTTGTCTCTCTAAAAAAGAAAAAGGAAAAAAGAAATTTAAAAAAAGTAACTTATTAACTTATATGGTTGTTAATTTGATGCAGCACCATTCGTTACAATACATTCTTGTAGTTAAAATAAATTTGTTTGAAGTGAACGTAATAACAGCGATTTCAGGTGAAATTGAAGTGTTTAAATGCATTCTTTTTTAAAGGAACACGAGCCAACCCGTAGAAACATCCAGAAACATCCAAGTCCGACGACGCCTCGACGACAACATCTCCTTCGCCTCGGATGAAGCCTTCCCAAACTTTCCACCGTCCGGGCTGGTCCGTCACGACGGTGGTTCACATCCTGGTCCGTACTACCGAGCGGAAGGTGCACCGATGTCTGCCCACGGGTTGGGACTGCCCACGGTGGACGAGCATCCGGGCGAATACAACTCACAAACAAACCGTGCTTATGATATCCACTATTAGATTTGGAAGTAAAACCATGTTCAATTCATTCATTCCCTAACGAACTCGAATGCGAAGCGAAGTTTGGCGTTCTAGACATCGATCCATTGCCCAGCACATGCTAAAGTTTTGTTTGTTTTGTTTTGTCGAGTCTTTTTTGTTTGCGCTGTTTTTTATGGTGTTCATTCATGTCGTGTTGAATCACGTCCCGCTTCGCATTTGATTAGGAGTGAACTATTAAACTTTATGTAAGGATTGTAACCTTTTCTTTTTACAAACTAAAATTCAACAAGGGATGATTTTATAGATTCGGTTTATCAAGAGCGAGGATTATCAAGATTGGATTATATGATTCAAATGCGTATTTCAGTTCTAAAGAGTATTCACGTGTCCATCTTTAAAAAGCAGCGAAGCGAACAAACTTGTTAATAACTACAACGGTTCTTTAAGAATCTAAACAGGTTACCAGCCAAGCATTTTCATTTACCCCGCCTACCTTAAGTTGTTTACTAGGGCCTTTCCTCATTCACTCACTCACTCACTCCCAAAATCCAACACTCAGCACCCAAACTGTTGGAACTCTGATTATAGTGGTATGCCTGATCCCATGTAACGCATTAACAGTTTACGAGGGGCCATTCAGTATGTTTAAAAAATGTCTATCTTTTTTTTTGATTTTTTTTTTACTCACCCACCCACTTCAAATTTCGATTTTTTAAATATTAACAGACTATTAATGAGCCTTATACATATAACATTATATACATGTCTCAAATAAAGCAGATATTTTAAAAATGTTCTCCCAGCTCGGGAGTTTTTAATGGCCTTTCCTGCTTCCAGCATGTAATTTTTTAAGTTGAAACAGAAGAACAAATCCTGCCCCCCCTCCTATCGGGCACGAAGGTCAGCTCTCGAAACAAGGTTGACCGTCAACAAAGGAACATACTGCAAAAGATAACTTTTCTAGTATTTAAATTGAAAACTAAATTTCGATTTTCAGTTATTTCTCTTGACCCAACCTCCACAATTTCAAAACAAATATTGAAATTCTTCAACATTGATTATTCCGATTGGCCCCTAATGCAGTCGTAATTTCACCAGAGTCAAACACAACATGCAGTAGGATTGGGGATGTTTTGGGTTTCAAGTTGTTTCTACTCAACGCTAGCTGGGGGGAAGAAAAGGCAAGATTTGGAAAAATATCCATTCAAAGAAAATATTTTAGATTTCAAGTTATACAAAAAATAATCAATCAATCATTCAATCAATCAGTTTAGACGTAACATTTTAGCTTGACTCACTAGATTATGGTAGATGCGGCGGTTGGGGCCACACGGGGTTGGGTTGGGGTGGGGGGGGGGGGGGGGGGGGTACGCCTTGGTACTTGATATTGATACTAGGGAACTATTTTGAAGCAGTCGAACTTTCAGGTTTCGTAAGACGCGATACGGCACATAAGCGAGTGGGTTTTTGACTTATTCTTTGGCCAACAAGTCTAACTAGCACATGATAAGCATTTTTGTAATGGTTTCTCTTTTCATTGAAATGCAAAACCTTACTCAGAGATCAAAGACAACAGTTAAAGTGCAGATTTTTTATTTTTTATTTAGTTACTGGTGCTAAAAATGGAATATATTAATTTCACATAAATGTTTATTTCTTATTTTATTTTGCATTTAGTATAAGTATAATTGGCTTTTGGATATTGTGTTATTCACAATTTACGTATGTAAGTAACTGGCGAATCCATCCAAGATTTATAGATTATTTTGATAAAGTTTAGACTCTTACATGAATTCATCATTTTAATACAAGTCCATTTAAAAATATATGTTCACGGAAAGATGTTTCAAGAATAAAGATCAATTAAAAAAAAAACACACCAACAACAACATAGAATTGACTCTTTATTACCATACGTGCCCGCTATTCAGAGTAATTCAAGTTAAAGTTTGTGCATTTTAGAATTAATGCAGTCTTCTTCTTTTATGTAGGCCTATTAGAAAATATACGGATAATCAAGAGCATTACGCCAATTTAAACAACATACAAATTTACGTTCATTGATTAATTACAGTGAGAAATAAAATTAGCTGTTTCAAACTGCTTACAACCCCAAAATGACTTATTGTATGCAAACACATTATGTTAATGACATGACTTTTCGACCTTGTCAGACATTTTATTTTAGCCTTTGAGAAAACCTTTGCGTGTTTGGCGTTAATATTAATATACCAACCAGTTAAAGACGTGCTGTTGCTACCGGGGTTTTTGGGTTCGATAAAATTAACTTACTTCATTTTTTCGTTCCGGTACATACTTTTTTAAATTTGTGTAACACACTGATATCATTTTACGAGTAAAGATTATATTAATAACAACAAAAGCTGGAGTTACCATTTCGTTTCAAGACTACAATAACAGTGTGTTCATTAATGATACATACGCTTTGTTTAATTTGCTTCAGTGTGTCCGTTAATGCTACAGACGCTTTGTTAAATTGCTTCAGTGTGTCCGATATTGCTGCAGACACTTTGTTTAAATTGCTACTGTATGTCCATAAATGATACAGGCGCTTTGTTTAATCAGCACTGTGTTTAATTGCTTCAGAGTGTCCGTTAATGCTACAGACGCTTTGTTAAATTGCTACAGAGTGTCCGTTAATGCTACAGACGCTTTGTTTAACTTAATGCAGAGTGTCCGTTAATGCTATATACGCTTTGTTTCAACTGCTACAATGTGTCCGTTAATGCTACAGACGCTAAGTGTAATTGCTACAGAGTCGTCCGTAAGGCTACATACGCGTTGTTTAATTAGCTACAGTGTCTTCATTATTGATACAGACGCTTTGTTTAATTTGCTGCAGAATGTCCGGCAATGCTACAAAACGCTTAGTGTAATTGCTACAGTGTCCGTAAATGCTACATACGCGTTGTTTAATAAGCTACAGTGTCTTCATTATTGATACAGACGCTTTGTTTAATTTGCTACAGTGTTTTAATTTTTGTTACAGACGCTTTGTTTAATTTGCTGCAGAATGTCCGTTAATGCTACATACGCTTTGTTTAACTTGCTGCAGAGTGTTCGTTAACTAAGTAACACTTTGTTTAATTTGTTTATGCTATAGTCGCTTTGTTTTAAATATGCTACATACGCGTTGTTTAATTTGCTACAGCGTGTCCGCAAATGCTACATACGCTTTGTTAAATTTGCTACAGGTTGTCTGGTAATGCTACAAACGCTGTGTTTAATTTGCTACAGTGTGCCCATTATTGATACAGACGCTTTGTTTAACTTTCTACAAGGTGTCCGTTAATGCTACCGACGCTTTGTTTAATTGCTACAGAGTGTACGTTAATACTACAGACGCTTTTGTTTAACTTGATGCAGAGTGTCTGTTAACTGCTTACGTTTTGTTTAATTTGCTACAGCGTGTCCGTTAATCACCGGCGGCGGAACCGGGGGGGCAAGGGGGGCAGTTACCCCCCCCCCCACTTTTGAAAAGGTAGTCATTTTGCCCCCCCACTTTATATCGAGCTATTGAAACCAAATTAGGGTTCACTGACAGCCCCGTTTGTAATATTATACACACCTTTAAGTTTCTCAAAATAATCTGATTCATATAGGCCTAACAAAAAAACAGCAATTAACGCCAAACGTAGGCGAGTTGCCATCCCCGGACAATAGATTAGTAATGGCCCACGATGCACATTTCACCAGGCCTGCAGTGCGAGTCACAGCTGGTCGAGTGTACTGCATGGCCGGGCCATAACCAGCACATACGAGACTTGTAGCGATCGGGTGTAAAAATCGGCTGACTTTATAGCGGGCTGGGTCCGGAATCCCGGCTGCGCCACAACGTGTTTCCGTGCGTTATTCCCACTAGAAGCCGTCAGCCGCAATTACAGCCTTAGCCGCAATTTGATGCATAATCTCTGAGCCCGATCTCACACACGACTTCCTACCCCGGAATACAAATTTTACATTTAAATCAATTTTTGACCGTCAAGTTTTGTCCAAATTACGGGCAATGCATCTTTAACTTCTTCCTTTGCCATTCGTAATTTTTTCCCCCTGCCAAATTACTCTTTTATACGGGAGATTCGATAACGCGAGGTGCGAGGTGACATATATTGAACACCATACTTTTATGATAACTCACTTGTAATTGTTTAAATTTGCAAGTCAATAACATATTAAGCATTTGAAACCAACGGGCTAATTTGTCCATGATAAAATATATCTCACGTCGTTCCGGCATTCAATGATTTTTCCCCCTTATGGATTGCCTGTGTAGTACTACACTTGAATTTGAGAAACGCCGGATAGTAATGTTTTTTTACCTGCGATGTTTTTAATGAATATGCATGAAACCAGATACCGACGAGATCCAAAATGAATATCATCACGCGTTGCTTCTTTTCCACATTTTTCATATTAGTCGGCTATGTTCAGGGATTAAAAAGGTCTGCAATCCTCTACCTTTCCAAATTACACACCACATTTATGCCCTGGTTAAACTTATAATTTCATTTTTTAACAGTAATCTGGTATAAATTATTATTATGTGACACCACTTTCGCAAAACAAAGGTTTGTCTGTAGGATATGGGTTTGCCGCCCACTTATTCATGGAATTTGCCGCCCAGTGATGAAAAGTAGGTAGCACCGCCCATAATGTTCTTATCAACAACGTCCGCAGTATTATTATTTAAAACAAAAACCTTTGCTGACAATGTAGGCCTACCCGTTTTGTACACAATATTCTGGGGACTTCATGCGGGCATTATCAGCCTAACCCAGACGAGTGGCAATAAGTTCTAACAAGAGGGAGGAGCATCATTGAAAAATATTAAATAAAATTAAAAGATTTATATGGATCAGAAGTGCTTAAAAAGTATGTCTTTTTTTCTAATGCATAAAGAGGCTTAATTTTTCACCCCCAAAACGCCAAAAGCTCAAACTCAAGGGGGATTTTCCCCCAGGACCCCCACCGGGGCTTCGCCCCTGGACCCTACCAGGGGCCGTAAGGCCGGCCCCTGGACCCCACCCAACACATTGGTTTTAGCCCCCTCCCGGTTGAACACCGGCCCAAGTATTTGCTTAAACTTGAACTCTTTAGTTAAAGCTTCTCAACTAAATCAATCTATTTCTGATAATTCAGCAAAGAAGATTTCTTGTGCGCCCGTTTTGAAAAATGCTTGTCACCTTTCTAGAAAGAGTCTTGAGGTACAGTCGGGATTAACTCCAAAGATCATATGATTTATCTGCGTAAAAAAAATTGGTTCAGATAAATCACGTGAACTTAGTTTTTTGAAAATGCTCGATAACGGCCAAATTTGACGGTTTCGTTTGCAAAATTTAGGGATTGGTCTAATCTACTCCTGGAAGACCTCCAGAGTCATGTGTGGGTCTGTTTGTACCCCCAAAATTGCCCAACATACCCGGTGTGTGCCTATATACCTATGTTGTGCAAATGGAAATAAAATACATGGGGAAAAAATTTGCCCCCCACTTTTAAAAGTGTTCCGCCGCCGCTGCCGTTAATGCTATATACGCTTTGTTTCAACTGCTACAATGTGTCCGTTAATGCTACAGACGCTTAGTGTAATTGCTACAGTGTTTTCTTAAATGCTACATACGCGTTTAATTAGCTACAGTGTCTTCATTATTGATACAGACGCTTTGTTTAATTTGCTGCAGAATATCCGTTAATGATACAGACGATTTGTTTAATTGCTACAGTGTCCGTAAACGCTACATACGTATTGTTTAATTTGCTACAGTGTGTCCGTAAACGATACAGACGCTGTGTTTTATTGCTACAGAGTGTCCGCAAATGCTACATACGCTTTGTTAAATTTGCTACAGGTTGTCTGGTAGTGCTACAAACGCTGTGTTTAATTTGCTACAGTGTGTCCATTAATGATACAGACGCTTTGTTTAAATTGCTACAGAGTGTCCATGAATGCTACGTGTTGTTTAATTTTATACAGTGTGTTCATTAATGACAGACGCTTTGTTTTAGTCCTAGCCCTGGCGGCCTTTCACTTTCGTATTATACTACAGTGACGTCCTGGATATCAGGGTCCATTTCTGGGGCGGAAAAATTTCCAAAGTTTCATAACTCAAATCTTACCTTCACGAAGCCACTAATTCACCGGATTCACATTCCATGGCAGCAAACATTTTTCTGAGGTGGGTTTTGGACGTCATATATTCCTCATAAATCCGTCATTTTCGTGAAACAATGCAGCTCTGAACGTTAAAAAATACCCATTCTGTTCGTCTTCTCACGGTTGTCTGTCGTGTGTACGCATACATTCGCGTTTAAGACGCAGGATGAATGACGTGCATATCTTGCGTTGCGTTGGCTGTGCAATCGCCCACGTCTCAGTTTTTCTTAATAAACTGTGTTTTAAAATTTGCAGATTTTTTAAACGTTGAGAGCTGCATTATTTCTTGAAAACGAAGGATTAATGAGGAATATATGACGAACAAAACCCACCGCAGAAAAATTTATGCCGCCATGGAATGTGAATCCGGTGAAGCCACAAATTTCACCGGATTTACATTTGAGTTATGAAGTTTTACAATTTTTTCGTCCCAGAAACGGGCCCTTACAATATTTAGGACTCTGTATCTGTGTACAGCACAGAGGAAGAGTCCTATATAGGGCTACGAAGTGTCCGTGAATTCTACATGTATACGCATTGTTTAAATTGCTACAGTGTGTCTAATAATGATACAGACACTTTGTTTAATTTGCTACAGCGAGTCCGTTAATGCTATAGACGTTTTGTTTAATATTATATACAGTGTCCGTGAATGCTACATACGCGTTGTTGTAAGTCGCTTTGTTTAATTTGCTACAGAATGTCGATAATACAGACGCTTTGTTTAATTTGCTACAGACGTGTGTCCGTCAATGCTACAGACGCTGTGTTAAATTGGCTACAGCAGTATACAGATGTTGTTCTTGGCGCAAAATATGAGAGCAAAGTGAAAGTTTTTGTTTCACACTTGGGAAAATTCTCCCTTCCTTTAAATTGTTATCCTTATAGTACACCGTAAACAGTGGTAAAATTTTGAACCATTTTCCCCTTTATGCAGATCGTCTAACTATTAAGTCGTTTTTCAAAAGGGTGCTCTTTAAAAACAATTTAAAAAACCAATTGCAAAGAATAGATTTCTTTTGAATAGACACTTGAAAAATACAAAGAAAACAATTTTAAACTGCCGGTTTGAGTCGAAGTATACGGCTACTCAAAATAAAAGTAAAACCAACGGAATCGAAGTTGTAACGGCTTAATTAAAAAGAGAACCGGGTGATTTCCGGGAACCACTTGAGTTGGCTGAAGTATAATTCGGTAATTATTATGAAGTTGTTTGAGTGGTTTGTGATTGATTAACATTGAAATATAATTCAATTTATATATAGTGTGTTTAGTACTGTACACTGAGCTACTAAATCACAAATAAAGCAATACAAATAATGTTTATGGCATTTTGTTGATAATTAATCTGTTTACTCAATTCACATGATGTCATCACACACACTACATCTCGGCGGAGTCAGATTTCCTTGGTTGTTTAACTGTTCAGTACAATTTTTTTGAATACGGACGTACGCTCGGTTAGATGAACACCAAATATCTTAAATTATTTTTTTTGGTCTCCCAAAAATGGCTGACCATTAGGGGACAGACATCGTTTGACGTCAGCACAGACCATTTGTTTTTTAAATGCAGCGTGATGCTCCACCAACAACTATAGTTAAAACCGTGCCAAGAAAAATATTATTCTTCTACGTCATGGATGTGTTTGTTGTGTCGGATTTGACTTTCATAATCATCAATATTGTCCACATTGATTTCCATTCACTAAAAATATCACTGAAAAGAGTCAACATTTTGTTGATCAGAGTTTGCAGGGTTGAACTCACTTTGCTTTGCCACTCTTGATGACACAGTAGCCGCTGAGGTTGACGGTTGTCGGTCTACACCTCCGCAAGTCGAGCAGCCGAACGCCTGCAAGATTGCCGCCCTGTAGCGAGCATTGGTCGTGTTGTAGATGATCGGGTTAACCGCAGAGTTGACCAGAGAGAGAAACACGGTTATAGGCCACAGGATGGTGATCTGCCCCTGCTGTACTATGGATATACCGCTTGCTGCCTTGATCAGGCCCAAGACGTTCAGAATGATGACTCGAGGAGATTGAAGTAAGAAGTAGGCAATGCTGCTGAAAATCAACATCTTGGCTACTTGCCTACGAATTATCTTCTTCTTCTCGGCTTGCTGATTGCCTCCATCGGTCGAAGTGGCGAAAGTGTGCAGACCCAGGCGGCGAACGATACGGTAGTACATGTAGCTGTTGATGAACAAACCGATAATCCAGAACCCAACGTACAGAATCTGCGTGCAGAGGGTGACCAACGGTTCCCCAGGCAAGCAAAAGTTTACGGTGCTGGGACGCGTGCGGCTGCTAGCTTCGGTGTCATCCGGCCAAATGACGCAGCCGAGGCGGTACCTTGACAGGCGAAACGCCACGGCGAAAGAACATCCTACTGCCACTGCCCAGAATATGGTGACCAGTAACAACGCTCGACGGGAGCTTCTCGACTGCCTGCTCTTAAGAGGGTGACAGATGGCGTAAAATCGCTCAACAGCTACAAGGGTCACCATCAAGTTAGATCCGAAGTAGAGAACGTCGAGGGAGAAAGTTACGACCGCGCACCCAAGCATCGACGAAACAACAAACGTATTGGCGACATCGGGTGCGATGAAATAGGCTCCGGTATTATACCCTGCAAATATTGAAATGTAGAGGAGATCAGACACGGCCAGGTTTGCTAGGTAAAAATTTGTGATGGTCTGCATTTCTTTCACCCTGAAGAGAGTGAAAAGGAATGCCAAGTTACCCGGCACTCCGATGGCGACGGCTATGGGTACCCCGACTAAGGCGAGCAAGATCTCGTTCTGAGAGCGGGTCCAGAATCTCGCCGTAGCGTCATCCGTGAAGTCGATCACAAAATCTCCTCCGTTGCAAACTTCAGTTTCGTTGGATGCTTCCATTTTAATAAGTTCTGTGATAAGGTGGACATGTAGATTTTATACGCAGTTGAGATGCATGCTGTGGATGGTTTTTTTAAAGATTGAGCTGCTCTTATATATAGCTCGGATGTGAATAGCGTGATGTCGTATTTGCTCTGAGCATGCGTAGACTATACTTTGTAATAATAATAATAATAATAGTGGCTTCTTATATAGCGCTCATATCCGTCACTAGTGACGCTCAAGGCGCTTCAACAGTCAGTGTTTTCCTGCAAGGTATGTGGAGCTACTTTTTGAAGTTTTGAGACCTATTCCATAGCACCATGTAATGGTTTACAAGGTGCTGTGGCGCAATATGCTGCCGATCAAACCAGGAACACCGGGGCGAACCCCTTCTCTTTACCAGGGGCGGATCCAGGATTTTCCAAACGGGGGGGCGTGAAAATTTACCAAGCAGCAAATGGTGAATGAAATTTTCGGCTCCTTCGAGCGCGTAACGCGAGGCCCATGGGCCGGTTCTGGGGCCCGCTTAAATGCTCAGAAACAGTTAGGATTCTAGATGCTCTGTGGTGCGATCTCTAAAAATATCTGACCACTTTTGTTTTAGCAAGATCATTGTTAAAACTTTATTTTCGAGTTGGGAGTCATTGATTTGAATCAGCCATCCCGAGTTATAAAAATCAAAATGCAGGCTACAATTAATACAATATTCAGGGGGGAAAAACTGTTGGGTGAGACAAACGATAGTGCAATTTTTAATAATATAATTAACCAAATAGGGTCTCTTTGTCTATAATAATTGTTCACATACTTGAGGATTAGAATGTGACACAAAATATGTTACTATATACTGATAAGAACAAGTTGTGCTTGTCTTCAGTGACAGCGCAATCGAGCAACAATAACATTAATGTACGAAAATGTGAGGGTAGGCCTAGAGGCCTCCTCCCCCAGCCCTGCATCGGTGTATTATCTGCACAATTTTTTTTTTTTAAATTTTTTTTTTTACAACAACATTTATTTCCATTTAACATAATATGTGTGCAAGTAACATACAAAATGATGATTTATATTAAAACAGAATACACTAATGATACTATATAATAGTAGGAAAAGGGCAGAGTTAGTGAAATGGAGGCAATCCCCGGTAAGCGTGTGCTTGATTTGGGAATGCCATACAGGACAAGACAGACAACGGACACAAAAGACAAAAAACATTTACAGACAGACAGACAAGACAGACAAGACAGACAAGAGGGCAAAAAACACTATCAAAAATAACTTCAAGAATTAACATGAGTAGATAAATTACTACGGTAAGTAGTGATAACAATAATATACATTAATACAGTACAGAAACAAAAAATAGCTTACAAAAGTAGATTTAGAGGTAGGCTTTAACTTTACGTTTAAATACATTCAGTGAGGATGAGCTTTTGGTGTCACTAGGAAGCTTGTTCCAGTTGGCCGCACAAGAGTACCGAATCGTGTGTTTGAAAACTTGTGTCCTGTGCTTAGGAATATGAATATTTGTTGAAGTTCTGGTGTTATAGTCGTGAATGTTGTAGTTAAATTTAAAGAGCGATTGGAGGTGAGTGGGAAGTTTTTTGTTGAAGAATTTGTACATGAAGATGATAATTACTAGTTTGAAAGAAACACAACAGATATTAACACTCTTTCTTGAATACAAAAACAATCTGTGATTTTCTGAACAGAGTGAGACACCATGATTTATGTACGATGATGTCTTCACTAGCCCCATGTAGGGCCAATCCACTTCGTTCGTATCCTTGCTAATTGGGCCTTGCACCATTGCAATCCTATTTTTGTGCCCGATGTAATTTTTAATCCGGGTTATAAAACTTACCGATCGAATGCTACTGTAGGCCTACTTGTAGAAAGCCCTAATGCTAAACTTTTTTTGGATGCCTTTTGATCACGTATTAACAACTTGCGCGAGAACCATACTAGCTAGTTCGGTTCCCTGAACAATTTCACAACATTTATACGATCTAATGGGGACCAGGCTGATTTACATAATGCGCTGAGCATAATATATTTTGCGCAGACGGGCTTAAGATGCGCACCTCATTACACGTATTTCACAAAACCTTGATGGCGCGCTGAGTGAATCAGTCTGGTCCCCATTAAATATCAGCAGTTGATCGTATAACTGTTGTGGATTGTTAAGGGAACCTGACAATGGTTTTCGAGCAAGTTAATAATATGTGGGAAAAAAATCACTCGCGATTCGAAAAGCAAAGAATTTTCCCAAAAGATCTGTGATGTTTTTAAAAAACAATTAAGCATTAGGGCTTTCTACAAGTACAGTAGCATTCGATCAGTAAGTTTCATAACCCGGATTAAAAATTAAATCGGGCACAAACATAGGAATGCAATGGTGCTAGAGCCAAGGATACGAAGTGGATTGGCCCTATTCATGGGGCTCGATGTCTTCACTTCGTATAGACTGTGCAAGTCTCGCGCGTATCCGAACGAGAAAACACGTCAAACGAAGAACATTTTTATTTCTGAAATCAAATCTTTGTTTTAAATTATATCTCATGACAAAATCTGAACAACAAAAATAAATCATTACAATTTTATGAAATTAGTTTTAGCATTTTAAAAAAATACGCCAAAGTGTGTTAATTATTATTAAAAACAAATTAAAACTCTGGGACAAGGATGCTTTTTTGATGTTAACTTTTTAGAAACCCCTTACGCAGATTCGTGAAGGTCAAACGGGTTTTAAATTGACCCGTATCACAGTTTAAAGAGGAATGCCGACGCCTCAACACCATAGACTGCAATGAAAAGGGTTCGCTTTGCAATTACAGCATCTGGCGATTATAATCGCGCATCCAAAACAAGCTTTTACATAAGTTTTATGATCGGAGGCGAGCACAAAATTCTTAATTTTTTGCAATAACCGGAAGCTGAGGTCAAGTTTAATTCTCGGGTTTTCTTCGTTATATTGTTGAATTGGTTTTACTTTCATATTTTGTTATCACTTAGTATTACATTCCAACAACATGTATACTTTTCTAGGTCATAACCTACGTTAAACTAAAATAATTGACGAAACAAAATCTCGCCCACGTAAAACTCCATATGGTTGGGACCACTATGGTCCCGGAAGTTCGAATGCGCGCGAGACTTGCACAGTCTATTGTAAAAGTCACATTGTATTTAGCGCGCGCGCGTGCTGACCTCCAGCCAGAAACTTCTGCACAATGTACACACACTGGCGGCAGCATGCGGCTGGCGGTATGATCTTCACGCCCCCCGGACCCCGCGCCAGGCATGTGCAGGTGTTTCGCGCTTATGTTCAGTGTGTGAGAAAAATTAGACTTGGTTCCAAGTCTGTGCTCGTGGTTTTTAGTCTACCTGATAGCCAATACATAATTGCCTGAAATAGCGCCCTCTTGTGGATTAACCTCCGTCTTTAACCTACGATCACAGACTTGGGAACATTGTTTTTCGGTTTGTACACACCCTATGGCGAATTAGTCCAAAAGTGATTTTAGTTTTTAAATTCAAAATAAATAAAAAACGTTGGGAAAATCATTAGACGATTCCATTCAAATAAAGGGAACACAGTTTTTCGTCTAGTAGGGATCAGGTTATTTGTTATGTTTATTTTTCAATATTTTAAGAATACATCTAGTATTATTTTATGTATAAATTAGAAATACATACGTACAAAGCACTATAAAAATAAAAAACAATGACTGAATCGATTTTACAGAAAATGCTGAAGTGATTATAACCTATTGGGAATAGACGCAACCAACAGGAGTTTTGTGGCCTCCTGATTGGCCATCTCTCTGGCATAGTGTTGTTATGTAAATGTCAGTTGTGAATAAATGAATATCCCGTATACACAAGGGGGTCAAGTCTGAGATTGCGAGTTAGACCGCGTGATAGCCATTCTGCGGGGAAAATTTTGTGTGGCTGATGCAGAGAAATAACCGCGATCTCAGACTTGAAATCAAGTCTAGAGAAAAACACGATGTCCACACACACAGATTCACGTGTAATTCCTCATAAGTCAGTGAATTAATAGTGGTCCACAAATGAAACAAAGTGTACGAGGTACGGATTATTAGTTATAGCTTTTTTATAATAAAAAAAATAGGTAGGGCCTATGTCATTAACTTTGTCTCTCCCTCATTTTTCCCCTTGATGTTTTTTTTTTTTTTTTTTTTTCCTCAAGCAAAAGGGGGGGGGGGGGCGTGCGCCCCCCCACGCCCCCCACGCCCCCCCCCACGCCCCCCACGCCCCCCCCCCCCCCCACGCCCCCCACGCCCCCCACGCCCCCCACGCCCCCCCCCCACGCCCCCCACGCCCCCCACGCCCCCCACGCCCCCCCCCCCACGCCCCCCCACGCCCCCCACGCCCCCCCCCCCCCTGTATCCGCCCCTGTTTACGATAAGTGCACTGGGTTCTTTTACGTGCATTCACAACACACGGGACCAACGACTTTACGTCCCATCCGAAGGACGAAGCAATAATGGTTAAGTGTCTTGCTTAAGGACACAAGTGTCACGACCGGGACTCGAACCGACACTCTGCTGAGCAGAAACACCAGAGCTTGAGTCCGGTGCTCTTATCCGCTCGGCCACAACACCTCACGCCCTAATGCGCCGTGATCGTGTATGCATATGGAATTCCCGCTACTAATATTAAGCAAATATTGTTAACGTGGATTTTGTTCCAGGATTTTATGGAAATTTGAGAATGGAAATGTAACAATTTGAATTTTTCTTTTTGGGATAAAAACCGGTTAAAAAGTGTTAAACCACAAGGGAAACTGACTGTGTAAGTTTTTATAATAATTTTTGGTTGAACATAGAAAAATTTCCTTTATCATTATTGACTCGACATTACTTGATATAAATAAAAAAATAAAAAAATAAAAATGTTGCAGCCCGTAAGATGATCTCCTGGCTGCCGCTTCCCAGGTTGTATCGTATACTTGGGAGTGACCCCTGGCTACACGGCAGTTAACGGTTGTATGGCTTCTGACTGGCACCCCGAACAAAGATATCAGTTGGTAGAGTGCCGGCGCGTTAATCCCGGGGTCGTTGGTTCAAATCCTGCTCTTAGTAAATTTTTCCATTAACCCCCAACAAAATGAAAAGGATGAGGTAAAAAAAAAAAAATGAAGCTTATTGTTTAATCATAAACTACTGGGACTTTATAGGGTTTGTACATTATTGGTAAGAGTGAAAATATAAATGTGCACAGATTTCCACACAAGTTATGCTTTAAAGATGGAAAACATCCCTCATTATTCGCTTGGAATGCTACAGTTTTGAATAAAATTTGCACGAGTCCAAAACCTTATGTTTGAAAACAGTAAAACCATAATTGGAATTTTCACTTTTTTCTTGATGTGGCTCCATTGACTGCTTGGGCTAAAACTTTCACATGTTTGTTATTTCATGTTGGGTCAAATAAAGTGTTGATACACTGTTCTTTGACAATTAACAATGTTGTCATTGTGCTTTAAAGACTTACTTGAACGAAAACGGCAGAAAGCGAGATCTCTCTGAGATTAAACAGATTTGAATTGTGGAAATAGCAAACATTTTGAAGCCCTTCTCCGGTGCTTTTCAGAAAGATTCGCGAAAGCCCTGTTACGTCATCAATCATGCTATACTTCATGTTTTGGAGCTCCGTTTTGTATAGCCGAGTATAAAGTAAGACTGGTTAAGCAGTTTAGAACTTGTACTTCACATAACGCGAATGTGTCATTCCTAACAGCAGACTGAAGTAGTAAACTGCAATTTGACTGCTATCAACATTAAAGGCACTGGACACCTTTGGTAATTGTCAAAGACAAGTATTCTCACTTTGTGTGTCCCAACATATGCATAAAATAACAAACCTGTGAAAATTTGGGCTGAATTGGTCATCGAAGTTGCAAGAAAAAAATGAAAGAAAAAACACCCTTGTTGCACAAATTTGTGTGCTTCCAGATGCCAATAATAAAAGGCTTCGCTGAAGTCTTTTATTATTTGAGTGAGAAATTACCTTTTTTCTCAAAAACTAAGTTACTTAAGAGGGAGTGGTTTCACACAATGTTTTATACTATCAACAGCTATCCATTGCTCGTTACCAAGTAAGTTTTTATGTTTTCAAAGGAAATGTTGCTCTAATTTATTTTATTTAGTCACAAGGGTCCGTATTTAATTGTTTGGGCGATTCAAAAGTGATTATGTTCTCCCTAAAATTGTATTACACGCAAAATAACAAACTGTCACTAAAAAGTAAGCGATGGTGTAACCGTGTGATTTTTTTTTTATGATGTCACCTAGTGACATCAACTTTAGAGGTGCCCAGTGAAATGAGGACATTATGTCAGCACTCAGCATGTATGAATGAACCGTTTGCACTATCCATACCAACCTGTGATTTATTCTATGGGTCCATCAAGTTTGTTTCGTTTTTAGAATGGGGTAACAAGTAGACCTTTTTTATGAGTAGTAAATAAAATATTTTGTCTCTGAATGTTAGGGTCTTTGTAATTAAGGAAGAGAAGGATATCGGTAAGGGCTACAGTTATACTAGAGATTAATGACAATTACCAACAGCATTGCACTTTTCTACTGTTCCAAGTTTCCGTAGACAGTAAATTATTAGTTTTTTCGTTTTTTGTCTTTTTAATATCGAGTTTTACACAGCCAAGTTAAAAATTGTACAGAGTTCTAAGTTTGATGGAAAGTCTTGTCAAACGAGGAAATTACTTCCAGTTTTAAATCTTAGATCATAACCCAGGTCAGCCGGACTTACTTTTAAATATGGTTTATTTTGCGAACTTAAAAATGTAATTAATGGAAGTTGATTCAACAAAAAAAGGACGAATTTAGTTTCCCTTCTTAGTTTATTAGTAAACTATAATCATCCATTAGAAGGGGAGAACGGGGATTGCAACTCAATGACGTCGTACAATGCATAACTCTGCCACAAATATACAGGTTGACGGTTCAGCTGAAACTTTCACATGTGACCTATAATATAACTTACTGTAACATTTTGCATATAAGTCAGGTAAACGTTGACAAGAACAATCTCATGACTGTACCTTTAAGCTGAGGGTGAACAAAATCTGATTAAAACTTGATAAAGCTGAATAATCTGGATGTTTCAAAAAAAACAAAAAAACAAAAACCCAACATAATAAATACACCACAATAAATAGACAGACTAGTGTCATCCCAATCTACTTTTATTGAAGATGTATTTTAATCATCTGGGTTTTCCTTTTTCATTATTCTCAAAGGCCTTATCATATTTTAACTAAAGGAGTTAAAAAGAACTGTGTGCTTTCCGAAATAGCTTAAATCCAGCACTCATATTCATTTTCAAGATGAATCAGCAGAATTTTGAGCGAGATACGTCCAAATGGATGTCTTACTCTCAAGGGCGTCGATCGGTACTGAAAAGTAGGGGGGACGGGCGAGCAAGTCTTGACAAAATACATCTTACATTATTTGCACCCCACACCATTACTTTTACATTTAATTTCTGTGTTACACTTTTTGTTCCCTATTTTTTGTTATTTAACAATAACATCATCCGAATGGTGTTTGGACCTGGGTTTCCCTTATATGTAAAACCGAGATTCTACCAAATACAAACATGCTTCGGGAGTCCGACGTTTATCGTGTGTCAGCTTGAAGTTCTTCGAAAAAACAAAATACTGCTTCTTCAACAAATCTTGTCATGGCCCAAACTGCTCCTATTTATTTTAATGGATTTTACTACATTTTGTGCATTGTGCGATGGTAACAAAATGTAACACATTTGCACGTGCGCGCACACAAAGACATCCTTTGTGGAGGGATCGTGTACCGTACATTATAGCATACACAAACGACGCATAACTTGAATGCTAACAAGGTATGTAAGCGGGATTTTGGCGTTCATGTCTTGGACGCAAAGTTGTCATCTATTGTCTGTATTATAGAAACGGAAATAGACCCAAAATACCATTCTGCGCGTGGTCCATCACAACAAAAGATGAAAATGAAGAAAACATTTCACCGTTTGTTCGCTATACTTTTATTTGAACAAAAATTGTAATGAAAATGGTGTATACTTTTATATGTTGTTGCATATTTCTAATGAACAGTCAATCAAAAAGTGGGGGGGGGGGGGGGACATCTGATATGCTGCCCCTCCCCCCAGTCTAAAAAGTGGGGGGGGGGGGGGGGGGGGGGGACATGTCCCCCCCGTCCCCCACCCATCGACGCCCTTGCTTACTCTTAGTATTCAATGCCATACCGTAATTTTCTTCAGTAGTTTCTTGGGAAATTTGAACGAAATTGCCTACTCCTCAGAACACCAAGGTTTCAGGGTTTGTTTTTCTGATAATTAATAGCACAGTACTTGTAGGTATTCAGTCGTGTTTCTGAACAGACTAAGATGTTGGAGTGACCCCTTACGATGAGCTCATGCAAAAGGCAGGGACAGATTACCTTGGACATAAAAAAACCATTAGGCCTGTTAGGCCTGTTAGGCCATCAATTATTTATCTAAATGTTTTATTATTTTCCAACAACCAGGGCCAAGGTTTCCACAAAAGCGATTACGAAGCCTATATTTCGAATCGACCCAACGATTACGCGCTGAACCAGATCTTCAGCTACTTAGTTCCGGCTTTTACACCACATTATGGCTGTTATAATTGACAAGGAATGCCGATTTGCTAAGCATTTTGAAGGGATGTGGGCGCATGTTTGTCTGCAAGATGTAAAAGCTTGATTTGTTGTTACTTATTTTATTTATTTAGATGTTTTGGGGGGAGAAAACGGATCTTTCGGATTGGGCGTAAAGCTGTAGGTCCCATGTGGCGTGTAACACACTTAAAAGAACCCCGGAGTGCACTTATCGTATAAAGAGAAGGGGTTCGCCCCGGCGTTCCTGGTTTGCTTTGGTGCATATACTGCGGCACAGCACTTTGTCAACCAAATAGGTACATGGTGCTATGTAAAAGAAAAAAGGTCTCATACTTCAAGACGTAACCCCATATACCTTGCTGGAAAAGTTACAATAAGGTTTGAGTGCCGAGAGCGTCACCGACTGACGGATTTGAGCACTATAAGAAGCCACTATCTTTGTATATCAGTGTTTTTATTGGTTTTCCATGCGTTATATACATCAGAACACAATGAAGACGCAATTGGAGGGGTACACTATGCCACAAATAGCTCCGAGGTCTCCTCTGACGATATCTGTGTTTGTTTCTTATTGGTTACAGTTAATTTATTTAATTTCATCACGTCTACAACAATGGTGTGATATACAATAATTTTGACTTCATTGCTAACCTTGAGAGAAGGTTCTCTGAATTCGAATTCCCATTGTCTGATATTATTTCACTGTAAGTCAAATTAAGGAATAACCAAGAATATTGTTTGTCCACTCTCGTATGGTCATGGCCAATGGGACGTTACCGTCGATAAACTAATCAGAATCTCCTGTTACATGTTCTTGTAATTATTTCTAACGGAAGGTTACCTTCAAAATAATCAATCGCTTGTTGTTCATGAAATCATGGCCAGTGAAGGTTATCATAACATCGTGTTTGATAAGAAAGAAAAAAAAATCACATAACGATAAAGATTTTTGCTCACACACTCAATTTTGTTAAGAAAGAGAGAGCAAAAGACAATATTTTATGCATACATGATAAAACAAATAAATAAATACAAAAAACAAAAAACAAAACATCCCAGCAAAAAGAAAACCCCAAACAAACAAACAAATAAACAAACAGGTTTTTAACCCTACTAGACAGGAGCTCGTAGAAATGAGAAAGTACAGAAGCCCCCCAAAAATACAATAATAATAATACAATTAAAATAAAAATAGCGTTGAATTCAAATGAAATTTCGTTTATTTTGTTCTATTTTTGGTTTTGCTATTTGTTTCAAATGTTTTTCTAATTTGTGTCACAGCAAAATGAGGCAAAAGCATGTGCGAGTTGTTGACATTAAATACTGGCAAAGACCTGTCAAAAGTAAGCCAAAATCACGGAACGTTCTGATGCAGGCGAAATAATATGCAAATCACATCTCTCGTCACCGTTTTGACGAAGAGGCGCTTCTATAAAAAAAAAAAAATCACACATTAGCTGCATTTGTTTCATACAAATCAGGTCGTGATTCGCAATAGGGGTTTCTTAAAAACAAAAATCCGCATCCAAAGTTTGACTTAGGTTTCAGTGTTAATTTTATGAAAATATTGTTATTGTATAAAACATTTATATTATATTTACATACAATTGCTTTGTGTATTTTTATTTCAAGAATTTATTAAATTTAGAAGTCAAACAGAAAATTTGATTTGGCATAGAAAAATATAGCCTTCGTTTGAGTTGTTGACTCGTTTTTAACAAGCGCAAGATTTTCACAGTCTACAAATAATTATTAAAAAACAAACGTGTAGGCAAGTTCGCCTCGAACAATGCTAAACCACTCGTGGTTTAGGGGCTACTAGAAGAAAACATTTAAAATGAAAATAACTCAGGGAAGCTGAGGGTAAGAATCGCTATTTCTCTTCTTATAGGATGGAGGGAAACATGCACCACTAGGCAAGGAGTTTCAAAAGAGATGCAGTATGTGGAATAAAGCTGTTGGAATGGCTCTTTACAGTCACATTCGTAATTGGTAACTCGAATCGCAATGAAGGAAAATTGATGTGGTGTTTACACTGCCTTCCTTGAACACTGCAAAAAACTTGGGTTGTAAAATTAACACCATATGTGTTGTCACATAATAGATACCCATAGGGTGTTAAATGTAATTGTGTTTGCAGATATCAGTGTTACTTTGACACCCTAAAAATGGTGTAAATTTTTAATCTTTTGTTTGGTATCTATAATGTGTCAATGTGAACACTCCAGTTTTGGCAGTGTATAAACCCTACCGTTATCTGTCTATAATTGCCGTTGCCGACACGCCCCCATGTAAGATAAACTTGTCAAGTGACAGCCATAAAATTAACTACAGGTACCATTCTTTAAAAGCAGTACACTGTCACGATGCTCCTTGTTCTGCTTGATACACTCAGTTGTTTAAATAATAGTTGTTCTTTGTCCTATAACAATTGTAAGCCGCATAGTCGCTCAATCAAAATGTGTAAATACTGTAACGAAAATATTGGAACTTTTAAGTAGCAAAAAAGAAAAAGGCCGGTGGGAGCCTTTCATATCAATACTTTTTAAAGGAGGTTGGGGTGGACAGCAACTTCCAATATTATGGTTTTTAGCTTGACTACATTGGCTGAATAAGCAATTATCTCATCTTACGTCAAATGCTCTAAACTATATGGCTAGATTTTGAATGTTTGAGCTATATCCCACCCCCCCCCCCCCCCTGATTTGAAGCCCTCGATTTCTAAAACTGATTTTACTTGTTTGCCAAATAACCTTGGACTTAATCGTTCACCTTATATACCGACCCTGCCTGGAAGCTGCCACTCTTCAATTGTTATAAAAAAGCAAATCAAAGTGATGTGCAACATATTAAATGTAAAGACTGGGAGTTTAAGTGTTTTTTTTACATTCAATAAACCAAGACCTCGATTCACGCAGTGATAATTGGTCACAGAGGCGTTGCTAGAATCGAGGGCGATTTTAAATTTAATTTAATATTAATGTTAAAAACTGCTTTTGTTAAACGGGGCGCAAACTGATATTAACTTTCGTTTTAAACCTTGAACGCAAAAAAAAAAAAGAAGTGATAAAATAAAATCTGTCAAGGATACGTGACAATAAGTAAAAAACGAAACGTTATAAAATACTTGGCCAGCTTTTAAGTCAAACTCATAAGACGTAAACAAAATCACTCGTTGCACTGGGCATGCGTGTCATTCTGTAAACACGTACACCGTACATAGCTGTACCGTTTTTATTTATACACTGATAATATAAACACAATATAAACACAACAGACTTGTCTGACGTTTTTCTGTCACAGCTCAAAGCTGGTTTTATTGAACCCACAAGGGTATGTCTTTGCCCATATCAATTAAATAGCCAAAGGCGGGCAATTTGCCCAAAATAATGTAATACAAAGAAAATTGGGCAATTCATGTTTGCCTCAAGGTATATATACAAACAAACAACGGCAGTCTTGCCCACCATGACAAACGGACCTGGTCCAAAACTAACATCACAAACACACGGGCAACGAGCGGCCCACGGGCAACGAGCGGCCCACATAAAATCACCGGGGTGAACAAACAACGGCAGTCTTGCCCACCATGACAAACGGACCTGGTCCAAAATAACATCACAAACACACGGGCAACGAGCGGCCCACAAAAACGGGCAACGAGCGGCCCACGGGCAACGAGCGGCCCACATAAAATCACCGGGTTGATCAAACCCTTACAAATGATTTTTACAGCCGTCTATGCAATTGAAATTTCCACCGGTTGAACCACCGGTCGGAATATTAGCCCCGTCTGAACCGACGGGTGCTAGCATGCTTACAGTTTCGGCTGTAGTAAGTAATAACAATTAGTGGTAAATATTACCAAATGAGGCAATGTAAGACCTAATCCCAAACAAAACAGGCTTCTTAGCTTACAGAGTGAAATATATGAAATGATGCTATTATAAAATTATTAATATAACAAGTAATACTAGCATTATTAATAATAATAATATTCAAATTATTGCCAGCATTATTAGTCATTTTATCATGTGATTTGTATGCCTCTTATTAGTCATTGTGACTTATTTCACTGTTATTGATTATCTATATTACTATTTGTAGTTTTTTAAAACTATTTTTAGGTGTTCGGCTCTTCAGCCGAAAACCTATTGTTATTGTTATGTTATTTTTTTTCTTTTCCACCTCCTTATTCTTCCTTCTGAACCTTCTTGACAAGATTTCTCAAAAAGTAAAAGTTGTAAAATCTTGAAACTTGGCACATACTTGAACCTTAACATGAAGACGGCATGCCAACAATGACGTCATGATGACGTCATCAGGTGTCGAATTAAAAGGTTTTTAAAGTTGAAAAGTGACCATTTGCTTTGTGCTTTATCTCAACGAATATGAAAGCTATGAAGTTCAAAGTTTGGCATCTGATAGACCAAGACAGGGGCAACATTTGAAAAGTTAACGCCAAAATTGTACGACCTTAACTTCCGGGTCATTACCCTAGGTCGAAGTTCACCTTCGTTTGTTTCCGTCCAAAAACAACTTTCGAGCTTATCTACGGAATAACTCAAGATTGAGATTGAATTGAATGTTGAAACTCTACAGATAGTTGAACCTTAGTATCAAGACAACACATACTCAATTACGTCATGATGACGTCATCGGGCATCGAATTACAATAAATCAAAGTTTAATATTTGTAAAAATCATAACTCAAAAACCATAATTCGGATTTTGACAATCTACACATCATCGGATAGATCGTTAAAAGTTTGACAAACGCTTCACAGAAACCATACAATATTTTAACTTACTTTCGGTTGTTATTGGAAGTTGAAAATTTCATAATATCTTATCTTATTCATATCTTTAAAACTACTGATCACTTCAGCATAATTATTGTATCAGATTGTAGAACAGCAATCCCTCTTAAACTTATGCACTGAGATAACAACATTTTGATCTTACTATATGGTCCAAAAAGGACGTAAAAGCACACCTGTTGACCCTTACGTTTTTCCCCATTTTGATCGACAACGCGCTATATACGTTACATGCAGTGCAAGCGCTAACTGTACGTGTGTGATGTGGCGCGAATTTATTATAATTTTTTTTTTGGGGGGGAATCCCCAACAGCGCTCTTTTTCGTCCAACGAAAGAGGGCGCTGTTGTGAATAAAGTTTTCAGTAACATCGAGCGCCGAGTTTTTAATAAACATCAGCAACAAACTGAAATAAACGTATACTACATGTACATGTACATCATTTCTAACAATATCATAACAATATTTTGTAACTGTTTAACCATTTATTCTTCTTCTTTATATTAATTCCTCTTCACTGACGATTTCTACGTTCTGTTTGTGATGCTTTTCCTTGTATTTTTATGAATTTTTCAGCAATGAATTACATATACATGTACTCTTGTTCAGTCTTTTGTTCGCTTTATTATCTGTGATTGTTGCAATCTTTCTTGTATTTTGGGGGGGGCTTTTGTATTTTATTGACTGGTATTCACTTTTCATTTCTTCATTGTAAATAAATGAATGTAATCTATTTTTTTCTAGAATTTTCTATTCAAGGTTGTTTGTTGTTACATCAACAGCTCCATGGATATCAATCATTATAATAGTGTATTTTCAAGTACACAAACACCTGTTGAATAATGTTGTTGTTAAGAAATGTAAACTTGCTTTAAAATAAGACATCATTCTCTTCACTAAACAAATGACCGCATTGTGGTATGCAGAAATAATACAAGTCTACAGTATACGATAATTAGTCTATTTAAATGTTTGCATCATAGACTCAGACAAATATTTTAAAGAAAATCCCTTAAAGCTGTTGTGAAATTTGTGTTAACCTCAATACAGTTATTCCAGGGCATTGGATTAAAACTGAATTTTGACCGATTCATGGTAACTATAATATGTTGGTATGACAGTGGCAACAATCTCATCCAAACCTCTGACATACACATGATCCAGTAATGTTCCATTCTCAGTAGTTGCATCTTGTACACATTGTTTATAGCCTTGCTGTTGCATTAAATTCGCAACATGTGATTGATTGCCCAAAAGGTTCTCGTTGAAATCTCCCATTATTATACTTCTATGGCTGATCTTATGAATTTCAGTTACCAAGTAAGATAAGTTATTGACAAAATGATTTATGTTGTAAGATGGGGGTCTGTATATTACTGCCACTATTAGCGATATATTTGAAACAATATGAAAAGCAACATATTCTATATTATGACATGTAATATTTAACCGATTAAAACTTCTGGATTGCTTTCCATATACAGAAACTCCACCATGACTTTGTTGCTGTAATGTCCTCATTGAATTATCATATGACATTGATCTTAACTGATGATAGCATTTGAAATGTTCTAAATTCAATTCCTCAATTTCAGTATTCACATCAATCCATGTTTCAGTTAAGCATAGAAAATCTGACTCTTTCATTTCAGGTTGGCCCTTCAAATCCATCAAATGATTCTTTAAGCCTTCAACATTATGCAATATGATTGTGGTATTCTTTCCTGAATATTGTTTCCCAATTAAACTAAATTCAGACATATCATTTAAAGATTGTGCTACTGATTTATCACAGTAAATATACTTTTCATCAAAATCTTCAATAATGAGACCACTCAATGACGTCACACGGCTCAAACTAACATACGCTTGCCCTGCTGCAAATGTTTTTGCAAGACACACTACAGCTTTTGTTGTTGTCATTCCTTGACACTTTATGTGCTGTGTAATCATTGAAAAACATAACTCCTGAACCACACATTAGATTTTTGCAATATAGGGCCTATACGTCATTGGAAAAGCATGTTATCAACTTCGCAAATGCTATACATAGTGTGGGTCCATTTGACCTTGAACTCTCCCACATACAGTGGCTCGTGTGACCTTTACTTCCGGTCGAAAACAGATATGGATGTGAAAATAAATATTACCAGGACTCGTTTTGTGATACAAAAATATTATGGTCTTCAATTAGCATTTGGCCTCTACTTAAATGAATTTTATTTTACCCCTTGGCCATTCAATTGAAAGACAAATGATACTAATTTCATGCCGAACACCCTGTTTTTGTTCTTAAACAAAAACTTAAATCTAGTTATATTATTATTATTATTATATACATGTATATATATATGTATTAAATTAGTAGGGTAGATGGCCTTAGCTTTCGATCCAAACTGGACCTTCTTCAGAGGCATTAACAAGTACAAACAAAAACATATCCATTTATAGCAAAAAGAGGAGCAAAGGATTAGGGGAAGGTATCCAGAAAAAGCGGGAAGATTATATAGCCAATCAAAGTTATTAATTTACAGACAATGGGTTGGCTAAGAACCAATCAGAGTAAAGTAGTGAGGACAAAGGATGGTCAGTGTGAAAAGGGGTGGATTACTGGACCATAAAGGTGGTAACTGCATTCTGGGTATAACATGCGGGAAGCATGAAAGGGAAGGGTTTTAATATATATATATATTTTTGGTTTAGTGTTACTGAAATAAGCCAGCCAAAATTAACACTACAAAAACCCAACCTCTTTTCCTACTAACCGTCATTCTGAAAACTGGTGACATTATCTACATAGATCTGGGACAGCGCATTATATAAGATAGTGAAGTGAGCTTACAGCCCCAAATCTTGAACCAAACACTAAGGTTGGAGTAGGGAGGTGGGTTAAATGATCCGGTTCAACTAAAAGCTGTAACAGAAGTGATCCAAATTTCTTTCAGTGTCCGCTCGCAATGTTGTTATTGTTATGATCGGTCGTGATTGGTCCCGACCGGCCAATCCGTGCAAACCTTCGGGATAATGTGCGTCCCTGGGGAAGCAATTTCATGGTTACGTGACAACCATGCATGTGAGAGACAACAGAGGGCGCAAACCAGGAAGTGCATTGCAGTGCATACAACATTTTATCACGGAATGATAAAATGGAATATACATTCAACCAAAAACCTTCGTAAGCGCAGTGAAGCTTGCCATGTTGTTGGGTCATTAGTGTAACAGAGACAGCCGCAGGAATGTCCCAAGAAATAAGAAAAGTACTGCATTTCAGAAAATTTGGAGAAAATTCAATCTGAACTAAAAACAATCGAATTGTTTAGGTTGCCATGCCAGACCAATAAAAAAAACCCAATACAAACAACGACAATAAAATAAACCAGTCAAAAACCTGTAACTGATACGGTGTGGCAAGAGACTCCGGAGAAACAATCGAATTGTTTAGGTTGCCATGCCAGACCAATAAAAAAAAACCAATACAAACAACGACAATAAAATAAACCAGTCAAAAACCTGTAACTGATACGGTGTGGCAAGAGACTCCGGAGATTCTGTTTCCCCCATATGGTTAAATGTGTACAAACTTCTTCTCATAGCGCCCTCGTTTGAATCTTCTTCCTTCATACCATGTTAATTTCCCATGGGGGGCAGAATCTCCGGGGGAGAGATTTCCCTATGACAACAGCATGCGCACTTCTTGAAAAATAATAACAAATGTCAAGTTGGGTTAGGTTTAGTTAATTTATCTGTGGGGAATAATCGGATTGAAATATAAATGTAGTCTTCCAAATGCCAAACGTGCGCAATATAAGTGTTTAACGTCACTGTGACTGCAAAAAGGGCATATTTTCCCCCATTACTACCTTGAAAGGGCGTTACACCTGGTTTTTGGAAGAGTGCAGTCATCTCAACCGTCTAGTTTTTCAATAAAATCACCAAACATCCAAGCTGTGAAATTGTCATCAAATCTGGTTGCAATATGTTCGAGTGAAAACATGAAAAACTGATTATAATTTTCAAGGGTTGTGTGCACTATACGCACGTTGCTATAGCCGTTTAGTCAATGTGCCGTCTCGGCCACCCAAAGCGAAACGCTGTAACAAGCAGTCGGATGGAATGAACATGATTGGGTTGAATTTGTTTATCCATTTTCATTGACACACTGTGAACTTAGAAATGTCTGATATTTGTAATCCCTCCCATTGCAGTTGAATTACCAACAAAGTTATTGAATAGACCTACTGCACTCGTTTCTAATAAGATGCATTGCTCGTGTTTGGAGGGAAGGATAAAAAAAATAAATAACAAAATTCACAAGCAAACTAATCGAGAAAGGTAGCAAATTTAGAAAAACTAATTTTCTCCCGCGGGCAACTGTCTGTAGATACACGTGTCTTTGTTTTAACGGGGTTCGCTCTGATTGGCAGGCCAGCGGCCAATCAGAACTCATTACTCTTGCGACTTCTTTCAGCTGTGAACAGTCCACGGCTAAGTACACCTACAAGCACACAGTCCCCAAACGCTTTATGTTTACGTTTGTCGTAATGTACACCTACATTGTACCATAGATGATTATACATTTCATTTCATTTAATTTTATTACATAATGAAAGGCCGTTCTTGGACATGAGCATTTTAAAGTCGGGAAAGAATCGAATCACAATCCTCAACACAGATACGAAGGGTCCACTAATAGTCATATAATAATACCACGATATTTTGTGGTCCACAACTTTTTTATGACCAGCGAAAAGTCAAAGATGCCAATGTCCGGAAAGTGGGCATACTTTCGAGGACATGAAATATTATTTTCGAAGACACGAACAAAAAAATGGAGGACACGACCTACTATTTCCAGGACACAAAATACTCTTTCGAGGGATCAAAATGTTACTTCGAGGGCAACAAATACTTTCGAGGAAACAAAATTATATTTTATATCATATTATACGAGGTCCAGTCATATCATTGGTTGCCGCCCAGGCCAAGAAATGTATAAAAGGACGAGTTTGAGCCACCTTGATTGAGCCAGACACTCTCTGGAACTCACCAGAGGAAAGAACAGTAAAATAATAATAATAATAAGAAGAAGAACACTTATAACGCGCCGGTATCCGTCAAGTTTTGACGCTCATGGCGCGGCGGAACAAACACATAAATGAAATAATAAAATAGCAACATTCCAAAACAGCATATAGTAACAACAATCAATGCAAAACAGTGTCTGAAACTAAGCAAAACTACCATTCTGGAAGAGATGGGTTTTGAGAGCAATTTTGAACTCACTATTAACAGAAGATAGGCTACGTATTCTGAGTGGGAGCTTATTCCAAAGGTAAGGGCCAGCATGGGAAAAGGATCTATCCCCCAAGAACTGCGTGTGAGGGGGAACGACTAATAATAAATGAAGAATCGGATGAACGAAGACGTCTAGTGGGCTTATATTCAACAATTAGGCTCCTATTGTAGCAAGGGGCAGAACCATAAGGAATGAAACTCCATCAACAACAGCTTAAAAATAATGAGGTCACATACCGGGAGCCAGTGAAGAGTTTTAAGTATTGGAGTGATATGAGTTTTACGGGATGAAAAGGTGACAATACGAGCTGCAGTATTTTGAAGTTTCTGGAGACGGGCGAGTACATCATTCCCCCTAGCCTTGTAGGTTCAGATAAAGATAGGTTTTCAATTGTGTTGGGGCTGTCATGTAGAACACACAAGCGCGTCTGTTACGCACGATTGTGTCCGACGTTGACTATTAAGTCCGACGACATTTTGGAACCATTGTGTCCGCCCTATTGTGTCCTACAACCATTGTGTCCGCCCCATTGTGTCCTACAAACCATTGTGTCCGCCCCATTGTGTCCTACAAACCATAGTGTTACCAAGCTACGCCCTCGAAGTTGGTGTGCACGGCAGAAAACAAAATGACTAATTTACTAAAATGATAACAGGAAGTTGAACCAGCAACTGATCAAGCAAACGGACCAGACAATGTTTACAACAATGTATTGGGAACTTATTAATCCTTACTCAACAATATTACATAGGGTGAACACAAATCCGAAATAAAAGCCCTTTAAATATATTACATATGCGATAATTAGTAAATCATTTACAGTGAATTTGATTCCGGCCGAATATCAAGGGGAAAACATTATATAACGCCACAGCCCTCAGGAGCAAAAATAAAAATAAAAATAATAATAATAAAATGTCTAGATGGTAGTTTAGCACCAGTTGACACGCAGTCCCCGGGTTAACACAGGTCACCATCCAGTCCCTAGCTTGCCAGGGCAGAAGGAGAACATTAATTTGGTGTATGTTAGAAGTCTGTAGCATTTTGCAATCCAAAGTTATACCATAAATTGCATACAGATTCTTGCCATTTTGGTCAAAATAGGTTAAGGAGAAACAGCTTTTTAACTTTATAGTGTATTTTAAAGTATTTTAATGCCAAGTTCGTATGAAAGTCCCTATAGCAACGAGTACGTTCCCATTAGATTATTCGTCTGAAACTTTCACCAATTGTTTGTTATGACTTTGTAAGTTCCAAATAATTTTCATTTCATTTAATGCACTATATCGTGTGTTTTTTAATACTTATTTGCATATTGTGCTATTTCTTATCTTTTTCGCAAATGTTTAAATAGCAAACACAGACTTAAGCACTATTAGGAAGATTACAGACCAGTTTTGTTAATTTTACTATTTTTTTTAGTAAAACAAGACTGGACTTTTTCGAAAAACATGTGACTTTAAACCCCGTGAATGGCTAAGCGCATAATTTCTTACTTTTCCTAGAAAGCCGCGCGGACGTGACGAAATAAACCCGGAAAGGGTCAGATCTGACCCGGATTCCGGGTCACGAGGGGCCTGACCCATTCCGGGTTGGCATGACCCGGAGTTCCGGGTCAGGATATCTTGACCCGGAAAAGGGTCAATTTTGATTGACCCGGAAATAGGGTTTCCGGGTCAAATAATACCGACCCGGAACTCCGGGTCAAACGTTTTGTGACCCGGAATCTTTGCAAATTTGACCCAGGAGCCGGTTTATTTACACATTGACCGGTTTGAATTCATTAACTCTGGGTCAAATCAACCTGTTCTGTGTAAACTTTGGCCCATCCCTTACAAAAATGTCCTGTGGTATTCCTGTGGTTTTTTGGGACATTACCACACAGGATTACCACACGCCAGTTACCACAGCATTACCACAAGTCAGGTAAAAAATATGTTGTTTTTTAACTCATTTTACTAAAATATAAGTGCAATTGTACTGCAGTTTCATTTACGTTTTAAACTTAGGAAAAAACTGTAGTTTTATTATAATGGACAGTAAGTCTTGGAAATTGCAACACCACAGGATTAATCTATTTTTGGAATATTTATCTCGGGCAAGTAGCTAGCCCAAACCCAATGCTGGTCCTGTGAGAAATGCCACCATGCTCCATTTCTAGGTTTCTGTTGATGGTGATTGGTGATGATGATTTAGTCACCTTCCTCAGAGAGAGAAGCACAAAGAACTGTAAAAGAAAAAAACAAGGGAAAATGTGTGTAAGAAAAATTAAAACATTTGCCAAAACTATGGTTTGCACAACTCTGCGGTCTGCGATGGTACATGCATGGCAGCATATATTAAACTTACCAGTGCCTAGACCCAGTAACTGGGGCGCTGTACTCCTTTTTTGAAATTTTGACATCATCGGTCGTACTAGCGCCCTGTTTGCAGCGACACGCCCCGTTGAATACAACACGCACCATCCGAATACATTGCCCACACTGTGTGCACTCGCTGCAAACAGTCGTTGATTAAATCTACTACCCAGAATGCATCTTGACGATGAAACTGTGAGGGCCACGAGGGGGAAGCAGTCGCAGAGGTCAGATCGTAGTTGACTCGGGCAGAATGAGAGCCTGCCCGTCATTTTCACCGATCGACTTGACAAAAACGTAAAATTGAAGCACAAAACAAAATCGTGAGTACATTTAAATACCTGATGTTGCATCTTAGACATATCAAGAAGCCAGAAGGCGTTTTTAAAGCTATTTTGTTGGGTATTTTTGTCGTTCTGAGGCATTTTTTGTGGCTTGCCGTAGTCAAATGATGCCAAATCAGGGAATGCTGTGTCGCGACGGAGCTTTAACCTGGGGCGCTAGTACGACCGATGATGTCAAAAAAAGGAAAAAAAGAAAAAGAGTATAGCGCCCCAGTTACTGGGTCTAGTGCCAAGCCCAAACCACCATGTGACCATGAAGTTATTGAATATAATACATTTTTAAAGACCCAACGGTTAAGTTTTATTAAACCCAGTCCTGTTACCCAAGCATAGCAATCAAAAATTATAAATGTTGCGCTAATCAGTTATTAAGGGGTTTTAGATGACTCCACTACCCCATATAAAACCCATGATTTTCCATCAAGAAGAAATAAACACTCACTGGTATTTGGTAGACTAGAAAACTACATACCCCAACCTGACAGTGATATACCAAAAGTACTTGTAGTTGTAAATGTGCACTTCTACAAGAAAATAAAATTAAAATCATGTTTTCAACAAAACACTTACCAATCATGCTGTAGAGTAGTTCTGCTGATGACATGCGACACAAGGCAAGAACAACGTCCCGATCTGATGGATATGGATGGAGTGATCCCTGGGCCTGGTGATGCTGATCACCGATGATTCTTTCTAATCTTGTTCTTGAGTTTTACTGTTTAATTCACATCTGATCAGCATATCAGTTTGACACTATCGGCTTTTAAAATTAAATTGCACTGCAAAAACCTTCGACTTTAAAATGGGAAGCTTTAATAATTTACACTAACATCAACAAGTCAGTACACTTCAACCGTCGTCCAAGTATTCATTTCAAACTAATTTTAATGACTGATCGATATGGAAGAGAAGGGGGCTCTAACCACAAAGGTGTTCATTTTACATACGCGAAGTCAGGGTGCTGATCATTCATTCAGTAACATTTATTTCAATGCTGTCATTGATTACAATAATGCACATTTATGTTGAAATTACACAAGTAATACATTAGTATGAGATATGATTTATATTTAGTACACAATGATTCAATAATAATCAGCAAATTAATGACAACATTTAGGTGTAAGGTTAAGCAAAGTGCTTTTGTGCCCTAACCTATGGACAGACAAACATACAACCAAGGAACCGTACCAGGACAATGGACAAATGAAACAGACAAGACAGTGTGAGACAAGGCCAACACAACTTACAAGTTACACCTTATTAGTTTATGAATAAGAGTCAAGGAACTGAGCTCTTAGGTTATTAACAAACACAGATAGGGAGGTTGAAGATTTAAGAGAGTCATCTAAACTATTCCAGTATGAGATGCCTCGATGGACAACACTGTTTTTAGACATTGAAGTTCTATTAAATTGAACGAACAAATTACCCTTAGCGCTACTTCGAGTATTATATGCATGAATATTTGAAGTCAAAGATCGTGTAGCGCCCTCTAGCGGCAGCAATATGTGATATGTTTCTTAAATAAACTTGCACAGTCCTTTTACTGCTTTGGATATGCAATTATAGGGAAACAGTCAACTCGTACGCATGCAAACTCGTACGCCTGCCGACCCGTACGCCAATTGGTCAACTCGTGCGCCTACCAACTCGTACACACACGAACTCGTACACACCCAAACTCGTACACACCCAAACTCGTACGCAGGTATACTTATACGTGTATTTCTACGTAAAAAGCATGCTTGACAGCGGGAATTATTAATTCGAAATTAATACATAATAACACATCAGAATTCAAGGGAAGGTATACGTTTGGTAATACTGAAAAGCAGATTCTGATTATTCTGTGGGTCTAATTCAACGCAGAACTGACGGAAAAACAATGCCTCATTTAGCAAATCTTGGTAAAATTGAACACAGAACACTCAACGATGACCTGGCATGAACTGAACCAGCACCTCTTGGTCAAAATGAACCCAAATAAGAATTAACGATGACCTGGAGTGTAATGACCTGGATTAAGCGGGTTAACTATTGGCTGACCTGTGCTGTGCATCTCCAGGTTAACGAAGTATGACCCCGCACCACGTCAAACCTGATGACCCTTTTCCGGGTCCTGTTGACCCGGAAAAGGTCAACAAAAATGGACCCCCCGCATTTCCGGGTCAAATTCAACCCGGAAAAGGTATGACCTGGCACCGGGTCAAACACGATGACCCGTTTCCGGGTCATGTTGACCCGGAAAGCATTAACAACAATTGACCCGTGTATCTCTGGGTCAAATTTAACCCGGAAAAGGGTTAACGAAGTTTGACCCGGCACCGGGTCAAACACGGTGACCCTTTTCCGGGTCGTGTTGACCCGGAAAGGGTCAACACAATTTGACCCGGATGCCGGGTCAGAGGCCGGGTCAAAAAACTGACCCGGGACTTTTTAGAGTGTGGGATCACCGAGGGACTCGTAGTTTTAACCAAAGCACTCGAAGCAATCAACATTAATTATCTAATATTTGTATAACATTATTAATATTCCACTCGGTTATTCTTCAGCATAGCCACGTTTCAAATAATACTATTAACGAAACTCTGGTGAAGTCTTTGAACAACGAAATTGCACTACTCAGAGAAAATGGGCTATTTTGAACAACAAAAAGGGGGCTTTTGGGGAACATAATAAACATATTGATTTTCGCTAAAAAAATTATGAATTCGTTGCATTATTTCTGATCTATATTATGTATCTTGTGTCAGTATAGCTGTCATGTCCTACAGTGTTTGTCTGTCCTTTTGTTTGCGTGTCTGTCTGTTTTTTTTTTTTTTGTATACAAATATCTGGCTGTTTTCTACAGGCTTCTGCTTATCAAAACAGCCCCATACTCTATTTATTACATTTATCCTGTTTCTTGCTACTTATTGTTATTTTGTTTTGCTTTACTCCATTATTACATGTACTTGTTATTTGTTCATAGAAGTATGAAAATAAATGTGTATCTGAATTGAATAGAATTTATCTTATAGAAATCCCAACGGGATTGCCTTGTTTAAACAACAAAATGTGTCGGACATAATGGTTCTACAGACATAACTTGGCGGACACAATGGTTCTACGGACACAATGGGGCGGACACAATGGTTTGTGGGACACAATGGGGCGGACATAATGGTTTGCAGGACACAATGGGGCGGACACAATGGTTTGTGTCGGACATAATGGTTGTACAGATATAACTTGGCAGACATCATATGAATTTGTGTAACACTGAAAAGTCAACTAAGAAAACATCGTATATCAACACACAACACTTCAGAGCGCGCGTGCTCCCGGTTTCTGTGTGTGGCTCTCTGGCTACAACATGAGAATTTCCATTATGCAAAATAGGGGTGTTTTTTAAAACGGGGCGCACCAAAACTTGGCATGGATAATGTGTCTGCAAGCGCTTAGCAATGATTGTCATTGTATCGTTCAACAAGGCGTTCTTCCTTAAATTTGTCGAGTTCAGGCAGATGTACACATACTGACTTAAAAATCTTAAAGTAGACAAATAATTCATTAACATTTCGAAACTCATTTATTCTTTCAATTGTCTCAAACAATACAATTCAATATTGTGGCGTGTCGTGGCCGAGCGGTCTAGGTCACCGGACCTAAGCTCTGGTGTTTTCAGCAGCAGAGTGTGGGTTCGATACCCGGTCATGACACTTGTGCCCTTGAGCAAGGCACTTAACCATAATTGCTTCGAAAAAGTTGGGAAGGTAGTGCATTCTGCTCTACCAGACAGGCTCCTAGTGGATGATACCCATGCCTACATCCTTAAGGACTGTGAAGGGGGTAACCCTGTTTCAGCCCCAGGAGTAGGAGGCAACGTGCCCCTGGTGTCAATTGATTTGGGTTGATAGCCCAAATCAGTTATGTGTAGCCCTCACCTTGAGTGGCCGTCCGTGGCCTTGTGAGTTAGGCGATATCTCATAAAACAAATAAAAAATAAAAAAATATTGCAAAACATAACAAAACATATATCAATGGATTTGTGTTTTATTGGTTTGTCTATTATGCAAAAAATAAGTTAGTGGCCTGACGTTTCGACCCTAGCAGAGTCTTTCTCATTTAGCCTTCGAGAAAGACTCTGCTAGGGTCGAAACGTCAGGCCACAAACTTATTTTTTGCATTTATACCACAGGTCCTTTTGGTTGGTAAGCAGTTTCCAACAGCTAATTCTATTTTCTCGTTTGTCTATTATGTCAGATGATTTGTGCCACTCATCATAATCTTTTGACCAACCATCATGTTAATGGACAAGAACCTCTTCCATGCCTTCATTTATATGGTGCTTTGGTAAACAATCTGCAATGTCTGTAGTTTTGAAACTGGCCAGTATCTTTTTTGTACTACTCTTTTAAATGTTGGCATAAAAAATGAACCTTCTTCAGTAGTATAACCATTCACTAGTAGACGATAATCAACGGTGTGCTTCTTCCCCAGTGTCATGCCCTGACATTAGCCTCATCCTGCAAGGTATTAAATAAAATAAAAGTATGTATGACATAACTTTCACTGATAAAAAAACAATAACAATTAATAACAATAAATATTTATAGAAAGATCACAAATGTTGTCAGGATTCTGTTTTTACAGTCAAAACTTGTTTTATAAAACAGGCAGAGTGATTATTTGTGGGCTCCATTAAACCCTTTCTACCAGTATATATCTTTCTCAAATACTCAAACTATTTACAGATAAAACTTACCGAAAGAAAAGACGACGAAAACTACGTCGTAGACTCGCTTTTCTCACGACGCGCTGAACAATTTTGTGCAGCTTGCTATGTGATTTGTTACGAGGTCGTTTATTGGTTCAACTTTTTGATGTCCAGAATGACGGAGGAAATATTGCTCCAATCAGAATGAAGATGATAAAACAAAGTTTAACTTGATATAAACTTCATTTTTATGAAACGTAGGAGGGCGCTAGATACGGCCTTTGCAAGGAAACTAATCTTATTTAAAATATATACATATATATATAAAAGGGAAAGAATTCGTCTTTCTTTTTCTGCAAACAACAAGTTCATACAACAAACGAATAAGGAGTTATGACAAAAAGGAGTGAAAACGTGTTGCTTTTTGCTTAGAAACGAAGCGTTGCAGGGGGTTTCGCACTGCAGACAGCTTAATTTACACTACAAATTGATATAATGGTTCTAGTAGTAGTAGTTGGCAGACGTCTGTCGCGGACGACAATGTCAAGTTTAGATGTATCCATCAAGGACAACTTTCTCTCCTCATCTTGTTGTCTGTTTGTTTGTGATCGTGTCTCATCCCATCATACAGCGTAGACCTCCAGCTGGAACGGTTGCTGGCCAACTGAGGCCATGACCAGGTGGGGATTTCAAAGTCTACCAAATCCCTCTTCAAGACATCTTTGAAACGTAGTTTGGGACGTCCAACTGGTCGGCCTCCATTTTCAAGGACTCCATAGAGTATGGAGCGGGGGATTCGGTGTGATTCCATACGGGTCACATGACCTGCCCAGCGGAGACGGATGAACTTGAGCCTTGATGACAATGGCTGAGATTTGGTTATCTTGAACAGTTCCTCATTGGGTAGTTTGTCCTTCCAGGTGACTCCCAGAATGGAACGGAGACATCTTGTGTGGAACGCACTCAGTCTGCTTTCTTGACTTCTGTATGTCGGCCAGGTTTCAGCACCGTAAAGCAGTACACTAAGCACACAGGCATCATAGATGCGGACTTTGGTGCAGATGGAAAGTTGTTTGTTATTCCATACACGCTTAGAAAGGCGCCCAAATGTAGAAGCAGCCCTTCCAAGCCGAACAGAGATTTCCGGGTCAAGAGTAGCGTTGGAGGTAATTGCAGAGCCGAGGTATGTGAACTTGTTTACTCGGTCCAGTGTAGTGTCATTGACGGTGAACTGGTGGTTGTCAAATAGCTCAGAGGACAGGGTCACAGTCTTCTTCAGGCTGATAGTTAACCCAAAGTCGGCACAGGACCGTGAGAACCCATCAAGCAGCTCCTGAAGTTGACTGGGACTGTTTGCACATAGTGCTGCATCATCAGCATAAAGTAGTTCTCTAGTGACGAAATGTTGCACTCTGGTTTTTGCTTTGAAGCGAGATACATTGAAGAAATTACCGTCATCCCTTGTAAGAAGTGATACTCCAGTAGAGGCAGGTAGATTGATGAAGGCCCTCCGAAACATGAAGGAGAAGTATACACCAAACAGCGTCGGAGCCAATACGCACCCCTGCTTGACTCCTCTATTGATCGGAAATGTGTCAGATAGGTCGCCATCATACTGGACACAACCCTGCATCCCCTCATGAAAGGATCTTATCAGAGATAGTAGAGTTGGTGGGCAACCTGCCTTCTGAAGGACAACAAATAGAGATTGGCGATCGACAAGATCAAATGCCTTTGTTAGATCCACAAAAGCTAAGTGCAGTGGCTGTTGCTGTTCACGAGCTTTTTCCTGCAGTTGCCTCACAGAGAATATCATGTCTGTTGTTGATCGACCTGCTCTGAAGCCGCATTGAGCTTCTGGGTAGATCTCCTCCGCAAGAACTTGTAAGCGGGCAAGAATCAGCCGAGCTAGCAGTTTCCCAGTGACACTCAGGAGAGAGATACCTCTGTAATTATCACAGTCTCCTCGATCTCCTTTTCGTTTGTACAACGTTGTTATTTTTGCATTCTTGAACTCCTGAGGTACACTTTTGGCAGACCAACAAAGGGAAACAAGGTGGTGTAGTTTCTCAGCTAAGGGTTCAATGCCAGCTTTCAGAAGTTCCGCAGAAATGGCATCTGTACCAGCAGCCTTACCAAGTGGCATTCGTTTGATGGCAGCCGTCACCTCTTCTAGATCAGGTTCTAAATCTAATTCAATCTTTGGTGGTGCATTAGGGAGAGAGGCGATTGTATCGGATGAGACCCGACTCTGCCCTGAGTAGAGTTCACTGTAGTGCTCAATCCAGCGATTCAATTTGTTGGATTTGTCTTTGATTACGGTACCATCCTTCTGTTTGAGTACTCCACTGGACTGAGTAGTTGGTCCTGTGGCCCTCTTAATTCCTGCGTACATCCCTCTGGTGTCACCGCGGTCCCTTGCAGTTTGAATATCCAGGCAGATGGAATCCCAGTACTCACGAGCACAGGCGCGAACGGCTCTCTGGGCATCGGCACTTGCAATACGATGGGCAGTGCGAGCCTGTCTGGTTGGTCGAGCTTTCAATCGTAGTAGAGCTTTCCTCTTTTCCTCCAGTACAGGTTGGATGATAGGGAGTGAGGCATTGTACCAGTCAGGATTTTGTTTAACTTTTTTGCCATATGTTGCGAGTGCCGATTCATGAATGGTCTTCCTGAGGGAGCCCCAGTATACATCAGGGTCAGTTGCAGTGGGTAGGCTATCCACAGCAGAGAACAGCGAAACACAGAAGGTCGCATTGAGATGGGGCAGTGTGGTTTTGTGTATGTTGATTTTGGCTGATTGTTTCTTTTGACGATGGAAAGGCTTAGGCTGCAGTGACATTTTAGAGCAGACAAGGCTATGATCCGTGTCACAGTCTGCGCTGTGATAAGTGCGGGTGTTTTGAACTTCCTGTTTGTGACTCTGTTTCACTAAGACGAAATCAAGCTGATGCCATGATTTAGATCGTGGGTGACACCAGGTCTGTTTTCGGTGGGGTTTTCCAGGAAACATTGTGTTAGTAATACACAAGTTTTGCCGACAGCAGAGCTCGAGCAGTCGTTGACCATTTTCATTCATATTACCAACTCCAAACTTGCCTATGCAGTTGGGCCAGCTATTATAGTCGGAGCCCACTCGTGCATTCATGTCACCGAGTAAAACAGTTCGGGTGGTCTCAGCTGAGGTTCGGAGTAGATCTTCAAGTTGATTGTAGAAAATGTCCTTGTCAGACGCGTCATAGTTCAAAGTCGGAGCGTAAGCAGAGATAACAAGGAACTCGCCCAGTCTGGAGTTGAGGATCTAGTCTACGTTATCCATCCAGCTCACAAAGTGTGTATAAACAACGGACACAGTCATGCCCCAAATACATGTACACACGTTCAGTCCAATCTAAGTTCCTTCGACTTCCAAACATCGCCCCCGAAACACAAAGAAAGAAACCCAAAATATGGTAGAACAACAAGAAAAGTAAAAAAATCTTAATAAATACAAAGGTGACTGATAGACGTTCTACAACAAGTACATGTACCACACTAGGCCTACTACTTCTGCATTGCCAAAAGTACATGGAAAGCGATCGTAACCCTCCATCCACCTTTGGAGCAATAATCCACATGATCCACCCGACGGTCGTTGCGACGACCAGGTTTTGGGGAAACGAAAGCGTATTTCTGGGGAACGAAAACATATCTTGAGGGAACGAAAGTGTTCGAGGGAACGAAAACGTATTTTCTAGGAATAATCTATTTTGTTACCTAGAAAAAGACACTTCATTCACAAAATAAAAAATACTATTTTGTGTGACAAAATTATATTTTGATTGAATAAAATAATATTTTGAGGAAACGAAATGATTTTGTGTGTTGAGGGATGAAATAATATTTCGAGTGAGGTTTTTGTTTTCCACCTTGTAATTTTTAATTTCTTTTTCACCTGTCCCTTCAGGGGCTCCGGCTTTTTGTTTTGTTTTTGTGGGGGGGGGGGTGTTTCTTTGTTTTGTCTTTTTTTCACACTAATTGTTTTAACTAATTGCACCGTCAATATAACAAAAGTGATATTCCCATGTATTGACATAATTCTTATTTAATTACCAAGAAATCAGTGCAAATTGGGGGAAGGAACGTACACAGAGCATTAAAACGTTGCTATATTGAAACAGCGGATTCGATCAGCAAGGTGTACCGACTGGCAAACCCATAATGACAACAATGTGGTTGGTGGTCTTGCTCCCTACCCCTCCCACATGTTCATGAGCTTCCAGGTACAGCTATTTATTGGATCGGGTGCTTCCGTCGCGCTACAGCTACACGATTGCCCCTGTGTTACGTGTGGCTAGCCCCACGATGCGCACCGTAAAACACGCTTGCGTTGCTCGGACTCTCTGAAATAAAATCTTACGTTCGATTTTAAAAATATTATTTACAACTTGTATCCATAATTTTAATACGTATTTTCTTTTGTCAAATACTCATGAATAATTGTTAAAAAACAGAGTTGAATTCGGTGCAGTAATTAATTTGTATACGCCGGCTGGAAGTAAAACTAACTCCGAAGATCACGAGGGTTATCCGAAACAAAAATGTGGTTCGGAAAACCCGAAATGCTCGAAAACGGCAACAATTTATGGTTTCTTTTAGGAACCGTTCTTCTCCATTCCTGGAAGACCTTTGGAGGAATTGTTTAGTCTATTTTGTAGCTAAAATAGCCCAACGAAGACGGTGTGTCCCTTTAACATGCATTCTAAATTATGCATTTCCCCTAATTCATTCAAACTGATGGGGTTTCCATTTAGCGACTATATCGTTATGAATTTCGTTTTCGTTCAAAAATAATCTCAATAATATCGGTCTTCTTTTTCAGATTAATTGTTTTAGTCATTCTTTTTAATTATCGTCTTGCACCCTTGGATGCAAATTAAGAGCTGTATGTTTTCTTCCAAACTCATCACAGAATGGAAATGACGTAATCCATTAAATACTTGAACCAAATTTACTTGGGACATCTTTTCAATTTACAGTCATATTACACTCCTCCACGTTTTCTTCAGTTCAAACTAATAATTGGCAGGTGTACAACTGCGCATTTCTTATGACTACCGCGAAGCCAGTTCCACAGCACGCCAGAAATATTCAAAATATATTCGCTTCTCTGAAAACCGGAAAACTGTTGAACAGATTTTATTTACCAATTGAATAAGTTTTGATAAATTATTTTGTTTCCATGTTTCCACGTGTGTACCTTATCACTGTGGGACAAATTGACGAAGAGACTGTAATATCTTGAGATGGGCTCAACGTCAAAAGCGATGTCTTGAACCAAAAAGAAAGAACCGTCCTTGCAAGAACTGTCCTTGCTCTATGCTTGATATATGTGACCCGCTCTGCGAAAAAGGCCCTTAAGTCGCGCTATCTCTTAAGCACGCAAAGGGCTCGTCAATGTTGAAAAGGTGAAAATTTCTTACTCGATGTGATTTTTTTGTTATCCCATTTTTGACATCGTTGATGTCCACTCTTTCATAATTTGTAAGATTGAATGTTCATTTTGATCAATAAAGTTGGAAAAAACACGTGTTTTGTGTACAATTTGTTCGTGGTTTGTACGATCGGTGTCCGTGGAGTCGGTGGAAAATTGCGTCTTTTACACATCTGACACGACATTATTTGGAACCCCCCTATTATAAATTTGGTATCATCTGAAAGCGGAGGACGTCGTCTTTCTAAATTTAGATACAGAAAAGGTTAGAGGTCAAAATTAAAAGCAGGGTCGGTAATTTAATGACACGTAGACAGAGCGCTTGTTACTAGGGGCGTGGATCTTTTCTATCACGTGCACACAGTGTAGTGCACCGATTGGTCAATGTGCGCAAGGATCCAGTGCGCGCATGCGCTGTGAATGATATCGGCTGTTTATTCTCTGTCAGGTGACTGTCATGTGACTGTTTATGATGTGCGTGCCACGCAAAAATAAAGCGCATTACCTGTTAACTGTGTTCAACTCAACTGACTTGTACTGCTCTGAGCGAAAAGATTTTGAGAATTATTTACCACTTTAGCCAAATCATTTTACTTAACCTTAGCCAACTGCTATTATATATTTTTCGTTTATTTTGTGCTTAATATGGGTTCAAAGGATCAGTGTCTGGCTGAGGCTTTGAATGATCTCCGTGATGCCAATCTTGCCAGGGAGGAGAGAGACATGGTTGGCTTCGTGGAAGATTATTACTTCGTTAACTTCCGATGTGAAGATGAGGATGTGGAATCAGAAACCGATTCGGAATCTGATTCCATACCGCCATTTTTAGCGGAAGATAACCAAGAGATTGACCCTGACAGCAATGATGAAGAGGATGGCCCCTTGGTTGTTGTAGGTATCCCAGCAGGAGATGACATCGATGCCAACGGAACTCTCTGTGTTTATTTGTTTGTTCTATTTATTTGTGTGTGTTTTAAAAAAATAAAAAGCAAGTTTTTAGCCCAAAGATTATTTCAAAGTAGATTAATCAACTTCAGATTTCAATAAGAAGGCAAACTACCTTGACTGTTATATTTTAAAAGAAATATTCCGGTTTTAAACTAAAGTATTTTTTCCTCAAAATGTTACATTTTTACCCCAAAAATACTTTTAATCATGAAAATACAAGCTAGCTGAGGGGTTAAATGAATCAGCCCAAGCTGTTGCTTTAAAAATACGAAAAAGTGGGATTTATTGTTTTTTTTCCAAAAAGCTCTTGTTTTCACCCAAAAATATTCTATTTAAAATCATATGGTTTTCCAAAAAGTCCAGTTGGCATAAGGATTACTTCCAAAAGTAGTAAAACTAACCAAACTGGTATAAAAACGTAGTAATAATGACTAAGTGTGTGTTTGCAATTTTAAAGATAAGAAAAAGGTTACGAAAAAGCACAATATGCAAATTAGTTCAAAAAAGTGCGAAATAGACCATTAAATAAAAAGAACAAATATTTTGAACTTAATAAGTTATATTCAACAAGTGGTGAAAATTTCAGACGAATAGTGTATTGGGAATGTGCTCGTTGTTAGGGTCTATCATAAGAACTTTGTACTTAAATAAATTAAAATACAGTGTAAAGTTTACAAGGCTGTTTCTCCTCAACCTATTTTGACCAAAATGGCAAGAATTTGTATGCAAATTATGGTATAACTCTGGATTGCAATAAGTATACTTTCGCTGTACAAAGCTGATTGAATGTTTAAAGTCAATATTTTTCAGTATAGCCGGCTAAGCCAGACTCCTGCTGTGAATCATGTGTGAACTACGGGTGCCGCTGGCGCATCCGCTATTTAATTTTTGGTTTTGACACATAAAATTGCTCTAAGTAGACATTGCACTGTACAACTCTATGTGAAAGTCCAATGTCCAATATCAAACTAACTGTACTGTCATCTTTTACATACAGTACTCAGTCGATACCGACATTGAAAGAAAAGTTCGTCTCCCTACATTCCGTTGCCTTACAATGCGGCCTTCCAGGTTGTATCAGAACCAGGGCTCGATTCATCGGCTGTTATAACGACTGTTTGGTGCCCCCGAGAACACAACTTTTGGCAAAATAGACAGACTGCCAACATGAAATTTGATAGCTCAGTTGGTAAAGCACCTGAAAAATAACCCAAAACACACAAGTTCAAATCCCGCTCTAGTTTACATCTAACGTGGTAGGTTTCGCCTCAATTTGTGTTTTCTTTGGATGAGGAGCCACATTTCAATATTGATTTTGTGGTTCCAGAAACCAGACCCTCGTAGGTAGAGAACGCACCAATGCTGACGTGCCATTTAAAACTACTGAAGCATTAATTGAGGGCTAGAAATATTGATCAACAGACTGAGAGACAAAATTAATTTATCATGTAAGAGGTGTGTGCAGCAAAGTGAAAATAACATCTTGAATTGTCTAGAATCGCGCAGAGTGATATTGATCTACAGGTGCTTGATGTATATGATGCAATATGCGAAGCAATTTTTTGAATAGTACTTAGTCCTGTAGGCAACTTCCCTGGAGTCAGCGGATGGTCTCAAGCGGTAGAACAATTTTTCAATTTTTGTTAATTAAAACACTTTTAATTTTTTTTTTTCGCTGAACTTAATTTTCATCCAACCCTGAACACCCCTTAACAAAGTGGCTGAACCGATTTTGCCCTAGAGGTCGTTCACCGGGTAAGCCAGCTGTCACAAAGTGCCAAGGCGGCAATCCTTAATGCGCCTACCGCGTGAGCAACCTCGTTCCTCGGTTCCGCTAGTGCTGTCTGTCATATGTCTGTGAATGGAAACCAGAGCTGTTTGTTTACAATCCTGACCAGAAATACCCTCAGGGTATATCTAGGTGACCTGGTTACTGCTTGTTTTCACCCTGTGGCTGTTTCATGTGTCAATTTCACTAATTACATAATGCGCCTACCGCGTGAGCCACCTCGTTCCACGGAGCAAATCACAAAATATTCGCTTCTCGCAGGGTTAATCTTAGTTTAGTAAGACTACACTAAAAAAGGAAAAAGTTCCATGTTTAAACTTATTTATTAATAAATGCATATAATTATGCCCTATTCTACAAGGTGCATTGGTACAGAATGGAAGTTTTGTTAATCAACACCTTTTTTTAGATCATCATACCTGTTTTTGTTAAAACAAAAGATTTATTTTAAACAAGCAACGCCCTAAAAAAAATAAACTTAACTTTTAAGGAATGTTTCAACAATCAATGTAAATAATAGCTATACATTTTTACGTTGTAATGATTGATTACTCAAACTAAATTAAGATTTTTTGATAGTACTTAGTCTTGAATAATACAGTCTGTTGTCAGTTAAAAATGGTTCTAAAATTTTCTTAAATGTTTTGATCTGAATTAAAAAACCAACCCTGTCTGATGAGGCTAAAAAGGGAAATTTGTAGTGTTATACTAAAATAATCGTACATGGTTGGAAATATTGTAAAGTTTAGGCGAATTTTGTCTTGAATCTTTTGTTGGCACACCCTTACACAGCAGCAGAAAGTTTGTTGTTAAATTTGGTATGATTTAAGAGTAATATTCTAAATGAGGCACGTTTGCTGCTCAATATTGCAATCAATACTCGACAGTGACTGGACTCGCTGAAGTTACTTTCTAGAAATGCAGGAAGCAGAGGTATGAAAATGAAAATAACATATAGAGAATTGTAAAGTGATTGCACAGTGCTAGCGATCTTTTTTTATTGTAGATGTTGATGAATACGAACCAATTACATTGAGCTACACGTAGTCATAAAAACAAGTTATCAACTAGAGTTGAGACTTTTGAGATTTTTTTAAAATATGGGACAGGTGTTGGACCCAACGATGAATCTGTAGTTTTGAAATCAAGGTCATTTCGGTAAAGAGCAAATTGACGTCAATAAACTGGCTGTGAAATATTAGTCACGCCCACTCACAGAAATGCAAACGTTTTCCAAATATTGATCTCAGAGATAAACAAAAAATTAATTAACAAAACTTATCATGCGAGAAGTGTGTGAAGCAAAGTGAAAATAACATCTACATTATTAAGGCATATTGTTGAGCGATATGAACTATTTGGCACATTTGGCACACGATGGCAGCCATCTTGTATGTTAACGAAGATCTAAGCTGATTTCCAGGAAATTTACTCCCTTCACACAAGAAACGTATGCTTTGGTCACTCGCCTTGAAAAACGAAAGAAACTAGACATTAGTTGTTTGTGAACAAACACAAAGCTGTTCCTATTTTCTGATTCAAAAAAAAAATTGACAATCAAATTTAATCATTTCAATTGTTAAGCTTCCTGTTTAGACCGGAAGTAAAGGTCAAAGTAAAATCATATTTTTGAATAAAATGTCGCAAGCTTGCATCCTACAATACAACACAAACATTACAACTTTATGACATGTGGTTCAGGAGATATGATTATCTCAATTTTTGAGCTTCCTGTTAAGACCGGAAGTAAAGGTCAAAGTAAGGTTATTGCTCTGAATAAAATGTCGCAAGTGTTGCAAGCTACAATACAACACAAACATTACGATTTTATGACGTGTGGTTCGGGAGATATGATGTTTTCAAAATTTGAACTTCCTGTTTGGACCGGAAGTAAAGGTCAACATGGGGTCATGGTAACCCTTGTCTAACATTTAATGCTCAAAGGGTTTATAACTGAAAAGAAATTGAAATCGGGTGTGTTGTTCTTGAGATATGGTTCCACTTCCGGTTGACCTGGAAGTAAAGGTCAACATGGAGTCACGGTTACCCAAGGCTAATCTGCAATGCCCAGGGAGTCTATAACTGAAAAAAAGTTTGAAAATCGGTTGTGTAGTTCTTGAGATATGGTCCCACTTCCGGTTTTCCCGGAAGTAAAGGTCAACATGGGGTCACGGTTACCCAAGGCTAATCGCCAATGCCCAAGAAGTCCATAACTGAAAAAGTTTGAACTTCGGTTGTGTATAGTTCTTGAGATATGGTCCCACTTCCGGTTGACCTGGAAGTAAAGGTCAACATGAGGTCACGGTTACCCAAGGCTAATCCCCAATGCCCAAGGAGTCTATAACCAAAAAAGTTTGACGATCGGCTGTATACTTTTCGAGATACAGTGGTCTCAAGATTGACTAATTGAATATTCACCTCGCTGTAAATGGGCTAATTAATTAAGAATAAAATAAAAAAATGTACATTGAGAGTTAAGTTCATGTTCTAAGCTTCAATTTGATATAGGATCTAACTCTTTCAAATTTACGCTATAGGATATTAGGTCACATGCACGGTTGTGTCAACAGGTTTTTTTACTTGAATTTTTTTTTATGAAACTGCTGTTACACGGGTCACCAACTGTTTCAGAAACGGTATGTTGACAACAAATTACCGTGAATGCTCAGGCTTATACGTAAGCCTGTGACGGTTACACGGTTAAGTGACAGATCTTACGGTTAAACGTTTACATTTGTCCGATTTGGATAAACGTTGAAGTGCCACGTAATGCTGACCATGATAACTGTGATCACGATTTTCACAGCACAAAATCCCATAAAACACACACACATATCATTCCCAATTTACAGACTCGTAGTCTTTGTTATTTCAATACAACTGTACGTGCAGCAATATTTGTGAGAAACATTGAACGCTAGGGGGCGTTCCACAACAATTCGATTGCGAATGCTCGCTTTTGCAGGGTGATTGCGCAAAGTCAAAATTCTGCAATGAAGAATGAAGACACAATGTTTTTGATCACATGCCGGTTGCGTATGCGAATATATGTGCGATGTCGTGAATTTTAATGCATACCATGTCGCATACCTTTGGGATGATGTCATAGTTGCAGACAATTTGTTAGTGACCTAGGGAGTACGTGGCGCTACAGTCAGGCTCCTGTAAGCATGACTATACAGACCAAGTCTCGCCATACCGAAGACCACCCGCCTCGCTTGCCTCACAACAGTGACTACCGCTGCAATGACTACCGCTAATCTCACTCTGTACGCAAGAAACCTCCCAGATCATTAGACATTTTATTCAAAGGTATGCGACGTGGTATGCAGTAAAATTCACGACATCGCAAATATATTTGCACCCTTATGCGCACATATTCGCGATAAATTTCACGACATCGCAAACGTGTGTGCACATATTCGCGAATTGTTTTAACGACATTGCATACGTGTGCGCACATATTCGCGAATAATTTCACGACATTGCATACGTATGCGCACACGTTTGCGATATGCGATGTCCCTTCAGGGCCACCATACATTATAGCCCCCCCCCATTTTCGTCCACTTTTGGACGAAAATAGGGGGGGCGGCGGCTAGCGGATATGCTGATTTGCAGATCATGAATATTTAAATCTTTCTTTCGGCCGACTGCAAACAGCGCAGAATGGGAGGCAAATGAATGATTCATTTTCGACAGTCCAATCACAAGCTTCCCCCATTATGACCTTTGTACCATGCTTCAACACACGCACAAGATCGAACACCGTGGCCATTGAGACTGGTTGGACGAGTCCATTTTATCTATTATAGGGTGATGATATCTTCAAATGCTGTAAACATTTAATCTTTACAGTAGAGAACGATCTTAAATGGTTATTGTTTAATACGTTGCTGATTGAATAGTTTAAAGATAAAACCTACAGGCCCTACTGTTATGATGTTAGTGCTGATAGAGAAATAATTTCAACGGTACGATTTTCTTTTTCTTTGTTAATGGTAAGCATCTCTTGTAAAATTGGAGTGTACTCAAACTGCGATTGCAAATGATAGTGCAATGTCCCCACCTACCCCGTCCTATAAGTAAACATGACTTCCACCACTGACCAATGGGGTCTTGTCTTCTGCACGCATTATAGTAATGACCCTGGGTAGCTCAAAACAGAACCATCAAGGCGTTGATTCAGAGAGTCTACGTGTACATCTCACACACTACGCAAGCTCTGCGCTACACATGCATGTGCCCACATCAAGAGACTGCATATAGCTCAGGTTGGGTAGCGCAATGGCGCGCAATAGCGCAAAGGGAAAACCATAATCAAAAAATGAAATTAATAAAAATCCAAAGCCTTAGTCAAGGCTACATCTCATGAGTGGAGTCCTCCCAAGCTTAAAAAGAGAGAGAGGGTGGCGCAATGGCACAATAGCGCAAAGGGAAAACCATAATCAAAAACACAAATTAATAAATGAAAATAAAACTCCAATGCCTTGGTCAAGGCTACATCACATGACTCTGGAGTCCACCCAAGCTTTAAAAAGAGTGTTACAATAATTGGGAAAAGGTGAACAATTCTCATCAAGTGATTTTTTTCAAACTTGATATATTATATCTGTACGGAGTTCTTAAAGGGACAGGTAAAACAAAAGATTGAAACTATTTCGTTACCACGAAATGTTATTTTGTCCCCTCGAAATCATTTCGTTACCTCGAAATATTATTTCGTTCCCACAAAATAATTAACTTAGTCCCCTCGAATTAATATTTCGAGGGAACGAAATAATATTTCGAGGGAAAACAATATTATTTCCAGGGAACAAAATAATTATTTGATATTTTTTGTACCTGTCCCTTTAGGGGCTCCGTATATCTGTAATACCAATAAGAAAAACATTTTTACTCGTAATTTGATTTCTCTTTCTAACCCGTCAGGTATGCATAAGTACACAGACAAAATTTCCCCCCTAAACATAACATGGTTTCTCCACTGACAAATTTAAGTGCTATTGAGTTGATGACACTGCACTTGGAATCATTGTTGCTTTTTTCTGAATTTGGAGAATTTATCTTAGATGCGTGGGATTGAAAGGGGTGTGCGCATGCTCAAGACTACGTAATCAATAGTAAATATGTAACCACCTAGCGTTCTAAAGTCTCCCATTGAAAGTATTCGGGTGTGCAATTCATTAATATGAATAATATCTGATACTGTTATCTGTGTGGTAAATGCAGCCACCTGCCCATCGTAACCGGTGCATGCGATGAATTTCTCGGTCTTTCTGTGAATTTCTTCACAACGTGCTGTAATTTGATTGGTCGGCGCATCTTCAAAAGGCAACACCCAAAGTTAACTACAGCGCCAAGCATAGAGTGTACTTGAAAAGACCACGAGACTCCAGTATGCCAGATCGCTGGCTGGGAATGAACTGTATTTTGTGTGTCGTGGTTACCGATAAAACAGTGTGTGAGTTCTACTCGTTGTTTTTCTAAGCGTTGTATTTATTCATTGAACATTCATTGGACGATTTGGCATATTTTACTGGTGTCTAGGACGCCGATAGAAACGGAAAGATGCACAGCACCCAGTGGGTGAGTTTCATTACCACTGTGGGTATCGGTAAGTCAAACTTTCTATTTCTGTCAAAGTGTTAAAAAATATAAATTCGAAAATGATTTTTGTTATTCGTTCATAATTTGCGGTATGTAGGTTCTCCCGTTCAATTTCAGCAATCATTATTTCAGTTTCGTTACAAGCAAATTCTTACTCAGCATGATTCACAAATTCATTCAAACTACAGGTTTTATTCGCAGTTATTGCATTTAATTTCGTTTCGTGCACACATGATTTGGTTTCTTCCCATTCAGATTTGTTTTATAGTCATTCTATTTCACTTATAGACATTCAAAACAACATTTATACGATTCTTCAGTTGGATATAGTTTTCTTGACCTTTAGGAACACAAATCATAACAGATTCTTCACACACACAATGTTGGCCATACGTCAAATTACATGTTTTGATAGTCCATAGATTGAGATTTTACACACACCGTTGACAATGTAACTAAATTAGTTATTAATCAATTATCTTCTTTCACGTTTTGATAAAAACTAAGAGCTGATTTTCTTCCAATCCCAAATAACATGACGTATTCCATGAACATTTTCAGTCTATAAACACCCCCCATAATGACCAAATAATTATATTATTTCCTTCATTGTTTAACAATCCATTGATTTGTCGTTAAAACAACGAGATAAAATATTTAATTAAACTCATTTGCCTTACAAATAGATTATATAAAAATAAAATTTAATTAAATACCTGGCTGCAGATTTTGCCACTAGCCCTTACTCTTAACGGATCGAAGCAGTGATATTCGGGTTATGGGTGGAGAAGAGACTGGTTTCCAGAACAGGAAAATATAACAAGAAAGATCAATCGTTTATCGGACTGTTTTATCGCGCAGGATAATTGCGTTTCATGATTCTTTCCCCCTACTTGAAAAAAGGTATGTTTTATTCCCGAAATTTAAAACTTTTTAATTTGGCTGATAAATTGGTAGTCGGAATCCTGCAGTGTTCGTCTCAATAATCGATATCAATAAATTAAAAGGTAGGGCCATACTTCGGTTATGACATCTAAACAATGTAGAGCGCCCGGCCCGGCACGTTAATCCGGAGGTCGTTGGTTCAAATCCTGCTCTAGTCAAGTTTTCCTTGTTCAACCCCAAATAATTTATACATTTTCCTCTGAAAGCTTACTTCCTACGAAATCATTTCATCTGAAATACTGCCGTTGATTAAAAATCAATAAAATTATAAAGTATGTCGAAAAACTTTGTTCTCTAAAGACCTCCTTGAGCCGACTTTTGGGGTTTCACATTTCCGCAATGTTCGTTTGTGAATGTTGGTATCCACTGACTGTCACCTCGCTAAACTTGGATAGATTCGACGTTTGTGATGAAAATACCGTGACAGTATTTGCTGTTTTCACACCATAGGTAGAATTGTATCAGCTTTGAAACTTTCAATTCAATTCAATCAAACATTTATTTCCGTACTCACAATAAGAAAATACAAAATCATCTGGACAAATTTATAGTAGTACAATGCAAGCAAAAGGTAAACACGACCAATGAAAATGTTACTTCAACAATTTAACAATCTAGGCTGTGAGTAAGGAGGCTGTTCAAATAAGCCAAGGCTTGTGGGGAACAGCCCTAAACATGATTTAAAAAAAGAAATACAAAAATAAACATAAACAAAAAAAACGGACAGAAGAGAATGCAAAATGAACCGGTAATGAGCTAATTATGCAGATAAGCCCAATAAATATTGACAACATAAACAAAAAGGAAGCTGAAGACGAGCGGTGGACTCAGGAGAGAAAGCTACGTTACATAATGCGCGAGTAGGGCTCTTTTGAACAAGGCTTTAAAAATGACCACCAGAAGGCTGTTTTTTATTTGGTCGTCAATCGCGTTCCACAGACGAGGGCCATGAACCGAAGTGTATTCATGGAATAAGAGGCTCGAGTGAAAGGGATATAAGGTTTACGGCAAGATCTGGTAGAGTAACCAAGAATGGCTTCAGTAGAGATGAAATAGGAAATACAAGGAAGTGGGAAGAAGATTGTTAGAATATTTGTCCATGAAAATGAAGGTATGAAGTTTGTTGATATCAGAAACAGTAAGGGTGTGTAATTGTGAAAATAGGGGAGCAGTGTGTTCAGGAGGGTGTGAGGAGTTGCACATTCTTATAGCACGTTTTTTAATAACAGACAAAGAATTGAGCCTTTTATTATATGAATTGGCCCAGACGATGTTGCAGTATTTAAGATAAGGAAGAATAAGTGTGTTATAGAGTAATACCAGAGCAGCAGGAGGAAGAAAATAACTTGGAAAGAACCCCAGTGTTACGCGAGGTAATTTTGATAATAGAGGAAATGTGCTCAGTCCAAGAGAGTTTAAAGTCAACAATTACTCCAAGAAACTTTGAAAAAACACTCTATTGATGGGAATAGTTAATGACAGTGCCCTCTTTTGAATTCGGAGCATTTCTGCACTATCCTTTGAGAAAAATTAGTACGATCGTTTTTTGTATTGTTCGCCTTATTTTCCATTTGTTATGAAATGATAAAACGTTATTCAGCGAGGGTAAGAGGAGTGTGCAAGTGCGAGTGGGCATCACATAGTTTGAGGTCCGGAACCAACTCAAGGCATCTAAGGATTGGTTGATGAAAAAAAAAAAAACCAAAACCCAACAAACAAACAAACAAACAAACAACCCAACAACCCAACAAACAAACAAACAAACAAACACCCCAACAACCCAACACCCCAACAGCCCAACACCCCAACAAACAAACACCCCAACACACCAACAAACAAACACCCCAACAAACAAACAAACAAACAAACAATCACCCCAACAAACACCCCAACAAAAAAACAAACTGAAGCTGTTTTTTTTCGTGAAGCTCCTTTTGCTTAATTTTCTAGTGCTGAAATCTATTACTCTAAAGTCATGATTACCTAATGGTAGAATTGTTATCACTTCAACAAGCTTTCCAAAACTTGGTCCCTATGTTTCAGACCCTTTTCAACATTAATTCTCAACCGTGTTTACAAAACAATTACCTCAGAATTTGTTCAAATTCAAAGTACCAAATTGCTTATTATGAACAAGATGCTAATGAATATAAAACTTGAATACAACAGTTTTCAGCAAATATTCATCAGATTATATTTAACCCTTTCAGTACCGCCGAGCCATATCGGCTCAAAAAACATACCACTTGGTGACCACTGAGTCCATACGGCACGTAATTATTTCCACTGTTGTTGACCATTGAGCTATACTGGCTCATACACCAATAGTAAGTTCTCAAAATGTAAATAGCGCCCTCAATCCCATGCAGGCCCCCCGTGCGTGCATCACCCGGCAACTTGAGTTAATACATTCTGACAACATGGCCGATGAAAATGATACAATTTTGGAAGAAATCTTTGCAGACAGTGGTTCCGAAATGTCGTCTGACGAGGATTCGCCACTTGATCATGATGTGTCGGACGAAGAAGACAGTGATTATGAGCCAATCGCCTCGACCTCAACTTCAAGAGCAACTACCTGTTCATCGAATACCAAGACCAAGACCAAGACCAAGAAGCCGAATTTCCGGTGTGGATGGCGTGAAGCCGTGTCTTACACACGGCGACCGCCTGTTAAATTTACAGCAAACACCGGGGCTACAGAAGACTTCAGTTCGTTCTCCCCCATACAAATCTTCAAACTGTACTTTTGTGAAGCAGTGTGGCAGATTATGGTACAAGAGACTAATCGTTATGCTGATCAAACAGAAAATAAGCCTGCTTGGAGACCAACTAATGTACCTGAAATGATGGCATTCGTGGCCCTACTTCTTTGCATGGGAATCAACAAAAGGCCTCGTAACTCCACGCATTGGTCCAGGTCTGAAATTCTACGAAGTCCCCTGTACTCAGCAACCATGGCTCGTAGCCGATTTACTGCAATCCTTAGATTTTTCCACCTCGCCAATAACAGAGATGTGGAGGGCGACTCTCCCCGTGACAAAATTGCAAAATTACGCCCACTGTTAAACATTGTACCACCATCATTCCCCCGGGTGTACCAGCCTGGACGAAGCCTTTCACCGGACGAGACGATGGTCAAATTCAAAGGACGACTGAGCTTCAAGCAGTACATGCCGAGAAAAGCCGCAAAATGGGGATTAAAATCTTTCTCATTGAACGAATCCGACACAGGGTACACATGTGCCTGCTGGGAGTTGTTCACAGGATCGCAGCCCAGGTCCCCACAAGGACAGTCCTCTGTAAGTTATCCTGAGACAAACCATCCATCCGAAATAGGGGCACCAGGCAACGTAGTATTGAACCTTTTGCAGGGACTCGAAAATAAAGGACATTGCATCTACATGGACAATTGGTTTAGTAGCCCGGCTCTGTTCTCCAAGTTGTCCGAGCTAGGATTCGGAGCTTGTGGAACTGTGCGCTATACCACCCTAGGGATACCCGAGGTAGCAACCCCCCCCCCCAAATTTCCTATGAAAAGCGGTGCAGAGCCCCAATTTTATCAGAAAGCAGGCCAACTATGCGTTATGTGGCAGGACACAAAACGTGTCACTCTCCTCTCAAACTATGGCGATTGCAGTGTCACTAGTAAAAAGATTCGCAGCCGGAAAACTTCAACAGGACATCGTCATATCCAAAAACCGTGCATAGTCGAGGATTACAATAAATACATGGGGGGCACGGATCTGGCAGGACAATTATTATGCACGTACTATACTCATACCCACAAAACACTCAAATGGTGGAAACGTGTATTATGACAATCCTAGACATAATTATGTTTGCTTAATGCTAATGTCGTATACAACAGCATCCATACAAACAAGAGCTTGTCTACTTTGGATTTCCGGGTCAAGGTGATAGAGGCACTAATTTCAAGCTTGGAGTACAACCCAGTTGACCATGCCAGTCAAGTGTCAAGTGCTTCAATCGCCCTTTCAACTCAGCACTTTCCTGGTCCGAATGTTGGCGGGAAGAAACGCGACTGTGTTGTATGCAGTTCGACCTCTAATCGGAAACAAACTCGCATGATATTGTAAACAATGTGTCAAGCCAATGTGTGTTATACCATGCTTTGAGAATTTCCACACCAAGCGATAAATTAGGTCAACAATTAAACAATAAAGCAAATTATGTAAACAATGTGTAAAGCTGTTATACCATGATTGGAGAATTTCCACACCAAGCGATTAATTTTCAATACTTTCGGAACACCCCCCCCCCCCCCCCCGCTACAATGTTGAATCCCACAATCGCATGCCAGTCAACAATCAACATTGAGGCGGGGGGGGGGGGGGGGGAGGAATGGTAATTTGAAAGTACAAGTATAGGACTTTGGCAATATTTATTGTGAGTTCCTTCTTTGTCATTAAATGTGGTAACTAAGAATAGTTTGGATGTTAGCAGTAATTTTGTTCCAGGTCATATTGTGCGTAATCAAAACTCTCTTGTTTATATTGAATGTGGAATCCTATGAGCGGGTTGGGGGGGGGGGGGGGTGCTTCAAAAGGAAATTATTAAAACCTTCTGTTTATTTTAGGTTTCAGAAACCAATTTTCAAATAATCAAAATGGCCGCCTTAAGCAACTGATCCACCATTTGTTTTGTCTCATTGGGTTCCTTCATCCTGAAAACATGGAAATATTTAATGTTATCTGTGAGGCTCGTAGACGGAGATACGGGCAAAAACCAAATTGATTGGCGGCCATTTTGAAATTCAAAATGGCCCCCTTAGACAACTGATTCAATAATTTTATTTTGTGTCTTGTTGGGTTCCTTGACCCTGAAAACATTCAAGTTTCCAACATTGAGGCGGGGGGGGGGGGGGGAAGGATGGTGGTTTGAAAGTACAAGTAATAGCACTTTGGCTATATTTAATGTTATTTAATGTGAGTTCCTTCTTTGTCATTAAATGTGGTAACAAATTCCTAGTTTGTATTAAAACCTTCTGTTTATTTTTGGTTTCAGAAACCAATTTTCTAATAATCCAAATGGCCGCCTTAAGCAACTGAACCACCATTTTTGTATTTGGTCTCATTGGGTTCCTTCATCCTGAAAACATGGCAATATTTTATGTTATCTGTGAGGCTCGTAGACGGAGATACGGGCAAAAACCAAATTGATTGGCGGCCGTTTTGAAATTGCCAATATTTAATGTTATTTAATGTGAGTTTCTTCTTTGTCATTAAATGTGTCTACTGAAGCCAGATCTTGCCGTAAACCTTCACCCGAGCCTCTTATTCCATGAATACACTTCGGTTCATGGCCCTCGTCTGTGGAACGCGATTGACGACCAAATAAAAAAAGAGCCTTCTGTTGGTCATTTTAAAGCCTTGTTCAAAAGAGCCCTACTCGCGCATTATGTAACGTAGCTTTCTCTCCTGAGTCCACCGCTCGTCTTTAGCTTCCTTTTTGTTTATGTTGTAAATATTTCTTGGGCTTATCTGCATAATTAACTCATTACCGGTTCATTTTGCATTCTCTTCTGTTCGTTTTTTTATGTTTATTTTTTATTTGTTATGTTAATTTTTTTATTTATTTTTTTGTATCATGTTTAGGGCTGTTCCCCACAAGCCTTGGCTTATTTGAACAGCCTCCTTACTCACAGCCTAGATTGTTAAATTGTTGAAGTAACATTTTCATTGGTCTTGTTTACCTTTTGCTTGCATTGTACTACTATAAATTTGTCCAGATGATTTTGTATTTTCTCATTGTGAGTACGGAAATAAATGTTTGATTGAATTGAATTGGAAGTCTCAAAGCTGATACAATTCTACAATACAATAAAAGTCACCTGTGAAAGTTTCATCTGAAAACAGTGTCTATGGTGTGAAAACAGCAAAATACTGTTTTCATCACAAACGTTGAATCTGTCCAAGTTTAGCGAGGTGACAGTCAGTGGATGCCAACATTCACAAACGGACATTGCGGAAATGTGAAACCCCAAAAGTCGGCTCAAGGAGGTCTTTAGAGAACAAAGTTTTTCGACATACTTTATAATTTTATTGGTTTTTAATCAACGGCAGTATTTCAGATGAAATGATTTCGTAGGAAGTAAGCTTTCAGAGGAAAATGTATAAATGATTTGGGGTTGAACAGAGAAAACTTGACTAGAGCAGGATTTGAACCAACGACCTCCGGATTAACGTGCCGGGCCGGGCGCTCTACATTGTTTAGATGTCATAACCAAAGTATGGCCCTACCTTTTAATTTATTGATATCGATTATTGAGACGAACACTGCAGGATTCCGACTACCAATTTATCAGCCAAATTAAAAAGTTTACAATTTTGGGAATAAAACATACCTTTTTTCAAGTAGGGGAAAAGAATCATGAAACGTAATTATCCTGCGCGATAAAATTGTCCGATAAACGATTGATCTTTCTTGTTATCATTTCCTGTTCTTGAAACCAGTCTCTTCTCCACCCATAACCCGAATATCACTGCGTCGATCCATTCAGATTAAGGGCTAGTGGCAAAATCTGCAGCCAGGTATTTAATTAAATTTCATTTTTATATAATTTATTTGTTAGGCAAATGAGATTAATTAAATATTTTATCTCGTTAAATTAATGGATTGTTAAACAATGAAGGAAATAATATAACTATTTGGTCATTATGAGGGGGGGGGGGGTGTTTATAGACTGACATTTTTCATGGAATACGTCATTATCATTCTGTTATTTGGGATTGGAAGAAAATATACAGCTCTTAGTTTTCATCAAAACGTGAAAGAAGATAATTGATTAATAACTAATTTAGTTACATTTTCAACGGTGTGTGTAAAACCTCAATCTATGGACTATCAAAACATGTTATCAACATGTGATTTGACGTATATGGCCAACATTGTGTGTGTGAGGAATCTGTTATGATTTGTGTTCCTAAAGGTCAAGAAAACTGGTGGTAGAAATTCAACTGAAGAATCGTATAAATGTCTGGAATGTCTATAAGTGAAATAGAATGACTATAAAACAAATCTGAATGAGAAGAAACCAAATCATGTGTGCACGAAACGAAATTAAATGCAAACTGCGAATAAAACCTGTAGTTTGAATGAACTTTGGAATCATGCGTGAATCAGAATGCGTGAAACTGAAATAAATATTGCTGAAATTGAACGGGAGAACCTACATATCGCAAATTATGAACGAATTACAAAATCTTTTTCGAAGCAGATACTTTTTACATTTATATTTTAACCCGATTATTCACAGATAAATTAACCAAACCTAACCCAACTTGACATTTGTTATTTTTCAAGAAATGCGCTAGCTGCTGTCATAGGGAAATCTGTCCCCCGGAGATTCTGTCCCCCATAGGGGAAATTAACATGGGCCGGAGGAAGATGATTAAAAAAAATGCGCTATGAGAACAAGTTTGTACACAGTTTACCGTATGGGAGAAACAGAATCTCCGGGGTACAGAGTCTCCTGTCACACCGTATCAGTTGAAGGTTTTTGTCTGGTTTATTTTTTATTAATTTATATATTTAATTTTTATTTCTTTTTTCTGGCATGGCAACCTAAACAATTTTTTATTTTTTTATTCAGATTTTCTGAAATGCATTACTTGTCTTATTTCCTTTGGGACCATCCTTCAGCTGTCTCCATTACAGTAATGACCCAACAACAGCATGTAACATGGTTGAATGTATAAAAACGGTACAGCTATATGTACGGTGTACGTGTTTACAGAATGATACGCATGCCCAATGCAATGGGCATTTTTTGTTACGTCTAATAATGAGTATGAATTAAAAGTCTGGCCAAGTATTTTATAATGTTTCGTTTTTTACTTATTGTCTTTAATCCTTGACAGATTTTATGTTATCACTTTTGTTTTCGTTCAAGGTATCAACGAAAGTTAATAACTTTTTGCACCCCGTAAACAAAAGTAATTTTAACATTTACAATAAATTGAATTTTAAATCGGCCCGATTCTAGCAACGCCTCTGTGAACCATCATCATTGCGTGTATGGAGGCCTTGGTTTGTTGAATATAAAAAAAACATTTAAGCCCCCAGTCTGTACATTTAGTCTGTTGCATATCACTTTGATTTGGTATTTTATAATAATTTATAAAAGAGTGGCAGCTTCCAGGAACGGTCGGTTAACCCTATCAGTACCACGGGCGACAAATGGCACATATTTGGGGTCATTCTTCCCGACCAGGGCTCCATATGGCACCTTGTCAAATGTATTGTTTAACAACCAGTGGCGCTTATTGGTCCCCACCCATAATGCTTATTGAGAAAGTAACAAGGGCGCCCTCTATTGGCGAATTCGTTAATCCCATTGTTATTTATAGCGTCCCCCCGGCCGCGGACCTGTTGGCGCGCATTCATTCAAACGAACAAGTGGCTGCAACATTATGGACGGCGATAGAAATGCAGACATTTTGGCCGAGATATTTGCAGACAGCGACTCGGAAGGAGGGGAGATCGACTCGGAAGGAGGGGAGATCGACTCGGAAGGGGAGATCGACTCGGAAGGGGAGATCGACTCGGAAGGGGAGATCGACACGCAGGATGGTGGTGAATCAACCTCCAGCGAATCGGCGAGCGAGGTGGAGCAGGTAAGCACGATGTTTTTAGGGAGTAGGTCATGACCGTGCATGCAGTTAGAGGGCAGGAATAACTTGGGCATAAATTTGTCCAAAAGTACCCCTTTTTACATTGGCTTTTAATTTGATTTAGGACAATGGCTCTTAAAGGTACATAGAACAATAAAATGGCGTTTCTGCGGGCGTTCTGAATTATTAAGTTTGTCACTTAAAGTTATGATGTGTAGACTCGGGCAACAATGAATACAAAAAGACCATCAACGATGGGCCACCATTGGCGGCCATGTTGGATGTAAAGAATTATCCCATAATGGTTTGCGGAAGGGCGCCCTCTGTTGGTGCAACGCAATGAATTAACCCTCGGTTAAGATACCAGCGCTATCTAAGTGTTATTATTATTATTGGCGATAAGGACTATTACACTAAAAAGCACAAAAACAATGGGAAAGTTAATTACCACAATTTGACATGGCAACTGCATGCACACCCCTCCCCCACTTCCTTCCCCTTCCCCCACCCCTTTCCCTTCTCACCCCTTCCCCCACCCCTTTCCCTTCTCACCCCTTCCCCACCCCCTTGCCCTATATTTGTGGAACGAGAAGGTTACATAATAAAATTTTCATCAATCTGGGTCCTCAAATAACTCTGCATATAGCACACTTTACGTAAAGTGATAGATCTACAGCGCCCTGATGCATATTGCCTCTTCCCTCTTTCCTACTGCAGGAAAACGCTAAATCTACACGGAAGAAACCAGACTTCAGATCGGGTTGGAAAGAGATCGGTCGTCTCAACAGGAAGCCGATGCAATTCACCGGAGATGCCGGCCCCACCAGTGATTTTACAGGACTTTCTGCAACACAGGTATTCCAGTTGTTCTTTTGCAGTACGGTTTGGGATATGCTTGTAGACGAAACAAACCGCTACGCAGAACAAAGTGCTTCACAAACGTCCTGGACCCCCACTCACTTAAATGAAATGATGGCATTTGTCGCACTCCTGCTTGCTATGGGTATCAACAAGTCACCTCAGTACAGCATGTACTGGTCAACATCTGAAGTTCTACTCACGCCATTGTATCCATCCATTATGTCCAGAAATAGATTTAGTTCCATTATGAGATTTTTTCACCTGTCTGACAACCAGTTGCCTCAACCAGCCTCTGGATGTGACAAGCTTAAGAAAGTTAGGCCTTTGCTGGATGTCATCCTCCCCAAATTTCGCAACCTGTATTACCCTGGACAGAACTTATCTCCTGATGAGAGTATGATCAAATTTAAGGGAAGAATCGGGTTTCTACAGTACATGCCCAGAAAACCGGTCAAATGGGGAATGAAGGCATTCTCTTTGAATGAGTCGGAGACTGGTTACACGTGCTCTTGGGTATTGTACACAGGAGCTGCTCCCAAGGAGACGAAGACTTCACAAAGGCCACCTGTAAATACCGAATCATCCCCAGCAAAATGCCATCCCTCTGACCTAACCATCCCAGGAGAAGTCGTCCTTGAACTTGTAAATGGATTTGAACATAAAGGACATGTAATTTATTGTGATAATTACTTTAACAGGCCAGCTCTGGTATCAAAAATGGACAACCTAGGATTTGGATGTAGTGGGCCTGTGCGTTATACGGCACTGGGCATACCTCGTGCAGCACACCCAAAGACAAATGGAATGAAAAAGGGAGATGACCCCAAATTTTATGAGAAGGCTGGTCAGTTATGCATTGTTTGGCGTGATAACAAAAATGTTGTATTCCTAACAAATGTAGGCGATTGCCAAGTAATAATGAAAAAAATTGGGTGTAAGAAAAGCGAAAGTGGATTGCGTGAAATTGCTAAGCCAAAATCTATAGATTACTACAACAAATTCATGGGAGGAACAGATCTCGCTAATCAAATTTGTCAGTACTACACGCATACACACAGAAGTTTGAAATGGTGGAAACGGGTGTTTTTTTGTTTGTTGAACATATATGTATGCTCAATGCTACGGTAATTTTCAACAGCATACCAACAAATAAGCATGTCAGTAATCTTGACTTCCGTATTCAAGTTATAGACGGCTTGCTCACGGGTTGGGAGCGTTCTACAATGCTGCGTTGTAGACGATCCAATGCGAATAACCTTCCTGTTGGGATGATAGAGAAAATGCATTATCCTGGCAAAAACCCTTCCGGAAGAAAACGTGACTGCATCGTTTGTAGTAACCGTCGATTACACAAGAGAAAACAAACGAGGATGATTTGCAAACAATGTACATATCCAATGTGCGTCGTTCCTTGCTTTGAGAATTACCATACATTGCACTTGGTTTAAATTTATGGCATAAATAAATATGTAGCTCCATATTTGTAGGCATTTTTAACAATAGCCCCCAGCCCCCCCCCCCCCCCCCCTGCCCCCCCTATTCAATGTTGCCGCCAAAAATGTGTTCGTGTGTCCGCAATCCAAGGCAACTTTGAAAGAGGGGGGGAGGGGGAGGGGGAGGGGGAGGGGGGAAGGGGGTGGTCGTTTGTCAACACTTTTTTGTGGTTCATTTGTATTTAATGTCCTTCAATAAATAGTTCAGTGACATAAAATTATGTACATTTGGTCGTTTGTCAACACTTTTTTGTGGTTCATTTGTATTTAATGTCCTTCAATAAATAGTTCTGTGACATAAAATGATTTAGATTTGGTGGTATGCTATAATGCTATTTGATTTACTGACACCATGGAGGATTAGACTGTATGCCTGTACAGTGCATACAATACACATGAAAAATCACTCACTGCACATTGGGGGCGCTCTTCATTAAAATCCACACAAATTCGTTGGTGCAGAAGCATTGTGAGGGGTAACACACTGCTGGTATGCAAGGTCCTACTGTGAAATATTTGCTGGTAATGATAGGGTTATAGACCATGTTACCTTTGTTTACAGAAATGGTGACCTTGTACATGCTAATGCATTTCCTGACAGGCAAAATACTACACAGGCCATAATATGGGAACATTTACATTTTGTGTCATGATTTTCACATGTACAGCTTTTGAGATGTCCCTCCTTTCTTCTTATCGAAAGTTGAGAAAAATCAAACAATTCAATCTCCATAATATATAAGATTTATTGTTTTCTTCCATTGAGCTGCGTACAAACTGTGCCTGTGTCCTGAACCACATGTCATAAGGTCGTAATGTTTGTGGTTTCTTGTTTATTGTTAATTTTATTTTTATGATCCAGAAAACCGGAACAGCTTCGTGTTTGTTCACAAACACCTAATCCTAGTTTTTGTTGTTACCTCATCTTTTTCATTTTTTATTGGGTGGTTTATGGAAACATTTACTGAGAGTAGGATTTGAACCAACGACCTAGGGATTAACGCACTGGCACTCTACCAACTGATCAAAATGAGCTATCTATCCCGCTATGTTCGAGGTGCCAGTCAGAAGCCATACAACTGTTACTGCCGTGTAGCCAGGGGTCACTCTTAAGTTTATGATACAACCTGGGAAGCGGTATCCAGGAGATCGTCTTACGGGCTGCAATTTTTATTTTATTTTTTCAAGTAATTTCGAGTCAATAAATATGCAAAAAAAAGAAAATTTCTTTGTTTAATTCAAAATTATTATAAAAACTTACACAGTCAGTTTCCCTTGTGGTTTAACATTTTGAAACCGGTTTTTATCCCAAAAAGAAAAATTCCAGTTGCTACATTTCCATTCTCAAATTTCCATAAAATCCTGGAACAAATTCCACGTTCACAATATTTGCTTATTATTAGAGGGCGGGATTTTCATAATTATGCATAAACGATCACGGCACATTACAAAGTATAGCCTACGCATGCTCAGAGCAAATACGACACCACGCTATTCACATCGGAGCTATATATAAGAGCAGCCCAATCTTAAAAAAAAAAACATCCACAGCATGCATCTCAACTGCGTATAAAATCTACATGTCCACCTTATCACAGAACTTATTAAAATGGAAGCATCCAACGAAACTGAAGTTTGCAACGGAGGAGATTTTGTGATCGACTTCACGGATGACGCTACGGCGAGATTCTGGACCCGTTCTCAAAACGAGATCTTGCTCGCCTTAGTCGGGGTACCATTAGTCGTCGCCATCGGAGTGCCGGGTAACTTTGCATTCCTTTTCACTCTCTTCAGGGTGAAAGAAATGCAGACCATCACAAATTTTTACCTAGCAAACCTGGCCGTGTCTGATCTCCTCTACATTTCAATATTCGCAGGGTATAATACCAGAGCCTATTTCATCGCACCCGATGTCGCCAATACGTTTGTTGTTTCGTCGATGCTTGGGTGCGCGGTCGTAACTTTCTCCCTCGACGTTCTCTACTTCGGATCTAACTTGATGGTGACCCTTGTAGCTGTTGAGCGATTTTACGCCATCTGTCACCCTCTTAAGAGCAGGCAGTCGAGAAGCTCCCGTCGAGCGTTGTTACTAGTCACCATATTCTGGGCGGTGGCCGTAGGATGTTCTTTCGCCGTGGTCTCCCGCATGTCAAGGTACCGCCTCGGCTGCGTCATTTGGCCGGATGACACCGAAGCTAGCAGCCACACGCGTCCCAGCACCGTAAACTTCTGCTTGCCTGGGGAACCGTTGGTCACCCTCTGCACGCAGATTCTGTACGTTGGGTTCTGGATCATCGGTTTGTTCATCAACAGCTACATGTACTACCGTATCGTTCGCCGCCTGGGTCTGCACACTTTCGCCACTTCGGCCGATGGAGGCAATCGGCAAGCCGAGAAGAAGAAGATAATTCGTAGGCAAGTAGCCAAGATGTTGATTTTCAGCAGCATTGCCTACTTCTTACTTCAATCTCCTCGAGTAATCATTCTGAACGTCTTGGGCCTGATCAAGGCAGCAAGCGGTATAGCCATAATACAGCAGGGGCAGATCACCATCCTGTGGCCTATAGCCGTGTTTCTCTCCCTAGCCAACTCTGCGGTTAACCCGATCATCTACAACATGACCAATGCTCGATACAGGGCGGCAATCCTGCAGGCGTTCGGCTGCTCGACTTGCAGAGGTGTAGACCGACAACCGTCAACCTCAGCGGTTACTGTGTCATCAAGAGTGGCAGAGCAAAGTGAGTTCAACCCTGCAAACTCTCATCAACAAAATGTTGACTCATTTCAGTGATATTTTTAGTGAATGGAAATCAATGTGGACAATATTGATGATTATGAAAGTCAAATCCGACACAACAAACACATCCATGACGTAGAAGAAGAATATTTTTCTTGGCACGGTTTTAACTATAGTTGTTGGTGGAGCATCACGCTGCATTTAACAAATAAATGGTCTGTGCTGACGTCAAACGATGTCTGTCCCCTAATGGTCAGCCATTTTTGGGAGACAAAAGAAAAAAAAATTGAAGATATTTGTACTGAACAGTTAAACAACCAAGGAAATCTGACTCCGCCGAGATGTAGTGTGTGTGATGACATCATGTGAATTGAGTAAACAGATTAATTATCAACAAAATGCCATAAACATTATTTGTATTGCTTTATTTGTGATTTAGTAGCTCAGTGTCAAGTACTAAACACACCATATATAAATTGAATTATATTTCAATGTTAATCAATCACAAACCACTCAAACAACTTCAAAATAATTACCGTATTATATTAAAATCTATTTATACTGAGATAGCTAAGTGTAAAGTACTATAGGCCCTACACTTAATTATAGTTCAATTTATATTTCAATTTTAATCAATCACAAACCACTCAAACAACTTCATAATAATTACCGAATTATACTTAAGCCAACTCAAGTGGTTCCCGGAAGTCACCCGGTTCTCTTTTAAATTAAGTCGTAACAACTTCGATTCCGTTGGTTTTACTTTTATTTCGAGTAGCACTTCGACTCAAACCGGCAGTTTAAAATCGTTTTCTTTGTATTTTTCAAGTGTCTATTAAAAAGAAATCTATTCTTCGCAATTGGTTTTTTTAATTGTTTTTAAAGAGCACCATTTTGAAAAACAACTTAATAGTTAGACGATCTGCATAAAGGGGGAAATGGTTCAATATTTAACCACTGTTTACGGTGTACTATAAGGATAACAATTTAAAGGAAGGGAGAATTTTCCAAGTGTGAAACAAAAACTTTCATTTTGCTCTCATATTTTGCGCCAAGAACAACGTCTGTATCATTTTGTAGCCAATCAAACACAGCGTCTGTTGCATTGACGGACACACATCTGTAGCAAATTAAACAAAGCGTATTATAACCGACATTCTGTAGCAAATTAAACAAAGCGACTTACGGACACACTGCAGCAAATTATACAACGCGTATGTAGCATTCACGGACAGTGTATATTATAAACAAAACGTCTGTAGCATTAATGGACTCGCTGTACCAAATTAAACAAAGTGTCTGTATCATTAATGACAATGGGAAAATATTAACCAACAAATGCGGTATTAGTTTTACCCAACAATACAGTTACCCAATATTTTTACAGTGAACAACGCGTATGTAGAATTCACGGACACTTCGTAGCCCTATATAGGACTCTTCCTCTGTGCTGTACACAGATACAGAGTCCTAAATAAGGGCCCGTTTCTGGGACGGAAAAATGTCAAAACTTCATAACTCAAATGTGAATCCGGTGAAATTAGTGGCTTCTTGCAGGTAATGCAAGAAGCCACTACTTTCACCGGATTCACATTCCATGGCAGCATAAATTTTACTGCGGTGGGTTTTGTTCGTCATATATTCCTTATTAATCCTTCGTTTTCATGAAATAATGCAGCTCTCACGTAAAAAAATTCTGCAAATTTTTAAACACAGTTTATTAAGAAAAATAGAGACGTGGGCGATTGCACAGCCAACGCAACGCACGTCATGCATCCTGCGTCTTAAACGCGAATGTATGCGTACACACGACAGACAACCGGGAGAAGACGAAAAAACGGGTATTTTTTTACGTTCAGAGCTGCATTGTTTCACGAAAATGACGGATTTATGCGGAATATATGACGTCCAAAACCCACCGCAGAAAAATGTTTGCTGCCATGGAATGTGAATCCGGTGAAATTAGTGGCTTCGTGAAGGTACGATTTGTGTTAAGAAGACGTTTTGGAAATTTTCCGCCCCAGAAATGGACCCTGATATCCAGGACGTCACTGTAGTATAATACGAAAGTGAAAGGCCGCCAGGGCTAGGACTAAGACAAAGCGTCTGTATCATTAATGAACACACTGTATAAAATTAAACAACACGTATGTAGCATTCATCGACACTCTGTAGCAATAAAACAAAGCGTCTGTAGCATGAACATACACTCTGTGTAGCAAGTTAAACAAAGCGTCTGTATCATTAATGGACACACTGTAGCAAATTAAACAACGCACGCGTATGTAGCATTTACGGACACTCTGTAGCAATTACACTAAGCGTCTGTAGCATTAACGGACACTCTGTAACAATTAAACAAAGCGTCTGAGCATTAACGGACACACTGAAGCAAATTAAACAAAGCGTATGTAGCATTGACGGACACACTGAAGCAAATTAAACAAAGCGTCTGTAGCATTAATGAACACACTGTTATTGTAGTCTTGAAACGAAGTGGTAACTCAAGCTTTTGTTGTTATTGATATAATCTTTACTCGTAAAATGATGTCAGTGTGTTACACACATTTAATTTAAAAAAGTATGTACCGGAACGAAAAAATGAAGTAAGTTAATTTTATCGAACCCAAAATCCCGGTAGCAACAGCACGTCTTTAGCTGGTTGGTATATTAATATTAACGCAAAACATTGTCAACCCAAGCAAAGGTTTTCTCAAAGGCTAAAATAAAATGTCTGACAAGGTCGAAAAGTCATGTCATTAACATAGTGTGTTTGCATACTATAAGTCATTTTTGGGTTGTAAGCAGTTTGAAACAGCTAATTTTATTTCCCACTGTAATTAATCAATGAACGTAAATTTGTATGTTGTTTAAATTGGCGTAATGCTCTTGATTATCCGTATATTTTCTAATACATAAAAGAAGAAGACTGCATTAATTCTAAAATGCACAAACTATTAGTTACTTGAAATACTGTGATTGCAGACACGTATGGTAATAAAGAGGCAATTCTATGTTGTTTTTGGTGGGTTTTTTAAATTGATCTTTATTCTTGAAACAACTTTCCGTGAATATATATTTTTTTAAATGGACTTGTATTCAAATGATGAATTCATGTAAGAGTCTAAACTTTATCAAAAATACTCTATAATTCTGGGATTATTTCGCCAGTTACTTACATACGTAAATTGTGAATAATACATTATCCCAAAGCCAATTATACTTAACTAAATGCAAAAATAAATCTACAATAAGAAATAAACATTTATGTGAAAATAATATATTCCATTTTTAGTACCAGTAACTAAATTTAAAAATAAAAATCTGCACTTTAACTCTTTGTCTTTGTTCTCCGAGTAAGGTTTTGCATTACAATAAAAGGAGAAACCATAATAAAATTACTTATCATGTGCTAGTTAGACCTGTTGGCCAAAGAATAAGTCAAAAACCCACTCGCTTATGTGCCGTATCGCGTCTTACGAAACCTGAAAGTTCGACTGCTTCAAAATAGTTCCCTAGTATCAATATCGAGTACCAAGGCGTACTCCCCCACCCCAACCCAACCCCGTGTGGCCCCAACCGCCGCATCTACCATAATCTAGTGAGTCAAGCTAAAATGTTACGTCTGAACTGATTGATTGAATGATTGATTGATTGGTTTTTTATAACTTGAAATCTTAAATATTTTCTTTGAATGGATATTTTTCCAAATCTTGCCTTTTCTTCCCCCAGCTAGCGTTGAGTAGAAACAACTTGAAACCCAAAACATGCCAATCCTTCTGCATGTTGTGTTTGACTCTGGTGAAATTACGACTGCATTAGGGGCCAATCGGAATAAACAATGTTGAAGAATTTCATTTTTTCCCCGAAATTGTGGAGGTTGGGTCAAGAGAAGTAATCGCAATTCAGTTTTCAGTTCAATTACTAGAAAAGGGTTTCTTTTGCAGTTCCTTTGTTGACGGTCAACCTTGTTTCAATAGCTGACCTTCGTGTCAGATTGTGGAGGGGGGGGGGGGGGGGGGGGCAAGGATTTTTTCTTCTGTTTCAACTGAAAAAGTTACATGCTGGAAGCCATGAAAAGCTATTGAAAACTCCTGAGCGGGGAGAACATGTTTCAAATATCTGCTTTATTTGAGACATTACTTTGTTCTTCAGTGTATACGGTATATTAAATAGTTTGTTAATATTTAAACAATTTGAAATTTGATATGAGTGGGCCAGTCAAAACAATTGGTAAACTGTTTATGCGTTACATGGGATCAGGCATACCACTGTAATCAGAGTTCCAACAGTTTGGGTGCTGAGTTACCATATGAAGTTGGATTTTGGGAGTGAATGAGGAAGGTAAACCACACAAGGAAGTCGGGTTTAATAAAAATGCTTGGCTAGTAACCTGTTTAGATTCTTAAAGAATCATTGAAGTTATTAGCAAGTTTGTTCGCTTCGCTGCTTTTTAAAGATGGACACGTGAATACTCTTTAGAACTGAAATACGCATTTGAATCATATAATCCAATCTTGATAATCCTCGCTCTTGATAAACCGAATCTATAAAATCATCCCTTGTTGAATTTTAGTTTGTAAAAAGAAAATGTAAAAATCCTTACATAAAGTTTAAAAGTTCACTCCTAATCAAATGTGAAGCGGGACGTGATTGAAAACGATATGAATGAACACCACAAAAAACGGCGCAAACAAAAAAAGACTCTACAAAACAAACAAAACTTCAGCATGTGCTATAGGCAATGGAGCAATGTTTAGAACGCCAAACTTCGCTTCGCAAAGGGGAACTAAAAGTAGGATCTATCTTCAATTTTGAAATAATTATAAATTTTAATAAACAATTTTATTTAACACCTTTTTTCCATTCCTCTTCAATAAACATGCTTTCAAATTACCAATGATTGAATGGCTTGATTTTCCATATTAAAGACTTTTTTGTTCATAGCATCTATGCTCTAATAAGCAAAATGTTCCGACTTTCTTTTTCATGACTGAGAAGTGCTCAATATTTTATCAAGGCAAAGAGCTACCTGCAAAGTGTTCATAATGGCTGATAACCAAACCATGCATATTGGCAAGCATTTGATGAGCATTATACCACGTGTACATTTAATGATTTATACCCATTCCATTATACTATACAAGGCCAGACTTCTATGGTTCTTGCAGGCATGAGGACAAAATATGTGAAGAAAACATTCAAGAACAACTTGATCTACTAAGCTTGTAATTCGTCTGATAGAAAGGTGTATAAATCTACAAGATCCTCCTCAGTGCTATAATTATAACACTTTGTATACCTATACAAATTATATCATTTATTTTAGAAGCATCTTGTCGTAGATGCAAAAGTTTAGGAACATATTTTTTGCCAAAAGAGGTTGAACTACTTGATTTTCCCTTAACCCTTTCAGCACCAACACATATTTGCAACTAATGCAATGGTGACCAGAGACATTTCAGTGACATGGCTACTTGGTGACCAACCCTATTTTGGAAAGTTGGAGGTTACAGCCCCCTCACAAGGCAGATTGGAGTTAGCCTAGGTCCTAGTAACATAATGCAAGTTGTACAAGCAAGCAATTAAATGACTGTTTCCTTTGACATATTGCCTTTGACTAAATCATTGCCTATAACCCTTTCAGTACCGCCGAGCCATAGCGGCTCAAAAAAACATCCCACTTGGTGACCACTGAGGCATTATGGCACGTAATTGTTTCAACTGTAATTGACCATTGAGCCTGGCTGGCTCACAGGTGTATTGTAAGTTATAAAAATGTAAATAGCGCCCTCAATCGCCCCGTGCGTGCATCACCCCGGCAACAAGCTGCCCGCGTGTGCCCTGAAGCGTCGCAAGTTTTAAAATTTAAGCGGGATCGTTAAGCGTCCCCCCACGCATTCTCGAGTAAGAGATCATTCTGACAACATGGCCGATGAAAATGAAACAAATTTGGAAGAAATTTTCGCAGACAGTGGTTCAGAAATGTCCTCTGACGAGGATTCGCCACTTGATGACTCGGAAACAGAAGACAGTGAGGATACAGAGCCGAGGGCCTCGACATCAACAGCAACATTAACCTCTTCTAAGAAGGGTAAGAAGACCAAGAAGAAGCCGAATTTCAGGTGTGGATGGCGTGAAGCCAACTCTTACACACGGCGACCGCCTGTTAAATTTACAGCAAACACCGGGGCTACAGAAGACTTCAGTTCGTTCTCCCCATACAAATCTTCAAACTGTACTTTTGTGAAGCAGTGTGGCAGATTATGGTACTAGAGACTAATCGTTATGCTGAACAAATATTGGGAGCGGGGGAAGAAAATAAGCGTGCTTGGAGACCAACTAATGTACCTGAAATGATGGCATTCGTGGCCCTACTTCTTTGCATGGGAATCAACAAAAGGCCTCGTTACTCCATGCATTGGTCCAGGTCTGAAATTCTACGAAGTCCCCTGTACTCAGCAACCATGGCTCGTAACCGATTTACTGCAATCCTAAGATTTTTTCACCTCGCCAATAACAGAGATGTGGAGGGCGAATCTCCCCGTGACAAACTTGCTAAATTACGCCCACTGTTAAACATTGTACTATACCATCATTCCTCCGGGTGTACCAGCCGGGACGAAGCCTTTCCCCGGACGAGACGATGGTCAAATTCAAAGGACGACTGAGCTTCAAGCAGTAAATGCCAAGAAAAGCCGCAAAATGGGGATTGAAATCTTTCTCATTGAACGAATCCGACACAGGGTACACATGTGCCTGGGAGTTGTTCACAGGATCGCAGCCCAGGTCCCCAACAAGGACAGTCCTCTGTAAGTGATCCTGAGACAAACCATCCATCCGAAATAGGGGCACCAGGCAACGTAGTATTGAACCTTTTGCAGGGACTCGAAAATAAAGGACATTGCATCTACATGGACAATTGGTTTAGTAGCCCGGCTCTGTTTTCCAAGTTGTCTGAGCTAGGATTCGGAGCTTGTGGAACTGTGCGCTATCACCCTAGGGATACCCGACGTAGCAACCCCCCAAAAATTTTCTATGAAAAGCGGTGCAGATCCCCAATTTTATCAGAAAGCAGGCCAACTATGCGTTATGTGTGGCAGGACACAAAACGTGTCACTCTCCTCTCAAACTATGGCGATTGCAGTGTCACTAGTAAAAAGATTCGCAGCCGGAAAACTTCAACAGGACTTCGTCATATCCAAAAACCGTGCATAGTCGAGGATTACAATAAATACATGGGGGGCACGGATCTGGCAGGACAATTATGCACGTACTATACTCATACCCACAAAACACTCAAATGGTGGAAACGTGTATTTATGACAATCCTAGACATATGTTTGCTTAATGCTAATGTCGTATACAACAGCATCCATACAAACAAGAGCTTGTCTACTTTGGATTTTCGGGTCAAGGTGATAGAGGCACTTATTTCAAGCTTGGAGAACAACCCAGTTGACCATGCCAGTCAAGTGCTTCAAACGCCCTTTCAACTCAGCACTTTCCGGGTCCGAATGTTGGCGGGAAGAAACGTGACTGTGTTGTATGCAGTTCCACCTCTAATCGGAAACAAACTCGCATGATTTGTAAGCAGTGTATCAAGCCAATGTGTGTTATACCATGCTTTGAGAATTTTCACACCAAGCGATAAATTAGGTCAACAATTAAACAATAAAGTTAATTATGTAAACAATGTGTAAAGCTGTTATACCATGATTGAAGAATTTCCACACCAAGCGAATAATTTTCAATACTTTCTGAAAACTCCCCCCCCCCCCCCGCTACAATGTTGAATCCCACAATCGCATGCCTGCTAACAATCAACATTGTGGCCGGGGGGGGGGGGGGATGGTACTTAAAAAAAACAAGTATAGCACTTTGGCAAAATTTTATGTTAGTTCCTTCTTTACATATTGGTTCATGATAGGTGTAAATTTGATTTGAGGAGTAATTTATTTCCAGTTCATATTGTGTTTAAGCAAACTTATCTTGTTTATTTTAGGCAATATTGAATGTTGAATCCTATGAGCGCTAATGAGCGCCAATGAGCGCCATGAGCTATGAGCACCATGTTTCCTACATTGATGCGGGTGGGGGGAGGGGGTAGGATGGTGGTTCTAAAGTACAAGTAGGGGCGGGGGGAGGGGGTAGGATGGTGGTTCTAAAGTACAAGTAGGGGCGGGGGGAGGGGGTAGGATGGTGGTTCTAAAGTACAAGTAGGGGCGGGGGGAGGGGGTAGGATGGTGGTTCTAAAGTACAAGTAGGGGCGGGGGGAGGGGGTAGGATGGTGGTTCTAAAGTACAAGTAGGGGCGGGGGGAGGGGGTAGGATGGTGGTTCTAAAGTACAAGTAGGGGCGGGGGAGGGGGTAGGATGGTGGTTCTAAAGAACAAGTAGAGGCGGGGGGAGGGGGTAGGATGGTGGTTCTAAAGTACAAGTAGGGGCGGGGGGAGGGGGTAGGATGGTGGTTCTAAAGTACAAGTAGGGGCGGGGGAGGGGGTAGGATGGTGGTTCTAAAGTACAAGTAGGGGCGGGGGGAGGGGGTAGGATGGTGGTTCTAAAGTACAAGTAGGGGCGGGGGGAGGGGGTAGGATGGTGGTTCTAAAGTACAAGTAGGGGCGGGGGAGGGGGTAGGATGGTGGTTCTAAAGAACAAGTAGAGGCGGGGGGAGGGGGTAGGATGGTGGTTCTAAAGAACAAGTAGAGGCGGGGGGGGGGGGGTAATGGTAATTAGAAAGTACAAGTATAGCACTTTGGCAATATTTAATGTGAGTTCCTTCTTTGTAATTAAATGTGGTAACTAAGAATAGTTTGCATTTTAGCCTTAATTTTGTTCCAGGTCATATTGTGCGTAATCAAAACCTTTTTGTTTTTTTTATTGAATGTGCAATCCTATGAGCGGGTTTGGGGGGGGGGGGGGGTGCTTCAAAAGGAAAATATTAAAAAATTATGTTTATTTTAGGTTTCAGAAACAAATTTTCAAATAATCAAAATGGCCGACTTAAGCAACTGTACCACATTGTTTGTATTTGGTCTCATTGGGTTCCTGCATCCTGAAAACCTCGCAATATTTTTTGTTACGGGCAAAAACCAAATTGATTGGCGGCCATTTTGATTAAGAAAATGGCCGCCTTAACCAACTGATCCAATAATTTAATTATGTGTCTTGTTGGCTTCCTTGATCCTGAAAACGTTCAAGTTTCCAACATTGAGGCGGGGGGGGGGAGGATGGTACTTAGAAAATACAAGTATAGCACTTTGGAAATATTTTATGTTAGTTCCTTCTTTACATATTGGTTCATGATAGGTAAACAATTTATTTGAGGAGTTATTTTGATCCAGTAACGTTCATATTGTGCTTAAACAAACTTCTCTATTATATTTTATGCAATATTGAATGTATAATACCGGTGAATCCTATGAGCGCTTATCCAAGTTTCCTACATTGAGGCGGGTGGGGGGAGGGCGGGGGGTAGGATGATTGTTTGAAAGTACAAGTATAGCACTTTGGCTATAAAAATTATATAATGTTATATAATGTTATTTAATGCGAGTTCCTTCTTTGTCATTAAATGTGGTAGCAAATAATTGTTTGGATTAAAACCTTCTGTTTATTTTTGGTTTCATAAACCAATGTTATAAGTTGCTGTTCATACCAATCTGCATGAACATTATTTCGCTAGGAAAATTTGTTTCTGAAACGTAAACTAAACATAAGGTTTTTATAATTTACTTTCGAAACACCATCCTCCCCCCCCCCCCCCCCCAACCCGCCACAATGTTTGAAACTTTAGTTGAGCCTCACAGATACTGGGGGTTGGTGTCTATACCCATGTTTTCAGGATGAAATACTGGATCAATTGGTTAAGGCGGCCATTTCGATTTTTGGCAAATTTGTTTATGAATCCTAAAATAAACAGAAGGTTTGAATAAATTTCTTTTGAAGCACACCCCCCCCCCCCCGAACCCGCTCATAGGATTCCACATTAAATATAAACAATAGAGTTTTTATTACGCACAATATGACTTGGAAAACAATTACTGCTAAAATCCAAACTATTATTTGTTACGTGTGAACAAAGCAATCCCGAATTCTTGAAGCTCCTTTTTGTCATTTTCAGGTGATGTGGTACTGTTCCCAGATTTTTGCTGAAATTTTTAGCTCCAGGGGGCTACCAAATGGTACAATTACTAACATTTCAACCAAGAATTCTGAATTTTTGATCCCTTTGTCCAGTCCAAGAGAGTTTAAAGTCAACAAATACTCCAAGAAACTTTGAAGAAAACACTCCATTGATGGGAATAGTTAATTACAATGCCCTCTTTTGAATTCGGAGCATTTCTGCACTATCCTTTGAGCAAAATTAGTACGATCGTTTTTTTATTGTTCTCCTTATTTTCCATTTATTATGAAATGGTAAAACCATTATTATTTTTTTTTTGAAGCTCCTTTTGTATACTTTTTATAATGCTTATGAAACTTATCCTGAAATCTATAATTCTATAGTGATTACCTAATGGTAGAATTGTTATCACTTCAACAAGCTTTCCAAAACTTGGTCCCCCGTTTCAGACCCTTTTCAACATTAATTCTCAACTGTGTTTACAAAACAATTACCTCAGATTTTTTTTAAAATTCAAAGTACCAAATTGCTTATTATGAACAAGATGCTAATGAATATAAAACTTGAATATAACAGTTCTCAGCAAATATTCATCAGAGTATATTTAAGGGATAATCATGTATTTCAACCTCTTTTGGCAAAAAATATGTTCCTAAACTTTTGCATCTACGACAAGATGCTTGTAAAATAAATGATATGTATAGGTATACAAAGTGTTATAATTATAGCACTGAGGAGGATCTTGTAGATTTACACACCTTTCTATCAAACGAATTACAAGCTTAGTAGATCAAGTTGTTCTTTAATGTTTTTTCAAATATTTTGTCCTCATTCCTACAAGAACCGAAGAAGTTTGATCTTGTATAGTATAAGGGAATGGATATAAATCATTAAATGTTTACGTGGTATAATGCTCATCAAATGCTTGCCAATATGCTTGGTCTGGTTATCAGCCATTATGAACACATTGCAGGTAACTTTTTGCCTTGATAAAATATTGAGCACTTCTCAGTCATGAAAAAGAAAGTCATTTAAACATTTACCCAGTCAGTTTCCCTTGTGGTTTATTATTTGAAAAAGAAAGTCAGAACACTTTGCTTTTTAGAGCTTATGCAATGAAAAAAAAGAATCTTTAGTATGGAAAATCAAGCCATTCAATCATTGGTAATTTGAAAGCATTTTTATTGAAGAGGAATGGGAAATAAGGTGTTATTCTCTGAATTCAGATGCTCTTTTGTTGTCTACTTTGCTAGCGCTGTACTTGAGACACTCGAAACTTAAATAAAATGTATTTCTTCTGTGGTTACTATTAATGGTGGAAATCTAATTATTTCAAAATTGTAGATAGGTCCTACTTTTAGTTTCCCCGTTTATTTATTCATCATTTTTTCCTTTATCCTGGTGTGAACAAAGCAATCCCGAATTCTTGAAGCTCCTTTTTGTCATTTTCAGGTGATGTGGTACTGTTCCCAGATTTTCGCTGAAATTTTTAGCTCCAGGGGGCTACCAAATGGTACAATTACTAAAATTTCAACCAAGAATTCTGAAACTTTGATCCCTTTGTCAACATTGATTCTCAACCCTGTTTACAAAACAATTACATTCCTGGGAAAGTACCCTATTCAAAACACAAAACTGCTTATTATGAACAAGATACTAATTAATATAATTATAAAACGTGTATATGCGTGAATTCTAAGCAAATATTCATCAGTGTATATCAAGTATTTCAACCTCTTTTGACGTTGGCAATTCTAGTTATTCAAACAACATATATTTCTAAGCATGATAGTATTCAGGATTACTTTTGCAGCTAGGACGAGATCATGAATGCTTCTAGTAAAGTAAAGTCGCATAGAACCAGTCCACTCTGTTAGATATACTTCATTTAATTTGTTGTGTCTAATGGTAATAATGTAGCAAAACATCAGCGGCCTAAAAGATTAAAATGATAATATCGACATAATATTTATCAACAAATTCATAATGCCAGATCTGATAGTGTGTCGCGATTGCTTTGTTCCGACTAACTTCCTTATCAGAGTACATGAGGTAAAAACCTATAAAGTACGTATTATGTAGGTATATACAAAGTGATATTAGGCACCGAGGACTTCGACGGATCTTGTATATTTATAATTTTTCTACCCAACCCAATACAAGCTTAGCAGATCAAGTTCTTCTTTAGTGTTTTCTTCAAATATTCATGCCTAAAAGAACCATAAAAGTCTGGCTTTGTACAGTATATTGGAATGGATATAAATCATTAAATGTGTACGTGGTATATTGCTCATCAAATGCTTGCCAATATGCTTGGTCTGGTTATCAGCCATTTGAACACATTGCAGCTAGCTTTTTGACTTGATAAAATATTGAGCACTTCTCAGTCACGAAAAAGAAAGACAGAACATTTTGGTTATTGAAGCTTAGACGCTATGAAAACGATTTTTTTTAATAAGAAAATCCACCCCCACAAAGATAATAGCAATTCAAGCATTAAAGGGTGTATACAACATTGGTAATTGCCAAAGACCTGTATCCAAACTTGATGTGACCCAAAATATACATTAAATAACAGACCTGTGAAATTTTAAGCTCAATCTGTCTTCGGAGTCATAAGAAAACAGTTAAAAAAAAACATTATGTTTTTTTTTTTTTTTTTTTTTTTTTTTTTATCTGGCAGGATAAAGACTATTTTTTTGTTTACTAATTTCCTAAAAACTATGGCATTTCAAGCAAAACTATTTCAAGGGAAGTTTTTCCACCATGACCATCTTTATACCATGTAAGTTAGGTGCAAATCTGTTAACGTTTAGATTTTCAATCTTACCAATGTCGTACATTCCCTTTACGAGGGATGTAGAATTCAATATTATTCTCGGAATTTAGAGGCTTTTTGTCACAGTGGTAGTCGAGAAAAAACAAAATCAATTTTTGGTCGCTACTTTACTATCGCTGTTCTTGCAGATCCTCAAAACTAAATGAAATTAAATTCTCCCAAGGGGCTACAAATTGGTGGAAATTTCATCACTTCAACATACCTTCAACATTTTGTCGAGATCACAGTGGTGGGTTATAGTTATATGGTTTCCGGACAGTAACTCCAGTCAGAAGTGATAATCCATACTCCATTTTGACTACATTATTATGAAAACGAAAACATGCTAAAATTTCATTAAGAGACACCTGGAGAGTTTATTAACTCTGATCATTCGAACACTGATTAGTGCGTGAATTTATTAACATAAGAAAGCCGGCTCTGTGAACTAACGAATGCCCCTAACTAACCAAGCATTATGCTGTTTCACATTTGTTGTATACCCTGTTCATCGAGTGCTGTGAACTACCACATAAACTGTTTTCTCTCTACGTATATTGTTACCATTATCATTTATTTTGGCAAAAGATGTTCGTGCTCGCGCATACCCCACGTATGGTGTGAACGCACGGACTGTAAAAATCTAGCTGGTACGCACATGAAAGTAACATAATGCAAAGCATAAAGCCGAACACCAACGAAAGTACATCAATAAATAGTATCATAACATTTCAAAGCTTATGGTCTGGTTCTTGAAAATATGCATAAACCGTCAGTTATGCGAAAATGATTGACCCAAGCAAAAATTGAACAGCCTTAAGAATGGCCCTTGACAAACTATACGATCGGCGAAAGAAAACTCACGAATTCTGTTGACTTGTATCCCTTTTCGTTGGTATTTAACATTAAGCTTGCTCCGTCCATTAACAGTGGTCATTCCAGCCACCATATCGGTATTTACCACACAGTGAAAACCAGGTGATCGCACTATATATTTCCGATGCCTTGTTGATGCTCGGACAAATGTAGACAAAAAAACTCATCTTAAATTTACCGTCGATCTGTTGACTATTTAAACAAAACATTATTTTGCGTAACATTACCCTTTTAAATATCAATAAACGTTTGTTTTGGTTTTTATATATTTGTTTTTATAAATGTTTTTCGTTCAAGCGTTCTGGGTGGGGCTCGCATCGGTTTCAGCATTTAGCTGCAGCCTCGGGACGGAACCAAACCCTAAGGAGAACGGCATTATACGGTGGGTCATGCCGTTAAATCACCGACATCGATGCCAGTGTACCAGCATCTACCCAGGGGGCTTAACCACGTATACACCCGAGAGAGGGTTTGATCCGTTTTACACCGATCGCCCTCTCTTCACAGACCTCAAGACAGAAATATTCAACTACTTTGAGTGTGAAAGTGAGTAGCTGAATAATGATACGAACAAAGCAAAATGACCATCCCTGGATGCACCAATCAATTAACGATGATACAAGTGAGTCACATCGTCGCCGTTTTCACTAGGCGACGATTTAGTACCGGAGCCAAAATTACGTGTTTTTAGAAATTCATGTTTGAAATTGAACTATTTTTCAAACTACCGTTTCGCGACTGTCTTAATGAGTAATTTATTCCTAAACACGTTTTCACTTAGTGAAAAAAAAAACCCAAACCAGATCTTTCCGCATGCAGAGTGCTGTACAAACCTATGCATATGTTTGTCACTTTGTAAACACGATAATGACAATAAATTCGTCACTCATAACGCCTTTTTAGCACCATGCCCGCGCTATGTATCATTGGATTTCACTTTAAATTTGTATTTGTCACTTCTTCAATACACAATATATACATTATATAATTTGCCGCAGCACTTTTGAGCCCGGAGGCCTATAAGATGCTGTATAAATTGGTCTCATAACTCAAAAATCTCAAAAGTATGGGACGCCGTTTATGACTTTATTACGAAACCAATATATATAGAACGAAACAAAAATATATAGAACGAAATAAAAATATATAGAACGAAATAAATATATATATATAACGAAATAAAAAATATATAGAACGAAACAAAAGTATATAGAATGAAATAAAAATATATTGAACGAAAAACAAATATATAGAACGAAACAGAAATAGGCCTATATAGAACGAAACAGAAATATATAGAACGAAACAGAAATATATAGAACGAAACAGAAATAGGCCTATATAGAACGAAACAGAAATATATAGAACGAAACAGAAATATATAGAACGAAACAGAAATATATAGAACGAAACAGAAATATATAGAACGAAACAGAAATATATTGAACGAAGCGCCGCCTTCGACGATTAAGAGCCAGGCCGCACTATTTATAGAACCACGGAGCTATACTTATGCCAAAATATATATAGCACGAAAATTAACATAATAGCAGGAAGCGCCGCCCGCGACGATTAAGGGCCAGTATGTTAGACTTTAAATCAAGTCGTTAGATAATAGAGTCGTTGTGCACACTCACTGCTGATAAACGTCGAATTATCGATCGCTGTAAGGATGGCTACACGAACACGTTAACTCAAAACTTTCATTGATCTTGGATCATCACACAGCCACAGAGAATTTTCCCAATTTGGGGGAACAAACTGCAAATTAAGTGATTATATTCAGGCTGGTTTAACACGATTCAGTTCCAAGTGGAGCTGAAAAAAAATTATTACAAAAATAAGGGCAGCTTTACGGAAGCGTATTTAGGACATTGCAACAAAAATTCACGGTTTACTATTTCGCCCGGGCGATTTACTGTCGTTATTATGAAATACGTTAGTGTTTGTTCGCATTATACCGTGACTGAAGAATAAAACACAATATCAGTATGTACGGCGTTATAACGCCCAAATTTACGGCATTCTCGATCAATCTTTAACCAATTTTCGCAAGTGCTGCACGCCGCGCCGCCCTCCCCTACTGGAACGCTGACAGCGCATGAGAAAACCTGTGTCTTTTTTAAAACACTTTTTATGCGAATTAAGAGTCATCCTCAACGATCGACACAATGTCGAGTCCCTGACAGGAAAACATGATATAATGATGTAGAACATATTATTAAAGACCAGTTTAAACGAAAACGGCAACAGTTCGTCACCGTTTTCACGAAGGGACGGGCATGTCCAAACGCTTGATTGAGATATACCATTTTACGCTATGCTTGGCTTAACACTGCAAAATCTGCAATACTAAAGCCACGGTTTGCAGTTATAAACATCTCATATGATTCTGTATAAGTTTAACCTCTCCATTGACTAACTAATTTCTTAAAATATATTGGCTAATTGCCATAGTAATTAGTCAAAGATGCCCGTCTCTTCGTGAAACCTAAAAAGTGAGATGACCTACTTAAACACCCAACTGGATAACGTATTAAACATAGGAAAGGGGCGCGCGTGTCACGTGATCACGCGCGCGCAAAGATACCCGTCCTTCGTGAAACCTGAAAAACGAATTTTGCTACATTTTACGCTCTTCTGTTACAACGCATTACAATGCATTTTTGGGGCCGACGTCTCCTCGTGAAAACGCAAAACGCATTTATTGAGATAAAAGCCCCTGCTGAAATAATCAATAATTTGTCATTTAAAGATACCCGTCCCTTCGTGAAAACGGTGACGAATTGATCTATGCTGAAATCCATTTAAAATGCTTTCAATCAATATTGAAATTAATTTTGACGCACGCCGTCAGCGGCAGAAGTGTAGCTAATTTTTCAAAACGTTGAGGTGTGGGCCTAATTTTGTAATCAATAATTACGAACAGTTCAGAAGCGTCAAAGTATCAAAATTACATTTAAATGATAAACAAAAACATTATAAACTTGTTTAAATAGCATTCCCGTTAACAATTATTGTTCGGTCAAGTAGCTGTTTAAATATATTTACAACTAAACAGAAAGTGAATACTGAAAATCCTGATAAAAAACTTTGCTGATAATAATATGACGCAAACCCGACTGTGCAGTTTCCGTGTCTATCACACTTGAAACTCACATCGTCTGCTATGTTTTCAGGATTCAGTTTAAGTTTTTTAGTTGCAAATATTTATGGTCAATGTTCTTCATCCTTATGCCATGCTGTCCTGTCTGGGAAAATGTGTAAATAATTGATCAAGACACCTAATTCGACTAAAAAGTTAAAAAGACAACGGTTTTCTCATATTCTGAGGTAGCGTCCCAGCCAGCGCAGTGCGGCGTACAGCACTTGCGCGTATGGATGGGCATGATAACGCCCTAAATAGCGGGGGAAAACATAACTTGGAAGGGGGGGGGGTCTTTTTTAATGTATCGAACCAATCACTTTGTGCACTTTGTCGATCTCATTTTATTTTGGGGCGAGCAAGAGGGGGCAGGGCAAGGGTTCTGACCACCCCCCTACTGCACCCTCCCCCGCTGGTTTACACCACTGCGAAGGAGTGTTGATGGGGGCTGGATCTGGAGTAAGGGATGCAGGTAGGATGTGGTGTGGCTTTTTGCTGGGGCGGGGACGAGTTTGAGATGAGAGAAAGCACAGTTGGTTCACAAAATTTCAGGACCGGGACGCACAATGTGCCCCATTTATCTCCCCCGTAACTCTTTAAAGCCAGTAGCGTAACTAAGGGGGGACACGGGGGCACGTGCCCCCCCCCCCCCAATTGATGTCAGTGCCCCCCGGGTGCCCCCCATTTGAAATCCGAACCTTGGAGACTATAATATACCAGAATGTAAAATGTTAAGTTTGATAAACTTTTATGGAGCACTGGTGGCGTATAACTCAATGTTTCAAACTATTTTTCATATAATTACACATATTTGTTGTACCTTTGCAATGGACAGTTGTTATTTTTACCAACGTCTTCAGAGTACGGTAAATCACGTCCGAAAATTGTATGATGACTCATCGTCCGCCCGCGCGCGCCCCATTCTGCCACAGTCTGCCACGTTATAAATACGGTACGGTAGTGTCACATAAAGCCACACGACTTGCTGGGTGCCGTTGCACTTATCGTAAGTACATGGGGAAAAGCCATTGAAAACTATTGAGCTGTGTGTGAGAGCGTTGATCTAAAATATCTGCTTCATTTGAGACATTACTTTGTTATTCAGTGTATAGGGTATTTTAAATTATTAAATAGTTTGTCAATATGTAAAAATCGAAATTGGGGGGGGGGGGGGGGCGGATGGATCAAAACCATTTCCAAAACCCCCAAAAGAAAATTTTTAACATTGATTAGGACTACTGTGCATGGCCCAAGTGTGTAATAAATAAATACTAGTGCCAGTCCTCAAATACATAAAATCCCCATAAAAAAAGACTCCGGTCTCGCAATCCCTATATATATTTTGGCATAAGTATAGCTCCGTGGTAAATAGTGCGGCCTGGCCCTTAATCGTCGAAGGCGGCGCTTCGTTCAATATAGTTCTGTTTCGTTCTATATATTTCTGTTTCGTTCTATATATTTCTGTTTCGTTCTATATATTTCTGTTTCGTTCTATATATTTCTGTTTCGTTCTATATATTTCTGTTTCGTTCTATATATTTTTATTTCATTCTATATATATTTATTTCGTTCTATATATTTTTATTTCGTTCTATATATTTTTGTTTCGTTCTATATATATTGGTTTCGTAATAAAGTCATAAACGGCGTCCCATACTTTTGTGAGATTTTTGAGTTATGAGACCATTTTATACAGCATCTTATAGGCCTCCGGGCTCAAAAGTTGTTTCGTTCTATATATATTGGTTTCGTAATAAAGTCATAAACGGCGCCCCATACAAAAGCCTCTCTTAAATGTATCTGGTTGTTTAAATGCCTTGAGTACCTTATTTGTTAGATACGTGCGCTATAATAAGACAAACATTCATAATGTTATTCTAATCATTTCAATTACAAAAACTACTACGTATATTAGCCCTTTAAACTTGGCGAAAACGTTAACAACATTGAATACGTCAGCAGCTTAAAAGAAGATAAACAATTTACAAAGATTTGCAAAATATGCAATTGTGAGACAATTTCACTTCGTAAATGAAGACGACAAAGAAAACTCTCTCCTTGGAGAATATTTGTGGAAAACATTATTATGGTGAATTTTTTTCGGGCAATTGTGGCGAGAGGTGGTGGACGAGAACAACGTTGCATTCTGTACAACAGGCTTTTCCTGCATTTCTTCTAATTGAAATTATTGTTATTATCGATCTTTTCTCAGATTGTTCAATGACATGTGAAAACGGAGGTACATTCATAGACGATCCCTGTCACTGTTCTTGTGATCAAAACTGGACCGGCAATAACTGTACTGGTAAGTAAAGCAAGCACAAACTGGAAAGTAATTTTAAAATCTGGATTTTAGACATTCTGCTATAGAGAAGCAAACAAACTGACGGGACGGGCTCTAGTTCCGATGGACATCACGATGGTTTCCCTTAACCCAACCCCACAACTCCTGAGCGCGACTCCTCGAAGGCCCACTAATTCACTTGCCGAAATTGTGAACGGAAACACATAGTAATATCTTTTACATCCGCCAACCGACACTTTACTGATCACGCAACGTCTCAAATCTTATCATCTCTTCTGTACTTAGCAATAACAAAGGGATATGAACAGACGAAGCACTATACAAGGCACTTAACAACAATGTACATCAGTAATTTACTTTACTGACATGGACTTATTACTGAATTCCAGTGACCAAACGGCCTTTAAACCAGTCTCTTACCTCACGTTAAATTGCACTTTAATGAGTGCAATTTTGTCAGAATCCGTAAAAATTTCGCTGGCGATACAATACTGAATCGTTTGAATGGCGCGAAAATTCCTCTTTGTAAAGTCAGGACCTCTTGTTATTTGCGTCCAATGACGACATGTTTCAAATTTCGCTCTGAAAGAGTATTAAAACAACAACACACATTTTACACCATTTGAACGTGCTGTTAGACTTTTTGGTACCCCTTCCCCGCGTTTATGAGCACTCTTTTTATTAAAAAATTAGTGCATCAAAAAAATAATTTGACGATGGAGCACCTCTTTTATAATAAACGCTCAAGGTATTTTATTTTCCTTTTCAGAGTGTGCATTGACTACTGGTAGCTGTGTGAATGGCGGCAAGCTCAATGAAACAAACTGCACATGTATTTGCACGGAGAAATGGGTGGGGAACACCTGTGATGGTGAGTATGTCCTTAATCTGTTTAATATTCAAGTTGAAACGATATTTGATTCATCCTTATCGTTTAAAGGGTGTGTACAACATTGGTAATTGCCAAGACCAGTATCCACACTTGATGTGAACTAACATAAACATGAAATAACAAACCTGTGAAAGTTTAAGCTCAATTGGTCTTCGGAGTCATGAGAAAACAGTGAAAAACCCCATTATATGTTTTAACTTTTTTTCAAACATCAGATTTTATCCTGCAGGATAAAGACTATTGTTTTACTCATTTCCTAAAAACATTTCAAGCAAAACTATTTTTAGGAAAGTATTCCACCATGACCTTCTTTATACCATCTAAGTTATGTGCAAATCTGTGAACATTTATATTTTCAATCTTACCAATGTTGCACACACCCTTTAAGGTGAAAACTGAAACAATGTTTTTAATTATGATTCGTAAGTTTCTTCTGCAAGTTTTGCGGTAAGGACGGAAAAAGATGAAAGCCATTTAAAAAAATGAAGGCATTAAAAACATATTGTACTCGTTCTGGATCAAGAAATTAATTTGTGTGAATGAACTTAACTAGTCTTCAACTGCAACGCAATGGATTTGTGTTGCGATTCGGTTTATATGAAAGACCGTTAGTGCCATTGAAAGTAAAAATGTTGTACATGGAAGATATATGTTTGGCAAGTCTTATAAATTGTGTATCAATTGGGTTAAGTTCACTACAGGTTACCATAACCCTTTGAAGTTTGCCGGCGGTAGTCCAACTTACACTTGCCCAAATTGTGAACGGAATCTCACGTCACTTTATAATATTCCACCTCTTTAATGAGTATTGTGAAAAGACGGTGCACAAAGCCTGATATTCCACATCTGTTGTATAAAAATAACTTAATGAAAATACAAAACACTAACAAGTCACGACAAAAATAACTAAGTTCGATGATTTTCTTTACTGACACAGACTTATTTCAGCAGTCCTATCTCTAGACGGCCATTAAAAGCCACGAAATGTTGTAGATACATTGAGGAGAAAAAAATTGTAATTTTACAGAGTGTGCCTTACAACTGCCTGCTGTGGGAATGCCGGTGTCATAGGGAAATCTGTCCCCGGAGATTCTGTCCCTCATATGGGAAGTTAACGTGGTCTGGAGGAGGATGATTCAAAAGAGGGCGCTATCAAAAGCAGTTTGTACACAGTTATCCATATGGGGGGACAGAATCTCCGGGGGACAGAATCTCCGTCCACACCGGTACGCTCGATGGAACAACCTGCACGTGCTTTTGTCCATAATTCCGAATCACTGCATAATTATTATTTGTTTCATCCATATCGCCCAATATTAAAATAAAGGTGAATTACCTGCACCGGTGAGTAGAATGTCCGTCTTCGTCTTCATCTTTTCCACGATTTATTTCTAAATTTGAATTGTTGTATACTAAAATATTATTTGTTTCATCCATATCGTCGCTCAACAAGATAAAAACATAAATCTTCAACAAACAAACCAGACCGTGTCTGATAGTATTTTGTGCCTAATTATAGGTCACTAAATAAAAGAAAGTTAACAGTTATTTGCATATTTGATTATTGTGGTACAAATTAATATTTGGTCCTGGGGCTATTAGGGTTTCTTTACAATTGCCCAGGATGTCTAAATTCCCACTTGTTAATATTCTAACTCCATTCTAGAGACCACACACTACGACTGCCAAGACCGCTACGACGATGGTGAAAGGGATAACGGTGTTTACACCATTTATACATCGAAGTATCCAGGAGGCCTCGATGTATACTGCGACTTGACACAATGGCCAGGATGGATTGTAAGTTCATCTTCTATCAACGATTCTCAAATGAGTAGATCTAGTAGGACATTTTATAATCCACTCGCTGAGGGTTTTCATGTTCTATAATTCAAAGTATGTGGAATATAAGCATCTGAATTCAAGTCATCATTAACTAAAAATAAATTGTTTAAGAAAATAAATGTATCGAACTTTTCTGATTGTAAACATAAGTTCCTAATCATGTATAATAACAAATATCATCATTAAACAAAATTAATTTGGCTTATTAACAAAATCAAATCTGCTTCCGACCAAAGCAGTTATTTCTTCAAGTGAAACTCCAATCGTTTAGTTATTCACAAATACCAATAAAACAGTCGATGACATTGATAATCGAATTCGGTAGATTAAACTTTATTTAAAACAGACAGACAATCTATACATTTTGACAGTACTTTTTGTAGACATTGTCTCTATTTTAACAGATACGTATGTATGGCTATCAAAATACAAATATTGTGTACCCAAGACGCCGTCAAAGGACACTTTCGTATCAAATGTAACATGCAGGGCTCAAATGAAAACTAGTCTTTTAAATGACTTGGCTCAGCCTATAATGTGTTGTGTCTTCTTTTACGAATGTAGTTTTGTAGTATCCGTTTGAACTGCTCCCTTGTTGACTATGTTTTGAGGTAACAACGTTCCAGTTAAAGCCAAAGGTTAACCAATTTAAAAAAGAAAACAATTATATAAACATTATTGTCTTTACACGGTAGGCGGATCGTGACTAGGCCTATCCGTTACAATGACTGTAGGTACACTTGGTTGAAATTATGACGAGTCTAACAATGTTTTTTCAATATTTAGGTTATCCAGAGGCGTAAAAACAAGGATTTGGATTTCAACAAAGGGTGGGACGAGTACAGCGATGGCTTTGGTGACGTAGCTGGGAGAAACTACTGGATGGGAAACGAGAAAGTTCGTCGTTTGACTGAAGATGAAGCCATTACCTGGGAGCTTCGAGTGGTATGGAGTCGGCAAGATAGTTGGAGGACAGACGGTTGGTACAAACTTGGAAATTTCCGCCTCTTGGGAGAAAATTACACCTTCCAGGCTACTGGCTTGATTCATGGTAAGCAGGATCTAACTCGTCACTTATAAATGTTTTATATTTATAAATGTTTTATATTTTGCAGTTGATAATCTATATTACAGGCCCAATTTAATAAAGTCTGTATAAAAAGCAGACGTTTTTGCCTACGGAGCAAAACGATGCTAACCGTAAAGCGAAGCAAAATGCACACTAGCTTGCTCGGCGGTTTTGTTAGCATAATGAGTGACAAAACAATGCTTTCAAATCTTCTTGGTCGTCGAGGTCACTATACACTTTGTTTTAACGCTACATACGAATTCAAATCTTCTTGAATTGGTCTTCGATGTCATACACCTTTGTTTTAACGCTGCATACGAAGTGTGGACCTGAGAACAAAAGAGGTCCACATAATGTAGGGGGGGCTGTCATGGCCGAGTGGTTAAGAGCATCGGATTCAAGTTCTGGTGGTTTAGTCATCGGGGTGTGGGTTCGAGTCCCGGTCATGACGCTTGTGTCCTTGAGCAAGACACTTTGCTATAATTGGTTCTCTTCACCCAGGGGTATAAATGGGTACCTGTGAGGGTAGAGGATCGATGAGCGCTGATAATCGGCTGCCGCGAGGTCCCATGGCCTGATGAACGGGGGAATAATATTGTAAAGCGCTTTGAGATTGTTGATACGATGGAAAGCGCTATAACCTAAGCACCACAATTATTATTATTATTAATTATTATGTAGGGACTTGAAACACTGTGTTGACTTACACACGTCCAGACTGTGTTTCTTACAGTGTTGAGGAATAGGATTTTCCTTCGTGTATAGAACAAAGTAATGTCCACACAGTGACTGCAACACATAGATGGGTCCTCAGGCATTAGTTTTCTGCAATAGTAAACACAATAATGCTTATCGGTAAACACCTGAATGAAACTGGTCAAGGGTCAATTTCAGGCATATTCTCGAAAGGCATAGAAAGGAGTACAACAAGTAAATTGCTGTCTTATACTAAGCGTATTAATTAATGTGATAAATTTATCACAAGTCGGACTGTTGAAAAAAATAATATTTATCAACCCAATTTGTCTATATTCTTAATAGATACACTGACGGTTCTATCTGCAAACGGCATGCCATTCTCGACATGGGACAGAGACAACGATGGTGACAGTGGTATAAACTGTGCCGACGAATCGAAGGGAGGCTGGTGGTTCAATGGTTGTAGCGGGGGAGGTGAAGCAGAGGGGTATAACCTAAATGCTGAATACATAGACGACGGTACCAATAAAGGTATAAAAAGGACCCAATGCACTGCTGCAGATAGCTGTCCTTTTATAAAGCTAAGCACTATGAAAATAAAACGTGTCCCATAGCTCCATTTCACTGAATCTGCTCGCTTTCACAAACTTGTAGGTGACTTACAATTAGTTTTCATTTTGAAAATGAGTATTTTATGTGTATTTTAGAGTTCCACGCAGAGCAATGCTACATGCCTTGTTGCAATCAAGTAGGACAAACAACCTACATTTAGCCAATGACCCATTTCACGAAACCATGCGCATTTACACCGGTCCGCCATTTTGGGAGTCAAAATTATACACAAAGGTATTGACAGACTCCCAAAATGGCTGAAATGGGAGATTTGCGAAGGTGCGTTCTGTGTTGGGCAAGGGGTTAATATATTGCCTCCAATTTACAGTCGAAACGAAACTAAAGCACGCGGACAACACTAGGTAAAGATGAGTATCTGCCATAATAGACCTTATGCACATGACGTCATTTGTGTAGGGCGCCCTTCGGCGAGAGGTCAAAAGAAGGATCCCATTGGCTGATAGTGTGCGCCACGCGTACATGCTGCGCATTTTCCATTGTTTCGTCGTAGTTTTACCTCTTAGATGGCGGCTTGATGACGTCAATGCATAAAGACTATTGTGTCCCTCGACAAAATAACATAACACGAGAAATAACAATCTTATGAAATAAGCTCATTCGGTCAGCGGTCACGAGAAAACAGTGAAAAAACCCCTATCAGTGATTTTAAACATCAGATTTCGAGCAAACATTACAAGAGAAATTTCAACCATGTCCATCTTGCCAAGTAAGTTATGTGCAAATCTTAATCTTTACAGATGCTTTACGCACCCTAAATCCTTCGTTTTATTTGTCACTTATGTCATTTTTTCAATAATGTTTATATTTTGTTATTTTCCAGAATGTTGTTTTTCCCCTGACATTTTTGTACGAGTGTAAAAAACAAATGAACTTGACATTTTAAAGGTTGCTATAAGTTGATATAACGTTGATATAAACGACATTATTTCACACGTCAATTTAGGATAATGTTTTTAGGGAAAGAAGATAGGTGGGTTTTTCGTTTTGTTTTGTTTTTGAGGGGAAGGGTAGGTTATGAAACACTAGAAGCGTCTTTTGTGGGAATTTCTGCATTACATTTTCAACGCGGAAGAAAACAAGAAGAAAACAAAATTGAAAAAAGTCAAAATAGCGTACATCACGTCATTTTTTTATTTTTTTTCTGTGTGAGGCATTTTATTTCCTGAGTGAACGATAGTTAATAATTTAATGTTAATGGCAAATTGGTGCCGATTTGATTTTAGATTTATAAACAATAAATATTAGTTTTTTTATAGAAATTAAGCTTATAAAATTGGAAAATAAAAACCTAAAGTAAAAGTGCAAAGTAAACATATCTTACCGCGTTCAAATTACAAAGATGCTTGCAGCTTTAAGAGTTTGATAAGAGTTTTTGAGTGACTTTACTAATGTTTTAATTTTGAAAATGAGATTATAATTGTTTCAAAATGTCTCAGCAAATTACAAAAGGTACAGCAAAAAACAAATATTTTAAGTATAGGCCTAACGTTTTTCAATCAGCCTCAAACAAAAACTGCATAAATATTTAAACAATGGCTAATTGTACAGCCAGAGGGAACACCTTGAGTATTACTGAAATTATTTAAACACTGACAGCCCAGAGTGAACAAATAATATTTTTGCCTTTAATAATCTGTGATTTAAAAAAGTTGTCTTTAGTAAATGTAAACATGACTGTTTTACGTGATCTTCACGTATTTTTTTTCAAAAATAAGTAATAATTAAAGTTAAACGTTCCTTTGCATAATATGTAGGGGCGGGGGGCTGGAAGCGAATTTAACTCTCCTGCATTTGCATTTTAGCGATTTTTTTCTTCTCTTCGGTTGAAACCGGCATTCAATTTCATTTGAAGGCGGGCAAATAAATATTAGCATTACATTCATTTTGGCACACGAAGTCGTTTTGTTTATCCATGAAAAATCCTACTAAATTTAGCAGAGTAGGATAGAGATTTCTGCAGAGTAGGATAGAGATTTCTGCGAACAGTTAATGCAAATTAGACTAGGCCCATTGTTCGAGTGGATTGATAAGTTGACTGAACATTTGTTTTATCGCATTCCCCAAAGTGCAATTGCTTACCCATTAAGTAATATGAATTTGAATGACTGTTTTGATGAGCTTAAAAAAAAAAAAACCGCGACGTTGAAATTGGCCGCTTATTTGCTAAAAATGATCGGGAAAGCACTAATGGATAACGTGTATACCGTTATTACGAAAAGGATGCAAAGCTTTTGTAGTTATATAATCAGTTGACGGAACTATCCGAAAGGTGATCAAGCCGGCGATGTAGATATTGCAATCAACACCCTGAAACTGTATGGAACATTCTCACCTATTTATAATTTCGTGTGATCTTAGACATTTCTTACAGTCTGCATACAACACCATTATTTATAGTGTGCATTCTCTTTGTATAAATATTCGACTGTTGTCATTACTTTCGACTAAACGTGAATTCCCTTTTTTGCTTAGCCAACCTGTGGTTTTGAGGTTTTCCGGGTCAATTTTAACAAAAATGTATTCAATTTATTAACATGCATTCAATTTCAGGCATAATTTTCCAATTCAATCAAGCTCAGACTTTTTATCTTGTTCTATTTTTTTCCCGAAAAACTTCTTTTAGCTTTTTTTGCAATCAATTTTGTTTTTATGCGCACATGATTTCGTGCTTCTCTTTCAGGTCTGTTTCAGTCATTCTATTTCACTCAAAGGCATTCAAGACTATCAACATTCTTCAATTGATTTGGTACTATAAACCTGAACAACTGATTAAATCCAATGGTTGACCAGCCTCTTGCTTTTGGCTTCTGCGAAATTGAATGCTCATTGCCAGCTCATACATTTGAATAATCTTATACTTGAAAAGGGAATGCTAAACAAAGTTGAATTACTCCTTCTGACTGTTGAATGCTGATGTGACGAAACATTCATTCTCTTTTTAACCGAACTGGAATGAGCCCCTGGTGTTAAATTGAATGGTTGTTCAGTAGAAACTGGCCGGGAAAACCTGTTGTAAAATGAAAAACAAAACATTGGCATGACCCTGACGGGGACCGACCCACGACAAGTTGCATTGCCACTCCGTATAATATACAAAATGCCAAGGCCGGAGTGGTCTTGAAAATTAATTACAAAATGTTAAATCTAAAATTTAATGATGGGATTGTTAAATAATTTCTTGTATGTGAATTTCATGTTTGTATTCACAGTATCAAATAAAAGTGCACACAATTCAAGTCTTTGTGTTTTAGAGTAAATTTATGTAACTCCGTACCTATGTGAAAATCCGTCCTATTTTGAAAAAGCAACAAAGGCATAACTTTGACTTATATCTCATAATAATGAATGAGCATAATGAGTTGCATCTCAAAACATTGAATTATCAAGTCCTGTACTGTGCATCTGCCTACTTAACAAAGTCATAATTATGATTTGCGCCAAACCGTGCAGAAAGTGACGCTGGCAGGAGCGCATGTCACAAGTCAAGAAAAACATAACAGTGTTAAATCCCAGCCATGCTATATTCCATGATATCCTCCCCTGTACAATAACACACAGTCTACAAGGGGCGTCAACAAGGGGCGGTGACTGGGGTCAGAGGGGCTGAGAGAAGAAAACACATTTTCCCATTGTGCCTGTGCATTGGTTTGTACACAAAGCAATGGCCACCTGGTTAATGTCAATGACACCGAATTCAATCGTGTGGTCGCCAGAAGTCCTAGACCCATTGAGTTGATTGAAATAGATGGGAGTCATTTGATGTCGTCGTTTCTGCAGTTAGAAAAATGGGAGATAAGCCATATGCAAGCCCTCTTAAGTGATTTATTACGACTGCCGATCAGCCGAATATAATTATGTTTTACTGAAACAGGTGCCTCCTTTGAGGGTCATCCTTACGATACTTACAAGTCATATTTATGAAATATATATCATATGGCATTTTATGGCTTGTACTGAATCACATTGGAACATAATCATGCATGGCTTTCTTTCCTGTTTTCTCATTGTCCCATCACCCCACCCGACGCAACAAACCCAACTTCTAGCTGAGGTAGATCGTTTAAAATGTGATAGTTTGAGTACTAGGTGTTACCTGGTATCCGGCGTACTAAAATTGATAAAATTCAGAAGTCTGGCAAGAAACTGCTGGCGTTCACGATTGTCCTTGTTCTTATGAGGCGCCAAGTGTAAACTTATTATTTAACGCAATTATTTACAAATAATTCATTATATAATATATAATTCATTATTTAACCATTATTTAATCTTTATTTACAAATAATCAGTTTTGCACCACACAATTGTTTATATATAATCGTATGAAAGCTTTCATTATATATATATAATCTTAAACACAATTTCATTATTTACAAATAATGTCGACGGATAGATTTTTATATATAAATAATTAACTTTGCACATGCAATTATATGTATATAATTTCTAGACAACTTTCATTATTTATATATAATTTAACGGATCATTACACTTATATATAAATAATGGCGACTGACAAAATTTATATGTAAATAATTTATTTTACACATGCAATTATATAATAAATAATTGTTAGGCAGCTTTCATTATATACATATAATTTTGCGGATCATTATACTTATATATAAATAATATCGGCTGCCAAAATTTATTTGTAAATAAAGAATTTTGAACCACACATTTATATATAAATAAGGAAAACTATTACTTTACAACTACGCGGACGAGGCTATGATATAATAAATAATGACTGTGCGCTGCTTTCATTATATATAAATAATGGTGTTATATGTAAATTAAGTTTGGTTAGCCCCGCCCCAATACTCTAAATATTCACATCAAAACACAGTGTCGTCTATACTAGTACTACACGCTCAGACTTCATGACTTACAGTCATGCGTACAGTGAGTACATTTTGTACAGTAATGTACACTGTACGTGTACAGTCAACTGTCGTTTCTTGATGGGTTTCGTGCAGCAGCCATTTAAAATCCTCGGTTACAGTTACAAAACTTGACAAATTTAGCTCTTTAGAGAACATTCCTCTATCAACAGTGCCCACATACATCACTACCCGAGAAGGAGACCAATTTAGTTCAATGACATTTTGGTAAGTTACGTTATAAAATGTTATTCTTGATGGTAGCTACGTAGTTTACTTCATTTCAAATGACGGATAAGTGACCGATAAACTTAGTGCTGCATCTAATTCGTGAAAACAATGTTGTTTTTCCCCAATAACTGATGAAGATTTGCTACAATTACACTTCATGGCATTAACTGATCGGATAATGTTTGTCGAGTAGGACCTGTTTGGTTGAATTTTGTTGTTAATTGGCAGTCACCAAAGTTGTGCACTGTTTTTTTATATAATCCTACCCAATATTGTGTTTTATTAGTTAACACTAACAGTTACACTGACAGTAACACAACACTCTATGTCTGTAGTATTAATTAACAAATTAAATTTAAAGTTCCATTTGCTGAATATGCTGATTATGCTGATGCACTGTATTTTTGTAATACACTGTTCTTTTGAATAATTTGTTGGTGTATTTTCTTTTCAAGTAATGTTTTTACTATTTAGATTTGTTATTAATTTTAACAACTAAATTATAAATATGAATAAAGTAGTAATATTTTTCTGAAGGAAAATACATTATGTGATTCTGACTTTTTACATTAAATGCAATGAAATTACATAAATTAAAACAGGGGGCAGTAGTGAGTGACAAACTAGTGGTGATGTGTATTACATGTGTACTCATTGTTGCATCAACAAAACGTCAGTGGGGTACCAGTACCACCATGTCGAGGGCTTTGCTTGAGGATTGGACTAGTACAGTAGTATTCATCAACTTTGTTAAACATTCATTGTTTTATTTTATCTTTTTTTAAGGATGCATATTATGCACAGTTGGAGGGGAGACTTTAATTGTTTTAGAACCACCTCGACACAAGGCTGAGTTGGTCTCCAACGAGACAAAAGGGTACTTGAAAACTGCATAAATATATAAGGTAGGTCCCTATGAATTACAATAAAACTGTTCATTTATCAAAACGTTTAGACTGACTACCCATAGTCTAGAACTGGGTACTTTTTAATAACATTACTTTCCACAATTTACAAGACATCCAACACTAATAAGTGGTGTACTGGAGCCTGGGGAGGCCAAAGACAATCCCATGTTGACATTTGTTATTATTTTCAAGGAGGAAGAGGAAGAAAAATCTTCAAAGGTAGTTGGAAAAAATATCATAAAACCATCCAATCCCGTAATGATCATCCATATGGTGCTTAACTATGGAGAGTTTCATTGACTATTTGATTATACTGATATCAATACTCACAACATTAAACAATTTCTCATTTCAGTTACAAGGCATACACGAATCTGCAGAGGCAATCACATTGTGAGGAAATCTTTGGTGTGATAACCAGTTTCTTCAAAGCAAAACCTGTCGTCGGCTCTTTTAAAAAAGGATACAAGAACTCGTCAGTAGAGGATATACCACCTGTGATTCAGCAGAATAAATATCACCTGTGATTATGTTGGTATAAACCAACTCTAACTGCAGGGAACGATTTCATCCAGCAATTTTGCATAGCAAAATATTTAGACTGAACTTGTTTTGTGCACACTGAATGCTAATATTGAGTAGCAACTCCTGATTTTTGAGTAGCAACTGATGCATTTTGTGTAGCAATAGACCGATCCATTAAGCCCCGCCTCCTTACGAGTTGACCAATCACAGCCGCGAAACCCGATCACCGTTAGTGCAAAGATCACCAAACGGCTCAAATGGTGATAAGATTTCGCGGTTGTGATTGGTCAATGAGAAATGGGCGTGGCTTAATGGATCAGTGTATTCCGTTTGCTATACAAGGGAAATCGTTCACTGAACTGTCAAAGTAACAGCTAGCAAACTGGTGTCCTTATTTTGTTTGCCACTAAACAACAGCTGAAAAACATTAGAAAAAGTTAGAAAACTCACCATTAGCCTAAATGTAGACAGATATAATGGTGTATCGTTATTGAGTGAGTCGACGTTTTTAATTTTTACATTAACGCTTTCCTCCAATTTTATGAGATGAGTTCATCATTAACTTTTTCAATTTTGAGGAAAACAAATATATTTATAAGCACTGTCTTTGTATTGTTTTGCAAATCAAGGTTGTATACTTTTAGCTAATTGTTATTCCATTTTTAAGTGATTCAATTTGTGATAGATTCATTGTGCCACAGTATTACTTTTATTGCATCTTTTACTCTATTGTCAAAGTATGTTAGTTTCATTCTAAAAGACAGTCATCCTACTCCAGAGTTCAGAAAGCAGAACTAATCTTTACAAATGTCTTTGAGGACTGCCTCAAGGTTTGTTGATTTTTTAAAGTTGTGTATTCTTGAAGGTTCCAGTGCAAGGTATAATTTTTAGTTTCTAAGGTTATTTATGTTGTTTGTACTTTTATTTGAATAAAAAGTTTTATGTTTCATGAACTGATCGGTTTTCTTGACAAAAACAGTAAATAATATTGTTTACCCTTACACCGATGTGCATTAAGCACTCCATACTTCCCCGAGTTCTATGAAAACAATCCACAGGATTTGTTTTTTCATTTAAAAAGTATACGTGACGCTCCAGACATTTTTATTTAGCTCATCTTCAATACTTGATTCTCGCATAATAATAATAAAGACTTGTTAAGCGCACATATCCACCCTGCTGGGTGTTCAAGGCGCAGTAAATCAAAAACAAACAAAAGAAACGGATACAACTAAATTCTTCCTTGAAAACCTGTGACATAAGATAAGGTTTGAAAAGTGATTTGAATTGTTTGGTACAAAGACAATATCTAAGATTATGTGGTAGAGAGTTCCAGATGCGTGGGGCGCAGCTGCAGAAAGACCTGTCACCCCAGGAGTGTTGAGACTTGGGTTCCTTGAGGGGAAGCATGGTACTGGATCGAAGATCCCTTGACGGAGTGTAAACTTGAAGTAGTTCTGAGATATAGTGGGGAGGCTTGCCGTTAAGTGCTTTGTGGACAATGAGCATCAGCTTGAAGATGATACGCACAGGGAGAACCTTGTATTAACTGACAAACCTTTTAGCTTTTCAGTCACATATTTAGTGCGTTCCGCGGGTCCTATTTTCTTTTATTTTTTGCATGTCCTTAAAAAATACCCCTCTTCGATGCATTTATCAAACAAAATCAAATTGTTTTTCTCGGGCACACAATAGTTTTAATCTCATCCATGACTTTCTTCCACACGGCTACGTAAGATTTCACCCTTTCCTCTATGTTCAGCTAACCGGATTATAATATAATGTTGGATGCTGCTGTTGGACCTGGACATTAACAATACACTCATTGCTCAAGATTAAAACCATAAGAGTAGCCAAGCAGAGGATCGTAGGACACTCAATTCACAACTTGAAAAACACTGCAAAAAGGGACCGCGGTCTATACTTTCACCACCTGCATTTGCTTGGCTGTTGCACACGTTTTTACATACATGTACATGTATGTACATCGTATGCATACATGTTCATGTATATGTACATGTACATGTGCAGCTCGCAGAAAGTAGACTGTGAGCCCAGTGAGCGTGTAGACTGTGCCGGTGTTATAACATGAATATTTAGAGTATTGGGGCGGGGCTAACCAAACTTAATTTACATATAACACCATTATTTATATATAATGAAAGCAGCGCACAGTCATTATTTATTATATCATAGCCTCGTCCGCGTAGTTGTAAAGTAATAGTTTTCCTTATTTATATATAAATGTGTGGTTCAAAATTCTTTATTTACAAATAAATTTTGGCAGCCGATATTATTTATATATAAGTATAATGATCCGCAAAATTATATGTATATAATGAAAGCTGCCTAACAATTATTTATTATATAATTGCATGTGTAAAATAAATTATTTACATATAAATTTTGTCAGTCGCCATTATTTATATATAAGTGTAATGATCCGTTAAATTATATATAAATAATGAAAGTTGTCCAGAAATTATATACATATAATTGCATGTGCAAAGTTAATTATTTATATATAAAAATCTATCCGTCGACATTATTTGTAAATAATGAAATTGTGTTTAAGATTATATATATATAATGAAAGCTTTCATACGATTATATATAAACAATTGTGTGGTGCAAAACTGATTATTTGTAAATAAAGATTAAATAATGGTTAAATAATGAATTATATATTATATAATGAATTTTTTGTAAATAATTGCGTTAAATAATAAGTTTACACTTGGCGCCTCATATGTTCTGTGCGGCCATTTCTAATCTGGCAAAAGTCGGCATTGCTGTAACCGCAGATCCGGTTCTAAGGCAGATTCGGTTCTAAGTTCCGTTGCAGAGGGAAGCCCTAGCTAGAAATGCTTTGTTATTGCGATTGTAATATACCAAATACATTTGAATATTTCATTGTGATTACTATGTCATTACAATGTAAACAAAACACGAAAGCTTGCTATAGGATATCAGTTTTTGTATGAGTTCGCACGTCCACAGGTTTACGTCTAACGCGTGTAAATAATAGATGTTGGAAAAATTGTTTGAAAACAGTGGTGGTAACATTTTCCTGAATATGGAACTTATTTTTTTTTCAAGAATGTGCTTGTTTTCAACAAAACAACCACCCAACAGGCATAAAGCAAATCAAAGTTTAGCGCAAGGTCTGGTTTTCCTCCTGTCCTCTTGGTGTGTCAAGTTACAAAACTGGGGTTCTAATGTGTGACAATTTGACAACATTGTTTTTTTACTCAAAAGGAAAGTCTGATAGGACCTATGATAAAATAATAATATATATTTGGCATAGTGTTCCGGTTACCAGTACCAAACTTCTAAAAGTTGTTCATTGCTAAAACTATTTGTGTGCTTGAGGAAAAAGAAAATAATGTGCCTACTGTAAGCAAAAGTGGATTTTAAAACTATCCTTTAACTGGGATAACCGGCGTAGTACGAGATTTCCACGGTCCACATTTGTTTTTTTAAAGTGTCATTATTTTAATTCTATGAGTGACTGCAATAACCTATCCCTGTCTGCACTCAAATTTCCAAAACACTTGAAACTAGTTTAAAAAGAACAATGTAGTATGTTATGCTGCTTAATTAACAATAAAAGCATATTCAGCCTCTTCACATAATAAATTATGTGAAGGCACTCACAATGGTTTCAGCTAAAACATGGTTTGACTTAGTTAAAATACAGTATGGGCCTAAATCAATGACTTATACAAAACAGTCTGCACACAAGTCCACAATTATCCTAGTGTTGACAAAAGGTACAATTTCTTTCTTTCTTTTATTTATTAATTTTTTTTTGGGGGGGTGACTCAGAAATGTTCAACTGACATACGGTCTCACAAAGACTTAGAAGGTATTTCTCATTATAGGCTCACAATGGAACCTGAAGCGCATTCGTAGTGAAAGCTTGACTGTTGGTAGTGCATCAATAACACCCTCTGAGTCAGCAAGAAACCTTGGGGCTTACTTCGACTCCAATATGTCTATGTCTCCACATGTGAATCATGTTTGTAACAGTTTACGGTTTCATCTCAAAAGCATATCTCGAATCAGAAAATTCATCGATCAAAACACTTGTCACCACGCTGTACGTAGCTTAGTACTTTCACGGTTAGACTACTGCAACGGACTCCTAACATCAATTTCAGCAGCACAATTGAAACGGCTACAGAGCCTACAAAATTGGGCTGCTCGCATTATTTTTCAAGCAGATCGGCATCATGACCCTATTCCCCTCATGAAATCCCTTCACTGGTTACCTGTTCAAAGAAGAATTCGTTTCAAGATTATTCTACTTGTGTTTAAAACATTCATTAATCAGTCACCAGATTACATTAATAACTGTCTTCAGCGTCATCAACCATCTCGTCATAATCTCCGCTCCAATTCGGATCCTTTCAGGCTAACAATCCCAAGAATTCACATAATTATTATTATGTGAAGAGGCTGAATATGCTTTTATTGTTAATTAAGCAGCATAACATACTACATTGTTCTTTTTAAACTAGTTTCAACCGTGCCGGAGACAGAACATTCACAGTCTTCGCTGCTAAAGAATGGAACAATATTCCCACCTACATTAAATCTGCCAGCTCAATTGTACATTTCAAGAAATTACTCAAGACTTATCTGTTCCATTAATAATTATTGTATTATTAATTTTATTCTTTCTCATTAACATTGTAAGCGCTGTGATTTTGTTTTACAAAGTAGAGCGTATTTAAATGCCCGGTATTATTATTATTATTATTATTATACACTACTATAATTATGCAAAGAAAATTCGAATGCAAAACAAGTCATTCAGTATTATACTGTAGCCTTTACACTGGTGTAACATTTATTTAAACGCGGTTAGCTGATAACCTCAAATTACATGTACAATAATATGTGTGCAACAAAAATCGATTTAACTGCAAAACACTTGATCCAAAGCACAGGCCTACAGCTGGCTCTAAAATAATCTGTTTCTAAAAATAATGAATTTTTTAAAGATCCACAAGAAACACAATTGCATATAGAGTAAAACAGCTCTGCAAATAAGCTTAAAATATGACTTATACAAATGGAACTTTAATTTTACAGAAGAATAAAACCAACAACAAATTAGTACAATGGTGGAACGCTCAATCCTGTCGACGAAGCCATTAATTTTGTATAATACATAGTCACGGGAAACATGCCCGCCCTCTAATTCGAAATAATGACCATTCACCAAAACACTACACGCAAAATCACTAAGACATCTATTAGTATGAAATGATCTCCTGCACTTGGACTGAGTTTAATCCTACAATCAATTGCACACACTAAGCACAACACAGTAATTTATGTGAAGTGCAAACGGGCAAGAGGTCAACACGAGGTTGCTTACTTATACGACACAATTATTATGTTCGATACACAACTAGCCCTAAGCATTTCAATTTCTCTGAAAAAAGGAAGATTGTTTTAAATGCAAAACAAAACGCTCCGAAATCTTTGAAACATTATCCCTCCCCCCAAAATAGTATTCGGAGAATGGCCATAGAGACGTAAAGAGGAACATCTATCGAGAGTAATGGAAAACATAGTGATTCCAGAAGTCGCGGACCCAGATTTCTTTTTATTTATGCTAATTACAAAGTTGGGTTCAACACTTCAACACTGAGGGCGCACTTGGGTTCTCTACGTATCAAGATCTTCCAGAATTTGTGCAATAAAATCGCGTGAAAACAGTGCAAAAAATGCATAATATAATCAACATTTTATGTTTAACAATAAATGCATACATTTGCAAGTTTATTCTAAGTCTTAAATGAAAAATAATACATACGTGTTAATAATATATTATTTTAAATTATCACCAACGAGTATTCCGGCTGCAGCAATGAAGTCATATATACAAAACTACATGTTTAGCGTCCCCGCCCCCTTTTAATTTATTTGTGGTGGCCGCATGGACTTTATATTTTTATTTTTACCAAATTCAATATGAGATTAACAGGAATAAAATGTAAACTTAAAATATCGTACAACAAAAAATATAGTTTACATTATTAGAGTAAACCAAAACAATTGTCCAGCTAAATTCCGCTATGAGACAGTAAAACATACATTGTATAATAAACGCATTACATGGTTTATAGGCCCTATAAAACATTTGAAAAAAAATGTGCATTAATTAGTTTGGAAAATTATAGTAAAAATCTTTCTGAAAGATAGATGTGTGTTCTAGATCCTTGGTTTACAACCAAAATGTGTTCCAGCTACCGCAACTAAGTCATATTTAACACAGCTGAAAACCGTTATTTAATCCACTTAAAGAGGAAGAGAAATGTCAAGTTCTAGTCTGCATTGTACTTATTTTCCAATAGATAGAGTCCTCATGTGAGCTGGGAAACAATTACAAGTATCCAACTTCACGTTAAAATGGTGTAAATTGGCATTGCATTAATAACCTTCCGGGGCAAAATTAGTCAACATCCAAACATGCGTTGACATCATTCTGAGAAAAACGGGACTGTACATTTTTGTGTGGAGATGATTTGGTTCATTCCTGACTTTCAATGATATTCATTCCTATTAGCATTGAATTTGACATTTCGACTGACAACAAATTCCTCATTGGAATGTAAAGACCTACTAATTGTTGAAATCCAATCACATCATTTTTAAAATTCGCTCTGAAAAAGTCAGGAATTAACCAAAACATCCCCGTACAAAAATGTACCGACCCATAAATGATGTCATCGGCTGTTTTGGATGTTTACAGAATTTGCACTGGAAAGGTCTCAAGTACAATGGCAGTTTACACCATTTTGACGTGAGATGAGGACTCTATCTATTTGAAAATGAGTACATCAAACAAATTGAATTTGGCGTTACCCTTCCTCTAGGGAGTGTACCAAATTGGTAAGATTGAAAATGTAAATGTTCACAGATTTACACATAACTAACATGGAATAAAGATGGTCATTGTGGAAAACTTCCCTGGAAATAGTTTTGCTTGAAAGCTACATTTGTTTAGGAAATGGGTAAAACAATTAGTCTTTATCACGCCTAATAAAACCCGTCTCACTGTTATCTTATGACTCCGAAGACTGATTGAGTTTGAAGTTTCACAGGTTTGTTATTTCGTGTTATATTATGTTGGCTCACATTATTGAGTGTGGATACTGGTCTTGGACAATTACCAATGTTGTACATTATGTTAAAAGAACACCATGAACCAACATCTAACAAAACACAACACTATTAATTGAGTAACAACGAAGTTTAGGAACATAAAGTTTGTGTATGTCAGTGTACATGTATACCTTGGTGACTTAATACGCAGCGGAAAACTTTAGGTTTTCTTGAAAGCAATAACTTGAGTCAATAATTACAGTGTAATTATAGTGTAGTGGCCTACTCTAAATAAATATTCTGATTATGCAAAAGTTATTTAAAACGGTCCCGGCTGATCAAGGCAAATTCTTACGTCATCGTCTGGAAACCATTTCATTTGTCTTCTGACTGTAATTTTTTTTTTTCACGGAGTCAGGGCACACTACCTGGTGGTATTATGATATAGTATCATGCCGTGATCTAAAGACGCATGAACTCGTACACGACCACTATTCAGGACGTTAACCCAAGTTTTATTTTTTCACATTAGTCCATCAAAGTTGAACCGGTCCAAAATTTGACCAATGTGACAAACTTGTTTGTCTTGACTCTAATCAAAGTTGTCAAAATTTACCACAGACGTGTATTCGTATAACAAAATGAGTTTACCGCTACAGAAACAATACTTGTTACTAATTCACCAAGTGTTGGTAGTCGTCGACATCGGTGGTTGAAAGAGCGCCCTCCTTCGATTCATTCTTTTCCTTTCTGTCCAAGTGGTCGAAGGGGGACATGTCATCATCAGCGGCTGCCAAACCTGGGTTCGAGATTATTGCAGCCTCGTATCCAGACTGCTCCTTTTGAAATTTTTGCTCCGCGGGGTGTAGGTGTTATCGTCACAGCTTATGGATTGCACCCCAGTCGGTGAGGTTGCATCATGACTTTCTGAAGTGGGTATTTTTGCTTCTTCGTATCCGGGTTGCTTCAAAGGGGACTTTGGGGGCGCAGTTTGGATCAGTGGAAAGTAGGTACCGTCGTATTCATTGGAGAAAACCTCGGTTGGTGACTCGATCGGTGGATTTTCAGTGGGTAACAATTGAGTGTAATCTTCATTGTTGGTCTCCTTAGCCTCGACCCCTGTAGTCGAGTCAGTCAACTCGACCTTATCCGCGAGTCCCCCTCCACTTTCACTTCCCATTTCATCATCCTCCTCGTTCCTGTTGAGCACAAAGTATGGATGGTCTTTGGCAATGTCTGTGTCAAATTCCTTTGTAGTTGGTATCTTCTTTTGCCCTCCTGAGATATAGCGGGGGTTCCCCTCTTTGTAACCACCCTCTCCTACGGAATAGTAGGTGTGGTCATCCTGGTTTGAATCGAATTCCTTTGCACCAGGCTTCGCTGGTCGGTGGCCATATGCATACGAATACTCCAAGTTACTGCCGGGTACCGTTGGTTCAGGCGGCAGTGTTCTCGTTGAGTCTATTTTGAATAATGAGAAATATGGCAAAACAAAAATTAATATTTACTTTATAGCTGGCATGAAAAGTGACAGCATCATAAGCTTCGGTGTGTAGATTTATTATTTGACATAATCAGTGCTCTTTACAACTGACTAAAGTTCAATTTGCTTTGTTAGATTCCTTTGAACAATTATTCCTTTTCTGAGTTTAGATCAATATTATACTTACTCCTTGCTTCCAACGGAAGACTTGACACTTCAGCAGGATTTCTTTTAAAAACAAAATAAACTTAAATATTAGTAACTTAAAGGTGCTATGTCGTCAGACTTTCCGTGGGGACATTTTTGTGGCACGCCCTCTATAGGACTGTTGACCTTCTCTAGAGAACTATAGCTTCATATTAAGTAACGAGCATGACTAGAGATGTGTCAGCCGTCTTTAAATTATCTTTGAACGATTCAGTTTATTGAACGGTTAGTGGTTAGAATTTGATGTAAACAAATTATTATGAATGTTTGTGAAAAGTTTTTTTTTGAGTACTTTTTACCCCATCTTTTCAGCTAAGTACAGGATAAGTTATAGTGTACGTACACATGAGAAAAATGTATTTATATTCATGTGGCGGCGAAACGATTCCGTAGTTCAATATGACATTTTAGAATAATATCAGTTTCTCTAAAGCTTTGTGTTAATTTTTATTTTTGGGAGGTTTGTGATTCACATTAAATTTAATTTTTGATGTTTCTGAATTTCTTATAACATTATTTTTTTTAAAACCTCTCCTTCAAAATACTTTCATTGGCCAAAGTGTCTATTATTTGCAAACGAAAAAGTTGGAAGGCGAAACTCACGGTGCTGGTTTCATGAAGGACGGTAGTCTTCCCTGTCTGCGAAGGCCGAACAGGACGGCACCGATGATCACAAAGATAAGCAGAAGAGCAAACAGAGACCCAAGAACAATAGCTGCCACGCTGGTTTGATCATCGCCTAGTTTCAGAGACCCTGATGGCTCATCACATCTAAACGGGGGGAAATGAACACACTATTAAACTCGAGTACAAAGCTATCAAAAAACCCAATGCCTTCAAAGACAAACGCAAACGAACTAAATAGTGGTGAAAATAGAGTCTGCCCGCTTTGCCCTTTGTATGGCTTCTAGTTGGATACACTGGCTGGCTCAAAGATTGCTGCGGCCCGCATGGTAGTAACTCTTTATTGAACATTTCTGCTCAGTAATGCTCAATTAAGATTGAGGAGTAAATCATATTGTTGACTTTTATCATAATTATTTCATGCCACCACAGTGCAGGGATACCATTCTTCAAAATGTCCGTATACTGCTGTGTATTTTGCTAATTCACTTTAAGGTATTATTTATGGTGCAGTGAATTCCCACAGTTTTTTTTAATGTCTGAATATTTTCTCAAATAAAACTGGTCTGTCGGGCATCCCACTCCCTATATAAGGTTAACATACCTGCCCATAGGCTACCTCAATTCTCTACCATCTTCCAATCTTACTCCCATACAACAAGCTTGGACTTGGATAAGATCGGTGTGCCCTTTATAATTATATACCTGGCCTAAATTCAAGCAATTCGCAGTATTTTTGATCGCCTGAGGGAGTGTGTCAACCATATTTTGCGTGATTCTACAAAAGTGAAACAAACTGTTTTTTCATTACTGTTATTAATTATAATTCAATTGTACATTAATGCAAGAAAACAACATACAGCCAGTCAAAATAAGACAAAACTGTGATCGTGAGGCAAGAAAATTCGCCGTCAAGCGGTCAAAAGTACGGGCATTTGGACCCACCATCCTAATTCCTCCGCAATCCGAAAACCTCCTAAAGAGGAAACTTGGGAATTTGTGAGGGTTCTCAGATATATAGCTCAGCACAAAAAACACACGTTTTGCTGACCAGATTTGAGTAATTATAAGAAACAGTAGTGTTTAGTCTTATTGTTTTCAAATTGCTCCCCACTAGACTTGGTTCCAAGTCTGTGCTCGTGGTTTTTAGTCTACCTGATAGCCAATACACTATTGCCTGAAATAGCGCCCTCTTGTGGATTAACCTCCGTCTTTAACCTACGATCACAGACTTGGGAACATTGTTTTTCGGTTTGTACACACCCTTTGGCGAATTAGTCCAAAAGTGGACGGAACACTCTGATTGGTCAGAATCTCAGAAGCCGTCAATAAAATGCACATTCAAACTTGACCGTTTATACCACGGGATATAGTACAGAAATACAACATTGATGCACATGTAACTAATCTGCCTCTGCTCAGTGATTCAACTTGCAGTTTGGAAACAAAAAACCCAAAGTGATTCTAGTTTTTAAATTCAAAATAAATAAAAAACGTTGGGAAAATCATTAGACGATTCCATTCAAATAAAGGGAACACAATTTTTCGTCTAGTAGGGATCAGGTTATTTGTCATGTTTATTTTTCAATATTTTATGAATAGGCCTACATCTAGTATTAGTTTATGTATAAATTAGAAATAGCATACGTACAAAGCACTATAAAAATAACTTAAAAACAATGACTCGATCGATTTTACAGAAAATACTGAAGTGATTATAACCTATTGGGAATAGACGCAACCAACAGGAGTTTTGTGGCCTCCTGATTGGCCATCTCTCTGGCATAGTGTTGTTATGTAAATGTAAGTTGTGAATAAATGAATATCCGTATACACAAGAGGGTCAAGTCTGAGATTGCGAGTTAGAGCGCGTGATAGCCAATCTGCGGGGGGAATTTTGTGTGGCTGATGCAGAGAAATAACCGCGATCTCAGACTTGAAATCAAGTCTACTCCCCACTAACTTTGTGAAGATTTGTTTAAATTACGTGCGTGGGAGCTGAGTCCGTCTTCCTCGGGTAACGAAGAATGTGTAACAGTTAGTTTCAAGAGTTGGTTTATAGATGCCCGTGCCATGTTCTCAGCCGATCGTCCTTCAAAAATGTGATCAATTGAACGGTTCATAAAACAAAATATTAGACAGTCAGGTTACCCCCATCAGCCCCACACTGCCGACGTCCCCAATAACGCAATAACTTTTCCACCCACTTAAGATTAAAAAGCGGTAGTTTTAGCTCAAGATTTTACCTGGTATAGTTTGAATTGGCACAGGGCATATCTTGACAGATGCAGAATGGTAATGTTGAAGATTGGGCGTACACGCATATTATTGTTTCGTTCAAATTCTGGCAAACGATGGCATCAGTGTAACCACAAATCTGATCTTGGTTGCAGTAGGAAGTTACACCTAGAAGGTACAGAGTCCCCAAAGGGACTGGTAAAAATAAAATGAAAATGTAAACAAAGAGAAATTAAAAATCGTTCGAGGTAAACGAAATAACATTTTGAGAGAACGAAATACTATTATTTTAAGGGAATGACATGATATTTATCATTATTATTATTATTATTTGTTTGGGTGCCCTTTTTTAATAGTTTGTACCTGTCCCTTTTGGAGCTCCCCACTATCATGGCCGTACTATTATTGTTGTTCCTGTTGTTTTAGTTTTATTTTGCTTAACTATTTTTTATTTATTAATTATTTTTTAGGGGGTGTCATAAACTGCCCCTACCATATTTTTGCCCGTAAACTTGTTAACGCTGGATCAAATCACCACCATTATTTTCTGAATGTTTCCAGTATTTTGCTAGAGTAAATATTGTTTACAAAATTGTTCAGCTGTTACCATGTGTCAAACAATTTTAAAGTGTTTAAGGTTATGTTCAATCTATCGAGAACTTTGGAAAGTACGGAGCGGGGTGGTACTATATGGGCACCTACGTTTTCAGCAAGGAGATTGTTTGTTTTTAATTGATAGCAATGTTCATTCTGTGCTTTTGTGTGAAAAGAGTTGCTTGCTGAAAGTGCGTCTTGTGCACATTTCAGGTTTCAGCCAGAGTTCCCCATTTTGCGCCTTCGACGCATTTGAATCTTTGTAATCTTTGGTACAACTCGTATACCTACCTTGAGCGTTCCTGTTGCACTTAATAAATGGGTCATTGGTGTTGCATATCCGCCTACAGAACGCGTTTCCAGCACCTCCAGAATCGCTGCACGTTGTCGTTCTAAATAGACAAAAACGTTAATTTGAATACTACGTTCCATTTGGATACAATCACAACTCATTTGTATTCATGAGTTTTCGGTTTGTTCGCTAATACATTTTCTAAAGATGCAAAAATGTCCGAACAATACAGTCATATGATTCCTATATACTTGGGACAATTTATCCATTCCGATTGGTCGAGGGAAGATCACCTTGCCGTGTTTACAGGCAGAATGTACCACTCGTTGAAAAAATTACTTTTGGTGGAAGAGTGAGAATGTGTACTGAAAAAATGTGGGTGCAAAAAATTAACACCATGGGAGTTGTCACATATTATAAATACCGATAAGAGAATCAAAATTAACTTATTAGGGTGTTAAATAACACCAATGTAATTGTTTTTTGGAGAACTTCATGTTATTTTAACACTCAATGGTAATTGTTGATTATTTCTTTGTAATTAGATGTGACAAGACCCGTGGTGTCAATTTTAACACCCCCGTTTTTGTAGTGTGTTGATGCCACCAAGTTGTTGATTAATAAGAACCTCCATGTTCATCAAGATTTCTGCTGAGTCATTTTGAGTTTCATGTCAGCCACAATAATTAAAACAACTACAACAATTGTTCACATATCTACAGGAACTGTCAAATACAACCACTTCCTTCCATAAAGTACAGAAATCTATATATGAATCGATGTCATAATCAGAAAACAGCCTTTCTTTAGGGTAAAAAATAAGCATACAAAGATTACAAATGGCCTTCTACGCTGCAACAACTGGGCATTAAATTGACACCATGGGTGGTCATATAGAAACCAAACAAGAGTTAAAAAGTATACCATAGGGTGTTAAAATAACACAATTGTTTATGCAAACACAATTACATTGGTGTTATTTGAACACCCTTTGATGTTATTAGTGATTCTCTCTTGGTTTTATCTATAATTATGTGACAACACCCAAGGTGTTAATTTTAACACCCCAGTTTTTGCAGAGTACAGTCTTACTCATTATTACAGAAATATTCTCTCATAACGTCGATAAATATATGCAACGGCTCTGGAAGCATAATCTGCTGTGCTGTACAAAGCCCAAGTCGTGCATGAGTATAAAACATAACCACGATGAACACTTTCAAACTTAGTGCGACTGTCCTCTGTCCGAGTCCCGTTTGTGCCGTCCACGCCATGGTCGTAACCTCTCGCAATGACTTCATTTACACTGAAAATTGCTATTTATTGTACAGTAAATTGTGCCTTCAAAGAACAACCTTAACAGCATCCTGGTGCATCCAGCTTCAGAGTGTTATGTACCAAGTCAACGTTGAATACTAACTGCACACAACAAAGCAGGAAGTTCAGTGTGTTATTATTTCCTTTACTGCGAATTCCCAATTTTAGTTTCGCTTTAGTAGGTCCGCTTCATGCTTGGCTAGGTGTTTTGGGGTACGACAAAGAGTATATAGAAAGATTTACATCATAATTCCCGGATATGTTAATCTTTTGGCAGTGAGATCAGGCTTGTTACATGGAAAAGGGAAATGCTAATATAGTGTGGTGCAATAAACTCAAAATAATTATGGTCATTGAAAGAAATGGCGCACTTCCAACCTTACACAGCATATATCCACATTTGAACATTAAAGGTAGCGTCATAGATTGGTAAATACTCTAAATATTTATGACAATAAAAGCTTGCATGGTGAGAAGCACTGCAGCTGTTGATAGTATTAGCTATAAACTATTTTGAGAAAAGGATTCCCTACGAATAAGTATAGTTTTGATAAATTTTCACCTAAAAACTTTTGAATCTGAGAAACGAGTCATGCGTAAATTGTTTCTCAGATTTCTTAGCGTTGGTGTCTGTTCGCAAATGCTGCGGCAATAGACTGGTTGGTACTAGTTATGGTCCAAGACGTGGTTGGTACCCGCTGTTACCTCGCTGAACGTGGATGTGTTTGATGTTCTTGAAGAAAATACTAATGACAGTTTTTTTGCTGTTTTACCGGCAAGTAGACACTGTGTTTTAGCCGAAACTTTAACATGTGACTCCTTCTTTAGTTGTGCATATTTATCAGCATAGTTATCAAAAACCAACCTATGTAACGTCCTTTATAACAACGCAGTCACTATAAGCTCCACCTTTTGAACAGTTTGAACTTCTATAATTCAATGACCTTTACTACCTTAATAATGGCAGAATTATGTATAAATACAACCATAATGCATTACCTTCTTGTTTTAACTCTTTCTTTACCTTTCTTTACATCAAATATCCATTTATGATTATTCGAAGTTCCCCTAAAAAAAATTGTTAATGTTCATTTCAACAGAACATCATTGTTTAGAAATAGTCTTGTCAAACGTGGTACTACATTATTGGAATAGTCTTAGCGATTCCGCAAAAATCTGCAATTACTTTGTGAAATTTTGTAAAAAATAAATTAAAAGCTCAGTTCTTTATTCTTAGTAATGATAGAAAAGTTATTGCATATTTCTAGGTGATGTTTCGTCTAAATGATGTTAGTGAGTGTTGGTTAGTATATTGTTTAGTGTTTGTTCGTTGTTTGTCTGTCCACGTCCGGAGGTACGAGAACAACAGCTTTTGCTTCACGCTAGTTCTAAATGTTGTTCTGTTTTTTTTACCATTCTATCCATAATAATAATGATTCAAACTAATATAGAGAAGATTTCTATTCTCAAAACTTTCTTTTTTTGAATTTGAAGTGAATCTGTATGTCAATTAATCATTGTGTGGATAAAGGTTTACTAAGAGGAAGGTTTCAGACTTAAAACCCATCGCATTGTTTTTGGTATGTGTGGTCTCATTTTCACCAGAAACTAAATATCTCAGTTCCCCAAAACAAAAATTGGATTGTCCAAATGAACTTCTCGGCTTCCGTGTAAGAGTAAGCAGTTTCTACTTTGATCTCCCCCCCCCCCAAAAAAAAAAGTCAGCGTTTCGTTTCATAAACAAACTGACTCGCCCATACTCTAAAAATAAACCGTGTAGTGTTTTCATGCTTCGCCTCTATTGTAAAAGTATAATAGCTGAGCTTAGAAAGGACCCTTTGTTGGACTTTTTCATGAACACTATCGATGTCCTTGGGTATTGCAGAAAAGGTATTTCCCCAGCAAATCCCGCTTTCTATAAAAAGTCACTTAGGGATGCACCCCACTAACTGAACAGTGCAAAATGAAAAAGGTAAATATTTAACAATACTAACAAAACTACTCAGAAGTCTCTCAGCTGTCTAATACAGTCAGGGAACATTATCCATTGACCCTTAACTTTTATCCTCTGCTCAATTTGATACAGGGAGTCCCTAGGCCCGTCGGGTTATTCTTGCTCGAAATAAAAACACCCCTTCACCGGGTATAATTTTTCAAACGTCCGAGCAGCAATCTTGAAAAGGGGTCCCTACACCTTTTGGCAACACGGACCATTTGTTTTAAAGGCCTTTAATAATAATTATTATAGGCCTTTAAAAAAATCATCTAAAATACCTCAAGTTAGAAGTTACCTCCCCCCCCCCAGGTCACAATATGGCAACGTTTTTACAATGTATTCCTTTTATTTGGCTATAAAATATGTCTAATCTGTGTAATACAACATATCAATGAGGCCGACCCTCTCTTTTCTCCTTGTTTAGTTGGATGCACCCTTAGACTTGGTTCCAAGTCTGTTATATTGGGAATTTGTCTACGTATAGCGCCCTCATGTGACAGACTTGGGAATCCTGTGGCGAATTAGTCAAAGAATGGACGGAACAATCTGATTGATCAGATTCGAAAAAAGCATTCGGTAAAAAAGATTATTCAAATTTAACTGTGTTTACCTTTGAATATAGTACAGAGATACATTATTGATGCACGTGTACTTACATTCTGCCGCTGCTCAGTAATTCATTTGCATAAAATCATGGAATTTTGTCATACAGTCAGAGTATTTCATGGGAAAGATATTTGGATGTAGGGCCATCGCAGATCTGTCATAATGTTGCAGTTGCTTCTATTTGTATTTTTTTTAACAACAAATCTGCGATGGCCCTATACAGCCAAATATTTTACATAATATGTGAACCTATCAGTAAAAGCCCAATCCGGTCATCGACCCCCTAAACTAACAATCTGACTAGATGAACAATGACATAAACTGATCATCGTTTCAGGTCAATATTTAAACTAAAAATACATTACTCATCCAATATTTGGAAAGTTTATGTAGGCCTAATTGTTCTCAATTTTATTTTTGTAATCACAAGTCTACCAATAAATTTGTGTTGGCACGTTTTATAAATTGCTGTGCAGAGTATAAGTTATAACTCTTTTTTGTCGATAAAATTATTTTGAAATTTTTCATAAAATATACAAAAATAATAAATCCACGGTTAAAATGTTCGGTGTTGCCACGTTTAGCATGCCGGTAACTAATTTGCTGAATGCTAACATTGCCAATCTTTATTGTGCCCATAACTATATATGATTTTAATAATATTTTTGTAATGTACATCACTCTGGTGTGTAATTATAAGCACTGTACACGCAGGGCTGTCAGAGCCAAACTAATATAGAAAAATCCATACGCGTACTACTTGGGTGGGATTGGTACCCACGACCCCCGCATTCTAGAGCAAGTGTTTGGCCAGCTCGTGCACTGTGTTATTTTCCGGTAAACATTCTCTTGGTTTGCTAATACCAAACACATTCATATAAAGAACTTTAAAATTGTGAAATAGCTTTTTGCACTTCATTATAGTTAATTTCCGTCTAGTTGTCGGTTTTCTTTTTTGTTATAAAGAGCGCCACCTTGTGACACCTGATCTGATCTGATCCTGGAGTACACCAAATACTCAGCAGTAATAACAAATTAATAGTCTCGAAGCCTCTTGAAATAAGAATACAAATATTTGCTGACAACCAAACATTTTTTACTATTACGATTTTTAGGCAAGTAAGCCGGCCGTTGAATCGTTGAGGGGGAATGGCCATTAACAAATATTGACAGGAAAGATTTGTTGTTTTGTTTGGGTTTTTTTTTGTGTGGGAGGGCTAGTTTACCAAAAATGTAGCATTGATCTCTGCTGACTGGATAATATTTACACAACGGGCACAGGTAGTTATGTTGCTACCCGAACCACGGTAACGTTCACATTCAGTAAATTTTGCAAATCGTTTTGGTTGAAGGAGATGTGCGCCGCCAACATTGATACTTTGCCAGAGTTTTGAACACGTTTCTTGTATGTCTTTTTATGACTTCAGTCTACTTCAAACTTTAAGATAGTGAGCAAAACATTTGGCTCAACTTTGTAAAAGCAATAGCTCTGGTCGTTTAAAGTTTGAGTAGATGAGGTGCAACTATATCTTCAAGTACTGTAGGGGAAACTCTCAGTCCGTTTGCATTCCTTGAGTGTTTTTTCATGTTCATTCGGTACCTTTATGTGGCTTCATTGGAATTAGTAAGTCCTGCGTACATCAGATGACGTCTTGGTCCCACATGCTTTAATGCAAAGGAATCTCGGTCACTTCAAAGAGTCCCAATGGTCGAGATCATTGGTTTGCTGCAGTTGACTTAACCATTGTAATCTCAGCCACTTGAACGGGTCCAAATGGATGAGATCATTGGTTTGCTGCAGTTAGCTTAACCATTGGAATCTCGTATTCATCGTCAGAGGTTATATTATTTCCAACCTTATGTTCAGTCAATTGAAAAGAGATGTTAAAATCCTCTCGAGGAACATCCCCTGTCGCAGAGGACACGCCTTGACTTTCAACAGTTCCAGAGGCTTCATTCTCTGTATTTTGTTCAACAGTCGGGATCCAACCACAGTAGGTATTTTTGATGCCGTCGGTGGTTTCTTCATTTTCGTGCCGTTCATAACATCGTGGGAGCTCCCCTCTTCCTCATGTACGGAAGCGTAATCTTGATTTTCCACACGTGGATTCGTCGTTGGTAGATGAGGAATGTATGTGTAGTCAACATATCCGTCTGGTGTCGGTGGTTCAGGCAACTGCTGTCTGTTGATACCAGGATCGAACATATTCCGTAAACAAAATTGAAAAATAGTTTTCACAGCAGGTAAATAATGAGAAATATGGCAAAACAAAAATGAATATTTTACTTTATAGGCTGGCATGAATAGTGACAGCATCACAAGCTTCTGTGTGTAGATTTATTATTTGACACAATCAGTACACTTTACCACTGACTAAAGTTAAACTTTCTTTGCTAGATTCCTTTAAAAAATGTTACTTTTCTGAGTTTAGTTCAATAGTATACTTACTTCTTGCTCCCAACGGAACACTTGACACTTCAGAAGGATTCCTTCTAAAAAACAAAATATACTTTAATGTTAGTAACTTAAAGGCACTGAACATGTTTGGTAATTATCAAAGACCGGTATTGTCACTCGGTGCTACCCAACATATGCATAAAATAACAAACCTGTGAAAATTTGGGCTGAATCGGTCATCGAAGTTGCAAGAAAATATAGAAAGAAAAAACACCCTTGTTGCACAATTTTGTGTGCTTTCAGATGCTAATAAAAGGCTTCATGCAAGTCTTTTATTATTTTAGTGAAAAGTTACCTCTTTCTCAAAAACTACGTTACTTCAGAGGGAGTGGTTTCTCACAATGTTTTATACTATCAACAGCTCTCCGTTGCTGGTTACCAAGTAAGTTTTTATGCTAATATATATTTTGAGTAATTACCAAACGTGTTCAGTGCCTTTAAAAGTGCTTTGTCGTCAGACTCTCCTTGAGAACAATTTGGTGACACGCCATCTATAGGACTGTTCACCTGCTCTATATAACTAGCTTCATACGAGCCCAACTGGTGATGTGTCCGCCGTCTTTTTAAATTATACGGTAAGTGGTTAGAATTTTATGTAAACAATGTATTGATTGTTTGTGAGAAATTTGTTTATTTTTTATTTTTTTTACTTGTTTCCCTCTATCTGTTCGGCTAAGTACACGAAAAGTTATTGTGTTCGTACTTCGTACACAATAAGATAAATATATATATATGTGTATATAAATATATTCGTGTGGCGGCAATACGCTTCCGTTGTTCAGAATAACATTTTATAACAATATGAGTTTCCTTCAAGCTTTGTGTTTAGTGTTCTTTTTGGTTAGTGATTCACAATCTATTTCCTTCTTGATGTTTTGAAATTCCAAGAAAAAAAATTGTTTTTAAACTTCTACCACTTTCAAAATACTTTCATTGACCAAAGTGTATATTATTTGCAAACGAAATATGGGGAGACGAAACTCACGATGCTGGCTTCACGAAGGGCGGTAGTCTTCCCTGTCTACGAAGGCGGAGCAGCACGGCACCGATGGCGACAGAGAGATGCAGAAAAACAAGAACAATAGCTGCCACGATGGTTTGAATTCCTTCCTCCATGGTTTGATCATTGCCTGTTGTAGATGATGCTGTAGGACGAGGGCTCATTGTCATATACACTGATGATGGCTCATCACATCTACGGGGGGAAATGAACACACTAAGTAAAGTACAAAGCTATCAAAATACCCAATGCCTTCAAAAACGAACGTAAACGAACTAAAATATGGTGAAATTGAAGTCTGCCAATTTCCCCTTTGTAAAGCTTCTAGTTGGACACACTGGCTGATTCGAAAATTGCTGCGGACAGCATGGTAGTAACTCTTTATTGAACATTTCTGCTCAGTAATGCTCAATAATTAAGATTACGGAGAGAGTCACATTGTTGACTTCAAAATTATTTCATGCCACCACAGTGCAGGGATACCATTCTTCAAAATGTTCCATTTTTTCTGCTGTGTATTTTGCTAATTCACTTTAAGGTATTATTAATGGTGCAGTGAATTCCCACAGTTTGTCTTATGTCTGAATATTTTCTCAAATAGCACTTTTCTGTCGGGCACTCCACTCCCTATATAGGGTAAGCATACCTGCCCATAGGCTACCTCAATTCTCTACCATCTTCCACTCTTACTCCACTCGGGATCCAACAAGCTTGGACTTGGACACATCGGTGTGCACTTTATATGCCTGGCCTAATTTCAAGCAATTTTCAGTATTTTTGATCGCTTGAGGGAGTGTGTCAACCACATTTTGCGTGATTCTACAAAGGTGAAACGAGCTGTTTTTTACATTGTTGCTATTCAGTATTATTAGATTGGCCACTAATGCATTAATGTGTGGGTTCCCTTATACTTCGTAAACTTACACGGTCCACCATTTTGTAGAACCAAGTTGTTTACTCCAAAATGGCGGACCGGGTTAGTTCGCAAAGCAAAAAGAAAGCCACACAATTTCGAAACATATTCATATGATTGGATGATTATATTCTACTTTTAAAACATCTTTCCAACGATATTCATTTTTATAACAAACGCTTTTTATAGCCCAAATCGCCCAATCCAAGACAACGTAAGACGAGGGCATAAAAGGTCAGTGCGTCAGACTAACGCTGTCATTAAGGATGAGTCGGTGAGTGAGTTGGAACGTTCATACACCTGGAATATTACTTTGAGGGAATGACAATATTTCGACTGAACGAATATTTTGAGGGAACGAAATGCTATTACGAGAACAAACTTTTATTACGAGAAACGAAATACTATAGCGAAGGAACAAAATATTATCACGAGAGGACATGTTCCGACGGAACAACATACATTATTTGCATGTAAGTCCAGTGCCTGTTCGTACGCGCCTGCGAGTTTCCGTTGTATGACCTCAGCGATGGTGGCCTATCTGGGGGGGGGGGGGGGGGGGGGGGTCTATCACAACTGTAGAAAGAAACATACTATGGAGATCACAAGCAAATCAAAATTTTCTAGACCTAGTCAAAATAACATTATTTAATTTTATTTTCCCACTAGACGGTTTAAATCGTTTCCTCGGAGCAGCAGCACTAGCAGGGCTTTCCTCCGACTAAGCCGTCAGCCAGCGATGCAGTCAACCAGCTACGTCATCACAGACCTCTCCTGGTTCTACAAACGTTTTCCTGTGCGATCCACCGGTGATGGCAAGGTGGGTCAGCTTCGATTTCGATCGTTCTGACCGGGGTTCTCTACCGAAGCGATCTTGCAGCTGAGTATACATGTGAGTGTAACCCTAAAACAACCACAGTTGAGTGAGTTCTAAAGTTCTTATTTGCATAAAAACAAATAATGGGTGACAACCAATACCAAAATAATAATCTCTTCTTAAATGAAAAACGTGCCGGTTTCGAGAACATATTTGGATTAGCAGTCCACTGCATTTTCATGGAGACAAACATGACGCATAGGTCGAAACGTCGAGACTATCTTAATACTGTCTCTTTCAAACTTCAGATACTGCTTACAACCGTAAACACATTTAGTTACGTTAAAGGTAAGGTCATTGATTGGTCACTGATTTATATAGGCACACAAATTATATTTCATGCTTTTATCACAAAATGCACAATTTACCACAAAGGGGTACTACCAGTTTTTGGTTTATTTAATTATAACTCATCTGATCTGATTTTGAAAAAATAAAATTCCTGATTTTTGTGAAGATTTGATGGTTGTTTTCATGAAGAGAAAAAGACGGTTGGAAAAAAATGGCATAATTTGGTAAAAAAAACGGTATAATACCCCTTTAAGTTGCCTTTAATCTTGGTTAAATTATTGGACAATCATTTCAGAAGGTATACTGAATGTTTTTACTGTCTATTACTGACATCAGTAAAATCAAGTGTTGATGTACTAGAAAATATGATCGTTTTTGCGGCCATTTTGTAAAATGGCCGCCATGGTCGTCAGTGACGTAATCTGCGGTGGCCCAATATCCAGATTTGTTTGTGATACTATTCTCTATGTCTGTGCCAAATTTCATGCTTTTATCACAAAATGCACAATTGGTTAGCTATGCCGCCTTACTAATAAAGAAAGGTATGCCTACAAGAAACGTCACTTACCCATCTCTGCCCTCCTTGGTGAGAAGAAGCAATAACAGCTATCTTGCTCAAATACATGTTGGCGGAATTTGAACCAACGCTCTGGTGATTTAATCCAGCATTACTTGGAGTCCGGTGCACTAGACCGCTCAGCCGGCCAACGAAGTCACCTATTTTGGGCAAGAAAATGAACCAATGTATTTGATAGGCAGGGCTTAAGGCTTTGGTGGGCAGTTTGCTCTATTGTTTTAGTCAAACAGGGCAAAGTGGGTGCAGTTTGTAGTGGAATAACGTCACGATTCCCCAAAAGGATTAAAACATGACATTGCATTTCCTCTATTTAAAAACAGTGCCTCACACACCACCCAAACTGCGGTCTGCGTCCTTCGCCGTTCTACACAAAGGTTACAAGATGGTAAACCCCGGCCCTCTATAATCGTCTGATTCAGCACGGCACCTCACTCAATGTGCAGGATACTGCATGGAACACTCTCGCTGTTCCTCTTTTGACTTCTCGCGAGTCAACGGACAATGCCACCTGCACAGTGTGAACGCCTCTGACGTCCAGCCGGTTGCAGATGCAGAGTTCTTTATTTATGAAATATTGCCTTTGATATAATTTTGCCCGTCGGTTATGGGTTAATTTTAAAGGTAGTGTATCCTTTTGTAATAGTCAAAGAACCAGTATCCTCCCTTGATGTATCCCATGAAATAACAAACCTGTGAACATTTCGGCTCAATTGGTAATCGAAGTTGGAAGAAAATAATGAAAGAAAAACCTTTGATGTTTGTGCTTTCAGATGCCAGAAAAAGACTTCATGCCCGAAGTGTTTGTTAGATTCAAATTGTTGGGTGAAACTGCATTACTTCAAAGGGGTCGTTCTTCATCATGTTTAAAAAATAATTTAACAGCTCTTCGTGCTCTTTACCAAGTAAGTTTTTGTGGTCATTAACTTGTGGAGTAATTGCCATTAATCATTTTTTTATTTTTCGCTTTTCATTATAGCACGTTGTTTGTTGTTATCGTTCACACAATGTTTATACCAGTGTCACCTTTTTTTACAAAAAGAGTCATCTTGTGAACTCCAAGGTTTTTCCAGGCAGGCAAAAGATGCTACACCGTTTTTAATACGATATTCAACATGCAAGATCTAGTTTCAACATAAAATAAATTCTTGATTACCCCCCCCCAAAAAAAACCCCCAAAACAAAACAAAACAAAAAAAAAAACTACGAAGAACAATACATAACAAGTTTTTGAGATATATGTCAACTTTGTACATAAATTATTATCACATTCGTGAAAAAAAAAAAAAACTTGTGGCGCAATTTTACAATTCAAGAACTGTACAACAATATGTAAAATTATGAAGTTTGTTTTATGTGTGCCGCTACAGTAATATATAAAATTATAATAGCAGCTGATTTTTAGAAGTCTTTCTTAGATTAAAATTTGTGGGTGAAAATTACCTTTCTCTGATCGAAACTGCATTACTTCAAAGGGGTCGTTCTTCATCATGTTTTATAATAATTTAACAGCTCTTCGTGCTCTTTACTAAGTAAGTTTATGTAGTCATTAACTTGTGGAGTAATTGAATTTAATCACTTTTACAACTTTCGCTTTTCATTATAACACGTTGATTGCTGTTTTAGTTCGCACAATGATTATTATACCAGTTTCACCTTTTTTACAAAAAGAATCACTTTGTGCACTCCAGAGCATTTCCAGGCAGGCAAGAGATGCTACACTGTTTTTAAAACAAAAACATAACAAGTTTTTGAGATAATATGTCAACTTTCTACATATCACATTGTTACAAAAAAAACCTTGTGGCACAATTTGAAAATATAAGTATTGTAAAACAATATTCAAAATTATTATAAAAGCTTAAGTTTTGGTATGTGTATTTATTATATTAGCAGCTGATTTTTAGAAGTGCCGCTTTTCTTATTGGCAATAGTTAAACGTTTGCTGCATGTCATCATAAAATAATAAGACATTATGTTTTCCTACACTGGGTTTTGTATAATGCGTAGGGCCCAAAAGCATATTCAGTAGCAAAAAGTGACTGGTATCCTGCTCATTTATGCTGAGCAGAAAAGTGATAAAGGACTATTTCTGTTACCATACCTTTAAGCCAAATGCATGGCTGCGTTTATGGTAGATTATGAGCCTATACGGAAGGAGCCATTGAATAGGCATATCATAATTTCTTTGGTATAAGTGTCCGCTTGGGCTGCAGACAATCCTGCGAGAAGCGAATATTTAGTGATTTGCTCCGTGGAACGAGGTGGCTCACGCGGTAGGCGCATTATGTAATTAGTGAAATTGACACATGAAACAGCCACAGGGTGAAAACAAGCAGTAACAAGGTCACCTAGATATACCCTGAGGGTATTTCTGGTCAGGATTGTAAACAAACAGCTCTGGTTTCCATCCACAGACATATGACAGACAGCGTGTGTGCATGCAATAGCGGAACCGAGGTACGAGGTGGCTCACGCGGTAGGCGCATTATGTAATTAGTGAAATTGACACATGAAACGGCCACAGGGTGAAAACAAGCAGTAACCAGGTCACCTAGATATACCCTGAGGGTATTTCTGGTCAGGATTGTAAACAAACAGCTCTGGTTTCCATTCACAGACATATGACAGACAGCGTGTGTGCATATATGCAATGGCGGAAATTGTTGTACACAAGGGAATTGGCGCCTTGGCACAGACCCACTTTGTGACAGCTGGCCTACCCGGTGAACGACCTCTAGGGCAAAATCGGTTCAGCCACTTTGTTAAGGGGTGTCCAGGGTTGGATGAAAATTAAGTTCAGCGAAAAAAAAATTTAAAAAGTGTTTTAATTAACAAAATTAGAAAAATTGTTCTACCGCTTGAGACCATCCGCTGACGGCAGGGTTAAAGTTTATGTCTGTGATGGTGATAATTTAACTATGGAATCTCATAATTATACGATACCGACCCCTTTGTCATTCTGTTTACTTTAATTCATTGAAGAATTTGAGAAATATAATTAGCTGTTGTGTTCTTGGTTTAAAAAAATTAGCTTAAATAATAAATCACTTTTTAAAATGTAAAAAAAAAAAAAATGGATTAGGGTTAGGGTTAGGGTTAGGGTTAGGGTTAGGGTTAGGGTTAGGGCTAGGGTTAAGGCAAGGGTTAGGGCTAGGGTTAGGGTTAGGGTTAGGGTTAGGGTTAGGGTTAGGGCAGAGAAGAGAGCGTGGATAATAAAAACATTCAAAATCCTGAATGGATTTGAAAGAACAGAAGCCAGCTCTTTCTTATCAAGAGCCAATTCACTCACAAGATATTCAAACCAAGACTTGATAAATCACTAAAATGCTGAATTCGGGCTTTTTGCTCAATGCGAGCTGTCATAATATGGAATGACCCAGACACATGTTGCTATCAAGCAAAACGTTTTAACTCCTTCAAAAACGAGCCGGTCAGAGGTTGGAGAGATATTTCGGTTACCTAAAGGCATAGCCTACCACTTTTGCCATAAAATAGTAATCGTAAAGTGTAAGCAGTAAGGGCGATGTCACACCAGTTTTTCAGGCAACTTGGAGGCAACCAACTGCACTGTGCACAAGGAACACTTCAGCAACAAAAGATACATTCTTCTAGCTGTAACTTACTATCCCCAAGAAAATAATGAGACAACTCAAATGTGAATGAATTTTCTTTCTGGAGACTTACTGGAACTGATGATTGGCTGGAGCTTACGTGCTTGCCAATAATCGCGTAACGCAATCCACGGTATTTAGTTAGTGTAAAAATCTACGCGTATCAGCTGCGATGTAGACTTGGTTCAAGTCGGGTTTCGTGCTAACCGAGTCAACGGTACATGCAAGCTCTGATGAGCTTTTTTAATATGCGCCCTCTAGTGCCAATTAATTGCCAATCTAGACAGTTGGATCGAGAGCAGAGTTGATTGGCACTTTTTTGTCGACTGATAGCGCACAACAAAGAATGCTGAAATAAAGCTGCGTGCGATGGATGCAGTGGATTAATCAAAAGTCGACGAAAGTTCAACTTGGGTCAAGTCTAGCTGCGATGTGTCCCAAGCGTCCTATATTTATCAATATAGCACTCCTATATTAAATTGTTGAGTGTTTGAACAGTGTACACGGCATATGACACATGACGCGTGTTCCACAAATCAAAAGACGATGATCTTTAATTGGTATTAAAATAAAGGGTGTGTACAATATTGGTAAGATCGAAAATATAAATGTTCACAGATTTGCACATAACTTACATGGTATAAAGATGGTCATGCTGGAAAAATTCCCTTGAAATAGTTTTGCTTGAAATGCCATAGTTTTTAGTAAAATAATAGTCTTTATCCTGCAGGATAAAATCCAATGCTTGAAAAAATATAATGGGGCTTTCTACTGTTTTCCCATGACTCCAAAGACCGATTGAGCTTAAACTTTCACAGGTTTGTTGTTCATGTATATGTTAGGTCACATCAACTGTGGACAAAGGTCTTTGGCAATTACCAACAATGTACACACCCTTTAACAAACCTGTAAACAACTTCTTTACACTAGAGAGTTTGATATTCAAGCTCTTCCTGAATGCTGTCAGACCACAATGTACGGATCGCTTTTGATGGGGCATTGATTAAAAAAAAAAAAAAAAAAAGGGAAAACAAATCTTTGTTCGTACTAAGTTCTGTATCCATGGATTCATGTGCATGCTTTTCCCCCCGACTGGCTTCGACATTTGAAAATCGAAATTTGGGGGCGGTTTGGGGTGTAAAATCATTCCATTTATCTCAATTATAGTATCAATAAATTGTTAACTTTTATTTTCATGTTTTGGTAACCCCAAGCTAGATTGGTAATAGAATGTGAAACTTTTGTTCGGAAGGGAGGATATACAAACTAGTTTTAAATGACCAAAAGTGCCCCCCCCCCCAAAAAAAGGGGGACAAAAATTTCGAACCCCCTATTACCCCACCCTCCTTTAATTGTTACCTTACAGGCCTGTGAGATCTCCGCTTTAAAGCGGATATCCGCTTTTTCCTTGACCGAGCCTATTTTTTATTTCCTTTATTTTTTATTTTTTTTTATTTTTACTTTTTGGCCTTATATATGCTTGGCAACAATTATGTACAACTACAATAATGTGAAATAGGCCTAGTTACTGGATCAATGGGGTGCCCTAATTCGACCAGCGTAAATGTGTGACGCGCGCTCACTTGACGTTCCACGATCAATCTTACATCAGCGTGTTTCATCTCTTTTTTAAGGGTCCACTCACAGCCTAGCCTTTTGTCAAGGCCTTCGTGGCTTGAACAGCTTTGTAGAGCCGCGATCCGAAGCGACTGAAATGGGAGACCACGCACGCGAGTGGCGAAGCCACGAGGGCCTTTTCCAACTTGTTTGCGGTTTCTTATGCGTTTCTTTATAATCTCGACTTTTGCTACCGTTTCGGGTAGCAAAAGTCCAAACCAATCAGAAGTGCATAACGCACGCACGTTTCATACTTCATGAATAATTCATTAAAATACCACAAACAAGTTGGAAAAGTTCGCCACTCGGCTCGCGCGCGTGGTCTCTCGTTCCAGTCGCTCCACTGTTTACAAAGCTGTCCAAGCCACGATGGCCTTTACAAAAGGCTACTCACAGCCCTGCTTATATAGTATCGCCGCTGGGTTCGTTGTCGTTATTCTGCGGTCAATAACCATTGGGAGGATTAAGGGATACAAGCTACAGTTTTAATTGGTCAAAAGTGCCCCCCCCCCTCCCCTCATAAATAACGGTGCGTCCCTAGACCCCTTAAATTTCGACCTAGTTTCGTCGTTAACCGTTCGGAGGATCAAGCAATAAAAACAACTTCAACCAAGTAGATAAGCCATCTCATCTTATCTTTACTGTCAAACTTAATAAGAAACATCCGTAATGTGTTTAATGGCGATAGCTAGAGATGTCCAGGAGAGACTCAGTCAGCTATTGTTTATTACTGGTTCATCAACGTACGATAGTTAACATTAATCTACAACAGTTAATAATACTAATATTTAAAATTATATAAACTTCTTAAAGGGTGTGCATAACATTGGTAAGAGTAGAAATATAACTGATCACAGATTTACACACAATGTACATAATACAAAGATGGCCATGGTGGGAAACTCACTTTGAAATATTTTTGCTTGAAATAGTTTTTGAGAAATGAATAAAACAATTGGTTTTGATCTTGCAAGTTTAAAAACAATGAAAACATTTGATGTTTCAATTTTTCTCCTGACGTGACTCCAATGACTGATTGAGTTTAAACTTTCACAGATTTGTTATTTCATTTATACGTATGGTCACATCAAGTGAACTACCATGTCTCCATTAGTTTATATAAACAAAAATGAATATTAACATTATTTTAAATCAGTTTAAGCTACAATTTCATTTAATAAAGTACTGTACAATTTGAAGAACATTGATATATGATATATTTAAAAACCAAGTACATAAGAAAACTGCACACGATTTGATCATAGATTTCTGCCATGTGGCAATAATTCAAGAAATGCTTTTGGCACAACAGGTTATTTTGAAGGATAGAAGACAAAATGCATGTTTGAAAACAAATATGTCATTGTGTTCTTATCACTGCGTGGGTTGAATTGTGGATGTGCAAAGGTTAGTTATTAATAGAGCTTAATGCACATGACGCCATTTCAGTAGGGCGCCCTCAGCTAGAGGTCAATAAACAAGATAGCTCATTGACGGAGTCATGTAATAATAATAATAATAATATCGAAGTCTTATATAGCGCACGTATCTACCAAACAAGGTACTCAAGGCGCTGAGTATATACATACTTTCAGAAAGATAGGTTATTGCAGTGATGAAAATCTGAGACCCAATTATTTAGCACCTTATAAGGGTTTACAAGGTGCTACGGCGCATTAAGCAGCCACAACCAGGAACACCGGGGCGAACCCCTTCTCTTTTCGATAAGTGCACTGGGTTCTTTTACGTGCATTCACAACGCACGGGACCAACGGCTTTACGTCCCATCCGAAGGACGAAGCATGTGGTTAAGTGTCTTGCTTAAGGACACAAATGTCACGACTGGGATTCGAACCCACACTCTGCTGTGACACATGCGTGGGTGCATAATTATCGTGGGTGCATAATTATCAACTGTTTCATCACGGTTTTACCTCTAAAGATGACATCAATGCATAAGGTCCATAAACATTGTGAGTGAAGTTGTTGGGGTTAGGGTTTAGACTTAGAATTAGTGTTATTAGATTATGGTGGTGTGACTGTGGTGAGGGTTCGCATTGCAACGGATTTTACTCGAGCATATATTGTAAAACATGCATTCTTTCTATTTTGAGTTTTTAAGTTTCCTGAACATCTATACATTTATCTTAGCACAGCTGTACCAAGTTGTACTTAAATCCACTGAGTCCATCAAAATCCAAATGGTACTGCAATTTGAATGTGATGAATTTGATTTTCTACAAACCAGCAATGCTTGGCATCAAACCAGGTGTACTAATTGTATGCAGTCAACTGATGTAAATGCCAAGTTTTGGATTTTGATGGAGTCATGGAACTGATTAAACTACTTAAAGCCTATAAATATGGAGTCAACACTAATCTAAGAGCCTTTTCCAAACCTCATCTTGGGCTCTGAGGCTACGGCTTGCCGTGGGCTCTATTATAAGTTTTGGAGCAGCGTGCATTTTGCCTGGTGCATGGTTCGAACATCAAACGGAGCCAGAAGCCGGAGCCCAAGCCCGAGGTTTGGAAAAGGCCCAAGGGTGGTCTCAGTTTCCTTAAGTGTCATCAGACAGTCAGTAGGGCGCCATTTTGGTCCAGCTAAGCTCATTTGAAAAGTTGACCTTGTTGAAAATCCTCTGGCTAGACTTGACGCAGTCCTCCTTCATTGTTGTAAAGTCCAAAAGCGTGGGTTTGGCCTTAACATCAAAGCGTCGTAAACTGTGGGAGAAAACTAATGATTTTTAATCACAACAAATAATGTTCATAAACTTGTTTGGTCTAAATTCTAGGATCAATTTCTGAAGGAGTAGTCATAAGCGAAAATGCCTTCACCAAGCCTTGATCATTTTGGTTCTTCAGTTGCACACTCCCACGACACTTCTGACATTTAAATATCAGTGATTTTTTTTGGGGTGGGTGGTTTTCTTGTCGACAAAGTGACCCCAATTGCAATGAACTTTACACACATCGGTAGATTGTATTTGTTTATTGAAACATGAACACTAGACATTCAGTAACGAAAATATATTCTTTCAAAATGTGACGGTTTCAAACCTTCAAAAGTGATTGATTTGTGAACTCCTTGATCTCTTTACCAAAACCTTTGGATGATCTCCCTAGAAAATGATACTTAACCCGTCTTATAAACCATGTACTTTTAACCTTTGCTGCAAACATCTGACCTCATTGTGCTCACTGACCTCGGGTCAGAGACATCAAAGAGCGAATCGGTCGTCCTCATGTTCCGCCTTCTGTGTCACGAGCCTGCTGGTAAAGAGTCAGTGCTTAGACTAGTTCATCAACTTCAGGGGAGAAACATAATCTGCAATTAGAAGACAAAGTTTTCTAAGGAGGTTGATAGCATTTGCGGTCATCTCAAGCCAAATTGAGGTTTACCTTGAGTCGTAATACCTTACCAAACTGTCGTCATCTACGATGTCCTAGAGTTGTCACCAAAGGAGAGGTTATTTTTTCCTTTAATCTTACCCAGATACTTTACCTATGATTAGCCTCTGCTGTAAACATCTGACCTCATTGACCCCAGGTTGTGCACCAGAGATGCAAAGGGACACTTGTCTTCTACTCAAGTTCTGCAATAAACATTGCGGTCGAACCTGCTCAAAGATCAGTCATGCTGATGTAGTGGAAGATATACCGCATCATCTCAAGATGTCAGACTGTGAAAAACAAAAACAGATTAAAGCCTGTGGAGGGAAATGTTAAAGGCTGTGGAAGGAACGTTAGCAGCTGTGGAGAAAAAGGGTTATTTTTCTTTCACACTTACCCGGATACTTTTACCTGATTGTGTACTACACCTCTGCTGACCACGGGTCATGCATCAAGGGCATCAAAAGAAGACTCCCCCATCGTCTGCTGAAGTTCAGAATTGAACCATTGCCTCTGAACCTGCTAGAAGGGTGGATAGTTAGTCTTATAATGTAGGCCAACACTAATACTATATCTAGGCCAACACTATCTTACCCATTCACACAAACCGAGGTATTACTGGTGTCATCTTCCCGTGGCTCACTCTGCTTCTTCAAAGAGAAGACAAATCCTTATTCTTTCTCCAGTTTCTGCCAGTCTTTCCTCTTTTCTCACCCTTTTTTTCCTACTCACAATGTTCGCAGCGCTTACAAATTGATTATTTGTTTTGGGGAAATTAACTAAACCAGGGTTGCAGTTTGCAAAATATCAGCTCACTAACTACAGTTTTTATTTATTTTTTGTAAATTTTACTTTGCTAAATGAGTGAGAGTTACAGCTATTTGAAAATTTGTTGTCTTCTACATGGGAAATTTAAGAGACTTTGCGTCATTTATGTTGAGATAAAGTTTAGCTACATTCAGAATTTGATGTAAAGCTGGTATCAGGAATATGAAAATACTAATTTAGCACGTCTAAATTATTTATTCAATACTCCCGAATCAAACATTGATCATCAAATGAATGCCGGCTTGCTGAGGATTGGACAGGAATATTTTTAATGTGGGTTATGTAAGATTACTTTTTGAATGCAAGGGTGGTGGGTTTTTGTGCCCGAGTACAAAGCGCACTCAGCAAATACAATTGTGTTCTAAGGGAAAGTTAAGGAACCCAACCATATTTTACATTTGCTTATTTACTCCAAAATTATAATCTCAGTCAGAGAGATTATACCTATTTGAAGTTGAAGTGGTAATTGGCACTTCTCCTTTATATAATGTTTACGCTATAAATGTAAAATCATGACAACTGGTGACTTGAAGTTTCAACCCCGACGGAAATTTCCTGATGGACTAGACTTCTAATTAAAAAGCATCATTGGCTTCGACCAACATGCAAACCAAGAAAAAGCCCGAGACATAGTGACGTCACCTTGACAGCTATACATAAGTGGGACAACATCAACAAGTTTGTAGAGCATCTTGCAGTGGGAGTGAGGTTTTACAAAAGGGAGGGACTCTGCAAGAGAACGGGTTAGATCTTCGTCTACCTTTCGCAGTCTTCTCACTTGTGTATCTTTGTCTTTTCTCCATTTAGACAAACTTGGGGTATCCGACCACCATTTTGGGGGTCCATATTTGCATCTTAATTGAATGCTAAAACGGTCAATAATCATTGTTTTTGCTACCAGTTGCTCAAGAATGTTTTTGTTTTTCCCTTTGTTTTTTTAACAAAGTCAAATTTAGATTTAAAAATGGAATCGCATGAGCGAGAAAGTGCTTATCACCAGGTCGGGTATTCCAATCTTTATCCATTTTAAATGAATTTGGTGTGGAGTGCAATGGTGTAACTACTTAAAGGGGGAAACGAAATATTTGTGCACTCCTTGCCCCCCCCCCCCCCCCCCCCTAAAATGTTACTCTATACTTTGGCACTGGTTGTGTGACATTGAATAAGAGGATATTGTAGGATTTAGACCACACCATAGCTAAAATGCATGGTCTTTAAGGGTTTTGATTGAAAAGTGGCCGGTCGGATACAGCAATTTGTCCCTACCTTGGTCCTTTGGTGACCTCTAATGTACATTAGATCCAGACGACCAACACACTGAAACCACACAATCCATTGATCTTCAACTGCATGCCTCCCTCTGGTCACAATCAGGTAGTCTGCAGTCAGTCACTCACTAAAAACAAATATAATAGCAATAATATTGATAATATTAATAATAATATTAATGAACATTATTTTATTATGCATTACAATAAATAACAAAAGTATTCAAATTACACTTTTTTCGAAACGATAAATCGTAAACAAATTCCAAAACATGAAATGAAGATGATTGTCTGATACACATGAGGGAGATTATTCGGTCTATAATTTAGGAGCACATTAGTGTTACTGTATAACTTTAACGTTTGCTTTTGGAGAGTCACTTTATCCCAAATTCATTTTTCTTATCATTCATCAAGAGATTATTCTGTAATCAGCAAGTGTAGATGCATGATTGTTCCTCTTGATGTATTAGCTTGACTTGGTGATTAGTCGAGTGTCATTGGGACAGCAAAAGCATACAATTTCAGGGGAGATCTGTTGGATTTCTTGAAACATTTGGAAACATTTCATTCGTTATAGAAATAAAATAGTATCTAATTTACTCAAATGAGATATTCCTTTTGGTAATAAATAGTAAACAAGTGGTGGCAGGATATGTACATTTTCCAAACATTTACCTGGTATACTAGGTGAACTCTTACCATTGTCTCTTGACAATTGGCCGTATTAAGAAGGGAGCTGTTCACCAGCTGGTACCACCTACTTCTACACGCCTTGTAAGGTTGCCGGTTTCCCCGTCCAGGTCCCCACCATGTAGTCAGCAGAAGGATGTTGTCCATCACCGCTTCGCCGTTGAAAAAAATCTTTACTTGGAGAAAACAACCCTTATCATTAATGCTTCTGTTCGAGTTCAGAGGTGTAAATATTGCGGTGCCATTTTAACTTTTCTCCAACATTTCCTCAGCAAGTATAACGAGTAGTCGCTGGGAAATAAGAGGTGTGTCCAACATCATGTTAGCCTGGGTTTTAGTCATGAAACTTTAACTGCAGTCTACGGTATTTCACCGGAGCTCTCCCCCCTAGCCATTCGCATGCTCAACACCGAAGTTGTCTCATAGATTTAAAGTCTGTAGTCTTGAAGTAGAGCGAAACTTCGTGGAGCTCGCGATATGTACTAAAGAAGGGCTCGAACAGTGAAATTTGTTTCGATTTTTCTGCAGTTTTAAGTAAAAGAAACAGTCTTCTGACAATGACAGCTTGAATTGCAAAAGGTTATGACAAATTTTGCCAGTTAAGTTCATTAAAAAGAGACGTCCAAATCCTGTCCTAGAGTTGAGAAGTACTACGCTGCCTCCAGTCCGTGTTGGTCCAGTCGACTAGTACTAAAAAATTGCCATGTGGTGTTTTACTCATTGAGTGCTTTGAAGACGGTGCACAAACTTGCATACAATGTAGAGACCCAAAGAGCAGTAGAACAGGTTGCCTTATGCAACTACAGGGACTTCAATGCTTCGCCACATTGTTCCCGTAATTTGCATGTGAATCATCACTTATGAATAAATACCGTTCGTTCCAGGCTCTTCTGCCTGTTGTCGCTAAGCCGAAATGTCGAAAACGAGCCATTCCAACAGCTTTTCCCACACAAAGCAACTCTTTGGAACTCCATCTGGACGTGGTGTTTTTTCTCTATCTGTTTTAAGATTCAGCTTTACTTTAGTTTCCGTATATTGTTTTTGTTTGTTACTTCTTTTTAGCCATTTACCAAGAATGGATTTGGGAGTGAACTTGCATTAAGATTGGTCTGAACAACTATAAATGAAGGGTAACTGCAAAGGAAGAACAAATAGCAAAAGCCGGGAGCTGTGCCCCTCCTCCATCCATCCACAGACACTAAACGCGTGAGTGTAAGACGAACAAAACAAAGGGTGACACGTGACGCGTGTTGGAATTCCACCAATCAAATGACAAGAATCTATTGTTATGTGCGGTACATAATACACGAACGTTGTTGGCATTGAGTACAATATTATAAACAAATAGTTCATTTTGTTTTTGTTATAATGCCTTGAAGAATAATTGTGAAAGGGCTGTGTTCATGTCTCCGAAGAAAAACAAATATTTTCGTGTTTCATTGTTGCAATATTTAGCATGTGCATAGGCCTACCGTTTTTGTTTTACCCAAACACCGATGTGTATAATAATAATATTATGAGCATTGTGATAAAATTAACATCTATTAAAATTGTTGCGGTACCTGCTAGTACGGATTCGAACAAACTCGGTGGTCTAGAGGTAAGACATCTGTTCTAGCAATGCAAAGGTCGTGGTTCGAATCCCACGCAAGTAATTTGCCTGTGTTTTTTCACAGAACTCAGGAAAGTACTGAGGATACAGTGCTTCTCTGATTCAAATTATTTGAGATTGAGATAAAAAGTGATATATTTTTCCATAACCGCAGTACTTCGAGGTGAAACGTTTCTCTAAATGCATTACTCTCCAAAGCTGCTGTACTTCTTATCAAGTAAGTTTTGTTTAAATTAATTTTCAGAGTCATTACCAAACGTGTACAGACCCATTTTAAAACAAAAAAGTATACATCTCATTTTTGCATCTCATACATCTCATAGTTGCGCGAGGGCGCTTTGAAGTGCTAACTTAATTCCTTGCATCACAATTTTGTTTTATCCTATTTTGACTGCCTGTATGTTGTTTTCCTTGTATAATGGCCAAATGAATTATTATAATAATAACAACAAGGGAAAAATTAGTTTGCTTTTACTTGTTTTGCATCTCATCAATTTTGTAGTTCACACACGCCCTCATGTAATCAAAAATACAAACAAGCAACCCATTTTGACAATAAACCCCTAAATTTATGAGCCAATTATTTTTACACTTTTAATGTATAAGAATTTTACCAGTTGCATCTATGATTGACCTTTGCTTTAGATTTGGTTCCAAGTCTGTGGTCGTGGTTTTTAGTCTACCTGATACTGATAGCCGATACATCATTGCCTGAAATAGCGCCCTCTTGTGGATAAACCTCCGTCTTTAACGAGTTAGAGCGCGTGATATAGCCAATCTCCGAGGGAATTTTGCGTGCCTGATGCAGAGAAATAATCGCTATCTCGGACTTGAAATCAAGTCATGCTTTGGCCCACGGGTTCCCTGGAGTTACAAAGTGGTTTTTAATTAGAGGACGGTAAAGAGCACCCCCATAGCAACCAATCATGTCCTGCATTAAATTTCCAGATTGCACCCGATTAATTTGAGTGGAAAATAAACATTTTCCGGGGCCCTTGGCCGTCAAAGTTTGCACCCCCCCCCCCCCCCCAATCAGAAAATCATAGATTTTCCCCTGATTGGTGATAAAAACTTCATTTTCACATGCCAAAGGTTGTGATATCATTGGAACATAAATAATTTATATTTATTTAAAAAAAATATATTCCAACCTCAGTTCAGATACACCATGAAGACCAAGGAACCTGCCCCAAACTGGCCCCGTCGTCCAAGGGGCCACCCGTATTTGCGATAGAACGACAACCTAAAAGAAAATCTAAGGAGGCTGGGACTGAATCTGTCAGCTGGTTGGAGACTCGTCAAGAACTCACTGGACTGGAAACTACTTTGTTGAGGCGCTACGGCCTTCCTGATCATGGGGTTATTGTTGATGATGAATGATACAACAGGTCTTTCAAAATTCAAGCAACGTTCTTCTTTTCTTGGTTCTCATTTTAGTTTTATTTCCATTTTCTTATGGAAAGACAATATTCAGTATAAACAACAAGATTTACTTAATCTATTAAGTTACAATAATTTTAAAAAAATGACACAATCTTGCTGAATTCAGGTACTTTTACCATATCGTCATGAAAACATTGAAAGTTTTTTCTTCAATCATTAAAGGTCCTGTATACGTTTGGTAACTGGAGCCTACTGTTTGTTTCAAACCTATATAAAATTGTAGATATATACCGTAAAACTAACCTGTGAAAGTCTCATTTCAAAGGTGGTTGCGTTTTTGAGATGGCCGAAATTTAGCCGGAGCAAATATTTCCACGCAAGAAGAACATTCCCTATAGGAATAAACAATCTGAGAAGCGTTACGGCCGTAACGCTTGTCAGATTCAAATTTTGGGGGATAAAAAAGTGATATATTTGTCCATAACCGTAGTACTTCGAAGTGAAAAGTTTCTCACAGTGCATTATACTACCCAAAGCTGCTGTACTTCTTACCAAGTAAGTTTTGTTTGCCATTAATTTTCAGAGTCATTACCAAACGTATGCACTAATCTACAATCATCAAATTTTGGATAAAGCTAAATGCTATCTTTACACTACAGGCAACTTTGGTTTTTGCTTTGAGCTGCGTCAACCATTCAACATTTTCTACTCAGACAATTATTAGTGTAACATTTTACTTCACACTTTCATTAAGAACAAGGCAATTTTGGAATCATGGAGCCAATGGTGTCTTGGCCAAGCAGATAAAAACATTCAAGCTCTGGTGTTTATGATCGGCACATTGTGGGTTCGAGTCCCGGTCGTGAAACTTGTGTCCTTTTAAAGCAAGGACCTACTGATGCATCCTTCGGATGGGACGTAAAGCCAAAGGTCATTTAAATATGTTCGGTTGAGCGACCATGGGCGAATCAGAGGGTTACTGGTTCTAGGCAGTCACAGTTGTGCCGAAATACACCAACAAAAACGCAAGGTTTGTGTATGTCTCTATTCATTGCCTCATTGTGTGAAATTAGGGAAGAACAATGAGTTGTGTAATGTCCGTAAAAGAACCCAGTACACTTACAGTAAAGAGAAGGGGTCAACGAGAGCTGGGAAGTAACCTGCAATATTGACTGGCATCCTGTCCAGGGGGAATATAATATTCTCAGTGTTCAATGCCAATGCAACCGGATATAAACACCGTCCTAATTAGCCATACTGGCTTGGGAGAGACTTTTACCAATTGCTATTATAAAAAGTAACATATGACATTTTTTAGGGTTGCTCTGAAGTAAGTTGCATACATGTACATGTTTACAACGTATGTCTTAATTATTAGGTGTTCGGGCACACAGCCCGTAACACCTCTTGTTTTTGTTCCGGTTTTTTTTCTTACTTTTTAGGTGTTCGGACAAAAGTCCGAATACCTCTTGTTTTTGTTCGTTTTTTTTTTTTTACTTCTTCAGATTCTTCTTCTCTCCGCCGCTTGTCCGCTAACAAAAGCACACTTCCCAAGCTCATATAAATTTGAAATTTTTACCATAGTTAGATAACCATTAGGAGACGAAACCGTTTCATTTACGTCATGATGACGTCATCAGGTGTCAAGTTACAATGTTTTTAAAATTAAAAATAAAAAATCCATATCAAATCAAGATGAAGAGATCGTTAGTTACTTTTTGCGGGATTATATAGAGGTAATATGGGTCTTCATTTTTTATTGTGTGCGTGACCTGACTTGACCCCTACTTTTGGTCGAAACAGGAAGGAACAGGAAGTGCCTTGTAATTTAAAAGTGGCACACTTTTTGAAGTTTTTTTTAACGGTGTTATAGTCGAGCAAGAGTCTGGTTTAAAAAAATAAGACAAGTGACGTCATAAAAGTCAAGAGCGCCCTCTAGCGGCAGGTTGAAAACAATTAAAAATACACTTTTACAAGATGTCTGTGGCGAAGTTTATGATAATCGTTTCAAAATTGGTATACATAATGACCTTCTTGCAGACAACATATGTGTGAATTTTTAGATTGATGACGTCATCATGTGTGACGTGGTATCGAATTAAAGGTTTACTTTTTGAAGCTGTGTATCTACAAAACCACAAATTTGACTGAGTTGAAACTTGGCATGTTGATAGACAGTTATATTGACTATGTAAATCTAAAGAAACAACATGATGACGTCATTTCTTTTTTTTATACAAATATTTGAAATATTGCCCAATTATTACGGGTATTTATTGACCCGCTGTTAAACCACGGGATACACACACACTACCTTATCTGAACCGGTGGGAAAATCAACCACAAGGTTCAAAGTCCAATAAACAAGTTTGTGGTCTAGTCTCTGTTCAAGGTTCGCGCAACCTGCTTTTGACAACACGCTTTGTTAGTCTCTAAAACAGCCGTCCATGCAAACCTCGTTAACAAACATATGCTAGGCTTTTGAAACTTGAAAGGTAATGCATTTATAAAATATGAAGTGATGACGTCTGCATGACGTCATCAATTTTCAAGTTATATTACCACCAAGGTAGTGTTTTACAAGATCTAATACGTACAGAACAACTTTGGCATCAAGCTTAAACTTTGCAAGACAGTATTTTTAGGCTGGGATGTGTTACATCAGCGCGTTACACAGAGGGCGCTAGATAAAAACTACGGTCACGAGCTGCTGATGTTTTGTTGCAATCATAGACACAGGAATGGTGGCAACTTCATTTATTAGTTTGAATAACATCTTTAGGCTTGTAATCAAGTGGATAATCATTCAAAAATATTGGGTTTTGATTCCAAAGCGAATACCATGGAAATTTGGATGCAGATCGATGCCCGCGCCCGTCAAACACTTGATTCTTATGTTCTATCATTCTAAACATGTAAGCATTGTTGTGAAAAAAATCGTACACCATTATTTCATATGTGATCATAAAGGGAACCAGCTGATCATATTAAGAAACATTATACTTCCATCTAATGGCCGTCCAAAAACCAATGTATCAGCTCGCAGAAGCACAGAGCTGGTCGTTCGCCATGGACCACGGGTAATACACTGCGACATTGAAGACATTACCGTACAGTTGACACGCCACAGGTCATCGTACTTACAACTTATCAATGGCGTACTGACATTATAGATCTGAATTCCGCTCATATTCAGCGTCAAATTGTTCCCCTATTCGCCCTTCTCGTTGCTTAATGATCAACATGGAATTAAAGACTAAGTTTCGCTGAGATGGCCACCTACTTCAGTGTTTCATATGACTATTAATTTTGTGAGAATGCAAGCAGAAAAGGACGAACATTGGTTATGTTTTGATCACACTCCGAGAAGGAAGGATGTGTCATCGGATCGTGAAGGGTGCTTCAGACCCTGCTAACGGCATGTCTTTCGTTGCTACACGGGACTAAAACGGTAAGTTTTTGTGTGAACATCAATGCTTTTCAAAATGATTTTTTTATTTAATGCACAATTACGTTATAAAGTTTATCCTGTATCATCAAGTGGTGACGTTGGTGAAATGGTTTTAAAACCAAGGAACGTTTAGTATGAACGTCGAAGAGATAGGATTGGGCAATGGAGGGATTGGTATGATTGTTGGCTGTGTCACTATAGTCAGAAAATGGTCAGACTGATGAATGTTTTCCGTCAACTTTGTATTATGACATAATTATTTGAAAACCCTTCGATAAAGTTTCCCCTAATAAGGTTTCGTTTATAAGTTGTTCACATCAAAAACAAGATGTGCACCTTCCACTAATTTTTTCTTGCGTAATTTCTTTACTCTGATATGTTGTATTGTTGAGCGCAATATAAATTCAATAAATTATTATTATTATTATTATAAAATCATGAAATTTTGTAAGTCTTGAATTTTAGTAAGTCTTGAATGTTATGAAATTGAGCAGTTTCAGCTTGACTTACATTGCTTTGAGTCATACTTTGTATATAATTGTTTTTTTCATCTTCAGAATATACAACACATCCAGTACCCGAATGGTCTCCAGTGAAAGATTTCATAATCATTGTTGTGTTCCATCCCCTAATTCCTTGCCGAGTGTATGATGCACCATCCAGGTAGAAATAGTTATTAACTCATTAATAATATTTAATTAGTTAAAATTCACGAGAAGCTAAAACTGCCGTCTTCATGACTTGCCTTTATCTTGCATAATTTTTTTAAACAAGTGTCTTTTCTTTCAATTTTATAAATTTAACAAACCGTTCTGTATGAAGACAAATGTCTAAAAATCAAGCAAGCTATTTTACAAAATGCAACCAATAGCTCACACTATGCTCGACTTATTTTAACGACATCATCAATCAGTATTGAACAATCAAAGTATCATGCACCGATACATGAGAAGCCAAATCACAGTATTTGAAAACCTGTTAAAACTTATAAGAATTGTAACTTAATAATGTCAACATGATTTGCACAGTCGGATTTATTAATAAATAAAGAATCAATATCCATTGGAAAATTAAAAACTTCAGTGAGTGGCATACATGATAGTTGTACTTGTTAGTAATTCAAACGCTCGTTTTAAGATGTGCAACCAAGATGAAAGGGAAATTCGAAAAATTAATGTTGCTCTGTATGAAAGGACATTATTGACCCTCTGCCCTTTCAAATAAACTAAATATTGTACTCTTTTGCTGACAATACGTTTTGTAAGTTCACCTTCGTTTTTCAATTACAATTTAAAGCACATAACTAAATACCAATGTATCGATAAGAACTTATCTAACGTCATAATGACGTCATCAGTTTTCAAATTTGGCTTTAACAAAAGATGATTATTTTTAATTAGGTTTTATTTTGTATTGTGTGCGTGACATTACGTTACCTCTACATCCGGTCGAAACAGGAAGTGCCTTGTTATACTTTACTTTTTGACCGATTAATATTGTTTTCTCTCTGCAAATAAGACTGAGAAAAGAAGGGAAATACTCAGGTCCAATTGTGTCGATAAATAACGCCTTTTTAATTGTTGCATTCGTATACACAGGAAGTGTGGCAGCTTTATTTATTATTTTGAATAACATCTTTAGGATTGTAATCAAGTGGATAATCATTCAAAAATATTGGGTTTTGATTCCAAAGCGACTACCATGGAAACTAGCATGCAGATCGATGCCCACGCCCGTCAAATACTTAATTCTTATGTTCTATCATTCTAAACATGTAATCTTTGTTGTGAAAAAATCGTACACGATTATTTCATATGTGATCATTATAAAAACAAGTAAAGGGAACCAGCCGATCATATCAGGAAACATTATACTTCCATCCAATGGCCGTCCAAAAACCAATTAAGTAAATAAACTCGCAATTCAAAAGTCAACTCTAGCGGGCGCTACAGACATTTTGGGATTAGTGGATTAATGTAAACTCGGGACATAGTTAGGTCATTGTGGTGCTTCTGTTCTGTGCGTGATATGAGTAGGGACTTCAGTATGTAATACATGAAGTCCAAATTGCACGGGTAACTTTATTGGGTTCAAACAATGGAAGGAAGTAACTCTTGTGAAAGTAGTTGTGGAATAATTTGTTTCTAAATAGACTCATTCACTAACTTTTGATAAAATCTTATCGTACACATTTCTAACAGAGTCATATTTGCCAAATTCAATTACATTTGAGCCACTGCTAGTTCTTACACGATTTTTGAGTACAGAACGACTTTGGTAATCAAGCTGAAACTTTGCATGTATCCAAGTTGGGATATGTTACATCCACAAAATTTGTTCACACCACGATGATGTCATCGAGTGTGACATGACGTCACCTTAAAGGTGCAGGTTCAAGATCTATATACTGAGTAGTAAATGCTTGGTCCTGGGGGGAAAACAATTCCCGAACACCTTGTTTTTGTGCTTGCAACAAAAACTTATATCTAGTTAATACTTCTTATTCTTCTTCTTATCCCCCGCGATTGTCCGCTAACAAAAGCACACTTCCCAAGCTCGTATAATTTTGAAATTTCTACCATAGTTAGATAACCATTAGGAGACGAAACCGTTTCATTTACGTCATGATGACGTCATCAGGTGTCAATTTACAAGGTTTTTAGAAAAAAATAAATTAATCTTTGAAAATCTGTAACAAATCACACTTGAGAGACCGGCGGTTGTTTTATGCGGGATCATACTTAGGTCATATAGGTCTTTATTTTTTGTCGTGTGCATGACCTCACATGACCTCTACTTCCGGTCGTAACAGGAAGAAACAGGAAGTGCCTTGTAATTTAAAAGTGGCACACTTTTTGAAGTTTTTTTTAACGGTGTTATAGTCGAGCAAGAGTCTGGTTTAACAAAATAAGACAAATGACGTCATAAAAGTCAAGAGCGCCCTCTAGCGGCAGGTTGAAAACAATTAAAAATGCACTTTTCCTAGATGTCTGTGGCGAAGTTTAAGATAATCGTTTCGAAATTGGTATACATAATGACCTTCATGCAGACAACATATGTGTGAAGTTTTAGATTGATGACGTCATCGTGTGTCACGTGGTATTGCCTTAAAGGTTTACTTTTTGAAGCCGTGTATTTACAAAACCACAAGATCGACTGAGTTGAAACTTGGCATGTTGAAAGACAGTGATATTGACTATGTAAATCTAAAGAAAGAACATGATGACGTCATTCCTTTTTTTATACAAATATTTGAAATATTGACCAATTATTACGGGTATTTATTGACCCGCTGTCAAACCACGGGCTACACACACACTACGCGAACTAAACCAGTTTACTGTTTTGTTATCACGTAGTGTGTGTGTATACGTTGAGCAAATCATCCGCAAGGTTCAAAGTCCATCAAACATGCTTGTGGTCTAGTCTCTGTTCAAGGTTCGCGCAACCTGCTTTTGACAATACGCTTTGTTAGTCTCTAAAACAGCCGTCCATGCAAACCTCGTTAACAATCAAATGCTATGCTTTCGATCGTGTGCTTTTTAAAACTTTTGCTAAAGCTGGTGGTGCTATATCAAATTATGGTCATGCTTTTACCACGCTCTGTGGCATTATTGGCTTGCTCTGTGACAGATCGGCTCGTTTTAGTCTACGCAAACACCAATGTGAGCATTTTTGTTGGCCAACAAAGACACACTTTGAGTCGTGCGTAGCGCGTACACGCGTGCACTTTTCCATTGTTTTTCATCAATGATGGTGGTCAATGACGTGTCAATTTGCTTTGATTTGCTGTAAAACGTTAATCGGTGACAGGGTACGCTGAATATAAGGCATTTCGTCACTAAGGTGACAAAAGGAATTGTCGTGTGCTTATTAATACTAGCAGAAAACATGCGTATAACGTAACAACGATCTACAACCACGTTGCAAATTTACAATAAATTTGCAATGTTGTGTTTTGCACTCGTGGGGCCCAATTTAATTATATTATGTACTGGAGCATTATTTTTGTGCTCCTATAGTAAATTGCAAGATTGAGCTCAAGCCGCGATATATTACATTTAACGCTTGTTTTCCTGATAAAAGACGTCATCAATTGTAACATGACTTCGACTTAAAGTTGCAGTTTTACCAGATTTGTATACTCAGTATTACAATTGCTTGGTCAAGCTTAAAACCAAATTGATGTATTCAAGCTGACAATGAGTAACATCCCATATTTGAACGTCATGCCGAACACCTTGTTTTTGTTGTGTAACAAAAATTTAAGTCTAGTTGAACTTGAAATAGACTTTAAAAGCTACTTGCCAATATTGTCTGGATGCAAAATAATGTACATGTAATGAAATGCTTCAAGTAAATATTCTTTAAGCACAATAATCTTTTATCATGCTACCACCATTGATCATGTTCCCTGTATCTCATAACAGCAATGAATGCTAATATCCATTGTACAATTAGGAACCAGACTATATTCCCTTCCAGCCTCGGTTTGGTTACATTGATTTGAATGGGAGGAAATCAAGATGGCCGCACCATGATACAGGTCTATAACATGTGAGTTGCTGAACAAGTCATCACCGTTTTCACCAAGAGGCAATTTAGCCCCTGCAGCAAAACTTTCATATTTGGAGAAAACTATTGTTTCGGACAGTGTTTGGCAATGAAACGTTGACATTTTACCAAGCATGAATGTGGAGATCCTCAATCTGCTAAATTATGCTATATTTTGCTATTTTAATCATTAGTTTTATTTATTGTTATTGACTGTTTTATTCCATTCAGGAACATACCCCCATATTAAACCCCGGGGGAGTGTAACAACAATTATATAAATAACATAGAATGATAAGCGGAAGTGTTTATATGGTATTAACGAGAAAACATTAATAAATAATTTTGTACCTACATGTAACGAAACTTCATTTGACCATTAAACTGGTTGTTAATAAATCAGAAAGATACATGTTTAAAAGTTGGGCTACTAAAACTGCCTGCAGTCAAATGCACAGTTTACTAGCCCGGTGGGCTACTTTACAAAAAGCTTTAAAAATAAGGCCTGACCGACAAATAGGTTTGTTTTTTGATCTCCTGTTTGGACCTACAGAGGATTAAACAAGATGGTTTGTTATAATTGTAAAGTTTTTCCACAAATGACACAAAATAGGTTTTTCTTCAAATACTGATGACTGGTTCACAGGCCTGTACGTTTGAAGGCAAAGTATACCTTTGATTGTTGGAGCCGTTTGATTCTTTTAATCATACTAAAATGTACATATTACGGAGCCCCTAAAGGGACAGTTAAAAAAAATTGAAAAGGGTAAACAAATGTGAAAAGGTAAAAAGGGGGCGAAATAACATTTCGAGGGGACGAAATAATTTTTTCGAGGTAACGAAATATTCGAGGTGACGAAATAACATTTCAAGGGAGCGAGAACGAAATAATATGTTATTTCGAAGGAACGAAATATTTATTCGTTCCTTCGAAATAATTTAGCGGCTAACGGCTACGGAGGACTTCATATGCAATCTAAAATCCAAGTCGCCGTACATCTTACAGCCCGTTATTGTGTTTTTTGTTTTGTTTTATTTTGTTTAGTTTGTTTTTGTTGTTTTGATGTTGATGTTGTTGTTGTTGTTGTTGTTGTGGTTGTTGTTGTTGCTGCTGCCGCTGTTGTTTCGTTGTTTTTTCGGGAGGCTAAATAGTTAAATTGAACGCGCACTAATGTCCCTAGTAGAGTGAGAAGAGATGGGTCGATAACGGAATTCTTTATAAGTCTTAAGTTTTCGGCTTACACAAAAAGAACTGTATTACAATTTACTAGGGATAAAGATAAGATGCATTCTTTGCAACAAAAGGACTGCCAATCATTCTGCCGGGCGCTGTATTTCATTCTAATGGGCGCTGTTTTTCTTACTTCGCTCAATTAAGAACATCAGTGAAATACAACCTGATGTAAAAGTATAAGAATTTGAAAAAGATACACTAAAAGAAATTGCTTTAGTTTCCCAGAAATTCTCTTCGTGGAGTTCGCGATATGTACTAAACTTTAGTACATAACCAAATTCACTGTTCGAGCCCTTCGGAAGGGCTCGAACACTGAATTTGGTTTGAATTTTTCTGCAGCTTTATGTAAAAGATACTGCCTTCTGACAATGATAAATTTAACTGCAGAAGGTTTCAATGACAAAATTTGCCAATTAAATGGTTCGTATACGTTTGGTGATGACTCTGAAAATTAATGTCAATAAAAGTGAGACCAGTTGAATTTCTACCAGGAGTAGGGAAGTTTATTTCATAGCCCAGGGGGAGAGACAGAAAAAGCCCGATCACCAGCCCGAATGCGAGATTTGAGAATATGGGGTTTGGGAATTAAAGGGAAGGCATACGTTTGGTAATCACCCTTAAAATTAATGGCAATAAAATCTAACTTAGAAGTACAGCAGCTTTCGAAAGTATAAAGCATTTTAAGAATCATTGCACTTCGAAGTAATGTTGGAAAAGGATATTAGCTTTTATCGCCCTAAAATTTGAATCTGAAAAACGTTACCGTCATATACGTTTCTCACATTGTGTTTTCTTATAGGGAATATTCTTCCTGTGTGGACATATTTGCACAGGTTTTTCGGCGATACCTAACAAACGCCAATACCTTTTTCCTCCATCTATTGCTTTTTGAATTTTACCCGTTAGTGGTAGCTGTTTTTTGCTGGGGTCCTTTGTTGGCAAACCGCAAAGTTCGTTTCCACACGGAAAATACATCTAAGTGTGACAGAAATATGTCGTTAGTACGCCTTTTTGCATGCCGTTGCCTTGTGCATAACATAGTATTTAAAGCCGTACATGTTCCGGGGGTTCCAGGGGTTTCCAATGTCATTGCTGATTCACTATCTCGGTTTCAGGTTGGGCGTTTCCGATTGGCTGCCCTCCCGGGCGGAGGCGAACATGACTCCCATTCCGGAATTGCTCCACATGGGTTAAGAGGTGAGGTACAGCGATTATTATCAATGGCATTTACACCAAATTCACATAAAACCTATATCGTTCAGGGTGGAGGGTTTACTGTCGTTTCAAGGGTTTTCCTGTCACTGAAATTTTTCCAGCATCAGTCCATGATATTCGGGAATTTGTGGCTTGGCTATCCTTGCAACGTTTTGCACCAGATACAATTGCCACATACATTTCCGGGGTGGGTTTTCAGCACAAAGTCAATGGCTTGCCAGATCCTACGCGGGATTTTTTAGTTCACAAGTTATTGGAAGGGTGTCGTAGGGATAATCCTATACAAATTATAGCCGCTTGCCAATTTCTATTCCCATGTTGCTGGAGATTGTGAAAGCTTTACCGTATGTTTGCGTTTCTCACTTTGAGGTTGTACTTTTTAGGGCAGCCATGCTGGGTGCCTTTTGGGGGTTTATGCGAGTAGGGGAATTAACTGCGGATTCCCGATATCATTTACAGGAGTCTTTGTTGCACTCCAGTGATGTTCAAGTTCAAGATATCGGTTCGCCTTTGGTCTCTGTCCTTATTCGTTTGATACGGTCTTAAGATGTGCTCATTTGCCCTGTTGCAGCATTTTGGGCCTTTATTCAGACGAGACCCCAGTTAGAGGGTCCATTTTTTCTGTCATTTTGAAGGGCTTCAGCTGACACGTTTTCAGTTCAATGCCGTTTTGAAGAAATCATTGGCATTTGGTAAGCTGCGACAAATCAGTCATTTTTGCCTAAAGTGTTCCTTATTGTATCGTCCGAGTATAATAACTGCATACAGCAAAGCAGGAAGTTCACTGTGTAATTGTATCGCTTTGTTTATCCGCTTCGTGCCTGGTGTTTTGTGGTACGAAAGAGAGTAGAACAGTTTACATCATTTATATCATTCTCGGGTATGTTAATCTTTTGGAAGTGAGATCAGGCTAGTGACATGGAAAAGGAAATGTTAATGGTGTGGTGCAATAAACACATAATATGGTCGTTGAAAGAAATTGCGCATTTCCAACCTCACTCTTAAACACACCATACAATCCCCATGTGAAAATCTTGACTCAAAGGTAGGGTTCAGATTGGTAAATACTCCAAACATTGATAAACATAACAACTTACACGGTGAGAAGTAAGTACTGCAGCTGTTGATATAGTATAAAAACTATAAACAATTTTGAGAAATGGTTTCCTACGAATTAGTATAGTTTTGATAAATGTTCACCTAAAAACTTTTGACTCTGAGAAACGATTCGTGCGAGAACTTTTTCTCAGGTGTCCGTTCGCGAATGCTGCGGCAATAGACGTGGTTGGCCCCCGCTGTCACCTCGCTAAACTTGGATGGGTTTGATGGGTTTTATGGAAATACCATGACAGTTTGTTGCTGTTTTACCAGCAAGTATACACACTCTAGTCAGCTGAAACTTTCACATGTGACTTTCATCGTATCTTTCTTTTACACTAGGACTCGGAGGGAAGGACAATAGACACCTTCTAATTGTTGTTCGCCACAGTTTTTATTAACCTGTTTCGCCAGATACCGATATTTTTTGGCAAGCTGGCAGATTTAAAACCTTACATAAAACTGTCAAACATTATAAACTTTAAACACTATAACCAATGGACGCTCAGGTCCCAAAAACTTTCAACAGAGTTGGAGTCCCAGGTCCCAAGGACTACCAGGTCTAAAGGACTCCCAGGTCTATGGACTCCCAGTTCCAAGTTTGTATCTTTAATGGACCCCCAGGTCCGAAACCTGGTTTTGTTTTTGGTCATTGCTTTATAATCAATTAAGTAATTTTTTTAATTTTTTGCTTGTTGAGAAACCTCTATTTTGAGTCGCTGTCCTACTTCTTGCATTTCCTCGCGTCTTTACCCTATTCGATCTTTAGATTAATTGAGTTTTTCTGAAGTGAGTTTCCCCAGTGTTTACTTTTATTTCGTTTATTTTGTTTACATGCTACTGTTACTTTTAATAATAATAATAATAATAACTAGTTCTTATAGGCCCTATAGCGCATTTCACAATAACGTCTCAATGCGCTTTACATAAGTGCCCTGGTCATTGGGCCAATAACATTCCTTTAATCTTTCTCAGCTCCCTGATGGGGAGTATACAACCCTGGGCTGCCGTGGCGCTCCGAAGGCTTTTTCAAACACAATTTCAACCTCTACCCTTGCGAAATTTCTTTTCCCAGCGCGGTAAAGGCCATTCTGTGCAGCTGCTAGTTGATATTGTAATGAAGCTTGGCACGTACGGATCCCAGTGAGATATGCAAATATTGGCCTTTACCGCGCTGGGGAAAAAAATGTCGCTTGCAGGTATCCATTTATACCCCTGGGTGAAGAGAAGCAATTATAGCAAGGTGTCTTGCTCAAGGACACAAGCGTCATGACCGGGACTCGAACCCACACCCCAATTACTAAACCACCAGAACTTGAATCCGATGCTCTTAACCACTCGGCCATGGCACGCTACGGCCTTGACACGCTTTTTACTCACTTTTACACCTTTTCTTTTGTATGTTTAGAAGTTAGACCTACAATTTATATTGCGTTTTTTTTTCTTTTACCCTTGATAATGTTTATTATTACTCGCCGTTTTACCCTGCATAAGCCATTGTTTTCTCTCTCAGCTATATTTTGTTTTATATTTCTTTAATTATACTGTAAATATTTACATAAGGTACCATAAGGAAAAAAGTTCTTGTTGTTACTGTTGTTGATATTGTTGATATATTGCAACTGGAGAGATACATGCGTGTTTAAATAAAGGGACACGTTGCCTTCGGATTGGTCTATCGGGCTTTAAAATGCTTCTGTTCTGAAATTAATATGGTTGAAAAGATGTTTGAAAAGTAGAGAATAATGATTTACTCAGATGTCTCTCGAAATTGTGTGGTTTCCTCTTACTTCGTGAACTAACACGGTCTGTAAATTTAAGTTTGGTTCTACAAAATGGCGGACTGTGTTAGTTCAGGAAATGAAAGGAAAACCACACAATTCTGAGGGATTTTTGTTGGAATGAATGAATTCTAATTTTTCTTTTCAACCATATTCATTTCGTCACGATTTAACATGTTTATAGCCCAAAGCGCCCATTCCGAAGACAATGTGTTCCTTTAGTAATAGAAACATTGGTTTGTAATCAAAAGTTGTTCCAGCTGCAGCAATAACATCATATTTACAAAGTCATTATTTAATGGGTGACTGTGGAATTTCAGGTGACTTTCAGGTACTTTCATCTTTTTGTTTGGAGCATGCACGGTGCATACTTCCAGGATCAGGAACAATGGGTTTATCTGTCTGGTTTCACCTAGTGTTCACCATGGACCAACACTCTAATAGACTGGTCCCCTCTCTTTATCCGCGGAAAAAGACAGGCACTGGTCTTTACAGGCCTGATGAGTTCACTGGATACAATGATTTCATTGCTTTATTCACACAATGTATTTGTGAATTGACTGCGAATCTCCGTATGAAATGGATGCGCGGTCAAAGGTACGTCTGGCAGGATCCGGCCAGGCGCTCGCCGCTCAGGGCAGGTATCTGTATGGCGTTATTCACGAGCATCGAAGTGTGACGTCAGATGTTCAGGCTACACTCTAAAGTGTTATTCACAATGAGGTTTGGAAACATGAGGTTTGTCTGAGTAACATTACCACCCAGCCCCCCCCCCCCCCCCCCCCTCGACTTTGTACACAATGGAACGCGGTAGGCTTCCTTTTAAAATGTTCCAATTTTGTATTCCAACTGTACAGTAATGTGTTTTATTGATTGTGCAAAAGTTGTTCAAAAGGATTTGTCTGATCAAGGTAACTCTAGCAGCATCATTTGGCAGCCATGCCTGACTTTCAATAATTATGTACAATCACAACGTCAGGGAGTACTACCCAATGGTCACGTCGTGATCTGCAAAAGCAGGAACTTGTTTGTCTATACAAGTTTTTAGAACTAAACTATGGTTATAAAATATTTCGGGCTTTGCTTGGGTTTACCGCAGCTGTTAAACGGAAACACTATTATTTTGTTAGTTATTAACCAACTGTTGGTAGTCGTCGACATCGGCGGTTGAAAGAGCGCCCTCCTTCGATTCATTCTCTTCCTTTCTGTTCAGGTGATCGTATGGAGACGTGTCATCATCGGCGGCTGTCAAACCGGGGGTCGAGATTATTGCAGCCTCGTATCCGGATTGCTCCTTTTGAGATTTTGGCGCCGCGGTTCGGACCAATGGGGTGTAGGTGTCATCGTCACAGCTTACGGATTGCACCCCTGTCGGTGAGGTTGCATCATGACTTTCCGAAGTGGGTATCTTTGCTTCTTCGTATCCAGATTGCTCCAAAGGGGACTTTTTGGGTGCAGTTTGGATCAGTGGAAAGTAGGAACCGTCGTCGTCTTCATTGGAGAAAACCTCGGTTGGTGACTCGCTCGGTGACGTCACATCGCTTTCATTGGCCGAAGTGTGTGACTCAACCTCGTGTCCACCTTGTTCACTTCGTGACTTCAGATTTCCATTTTGACTTCCCATTTCATTATCCACCTCGTTCCTTTTGACCACAAAGTATGGATGGCCTTTGGCATTGTCCATGTCAAGTTCCTTTGTAGTTGGTATCTTCTTTTGCCCGTCTGAGACGTAGCGGGGGTTCCCCTCTTTGTAACCACCCTCTCCTACGGAATAGTAGGTGTGGTCATCCTGGTTTGAATCTAATTCCTTTGCACCAGGCTTCGCTGGTCGGTGGCCATATGCATACGAATACTCCATGCTACTGCCGGGTACCGTTGGTTCAGGCGGCAGTGTTCTCGTTGAGTCTATTTTAAATAATGAGAAATGTGGCAAAACAAAAATTACTATTTTACTTTATAGGCTGACATGAAAAGTGACAGCATCACGAGTTTCGGTGTGTAGATTTATTATTTGACAAAATCAGTGGTCTTTGCCACTGACTAAAGTTAAATTTGCTTTGTTGACTCCATTGAAAAAATGTTTATTTTGTCTGAGTTTAGATCAATAGTATACTTACTCCTTGCTTCCAACGGAACACTCGGCACTTCAGCAGGATTCCTTTTAAAATCAAAATAAACTAAAATATTAGTAACTTAAAAAGGTGCTATGTCGTCAGACTTTCCTTTAGAACAATTTGGCGGCACGCCCTATATAGGACTGTTTACCTGCTCAATTTAAGTTGCAACTTAAAACACACCTGTTTACTCATTGTTATATACGTTTTATAAGACCTATTTAACAGTATTTATTATTATTGTAGAACTAGCTTCAAACGAGCCCCACTGGAGATGTTTCTGCCGTCTTTAAATCATATTTTAACGATTCGGTTTCTTGAATGGTACGTGGTTAGAATTTTATGTGAACAAATCATTATTATTGTTTGTGAAAACCTTTGTGTAATTGTTTATATTTGTATTCCTCCCTTCTCTATTTGTACAGCTAAGTACACGGTAAGTTATTGTGTAGATACACACTAAGATAAATACATGTATATACAATGTGTAGGGGAGATGGCCTTAGCTTTCGATCCAAACTGGACCTTCGTCAGAGGCATTAACAATTCAAACAAAAACATATCCATTTATAGCAAAAAGGGGAGCAAAGGATAATCGTTGAAAAATGTTCTGAAAAGAACAGGTAAAGAGTGGGAAAAGAAAACATGGATATGGTAAACGAATAAAAACAAAGAACAAGCAACTCAAAGGGATCACCACGAAGGGATACCACAACAGAAAAATAAGTTTCTTACTACGACTAGTGGGGTCTGTTAAAACAGACAGGAGTTGCAGACAGGAAAATCCTGATGACCGGTGATGTATAAAATTTGTTTATTCATGTGGTGGCAGTACGCTTCCATAGTTCAGTATAACATTTTTGAATAGTATAAGTTTATCTAAAGATTTGTGTTAAGTATTTTTGTTTTGTTTGTGATTCACAATATAATTTCCTTCTTGATGTTTTTGAAATACTTTCACTGGCCAAAGTGTCTATTATTTGCAAACGACAAGTTGGAAGACGAAACTCACGATGCTGGCTTCATGAAGGACGGTAGTCTTCCCTGTCTACGAAGGCCGAGCATCACGGCACCGATGATCACCAAAATGAGTAGAAGAGCAAAAAGAGACCCAAGAACAATAGCTGCCACGCTGGTTTGATTATCGCCTGTTGTAGTTGATGTTGTAGGACGAGGGCTCATTGTCATAGACCCCGATGGCTCATCACATCTAAACAGGGGGGAAATGAACAAACTAACTGAAGTACAAAGCAACCAAGTCAAAATGCCTTCAAAGACGAACGTAAACGAACTATTTATAGTGGTGAAAGTGGAGTCTGACCGTTTTGCCCTTTGTTGAACTTCTATAGTTAGACTGGCTGATTTGAAGATTGCTGCGGATAGCATGGTAGTATTACTCTCTATTGAACATTTCTGCTCAGTAATGCTCAATAGTTATAAGATTGAGGAGTGAATCACATTGTTGACTTTTATCATAATTATTCCATGCCACCACAGTGCAGGGATAACATTCTTCAAAATGATCAATTACTGCTGTGTATTTTGCTATTTCAATGGTGCAGTGAATTCCCACAGTTTTTCTTATGTATGAACATTTTCTCAAATAATACTGGTCTGCCGGGCACCTCACTCCCTTTATAGGGTAAGCATACTTGCCCAAAGGCTATCTCAACTCTACCATCTTCCACTCTTTACTCCAACAAGCTTGGACTTGGATAAGATCGGTATACTATGTCCTTTATCCCTATGCCTGGTCTAATTTCAAGCAATTCACAGTATTGAGGGAATGTGTCAACCAAATGTTGCGTGATTCTACAAAAGTGAAATTAGCAATTTTTTCATTGTTGTTATTAATTATTATTTACTTGGCCATTAATGCAAGAAAGCAACATACAGGCAGTCCAAATAAGAAAAATCTATGATCGTGATGCAAACAAATTTGCTGTTGAAAGCGACCTCAAGCGGTCAAAGGTATAGGGCAATTGGGCCCACCGCAATCCGAAATTTTCCCGAAGAGGATATTTGAGGATTTGTGAGAGGTCTCAGATCTATACTCAAGCACACAAAAACGTTTGCTGACCAGATTTGAGTGACTATAAGAAAAAGTGGTGAAGGCTTAATTGATTTTAAACTGCTCCTTACTTACTTTTTGAGGACTTGTTTAACTACGTGCGTCTTCCTCGGGTAACAAAGAATGTTTAACAGTTAGTTTGAAGATACACGTGCCGTGTTCTAAGCCGACAGTCCTCCAAAAAATTAATGTGAACAATTGAACGGTGCATACATCAAAATGTCATGCTATTTCCCAACAGCGCTGGTGGCCCTTAGTCATTTCAACCAAGTTCGAATCTTTTTTCAGATAGTTACACCCATCAGCCCCACACTGCCGACGTCCCCAACGCAATTCATATCTGACTTTAGCAAGAACATTTCCACCCAGTCCATATTCATGAAACCCTACGTGACACCATAACAAAAATCACACCGTGACAGTATCACAGACTTTTTGAGTGACAGTTTGAAATTAGCGTGTAATACATTTTGTTTTTTTAGAACACAATCACTTTTAAATCGCCTAAACCATTAAATATAGACCCTTGTGGCTAAATAAAATTATGTATAGCCAAAATCATATTTTGTAATTAGACCATATTTGTCTCTATTTAGTTCATACAAAATGGCTCATTGATGGTAATTAAATTAGGTCCAAGGCTAAGCAATTGCTGTACAATTCCTAGGGGGGAAACAAGGAGAGCTGGTCCTTGGTCATGTTGGTGGATTTTGTTTTCAATGAAAACAAAACGCGGCAGTTGGCATGCTATTTGGCTAAGTCCACCATGGCATCACGCAAGGTTAAGATGCGGTAGTTTAAGTTCAAAATTTTACCTGGTATATGGTGATTTACCCCCATCTCGACAGATGCAGAAAGATGGTTCTGAAGAATCGGCGGTCACGCATATCATTATGTTGTTCCCATTCCGGCAAACGTTGGCTGTGGCAATACTATTTTGACCACAAATCTCAAACTGATTGCAGTCGGAAGGTTTATCTAAAAGGTACAGGAAAAAAAAAAAAAAAATAAAATAAAACACACACACTATAAACTAAGGTAAAAACAAAACAAAAATGAAAAAGCGTTCGAGGTTACAACATAATATTTCGAGGGAGCAAAATATTATTTCAAGGGACTGGCATAACATAGGCCTATCGTGGAAACAAAATTATTATTATTATTATTTTTTTCCTTTTCAATAATTGTTTACCTCTCCCCCTCAGGAGGCTCCGTACATCATGACCGGAATATCATCATTATTATGTATGTTTTTATTTTCATTATGTGCCCATACCATATTTGCAGGTTACTTGTTAACTCTGCATCTAGTCACCACCTAACTATCTCTTAAGAACTTTGGAAAATTCGGAAGGAGAGGGGCACTATGGGCGCAATTTCAGCAAGGAAATTGTTTGTTTTTAATTGATAGCAATGTCAATTGTATGCAATTGTGTGGAAAGAGTTGCTTTCTGAAAATGCGTCTTGCGCACATTTCATGTTTCAGCATGTCAGAGGTCCCCATCTTGCATCTCCGACGCTTGATATAATTGGTAATCTTTGGTGTAACACGCAGACCTACCTTGCGCGTTGCTCCTGTTGCACTTAAATGAGTAGTTGGTTCTACAAATCTGCGTACTCAATGCGTTTAACCGGCTTCCACATCTTGTAGTATAATCGTTGCACGTTGTCTTTCTAAATAGACAATAACGTTAATTTGAATAATGTGTAACAATTGGATACAATCACCACTCATTTGTATTCATGAGTTTACCATAACTTCGCTGATACATTTTCTAAAGAGGTATATGTCTGAATAATACACAGGATTCATAAAATAAAATACCTGGGGCAATTTATCCATTTTGATTGGTCGAGGGAGATCACATAGCCATGTTTACGTGCGGAATAAACACAATTAAACGTGATTAAAACTGACTTATGACCTTAACACTGCTCTGCTATTCGTTTGTTATTTAATTTAATTTGTATATATTGTTTTTATTGTTCTACAAATTATATAAAAATTTAATTGTCACATTTGTTCTATTCATGATATTGTTCACGTCATTTCGCAATTAAAATAAAAACGTGTTTTAGATTTGTCGGGTTATGTTTCACCCGTACACATGATGCTTCATTTCCAAGTTCTCTTATTTTCAAAATTGCCTGTCGTGTCTGCTCTTTCTCCGGGTCAAACTTTGCGTGAATTGCTTCGTCTTTATTTATTATTATTATTTATTTCTTCTTTACCCTGGGGAGACCTCTCAGTGAAACACTGTTTTTCAGAGGTGCCCAGCAGCTACAAACAAACATCAAAGTTAAAATTAAATTACTAAATGATTGAGAACATTATTAAAATATAAAAACAGCCAAATTTAAATAAAGGCCACGGAGAAACGACAACAACATAGAATCGTTACCACAAGAACATGTACAATAAAAACAAAGATTAAAAATCTGGGTCAGCCAGGAAAAGCACCACATGCCCCATCTATTAAAGTTTCAAACTTGTGTACTGTGTCTTAAAACTTGCTACAGTACGTGGCAAGGGATTCTTAAGTGTAAGGGGGAGTTGGTTGAATAAATTGACCCCACGAGCAGCAATTTTACGTTTACCTGAATTGGATTTTGGCAGTGGGGGAACTAGATTACCTTGTGAGACCGATCTGGTGTTGTATGAGTGGGCAGTGGCGGCATAATTAAAAATGTTGCATAGTTGGGGAGGCAGTTTGTAAGTAAGACTCTTATAGACTAAAACGGTTAAATGAAAATTTCTCCTTGCACTTAACGACTCCCACCCAAGAGTAGATGCAATAATGTGTATGGGAGATCTCCGGGGGAGGAAAAGTATAGCTCTACCAGCACTGTTTTGGATTTTATCAAGTTTTGTAAGAAAAACTTTGGCTGAGTTGCCCCAAACAGCATCACAATAATCAAAGTGCGGGAGAATCAGAGTTGTGTACAACAAGTTTAAAGTATGTTGAGGAAGAACACTTCTTACCCTCCGGAGAACCCCCACTCGTTTATTAACAGTCTTAGTAAGTTTCTCAATGTGCACACTCCAAGATAAAGATTGATCTAGCCAGACACCTAAATATTTAAAATGATCAACATTGTCAATGGTATTGTCACCGATCTTCACATGTAAATTTTCCTCAATACGGCGAAGTTTAGCTTGAGTTCCAAATAACATACTTTTAGTTTTGCTTGTATTAAGAGTTAAACAATTAGTCTGCAGCCATTTGGAAACCTCAATCATATCTGTGTTGAGGGCTCTGTTAATAAGATCAGTAGATTTAGCACGAGTAAAAATAGCTGTGTCATCTGCATAAAAATACATTTTAGAGTCTACCGGAAGAATATTGGCAAAATCATTTATGTACAATGTAAAAAGAAGTGGCCCAAGTGCTGAACCCTGAGGCACACCGGAAGTCACTACAGTATAGAGGAGGAATAGTTGTCACCAATTTTGTTCACCTGTTTGCGACCATTTAAATAAGATGAAAACCAAATGAGCTCTAGACCCTGCACTCCAATATTTTTTAATTTGATGAGAAGACGTTCATGGTGAACAGTGTCAAATGCCTTCTTAAGATCCAGAAAGACTGCCCCCGTGAGGTACCCTGAGTTCATGTTTTCCAGGAGGTAATCAGAAACATTAAGTAGGCAAGTTTGAGTGGAGTGCATAGGTCTAAAGCCAGACTGATTCTCTGTTAAAATTTTGTTTTTCTCCATGTAGCTTAACAGCTGTTTATGGATGAGTTTCTCAAAAATTTTCATGCAGGTTGGAATTACAGAAATAGGCCTATAATTATTGATGTTTAGCTTATCGCCTTCTTTAAAAATGGGTGATATTCGACTAAGTTTCCAGGCTGATGGCACAGAGCCAGTGAAAAGGCTCAAGTTCATGATGTGAGCTAGCGGTGCCGCAAGTTGTCTGTATCCCACCTTCAACAGCCGGGGGCCAAAACCATCAAGTCCAGTCATACTTGACATAATTATAGGGACCTTCAGGACGAGAATCTGACTGAAACCTTGAGGCCGTACTGTTGGTCACGTGTACCACTCGATGAAAAAAATACTTATAGTGAATGATCAGTGATAAAATTGACAATATGGGTGTTGCCATAATTTTGAGGGGTTAAAATAACACAAATGTAATTGCTTTTGCAGAAACTGATGTTATTTTAACACTCTATGGCGTAAATGTTGATTTTGTTCGTATCTATTATATGCGACAACACCCTTGGTGTCAATTTGTTGCACTTTTTGCATTGAGCTGATGCCACAATGCTGTTTCTGATTAATAAGAAACTCCATATTCACCAGGAAGATGTCTGCTGAGTCAGTTCGAGTTTATTTTCAGCCACAATGATATTAAAATAAATACAACAAATATTCAGATTGTCCCTTTTCTGGTAGAAAAACCTGTCAAATGCAACCAATTCTTTCTATGACAAAAAAGAAATATCTCATTGAGTCGATGTCTTAATCAGAAAATCAGCCTCTCTTTAGGGTAAACATTACAAATAATTCACTCAGCCTTTAGCGGTCTTACCCCGAGATGCAGAAATGGTCCCGCATCTGTTGAATATACTCATCAGGCAATGGCTGTGGAAGCATAGTCTGCTGTGCTGTACAAATACCAAGTCGTGCATGAGTATAGAACATCACCACGATGAACACTTTCAAACTTAGTGCGACTGTCCTCAGTCCAAGTCCCGTTTGTGCCGTCCACGCCATGGTCATAACACCTCGTAATGACGTCCTTACATTAAAAATTACTATATTGTACAGTAAATTGTGCTTTCGAAGAACAACTTATCAGCATCCTGGTGCATCCACCTCCAAAGTCTAAGCCAAACCAAGCCAACGTCTAATACTAGCTGCACACAGCATAGCAGGAAGTTCAGTGTGTTGTTATTTTGTTTACTGCGAATTCCCAATTTTAGTTTCGCTTTAGTAGGTCCGCTTCATGCTAGGCTAGGTGTTTTGTGGTACGACAAAGAGTAGAAAGATTTACATCATAATTATCGGGTAAGTTAATCTTTTGGAAGTGAGATCAGGCTAGTTACATGGAAAAGGGAAATGTTAATGGTGTGGTGGAAAAAACACATAACATGGTCGTTGAAATAAAGTGCTCATTTCCAACCTCACCTTTAAACACACCATACAATCCACATGTGAACATCTAAACTTAAGGGTATAGACCATGTTACCTTTGTTTACAGACATGGTGACCTTGTACATTCTGATGTATTTTCGACGGGCAAGATACTACACAGTACAGGCCATATGGGAACTTTCACATAAATTCATTAGTCACAAAAGCAACTGCTGTACAGCTTTTGAGATGTCCCCCCTTTCTTCGTATCAAAAGTTGAGAAAAATCAGACAGGGCAATCTTCATAAAAATCTATAAGATTTATTGTTTTCATCCATTGAGCTGCGTACAAACTGTGCCTGCAGAAAGTCCATGCTCTGTGGCTCTTGTGTAAACATGTGATGTCACAGGTCACATGGTCTATATGGTCACAGATTGATAAATAGTCCAAATGTTTTCACCTTAAAAACTTTTGAATCTGAGAAACGCTCATTGCATGAATTGTTTCTCCGGTTTCTGAGTGTTGGTTTCCGTTCGCGAATGCTTCGGCAATAGACGTGGTTGGTACCCGCTGTCACCTCTCTAAACGTGAATTGGTTTGATGTTCTTGTGAAAATACTAATGTTAAAATGTTAATATGGTGGTGCAATAACACATAATATATGGTCGTTGAAAGAAATGGCGCATTTCCAAGCTCACCTTAAACACACCAAACAATCCACATGTGAACATCTACACATAGGGTTATGGCTGTTAGCGAGTGTTGTAAGTTGTTGGTTTGTTTGTTTGTTAGTTGTTTGGTTTTCCACGTCCGTAGGTACGAGAACAACAGCTTTTGCTTCACCTTAGGCCTAAATGTTGTTCTGTTTTGTGATTATTCTATCCAACTTCCGTGTAAATGTGTATTGTCATTACTACTTCTCTGGTTTGCCCTTTGTTTATTCGTTTTCATGTATCTTAAATTTAACTATGTATGCAAAGTGCCAGTATACTCTAGTTGTGGTTTCAGCACAGTATAGGAAGATGATGATTGAGGTGATTTACTATTGGCAACATTAAAATGAATGTATAATCTAATACGTTTTAGCAAAATTATCGTAAAAGAAGGGTTAATGGTTTATCAGGGAGTTTGTACACAATTCGTATATTCATTATACAACGCTTATCTCGATAGCAGCACTTCTAGCGGGTTATTCAAGATATAATTAGTGACAATTTTATACGAAAACAATATTAGACGGATAGATACTGGTATAATTTCAATCAGTTAGTTTTCAGATTGAGAATATTGTTTCCCGGACAATTATCAAATACTGAAATTGATCCTGACATTTATGAACAATAATGATCAAAACTAACATAAAGAATTGTTTTTTCTTCAAAACATTCGTTTTATGAACTTGAAGTGAAGCTGTATGTCAATTAATCATGTTGTGGGGACTAATGGTTTGCTAAAAGGAAGGTTTCAGACTTAAAATCCATCGCATCGTTTGTTTGTATGTGTGTTCTCATTTTCACCAGAAACTTAATATCTCAGTTCACAAAAACACAAATTTGATTGTCCAAAGTGACTTCTCGCCTTTCGGCTTCCGTGTAAAGTAAGCAGATTTTACTTTAATATCCCAAAAAGAAAAGGAAGTCATCATTTCGGTTCATAAACAAATTGACTCCGGTATTGTACTCCTGCTTCGCCTCTATTGTAAAAGTATAATAAGTGAGCTTTGAAAGTAGGCCTACCTTTTGTATAACTTGTTCATGAACACTATCGATGTCATTGGGTATTGCAGAGAGGGTATTTCCCAGCCAATCCCGCTTTCTATAACAAGTCACTTAGGGATGCACCCCACTAAATAAACTCCCATAGTATACAGTGCAAAAAAAGGGTAAATATTCAACAATACTAACAAAAATACTTAGAATCCTCTCAGCTGTTTACAGTCCAAGATAAATTTATCCATTTACTCATGAACGTTTATCCTATGCTCAATTTGACATAATTTATGGAGTCTCAAAGACCTTCGGGTTATTCACCCTGCAAATAAAATAATTATCTCTACACCGGGTAAAATTTTCCAAACGTCCGAGCAGCAATTTTGAAAAAGGTTCCCTACACCTCTCGGCAAAAACGGATAACCTTTTAAAGGGCATATAACATCTAAAATACCTCAAGTTGGAGGTTAGCCCCCATGTATTAATGAGGCCGATGCTCTCTTTTCTCCGTGTTTAGTCGGATGCACCCTTAGACTTGGTTCCAAGCCTGTGATCTTTGGAGTTTGTCTACGTATAGCGCCCTCACGTGACAGACTTGGGACTACTGTTTGTCAGTTTGTATACACACTCTATGAGGAATTAGTAAAACAAAATGGACGGAACAATCATTATGATTGATCAGATTCGCAAAAGTCTTCGGTTTTTATTTGTTTTCAAATTTAACAGCCACATTGAATATTTTACAGGAAATGTAGACCTATCAGTAAAAGCCCAATCCTGTTATCGACCTGCTGAACTAACAATCAGACTGGATGAACAATGACATAATATGATCATCGTTTCAGGTCAATATTAACTACAAACACAATATTAATTATCCAATATTTGGAAAATTTATGTAATAATTGTACTCAATTTTATTTTGGTAATCACAAGTCTACCGATACTTATGTTTTGTTGTTGCACGTTTTATAAATTGCTTTGCAGAGTATAAGTAATTTTCCATTTTATGAAACTCTTTTGCCAATAACAATTTTGTTAAAATTTTTTCTAAAAAAATACAAAATCCACGGTAAAAAATATTCGGTGTTGGCAAATTTATGCCTGTAATTATTTTGCTAAATGCTAACATTGCCAATCTTTTCTGTTCCCATAACTATAGATTATTTAAATAATATGTTTGTAATGTACATTACTCTGATGTGTAATTATAAGCACTGTACACGCAGGGCTACGAGCCATATTTAAAAATCCATACGAGTACTTTTTGGGTGGGATTAGTACCCACGACCCCCGCATTCTAGAGCAATTGTTTGACCAGCTCGTGTACTGTGTTAATTTGCCAGTAAACATTCTCTTGGTTTGCTAATAGCATACACATTTGCCAGTATGCTTCATATAAAGAACTATACAATTGTGAAATAGCCCTTTGCACTTTATTACTTATTTTGCAGTTAATCTCTGTGTAATTTTCGTTTTTCCTTTTTTGTTATAAAGAGCGCCACCTTGTGACACCTGATCTGATCTGACCCTGGAGTACACCAAAATGCTCAGCAGTTATAACAATAAGCCTCACAGCCTTTTGAAATCAGAATACAAGTACTTGCTGACAACCAAACTTCTTTCAGCTTTTCGTTTTTTGGCAAGTAAAGCCGTAAGCTGTAACTATCCTCAAACACTTCAGGGGAAACTCTCGGCCCGTTCACATTCCAAGAGTTGTTCAATCTTCTGAATGCAATTATCAACATTTTCCTTGGTACCGTCTGTACCTTGAGGCTTCATTAGAAATAAAAAGTGTTGCTTTAATGCAAAAAGAACTAAATTGGTCACTTCAACGGGTCCCACTGGTCGAGATCATTGGTTTGCTGCAGCTGACTTAAACATTGGCATCTCGGCCATTTTAACTGGTCCCAATGGTCGAGATCAATGGTTTGCTGCAGTTAGCTTAACCATTGGAATCTCATATCCATCGTCAGAGGTTATATTTCTAACCTTATGTTGGTTCAATTGAAAAGAGATGTTAACATCCTCTCGAGGAACATCCCCTATCACTGAGGACACGCCTTGACTTTCAGCGGTTTCAGAAGCTTCGTTCTCTGTATTTTGTTCAACAGTTGGGATCCAACCAAAGTAGGTATTTTTGATGCTGTCGGTGGTTTCTTTATTTTCGTACCCGTTTATAACATCGTGGGAGCTCCCCTCTTCTTCATGTACGGAAGCGTAAGCTTGATTTTCCACACGTGGATTCGTCGTTGGTAGATAAGGTATGTATGCGTAGTCAACATTGCCGTCTGGTGTCGGTGTTTCGGGCAACTGCCGTCTGTTGATGCCTATATAAAACATAATAGGGGGGCCTATTCCGTATGAACAAAAACGACAAATAGTTTTCACAGCAGGTATGTTTTCTTCTACAACTTCCGTTTCAAACCTTGTCACAATTTGTTAAATAATTGAGATTACCAGCATCAATCGTACTCCACATATTCAGAACGTTTCAACTTTGAATAATTGCACATCGCAACCGACTTTTTAAAAACTTGCTTTACTTCAAAAACTAAACATTAATATTACATTATGTGGGTCCGGTATCCTACGGTATCCTACGGTATACTTACTAAACTTTGCTCCAAACTTGACACGTGACTGTTGAGAAGGTTTTCTGTATCATAGAAATACAGAATGATGGTATTAAAGGGACAGAATGCGTTTGGTAATCACTCTTAAAAATTACTGGCAATAAAAACCTATTGGTTAGAACAGCAGCTTTCGAAAGTATAAGACATTTTGAGAACAAATTCACTTCGTAGTTTTGTAGTTATGTAAACATATATCAGTTTGTATGGCCCAGAATTCGAATCTGAGAAACGTTGCTGTCAGAAACACTTCTCAGATTGTGTATTCCTATTAGGGATTATTCTTCCAGCTTGGACATATTTGCTCCGGATTTTCGGCGACATCTCAAAAACGCGACCACCTTTTGTAATGAAATTTTCACAGGTTAGTTTTATTGTAAATACAAAATTTTTATATAGGATTAAAACAATCGAACGGTTTCAAAAGCTAAATGGGACTTTGCCTTTAACTTTAACCAAAATTAATGAGGCATCCAAGTGTACCCGACAAAAAGTCAACAATATTAAAACTTGTCAATAAGTCAGAAAAAATCGAAATAAACTATACATCAATTGTCCATCAACCTGAAGAAAGTTCCTTGTGTAAAAATTTGAGAACTTTTTGTTGTGAGATACTTACTAAACTTTGCCCTTTTGTCAAGCGCTAAATCTAAAAAGGGTAGCCATTTTTATTTTCAAGAGCAGTTATTTTTAATTTCAAGAACATCTTATTTTTCAGGAGCAGTTATTTTATTGTTCAAGCACAGTTCTCCGAAACAACAATAACTTCCCTCCGAAATAACAATAACTTCTCTCCAAAATAAAATAGCGATGACACTAACTAGCTTTTTAATAAGCCTTTCTGCTCTTCTTTTTCTTTTTTTTCTTTTCCTCTTTTTTCCTAAATATTTTTATTTCTTAGGTTTTTTTTTAGACGAGAAATGAATTTGATGAGAGTTAAAACTTACGTGGTATTATTCATGATGGACGGTAGACTTCCTTGTCTTCGGAGGCCGAGCATCACAACACCGACGATTACTATTAAGAGTAGTAGAAGAGCAAACAGAGACCCAAGAACAATAGCTGCTACATTGGTTTCATTGTCGTCTTGTGCTGTTGTTCCTTTGGGGTCTTGTTCTGCAGTGGCTAGCGCTGTAGCGTCTTGAGATGTTGTGGCCTGTGCTGTAGTGACCTTTGCTGTGGTGGCTTGTGCTGTAGTGGCCCGTGCTGTAGTGGTGGCTTGTGCTGTAGTGGCTTGTGCTATAGTGCCCTGTGCTGTAGTGGCTAGTGCCGTGGTGCTTTGTACTGTAGTGTGTTGTGCTAAAGTAACAGATGGTGTAGTGTCTTCTACTGTATGAATCCTTATAGGGTCACCTATAAACTGCGATGGCTCACATCTCAAGGAAATGCAACAACACAAATTGTATTAACTGAGGTACACGTCTAAATTCTTCATACCAATAATAATCAAATAATAAACCACCAATAATAATCATTACAAAACGTTACACAAAATGGAGTCTGTCCATTTTGCCTTTGAAGTCCCTTCTGACTGAATGTTAGTCAAACAAGATGGCAGCGGTACAGTATAACAGTCCATTGAAAAGAATTTGCTCAGTAATGCTCGATATAAAACTTCAGTACAAAACCACATGTTGTTGGTCAGATTCTGCGAATTTTTCAACACTGCTGCGTATAATTATTGCTAACTCGCTTTCAATGTATTTTCAAATGCGCATTGAATTCCCATAATTCCCACTGAATGTGCATTGCAGCCATAAGCATTATAATAGCCCTAATAAGCTAAATTGAAGAATTAATGGTTTGTTTCAAGGGCCGGTTGTACTCCCACATGTAAGGCGCGTCATACAAAGTGTTTGAAATTGTGTTTACCAGCGCTACTGTCTTTCCTCTAAGTCGCCGTATGTTTGACCGTGTGAGGGCGTGTATCAACCAAATTTTGTGATGGAAAACAAGTAAAACGAACTTTTTCCTTGTTTACCCCTTTTATTTTATTATTATTATTTTTCATTGGCCTTTGATACAAGAATACAACAAACAGGTAGTCAAAGTAAAGATAAAACTGTGAATGTGATGCCAGGAAATTCGCCACTGAAGCGCCCTCAGGCGGTCACAACATATGATCAATATTGGTCATTCGAACCATTCAAAAGTCTAATCTTCATCATGGCCAATAGTAACACCTGACTCCAGCAACTTATTTCCACCCGAGCCAGTTTCATTTAAAGATGTGGAAGTTTGAGAACAAATTTTACCTGATGTACGGTGTACCCGGCATATATTGGCAGATGCAGAATGCTGGAGACGACGAGGCGTATACACACGTGCTTGTGCTGTTCTCTTGCCTACTCCGGCAAACGTTGGCATTGCTGTAGCTACAAATCCTATCCTGGTTTGCGTAGCATCGGGAGGGTGAATCTACGAACAGAGTTAACAATGCATTAAACATGTCCAAAATGAACAATGAAATATGTTTATATGATGTCGTCCATCAAAACAAGTTTTGCATTGGATAACAGCTTCTGTATCTATTCGTTCATTCACACATTTTACGCGTGGTTTGGTAATAATTACTTGATAATTAACGTGTGTAGTGGGGCGGCTTAGCTCTAACAACAGGTCGATTGTGCACTTTCCCTTAAAAGCATGAAACTTGGCACATGGTTAGAGTAACACAATACAAACATTTTTAGTCCAGGGGCCACTTGAAATTGCACCACGTATGGCGGCCATCTTGGATTACAAGATGGCCGCCACATATTTTTGAAACAATTTTGTCACCAATGGATTCCTACACCCCTAAAATGTAGGTATAGGCATTTCAACTGTTTCGATATCTGTACTAGTTCAGGAGATATGTAACGAAATAGGTCCGCAATGGCGGCCATTTTGAAATCCAAGATGGCCGCCATACGGGGTGCAATTTCCGGTGGCCCCTGGACTAAAAATGTTTGTATTGTGTTACTCTAACCATGTGCTAAGTTTCATGCTTTTAAGGGAAAGTGCACAATTAATCAGCTAAGCCGCCCCACTAGTGAACAGTTTTGGAAGGGCACATTTTTATGCAAAAAGCCTTATTCTGGAATAACATTTAATAATGTCATGTTAATTATGCGTATATTTTACTAATCAATAAAACAATCAGATTATTAATCAATCTATCAACTGATGTCAGATCAAATACCCAATAAATTTATTCAATCGATTAATCACAAAATCGGACAAGGCTTCACGAGTCCATAGTAGTCTTTTTAAAATATATAATTTACGGGAACCGCTGCAGCAGCTCTCATCATATCCATACTTTCAAGCGAAGCTGATTTCAGTTCAAGATTTTCACATCCTGACCAAATCACAATGAACTCACTCCGCGGCAGTGTAGTTATTTACGAGAAGTCCACCTGATCCACACAGCGAAAGTAGTAGTCCCGGCCGATTTCCTACCTCCTACCTCCGGTTGTAGTTAATATTAAAGCAGGACAGTTCTTTTCAGAACTGAGAAGTCTCCAGAATTCCGAATATTCTACTCCGCAGCAGTGAATAAAAGGCAACACAACTTCTCAAAGAACAAAATCTACCTAGCAAGTACATATACACATGGTGTTACCGCAAACCAAATATATATTGATACCTCACCATGCAATGTCTCAAATCCCATATACAAATCATAATGATTGATTTTTTTTAATATTTATATACACATTTTTTGTTCATTTATTTATTGAGTGAATTAGTTTTTTTCCTTCGAAATGTCATTCATTTTTTTTTTTTTTCAAAGAACCGTCAAAATCAAACCATTCAGAGTTGAAACCAAAATAGATCTGAGAGTGAAACAAATATTCAACACATTATGAAGAGGATTTATTGAATGCTATGTGTTCACCCTGGGATTACATACATACCTGGAATGATCCAGCAATTATCATGACAGATATCAGAAATACAGATCTGCGGACACAGCTGATTTGGGGACCGTTGATTTGGTCCACAGTTTAGCTGGGGTTGACTTGCACAGCTTTGAATTCTAAAGAAGAAACAATTAATTGTTTTTGTGGTTCAAAACATCACTCGGTACCGTCAAAGTTAATTTTATTTTCCGTCTGTTGTGGTTTTGTTTTATCCAGGGTCATCCAAGTGTTTTGCAAACTTGGGGTTTGAACCCCGATGTGTATTACTCCAAAGATAGTTTGGCCAAATTATTTCATCCCTTACATTGTTGGGATGCGATTTTGTTTTCCTTCACCAAGCAGAATGCGCGAGGTTTTGCGCCGTCTACTGTCACTCTTTCTTGTTTTATGGAGGAACAAGAATTGACGGCTACGCCTAGGTTCACATCACAACGGCAACGTTGTTGAAGCATATGCTACCCCTAGCATCTGCCGAACTGCAGTCGGCCTTCCACAAACACCCAAAATCCCCCAATGCACCCATCCCACTCGGGCACAAAGTATCCAAATAAATCCGTGTTTTGATAAAAACGAAGTCTCTTCATTTGAAGAATTATAACAACGAAGTACTTAAAAAGGCAATACAGTCTTACCCTGCGGTACAGAAATGCTCAATCATTTGATCACGATTCATTTTCAATGCCTCTGGCAGTGAATGAATACGCTGTGCTGTACACGAGCCAACTCGTCCATAGGCATAAAACAGCACAACGATGAACGCTTTCAAACTTGTTGCAACTTTCCCCGCTCTAGGTCCCGCTTGTGCCGTCCCAACCGCGGTGATACTCCTCGCCATTTATTTGTTTTATAACCCGTGAAACTGTCAGCTGAAAATTACTTTTTAGTACACTAAAATGTTTCGCCTACAAATAGACTAAGCAGCATTCTGGTGCATCCGGCTGTCAGTATCAAGTGTTTAAAGAACCCTCTGTTTAACAGTTTGCAAGAACATAGCGATGTTTGTGGATATATCGCAGAAAGGGTGTCCAATTTTCGCTTTCCATATTTATACCATGTTACTCGGTATCACTTTGCGTACCAGTATAGTTTTTATGTTCGTTAGGTAGGATTTGTTTTAATACATATTTTAAAGGCCCCGTGCTCTTTATTTTGGCAACACATAATGGTCGGTAGCATCAAAGGGCAAGACTAATATAACATGCTGACAATGTCAAAAGAAAACTATTAAAAAGACAAGTAGAAATGTGAACCGGCCAGATAGTAAATTAATCCCAATATCACTCTGATCAAAATATAGGTCAACCCAATTGTTTGAGGTACATTTTATCACAAGATCGCAAACTTCAAAATATGTCTTTAAAGGGTTTCTTTTTGTTTAATCGCCTTAAGTACTTCCGGTAGATATGTGGGTTATATAAGATTCCGGTATTATAACCATTTTTAATACTACAATTTGGTTTTTACCCTACAACGATGTGTGTTAACATCTAAATGAACATCTGTTTTTTTGTTTTTTTTTTACATCTATTAAATTTTTTTAATATTATTGTTATTTAATTGTTTTTTTATAGATAAAGTACGATCATGCTATAGCTCATGCATAGGCCGTTTGTCCTGTACGTGGTCAAAAAGTGAAAGCTGAGCAATAAAAACAACTTGTCATCGAAGAAAATACACAAGGTCACAATACAGGAAGGTAGTTACAGGTGGTTTGACATTCTGTTATAATGCAATTAATAAACAGCTTACTATTTCAGGAATAATTCTGAAAAAAACTATGACAGCTGGGTAATATAATCTTATGTTTGTATGACGAGTAAAGTGTATAAATAGATCAAGTGGAGAAGCGCTAGAGGATGCGGATTATAGAAAAGTATATAGTAGCCTACAGTTCACTATGTCAGATATTTTGATCCAGCTGGATTTTTGTGCCAAAATGGATTTTATTGACTAACTTTGTCAATTTTGGGGTGCTGAATTCAAAAAAGTTAGGTACCATTTTTTTCAATGGCATCTTCAGCCGCCATTTTGAATTTCAAAATGGCCGCCATTTTAATTATATTTTGGCCAATATCTCAACTTATGAGCAATGTAGAAGAGTTAAAATGGTGGCAATACCCATGTTTATGATACCAGGGATTCCATTAAAACCATTGCCTTAATTGTATCTAATTTGGTTTGGCCGCCATCTTGAATTTCAAAATGGCCGCCATATTTAATACACTTTTGCGTATATCTCAACTTGTGAGCAACGTAGAAAAGTAAAAATAGTGGCAATACCCATGTTTGTTACACCGAAGATTCCATTAAAACCATTTGTTTACTTGTAGCTAATTTATTTCGGCTGCCATCTACAATTAAAAATGGCCGCCATGTTCAATACACTTGTTGTTATTATATCTCAGCATGTGGGTATCATAAAAGCCTAAAAATTGTGGTAAGGTCTCTGTTTACATAAATTGCAGCCTATCCATCAAAAAACCTCATTGTTACCTTGGATTATCAGCTCAGACATCCAGATTGTCTCAGAAAGGGCTATTTCAGATCAATATTGGGGAATCTAAAGGTCTTAGGATGGTGCGGGTGGTGAGGAGGATTGAGACACTCCTCATCCAGGAAATGTCCCTTATGATCAGCATCTCAAACAGCCTCTCCTAATTCAAACCCCTACTGCCCGGCTTCATGTGCCGATCCCTGTTCGAACTAAGGGCAAAGGTGTGCAGGCGAGTTTCTCTCGCCTTAAAACCAGATTGCTCCAGGCAGGTGGAGTTCGTTAACCATGGGAGGTAGTCCACCTAAGAGACAGTAACTCTGATTTCAAACTCGGGTTGGTGGGGCTCGCAGCCTCGGATGGCAGCCCACCTAGAAGAAGGAAAACTCTGATTTCAAACCCCAATTTGGTTCAAAGAAAGAGCAGTTCTGCTTTCGCAATGTCTACCGTCGCCTTTTGAGGCATATACTACAGCTGAGCATCCTATTAGGCATCTGCTCCTGCGGCCATGTAGTAGAACTGGTTAGGCGTGACTCGTGTCTAAGGACATCTCATACCATCTGGTGGGGTGAAACGATGGGCGAAAAAGGGTTAACACCCCAACGGTCGAGTCGGCCTGGGGTACGGCGCCCCCAGGTTAGTACAGCATTGTAAAGCAAGATTACATACACCATTATATAAAATCCTATACAGCTTCCAGCAGCGGGAGTCCGCAGGAGATCAGCAGGTGACCAAAATCCTGGCCCTTCAGGGCATTATGACGAAAGGTCCTTAAACCCCGCGGGGAGGGATCCGTCTGACTACAGAGTCAAGGCCACTGCGCCCCTTCTTAAAGGCAAGAAGTTGGTAATATTGTCAATGTTCAACGCTTTCACCATCAGAGAAGAGTCAAGGTGTGAGGAACTGGCGGGACAAAGTCGGAACTGCGGAATTGACATTCTGAGGATCCAGGAACATCGTCATGTCCATGAATTCGAGGAGGTCAGGTTCAAAGAGGTGGAGGGGGTAAGTTTCATTACTTCATCTGCCCGGACAGAGCCAACTACCAAGTCCGTTAAGGGAGGCACCCGAGGGTGAGGGAGGAGTGGGATTGCTGTTGAGTCGGAGCACGAGAAGTGCTCTGCGTAGTGTCAACTCTGTCAGCCCACGTATTCTTGTTGTCGAGTTTGATGGTAACCCTATCGCCACTGTTATAGTGGTCTACTCACCAAACAATAGCAGCGATGGGGCTGAAGTTGAGCAGCTTTACAGGGACCTCCGAGTAATGATTGGACAGGTACCACTTCACAACTAAAGGCCGTAGGAAGAAGACCAAAGCAAGTCAAATCAGCTGTCCTATACACCTGAAGAACGGGTAAAGACTTAGTTTAAGCACTTCAAGAACCTGCTTGGCGACCCCCCAACAGTCACCGAGAAGGATGAAAACATATGATGTCCTAATATATATCTAAATAGATGATGGACCCTTCAAAAGGGAGGAGCTCAGGAAGGTAAGGACATCTCGCAAGCTAGGGAAGAGTGTCAGTCCGGATGGCATACCTCCAGAGGTGCTCACAAACTGCAAGCTCGATGACAAAATTTTGCAACACAGCACTAATGATGAATGACAAACCTGCCCAATGGTTCATCCAAGTCCCCAAATCCGGCAACCTGAGGGAGACCGACAACTACCGTGGGATGAGCCTCACATGTACCCTAGCCAAGATCTATAACCCCCTGATTCTCAACCGTATAAGGACGGCCACAGATCCCAAGCTGAGGTTCAATCAGAATGGCTTCAGGGAGAAGAGGTCTACGGTTACACAGATCCTGGCCCTGCGAAGAATCATAGAGGAGGTCAAGAGGAGCAGGCAACCTGCTTTACTTTCATTGACTTCAAGAAGGCCTTCGACTCCATCCATCAAGGCAAAATGATCAAGATCTTGAAGGCATATGGAGTCCCCCTCGACTTCTCAAAGCATTGAGGCTACTTACACCAGCACCATCGCCAAAGTTGTCACCCCTCGCTGGAGTCCTTCAAGTGAACACACTGGGACCTTTCATGTTCATCATCAATCTCGATTACGCTCTGAGACAGGCACTCAAGGAACATGAGGATCTGGGCTTCACCATCACACCAAGGAAGACCAGAAGACTTGGTGCAGTCACCCTATCTGGTCTTGACTTTGCTGATGACTTCAAAAGCTGCTGAGCAGAATGTAGTCAAAACGTGAGAAAGTGGGGCTGCACCTGAACGCCAAGAAAACAGAGTACATCGTGTTTAACAACGGTGACCATGATGCCCTGATGACCAACGGTGGTGCATCCCTCAAGCTCAATGATGACTTCAAATACCTCGGTACTTACTGTAAAATACATCAAAGTACACAAGGCCCTGGCATGGAAAGCTCTTCATGACATGAAGAAAATCTGGGGGTCAAACCTGTCAAAGATGCTCAAGGTGAGATACTTTAAAGCGGCAATCGAGAAGATTCTTCTCTATGGTTGTGAGACATGGAACCTCACAGCAGCACAGACCAAGTCACTCAATGGGTGCTACACCTGGATGCTAAGGATGGCAATGGCTATGAGCTGGAAGGCCCATAATGACGAATGCCGAGTTCTATGACAACCTGCCAAAGGTCTCGGAAAATATCAAGTCAATACGTTTAAGCCTTGCTGGGCACTGCATCAGGCATCCGGAGATGGGAGTTGTTCAAATCCAAAAATTGCCAGCAACTCTTGGTGCACTGAAACCACACATTCAGTCCAGCAACTCTTGGTGCACTGAAACCACACATTCAGAGAGCGAATTTTATATCACAAGTAGCTGCAGCCGCAAATACCCCTGCTTACTGACGATGGATGGGAGAAAATATCAGATGGGACAATTTCTGCCAGGAAATGTTTTGAACTACCTACATTCCAGGCAGTTGCTGATCTTGCCAAAAGTGGATGTCGCGGCAAATGTACCATATAATTGAACTTGCTATGTACATCACTTTGTAAATGTAGTGACTATAGTAACAAAACATATTGCGATGTGACAAGTCACGAAGACGATATTTGACTAGGTTCCGGGTAACTAGAAGCCAAGTAGGCCCAATATTGATCTGGAATGGCCCTTTCTGAGATAATCTGGATGTACTGAACTGGTAACAATGAGATTTTTGATGGATAGGCTGCAATTTATGTAAACACGGGCCTTACCACAGTTTTTAGGCTTCTATGTTACCCACATATACACAAGTGTATTGAACATGGCGGCCAGTTTTAATTCTAGATGGCGGCTGAACTAAATTAGCTACAGGTAAACAAATGGTTTCAATGGAATCCTTGGTGTCACAGACAGAGTTGTTGACACCATTTTTACTTTTCTACGTCGCTCACAAGTTGAGATATACGCAAAAGTGTATTAAATATGGCGACCACAGCTCCGTCAGTTATTTTGAAAACGTGTGATCTCTCCGTATAGGACTTGAAGCAGTTGGACGTAGCCTAAGCCGGAGCTGAAGCAGATATACCGCGGTTTCGTAAAGGGCTTTATAATACACACTGTCGTGTTTTCTGCAATCACAACAATGCTTTCTTGTAATGGTTTACAATGATCAGACTGGGTGGAAAATATGTGACGGTTTGTGGGTATGTGTGTTATATTAAAGTTCGTTTTAGTTTTGTAACAATTCGCTGTTCTGATGGACCTAGACTTTAGGTTTCCTCTATAGACACTGGCGTAACCCGGGGGGCGGGGGCATGGGGTGGAACCCCCCCCCCCCCCCCCCCACACCCCCATGAGATCGGACAAATGCAAACAATAATGGAATGATACATTTAATATTTAAACAATACTTGTGTACTACTAACATTTTACACAACTTTTTACCCTTTGTTTTTATTGTTTAGTGTTATTCTTTCTTTAAACCCTTGATAATGTTTATCAATACGTGCCGTTTTACCCTGCGTAAGGGATTGTTTTCTCTCTTAATAATATTTTTGTATTTCTTTAATATACTGTACTTTTTTACATAAGGTACCATAAGGAAAACATTTCTTATTGTTGCTGTTGTTGTTGTTGCTGTTGTTGCTGTTGTTGTTGTTGTTGTTGTTGTTGTTGTTGTTGTTGTTGTTGTTGCTATTGCTATTGTTCTTGCTGTTGTTGATGTTGTTGCTGTTGTTGCTGTTGCTTTGTTTTGTTTTTCGTCGTCGTCGTTGTTGTTGTTGTTGTTGTTGTTGTTGTTGTTGTTGTTGTTGTTGTTGTTGTTGTTGTTGTTGTTCTTTTTCGTTTTGGTTTTGGTTTTGGTTTTGGTTTTGGTTTTGTTTGTTTGTTTTTTTAACTGAGAAGGCATACGCTGTTACAATATGAGAGAAGCTATGACAAATGTCAAAAGGGGCTATCATCAATTTGATCGTTCCACAATAAAAATAGTTACAAACTAACTATAATTTAAAGAGCACGTTACACAAACTACAATACACTTAAGCAAGTTTACATTCGGTTTTAAAAATGAAAACACAACCAACTGGAGAGACACATGCGGGACACGTTGCCTTTGGATTGGTCTCTTGGGCTATAAAATGCTTCTGTTCTAAAATTATTATGGTTGAAAAGATGTTTGAAAAGTAGAGAATAGTAATTCACTCAGATATCGCTCGAAATTATGTGGTTTTCCGTTTACTTCGTGAACTAACACGGCCTGTAAATTTGTGGAGTCCAAAATTTGGTTCTACAAAATGGCGGACTGTGTTAATTCACGAAAAAAGTGAAAGGAAAACCACACAATTCTGAGGGATGTTTGGTGGAATTATTAAGTTCTACTTTTAAAGCATCTTTTCAATCATATTCATTTCGTCACAAACGCATCTATAGCCCAAAGCGCCCATTCCGAAGACAATGTGTTCCTTTAATCACAAACATTGGTTTGTAATCAAACGTTGAGTCAGCTGCAGCATTGACGTCATATTTACAAAACTACAAAGTCATTATATAATTGGTGATTGTGGAATTCCAGGTACTTTCATCTATTTGTTTGGAGCATGCACGGTGCACACTTCCAGGATCAGTAACAATGGGTTTACCTGTCTGCTTCCACCTAGTGTTCCCAAAAGAGTACACCACGGACCAACACTCTAATAGACTGGTCCCCTCTCTTTATCCACGGATAAAGACAGGCACTGGTCTTACAGGTCTGATGAGTTCGTTGGATACAATGATTTCATTGGATAAACGTGCAGTGACGTAAGCTTTCCATATCTGTGTTATGATTGGTCCGAGGTGACGTAGTTTGTCAGCTTGCACCATTGGTCGTCAGCATGCAGCGCTGTTTTGTTCACACAATGTATTTGTGAATTGACTGCGAATCTCCGTATGAAATAAACAATCAAACTATTCCAAAAACCAAAGATATGCTTTGTATTTAACCTGAGTTTTTAGAGTCCGGTAATTTGGGGTCGGAGTTTCAAAACTTTTTTACAGCGACATTACGTCAGGGGAACCTATGTCTATAGTTAGACATAGGATTTATAATGATCCAAACACCCATCACACGAGTTTGTGGAATCTAAAGGTTTATATTATTTTATAAAACTTAATATCAGAGCCAATCATCTGTAGAAGAAAACAATTATTTCTTGAATACTACGATGTGCTGGACAATGTATTTTATCTTTGCAAAATTGACTCATGTATTCTTCGAAAAAGGCCTATATAATCTATTTGTATCGTTTTGTATAATAAACTTAGTTGAATTGAATTGAAAAATAGAACCCACAGGGATGTGTACAAAAAGGCACCCTACACAAAACACCGAAACGGAATTTCCCCAAAACACGATCACCTATTCGGATGTTTGTTCAATGGTTCGTTGCATGGTTCGTATGAAAACTGGAGGATATGAATGTACTCCGCCAAAAACCAATTGAGATCCTTAAAGGCAGTGTATACTTTGGGTAATTGTTAAAAGACAAGTATACCCACTTGGTGTATTCCATTAAATGCATAACATAACAAACCTGTGAGAATTTGGGCTCAACTGGTCATCGAAGTTGCAACAAAATAATGAAAGGAAAAAACACCCGTGTTGCATATAATTGTGTGCTTTCAGATCTCGAGAAAGGCTTCGTGCTTGAAGCCATTTTCACATTCAAATTTTGGGGTGACTTATCAAGAGGTTGTCATTTCTAACGATATTTTATTCATCAACATCTCTCCAGTGCTCTTTACCAAGTAAGTTTGTATGGTCATATAATTATTTGAGTTATACCAAAGGTAGAAACTCTCTTTAAAGGGAATGTATACGTTTGGTAATCACTCGTAAAACTAGAAGCCTACAGCAGCTTTCGATGGTAAAAAGTACATATGTCACATTGGTAATTGTCAATGACCAGTATCCACACTTGATGGGACCCAAAATACATGAAATAACAAACCTGTACAAGTTTAAGCTCAATCAAAACTATTGCATTTCAAGCAAAAATATTTTATAGGGCGCCTCCCACCATGACCAACTTTATACCATTGTATGTTTTGTGCAAAACTGTCAACATTTATATTTTTACTCATGTTATTATGCACACCCTTATAACGGGTTGACAAACGTGTGTACGTGGTGGGGTCGGGCTATGGGCAACACCTACACCTTTGGCTATTCTAGACCATGAAATACTTCCACATTTCTGAACATTTTGAGAACGTTAGGTTCTTACATAGAATATGCCCGAGACTCAAACAGTCTATTAAGGCGGGGATATTAAAACAGTTTAATTGTTTGTTGTTCGGTCGTCCATTTTTTACAAGACAATTTCCCAATTCCCGAAAAAATGGGATTGCTCAACTTCACTTCTCAGGCTCCGTACATTTCGCTCGTTAATTTTCCAGTTAGATCGTTTAGATGTCCTTGTACACATGCTGTGAACCTGTTAAAACGGTATTTCATTATTTTGAAAACATGCATTTAACATTTCTTCTTAATAACGAGACATAACCAAGAAATACAACTAATTTATAGGTCAAGGGTCAGGTGTATGCACAACCAGCCGTCACTCCCGCCACTGTGAGTCGCAGGATCACAAACAAATTGGCCTCAGTGTTTATCTCGATGATTATTATTGTGGTGATACAGGGTTCCATAGTGATAGCTAAAAGCAAGGCAATTCATCCAGTTGTGACATACACAAACCAGATAGGATAATTTGCTGCTATACATCGGCTAACGAATCGTGTGAAATATTTAGTTAACAGTTAATTCAAACGAAGGTCATATTATCATGTGCTCAAGAACTCCGCAGTCTTTTTTGGGGTATTAGCCAAAGTTAAGACCAAAGTTAATGGGATATTTTAAGAACCAAGATTCAAAACATACTGAGGGCGAAAAGTCCCTTTAACTTCAGAAAAAAGTTCATCAAATTGACCCCAGAATTATTAACAAAGGTACTAAGTGTTGTCGTTCTTCTACTGTTTGGGGAGTTCAATCTATGTTTACAACTCCTTTTGTTAGCAAAGTGGATGATCACTAAAGATGACATGAGTTAGTGCAGAAAAAAATATTGTTTTTCTGAACCTATTTCCGCTTTCCATAAATTATTACCACCGAGGCCTTTTTACTTTGTATCAGGATAGCTAGTTCTGTCTGAGGAGGGATTTCTAAGAGTAAACAAAAGAGTATGCTAGTCTTGACTGGCGATGTTCGTTTTGTTAACGTAGTCGCCTATAATTATCACAACACCAATTACCGGAGAAGGAATATTTGTATACAAATTAGCTTTTTTGTTTGTTTGTTTGTTTGTTTGTTGGGGTGTTGGTTTGTTTGTTTGTTTGTTTGTTCTTTCTGTTTTTTGTTTTTTAGGGGGGGGGGTGGTATTTTTGACCATGATTTTGAGTATTCAAGACATAAACAGCATAAAGTGAACAATGTTGAGCAGACTGTGACCTATAGACTGTTCCCATGTCTCCCTTTATATGTTAATGGTGGACATTTCCTCGAACGATAAGCGCCAATCGTGATCAATGGCGACGAATCGAGTGCACTCCCAAAATGGTAGACCTCGGGCAGACGTATAGCCACGTGTGACATCAGCGCAGGGGTGATTTATGGTAGACTTGAAGGAACATCCAACATAAATATTTACTTGCAAATATACGTAATAAATATATATTTTACGTACAAATTCACGATTGTTGTCTTAATTTACGTAAATATTTGCGAGTATTTTAAGCGCTGCGAATATTCCGTAAATATTGACGTAAATATTTTCGATTTGTGCCCCAACACGCAAAAGGTGGCGCAAGTTAACAACTTCCAATATTTTTAGTTTATATACAGAAAGAAGCAATTAATGTAAGGCTGCTGTAAAATAACAGTTGATTATAACATATAACAACATTTTTACAACCATTTTTTTAAAGCTCCGACATAGACATACAGATTATTTCCAATGTGATGATTCATGGTATAGAACAGCAGCGTACAAAACAGAAAGCAGGAAATGTGAAACAAAATACTTCAATCAACAATCAACAGTACTTGGAAATTATACGACACAATCAGATAATGGGGCCATGTCCGGTGTCGAGTGAAAGTTTATAACAGTTATCCGCGTTAGGAAAACCTAACAACTATAAATGAAAATTAGGTGAGTTCCATACAGTCCTAAATTCACATACAAATATTGTACATGTTGGTTTAATGACTTCAAATAACAATACTGGTATTCTTGAAACAGACATACCATTTGGTCAAAATATTTGAATGTTGGTTCATGTTGGCTCAGTGGTTTCTTTCCCTGCCTGTCTGTAGACCCCGGTTCTGAATACCACCTCAGACCTGGAACATTGCATGTGGATTTTGGGGTTTAAGTCCCTTCTTGGATTGCGCTGGGTTTCCCCATTGGGGTTTGCTCCCACATTTAAAACTGATTATTCTTCTCGTTTCCCAATCACCATCCTGTTATTGGCGTGTGCGCTGTTGGGTGTGGAATGAAATACAAAACCCATGTTGCCTATAACCATATTGGGTGGATGATTTTTGAAGATTATGTTTGGAAGTGTCTCATAACCTGAAAGTAGGACATAATGGAGAGATTGACTAGTTATCAATTGTATATCATGTTGTCAATGTCTGATAATAAAACTAATTTCATTCCGTAGTCTTAAAGACACATGTGGAAAGAAGATGATGAAGAAATTTTCCGTTTGAGGTGTGGAAGGAAAACCCCAACATACCTATGAAGAAACAAATGTAAAATCAGGCGGGGACGTAATACCCCAATCCACATGAGAGGCTTCGGTCCGATGTGGGATTCGAACCGGGGGACAACAGAGATGAAAGGCAGGGTTTGATACCACTATTGCCGTCTTGAAACCCATGGTCGGTTATTACTATCACTAAAGACCCTTCTCAGATGACGTCATTATTTTGTTATGCATGCGTTGTAACTCCAGCATGGCAGATCTCCCGCATGACACAGTGGTTTTTCTTGAAACATGAACAACTATTTTTTTTTTTCAAATTTATCACCCTGTTTTTTGAGGAATTACAGTTCGTATGTATAAAATGACATAAGTTTAAACAGTAAAAATCACACATCCTAATATTTAACAAAGTTTCTGCGAAGGCATATAAACAATTAATCGTTTGAGAAAACAAATATTGTTTTTAAATTACTTTTATAAGTAACCTTTCGAACTGTATAAAATAAAATATGGACCGAAGTTTTGATGATACTGCAAAAATGTAGTGAAATCTTCGACTAATATCCTAAAATAATACTTTTAAAAAAATATAGGCTATCGTCACACATTTTCAAAATAAGCCATTATCGGCCTGGATGAAATGCCAAAACTATGTAATAGATTGATACAGTAACCATTTGTTGTGGTTAGAAATTCACGGTAAATTAGCGAAAATGAGATTTTTCATGACGCTGTTTTTCACGAAAAACGTCGATTACGCGCGGAAAAATAGCGCCCTCTGCTGACTATAAATAGTCAATGCGATGCAGGTATATTTTGACTCTCGTTGAGTATACTGTGCCACTCGTTACCCCGAAGCGGTAGCTCTCCCCAGAATAGAAACCGAACGGGTAGCCGAAGCATTATTTGAAATTTTCTCGCGTATGGGCGTACCTCACGAAATCCTATCTGACATGGGAAGCCAGTTTACGGCAGAATTGATGAAAGAAGTGGGTAGGCTTATGTCTTTAAAGCAACTGCACACAACACCATACCATCCCATTTGTAATGGATTAGTAGAGAAATTCAATGGTACACTAAAGCGCATGCTGCGTAGAATGTGCAATGAACGTCCTCGCGACTGGGATCGATATATTCCGGCACTACTTTTCGCGTATCGTGAAGTACCACAGGAAAGTTTAGGATACTCACCGTTCCAACTTATTTATGGTCATGCAGTTCGGGGCCCATTAACCATTCTTAAAGAATTATGGACAGGTAATGCACCAGAAGAGGTCAAAACCACTTACCAATATGTTGTCGACCTACAAGAACGCCTTGAAACAACATGCAAACTCGCACGAGAAGAACTTGCCAAATCAAGCACTCGCTATAAGAAATACTATGACACCAGAACGAAAGATAGAACTTTTCAAGTAGGCGACCAAGCTTTAGTCCTCCTACCCACTGATAACAACAAGTTTCTTATGCAGTGGAAAGGTCCATTTTATGTAGTAAGAAAAGTAGCGCAAAACGACTACTGTCTAGAAATGAAGGATAAGCAGCGAACGTTCCATGCAAACTTGCTAAAGAAATACAAAGCACGGTCAATACTCAAAGTCAAGAAGAGCCAGAAATAATACATGCTGCAGCAAGCCTTAAGCACCTTACATCTAGTGTCATTGATGATGACAACGAAGAAGGATTGATGGAGGTCAAGTTGTTTCCCATTGAACAAACGGAGATGTACACAGATGTAAAAGTATGTGAACACACACTGTTATTCTCCTGTGTAAAAAAACGCTGTGTAACTTTTTGTTTAAGCAACCATGTGTAATTGTTAAACAAGGTTGTGTGATCATATCCGAATTGTGTAAATTCTATGTTGTGTAAATGTTGTTTGATGTTATAAAACCGATATTTGCCGCGTAAACTGAATTTGCACAACTGTTGTGTAAACTTTGAAGCACGTGATAAGAAAGTAACCAATCACGCGCGTCACACACTCAGTCGTCGAACAAAAATACTGGAAAAATGGCGGACGTGCAGGAGTTGCTGGAGCAGTGGATGATTCGAGGATTTGGTTCAAGTATTTGACGGTACATGTACGTACAATGTTTCAATTGTTTATATGAAAAGTACGAAGGCGTATTGTAGTATAAACTGTGTGTGATTTTATCACTTGGCTTTTGGTAAATTAGCCCCAAATTACAAGAAAGCATTATCGGGAAGCTTTGCGTCGACGGCCTCCTGCACACAGTGCACATAAGATAAAGTTCAACATGTTCAATGAGGAATATTCTACGTTGATTCTGAAGGCTCGAAGATGTTCGATAATTTATCCGTGTAAGGTTAATGATTGAGCCAAAATTAACACCCAAAACAAGGTTTAATTGGAAGAGCATTCCTTCAGAATTTGTAATTATTTGTGTTTGAAGTGACTCATTAAAGTATGCCCGTTTGTTCAATAGAAATTGCAATCATGTCGTGGCTCTCAGCATGCACACGATGCACAAGGGGTTGCTGTGTGCGTTCATGGCGGCCATTGTACATGTATACTATTGGTAATTGTATTACATGTATGATGTATGTACTTTACTTGCGCGGTCTACAATCATGAACACAGCCGGCCAAACGTTTTTTGGAAAACGTTGCAGCCTAATCTAATGTGTACTATTACTGTATTTTTTACAACCCAAAGGTACTCAACTTCTTAAGATCAAATGGAAAGAGCAGCTAGATGTAGGGAGACTGGCATAGACAACTTGACAGAATGTGAGGAATACCCAAGAATACAGTCGTTTGACCAGTTCCGGATCACTTTTTGAATTCACGATGTTTTTGTTGCATTCTCTTTAACATTTTAAACAAACAAAAGTCGATCAGTTTACCTACACATGTCATAACATTCACCAAGTATCCATTGGCAAAAAATAAGTAATACTTTTGAAGTGGCTTCGAGAAATTGACCAGTTCCGGATCGGTTGAATCTATTCCGAATCAGTAGCGCGCCCTCTATTGCAAACCAATACTCCCAATCCCATTCATAAAACTGAAAATACATGCAATGTTATCGACGGCTGTTGGATGAATTACATGTAGTTTTACATTCCTTGAAATATAAAAATGCACGCTTCCAGTGCAACTTAAATGACAAACTTTCTACAACAGCCGTATGATTTTAACTAACCGAGTGCGCCCCCATTTAACATACCAACATATTGAGTGATCCGGAACTGGGCAAAGGTACGATGCCTCCCAATTTTTTAATTTAATAGTTGCTTATACACATGAGTGCACTAAATATGGCCATTTTGACAAGCAAACTCAAGGGACTCTTGCATTATTATTTCCATCAACATATCTGCTCTGCATGTGTGTATTTTAAGCTGTCTTATTTTTCTCTCACTATCCTGCAGTTGATTGACATACATAATTTGTTCATTTGAATTCTTTTTATCTTTTCAGAGGGGTGTCAAGAGCTTGCTTTCAGTATCCTACCATTACTTTTTGTATGGAGGAGCAAGGGAATGAAAAGGCGATGCACCCCTGGAGAATCCCTGCGATCATTTATAGATATGAAACCTGTAAGCTATTATTTTAATTTTCGATAATTTGTTTAATATGTCCTTTTAATGAGTGGTTTTTATTGTCAGACATTGTAAAACGAGGCTAATTCTTCATTCAGCTGGGGGGTTAAAAAAAGTAAATTTGTCAAAATCAAAACACTTGGCGTTTGTGACCCTTTTTCAGAAAACTAGAAACCATGTTTTCAGGGCTTCCGTTTTAACTATATAGGGATAACGCTTCAAGGGTTTCAGTTTCCAATACTCCTGAAAGTGCTAACTGATCTCTTTATACTTACAAATCTTGTTACTTTAATTTGATGGATGACAATCTACAATGATAAAGGAATCCTCGGGGCAATAGGCCTCGGTGGCTAAATAAACCAAATACCCTTATCTTTAGAGCACACTGGAACATACATAATTCTTAAAAACAAACATGGTTTGGGATCCAATGGACCCCTTACATGATTTAAAGGGTGTGTACAACATTGGTAAGATTGAAAATATAAGTGCTCACAGATTTGCACAAAACTTACATGGTATAAAGATGGTCATGGTGGAAAACATCCCCTAAAATAGTTTTGCTTCAAATGTCATAGTTTTTAGGAAATGAGTAAAACAATAGTCTTTATCCTACAGGATAAATTCCGATGTTTGAAAAAAAGTTAAAACATATAAGGTTTTTTTCCACTGTTTTCTCATGACTCTGAAGACGGTTTGAGCTTAAACTTTCACAGGTTTGTTATTTCATGTATATGTTAGGTCACATCAAGTGTGGATACTGGTCTTTGACAATTACCAATGTTGTACACACCCTTTAAGTGCCATCTTAGCTATTCAATTTCGTGTCAAGTGTGCTGTTCTTCTGTTTAAATTGTACCGATATTTTGTTTTTTTTATGAGGAAGGTACCGACATCCACCACTATATGGCTAGCATTCCGGCAAGGGAACGCCCACAGCCGTTCATACTTCTTCTTGTTGGAAGTAGATACAGCCCAGTCTTCATGGTAGTAGAGAGAAAGGCTGTATTGTGTTCGTCAGTGCTTCAAGCTGTGGACGTCTGCATAAATTAATCTATGTGCTAGATGTGGACTACCAGCCACAGTGCAGTGCAGTGTGGCACATGCTTGTGTGGCACAAGAAGAAAGAATTATTTTTTTCATTGGAAAACAACACTGGTTGTGTTACATGTTGTGTTGTAAATGTTTACACTATTTCAGATTGCATTCATAAATTTTGTGACTTACTGACCCGGTGTATGGGCGGCCATAAGGCCATTAGGGCAAAAAAGACAAAAATTGAAAATACAAAACATACAAAATTAAAACCCCGAAACAAAAATGTAATGACACAACAATTATAATAATAATGAAGTACATAGTTACAAACAAAAACTTTTTTCAAAGTTTAAGCCTTTATAAAGCAAAATAAAAACAAGCCACAAATAAAAGATTAAAATAGTTCCTGACAAAATTCACAGTGTAATATTTAAATGTATTTAGAAGATAAATATAAATTATATAAAAGTAACTCATAAATAAACAAGTATTTCACAATACAAAAAACCCAATAATGCTGTGTTTATAAATTATTTTCAGATAGGTTATATACACAGCATTATTGGTTTTTCTGTATTGTGAAATGCTTGTTTACTTCTGAGTTACTTTTATTTATATTTATCTTCTAAACACATTTACTTATTATGATGTACAATCGCAAATTTGGATCTTTTACTTTTGGTTTGTTTTTACTTTAGTTTAAACTTTGCAAATTGTATTTTGTTTGTACCATGTACTTCTTTTTGTGCATACCCTGTTGTTATTGGATTTTAATTTTAGTTTTTGTGTAAATTGGTTTATTGAGTATGATTTAGTGTTTGTTTTTGTTGTTGTTGTTTTTGTTTTGTTTTTTGGGGGTTTTTTTTGGGGGGAGGGTGTTTTAGCTTTTGTTTTGTATTTTGTAACTGTTGCCCCAACGGCCGCGCATACCAGCGCGCATTACTTTTGGAATTCTCATTTTTCCATATAAAAACAAAAAGGTATAACCAAAATGTTTTAAATTGCACAAAGCGCACATCACTAAACAAAATTTTTAAATAAAAATGCATATTGTCAATCATTTTTGTTATAGTTGTTGTTAATTGTTTGCTTTAATAAAAATGAATTGTGATGTAAAATGTTATTTGGTGTAGGCCTAGTTGTGGCTAATAAAATTCACAAAAATATTTAATTTAAAACCAAGGTTTCTGAATTGTATATTTATTATGTGTCTACTTCATTTTAAAATGGCCATTCCACAACTAAAAAGTAAAACACAACTATTGTGTAAAACATTAAGCAATAGCTGTGTAAACGATTTCCACAACTAATTGTGTAAATTAATCTTACACATTATTGTGTAGAAATACTACACAACTGTTGTTTACACACTACACAACTTGGGTTGTGTAAACTGTTTACACAACAGTTGCTAGGTTCATATAGTAAACAGGGGTTGTGTAAAATCTTACACAACTTGTTGAAGATTTTACACAACCGAAATAACAGTGCAGAACAGAGCAGCAGAAACAGCAAATTGATACAATGCTAAAAGGTTATTGTGATGTCCTTACTGATGTTCCAGGTCACACTGAACTCATGCAGCACAGTGTAGAGCTAACCACAAAAGATGCGATTTACTCAAAGGCATACCCAGTCCCGTTTGCAACCCAAGAAACGGTCAAGAAAGAAATAAGCTCTATGCTAAAACTTGGTGTGATTGAACGCTCAGAATCTAAGTATGCGTCACCAATAGTACTGGTCAAAAAGAAGGACGGCTCAGTTAGATTTTGCGTTGACTTCCGGAAGTTGAATAGAGTCACGATTTTCGACCCAGAACCAATTCCGCATGCCGATCATCTCATGGCACAAGTCTCTTCTGCAAAATTCTTCACTAAATTAAATTTAACGAAAGGGTATTGGCAGATACCCATCGCCGACTCGGATAAAGATAAAACTGCGTTTATAACATCAGAAGGATCATATCAATTCACAGTTTTACCGTTCGGTATGGTCAACGCGCCAGCCACTTTTACACGCATGATGCGTAACCTTCTTGATAAGCAACTTAATGTTATAAGCTACAATGATGACATTCTGATTTATACGGACACCTGGCAACAACACATGCGTACAGTAGAACACGTTTTAGAACGTCTGCGCAACGCACAACTTACGGCTAAACCTTCGAAGTGCCTGATTGCTTACGATTCCTTAGAATTTCTAGGTCACGTGGTAGGAAACGGTGTACTAAAACCTCAACCGGAGAAAATCACAAAGATCATGGACGTGTCACGCCCGCGCACTAAGAAAGAAGTGAGATCTTTCATGGGGCTAGTAAATTACTATCGGAAGTTCATACCCAACTTCGCCGCCATTGCTGTACCGATTACTAATTTAACATGCATTTAGCACACTCAAAGAGCGACTCTCTGCCTCACCCATACTGCGCTTGCCTGACCATGAAAAGGGGTATATCCTCAGAACTGATGCCTCTGATGTTGGCCTTGGGGCGGTTCTCATGCAACAAGAGTGTGACACTTTGTTTCCATTTGCTATGCATGCCGAAAATTGCTACCAAGAGAACGAGCTTACGCAGTTATTGAGCGTGAATGCCTAGCTTTAGTAATGGGCAATAGCGAAATTCCACATGTACCTTTATGGGAAAGAGTTTTTGTTAGAAACGGATCACCATCCGTTAGCCTATTTAACCACAGCAAAGGTAAACAATAGTAGAGTAATGAGATGGGCACTAAGTCTCCAACAGTACAGGTTCACTATTAAGGCAATAAAGGGTAGTGATAACCTGGGAGCAGATTTTTTGAGTAGATGTCCAGTAGATCCCATGTAAGGAAATAATATCAGTTTGGTGTTGTAATAATAAGCAATGAAGATATCGCCAATAATTATGTGTGTATAAGAGATGAAGATATCCATAAGAGTATTGGAGAGTAATTCTCTAAGATGGGAGACATGTCACAGAGTTATGTGAATTTGTTAAGAATTACTCAGTTTCCTAAGTTTCTTCATGTAAATAATTTATTATCAACGAGTAACAAGAATTTAAAGGGTGATGGCCAAAGCGCCTCACATGACGTGGCAATTCCTTTGATTGTATACAAGTTTTGTTAAGGTATAAGGTTATCAAACTTTCTAGAGATTTAAAGGTTCTGATTGGTCAATATGGAGTCGTACCGATAGTTCTTTTGTGTTTGAGATTTGGAATGTGGGATAGTCACGAGATCTAGTCGCGGGAAGTTTTAGGCTAATTTTGCGGAGTAAATTTGTAGGTGTGTCAGTGTTCGTCTGAGATTCCCGAGGAGAGGACCATGTGTCAGCCTCGACGATTTTGATACTTGAGTTATTGAGAACTCAATGAAACTTAACAGCATGAAGAGTTATTGGGAACTCTTAAGTCTTTTAGACACAGTTTTTCGCTGCTAAGATTTGAGACATTTGTGGGCGTCTGACAAACAAAATAAATTGCTTATGTGACCTGCCAGACAGAAAAACCAGGATCGTCAGAACGACCTGTAAGTAGTTATTTAATTGTACTTTATTTCATTCAAGAAGATTGTTATTATAAGATTAAGAATGAGTTTTGCTTTATCTAATTGTGGAGCCACTTTTCACTAGAGTTTTGATTTATTGTTTGCCTCACAGAAGTTGCTTGCGAGATGAGAAATTTAAACAACATATAATCTATATGAAATTGTGACTTGCGGTAATATCATGGGAAGTGTACTTTCAAACAGGCATGAAGTATAGCCTATAATTATGAATCTGCTATGAGCTATTTTACTTTAAGTAGTTTAAATGCATGTTTGGGTTTATTTAATAATTCCAGGGTTTTCCCCGTACGGGTTATACACACCACTGAAGTTGTGCTATGTTGGAGGGTGGACGTGCGGCGGTGCACAGCAAGACCCATAAAGGGGCTATCAACTCCGCAGACGGGGACTGGTGTAAAGAGTGATTAGGAAGAGAGAGAGAGAGAGAGAGAGAGACAAGGACTACCGTAAACCGGAATCCCCGAATTTTAAGTTACTCCTAGAGCACACGTTACCTTATTGTTTGTGAACATTTAAACTCATGTAATTGTAAATAAATTTGTACATTCTTGTAAATATAAACTGGCCTCGTCTTTGCAATCTGATTCTGTGTATAACAATTACCGAAGGTCATGGCCGCCGAGGTCGGGAAACGACTCGGGGTGAAGACACGGAATCTTTGGTGGACAGAATCTCCTGCCTCACCGGCGAAGTAAATTCTGCAATCAACAACCTAAAAGCTGTACTGATTGTGTCACCTTTATGATCTCGCCTGATCTGGAGAAACAGTCTGAAAACAACATTAAAGATTCTTATTGGGCCAACTTTAAAGAAAAAAAATATATTATGATACGCATTGTTACATTTTCATGCAAGCCTACGGACGTGTGTTGAAATCGTGTCACGAACATATCTCATTGAACGAATTGAGTCTACCAATAGCTTAAGGAACAAAGTGTGTAACAGTTGAAAGGAAATGTTAACTGTTGTCATTATTCTTGGATTAAATCGTACTACAAGATGTTTCACTGAGCGACTTTCTACATCTCATGTAGTCTTGCTCAAGGCGGTCGAAGTTTTCACTCCGAAAAAGACGCCGTAAAACCAACCCGTAGCTGTACACTAGCACTGTGCGTAAGATATGACTGTGTATCACAACGCGCACGACGCCCGTACTACTACTGTGCGCGGGTCATCCGCAGTCGTATTACTGTCCGCATGCGGAGGCTGTCAGGCCGACCGCCTTGTAGGGTCTGTAACTTCCGGGTTTAATGTGTTTCTTTATATTTATCTGTTACGATCCAAAAATCTCCAAACGAATATAAATCACTCAAAAAGCCTGAATTTTCTCAGATGCAACAAATAAATCAAACAAGGTGACACTGATGTAAAGAACACAGAATCAAAGTGATTTAATGATGAAACTATCAACCACTTCAAATACCGATTGGGTTTAACAAACGTACAATGATTATGTTAAATAGGTGTACAGTTAAACAGTTCTTATACAAAAACAAGAATGAGTCCATCAGGATGAGATACAGGCGGGGACTGCAGCAACAGAAGTTACGGCGAGGATCAAACACTGGCACTAAAACGATCAACTCCAGGGGCGAAAACAGTTCTTTGCCGATGTGACTATGAGCTATCACAAGGTGAACTCACTCAGACAAATAACCAGAAGAAGACGAAGCAACAACGGGTACACAATCTGACACCCGCCACAAAATATGGGGAAGAAGACCCCAAAATACCGAACTGTAGATTTTGTTCGAAAGTGGTCTTTCCGGATTAAAATTCAGCTCTTCCCCGCATCATCGGTTAACACGAACTTTCAAAATGCTCCTTCAACGAGTCGTATCAAAACACAGAAGGCCTAGCTTCCACCAGTCTTGTGTACTTGTGTCCTTCAGTCTTGAGTATTTTTGTCCTGTCGAAAATCTCGCCGAGCACGTATATAAATAAATTGTAATAATTTCTAGAAAATACTACAACGAACCTTAAATTTCCGGAGCCCTCTCAAAACGATTCTAGAACAATCGTAACGGATTAGCGCCGCCCACTAGGTCGACAGACTTACACACAGAGAATGATTGAGGGCGCGTATTGTACACTTGTAGAACCACATACACATGCACTAGGATCTCATAACAATATCCGCTAGCCCCACCCCCCCCCCCCCCCCATTTGGACGAAAATGGGGGGGGGGGGGGGCTAGCGGATATACTGGTATGCAGATCATGAATATTTAAATATTTCTTTCGGCCGACTGCAAACAGCGCAGCATGGGAGGCAAATGAATGATTCATTTTCGACGGTCCAATCACAAGCTTCCCTCATTATGACCTTTGTACCATGCTTCAACCATGGAGGTAGACATGCACAAGATTCGAACACCGTGGCCGTTGAGACTGGTTGGACGAGTCCATTTTATCTGAGGGTAATGATATCTTCAAATGCTGTAAACACTTAAATCTTTACAGTAGAAAACGATCGTAAATGATTTTTTTTTTTACGTTGCTAATTGCTTTAAAAGTTTAAATATAAAACCTACTGGCCCTACTGTTATGATGTTAGTGCTGATATTATAGAGAAAGAATTTCAACGGTACGATTTTCTTTTTATTTGTTAACGGTAAGCATCTCTTGTAAAAATGGAGTGTACTCAAACCGCGATTGCAAATGAATGTGCAATGCCCCACCCATCCCATCCTATTAGTAAACATGACTTCCGCCACTGACCACTGCACGTATTATAAGTAATGACCCTGGCTAGCACACATCCAGAGACTGCACATAGCTCGGGTGGGTGGCGCAATGGCACAATAGCGCAAAGGGAAAACCATAATCAAAAACACAAATTAATAAATGAAAATAAAACTCCAATGCCTTGGTCAAGGCTACATCTCATGACTCTGGAGTCCACCCAAGCTTTAAAAAGAGTGTTACAATAATTGGGAAAAGGTGAACAATTCTTATCAAGTGATTTTTTTCAAACTTTATATATTATAGCTGTACGGACTTCCTAAAGAGACAGGTAAAACAAATGAAAAGGTAAAAACTATACTGAAATTATTTCGTTCCCTCGAAATAGTATTTCGTTCCCTCCAAATATTATTTTGTTCCCTCGAAATATTAATTCGAGGGGACGAAATAAATTGTTTCGTGGGAACGAAATAATATTTCGAGGTAACGAAATGATTTCGAGGAGACAAAATAACATTTCGAGGGAACGAAATAGTATTTCGGGGGAAAGAAATATTATTTTGAGGGAACAAAATAATTTTGAATTTTTGTTTACCTGTCCCTTTAGGGGCTCCGTATATCTGTAATACCAATAAGAAAAACATTTTTACTCGTAATTTGATTTCTCTTTCTAACCCGTCAGGTATGCATAAGTACACAGACAAAAATGTCTCCAAAACATAACATGGTTTCTCCAGTGACTAATTTAAGTGCTATTGAATTGATGACACTGCAAACGGTTGCTTTTATGGTCTAAAGTAAATTCATAGGATTGGAATCATTGTTGCTTTTTCTAAATTTTGAGAATTTATCTTATAGATGCGTGGTTTTGAAAAGGGGTGTGCGTCTGCTCAAGACTACGTAATCAGTGGTAAAATGTTAACACCTAGCGTTCCAAAGACTCCCATTGAAAGTATTCGGGTGTGCAATTCATTAATATACTTAATATCTGATACTGTTATCTGTGTGGTAAATGCAGCCACCTGCCCATTGTAACCGGTGCATGCGATGAATTTCCCGGTCTTTCGGTGAATTTCTTCACAACGTGCTGTCATTTGATTGGTCGGCGCATCTTCAAATGGCATTAGGCAATGTCCAAAGTTAACTACAGCGCCAAGCAGAGAGTGTACTTGAAAAGACCACGAGACTCCAGTATGCCAGATCGCTGGCTGTGAATGAACCGTCTTTTGTTTGTCGTGGTTACCGATAAAACAGTGTGTGAGTTCTACTCGTTGTTTTTCTAAGCGTTGTGTTTATTCATTGAACATTCATTGGACGATTTGGCATATTTTACTGGTGTCTAGGACGCCGATAGAAACGGAAAGATGCACAGCACGCAGTGGGTTAGCTTCATCATCACTGTGGGTATCGGTAAGTCAAACTTTCTATTTCTGTCAAAGTGTTAAAAAATGTAAGTTCGAAAAGTATCTGCTTCGAAAGTGATTTTGTAATTCGTTCATAATTTGCGGTATGTAGGTTTTCCCGTTCAATTTCAGCAATAATTATTTCAGTTTCGTTACAAGCATTCTTACTCAGCATGATTCACAAATTCATTCAAACTACAGGTTTTATTCGCAGTTATTGCATTTAATTTCGTTTCGTGCACACATGATTTGGTTTCTTCTCATTCAGATTTGTTTTATAGTCATTCTATTTCACTTATAGACATTCAAGACATTTATACGATTCTTTAGTTGAATTTCTACCACCAGTTTTCTTGACCTTTAGGAACACAAATCATAACAGATTCCTCACACACACAATGTTGGCCATACGTCAAATTACATGTTGATAGCATGTTTTGATAGTCCATAGATTGAGATTTTACACACACCGTTGACAATGTAACTAAATTAGTTATTAATCAATTATCTTCTTTCACGTTTTGATGAAAACTAAGAGCTGTATATTTTCTTCCAATCCCAAACAACAGAATGATAATGACGTATTCCATGAAACATTTCGGTCTGTGAACACCCCCATAATGTCCAAATGGTTAAATAATTTCCTTCATTGTTTAACAATCCCTTAATTTGTCGTTAAATCAACGAGATAAAATATTTAATTAAACTCATTTACCTTACAAATAGATTATATAAAAATGAAATTTAATTAAATACTTGGCTGCAGATTTTGCCACTTGCCCTTACTCTTAACGGATCGAAGCAGTGATATTCGGGTTATGGGTGGAGAAGAGACTGGTTTCCAGAACAGGAAATGATAACAAGAAAGATCAATCGTTTATCGGACTGTTTTATCGCGCAGGATAATTGCGTTTCATGATTGTTTCAGGTATGTTTTATTCCCGAAATTGTAAACAGTTTAATTTGGCTGATAAATTGATAGTCGGAATCCCGCAGTGTTCGTCTCAATAATCGATATCAATCAATTTATAGGTAGGGCCATACTTTCGTAATGACCTCTAAAACAAGGTAGAGCGCCCGGCCCGGCACTTTAATCCGAAGGTCGTTGGTTCAAATCCTGCTCTATTTAATCGAGTTTTCTCTGTTCAACCCTAAATCATTAATAATTTTTTCTCTGAAAGCTTACTTCCTACGAAAGCATTCCAACTGAAATACTGCCGTTGATTAGAAATCAGTAAAATTATAAAGTAGGTCGACAAACTTATGTTCTCTAAAGATCTCCTTGAGGCAACTTTTGGGGTTTCACATTTCCGCAATGTCCGTTTGTGAATGTTGGTATCCACTGACTGTCACCTCGCTAAACTTGGACAGATTCGACGTTCTTGATGAAAAAACCGAGACAGTATTTTGCTGTTTTCACACCATAGACACTGTATTCAGATGAAACTTTCACAGGTGACTTTTAATGTATAAATTGGTCTATGAAACAGCATTACATTGACAAAAAAAGAAAATATATTGTATCAGCGTTGGGACCAGGGCCCGCTGCACGGCCCGGTATAGATTTATTTAATTCAATTCAATTCAATTCAATCAAACATTTATTTCCGTACTCACAATAAGAAAATACAAAATCATGTGGACAAATTAAAAGTAGTACAATGCAAGCAAAAAGTAAACACGACCAATGAAAATGTTACTTCAACAATTGTACAATCTAGGATGTGAGTAAGAAGTCTGTTCACGTAAGCCGAGGCTTGTGGGGAACAGCCCTATATATGATACAAAAACAAGAAGAAACTAGAGATAGTGATTGTAACTAACAATCACAGAGCTGTTCCGGTAATTTTCTTAATTTCGAGCTTTCTAAGCTGCACAAAATCAAAAACATTACGACCTTATGATATCAGGTTCAGGAGATATTATTATCTCAATTTTTGAGCTTCCTGTTTAGACCTGAAGTAAAGGTCAAAGTAAGGTCATTTTTTATGAATAAAATGTCGCAAGTGCTCCAAGCTACAATACAACACAGACATTACAACGCGCAAACAAATGGCGTCATGATGACGTGACATTCCACAGACGAGGGCCATAGAACCGAGGTGTATTCATGGAATAAGAGGCTCGAGTGAAAGGGATATACAGTTTACTGCAAGATCTGGTAGAGTAACCATGAATGGCTTCAGTAGAGATGAAATAGGAAATACAAGGAAGTGGGAAGAAGAATGTGAGAATATTTGTACATGAAAATGCCAGTATGAAGTTTGTTGATATCAAAAATAGTAAGGGTGTGTAATTGTGCAAATAGGGGAGCTGTGTGTTCAGGAGGGTGTGAGGAGTTGCACATTCTTATAGCACGTTTTTGAATAACAGACACAGAATTAAGGCTTTTATTGTTTTAATTTGCCCAGACGATGTTGCAGTAATTAAGATAAAGAAGAATTATTGTGTTATAGAGTAATACCAGAGCAGCAGCAGGAAGAAAATAACGTTAACTTGGAAAGAAACCCAGTGTTACGCGAGGTAATTTTGATAATAGAGGAAATGTGCTCAGTCCAAGAGAGTTTAAAGTCAACAATTACTACAAGAAACTTTGAAGAAAACACTCCATTGATGGGAATAGTTAATGACAATGCCCTCTTTTGAATTCGGAGCATTTCTGCGCTATTCTTTGAGCAAAATTAGTACGATCGTTTTTTTTATTTTTCTCTTTATTTTCCATTTGTTATGAAATGGTAAAACGTTATTCAGCGAAAATAAGAGAAGTGTGCGAGAGCAAGTGGGCATCGCACAGTTTGAGGTCCGGAACCAACTCAAGGCATCTAAGGATGGGTGGATGAACATTGTATAAAAAAAAACCCACAAACCCAACCAAACAAACAAACAAACAGACTCAACAACCCAACAAACAAACAAACAAACAAACAAACAGAGGCTGTTTTTTTCTTGAAGCTCCTTTTGTTTACTTTTCCAGTGCTAATGAAACTTATCCTGAAATCTATAATTCTATAGTCATGATTACCTAATGGTAGAATTGTTATCACTTCAACAAGCTTTCCAAAACTTGGTCCCCCGTTTCAGACCCTTTTCAACATTATTTCTCAACCGTGTTTACAAAACATTTTCATCAGAAATGTATCCAATTCACAGCACAAATTGCTTATTATGAACAAGATGCTAATGAAAATAAAACTTGAATAAAACAGTTCTCAGCAAATATTCATCAGTGTATATTTAAGGGAAAATCAAGTATTTCAACCTCTTTTGGCGTTAGCAGTTTTTATTTCAAAAGTAAAATATGCTCCTAAACTTGTTCCTAATCTACGACAAGATGCTTATAAAATAAAATGATATATTATGTATAGGTAGAAAAAGTGTTATATAAATTATAGCACTGAGGAGGATCTTGTAGATTTATACACCTTTCTATCAGACCCATTACAAGCTAAGTAGATCAAGTTGTTCTATAATGTTTTCTTCATATATTTGGTCCTCTTCCTACAAAAACCATACAAGTCTGGCCTTGTATAGTATAATGGAATTGGTATAAATCATTAATGTACACGTGGTATATAATGCTCATCAAATGCTTGCCAATATGCATGGTTTGGTTATCAGCCATTATGAACACATTGCAGGTAGCTCTTTGCCTTGATAAAATATTGAGCACTTCTCAAACCTTGTGGTTTATTATTTGAAAAAGAAAGTCAGAACACTTTGCTTATTAGAGCTTATAAACAATAGATGCTATGAAAAAAATATTCTTTTATATGGAAAATCAAGTCCTTCAATCATTGGTAATTTGTAAGCATGTTTATTGAAATGGAATCGAAAATACGGTGTTATTCTCTGAACTCAGATTCTCTTTTTAACAAAGTATTGAAACAAAGTTTTGTTTTGTACTTTTATACAAGCGCTGTACTTGAGACACTCAAAACGTAAATAAAATGTATTTCTCCTGTGGTTACTAAATGGTGGAAATCTAATTATTTCAAAATTGCAGAAAGATCCTAATTTTAGTTCCCCCGTTTATTTATTCATAATTTGTTCTTTTATCCTGGTGTGAACAAAGCAATCCCGAATTCTTGAAGCTCCCTTTGTGTCATGTTCAGGTGATGTGGTACTGTTCCCAGATTCTCGCTCAAATCTATAACTCCAGGGGGCTACCAAATAGTACAATTATTAACACTTCAACCAAGATTTCTGAAACGTGGATCCCTTTGTCAACATTGATTCTCAACCCTGTTTACAAAACAATTACATTCCTGAGAAAGTATCCTATTCAAAACACAAAACTGCTTATTATGAACAAGATACTAATTAATATAATTATAAAACGTGTATATGCGTGAATTCTAAGCAAATATTCATCAGTGTATATCAAGTATTTCAACCTCTTTTGACGTTGGCAATTCTAGTTATTCAAACAAAATATATTTCTAAGCATGATAGTATTCAGGATGACTTTTGCATCTAGGACTAGATCATGAATGCTTCTAAAATAAAATCGCATAGAACCACTCTGTTAGATTCACTTCATTTAATTTGTTGTGTATAATCAATGTAGCAAAACATCAGCGGCTTAAAAATAAAAATGAAAATATCGACATAATATTCACCAACAGATTCAATATGTCAGACCTGATAGTGTGTCATGATTGCTCTGTTCCGACTAACTTCCTTATCAGAGTCATGAAGTAAAAACCTATAAAGGCTATGTAAGTTTGGCTTTGTACAGTATATTGGAATGGGTATAAATCATTAAATGTATACGTGGTATAATTGTTGCCCGCCCAAGGTGAAGAGAAAACATCACCTTCGGAGGTACATTAAAATGTGGGGGTTTGACTCCTGAAGAAGAAATACAAAGGAAACTTGTGAGTTGGTCTACTGTTTAAAACAATGTACTCTTCAAGACATCAGATAAAAGAATCGGCTGATACATACAAAATCAAATATAACATATCTTAGAAACACTCAAAGACCTGGCTAGTCTATTTACATTTTCTGTACTCTGTGTGTTGTGTCATCAACTCAAATTAATGCTTTGGGAACTTAAGCAAACTCCAACTTTCTATTCCCAACAATCCATAATAAACCAATTTAAAGAAACACATAAAGGTAAGCGGATAAAGAAAAACATTACTTAAAAGAAACACCTTCTGATACCGGTGCACTATGGTGGCCCTGAAGGGACATCGAACATCGCAAATATCTTTGCAAATATTTGCGATGTCGCAAATATTATCGCAAATATTATCGATAATATTTGCGACGTCGCAAATATTATCGATAATATTATCGATAATATTTGCGACGTCGCAAATATTATTGCAAATATTTGCGACGTCGCAAATATTATCGCAAATATCTTTGCAAATATTTGCGACGTCGCAAATATTATCGCAAATATCTTTGCAAATATTTGCGACGTCGCAAATATTATCGATAATATTATCGATAATATTTGCGACGTCGCAAATATTATTGCATACTTTATCGCATACTTCGTCGCATAGTTTGCATATTTGTGGTGGATATTTTTTCAAGAGCCTAGATGGTCTTAAGGTTGTTTGGGTTCCAGCCTTCATTCCTTTAACGTGTACACGCGGGTGGATAGTCGGATACAGTCTGCTCTGTGCGCGCGTGTGTTTTTTTAGCTTGCACTATAGCCTATAGGTACACATGAGATGAGACGAAGAGAGGTTGACATCCGTGGTCTGTCCAGCAAAGGCATGCAAGTCAACATTATGCCGCCTTCAAAAGGATCAGTGGTGAGGATTGTTAATTTTGTGTAGTTACGATAATCGGTTGTCCAGAGCAGAGGGCTAGTTTAGGAACATTAAATACTAGTTTAGGCCTACTACTACTGGAGTAAAAACTAGTATTTAATGTATAACTCCTGAACTTGATTGATATTTGATAAATTATAATTTAAGAGGCCACCACCAGGACTTGGGTCAATCGGGTGAATACATAACATATGGCTCTTTTGCTGTTACCTATAAATTAGTTAGGTAGTTGGGCTTCCGGTAGTTGTTGCGATAATCGTAACGGAAACCAGTCAAGTCGCCCTTCCATCAAAGTCGCCCACTAGTACTACAAAGGTCGCTCCTCACATACAAAGTGGCCCCCTCTCTCAAGTCGAAGTCGCCCCTCACAAAGTCGCCCCCTGTCACCCGGTGTATAAAAGGTTGAGCCATTTCACAGAGTGAGGGCGCTGTTGAGAATTTTGAAACAACTTATTCAGGCAGAAGGAGATCCACTCTGTATGTTGGCGTAACAATGTGAGGGGGGCGACTTTGCCAGGGGGGAGACTTTGTAGTGGGCGACTTTGTAGTGGGCGACTTAGCTGGGGGGAAACTTGACTGGCATTCATCGTAACCCACCATCCTTCCGACGGTCAGAGAGGATGGTGGTGGGTTACGATTATTGAAACTAAACGCTGTACCAAGTAATTAAGCCTCATGATTATGATTAGGCCTACTTAGGGCCCATTTATTATTATTTTTGTTTTTATTAGGCCTACTATAATTACTGATCATACAGCAGCCTGTGCTGACATAAAACTGCTTTATTTTTCCTACATTACATTGTACTGGTGGTAGTCCTTTTTAACTATTAAGTTGTTTTGGATAGATGAAACATCATAATTTTTTTGTCAAAATGTTTGCACTGTATGAGACAGTTAAGTTACACTGCGCCGTGGGTGTTTGACCTTGGGAGAACCAATGGCGGCACTGCACATAGTCAGTAGCACTAACTTAGAAGTACAGTGCGTAAGTCTTCATACCATGAAGAAGTACTTTATTGATGAATTAAAATGCCACACAGATGCCGAACCTGTATCATGACTGTAATTCTTATATTCAAATATCTGCTGTAATGTTAAATAAAATTAGAAAAAATAATTTGTTCTTGCATCTATTTTTTTTCTATTAATTTCTTCCTTTTAATTCACTGTTTAGTTGCTATGGGTTGTTGCGTGTCAACTTGTGTGTACGCATCGTGTTGCTGCCGTTCTTCCGGACTACACTCCATCTCTTCAAGGATTGATTCCTGAAGGAGCAGTTGATCGTATCCTTTTGAAAATTGTCATGTCATGTACATTTATGCAATCTGTATACAGATTTTGCTCTTTATTAATGGTTTATTCACATGAAAAAAATAACCTGTACCATGTACTAAACCAATGGAATAAGTTGCTGTCAAATACATAATTGTATTGTGCTTCCAACTAAAATACAATTCTTTTCAGCATGCATGGTTAAAATAAGCATTATTTATTTTAGTCTTTGTGTGGAACGTAGGATGTCCCATAGCGCTCATAATGCTTTTATGTAGTTTTCAATTTTACTTCCCTTTACATTTTCTACAAACTTTGTGTCTGTTCTAATAATTGCTAAAATGTAAAATTCTTCCTGTTTATTATGTCCATAGTTATTTTCCTTGCTACTTAAATATTCAGTTCTGTACCTGTTAGTTATGTACTTCAATGCAGGCAACACCATTCCAGCAATATGTTCGCTTTTGTTCTTCCAACACGGGGTAACACGTAGGTCAGTATTGTAGATTACTAATAATTCCCCCCCAAAAATAAAAAATAAAATAAATAAATAAATAATTGAAAACATAACTTCTGACATGTTTCAGAATACTTAAAACACTTCAAATTTATAGTAAATTCCCAGTTAAGTGAAAAAAAAAATCAATAATCATTTCCTGTGATAATGATCAGTTTTATGACAGGAGCACCATGTCCTAATCCTTTTAATCCCCATACAATTAGAACAACACTGTCTTAGCCCTGTATGGTGGTTATTGTCTGAGAACCTCAAGCCATTGAAGCTATGTTCCTTTGAGCAGCCACAAGGTTTTAATGAGCAAAGAATGACCTATAATGAATATTGGTTATTCAGGTTTACAAGAATCTATTCAATGAGAAATATTTCATAATTGATGTTACTTCATATTCTGAATAATTTCAGATTATGCAAAGAGAGTCATCAAGGCGACAGTGCTCCTTTATCAGCAAGGTGAGAAAACATAAAGTCCAATTTTCTTCAGCGTTTGCAATCCTGGCCCCCTATCATTCAAGCACGGTAACAAGACCAGACAAGGACACTGCTGGGGAAAGTTTTGTGTCAAGGTTTAATTTAATAACTGAACCTGTTGGCAGACCTCAACCTAAACCTGGCATTGAAGATGTCCAAGAAACACAGAGCAGGCTGGGAAGAGCGAGACAACATCTGAAGAGAAGAAAAGTATTAACTGAAGAAGGTGATGATTCTTCAATAAGAAGGAAGAGCACAACTGGGAAGAAGTCTAATAAAAGAACAAAGGCCGATGATGGTTGTTCAAAGAAGGGACAAGGGTCAACAATTCAGGAGGAGTCTGGGGAGAAGGCGGTGATTGGTGATGAAGGCAAGCGGGACAGAAAGTGACCCCAAATCAGTACTGCCCCAAATTGTGGTAAAGAGAAAATAGGAAAACAATGCGATAATGAAAATTAAACTATCCCCCGTTTCAATGAGGTGGTTGGGTTGGTGTAGAGGTATCTTTCCTCACCTTTCACCTGTAGGACTCAGGTTCGAATCCTGCTGGGGGCACTATGTGGATTGGGTTTTCAGTCCCTACCCGACTGCATGGGTTTTCCTCCCGCATCTAAAATTGAAACTTCCGTGTCTTTTTTTCCATTTGGTTATTTGCTAGTACATTGATTTCGTTCGCTTTTCTGAGAGTCCTTGGCTTCACAACCAGAATAAATTAAATGAAAACAAAGTCTCTTTTGTCATCCTAATACATGTATTGAGGAGATACATTTGAGATAGTTTGCTTAAATACCTTATTGTACATGCAGAGGAATATTTCTGATGGTCACTATGATTAATTCAGCAAGCCATTTTGGATTGTTTACCTTGTTGATCACATTGTACATATTTCTGTACACCTTTATTATCTTATGAGACGTTTATGTAACTTTTATTTGACCACAACCACATCAGGTAATTTAAATGTAGGGTTTTATTGAGTACATGTATAATTATTTGTTATTATTATTATTGTTTTAAATATTAATTTTGTTTGCTGTGTAAAATTAATGAGCAGCCCTAGTTTGTGCTTATTGCATGGTGAAGTACAGGAGTTGTTTGGGGAGGGAAACAGAGGAGTTGGAGTATTCACAGTGAGAAAACATTTCATGTGTAATGTGTTTTCATCCAGGGCAAACACAAAACATCAATTACACGTCTTTGTTTACAAGTTGCCAGAAAACCTAACTTGCTAGTGTTGACTGTAATTTGTACTTTTTGTTTACATTTTCTTAATTGAGCTGATCATTTTTGATAAGGTGGTCTTTTAATGCAAGACGAGTAAGCAACGCAAAGAATTAGTTTGGCAATATTTCCTTTTTAATGCCTCAAATTTGAAACTACAAAGGGGAGGTCAACTATTCTAATACATGGGTAGTGTTATTTAAATTAATTCTTGACATTAAATAATACTTTTAATTTATAAAATACTGCTTTGTGTATGTAAGGTGGTTGTTTAGAATGTCTTTAATTATTCAAAAAGGGTTAGCAACATTCTCTTTTAAATAAGCTGCTTTCAATTGAAACTGAAGAGGGGTACTTTGAAATAAAATAATACTCATAAAGACTGATGTGTGTACATTAAAAGTGTTTATTGTCATTTACTCGTTGATCATCTAAAAATTTATAGTAAATGGAGGCCACCATGTTTGTATCCTCAATCCTGAAAACTATGCACCAGACTAGCTGAACATATTCTAGAATTTAAGTATAATTTAAACTTTGCATGGTGGAAGTGCAATCAGGTGAGGTTTGCAGTGACATGTGTAAAATTTCTTTTGAGCAGTGGTGGTTTGACAACTTCATGAAGACGAACAGTGCATACTGATCAAAACATCAAGTTGTGAAACCACCATTTCTTTTCAGGACCACCACAAAGAGATCATTCACATGGTGTGTTGGTGTTACCACAAACCTCACCGGATTATAGCGATGTTCTTGTAATGACATCCATCCCATCTCAGTGAACCAAATGTTTACAGATTTTTATCCAAGATTGTGGTTCTCAAAAAAGTTCCCCTTTTGAAGCCTCTTTACCGTAAAACTTCCATGTATGTAATATGTAGTGTGAATACAAACCAGTGAGAGACACAACAGCATGGGCTATATGTTTGACAAATTATTTGTGCGTCTAGCCGTCTAACTTTTGAATCTCATTTGGGAGCATTTACAAACATTTCACCAACTATAGCGGCTATAAATAACACATTACCCACCCTAAATTCAGGTGAGATGAGGAACTCATACAATAAGATTGGCAATATTTTTTTTATTTTTTTTAAATTACTTTTAGTCTAGTGGTGGTGGAGGTACAAAAATCCTTTTGTCCATTGGGGTACATCGTTCGGATGGCATCCATTATACATGTACATGAAGGAAGTGGCACTCTGTTGAACCTTCCGAGGTAGCCCCAACACCATCTGACAACTTGCTGGTATTCAACATTGCGATATTTTCTGCAAACAAAGTAGTAGAAGAATAACAAATCAGGTAACTGTTAAGTTCATGTCAATTTTTGTTAACGCAAAGTTTTCCCATTTTGAAGAAATCATGTAAGGGTGGAAATATACTCTTCTGATTTGTCCAGTCCAACAACCCATAGGAGATCCCCCCCACACACACATTTGGGTTCTGTAAGAAGTCAAAATCTGAAAAAGATGAGTCGCAACTATTTTTCTGTAACAGTCTCGACAATTGTGACGAAGATCACAATGTTTTGGAAAAATCTGTTAGTACAGCTTTTATGGTTAGTGTTGTCTTGAGTTGTATAAATGATCTAATCCAACAGTCAATTATACCCGAACCAAGGGTCAGGTAAGAGGGGTAATGTTTTTAATTTTTTTAGGGGGGGGGGGGGTGTTTGCTCATTACATTAATTTTGCAGTTCAATTTAAAAACAAGACACTTGGGCCCTACTTCGTACTTGGTACAGCGTTTAGTTGTGATAATCGTAACCCACCAACCTCTCCGACCGTCGGGAGGATGGTGGATTACGATTATCGCAACGACTACCTGACTATTTATCGGTACCTGCCGTATGTATTGACTCGAGTCCTGGGCCAAATTTCATAAAGCCTGTCAAAAAAAGTGTTAAGCACAAACACTTTGCTAAACAGAAACAAACAGGTTAGCTACTGCCAGTGTATTCCATAAAGTTAACATAGTTGCGACTGGTACCCTACTAAATTTTGCTAAGCAAATAGTACATTTTCCAAGCAGTATTTTCTGCTAAACAGCTTTATGAAATTGGGTCCTGCCTGGTGGCCTAGTTTTTATACTTTCCAAGGAGGTCCAGACTCCATGTACCGTAGTACGTAGTACTACTATTCTATATAGAGAAAGGACCTTGACTGAGCCATCCCCTCTGCTCTGGACGGACAACCGATTATCGTAACTACACAACATTAATTAACAATCCTCACCACTGATCCTTTTGAAGGTGGCATAATGCTGATCTTGTTGACTTGATGCCTTTTTTGGTTGAGATTCATCAAAAAACGACCACGGATGTCAACATCTCCCTTCATATCATTCTCAATCTCAGTGCATTTGACATGTACACACACACGGCGCAGAGCAGACTGTATCCGACTATCCACCCGCGTGTACACGTTAAAGGAATGAAGGCTGGAACCCAAACAACCTTAAGACCATCTAGGCTCTTGAAAAAATATCCACCACAAATATGCAAACTATGCGACGAAGTATGCGATAAAGTATGCAATAATATTTGCGACGTCGCAAATATTATCGATAATATTTGCGATAATATTTGCGACGTCGCAAATATTTGCAAAGATATTTGCGATAATATTTGCGACGTCGCAAATATTTGCAAAGATATTTGCGATAATATTTGCGACGTCGCAAATATTTGCAATAATATTTGCGACGTCGCAAATATTATCGATAATATTATCGATAATATTTGCGACGTCGCAAATATTTGCAAAGATATTTGCGATGTGCGATGTCCCTTCAGGGCCACCATAGTGCACAGTCCTGGGTCTATAAAACACAACAGTTCCTTGTGACTTATAACTTAACATAAACAAAGTTCCTTCTGCCACAATCTTAAAACGCTTCATAGCCTGGCACTTGCCTCTCACACCATGAACCACATGAAAGTCAACACTAACCGAGGCTTTCCCAGGCTATCCTATCTACCAGGCCACCACTGACCACGGACCTCATGGCATGAAAGTGTTAATTAACTGGCAGACATTAGGGTGCCACACTGGGTCTAGGTACAGGCCCTATGCCCTACTGTACATACATGTAGGCATACATTTGTGTGTTACAGGGGCGGATCCAGGATTTTCCAAACGGGGGGGCGTGAAAATTTACCAAGCAGCAAATGGTGAATGCAATTTGTGGCGCCTACGAGCGCATAATGCGAACCCCTAACGGCATGGGCCGGTTCCGGGGCCCGCAATGCTACGAAACAGGATTTTAGATGCTCTGTGGTACGATCTCATGCAATATCTGACCACTTAAACCAATTTTGTTTTTGCAAGATCATTATTAAAACATTATTTTCGAGTTGGGAGTCATCGATTTGAATCGGCATCCTGAGTTATAAAATCAAAATGCAGGCTACAACTTATACTTATTCAGGGGGAAAAACTGTTTGCGAGTTAAACGATAGTGCAATTTTTAATATAACCAAATAGGGTCTCTTTGTCATTTAGTTTTCACATACTTGAGGATTAGAATGTGACACAAAATAACAAGCTGTGCTTGTCTTCAGTGACAGCGCAATCGAGCAACAATAACATTAATGTACGACAAGGTGAGGGTAGGCCTACTAGAGGCCTAGCCCCCTCCCCCAGCCCTACATCGTTGTACTATCTGCACAATTGAAATTGACTAGTTTGAAAGAAACACAACGGATATTTACCCTCTTTCTTGAATACGAAAAAAATCTGTGATTTTCTAAACAGAGTGAGACACCATGATTATACGATGCTATGTCTTCACTAACCCCATGAGTGGGGCCAATCCACTTCGTTCGTATCCTTGCCAATTGGGCCTAAGCACCATTGCAATCCTATTTTTGTGCCCGATGTAGTTTTTAATCCGGGTTATGAAACTTACCGATCGAATGCTACTGTAGGCCTACTTGTAGAAAGCCCAAATGCTAAAATTTTTTTTAAAAACATCACAGATTTTTGGGGAAAATTGATTGCCTTTCTAGTCGCGAGAGTGAATTTTTTGATAACGCGTATTAACAACTTGCGCGAGAACCTAGTTGGGTTCCCTTAACAATTTCACAACATTTAAACTATCTATGGGGACCAGACTGATTTACATAACGCGCTGAGCATAGTATAGACCTTTCTTTTGCAACGTCACAGCCCGAGTTTTTGCCAACCCAGGTTGAAAAACTATGGAAAGCCATAACTGCAAATCAAAAACAGATTGCCACATCACAGTTTGTAGCAGTGTTACACAAAATATTCAAAAATAGTGTTGAATTTGTTGGAAACAAATCAACCAATCATGGAAGGTATTTCCGTTCATGAATCTTTACAGAAAATGTTGAATTTGGTCACAACATTTTTTAACACGATTGAATGTTTTGCCAACATTCGGCCGTCCATGCCAACCGGCGCACTTTGTTTATCAACAAAAGAAAGGTCTATATCTTTCCCAGACGGGCGTGAGATGCGCACAGCATTACACGTATTTCATAAAACCTTGATTGCGCTCGGCGCGCTGACTAAATCAGTCTGGTCCCCATTAAATATCAGCAGTTGATCGTCTAACTGTTGTGGATTGTTGAGGGAACCTGACAATGGTTTTCCCGCAAGTTAATAAATGGGGAAAAAATCACACTCGCGACTCGAAAAGCAAACAATTTTCCCAAAAGATCTGTGATGTTTAAAAAAAAACAATTCAGCATTAAAGGGCCTTCTACAAGTACAGTAGAATTCGATCGGTACGTTTCATAACCCGGATTAAAAATTAAATCGGCCACAGAAAAAAAGGATGCACTGGGCCAAGGATACGATACACACAGGTGGCATGCATGGTCGACTCACGATGTGGGTGAATGATCTTCACGCCCCCGGATCCCCGCGCCAGGCATGTTCAGTGTGTGAGAAAAACACGCTTTCCACACAGTACACAAGATTCACGTGAGACAATGTCTGTCAGTGAAATAATAGTGGTCCACAAATGAAACAAAGTGTACGAGGTACGGATTTTTAGTAGCTTTTTTGAAACAAAATACTAGGTAGGGCCTTAGTCATTTATGTTGTCTCTCCCTCACTTTTCTCCTTGATGGTGTCTCTTTTTTTTTCTTTTCTTTTTTTCTCTCAAGCAAAAGGGGGGGGGGGCGTGCGCCCCCACGCCCCCCCCCTGTATCCGCCGCTGTGTTACATAAATGGCATCACTACACTTAGAAAGTTGAAACTACAATGACTTTTCCAACTCAAAATACACATGGGTGGCAAGTAGTTCAAAACAAATCTTAATACAACTAAATCATATGCAATACTGACTTTAAAAGGATCAAATCAATAAATCCTACAAGCATAAGGAAAATGGTATAATAAGCAAATATAAAGACATCACTCTCAGTGAGAATCCATTAAACTGAACAAGTGCTGTATGCTTGAAACTTAACTGAGTCGGCTCATAGTTGATCAAAGTTTTGGAAGCAACCTTACTTATTTATGATCCCCAAAAGTTATCAAAAAGGGACACAATGTTATCTAAACAATATAAAGTAAATATGACTTTAAATAAACTCTACATACCTGAAGAAGAAACACAAAGGAAACTTGTGAGTTGGTCTACTGTTTAAAACAATGTTCTCTTCAAGACATCGGATAAAAGAATGGCTTGAAGGGGCATGGGATGCCAACTCACCAGTCCTCTAATCCTCTAATCTCCAGGATGTTACATAACCCAACTGCTGTTTCATGTTGAAACACACCAACTTGTATAAAATGTAACTTGCATGAAATAGTAATAATCAAGTTAACACAATATAATTATAATGGAACCAAAAAATTAAGGGGGGGTAGTAAAAACCCATGGCCTCTACATAATGCTCATCAAATGCTTGCAAATATGCATGGTTTGGTTATCAGCCATTATGAACACTTTGCAGGTAGCTCTTTGCCTTGATAAAATATTGAGCACTTCTCAGTCATGAAAAGGAAAGTCAGAACACTTTGCTTATTAGAGCTTATGCAATGAAAAAAAGAATCTTTAGTATGGAAAATCAAGCCATTCAATCATTGGTAATTTGAATAGGAATAGGAAATAAGGTGTTATTCTCTGAATTCAGATTCTCTTTTTGACAAAGTATTGAAACAAAGCTTTTGTTTTCTACTTTACCAGCTCTGTACTTGAGACACTCAAAACTTAAATAAAATGTATTTCTCCTGTGGTTACTATTAATGGTGGAAATCTAATTATTTCAAAATTGTAGATAGATCCTACTTTTAGTTCCCCCGTTTATTTATTCCTCATTTTTTCCTTAATGCTGGTGTGCACAAAGCTACCCCGAATTCGTGAAGCTCCTTTTTATATTTTGTAGGTGATGTGGTAATGCTCCCAGATTCTCGCTGAAATCTATAACTTCAGGGGGTACCAAATATAGGTTTTCTCGGTCAATTTCGGCAAATGAGCAGCCGATTTTATTTTCGTGCGTTCGAATTAAAGCTATTTTGCCTCTCCAGTTGTTACTACGTTTCAAATTCAGAATTCGGGCATTCAATTTCGTATTGAGGCATTCAAATTCCTTTTGCACTGTGTTCAATTTAGCATATCGTCATTCTTTTTCGTGACGCGCAATCATCATTCAATTTAGCAAAGCTGGTTCGACTGGAGATTTTACTGGTTTAATTTTTTTCAATTTCGTAAGGAGGCAATCAATTTCGCTAAATGAGAATTCAAATAAGTACGACTAAAGAAATACGAATAAACAGATAATCTGTATTAGGCAACTGTTTCGTATCTTCACATTTATGGTTCCAGTAGACTTTACATTGGGCCCATGATGTTTTTTCGTCTTTGTTTTCTCCTATATTCTTTTTTTGGGGGATCTTTATTGGTTAACTGGCCTAATTTTGTATTGTGTTTGAATGGGGTGTTTCTTTATGTTTTTCCTGGTTTTTGTTGTTTATGTTGTTTCTTCCTCAACCATCAATCTGTTGGCGTGCCAGACATCTTGGCGTATATGTTTAGGTATGGTTGTACCACAAGCTGCAACTTCTTGAAATATGCGTGTAAAACTGTAGCAAAAGCTCGTCTTCGAAGTACAAAGTGACTCAAGTGCAAATAAGTGAACCGTATATGCCTTATTAACAAAGCGTTTTTTAGATTGCACAAATTACAGAAATGACTGCCCAAAAATGAATTTGAATGACCAAACACACGCCTCAAAAAGCTCCTGTGAATTTGAATGCTGCTTTGATGAATCGTTAAATTGAATGATTATTTTGTTAAATCGAATGACGCAACAGTACATTTGACTAGTCATAAAACGAAATCGAATGACCCTTGTTAGTAGCATTCGATTTCGCGCGAAATAGAATAGCGTGGTGGTTAAATTGGCTGCTCATTTAATTTGTTGTGTATAATGGTAATGATGTAGCAAAATATCAGCTGCCTAAAAGAATAAAAATGAAAATATCGACATAATATTTATCAAACAGATTCATAACGCCAGATCTGATACTGATAGTGTGTCATGATTATATAGGTATACAAAGATTTATACAACATTTCTACCCAACCCATAACAAGCTTAGCATATCAAGTTGTTCTTTAATGTTTTCTTCACATATTTTGTCCTCATGCCTACAAGAACCATACAAGTCTGGCCTTGTATAGTATAATGGAATTGGTATAAATCATTAAATGTGTACGTGGTATATAATGCTCATCAAATGCTTGCCAATATGCATGGTTTGGTTATCAGCCATTATGAACACATTGCAGGTAGCTTTTTGCCTTGATAACATATTGAGCACTTCTCAGTCATGAAAAAGAAAGTCAGAACACTGTGCTTATTGATGCTTAGACGCTATGAAAACGAATTCTTTAATAAGAAAATCTACCCCCACAAAGACCATAGCAATTCAAGCAAAGAGGTGTGTACAACATTGGTAATTGCCAAAGACCTGTATCCACACCTGATGTGACCCAAAATTTACATTAAATAACAAACCTGTGAAATTTTAAGCTCACTCTGTTTTCGGAGTCATGAGAAAACAGTGGAAAACCCCAGTTTATATGTTAACTTTTTTTTCAAACATCGGATTTTATCTTGCAGGATAAAGACTATATTGTTATACTAATTTCCTAAAAACTATGGCATTTCAAGCAAAACTATTTCAAGGGAAGTTTTCCACCATGACCATCGTTATACCATGTAAGTTTAATGGGTGCAAATCTGTGAACATTTATATTTTAAATATTACCAATGTTGTACATTCCCTTTAACAGGGATGTAGAATTCAATATTATTCTCTGAACTTAGAGGCTTTTTGTCAAAGTGGTAGTCGAGAAAAAAGAACAATTTTTGGTCGCTACTTTCTAACGCTGTTCTTGCAGATCCTCAATAAATGAAATTCATTTCTCCCAGGGGCTACAAATTGGTGGAAATTTCATCACTTCAAAATAACTTCAAAATTTTGTCGAAATCACAGTGGTGGGTTATAGTTTTATGGTTTCCGGACAGTAACTCCAGTCAGAAGTGATAATTCATACTCCATTTTGACTACATTATTATGATAAACAAAAACATGTTGTCTAAAATTTCATTAAGAGATACCTGGAGAGTTTATTAACTCTGATCATTTGAACACTGATTGGCGCGTGAATTTATTAACATAAGATATAAAGCCGGCTCTGTGAACTAACGAATGCCCCTAAACCAAGCATATTGCTGTTAAAAATTTGTTGTATACCCTGTTCATCGAGTGCTGTGAACTACCACATAAACTGTTTTCTCTCTACGTATTGTTACCATTATCATTTATTTTGGCAAAAGATGTTCGTGCTCGCGCATACCCCACGTATGGTGTGAACGCACGGACAGTAAAAATCTAGCTGGTACGCACATGAAAGTAACATAATGCAAAGCATAAAGCCGAACACCAACGAAAGTACATCAATACATAGTATCATAACATTTCAAAGCTTATGGTCTGGTTCTTGAAAATATGCATAAACCGTCAGTTATGCGAAAATGATTGACCCAAGCAAAAATTGAACAGCCTTAAGAATGGCCCTTGACAAACTATACGATCGGCGAAAAAACACGAATTATGTTGACTTGTATCCCTTTTCGTTGGTATTTAACATTAAGCTTGCTCCGTCCATTAACAGTGGTCATTCCAGCCACCATATCGGTATTTACCACACAGTGAAAACCAGGTGATCGCACTATATATTTCCGATGCCTTGTTGATGCTCGGAACAAATGTAGACAACAAACTCATCTTAAATTTACCGTCGATCTGTTGACTATTTTAAAAAAACATTATTTTGCGTAACATTAACCTTTTAAATATCAATAAACGTTTGTTTTGGTTTTTATATACTTGTTTTTATAATTTGTTTCGTTAAAGCGTTCTGGGTGGGGCTCGCATCGGTTTCAGCATTTAGCTGCAGCCTCGGGACGGAACCAAACCCTAAGGAGAACGGCATTATACGGTGGGTCATGCCGTTAAATCACCGACATCGATGCCAGTGTACCAGCATCTACCCAGGGGGCTTAAACACGTATACACCCGAGAGAGGGTTTGATCCGTTTTACACCGATCGCCCTCTCTTCACAGACCTCAAGACAGAAATATTCAACTACTTTGAGTGTGAAAGTGAGTAGCTGAATAATGATACGAACAAAGCAAAATGACCATCGCTGGATGCACCAATCAATTAACGATAATACAAGTGAGTCACATCGTCGCCGTTTTTACTAGGCGACGATTTAGCACCGGAGCCAAAATTACGTGTTTTTAGAAATTCATGTTTGAAATTGAACTATTTTTCAAACTACCGTTTGGCGACTGTCTTAATGAGTAATTTATTCCTAAACACATTTTCACTTCGTTGAAAAAAACCCAAAACAAACCCAGACCTTTCCGCATGCGGAGTGCTGTGTACAAACCTATGCAAATGTTTGTCACTTTGTATTATACGATAATGAAAATATTTCGTTACTCATAACGCCCTTTATAGCACCATGCCCGCGCTATGTATCAATGGATTTCACTTTAAATTTTGATTTGTCACTTCTTAAAAACACAATATATACAATATATAATTTGCCGCAGCACTTTTAAGCCCGGAGGCCTATAAGATGCTGTATAAATTGTTCCCATAACTAAAAAATCTCAAAAGCCTCTCTTAAAATGTATCTGGTTGTTCAAATGCCTTGAGTACCTTATTGGTTAGATACGTGCGCTATAATAAGACAAACATTCATAATATTATTCTAATAATTTCAATTACAAAACCTACTACGTATTAGCCCTTTAAACTTGGCGAAAACGTTAACAACATTGAATACGTCACCAGCTTAAACATTTTTTACAAAGATTTGCAAAATTTGCAATTGTGAGACATTTTTGCTTCGTAAATGAAGACGAAAAAGAAAACTTGTGGAAAACATTATTATGGTGAATTTTTTCGGGCAATTGTGGCGAGAAGTGCTGGAAGAGAACAACGTTGCATTATGTACAACATTTTTCCTGTATTTCTTCTAATTGAAATGATTGTTATTATCGATCTTTTCTCAGATTGTTCACTGACATGTGAAAATGGAGGTACATTCATAGACGATCCCTGTCACTGTTCTTGTGATCAAAACTGGACCGGCAATAACTGTACTGGTAAGTAAAGCAAGCAAAACTTGATAGACCAATTGGAAAGTAATAAACAAATCCGGATTTTATATTTTCTGCTATAGAGCAGCAAACTGATGGGGCGGGTTCTAGCTCCGATTGACATCACATTTTTTTCCCTAAACCTACCCCACAACTCCTGAGAGCGACTCCTCGAAGGCCCACTAATTCACTTGCCGAAATTGTTGACGGAAACTCACAGTAATAATTCTTCACACCCGCCAACCGAAACTTTACTGATCACGCAGCGTGTCAAATCATATCATCTCTTCTGTATTTAGCAATAACAAAGGGCTATGAACAGACAGAGCACTATACAAGGCACTAAACAACAATGTACATCATAATTTTCTTTACTGACATGGACTTATTACTGAATTCCAGTCACCAGACGGACTTCAAACCAGTCTCTTACCTCACGTTAAATTGCACTTTAATAAGTGCACTTTTTGTCAAAATCCGTAAAACAAATCCTAAAACTTTCGACTGGCGCGAAAATTCCTATTTGCAAAGTAAATAGGCCTTCTTGTTATTGGCGTATAATGACGACATGTTTCAAATTTCGCTCTGAAAGAGTATTTTAAAAAAAACTACAACAACAACACATTTTACACCATTTGAACGTGCTGTTAGAATTTGTTGGTACTCCCTTCCCCGCGTTCATGTGCACTCTAAAAAAAAAAAAAAAAAAAAAAATATGAGTGCATCAAAAAACTAATTTGACGATGGAGCACCTCTTTTACAATTAACCCTTAAGATACTTTTTGTTTCTTTTTCAGAGTGTGCATTGACTCCTGGTAGCTGTGCGAATGGCGGCAAGCTTAATGAAACAATCTGCACGTGTGTTTGCACGGAGAAATGGGTGGGGAACACCTGTGCTGGTGAGTATGTCCTTAATCTGTTTAATATTCAAGTTGAAACGATATTTGATTTATCCTTATCGTTTAAAGGGTGTGTACAACAATGGTAATTGCCAAAGACCAGAAACCACACTTGATGTGACCTAACATACATGAAATACCAAACCTGTGAAAGTTTAAGCTCAATTGGTCTTCGGAGTCATGAGAAAACAGTGAAAAACCCCATTATATGTTTTAACCTTTTTTCAAACATCAGATTTTATCCTGCAGGATAAAGACTATTGTTTTACTCATTTCCTAAAAACTATGGCATTTCAAGCAAAACTATTTCTAGGGATATTTTCCACCATTACCATCTTTACACCATGTAAATTATGTGCAAATCTGTGAACATTTATATCTTCAATCTTACCAATGTTACACACACCCTTTAAGGTGAAAACTGAAACAATGAATGTTTTTAATTATGATTCGTAAGTTTCTTCTGCAAGTTTTGCGGTAAGGACGGAAAAAGATGAAAGCCATTACAAAAAAATGAAGGCATTAAAAACATATTGTTTTCGTTCTGGATCAAGAAATTAATTTGTGTGAATGAATCTAACTAGTCTTCAACGGCAATGCTATGGATTTGCGTTGCGATTCGGAATATACGAAAGACCGTTAGTGCCATTGAAAGTAAAAATTTCGTTTCTGGGAGATATATGTTTGGCAAGTCTTATAAATTGTGTATCAATTGGGTTAAGTTCACTAACAGGTTACCACGACCCTTTGAAGTGTCTTTTTCTCACCGCCAATTGACAATTTATAATATTCTTTAATAAATGTTCTGATAAGACTGTGCACAAAGCCTGATATTCCATATCTGTTGTATAAAAATAACTTAATGAAAATACAAAAGACTACAAGTCACTACAACAATAACTAAGTTCGGAGGTTTTCTTTACTGACACCGACTTATTTCAGCAGTCCTATCTCTAGACGGCCATTAAAAGCCACGAAATATTGTAAATAAATTGAGATTTGTTTTTGTAATTTGTGAATAATTGTGAAAAGACCGAACACTAAGCCTGATTTCCACATATGCTGAATACAAATAACTAATAATTATGAAAAGACAGAACATTAAGTCACTACAGCAATACATTAAGTTCGGTGATTTTCTTTACTGACACGGACTTACTGCAGCAGTGCTGACTCTTGACGGAATGTTGTAATGAATGTAGGAGAAAATGATGTAAAATTTTCAGAGTGTGCATTGCCTGGCTGTGAGAATGGCGGTACGCTCGATGAAACAACCTGCACGTGTGGATGCCCTGATGGCAAGAGGGGAATTACATGCGCCGGTGAGTAGAATGTCCTTTCTTCGTCCTCATCTTTTTTCACGAATTATTCCTAAATCTGAATTGTTGCATACTAAATTAGTATTTGTTTCATCCATATCGCTCAAGATGAAAACATAAACCTTTAAAAAAAAGGCCTTAGGTTATTAGGGTTTCTTTACCATTGCCCAGGATGTCTAAATTCCCACGTAATAATCTAACTTCATTCTAGAGCCTAGACATTACGACTGTCAAGACTACTACGAGGCTGGTATCAGTGTGAGTGGTCATTACACTATTTACCCATCGAAGTATCCAGAAGGCCTTGATGTACTCTGCGACATGTATTACTGGCCAGGATCGATTGTAAGTTCATCCTCTATCAACGACTCTCAAATGAGTAGATTTAGTTGCACATTGATATTCCACTCGCTGATATAGTTCAAAGTATATGGACTAAGAATCTTAATTCAAGTCATCATTAACTACGTTAAATATTGTTTAAGAAAATAAATGTATTGAACTTTTCTTAGTGTAAACTTTAAGTAGACATTGTCTCTATTTTAACAGATAGATGGCTATCAAAATTAATATTGTGTGTACTAAAGAAACAAAGGAACACTTTAGTATCAAATGTAACACGCAGGGCTCAATTGAAAACCAGTCTTTAAACTGATTTTGCGCAGCCTGATTTCTATTTTTTATTTAAACAAAATATAGTTTTGTATTATCGATAGAAACTGCCATTCTATAGACCGTGTATTGTTTTGATATGGTATCAAAGTTCCAGTTAAAGTCAAAGGTCAACCGCTGTAATTTAATAAAGGAAATACATAAAGATATATTAGTGTCTGCGCACTGTAGGCAGAGTATGATTTTTTTTATTTTTATGTTTAATTTTTTTTAATGAGATATCGCCCAACACAAGGCCACGGACGGCCACTCAAGGTGAGGGCTACACATGACTGATTTGGGCTATCGACCCAAATCAATTGACACCAGGGGCACGTTGCCATCTACTCCTGGGGCTGAAACAGGGTTACCCCCTTCACAGTCCTTAAGGATGTAGGCATGGGTATCATCCACTAGGAGCCTGTCTGGTAGAGCAGAATGCACTACCTTCCCAACTTTTTCGCGTTGACGAAACACGTAACAATGACTGCAATACTTGGTTGAATTAATGACGAGTTTTAAATTATGTTCCTTCTTTAGGTTATCCAGATGCGTACAAATAAGGATGTGGAGTTCAACCGCGGTTGGAATAAGTACAGGGATGGCTTTGGTAGCTTCGCTCGGGGAAACATTTGGTTAGGAAACGAGAAGGTCCGTCAGCTGACTGAGGATGAAGCCATTACCTGGAAACTTCGAGTGGTATGGGGTTGGCAAGATAGTTGGTGGAATGAAGGTTGGAACGGCGATCTTGAAAATTTCCGCCTCTCGGGAGAAAATTACACCTTCCATGCTACTGGCTCGATTTCTACAGATGGTAAGCAGGATCTAACTGGTCACGTATAAACGTATAAATGATATTTTACAGTTGATATTCTATATCACGTCTTATTTGCCTACGGACCAAAACGATGCTAACCTTGAACATGCAAAATACATACTTGCTTGCTCGGCGGTTTTTGTTAGCATAATAAGTGACACAACAATGCTTTCTTTTGAACAAAGTAATGTTCTCTCAGTGACTGCAACACATAGATGGGTGCTTAGGCGCGTGTTTTCTGCAATAGTAAACATAATAATGCTTATCGGTAAACACCTTAATGAAACTGGTCAAGGGTCAATTTCAGGCATATTCTCGAAAGGCTTAGAAAGGAGTACAACAAGTAAATTGCTGTCAATATACCCAATACTAAGCGTATTAATCAGTGATAAATTTATCACAAACCGGACTGTTGACAAAATAATATTTAGCAACCCAATTTGTCTATGTTCTTTTATTAGATAAAATGTTAGGTGCTACGGTTCTATCTGCAAACGAGATGCCATTTTCGACACGTGACAGAGACAAAGATGGTGACAGTGGAAGGAACTGTGCCGGAGAGTCAAAGGGAGGCTGGTGGTTTAATGGTTGTAGCGGGGGAGATACAAAAGAGGAGTATAACCTAAATGCTGAATATATCGACGGGGACAACAGTGACAAAAAGGGTATAAATCGGACCCGATGCACTGCAGGTAGCTGTCCTTATATAAAGCGAAGCGCTATGGAAATAAAACGTTCCCCCATAGCTCCAACTCACTGAATCTGCTCGTTTTCACAAACTTCAAACTTGTGGGTGACTTGCTTTTTTAGTTTTCTTTTTGAAAATGAGAGTATGTATTTCAGAGTTTCACGCAGAGCAATGCTACATGCCTTTTAAGTTGCAACCAAGTATGAAAAACAACCCGTCCATCGTGTCCGCCATTTTGGGAGTCAAAATAATGCGAATGTATTGACAGACTCCCAAAAATGGCTGAAATGGGATATTTGCGAACGGGTGCGTTCTGTGTTGGGCAAGGGGTTAATATAATGCCTCCAACTTACGGTGGAAAACGAAGCTTAAACACGTGGATGAACAAGTGGTGTTTGAAGCTGGATGAACACTTGGTAAAGCTAAGTATCCGCCATATTGTATCACTCGACAAAATAACATAACACGAGAAATAACAATCAAAATGAAATAAGCTCATTCGGTCAGCGGAGTCACGAGAAAAAAGTGAAAAACCCTATCAGTGATTTTAAACATCAGATTTCGAGCAAACATTACAAGGGAAATTTCGGTGGAAAACGAAGCTTAAACACGTGGATGAACAAGTGGTGTTTGAAGCTGGATGAACACTTGGTAAAGCTAAGTATCCGCCATATTGTATCACTCGACAAAATAACATAACACGAGAAACAACAATCAAAATGAAATAAGCTCATTCGGTCAGCGGAGTCACGAGAAAAAAGTGAAAAACCCTATCAGTGATTTTAAACATCAGATTTCGAGCAAACATTACAAGGGAAATTTCAACCATGTCCATCTTGCCAAGTAAGTTATGTGCAAATCTTAATCTTTACGAGATGCTTTACGCACCCTAAATCCTTCGTTTTATTTGTCACTAATGTCATTTTTTCACTAACTTTTATATTTTGTTATTTTTCAGAATCTTGTTTTTCCCCTGACATTTTTGTACAAATGTAAAAAAAAAAATAACTTGACATTTTAATGGTTGCTATAAGTAGGGAGAACGTTGATAGTGAAAGAAGATAGGTGGGTTTTTTGTTTTTGTTTTGTTTTTTGGGGGAGGGGTAAGGTTATGAAAAACTAGAAGCGTCTTTTTGGGGAATTTCTGCATTACATTTTCAACGCGGAAGAAAAACAAGCTTACATCACGTCATTCTTTTTGTGAGGCATTTTATTTCCTGAGTGTACGTAGTTAATAATTAAATGTTAATGGCAAATTGGTGACGATTTGATTTTAGATTTATAAACAATATATATTTGTTTTTTATAGAAATTAAGCTTATAAAATTGGAAAATAAAAACCTACAAATTAAAAGTGCAAACTAAACATATCTTACCGCGTTCAAATTACAAAGATGCTTGCAGCTTTAAGAGTTTGATAAGAGTTTTTGAGTGACTTTACATGTTTTCATTTTGAAAATGAGATTATAATTGTTTCAAAATGTCTCAGCAAATTACAAGAAAAGCAGGCGCATTCTGCATCCTAAGATGCAACGACTGTAAAAAAGGCTAACATTTGCTTTCATTAGTAAATTTTAAAATTTTGTTTTGTTGAACCCCAAATTAATTAAATGTTAAAAATAGCCTTTAAGGTATATTTATTTCCCAAAATGGCAGACTACGGACAGGAAGTACCCGCGTGTGACGTCATCACAAATTGTCGATTGGCCAAAATGTCAAGAAAACCCAATCTGATCTAGGCAATATCTTTATTATTAGGTTGCTATTATTTGGGTATCGTTTTGTAAGAAAACAAAATATGAAATATTAGTTTGTGTTGATCACAGCTTTACGTTTTATCAGGCTCTATTGCAGGCCACAATGTACAGCAAAAAAATTAAATAGATTTCAAGTATTAGGCCTAAAGTTTGATGGGTGCTCTGAATTATTTTATTCTCGTCTCACTTTTCAATCAGCCTCAAACAAAAACAGCATTAATGTTTTTACACGTTAACTTTAACATGTTGAAAATTGGTAGTTGGACCGTAAAGTTAATGAATTCACCTCGAACGATGTTTGAGTAAAACCCTTTAAAATACATCCAGGGTAGTACGATCTGTTTGTTTTTATTAATGGAAAATCAAAATTTTTAGTAGACGTTCAGTGCTTTTAACGTTAAGTAGATCAAAAACAATAGTAAACAAAATATTTTGAAAAAAAACCACTCAATGTCATTTACATAACCTCATTTGTTTTTTTATAATAAAGGTGGTTGTTGTCTTGAGGAACGGGTGGTTCAATATTGAAACGACAATCGCCCACGTTTGGCAGATTTTTTACATGAATTTTGTGATAAACAATTTTTCAACGTAATTTAAATATTGGTTAAAACGTCCAGTAACTGGTAATTAATGAGAAACTACAAAATTATTGAGTTTTGTTGGTACATGGCTTTATTAGGTAAATAGTCCAAATATGAATAATATTCATAAAGGAGAACTGAACGTCATGCATAATTCAACGCCAACGTAAACACGGGACCGCATTCGAATCCAAGCCTGAGTTTTAGTACAATGGCTGATTGAACAGCCACGGGGAACACCGTGAGTATGTTTACTATTACTGGTATAGATGAAACACTGACTGCCTAGAGTGAACAAATAATAGTTTTGCACGTAATAATCAGTGATTTAAAAAAGTGTCTTTAGTAAATGTAAACACGACTGCTTTAAGTGATCCGTCGCGTATTTTGTTCAACAATAATTAAACTAAAACGTACATTTGCATGTGTAGGCCTAGCGTTCTAGATTTTCCCAGTCTTTTATTTAATTTTTTTAAATGATTGTTTTTCTCATATTTTTCGGGGGGGGGGGAAGCGAAATTTAATTCCATAGGCCTACATATTGCATTTCAGCGATGCTTTCTCTCATCAATTGAAACTGTCTTTTAATTTCATTTGAAGGCGTACGAATAAATTTTAGCATTATATTCCTTTTAGCTCGCACAAAGTCGTTTTGTTTAGCCATGAAAAATCCTACTCAGTTTAGCAGAGTAGCCTAGATATTTCAGTGAAAAGTTAATGCAAGTTAGACTAATCCTATTGTTTTAGTGGGTTATTAAATCGAACGGACATTTGCTTTATCGCATTCACAAAAGTTCAATTGCCAACGCATTAAGTGATATGAGTTTGAATGACTGTTTTGATGACGTTTTAATTGGCCGCTTATTATTTGCCGAAAAAGACCGGGAAAGCACTATTAAATTTGTGTACAAAGTGTTGTGTAAGAAACGTCAACAAGATTTCTATTTATTAGTAGTGATGTAATTTTGTAATCTTCTTATATGACAATCTGAATCAGCATCCACATCAACGCTGATTTACTTTGACTCTCTGTGACCTTGTCCAAATTGGCGGCTACGGCTGCAGCTATGGCTACGGGTGTTGCTAAGCGTAGTCCATGCTTCAACACACGTTGACATGTTGACTCAGCAGTAGCCGTATAGCCATATTCGCCATTTCGCAAATGATGACCTTATACACAAAAATAGGGCCCAAGATGACCGAAATCGGTCTTGAAAACGTTTACAAATGTTTAACCTAAAATTTATCTTGTCAATAAATGCCGGGTTTGTGTTCACAACTTAATAAAAAGCACAGGCCAAAGCTTTTGTAGCTATAATTATTATCAGTTTATGGAATTATCGTAAAGGTGAATGATGTAGATGTTGCAATCAACACCCTGAAACTATATTGACAATTCTCACCCATTATTTTATAATTGTGTGAGCTTAGAAATTTCCTACACTCTGCATACAACAACATTATTTATACATGTAGTGTACCTTCTCTTTGTATAAATATTCGACTGTTGTCATTACTTTCGACTAAACGTGAAGGCCTATTTTTGCAAAGCCAAGCTGTGGTTTGTAGGTTTTCCGGGTCAATTTCAAAAAAAAATGTATTCATTTTCATTAACATGCATTCATTTTCACGCATAATTTTCCAATTCAATCAAGACTTTTTATCTTGTTGTTGTTCTATTTGTTTTCCGAAAAACTTCTTTTTAGCTTTTTTTGCATTCAATTTTGTTTTTATGCGCACATGATTTCGTGCTTCTCTTTCAGGTCTGTTTCAGTCATTCTATTTCACTCAAAGGCATTCAAGACTATCAACATTCTTCAATTAATTTGGTACTATAAACCTGAACAACTGATTAAATCCAATGGTTGACCAGCCTCTTGCTTTTGGCTTCTGCGAAATTGAATGCTCATTGCCAGCTAATACATTTGAATGATCTTATACTTGACCAGGGAATGCTAAACAAAGTTGAATTACTCCTTCTGACTGTTGAATGCTGATGTGACGAAACATTCATTCCCTTTTTAACCAAACTGGAATGAGCCCCTGGTGTAAAATTGAATGGTTGTTTTCAGGTGAAACTGGCCGGGAAAACCTATTGTAAAATGAAAAACAACAAATTGGCATGACCCTGATTGGGGACCGATCCTCAACAATTGCTTTGCCACTCTGTACATACGAATTGCGAAGGCCGGAATTGGTCTTGAAAATATTTACGTATTCAATCTAAAATTTAATGATGGGAATTATGTTAAGTAATTTCTTGTATGTGAATTTTATGTTTGTATTCACAATATCAAATAAAATTGCACAAAATCCAAGTCTTTGTGTTATTGAGTAAACTTATGTTACTCCGTGTGAATATCCGTTGTCCAATATTGAAAAAGCAACAGAGTCATAACTTGGACTTATATCTCATAAATGAGCATAATGAGTTGTATCTCATAACAATGAATTATTATGTCCTGTACTGTGCATTTGCCTACTAAACAAAATTATGATTTGCGCCAATTAAGTCATCCTTAGATATTTACAAGTCATATTTATGAAATATATCTCATACGGCATAGTATGACTTGTACAAAGTAATATTTATAAAGCCAAAATGCGATTTGCCCGTAAAGATGGCGTTTTTCGGGAACGCTATTTAGACAAAATTACTATACCTTATACATTGAACAACTACCACCATTCTGTGATTTGCCAATATTGGCCATCAATACGTGTTTTGTTAGATCGACTAAATGCAGATCGTGTCTACGTCATTCAGCCGCTAAGCTAATCGGATAACGTGGCGAGTGCGCATGCTCATAAAGACGCATCCCGATCGTACCTCTACCAGACTCTTTCTAGAAAGGTGTCTTTATGAGCATGCGCTCTTGCAGACAAGCATTTTTCAAAACGGCCGCACAAGAAATCTTCTTTGCTGAATTATCGAAAATAGGTTGATTTAATCGAGATGCTTTAACTAAAAAGTTCAAGTTTAAGCAAATGCTTGGGCCCAGTGTTGGCCAAGGCTGTAACTGCGGCTGGTGCATGCTAACGGCTTGTAGTGGGAATAGCGCACGGATACACATTGTGGCGCAGCCGGGATTCTGGACCCAGCCCGCTATAAAGTCAGCCTATTAAATTGACACGTTGCCTTCGGTTGGGCGCTGTTGGACGCTTTTGGGCTATAACAAACGTTTGATGTATAATATGCACGGTCGGAAAGATGTTTAAAAAGTAGAATATAATGATCCACACAAACGTGCCTTAGAAATGCTTCGCTTTTGCTAAATTTCGCCATTTATGGGAGTCAAGATTTTGACTCCCATAAATGGCGGACAAATTCTATTAGTCTTATTTCCAGTCGCGGCTGTTGAACTACGACTGAGCAATTATTTTATTAAAAAATTTACGATTACCATCTGTTTATTGTATTCCAATAAATATCCAGTTAATAAATTAATGAAAAAAGAAAAGTAAAAAACATACGTTGAATAATTAAGTAGCAAGTCCCCACGTCTCGGTCCGGGCGTCCAGGGACCAGCAGCAGCAAAAAGCCCCGCGGCCATACCACCGATATGTACGTGTGAGTAGGTAACCACATTCAAACCGGGTACCTATAACAAAAGAGGACAATAGGTCCACGGTTGCTACCACAAAGGAAAGCATTGCGGTCCACGGTTGCTATCACAAAGAGTTGAACAAAGGAGGGTGCACGATTGCAGGCTGTTACACACTTGTGTGTGTGGACGTGTTTACTTGTATTACACACACATGTCGTCGAGTAGAGAATGGTATATTACCTGGTGTTCATGTGATAGGTTTACCAGGCCACAGGCTACGGCGCCAGCCTACTGCTCTTCATCGCGCATTAAAATATTGCCCATTAAACCGACGATCGTATTGACGGCTTGAAATACGTATACATTTCGCGGGACATGTCTCGGGGGTCAGAGGTCAATGTTTGGTTTTTTAAAATTACCATTCACTAATTATAACACATTAAAGGTGTTTTATTGCAAGAACAACTCTTAATAACTATAAGGAACACCTCCAACCGTGAGATTTCGTGAGATCTTAAGGCAACGTGTTCCTTTAACACCCGATCGCCAGTCTCGTGTGTGCTGGTTATGGCCCGGCCATGCGGTACACTCGCACCAGCTGTGACTCGCACTGCAAAACTGGTGAATTGTGCATCGTGGGCCATTACTAATCTATTGTCCGTGGATGGCAACTCGCCTACGTTTGGCGTTAATTGCTGTTTTTTGTTAATGAATAAGATTATTTTGAGAAATGTACAGGCGTGTATAATATTACAAACGGGGTTGTCAGTGAATCCTAATTTGGTTTCAATAGCTCGATATAAAGTGGGGGGGGAATGACTACATATTCAAAAAGGGGGGGGGGGGGCAACGGCCCCCGGGCCCCCCACCCCCCCCCCCCCCCCCCCAGTTCCGACGACGGTGGTTTGAGTACTAGGTTTTACTTGTTATGCGGCGTATATATACTAGAATTAGGCTGACAAACGCAGAAAGCGGCGCATATCTTTGTTTTGTGGTCATTTCTGTTCACTGGTAAACGTCGGCATTGCTGTAACTGCAGATACGGCTCTGATTTCCGTTGCAGAGGGAAGTCCTAGCTATAAATGCATTGTTATTGCGAGGGAAATATCCAAAATACATTTGAATAATATTTCATTGTGATTGCTATGTCCATAGTGTAAACAAATCACAAAGCTTGCTATTGGATAACAGTTTTTGTAATCGAGTTCTCAAGTTCCAGGTTTACGTCTCACGCATGTAAATAACAGAGGGTGGGAAAATTGGCTGAAAAGCGTGACACAAAATAATATCAAGAATGTGCTTATTTTCAACAAAGCAACCACTCAACCATCAACAAGCATAAAGCAAATCAAAGTCGACATCAAGAGGTAACAGCGAACTCTGAAGCCCGTTGTTTAATAATTGAATGAAATTGGCTTGTTGGTTGGTTGATTAGTTGATTGGTTAAATTGTGATTGGTTGATCAGTTGATAAACATACTCATAATCCAGCAGTGGGCGTTGCATGCTTTATGTTTACAGATCAGAACACAGAACGGAATTGGTTACTGTTAGGATGTCCACAACTTAGTCTGTCTAACTCCACTGCGCATCTTAATTTAAATAATAAACAATACTAAAATGTCATGATAAACAATCAACACAAATTTATTTTTACAAGCTTTGATTTGTAATATTTGTTCATTGGGAATTTTTGTCAAATTTAAGTTCCCCTAAAATGTATTGCTGATTTAGTTTTCATTTCGGTGTTTGGTTTTTTTCCTGGCACCTGGGTGTGTCAAGTTGCTTTGTATTACAAAACTGGGGTTCGAATCCCGTAAGCGTCCGCTGTGACTCTTGTGTCAGGGAGCATGACAATTTGACAACATTGTTTCGTTTCTCAAAATGAAAGTCTGATACCTATGATAAAATATAAGGTTCATGCATCTTCAGGCATTAGGTTCCGAGTACCGGCGCCAAATTTCAAAAAGTTGTTCACTGCTAAGCGCCTCTTGAGGTAAAAACAAAAATGTGCCTTTTGTAAGCAAATGTGGATTTCAAAAACAATCCTTTAACCGGTATAAAAGGCGAAGTACGAGATTGTGCGAGACTTCCACGGTCCACCCTTCTTCCTTTTTAGTGTCAGTTAATTCCATAGGTTTCAGGTGACTGGAATGTATTTACGCTGTCCCTGTCTGCACTCAAATTTCCAAAACACTTGAAACTAGTTTTAAAAAAAAAAACAATATAGTGTGTTATGCTGTTTAACAATAAAAGCTTCTTCACGTAAGAACGCACTCACAATGGTTTCAGCTAAAACACAGTTAGACTTAGTTAAAATACAGTATGGGTCTGAATCATTGACCTATACAAAACAGTCTGCACACGTACAGATACAAGTCCACAATTATCTTACTCTAGACAAAAAGTACAATTTATTTATTTATTTTATTTATTCCTTATCTTTTATCAGGGTAATCCGTTCACAAACAATTGCGACTCTGAAATTTCTAACTGACATAATGGTCTCACAAAGGCTTAAAAGGTATACAATACTACGTAAAGACAATTCAAACGCAAAACAAGTCATAGAGTATACACCGTAGCCTTTACACTGATGTAAAATTTATTTAAAACGCGGTTAGCTGATAACCTCAAATTAATTAATATGTGTGCAACAAAAATCGATTCAACTGCAAAACACTTGATCCAAAGCACAGGCCTACGACTAGCTCCAAGAAAATCTGTTTCTAAAAAATTAGTAATGAACCTTTAAAAGATCCACAAGAAACACAACTGCATGTAAAATAAAACAGCTCTGCAAATTAGCTTAAAATATAATGACAAATATTACATACAATTCTACAAATGGAATTTTAATTTTACAGACAAATAAAACCAACAACAAATTAGTACAATGGCGGAATGCTCAATCCTGTCGACGAAGCGTGGCGTGTCGTGGCCGAGCGGTCTAGGTCACCGGACCTAAGCTCTGGTGTTTTCAGCAGCAGAGTGTGGGTTCGATACCCGGTCATGACACTTGTGCCCCTGAGCAAGGCACTTAACCATAATTGCTTCGAAAAAGTTGGGAAGGTAGTGCATTCTGCTCTACCAGACAGGCATCCTAGTGGATGATACCCATGCCTACATCCTTAAGGACTGTGAAGGGGGTAACCCTGTTTCAGCCCCAGGAGTAGGAGGCAACGTGCCCCTGGTGTCAATTGATTTGGGTCGATGGCCCAAATCAGTTATGTGTAGCCCTCACCTTGAGTGGCCGTCCGTGGCCTTGTGAGTTGGGCGACATCTCATAAAAAAAAAAAAAAAAAAAAAAAAGCCATTTGTATAATATAGAGTCACGGGAAAGATGTCCGCCCTCTAATTCAAAAGAACGACCATTCACCAAAAACACTACACGCAAAATCACTAAGATATCAATAAAAATTAAATGATCTCCTGCACTTGAACTAATTTTAATCAAACAATCAATAGCACACACTAAGCACAACACAGTAATTTATGTGAAGGGCAAACGGGCAAAAGGTCAACACGAGGTTGCCTACTTATATGACACAAGTATTAATATTCGATACACAACTAGCCCTAAACATTTCCCTTTCTCTGATAAAAGGGCGAGCTTTGAAACATATTATCCCTCCCAAAGAAATAGTATTCGGAGTATGGCCAGAGAGACGTAGAGAGGAATACCTATCAAGAGCTCTCCTAAAATAGAAAAGATAGCGAGTCCAAAGGTCGCGGACCCAAACTTAACTTCTTTTAATTTTTGTTAATGAAAGTTGGGTTCAACACCTGAACACTGAGGGCGCACTTGGGTTCTTACGCAAACAAGATCTTATAGAAGTTGTACAATCAAATCATGTGAAAAGAGTGTACAAATTGCATAATAATTATAATAAAAAATACGTTTAACAATAATTATGTACATTTTGCAAGTTTACTCTAAGTCTTAATTAAAAAATCATACGTACGTGTTAATAATATGCATTTTAATTTCTAACCAACAAGTATTCCGGCTGCAGCAATAACGTCATATTTACATAACTATATTTTTAGCGTCCCCGCCCACTTACGTTTGTGGTCGTCGCATTGATTTTATTTTTATTGTGAGGAGTCTCTATTTTATTGGATATTAATAATTAATTGTATACCGTTATACAAAATTACTCTCTCTCCGCTGAGGATGCGTGGTGGCGCCCTTTGAAGTTTAGTGACCCCCGACGCTCCTCACCGCCTGCACAATTTTCATCAGGTGAGGATGCCAAACTTTCTCCGTAGTTTTTAACATTTTATTTGATCATTATCTTGCACTAATATCGACTCATGCTTATGTTCAATATATCCGCAAATATTCATAGATTCATATTGTGTTGTAGATTTTGGGAATTCCATTGCCTAAAATATGTAATTTGACAGTTAGAAAACTTGTGTAGTGCACAAAAATGAGGTGACGCTTGAGGTGTTGGTTAGCGTTGTATAGGCTACGTAGTGTTGCGGTACACACGTAGGCGTGTAAGTTAATGTTAACGTTGCTATGGACAGACGGATGTATGTATGGCAATGGCTCTGTTGGACATTGGGGCGCTCAACGATGTATGTTTGTGTCTCATATTCCCATTGCCCAGTGCTGCTGTGCCATTAATATATCCCATCCCAGTGTAGTGTCTATTTGATATTTTATATTGATAGAATTATACAACACACATGTGGATTATATTTTGGTTCTAATGTATTTTTGTGTATTCTTTACCGCCTGCACAATCTTCAACAGATCCATTGTGCAGGTTAGGTCACTTCCATTACAATAAAAGATCAAGCGGAGAGAAAGCAGAACCTGTGTGCCATAATATAACTTCAGTCATTTCGAGTAATCTTACTGCCGCTTTGGACCCCCCCCCCCCGCACACTTCACGTCAGTTCTCGGAACACAACCCCCCTCATACATCATTATTTTTACCAAATTCAATATGAGATTAAAAGGCAATAAAATCTAAACTGAAAATATCGTACATCCGAAAATAATAGTTTACATTATAAGAGTAAACCCCAAAAGTGGTCCAACTAAATTCTGCAATGAGACAATACAAAACACATATTATATTGAACACGTAACATGAACTATAGGCCCTATATAAAACATTCGAAAAATATGTGCATTCATTAATGGAGAAAAGTATTTAAAAAATCTTTCTGAAAGATAGTTGCGTGTATATATATTAGACCTTTGTTTACAATCAAAATGTGTTCCAGCTATCGCAACTACGTCATATTCTACACAGCCTGATAAACCGTTATTTAATCCACTTAAAGAGGAAGAGAAATGTCGCATGTTTGTATTGAACTTGTATTCCGATAGATAAAGTCCTCATGTGAGTGGAGAAAAGTACAAGTCTCTAACCTCAAGTTGAATTGTGTAAATTGCCATTGCATTGATAACCTTCCGGGTAAAAATAAGTCAACATCTAAAACATGCGATGACATCATCTGAGAAATTTTGTGTGTGGAGATGTTTTGGTTCATTCCTGACTTTCAATGATATTCATTCCAATTGGCCTTGAATTTGACGTTTCGACTGACATAAAATTCCTCGTTGGCATAATTATGTGAAGACCTATTAATTGTTGAAATCCAATAACATCATGTTTAAAATTTCGCTCTGAAAAAGTCAGGAATTAACCAAAACATCCCCGTACAAAAATGTACTGACCCATTTTTCTCAGAATGATGTCATCAGATGTTTTGGATGTTTACAAAATTTGCACTGACTAAACAAAGTTGTCAAAATTTACCCCAGACGTGTATTCGTATAACAAAATGAGTTTACCGCTATAGAAACAATACTTGTTACTAATTCACCAAATGTTGGTAGTCGTCACCATCCGAGGTTGAAAGAGCGCCCTCCTTCGATTCATTCTCTTCCTTTCTGTCCAAGTGGTCGTAGGGGGACGTGTCATCATCCGCGGCTGCCAAACCGGGGTTCGAGATTATTGCAGCCTCATATCCGGACTGCTCTTTTTGAGATTTTGGCTCCGCAGTTTTGACCAATGGGGTGTAGGTGTCATCGTTACAGCTTATGGATTGCACCCCTGTCGGTGAGGCTGCATCATGACTTTCTGAAGTGGTTATCTTTGCTTCTTCGTATCCAGATTGCTTTGGAGGGGACTTTTGGGGTGCAGTTCGGATCAGTGGAAAGTAGGAACCGTCGTCTTCATTGGAGAGACTCTCGGCTGGTGACTCGATTGGTGACGTCAGATCGCTTTCATTGGCTGACGTGGGAGACTCAACCTCGTGTCCAATTTGTTCACTTCGTGACTTCGGATTTCCAGTGGGTAACAAATGAGTGTAATCTTCATCGTTGGTCTCCTTAGCCTCGATCCCTGTAGTCGAGTAAGTCAACTCGACCTTATCCGCGCGTCCCCCTCCACTTTCACTTCCCATTTCATCATCCTCATCGTTCCTGTTGACCACAAAGTATGGACGGTCTTTGGCATTGTCCATGTCAAGTTCCTTTGTAGTTGGTATCTTCCTTTGCCCGCCTGAGACATAGCGGGGATTCCCCTCTTTGTAACCACCCTCTCCTACGGAATAGTAGGTGTGGTCATCCTGGCTTGCACCAGGCTTCGTTGGTCGGTGGTCATATATTATGCGTACGAATACTCCATGCTACTGTCGGTTACCTTTGGTTCAGGCGGCAGTGCTCTCGTTGAGTCTATTTTAAATATTGAGAAATATGGCAAAACAAAAATGACTATTTACTTTATAGGCTGGCATGAAAAGTGAGTTTAGATCAATAGATCAATACTTACTCATTGCTTCCAACGGAACACTTGACACTTCAGCAGGATTCCTCCTAAGAACAGAAATAAACTAAAATATTGGTAACTTAAAGGTGCTATGTCGTCAGACAATTCGTGGGGACATTTTGGTAGTACGCCCTCTATATGACTGTTCACCTGCTCTATCTTCACAAATAACGAGCCCGACTGGAGATGTGTCCGCCGTCTTTTAAAATTGTCTTTGAACGAGTCAGTTTATTGAACGGTAAGTGGTTAGAATTTTATGTTAACAAATTATTGTGATTAATTGTGTAATTTTTTAAAGTACTTTTTACCCCCATCTATTCAGCTAAGTATACGATAAGATATAGTGTACGTACACGATAAGAGAAAAATATACATATATTTATGTGGCGGCAATTCGCTTCCGTAGTTCAATAAAACATTTTATAATATTTTAAGTTTCTCTAAAGCTTTGTGTGAATTTTAATTTTTTTTGGGGGGGGGTTGTGATTTACATTATTTCCTTCTTGATGTTTTTTTGAATTTCTTATAAACATTTTTTTTCAAAATTATTTCATTGGCCAAAGTGTCTATTATTTGCAAACGAAAAGAAAGACGAAACCCACGATGCTGGCTTCATGAAGGACGGTAGTCTTCCCTGTCTACGAAGGCCGAGCATACGGCACCGATGATCACCAAAATAAGTAGAAGAGCAAACAGAGACCCAAGAACAATAGCTGCCACGTTGGTTTGATCATACCCTGATGGCTCATCACATCTAAACGGAGGGAAATGAATACATCACATGAAGTGCAAAGCTATCAAAGTACCAAATGCCTTCAAAGACGAACGTGCACGAACTAATAGTGGTAGTCTGCCAACTTTGCCCTTTGTAGAGCTTGTAGTTGGATACACTGGCTGATTCGAAGATTGCTGTGGCCCGCATGGTAGTAACTCTGTATTGATCATTTCTGCTCAGTAATGCTCAATTAAGATTGAGGAGTGAATCACATTGTTGACTTTTATTATAATTATTTCATGCCACCACAGTGCAGGGATAACATTCTTCAAAATTCACTTCAAGGTATATATTATTAATGGTGCAGTGAATTCCCACAGTTTTTCTTATGTCTCAACATTTAGTTTTTATCAAATAATACTGGTCTGCCGGGCACCCCACTCCCTATATAGGGTTAGCATACCTGCCCATAGGCTACCTCAATTCTCTACCTTCCTTCCTGAAAAGTGCAGCCTCGCATGTGTGCGGATAAGATGCACTGCATGTTGCACATGAGTCCAAGTAAAAATACCATCTTCCACTCTTACTCCACTTCAACAAGCTTGAACAATTGGATAAGATCGGTATGCCCTTTATATATTGCCTGGCCCATAATTTCAAGCAATTCGCAGAATTTTTGATCGCCTGTGTGAGTGTGTCAACCAAATTTTGCGTGATTCTACAAACGTGAAACGGGCTGTTTTTTCATTGTTGTTATTAAGTAATATTTACTTGGCCACTAATGCAAGAAAACAACATACAGGCAGTCAAAATATGACAAATCTGTGATTTTGATGCACAAAAATTCGCTGTTGAAAGCGCCCTCAAGCGATCAAAAGTTAGGGCAATTGGGCCCACCGTCCTAAATCCTCCGCAATCCGAAAACTTAATGAAGAAGATATTTGAGGATTTGTGAGGGTTCTTAGATCTACACACAAAAACGTTTTGCCGACCAGATTTGAGTGATTATAAAGGAAAAGTGGTGTAGTCTTATTGTTTTCAAATTGCTCCCCAATAACTTTTTGAAGATTTGTTGAATTACACGCGTGAGATCCGAGTCCGTCTTCCTCGGGTAACGTAGAATGTTTAACAGGTTGTTTCAAGATGCACGTGCCGTGTTCTAAATCGACTGTCCTTCTGAAGTTTGCACAATTGAACGGTATATAAAACAAAATGTCAGACAGTCATGGTATTTCCCATCAGCGCTGGTGCCCCTTAGTCATTTCAACCACATTCGATTTTTTCAGATATACACCCATCAGCCCCACACTGCCGACGTCCCCAACACAGTTCATAACTGACTTTAGCAAGAACTTTACCACCCGGTCCAGATTCATGGTGCGGTAGTTTGAGTTCAAAGTTTTACCTGGTATACGGTGATTTACGCACAGACCCCGCTTGACAGATGCAGAAGGATGATGCTGAAGATTCGTCGGACACGCATATCATTGAGTTGTCCCCATTCCGGCAAACGTTGGCCATGGCAGTACCATTGTGACCACAAATATCAAACTGATTGCAGTTGGGTGTATCTAAAAGGAACGGAGTCCCAAAAAGGACAGGTTAAAAAAAAGACACTAATGGTAAGAACAAAACAAAAATGAAAAAGCGTTCGAGGTAACGAAATAATGTATCGAGGGAGCGAAGTATTATTTCAGGGCACTCGAGGGAACAAAATGATTTAAATGTGTTGTTTATAGTTTGTGTGCATTTTTTTGTTTTATTTTTATTTTCAATATTTTTTGCTTTCGGGGGCTCCGAACTATCATGACCGGAATATCATCATTATTATTTTTATTTATTTTTTATTATTATAATGCTTTTGTTTTTACTTCATGGGAGAGGTCTTCATACTGAGCCCCTACCATATTTTTGCAGGTTACTTGTTAACGCTGCATCCAGTCACCACCTAATGTTCTATAATATTTCTCCAATATTTTGCTACAAAACCTCTCGAGAACTTTGGAAAATTCGGAGGAGAGGGGAAATATGGGCGCTATTTCAGCAAGGAAATGGTTTAGTTTTTATTGTTAGCAATGTCCATTGTATGTTTTTGTGTGAAAAGAGTTACCTGCTGAAAGTGCGTATTGTGCACATTTCACGTTTCAGCCCGAGTTCCCCATCTTGCGCCTTCGACACTTGATATAATTTGTAATTTTTGGTGCAACACATAAACCTACCTTGCGCGTTCCTCTTGTTGCACTGAAATGAGTAGTTGGTTCTACAAATCTGCGTACTCAATGCGTTTAACCGGCTTCCACATTTTGTAGTATAACCGTTGCACGTTGTCATTCTAAATAGACAATAACGTTATTTTGCGTACAATTTTACATTTGGATACAATCACCACTCATTTGTATCCAAGAGTTTAACATAACTTCGCTAGTACATTTTCTAAAGAGCTGTATGTCTGAACAATAAACATAATTCTTAAATTAAAACTAGAGATTCAGTTTTTGTTTACTACAAAAACAAGGTGTTCGTGGTGAGTGATTGAATGAATAGGTAACGTCATTATACCTTATCAATCCAATTCCTGGTTCAGGAGTTATGAATTTTTCAAAAATTAAACATGAACTTCCTGTTTGGACCGGAAGTCGAGGTCAAATAGGGTCACATGTTGATTATTTTATGAAGACCTTTTAGATGATGTATAGATTGATAAAAATTCAATGTGTGGTTCAGAAGTTATGCTTTTTTCAAATAATAAATTTTAACTTCAGGTATGAACCGGATGTCAGAATCAATAGAGGTCACGCTTGGTTGCGCTGGTGAAGTCTCCGATGTCCTTTCTGTCGACGTATAGAAAATAAAAATCGAATAAGTGGTTCAGGATTTATAATATTTAAAACATTAAAAAGCAACTTCCGACTTCTAAGAGAATACGCTTGAGTAACATAATTAAAAGTTTGAGTGGCCAGGGCAAGGTTTTTTACACAATAATACGCTATCGTGCATCGTCAATGCGGGTCAAATGATGGGTGCGTGTTTTCGTCCTTTTTCGACCACATGTAAATGTAAACATGTTGTTAAGTCTGTGCAAAAGTTTGAGCAGGCTTAACGGTCTACACCCTGATGCAAAAATTATGCTGAAATGATTAGTAGTTTAAATGATATGAATATGATCAGATATTTTGAAAGTTTCAACTTCCGGTTTGAACCGGAAGTCAGTTCAAATGTTGTAAAGGTTCTGTGTAGCATTTGTCAAACTCTTAACGACCTATCCGATGATGTGTAGATTTTACAAATCCATTCAGTGGTTGATGAGTTATGATTTTTTCAAGTATTACAATTTAATTTAATATAATTTGATACCCGATGACGTCATCATGACATCATCAAGTGTATGTCATCTTGATATGAAGGTCCAGCTATCTGATGAGTTTCAATGTTGAATTCAATCTCAATCTTGAGTTATTCCGTAGATAAGCTCGAAAGTTGTTGAAGGAAAACAACGAAGGCGAACTTCGACCTAGGGTAACGACCCGGAAGCTAAGGTCGTACGATTTTGGCGTTAACTTTTCAAATGTTGCCCAAGTCTTGCTCTATCAGATGCCAAACTATGAACATCATAGCTGTCTTATTCGTTGAAATACAGCGAAAAGCTAATGGTAATTTTTCAACTTTAAAAACCTTGTAATTCGACACCTGATGACGTCATCATGACGTCATGACTACTACTGTGCCGTCTTTATATTAAGGTTCATTTGTCTGATGAGTTTCAAGGTTCAATTCAGTTTCAATCTTGAGTTATGCTGTAGAGAAGAGTTCCGTGGAAGAAGAAGAAGATGGAGAAGAAACTAGAGTTTGTGGACAAACTCAGGGTGTTCGGCTTGAACGTAATAAAGTGACTGCGTAAATAAAAAATAATAGGAAAATTATTGTGTGCAGGTTTTTTGTCTCCTTGTGCTGTGCTGACAGGCAAAACATTTATTTGTACCTCTTGTTGATCTCTGTGTAAAATCATAGCATAAAGGTTGTCATATGAAACTTCAACTTCCGGTTTTGACAGGAACTAAAGGCCAAATGGGGTCACACTTTGTACAAGATATCTAGAATTGCCCAAGAGCTTTAAATTGACGCAATGATTATTATTGTACCACGTTTCATTAATAAGATACACGTTTTTGTATGTGCAAACTTATATTTCCGGTTTCGACCGGAAGTAAAGGTCAAATGGGGTCACACCCTATGTATCATCCATTAGGTTTTCAAATACCTTTATGATGAAATGTAGATAACAAAAATCAAATGTCTGGTTCGGGAGTTATGATTTTTCCAAATACTAAGCTTTGATTTAAAAAAATAAATAAAAAATAATTTGATGACGTCATCATGACGTCACTTCCCATTTTACAAGTCATCGGTAAAATCTCAAAAAGGACACAAGTTTCAACTCAATCGGCTGTTTAATTAAGTAGATACACGGCTTCAAACAGTGCACCTTTAGGACCTTACCACGTGACACACGATGGCGTCATCAAACTACGACGCCACAATTATGTTTTCTGCATAAAGGTCATTATGTTTACTAGTTTTGAAAAGATTCTGATAAACTTTGCCACATACATCTAGTTAAAGTGTGTTTTGAACTGTTTTCAACCTGCCGCTAGAGGGCGCTTTTGAATTATGTGACGTCACCAGTCCTATTTTTTTAAACCAGACACTTGTCAGATCACAACATCGTTAAAAACAACTCAAAAAAATTCCCACTTTCAAGTTACTGGGCACTTCCGGTTTCGACCGGAAATAGAGGTCATGTGAGGTCACGCGCATGACAAAAAATTAAGACCTATTTGACCTTAGTATGATCCCGCATAAAGCAACCGCCGGTCTCTTAAGTGTGATTTGTTACAGAATTTTAAAGAGTAAAAAATAAAATGTCTAAAAACCCTGTAATTCGACACCTGATGACGTCATCATGACGTCATTGTTCGCATGCCGTCTTCATGTTCAGGTTCAAGTATGTGCCAAGTTTCAAGATTTTACAACCTTTACCTTTTGTGAAATCTGCAAGAGAAGGTTCAGAAGGAAGAAGACGAAGTGGAAAAAAAAACTAGTAAGAGGATTTTTGTATACACAAAAACCAGGTGTTCGTGATTAGAAAGCATGTAAAAATTTCGTAGTACAGTGGCTGTAGAAAAATAAACACCAATGTCCGGTTTGCAACAGATAAAAGGTCAAATATGGGTTACATTTTGTGTAGCGCGTGCTAAGTTTATTAAGACCTTATAAATGATGGATGGATTGTAAAAATCCAATATTTGGTTCAGAAGTTTTGATTTTTTCAAATATAAAGTTTCAGCTTCCGTTTTGAACCGGAAGGTAATGTCAAATGAGCCTGAGGTCACACTCGGTAGCGTAGGTGGAGTCTTCTGAGTTCTTTCTTATGACGTATAGATGATAAAAATCTATCATGTGGATTAGAACTGTTTATTTTTTAAACATTATTAATAAATGTCCTACTTTAACCGGTAGTGAAGGTCAAACGGGGTCGCATATTGTGTAGTACGTGATAAGTCTATTTAGACCTTTCAGATGATGCATAAATTGAAATAATCCAATGATGGTTCAGACGTTATAACGTTTTCAAATATAAAATGTAAACTTCCGGTTTGAACCGGAAGACAATGTCAATGAGGTTACAAATTATAGCGTTAGTAATGCTTTGAAAGCCTTATCTGACGACGTACAGATAATATAATTTAATAAATGGTTTAGGAGCAATGATTTGTTCAAATAATTAATTGTATCCTCCTGTTTAACCGGAAGTCAAGGTTAAAATAATGGTCAATTTTGTGTATCGTTTCTTAAGTTGCTATACATACCTCCCCATAACGTATGAATTAAACAAAACTCAATTATGTGTGAGTGAGAAATTACTATTTTTTGAAAAATTTAATTTCAACCTCCGGTTTGAACAAGAAGCCAAGTTTAAACTAGTCTCATTAATTTTGTGTAGATCCTAATCAGTACATTAAAACCTTTCAGCTAATGTATGACTTGACTTGTAAAAAACCTATAATTATGTGAACCGGAGTAACGTGTTTTTCAAATATTAGATTAATTATCTGAGGGTGTGCAATGTTTCTTGTAATATCAATGCCAATGTATTTCTACATGTAGTTTTGGTGCGAAACATTGTTCATTATCACTCAACTTCTATCGCGATTATCCGCTCTGCACCTCAGCGATGTTTGCCACCCAACTTCGATTATTCCCAACGGGCGCCCTCTTTAGTTCGCTGTTGGAAAAAATCAAACGTTTTCGCGCCACATCACACCACACACGCACAGTCGTCAGCGCTTACACGTTATGTGTACAATGCGTTGTCAATGAAAGTGGGGGGGGGGGAGGGGTGCGAGTAGGACGGTAGGCTTCATTTCCCAGTTTTGACCAGATGCATACGATTATAATGTTGTTATCTCTGTGCAAGTTTAAGAGGGATTGCTGTTCTCCAATCTGATACAAAAATTATGCTGAAGTGATCAAGAGTTTTAAAGATATGAATAAAATAAGATAATCTGAAATGTTCAACTCCCGTTATGAACCGAAAGTAAGTTAAAATATTGTACGGGTTCTTTGAATCATTTGTCAAACTTTAAACGATCTATCCGATGATGTGTAGATTGTCAAAATCCGAATTATGGTTTTTGAGTTATGATTTTTACAAATATTAAACTTTGATTTAATGTAATTCAATGCCCGATGACGTCATCATGACGTAATTAAGTATGTGTTGTCTTGACACTGAGGTTCAACTATCTGTTGAGTTTCAACATTCAATTCAATCTTAATCTTATTCCATAGATAAGCTCGAAAGTTGTTTTTTGAAGGGAAAAAAACGGACGCGAACTTCGACCCAGGGTAACGACCCGGAAGCTAAGGTCATACGATTTTGGCGTTAACTTTTCAAATGTTGCCCCAGTCTTGGTCTATCAGATGCCAAACTTTGAACTTCATAGCTTTAATATTCGTTGAGATACAGCAAAAAGCATATGGTCATTTTTCAACTTTAAAAACATTGTAATTCGACACCTGATGACGTCATCACGACGTAATGACAACTGTGCCGTCTTCATATTGAGGTTCAATTATCTGATAAGTTTCAAGGTTCACTTCAGTTTCAATCTTGAGTTATGTAACAGAGAAGAGTTGCCTGGAAGAAGAAGGAGAAGACAAAACTAGCGATCCAGTTTTTGTTAATTACAAAAACAAGGTGTTCGTGGTGAGTGATTAAATGAATTGGTGATAACATTTTACCTAAATCAATCCAATGTCTGGCTCAGGAGTTGTATGTCAAACAATAAACAACAACTTCCAGTATGAACCAGAAGTAAAGGTGAAATGGGGGTCATATTTTGGAGTTATAAATATTCCAAATAGTATAGTAGATGGATTATCCTCTAGGGTGCACTATAAGTTTGAGCAAGGTTAATTCTACAACCTGAAATAGTAGTTTTAAAGAAATGAATAAGATAAGATATTAAGAAAATTTCAATCCAATACGTGAATCACACATTAAAAGCAGATCTGAGTTTGCCTACATGTATGACAAACTCGGGTTCATACCAACTGGTTTGGGAATGAGCAGTTTTCAACAAGATCTTTCTTATCTGATCAAAAGAATTCATAAGTGCAAACATGTGGTTTAGGGCGTCACTGCCTGTGAGTTTACAGACAGAACCATCGACGAAATTTCACAGTTTCTTGTTTAAAATGTGAAGTATTGGGAAAGTGAGTTAAATGTTATCATTAAAGCAACTTTGAATCATAAAAATCGACCAAATATATCTCAAGAAATTGAATAAGAAACAATAGGACTTTCTCTCTGCTCTTCAGCATTTCGGTGATTTGACACCAGCAAGTAGGCTTGTGGGTTATGGATCACTGGCCTTGGGGAAGTGGGTTCCAGAGTGAATGTTTATAAAACAATTACTTAACTGATAACAGCTGATAAGATTCACAGTGAAACTGGTGAGTAGAATTCTGAGATTTTGGTAAATTGTGGGAAAATCACTTAATGTACCGATTTGAACTGGAAGTCAATCTCAAAATGATCTGTTCTTTGAAGCGTTTGTAGAACATTTAACAACCTATCCGATGATGTGTACATTGTAAAAATCAACGTTGTGGTCCACGAGTTATGATTTTTTCAAATATTAAACTTTGATTTAATGTTATTTGATACCCGATGACGTCATCATGACGACATCATCAAGTGCGTGTCGTCTTGATATTAAGGTCCAGCTTTCTGATGAGTTTCAATGTTCAATTCATTTTCAATATTGAGTTATGTTGCCGAGAAGAGTTCTACGTAAGAAGAAGATGGAGAAGAAAAACAAAATCAGAACAAAAACAATAGGTGTTCGTGCTGAGTTGCACGAACACCTAAAAAAAAAACCCAAAACGGAACAAAAACAAGAGGTGTTCGTGCTCATATTGCACGAACACCTAAAAACAGAACAAAATCAAGAGGTGTTCGGGCTCATATTGCACGAACACCTAAAAAAAAACCAGAACAATAACAAAGAGGTGTTCGTGCTCATATTGCACGAACACCTAATAAAATACCTGGGACAGTTTATCCATTGTGATTGGTCGAGGGGGATCACACAGCCATGTTAACGTGCGGAATAAGCACAGTTAGACATGATTAAAACTGACTTTTATGACCTCAACACTGCTCTGTTATTTTTTATATTTTTTTATATATATATTTTTTTTCTACAAATTCTAGAAAATTTGCATTGTCACTTTTGTTCTTTCCATGTTATTGTTCACGTCACTTCGCAATCAAAATTAAAATTTGCCATTAGATTTGTCGGGTTTTGTTACACTCGTATACATGATGCTCCATTTCCAAGTTCTCTTATTTTCAAGGATTCGAATCCCGTATTGGCCTGTCGTGTCTGCTCTTTCTCTGGGTCAAACTTTGCGTGAATTGCTTCGTCTTTCAAACTTGACATAATATAGGGACCTTTAGGACGAGAATCTGATTTAAATCTTCAAGCCGTTGGTCACGTGCACCACTCGTTGAAAAACATACTTAGAGTTGAAAATTGATAATATTGACACTATTTGTGTTGTCACATATTACAGATACCGAAAAGAGAATCAAAATTAATATTTTGGAGTGTTAAAATAACACAAACTTAATTGCTTTTGCAGAAACTGGTGTTATTTTAACACTCTATGATGGTGTAAATGTTGATTCTATTTTGCTTATAATTATGTGACAAGGCCCATGGTGTCAATTCTAACACCCCAGTTTGTTCAGTGTAATGCCACTACGCTGTTTCTGATTTAAGAAACTTCATATTCACCAATAAGACGTCTGCTGAGTCATTTCGAGTGTATTTTCAGCCACAATAGTATTAAAATAAATAAAAACATTATTAAAATTGTCCCTTTTATGGCAGAAAAACCTAAAAACTGTCAAAGGCAACCAATTCATTCCAAAAAGTATACAGAAGTCTCTAAATGAATCGGTGTCATAATCAGAAAATCAGCCCTTCTTTAGGGAAAATATACAAATAATTCACTTAGCCTTCAGTGGTCTTACCCCGAGGTGCAGAAATGGACCCACATCTGTTCAATATACTCATCAGGCAATGACTTACACTCCTCTAGCAGTGGTTTCCGCGCGCCACCAGTTTACCCGCTCCAACCACTGCTAAACTTCACCTCATATCCTGCGAAGCCAATCAGCACACCGCTTACAAAATCGTTAGGCTTGTTGCACGGATAGCCAATCACAGTCGGGTATCGCGCCGCGCCCCCTAGCGTCATGCATATGCATATCTGCTCTGCTAACAAGCAAGGTCTATTAGCATAATTGTGAAACCGCGGACAGTTTGGGAAGACTGTTTGTGTTTGTGCCAAATTTCATTGAAGAAAACATTGAATTTGCTAGTTGTTTTAAGCTCACAAAAATGATTAATGGCTCGTTTGTAGCTTTTTGCAAACTTCGTCGAATATGTAGTCTTGATTCAAGGTGTGTACTATTTATACACATACAAAAACATTGCACACACTCACGTGTGCTACATACCCTGCTGGATTTAAGTCCAGGTTTCATGACAAAGCTTAATTTAGTTTAGCACAAAAGGATACATCGTGTTGAACTACATGTAAGACGGATCAGACTTGGAGAATCTTCGCTGGCGCAATATTTGTCACTGTGCATGGGCATTGTGGGGCCGCTTCATACTGCATCGCATTTATCGAGCTCTTTTACGTATACATTGTAGCCTACCTCTTGCTCAATTTACGCGATGAATGTCATTTTGGAATTATTTACAGGAAGTAGGCCTAGTCTGCAACGTCTGTAATGTGAAATGACATTTTAAATCAAAATCGAACTGAAATTCTTTTTCCAAATTAAGTAGGCTGGGCAGCCAGAACTTATGCCTTTTTTCATGATTTCGAATAATTTTTTTTAATTTTTCACTCGTAAATTTAATTCCCTGTAAAATATTAACAAGTTTCGGTGGTTATCGAGTCATAAGGAGAATAAGTGGTGACCAGTAAACGGAATTATTTCCCTATATAGGCATAGCTGATTATTATTTTCAAAAATCGAGACCTTTTTATGTTTTTTAAACTCGAACTAGAAGAAGTTTATGTTTTTCCATCTGATTTCCCACCCGCTGAGGGAAAAGTGATGTCCGTTAAACAAATACTTACTGTGTAAAACAACACTGACAAAAACCAGGACGAAATAATACTGAAGTCGACGCAACATACAGTAGGCAAAGCAACGTTGACGTACGTGCTTATTGCACGTACAGTGTGGACATGGGCGCAGCCATCTTTACTGTGCCAGATGAGGGTCATGTGACAGACCCAACGTCAGGTGACAGAATCTGGCCAATCATGGCAAGTGTCATCCAGGCTCGGCGTTGGGTGACGTCACACCCACGCGCTTCGCAGGATATGAAGTGAAGTTTAGCAGTGGTTGGAGCGGGTAAACTGGTGGCGCGCGGAAACCACTGCTAGAGGAGTGTAGCAATGACTGTGCTGTACAAATACCAAGTCGTTCATGAGGAAAAAACATCACCACGATGAACACTTTCAAACTTAGTGCGACTGTCCTCGGTCCGAGTCCCGTTTGTGCCGTCCACGCCATGGTGTTAAAACCTCGTAATGGCGTCCTTACACTGAAAATTACAATTATTGTACAGTAAATTGTGCCTTCAAAGAACAACCTTATTAGCGTCCTGGTGCATCCAGCTCCAAAGTATTATGTACCAAGCCAACGTCTAATACTAACTGCACACAGCATAGCAGGAAGTTCACTGTGTTACTGTTTTGTTCACTTTATTGTAAAAGTATAATAGGTGAGCTTTGAAAGAACCTTTTGTAAGACTTGTTCATGAACACAATCGATGTCCTTGGGTATTGCAGAAAGGGTATTTCCCAAGCCAATCCCGCTTTCTATAAAAAGTTATTTAGGGATGCACCCCACTAAATAAACTCCCATAGCGTACAGTGCAAAATAAAAAAGGTAAATATTCAACAAAACTAACAAAACTACTTAGAAGTCTCTCAGCTGTTTATATTCAAGGGAAAATTATCCATTGACCCTTAACTGTTAGCCTCTGCTCAATTTGATACAGTGAGTCCCTAGGGCCGTCGGGTTATTCTCGCTCCAAATAAAAAAAACCCTAGACCGGGTATAATTTTCCAAACGTCCGATCAGCAATCTTGACAATTTTTCCCCACACCTCTCGGCAAAACGAACTATTTTTTAAAGGCTTAAAACATCTAAAATACCTTAAGCTGGAAGTTAACCCCCAGGTCACAATTGGGCAAAGTTTTTACACTGTATTCCTTTTGTTTGGCTCTCAAAGCTGTCTAGTCTGTCTAATATAACATATCAATGAGGCCGACCCTCTCTTTTTGCCATGTTTAGTTGGATGCACCCTTAGACTTGGTTCCAAGCCTGTGATCTTTGGAGTTTGTCTACGTATAGCGCCCTCATGTGACACGAATCCTGGTTGTCAGTTTGTACACACCCTATGGCGAATATTAGTCAAAAGCCTTCGGTAAACAAATATTGTTCAAATTTAACTGCGTTTACCAAGGGATATAGTGCAGAGATACATTATTGGTGCACGTGCATTTACATTTTGCAGCTGCTCAGTAATTCACTTAATGCATAAAATCATGGAATTTTGGCATACAGTCAGAGTATGGCATGAGAAAGATATTTGGATGTAGGGCCATCGCAGATCTGTCATAATGTTGCAGTTGCTTCTATTTTGTTTTCAAACAACAAATCTGCGATGGCTCTATACAGCCAAATAGTTCTTAATATGTAGACCTATCAGTAAAAGCCCAATCCGGTCACCGACCCCCTGAACTAACAATCAGACTTGATGAACAATGACATATTAATCTGATCATCGTTTCAGGTCAATATTTAAACTAAAAATACAATACTCATCCAATATTTGGAAAGTTTATGTATAGGCCTAATTGTTCTCAATTTTAATTTTGTAATCACAAGTCTACCAATAATTTTTTTTTGCACGTTTTATAAATTGCTGTGCAGTGTATAAGTTATAACTCTTTTTTACCGATAAAACTATTTTGAAAATTTTCATAAAATAATATAAACAAAAATAATAAATCCACGGTTAAAATGTTCGGTGTTGCCACGTTTAGCATGCGGGTAACTAAATTTCTGAATGCTAACAATGCCAATCTTTATTGTGCCCATAACTATGATTTTAATAATATTTGTGTAATGTACATTACTCTGGTGTGTAAAAAGCACTGTACACGCAGGGCTATCAGAGTCATAGAAAAATCCATACGCGTACTACTTGGGTGGGATTTGTACCCACGACCCCCGCATTCTAGAGCAAGTGTTTGGCCAGCTCGTGCACTGTGTTATTTTCCGGTAAACATTCTCTTGGTTTGCTAATAGCAAACACATTCATATAAAGAACTTTAAAATTGTGAAATAGCTCTTTGCACTTCATTATAGTTAATTTCCGTCTAGTTGTCGTTTTTCTTTTTTGTTATAAAGAGCGCCACCTTGTGACACCTGATCTGATCTGATCCTGGAGTACACCAAATACTCAGCAGTAATAACAAATTAATAGTCTCGGGGGGGGGGGGGGGGGCGGAAGGGGTAGCGCCACCAGCGCGCCACCTACGTTGAAATTAATCTCATTCGATCATCGCGACGTGGACTGGTCGAAGCTCCCCACGTACAAACGGATGTGTGTGTATGCACAGTACACACTATTTGAATGTACGGTTGCTCTCCGCTGCGTGCCGTTGAGACTGCCTGGACGAGTCCATTTTATCAGAGAGTATTGTTATTTTCAAATGTTGTAAATTCACAAAATCTTTACACCAGAAAACATTTGTAAATTTTTGTTTTTTGCCTTGCCAACTGCTTCAGTAAATTAACTATTTAATAAACAACATATATTTAACGTAAACGACATGTATAACATATCTGTTTAAGATGTGTATGTTGCCTCAGAATTACAATTACCTGCGGCAAATGTTCCCGTCCGTCAACAGAGATCGTTTGAACGCAAACTAAGTATTGGCGGGATCCATTCTCTCCAAAAAAACTTTTACAAATCGTCAAATATCTAGAGGATGTACCGAGGGATTTTGATTAAACTTTCAGGAATGAAAGATCTATTCCTAAATATTACGTTAATGGAAAAAAAATCAGAGGATGAACGATAATTTTGTTCACATTATGTCGATATTTGTAGCCATTTTAGGGGAGACCATATGTAACGAAATTCCCACCTGGACCCATTCATACACGTTAGCCGCTGCAATAAACCAATGGAAAATTTGCGATAATATTTGTACGCACTTTATTTAAAATTAAGCATCTCAACAATTGAAAATACTCTTACTATATACACTGTTATGTTTTCAGTGCTGATAAAGAGAGAATTCTAACGGTATACATGGATTTCTTTTTGTTTTTTAATGGTCATTACCTATTTTTAAAATGGAGTGTACCCAAACAGCGATCGCAAATGATTGAGCAACACCCCTTCCGCCCCCCCCCCCCCCTGCACAGTAGGTATTTTTGATGCCGTCGGTGGTTTCTTCATTTTCGTGCCCGTTCGCGAAATTTTTTTTCCCAGCGCGGTAAAGGCCAAAATTTGCATACCTCGCTCCCATTGGCTGGGGTCCGTAACCATAATACATTAGAAAATAGCAGCTGCATAGAATCGCTCATCACACATCACTTTTCGCAAGGCCAGTTTGCTTCACAGTCTACCAGCAGAATGTACGCGTCTGAGTTGAGTCAAAAAATTATTTATTTGTCGGTTGGTTTGCCACGGGTGTAGAGGGTCTCTGTTGCTGTAATTCGAAAAGTTAAATCAAACCGAAAGAGTTTGAATAATATGATACAAATATCCAAGTTCGTTTTGGCTAATTGCTGCCTTGTCCAACACGACTTGAAATGGATATTCTGGCTGTCGCATTTAATATTATTAGTAGTATTATATAACTATAGGGTCTTTGTTATTATTATAATGGCAAATAATTAATTAAAATAAAAAAGAAACAAAACACACGATGTAAATGAGAAAATAACAATGTTTACACAAGTCCCTTGGAACAATAAAAAATGAGGAGAGTCAGGATAAGAATAATATTGAAGGATGATTTCGGAGATGGTCAATGGTTTCTTGAGGGGGGGTATGTCTAGATTTAGAAATGATGTCACAGAGAAAATATAAGATCAGTGACATATCATTTCCTTGAAAGTCGGATGAGGTAATGGTCAACAGGGGAGGAATGGTCAGTACTGGGGGACCTCGAGGTCATAGCCTAAGACTATGTGTGTGATGTGTTTGCTGAGAAATGAGAGTGAGCCTTGAAATGACGGAGTATGGGCCACCTGTTGACATGATGTTATGATTAATGGGGAATAGTGAATTTTGTAGGGAAATCAGCCTTATTAACATTCAATACTTCCATGGTAATTTATTGGCTTCAGTTTTGGATCATAAACCAAGTAATCCGTATATTCAAAGAAGGACGACGTCATCTACAATGAGACGTTTACACTCACAGTCCATGATCGCACTGAGTATTGTTTCAGGTAGGCCTAGATGTACACAAATTATTTAACACGTCCGCGCAAAAGCAAATAGATCACGATCGATGCACTGCATGCGCGTGCACGTTGTGTAACATGTACTATGTACATTGTACATAGGCGAACATGGAATGGCTTTTCAACATGAATAATTCAGCATCATCCAGCCAATGGGAAGTGAAAATGCAAATGATGGCCTTTACCGCGCTGGGAAAAAAAATTTCGCTGCCCGTTCATAACATCGTGGGAGCTCCCCTCTTCCTCACATGGAAGCGTAATCTTGATTTTCCACACGTGGATTCGTCGTTGGTAGATGAGGAATTGTATGTGTAGTCAACATATCCGTCTGGTGTTGTCGGTGGTTCAGGCAACTGCTGTCTGTTGATACCAGGATCGAACATATTCCGTAAACAAAATTGAAAAATAGTTTTCACAGCAGGTAAATAATGAGAAATATGGCAAAACAAAAATGACCATACACTGTAGGCTGGCATCAATAGTGACATCATCACAAGCTTCGGTGTGTAGATTAATTATTTGACACAATCAGTACTCTTTACCACTGACTAAAGTTAAACTTTCTTTGCTAGATTCCTTTAAAAAAATGTTACTTTTCTGAGTTTAGTGCAATAGTATACTTACTTCTTGCTCCCAACGGAACACTTGACACTTCAGAAGGATTCCTTTTAAAAAACAAAATATACTTTAATGTTAGTAACTTAAAGGCACTGAACATGTTTGGTAATCATGAAAGACCAGTATTGTCACTCGGTGTATCCCAACATATGCATAAAATAACAAACCTGTGAAAATTTGGGCTGAATCGGTCGTCGAAGTTGCAAGAAAATAAAGAAAGAAAAAACACCCTTGTTGCACAATTTTGTGTGCTTTCAGATGCTAATAAAAGGCTTCATGCATGAAGTCTTATATTATTTTAGTGAGAAGTTACCTCTTTCTCAAAAACTACGTTACTTCAGAGGGAGTGGTTTCTCACAATGTTTTATACTATCAACAGCTTTCCGTTGCTCGTTACCAAGTAAGTTTTTATGCTAATATATATTTTGAGTAATTACCAAACGTGTTCAGTGCCTTTAAAAGTGCTTTGTCGTCAGACTCTCCTTGAGAACAATTTGGTGACACGCCCTCTATAGGACTGTTCACCTGCTCTATATAACTAGCTTCATACGAGCCCAACTGGTGATGTGTCCGCCGTCTTTTTAAATTATACGGTAAGTGGTTAGAATTTTATGTAAACAATGTATTGATTGTTTGTGAGAAATTTGTTATTTTATATTTTATTTTATTAAGTACACGAAAAGTTATTGTGTTCGTACTTCGTACACAATAAGATAAATATATATATGTGTATATATAAAATTAGTAGGGTAGATGGCATTAGCTTTCGATCCAAACTGGACCTTCTTCAGAGGCATTAACAAGTACAAACAAAAACATATCCATTTATAGCAAAAAGAGGAGCAAAGGATTAGGGGAAAGTATCCAGAAAAAAGCGGGAAGATTATAGCCAATCAAAGTTATTAATTTACAGACAATGGGTTGGCTAAGAACCAATCAGATTAAAGTAGTGAGGACAAAGGATGGTCAGTGTGAAAAGGGTGGATTACTGGACCATAAAGGTGGTAACTGCATTCTGGGTATAACAATGCGGGAAGCATGAAAGGGTAGGATTAGAGGGCAAGTTGCATCAAGATAATGCAACTCACAATAGGGGGCAAAACAAAAATAACTAGTGATGAAAGTTGAGTAAGCAACAAGAAAATTATGTGAATAGGAATGTAATTCTAGAAGATTATAACCAGTAAGATGAAATGTAGGAAATTAAAAGTAGGCAAGAGGTACCTGCGGAGAGAGCGGGTTCTTAAATACTCGGCAAAAGGAATAGGTTATTAGCGGGTTGATTTTAAACAACTTGTTGAGAGAAAGAAGAGTAAAAATAAACCAGTAGAGTAAAATAAACCAGTAGAGAGAACAGGTTAATTACAGTGAACGTATTTATATTGCATCAACAAAATAAGCAAGAACAATAAGTGATGGGAAGTTATTTAACACCAGTGTTTATGTTAAGTCCAAAGGGTTGGACTGTCTTAATTTGGTGAATCCAGTGTGATTCTCTGAGCTTGCGGTGTGTGTCATCACCATTGCAAGCCTCAATCGCCAGAAGTTCAACATCCTTGACGCTGTGGTCAGGGCTGTTGAAGTGGATGGAGACGGGGTACGTTTTTTTGGTCTTTATGGAAGAGACATGGTTAGCAAAGCGAAGGCTGAGTTTATGTGTATATATATATATATATATATTCGTGTGGCGGCAATACGCTTCCGTTGTTCAGAATAACATTTTATAACAATATGAGTTTCCTTCAAGCTTTGTGTTTAGTGTTCTTTTTGGTTAGTGATTCACAATCTATTTCCTTCTTGATGTTTTGAAATTCCAAGAAAAAAAATTGTTTTTAAACTTCTACCACTTTCAAAATACTTTCATTGACCAAAGTGTCTATTATTTGCAAACGAAATATGGGGAGACGAAACTCACGATGCTGGCTTCACGAAGGGCGGTAGTCTTCCCTGTCTACGAAGGCGGAGCAGCACGGCACCGATGGCGACAGAGAGATGCAGAAAAACAAGAACAATAGCTGCCACGATGGTTTGAATTCCTTCCTCCATGGTTTGATCATTGCCTGTTGTAGATGATGCTGTAGGACGAGGGCTCATTGTCATATACACTGATGATGGCTCATCACATCTACGGGGGGAAATGAACACACTAAGTAAAGTACAAAGCTATCAAAATACCCAAATGCCTTCAAAAACGAACGTAAACGAACTAAAATATGGTGAAAATGAAGTCTGCCAATTTCCCCTTTGTAAAGCTTCTAGTTGGACACACTGGCTGATTCGAAAATTGCTGCGGACAGCATGGTAGTAACTCTTTATTGAGCATTTCTGCTCAGTAATGCTCAATAATTAAGAATACGGAGAGAGTCACATTGTTGACTTTATCAAAATTATTTCATGCCACCACAGTGCAGGGATAACATTCTTCAAAATGTTCCATTTCTGCTGTGTATTTTGCTAATTCACTTTAAGGTATTATTAATGGTGCAGTGAATTCCCACAGTTTGTCTTATGTCTGAATATTTTCACAAATAGCACTTTTCTGTTGGGCACTCCACTCCCTATATAGGGTAAGCATACCTGCCCATAGGCTACCTCAATTCTCTACCATCTTCCACTCTTACTCCACTCGGGATCCAACAAGCTTGGACTTGGACACATCGGTGTGCACTTTATATGCCTGGCCTAATTTCAAGCAATGTTCAGTATTTTTGATCGCTTGAGGGAGTGTGTCAACCACATTTTGCGTGATTCTACAAAGGTGAAACAAGCTGTTTTTTACATTGTTGCTATTCAGTATTATTAGATTGGCCACTAATGCATTAATGTGTGGGTTCCCTTATACTTCGTAAACTTACACGGTCCACCATTTTGTAGAACCAAGTTTATTACTCCAAAATGGCGGACCGGGTTAGTTCGCAAAGTAAAAAGAAAGCCACACAATTTCGAGGCATATTCATATGATTGGATGATTATATTCTACTTTTAAAACATCTTTCCAACGATATTCATTTTTATAACAAACGCTTTTTATAGCCCAAATCGCCCAATCCAAGACAACGTAAGACGAGGGCATAAGAGGTCAGTGCGTCAGACTAACGCTGTCATTACAGATGAGTCAGTGAGTGAGTTGGAACGTTCATACACCTCGAATATTACTTTGAGGGAATGACAAGATTTCGACTGAACGAATATTTTGAGGGAACGAAATGCTATTACGAGAACAAAGTTTTATTACGAGAAACGAAATACTATAGCGAAGGAACGAAATATTATCACGAGAGGACATGTTCCGACGGAACAACATACATTATTTGCATGTAAGACCAGTGCCTGTTCGTACGCGCCATGCGAGTTTCCGTTGTATGACCTCAGCGATGGTGGCCTATCTAGGGGGGGGGGGGGGGGGGGGGGGTCTATCAAAATCAAATCAAAATTTTCTAGACCTAGTCAAAATAACATTATTTTATTTGATTTTCCCACTAGACGGTTTAAATCGTTTCCTCGGAGCAGCAGCCCGAGCAGGGCTTTCCTCCGACTACGCCGTCAACCAGCGATGCAGTCAACCAGCCACGTCATCACAGACCTCTCCTGGTTCTACAAACGTTTTGCTGTGCGATCCACCGGTGGTGGCAAGGTGGGTCAGCTTCGATATCGATCGTTCTGGCCGGGGTTCTCTACCGAAGCGATCTTGCAGCTGAGTATACATGTGAGTGTAACCCTAAAACAACCACAGTTGAGTGAGTTCTAAAGTTCTTATTTGCATAAAAACAAATTATGGGTGACAACCAGTATACCAAATAATCTCTTCTTAAATGAAAAAAAGTGCCGGTTTCGAGAACATATTTGGATTAGCAGTCCACTGCATTTTCATGGAGACAAACATGACACATAGGTCGAAACGTCGAGACTAAATAAACTAATGCCGTCTCTTTCAAACTTCAGATACTGCTTACAACCGTAAACACATTTATTTAAGTTAAAGGTAATGTCATTGATTTGTCACTGATTTATATAGGCACACAAATTATAAAGAAAGGTATGCATACAAGAAACGTCACTTACCCATCTCGGCCCTCCTTGGTGAAGAGAAGCAATAACAGCTATCTTGCTCAAATACATGTTGGCGGAATTTGAACCAACGCTCTGGTGATTTAATCCAGCATTACTTGGAGTCCGGTGCACTAGACCGCTCATCAGCCGGCCAACGAACTCACCTATTTTGGGCAAGAAAATGAACCAATGTATTTGATAGGCAGGGCTTAAGGCTTTGGTGGGCAGTTTGCTCTATTGTTTTAGTCAAACAGGGCAAAGTGGGTGCGGTTTGTAGTGGAATAACGTCACGATTCCCCAAAAGGATTAAAACATGTCATTGCATTTACTCTATTTAAACACAGTGCATCACACACCGCCCAAACTGCGATCTGCGTCCTTCGCCGTTCTACACAAAGGTTACAAGATGGTAAACCCCGGCCCTCTATATCGTCTGATTCAGCACGGCACCTCACTCAATGTGCAGGATACTGCATGGAACACTCTCGCTGTTCCTCTTTTGACTTCTCGCGAGTCAACGGATAATGCAACCTGCACGGTGTGAACGCCTCTGACGTCCAGCCGGTTGCAGATGCAGAGTTCTTTATTTATGAAATATTGCCTTTGATATCATTTTGCCCGTCAGTTATGGGTTAATTTTAAAGGTAGTGTATCCTTTTGTAATTGTCAAAGAACCAGTATCCTCCCTTGATGTATCCCATGAAATAACAAACCTGTGAACATTTTGGCTCATTATTGGTCATCGAAGTTGCAAGAAAATAATGAAAGAAAAACCTTTGTGTTTGTGCTTTCAGATGCCAGAAAAAGACTTCATGCCCGAAGTCTTTGTTAGATTCAAATTGTTGGGTGAATAATTACCTTTCTCTGATCGAAACTGCATTACTTCAAAGGGGTCGTTCTTCATCATGTTTTAAAAATAATTTAACAGCTCTTCGTGCTCTTTACCAAGTAAGTTTTTGTGGTCATTAACTTGTGGAGTAATTGCCATTAATCATTTTTATAATTTTCGCTTTTCATTATAGCACGTTGTTTGTTGTTATCGTTCACACAATGTTTATACCAGTGTCACCTTTTTTACAAAAAGAGTCATCTTGTGCACTCCAAGGTTTTTCCAGGCAGGCAAGAGATGCTACACCTTTTTAATACGATATTCAACATGCAAGACCTAGTTTCAACATAAAATAAATTCTTGATTAACCCCGCCCCCCAAAAAAAACCCGGAAACAAACCAAAAACTAAGAAGAACAATACATAACAAGTTTTTGAGATATATATCAACATTCTACATATTATCACATTCGTAAAAAAAAATAAAAAAAACTTGTGGCGCAATTTTACAATTCAAGAACTGTACAACAATATATAAAATTATGAAGTTTGTTTTATGTGTGCCGCTATAGTAATATATAAAAATAATAGCAGCTGATTTTTAGAAGTCTTTCTTAGATTCAAATTTTTGGGTGAAAAATTACCTTTCTCTGATCGAAACTGCATTACTTCAAAGGGGTCGTTCTTCATCATGTTTTATAATAATTTAACAGCTCTTCGTGCTCTTTACTAAGTAAGTTTATGTAGTCATTAACTTGTGGAGTAATTGACTTTAATCACTTTTACAACTTTCGCTTTTCATTATAACACGTTGATTGCTGTTTTAGTTCGCACAATGATTATACCAGTTTCACCCTTTTTACAAAAAGAGTCACTTTGTGCACTCCAGAGCATTTCCAGGCAGGCAAGATATGCTACACTGTTTTTAAAACGAAAACATAACAAGTTTTTGAGATAATATGTCAACTTTCTACATATCACATTGATACAAAAAAAACCTTGTGGCACAATTTGAAAATATAAGTATTGTAAAACAATATTCAAAATTATTATAAAAGCTTCAGTTTTTTTTATGTGTGCCGCAGCCTATAGTTATATATAAAATTATATTTGCAGCTGATTTTTAGAAGTGCCGCTTTTCTTATTGGCAATAGTTAAACGTTTGCTGCGTGTCATCATAAAAATAAAACATTATGTTTTCCTACACTGGGTTTTGTATAATGCGTAGGGCCCAAAAGCATATTCAGTAGCAAAAACAAGTTATGCTTACCAGAATAAGGTCACCAGCCAAAGCACAACGTAACATGTACATGTACCATCTGTGACTGGTATCCTGCTCATTTATGCTGAGCAGAAAAGTGATAAAGGAGCGTTTCAGCTGCGATGTAGACTTGGTTCAAGTCGGGTTTCGTGCTAACCGAGTCAACGGTACATGCAAGCTCTGATGAGCTTTTTTAATATGCGCCCTCTAGTGCCAATGAATTGCCAAGCTAGACAGTTGGTTCAAGAGCAGAGTTGATTGGCACTTTTTTGTCGACTGATGGCGCACAACAAAGAGTGCTGAAATAAAGCTGCGTGCGATGGATGCAGTGGATAAATCAGAAGACCAAGGACTCGGCGAAAGTTCGACTTGGGTCAAGTCTAGCTGCGATGTGTCCAAAGCGTCCAATACTTATCAATATAGCACTCCTATATTAAATTGTTGAGTGTTTGAACAGTGTACACGGCATATGACACATGACGCGTGTTCCACAAATCAAAAGACGATGATCTTTAATTGGTATTAAAATAAAGGGTGTGTACAACATTGGTAAGATCGAAAATATAAATGTTCACAGATTTGCACATAACTTACATGGTATAAAGATGGTCATGCTGGAAAAATTTCCTTGAAATAGTTTTGCTTGAAATGCCATAGTTTTTAGTAAAATAATAGTCTTTATCCTGCAGGATAAAATCCAATGCTTGAAAAAAGTTAAAGCATATAATGGGGCTTTTCACTGTTTTCCCATGACTCCAAAGACCGATTGAGCTTAAACTTTCACAGGTTTGTTATTTCATGTATATGTTAGGTCACATTAACTGTGGACACAGGTCTTTGGCAATTACCAACAATGTACACACCCTTTAACAAACCTGTAAACAACTTCTTTACACTAGAGAGTTTGATATTCAAGCTCTTCCTGAATGCTGTCAGACCACAATGTACGGATCGCTTTTGATGGGGCATTGATAAAAAAAAAAAAAAAAAGGAAAACAAATCTTTGTTCGTACTAAGTTCTGTATCCATGGATTCATGTGCATGCTTTTCCCCGACTGGCTTCGACATTTGAAAATCGAAATTTGGGGGAGGTTTGGGGTGTAAAATCATTCCATTTATCTCAATTATAGTATCAATAAATTGTTAACTTTTATTTTCATGTTTTGGTAACCCCAAGCTAGATTGGTAATAGAATGTGAAACTTTTGTTCGGAAGGGAGGATATACCAACTAGTTTTAAATGACCAAAAGTGGCCCCCCCCCCCCCAAAAAAAAAGGGGAAAACAATTGCGAACCCCCTATTACCCCACCCTCCTTTAATTGTTCCCTTACAGGCCTGTGAGATCTCCGCTTTAAAGCGGATATCCGCTTTTTCCTTGACCGAGCCGATTTGTTTTTTCCTTTATTTAATTTTTTTTTTTAATGTTTACTTTTTGGCCTTATATATGCTTGGCAACAATAATGTACAACTACAATAATGTGAAATAAGCCTAGTTACTGGATCAATGGGGTGCCCCAATTCGACCAGCGTAAATGTGTGACGCGCGCTCACTTGACGTTCCACGATCAATCTTACATCAGCGTGTTTCATCTCTTTTTTAAGGGTCCACTCACAGCTAGCCTTTTGTCAAGGCCTTCGTGGCTTGAACAGCTTTGTAGAGCCGCGATCCCAAGCGACTGAAATGGGAGACCACGCACGCGAGTGGCGAAGCCACGAGGGCCTTTTCCAACTTGTTTGCGGTTTCTTATGCGTTTCTTTATAATCTCGACTTTTGCTACCGTTTCGGGTAGTAAAAGTCCAAACCAATCAGAAGTGCATAACGCACGTTTCATACTTCATGAATAATTCATTAAAAAAACCACAAACAATTTGGAAAAGTTCGCCACTCGACTCGCGCGCGTGGTCTCTCGTTCCAGTCGCTCCACTGTTTACAAAGCTGTCCAAGCCACGATGGCCTTGACAAAAGGCTACTCACAGCCCTGCTAATAGTATCGCCGCTGGGTTCGTTGTTATTCTGCGGTCAATAACCATTGGGAGGATTAAGGGATACAAGCTACAGTTTTAATTGGTCAAAAGTGCCCCCCCCTCCCCTCATAAATAACGGTGCGTCCCTAGCACCCCTTAAATTTCGACCTAGTTTCGTCGTTAACCGTTCGGAGGATCAAGCAATAAAAACAAATTCAACCAAGTAGATAAGCCATCTCGTCTTATCTTTACTGTCAAACTTAATAAGAAACATCCGTAATGTGTTTAATGGCGATAGCTAGAGATGCCCAGGAGAGACTCAGTCAGCTATTGTTTATTACTGGTTCATCAACGTACGATAGTTAACATTAATCTACAACAGTTAATAATACTAATATTAAAAATTATATAAACTTCTTAAAGGGTGTGCATAACATTGGTAAGAGTAGAAATATAACTGATCACAGATTTACACACAATGTACATAATACAAAGATGGCCATGGTGGGAAACTCACTTTGAAATATTTTTGCTTGAAATAGTTTTTGAGAAATGAATAAAACAATTGGTTTTGATCTTGCAAGTTTAAAAACAATGAAAACATTTGATGTTTCAATTTTTCTCCTGACGTGACTCCAATGACTGATTGAGTTTAAACTTTCACAGATTTGTTATTTCATTTATACGTATGGTCACATCAAGTGAACTACCATGTCTCCATTAGTTTATATAAACAAAAATAAATATTAACATTATTTTAAATCAGTTTAAGCTACAATTTCATTTAATAAAGTACTGTACAATTTGAAGAACATTGATATATGATATATTTAAAAACCAAGTACATAATGGAAACTGCACACGATTTGATCATAGATTTCTGCCATGTGGCAATCATTCAAGAAATGCTTTTGGCACAACAGGTTATTTTGAAGGATAGAAGACAAAATGCATGTTTGAAAAAAAATATGTCATTGTGTTCTTATCACTGCGTGGGTTGAATTGTGGATGTGCAAAGGTTAGTTATTAATAGAGCTTATGCACATGACGCCATTTCAGTAGGGCGCCCTCAGCTAGAGGTCAATAAAGAAGATAGCTCATTGACGGAGTCATGTATGTGACACATGCGTGGGTGCATAATTATCAACTGTTTCATCACCGTTTTACCTCTAAAGATGACATCAATGCATAAGGTCCATAAACATTGTGAGTGAAGTTGTTGGGGTTTGGGTTTAGTGACTTAGAATTAGTGTTATTATATTATGGTGATGTGACTGTGGTGAGGGTTCGCATTGCAACGGATTTTACTCGAGCATATTATTGTAAAACATGCATTCTTTCTATTTTGAGTTTTTAAGTTTCCTGAACATCTATACATTTATCTTAGCACAGCTGTACCAAGTTGTACTTAAATCCACTGAGTCCATCAACATCCAAATGGTACTGCAATTGAATGTGATGAATTTGATTTTCTACAAACCAGCAATGCTTGGCATCAAACCAGGTGTACTAATTTTATGCAGTCAACTGATGTAAATGCCAAGTTTTGGATTTTGATGGAGTCATGGAACTGATTAAACTACTTAAAGCCTATAAATATGGAGTCAACACTAATCTAAGAGCCTTTTCCAAACCTCGTCTTGGGCTCTATTATAAGTTTTGGAGCAGCGTGCATTTTGCTTGGTGCATGGTTCGAACATCAAACGGAGCCTGAAGCCGGAGCCCAAGCCCGAGGTTTGGAAAAGGCCCAAGGGTGGTCTCAGTTTCCTTAAGTGTCATCAGACAGTCAGTAGGGCGCCATCTTGGTCCAGCTAAGCTCATTTGAAAAGTTGACCTCGTTGAAAATCATCTGGCTAGACTTGACGCAGTCCTCCTTCATTGTTGTAAAGTCCAAAAGCGTGGGTTTGGCCTTAACATCAAAGCGTCGTAAACTGTGGGAGAAAACTAATGATTTTTAATCACAACATGTTCATAAACTTGTTTGGTCTAAATTCTAGGATCAATTTCTGAAGGAGTAGTCATAAGCGAAAATGCCTTCACCAAGCCTTGATCATTTTGGTTCTTCAGTTGCACACTCCCACGACACTTCTGACATTTAAATATCAGTGATTTTTTTTGGGGGGTGGGTGGTTTTCTTGTCAACAAAGTGACCCCAATTGCAATGAACATTCCACACATCGGTAGATTGTATTTGTTTATTGAAAAATGAACACTAGACATTCAATAACGAAAATATATTCTTTCAAAATTTAACGGTTTCAAACCTTCAAAAGTGATTGATTTGTGAACTCCTTGATCTCTTTACCAAAACCTTTGGATGATATCCATAGAAAAAGATACTTAACCTGTCTTATAAACCATGTACTTTTAACCTTTGCTGCAAACATCTGACCTCATTGAGCTCACTGACCTCGGGTCAGAGACATCAAAGAGCGAATCGGTCGTCCTCACGTTCCGCCTTCTGTGTCACGAGCCTGCTGGTAAAGAGTCAGTGCTTAGACTAGTTCATCAACTTCAGGGGAGAAACATAATCTGCAATTAGAAGAAAAAGTTGTCTAAGGAGGTTGATAGCATTTGCGGTCATCTCAAGCCAAATTGAGGTTTACCTTGAGTCGTAATACCTTACCAAACTGTCGTCATCTACGATGTCCTAGAGTTGTCACCAAAGGAGAGGTTATTTTTTCCTTTAATCTTACCCAGATACTTTTACCTATGATTAGCCTCTGCTGTAAACATCTGACCTCATTGACCCCAGGTTGTGCACCAGAGATGCAAAGGGACACTTGTCTTCTACTCAAGTTCTGCAATAAACATTGCGGTGGAACCTGCTCAAAGATCAGTCATGCTGATGTTGTGGAAGATATTCCGCATCATCTCAAGATGTCAGACTGTGAAAAACAAAAACAGATTAAAGCCTGTGGGGGAAATGTTAAAGGCTGTGGAAGGAACGTTAGCAGCTGTGGAGAAAAAGGGTTATTTTTCTTTCACACTTACCCGGATACTTTTACCCGATTGTGTACTACACCTCTGCTGACCACGGGTCATGCATCAAGGGCATCAAAAGAAGACTCCCCCATCGTCTGCTGAAGTTCAGAATTGAACCATTGCCTCTGAACCTGCTAGAAGGGCGGATAGTTAGTCTTATAATGTAGGCCAACACTAATACTATATCTAGGCCAACACTATCTTACCCATTCATACAAACCGAGGTAGTACTGGTGTCATCTTCCCGTGGCTCACTCTGCTTCTTCAAAGAGAAGACAAATCCTTATTCTTTCTCCTGTTTCTGCCAGCCAGTCTTTCCTCTTTTCTCACCCCTTTTTTGCCTACTCACAATGTTTGCAGCGCTTACAAATTGATTATTTGTTTTTGGGAAATTAACTAAACCAGGGTTGCAGTTTGCAAAATATCAGCTCACTAACTACAGTTTTTATTTATTTTTTGTAAATTTTACTTTGCTAAATGAGTGAGAGTTACAGCTATTTGAAAATTTGTTGTCTTCTACATGGGAAATTTAAGAGACTTTGCGTCATTTATGTTAAGATAAAGTTTAGCTACATTCAGAATTTGATGTAAAGCTGGTATCAGGAATATGAAAATACTAATTTAGCATGTCTAAATTATTTATTCAATACTCCCGAATCAAACATTGATCATCAAATGAATGCCGGCTTGCTGAGGATTGGACAGGAATATTTTTAATGTGGGTTATGTAAGATTACTTTTTGAATGCAAGGGTGGTGGGTTTTTGTGTCCGAGTACAAAGCGCACTCAGCAGATACAATTGTGTTCTAAGGGAAAGTTAAGGAACCCAACCATATTTTACATTTGCTTATTTACTCCAAAATTATAATCTCAGTCAGAGAGATTATACCTATTTGAAGTTGAAGTGGTAATTGGCACTTCTCCTTTATATAATGTTTACGCTATAAATGTAAAATCATGACAATTAAACAAAACATGACAACTGGTGACTTGAAGTTTCAACCCCGACGGAAATTTCCTGATGGACTATAGACTTCTAATTAAAAAGCATCATTGGCTTCGACCAACATGCAAACCAAGAAAAAGCCTGAGACATAGTGACGTCACCTTGACAGCTATACATAAGTGGGACAACATCAACAAGTTTGTAGAGCATCTTGCAGTGGGAGTGAGGTTTTACAAAAGGGAGGGACTCTGCAAGAGAACGGGTTAGATCTTCGTCTACCTTTCGCCGTCTTCTCACTTGTGTCTTTGTCTTTTCTCCATTTAGACAAACTTGGGGTATCCGACCACCATTTTGGGGGTCCATATTTGCATCTTAATTGAATGCTAGAACGGTCAATAATAATTGTTTTTGCTACCAGTTGCTCAAGAATGTTTTTGTTTTTCCCTTTGTTTTTTTAACAAAGTCAAATTTAGATTTAAAAATGGAATCGCATGAGCGAGAAAGTGCTTATCACCAGGTCGGGTATTCCAATCTTTACCCATTTTAAATGAATTTGGTGTGGAGTGCAATGGTGTGGAGTGCAATGGTGTAACCACTTAAAGGGGGAAACGAAATATTTGTGCACTCCTTGCCCCCCCCCCCCCCCTAAAATGTTACTCTATACTTTGGCACTGGTTGTGTGACATTGAATAAGAGGATATTGTAGGATTTAGACCACACCATAGCTAAAATGCATGGTCTTTAAGGGCTTTGATTGAAAAGTGGCCGGTCGGATACAGCAATTTGTCCCTACCTTGGTCCTTTGGTGACCTCTAATGTATATTAGATCCAGGCGACCAGCACACAGAAACCACACAATCCATTGATCTTCAACTGCATGCATGCCTCCCTCTGGTCACAATCAGGTAGTCTGCAGTCAGTCACTCACTAAAAACAAATATAATAACAAAAATATTGATAATATTAATAATAATTATTTTATTATGCATTACAATAAATAAAAACAAATGCAAAGAAAAAGTATTCAAATTACACTTTTTTTCGAAACGATAAATCGTAAACAAATTCCAAAACATGAAATGAAGATGTTTGTCCGATACACATGAGGAAGATTATTCAGTCTATAATTTAGGAGCACATTAGTGTTAGTGTATAACTTTAACGTTTGCTTTTGGAGAGTCACTTTATCCCAAATTCATTTTTCTTATCATTCATCAAGAGATTATTCTGTAATCAGCAAGTGTAGATGCATGATTGTTCCTCTTGATGTATTAGCTTGACTTGGTGATTAGTCGAGTGTCATTGGGACAGCAAAAGCATACAATTTCAGGGGAGATCTGTTGGATTTCTTGAAACATTTGGAAACATTTAATTCGTTATAGAAATAAAATAGTATCTAATTTACTCAAATGAGATATTCCTTTTGGTAATAAATAGTAAACAAGTGGTGGCAGGATACGTACATTTTCCAAACATTTACCTGGTATACTAGGTGAACTCTTACCATTGTCTCTTGACAATTGGCCGTATTAAGAAGGGAGCTGTTCACCAGCTGGTACCACCTACTTCTACACGCCTTATAAGGTTGCCGGTTTCTCCGTCCAGGTCCCCACCATGTAGTCAGCAGAAGGATGTTGTCCATCACCGCTTCGCCGTTGAAAAAAATATTTATCATTAATGCTTCTGTTCGAGTTCAGAGGTGTAAATATTGCGGTGCCATTTTAACTTTTCTCCAACATTTCCTCAGCAAGTATATAACGAGTAGTCGCTGGGAAATAAGAGGTGTGTCCGACATCATGTTAGCCTGGTTTTTAGTCATGAAACTTTGACTGCAGTCTACGGTATTTCACCGGAGCTCTCTCCCCTAGCCATTCGCATGCTCAACACCGAAGTTGTCTCATAGATTTAAAGTCTGTAGTCTTGAAGTAGAGCGAAACTTCGTGGAGCTCGCGATATGTACTAAAGAAGGGCTCGAACAGTGAAATTTGTTTCGATTTTTCTGCAGTTTTAAGTAAAAGAAACAGTCTTCTGACAATGACAGCTTGAATTGCAAAAGGTTATGACAAATTTTGCCAGTTAAGTTCATTAAAAAGAGACGTCCAAATCCTGTCCTAGAGTTGAGAAGTACGACGCTGCCTCCAGTCCATGTTGGTCCAGTCGACTAGTACTAAAAAATGGCCATGTGGTGTTTTACTCATTGAGTGCTTTGAAGACGGTGCACAAACTTGCATACAATGTAGAGACCCAAAGAGCAGTGGAACAGGTTGCCTTATGCAACTACAGGGACTTCAATGCTTCGCCACATTGTTCCCGTAATTTGCATGTGAATCATCACTTATGAATAAATACCGTTCGTTCCAGGCTCTTCTGCCTGTTGTCGCTAAGCCGAAATGTCGAAAACGAGCCATTCCAACAGCTTTTCCCACACAAAGCAACTCTTTGGAACTCCATCTGGACGTGGTGTTTTTTCTCTATCTGTTTTAAGATTCAGCTTTACTTTAGTTTCCGTATATTGTTTTTGTTTGTTACTTCTTTTTAGCCATTTACCAAGAATGGATTTGAGAGTGAACTTGCATTAAGATTGGTCTGAACAACTATAAATGAAGGGTAACTGCAAAGGAAGAACAAATAGCAAAAGCCGGGAGCTGTGCCCCTCCTCCATCCATCCACAGACACTAAACGCGTGAGTGTAAGACGAACAAAACAAAGGGTGACACGTGACGCGTGTTGGAATTCCACCAATCAAATGACAAGAATCTATTGTTATGTGCGGTACATAATACACGAACGTTGTAGGCATTGAGTACAATATTATAAACAAATAGTTCATTTTGTTTTTGTTATAATACCTTAAAGAATAATTGTGAAAGGGCTGTGTTTATGTCTCCGAAGAAAATCAAATATTTTCGTGTTTCATTGTAAGTTGCAATATTTAGCATGTGCATAGGCCTACCGTTTTTGTTTTACCCTAACATCGATGTGTATGAGCAACACGACGTCTTGCAGAGACTCGTGAACTGCGTTTATGAGCAACTCGACGTCTTGCAGAGACTCGTGAACTGCGTTGAAGATGTCAAGACCTGGTCAGCAATCAACAAACTTCAGCTTAATGAACTAACAACAGAAATGCTGCATGTCTCATCGCAATTCAGGAATCCTGCTAATTTGCCAAGTCTCATCCTTAAATCAGGAAGTGTTCCATGCTCGGAGAATGTCCGGGATCTTGGAGTAACTATCGACAAAAATCTCACCTTCAACCAACACATCAAAAACATATGTCGCTCAGCTTCATGGGGCATAAGTAAAATTGGAAAAATTCGCAAGTACCTAGATAAGACAGCCACTGAGCGCATCGTACATGCTTTTGTTTCTTGTCATCTGGACTATTGCAACGGGTTACTTGCAGGTCTCCCAAACTCTCTTATCGCTCCTCTGCAAAGAATACAACATTCTGCTGCTAGATTGGTTACCTGCACCAAAAAATCAGAGCACATTACACCCACTATTCGCTCTCTTCATTGGCTTCCAATTCACCAACGTATCTGTTTCAAAATTCTGCTTCTTGTGTATAAAGTCCTTCATAATTTGGCACCAGTCTATCTCAAAGATCTCTTAGCCCTTCGATCATCTTCACTTTCATCAGCTACCCGACGCCTTCGCTCTTCTTCCACCGCTCATTTCCAGCTTTTCACCGGGACCCCGCACCATGACACGCTATGGCGATCGTGCTTTTTCGGTCATAGCTCCTACACTTTGGAACAAGCTACCCACCCACATTCAAGCAGCACCTTCAGTGGACACTTTCAAATCATTACTTAAAACTCATCTCTTTTGTAAATCTGAATAGTCTGGTTCTAGCGCTTAGAAACATACGTATTAAGCGCTATATAAATGTTGTAATTATTGTGATAAAATTAACATCTATTAAACTGTTGCGGTACCTGCTAGTACGGATTCGAACAAACTCGGTGGTCTAGAGGTAAGACATCTGTTCTAGGAATGCAAAGGTCGTGGGTTCGAATCCCACGCAAGTAATTTGCCTGTATTTTTTTCACAGAACTCAGGAAAGTACTGAGTATACAGTGCTTCTCAGATTCAAATTATTTGAGATAAAAAGTTATATATTTTTCCATAACCGCAATACTTCGAGGTGAAAAGTTTCTCTAAATGCATTACTATCCAAAGCTGCTGTACTTCTTATCAAGTAAGTTTTGTTTAAATTAATTTTCAGAGTCATTACCAAACGTATACACACCCATTTTAAAACAAAAAAGTAACATCTCATTTTTGCATCTCATATATCTCATAGTTGCGCGAGGGCGCTTTCAAGTGCTAACTTAATTCCTTGCATCACAATTTTGTTTTATCCTATTTTGACTGCCTGTTTGTTGTTTTCCTTGTATAATGGCCAAATGAATTATAATAATAATAACAACAAGGGAAAAATCAGTTTGCTTTTACTTGTTTTGCATCTCATCAATTTTGTAGTTCACACACGCCCTCATGTAATCAAAAATACAAACATTGTAAGCAACCCATTTTAACAATAAACCCCTAAATTGATGAGCAAATTATTTTTACACTTTCAATGTATCAAAATTTTACCAGTTGCATCTATGATTGACCTTTGCTTTAGATTTGGTTCCAAGTCTGTGGTCGTGGTTTTTAGTCTACCTGATACTGATGGCCGATACATCATCGCCTGAAATAGCGCCCTCTTGTGGATAAACCTCCGTCTTTAACGAGTTAGAGCGCGTGATATAGCCAATCTCCGAGGGAATTTTGCGTGGCTGATGCAGAGAAATAACCGCTATCTCGGACTTGAAATCAAGTCATGCTTTGGCCCACGGGTTCCCTGGAGTTACAAAGTGGTTTTTAATTAGAGGACGGTAAAGAGCACCCCCATAGCAACCAATCATGTCCTGCATTAAATTTCCAGATTGCACCCCGATTAATTTGAGTGGAAAATAAACATTTTCCGGGGCCCTTGGCCGTCAAAGTTTGCACCCCCCTCCCCCAATCAGAAAATCATAGATTTTCCCCTGATTGGTGATAAAAACTTCATTTTCACATGCCAAAGGTTGTGACATCATTGGAACATAAATCATTAATATTTATTCTAAAAAAATAATAATATTCCAACCTCAGTTCAGATACACCATGAAGACCAAGGAACCTGCCCCAAACTGGCCCCGTCGTCCAAGGGGCCACCCGTATTTGCGATAGAACGACAACCTAAAAGAAAATCTAAGGATGCTGGGACTGAATCTGTCAGCTGGTTGGAGACTCGTCAAGAACTCACTGGACTGGAAACTACTTTGTTGAGGCCCTTCCTGATCATGGGGTTATTGTTGATGATGAATGATACAACAGGTCTTTCAAAATTCAAGCAACGTTCTTCTTTTCTTGGTTCTCATTTTAGTTTTATTTCCATTTTCTTATGGAAAGACAATATTCAGTATATACAACAAGATTTACTTAATCTATTCAGTTACAATAATTTAAAAAAAATGACACAATCTTGCTGAATTCAGGTACTTTTACCATATCGTCATGAAAACATTGAAAGTTTTTTCTTGGTAACTGGAGCATACTGTTTGTTTCAAACCTATATAAAATTGTAGATATATACCGTAAAACTAACCTGTGAAAGTCTCATTTCAAAGGTGGTTGCGTTTTTGAGATGGCCGAAATTTAGCCGGAGCAAATATTTCCACGCAAGAAGAACATTCCCTATAGGAATAAACAATCTGAGAAGCGTTACGGCCGTAACGCTTGCAGATTCAAATTTTGGGGGATAAAAAAGTGATATATTTGTCCATAACCGTAGTACTTCGAAGTGAAAAGTTTCTCACAATGCATTATAGGCTACTACCCAAAGCTGCTGTACTTCTTACCAAGTAAGTTTTTTTTGGCCATTAATTTTCAGAGTCATTACCAAACGTATGCACTAATCTACAATCATCAAATTTTGGATAAAGCTAAATGCTATCTTTACACTACAGGCAACTTTGCTTTTTTCTTTGAGCTGCGTCAACCATTCAACATTTTCTACTCAGACAATTATTAGTGTAACATTTTACTTCACACTTTCATTAAGAACAATTAGGCAATTTTGGAATCATGGAGCCAATGGTGTCTTGGCCAAGCAGATAAAAACATTCAAGCTCTGGTGTTTATGATCGGCACATTGTGGGTTCGAGTCCCGGTCGTGAAACTTGTGTCCTTTTAAAGCAAGGACTTAACCATTAATGATGCATCCTTCGGATGGGACGTAAAGCCAAAGGTCATTTAAATATGTTCGGTTGAGCGACCATGGGCGAATCAGAGGGTTACTGGTTCTAGGCAGTCACAGTTGTGCCGAAATACACCAACAAAAACTCAAGGTTTGTGTATGTCTCTATTCATTGCCTCATTGTGTGAAATTAGGGAAGAACAATGAGTTGTGTAATGTCCGTAAAAGAACCCAGTACACTTACAGTAAAGAGAAGGGATCAACGAGAGCTGGGAAGTAACCTGCAATATTGACTGGCATCCTATCCAGGGGGAATAGAATATTCTCAGTGTTCAATGCCAATGAAACCGGATATAAACACCGTCCTAATTAGCCATACTGGCTTGGGAGAGACTTTAACCAATTGCTATTATAAAAAGTAACATATGACATTGCTCTGAAGTAAGTTGCATACATGTACATGTTTACAACGTATGTCTTAATTATTGAACTTGAAATAGGCTTTAAAAGCTACTTGCCAATATTGTCTGGATGCAAAATAATGTACATGTAATGAAATGCTTCAAGTAAATATTCTTTAAGCACAATAATCTTTTATCATGCTACCACCATTGATCATGTTCTCTGTATCTCATAACAGCAATGAATGCTAATATCCATTGTACAATTAGGAACCAGACTATATTCCCTTCCAGCCTCGGTTTGGTTACATTGATTTGAATGGGAGGAAATCAAGATGGCCGCACCATGATACAGGTCTATAACATGTGAGTTGCTGAACAAGTCATCACCGTTCTCACCAAGAGGCAATTTAGCCCCTGCAGCAAAACTTTCATATTTGGAGAAAACTATTGTTTCGGACAGTGTTTGGCAATGAAACGTTGACATTTTACCCATATTAAACCCCGGGGGAGTGTAACAACAATGATATAAATAACATAGAATGATAAGCGGAAGTGTTTATATGGTATTAACGAGAAAACATTAATAAATAATTTTGTACCTACATGTAACGAAACTTCATTTGACCATTAAACTGGTTGTTAATAAATCAGAAAGATACATGTTTAAAAGTTGAGCTACTAAAACTGCCTGCAGTCAAATGCACAGTTTACTAGCCCGGTGGGCTACTTTACAAAAAGCTTTAAAAATAAGGCCTGACCGACAAATAGGTTTGCTTTTTGATCTCCTGTTTGGACCTACAGAGGATTAAACAAGATGGTTTGTTATAATTGTAAAGTTTTTCCACAAATGACACAAAATAGGTTTTTCTTCAAATACTGATGACTGGTTCACAGGCCTGTACGTTTGAAGGCAAAGTATACCTTTGATTGTTGGAGCCGTTTGATTCTTTTAATCATACTAAAATGTACATATTACGGAGCCCCTAAAGGGACAGTTAAAAAAATGTGAAAAGGGTAAACAAATGTGAAAAGGTAAAAAGGGGGCGAAATAACATTTCGAGGGGACGAAATAATTTTTTCGAGGTAACGAAATATTCGAGGTGACGAAATAACATTTCAAGGGAGCGAGAACGAAATAATATGTTATTTCGAAGGAACGAAATATTTATTCGTTCCTTCGAAATAATTTAGCGGCTAACGGCTACGGAGGACTTCATATGCAATCTAAAATCCAAGTCGCCGTACATCTTACAGCCCGTTATTGTGTTTTTTGTTTTGTTTTATTTTGTTTAGTTTGTTTTTGTTGTTTTGATGTTGATGTTGTTGTTGTTGTTGTTGTTGTGGTTGTTGTTGTTGCTGCTGCCGCTGTTGTTTCGTTGTTTTTTCGGGAGGCTAATAATAGTTAAATTGAACGCGCACTAATGTTCCTAGTAGAGTGAGAAGAGATGGGTCGATAACGGAATTCTTTATAAGTCTTAAGTTTTCGGCTTACACAAAAAGAACTGTATTACAATTTACTAGGGATAAAGATAAGATGCATTCTTTGCAACAAAAGGACTGCCAATCATTCTGCCGGGCGCTGTATTTCATTCTAATGGGCGCTGTTTTTCTTACTTCGCTCAATTAAGAACATCAGTGAAATACAACCTGATGTAAAAGTATAAGAATTTGAAAAAGATACACTAAAAGAAATTGCTTTAGTTTCCCAGAAATTCTCTTCGTGGAGTTCGCGATATGTACTAAACTTTAGTACATAACCAAATTCACTGTTCGAGCCCTTCGGAAGGGCTCAAACACTGAATTTGGTTTGAATTTTTCTGCAGCTTTATGTAAAAGATACTGCCTTCTGACAATGATAAATTTAACTGCAGAAGGTTTCAATGACAAATTTTGCCAATTAAATGGTTCGTATAACGTTTGGTGATGACTCTGAAAATTAATGTCAATAAAAGCGAGACCAGTTGAATTTCTACCAGGAGTAGGGAAGTTTATTTCATAGCCGAGGGGGAGAGACAGAAAAAGCCCGATCACCAGCCCGAATGCGAGATTTGAGAATATGGGGTTTGGGAATTAAAGGGAAGGCATACGTTTGGTAATCACTCTTAAAATTAATGGCAATAAAATCTAACTGAGAAGTACAGCAGCTTTCGAAAGTATAAAGCATTTTAAGAATCATTGCACTTCGAAGTACTGTTGGAAAAGGATATTAATTTTATCCCCCTAAAATTTGAATCTGAAAAACTTTACCGTCAGATACGTTTCTCACATTGTGTTTTCTTATAGGGAATATTCTTCCTGTGTGGACATATTCGCACAGGTTTTTCGGCGATACCTAAAAAACGCCAATACCTTTTTACTCCATCTATTGCTTTTTTGAATTTTACCCGTTAGTGGTAGCTGTTTTTTGCTGGGGTCCTTTGTTGACAAACCGCAAAGTTCGTTTCCACACGGAAAATACATCTAAGTGTGACAGAATTATGTCGTTAGTACGCCTTTTTGCATGCCGTTGCCTTGTGCATAACATAGTATTTAAAGCCGTACATGTTCCAGGGGTTTCCAATGTCATTGCTGATTCACTATCTCGGTTTCAGGTTGGGCGTTTCCGATTGGCTGCCCCCCGGGCGGAGGCGAACATGACTCCCATTCCGGAATTGCTCCACATGGGTTAAGAGGTGAGGTACAGCGATTATTATCAATGGCATTTACACCAAATTCACATAAAACCTATATCGTTCAGGGTGGAGGGTTTACTGTCGTTTCAAGGGTTTTCCTGTCACTGAAATTTTTCCAGCATCAGTCCATGATATTCGGGAATTTGTGGCTTGGCTATCCTTGCAACGTTTTGCACCAGATACAATAGCCACATACATTTCCGGGGTGGGTTTTCAGCACAAAGTCAATGGCTTGCCAGATCCTATGCGGGATTTTTTAGTTCACAAGTTATTGGAAGGGTGTCGTAGGGATAATCCTATACAAGTTATAGCCGCTTGCCAATTTCTATTCCCATGTTGCTGGAGATTGTGAAATCTTTACCGTATGTTTGCGTTTCTCACTTTGAGGTTGTGCTTTTTAGGGCAGCCATGCTGGGTGCCTTTTGGGGGTTTATGCGAGTAGGGGAATTTACTGCGGATTCCCGATATCATTTACAGGAGTCTTTGTTGCACTCCAGTGATGTTCAAGTTCAAGATATCGGTTCGCCTCTGGTCTCTGTCCTTATTCGTTTGATACGGTCTTAAGATGTGCTCATTTGCCCTGTTGCAGCATTTTGGGCCTTTATTCAGACGAGACCCCAGTTAGAGGGTCCATTTTTTCTGTCATTTTGAAGGGCTTCCGCTGACACGTTTTCAGTTCAATGCCGTTTTGAAGAAATCATTGGCATTTGGTAAGCTGCGACAAATCAGTCAATTTTGCCTAAAGTGTTCCTTATTGTATCGTCCGAGTATAATAACTGCATACAGCAAAGCAGGAAGTTCACTGTGTAATTGTATCGCTTTGTTTATCCGCTTCGTGCCTGGTGTTTTGTGGTACGAAAGAGAGTAGAACAGTTTACATCATTTATATCATTCTCGGGTATGTTAATCTTTTGGAAGTGAGATCAGGCTAGTGACATGGAAAAGGAAATTTTAATGGTGTGGTGCAATAAACACTTATGGTCGTTGAAAGAAATTGCGCATTTCCAACCTCACTCTTAAACACACCATACAATCCCCATGTGAAAATCTTGACTCAAAGGTAGGGTTCAGATTGGTAAATACTCCAAACATTGATAAACATAACAACGTACACGGTGAGAAGTAAGTACTGCAGCTGTTGATATAGTATAAAAACTATAAACAATTTTGAGAAATGGTTTCCTACGAATTAGTATAGTTTTGATAAATGTTCACCTAAAAACTTTTGAATCTGAGAAACGATTCGTGCGAGAACTTTTTCTCAGGTGTCCGTTCGCGAATGCTGCGGCAATAGACGTGGTTGGCCCCCGCTGTCACCTCGCTAAACTTGGATGGGTTTGATGGGTTTTATGGAAATACCATGACAGTTTGTTGCTGTTTTACCAGCAAGTATACACACTCTAGTCAGCTGAAACTTTCACATGTGACTTTCATCGTATCTTTCTTTTACACTAGGACTCGGAGGGAAGGACAATAGACACCTTCTAATTGTTGTTCGCCACAGTTTTTATTAACCTGTTTCGCCAGATACCGATATTGTTTGGCAAGCTGGCAGATTTAAAACCTTACATAAAACTGTCAAACATTATAAACTTTAAACACTATAACCAATGGATGCTCAGGTCCCAAAAACTTTCAACAGAGTTGGACTCCCAGGTCCCAAGGACTACCAGGGCTAAAGGACTCCCAGGTCTAAAGGACTCCCAGGTCTAAAGGACTCCCAGGTCTATGGACTCTCAGTTCCAAGTTTGTATCTTTAATGGACCCCCAGGTCCGAAACCTGGTTTTGTTTTTGGTCATTGCTTTATAATCAATTAAGTAATTTTTTTATTTTGTGCTTGTTGAGAAACCTCTATTTTGAGTCGCTGTCCTACTTCTTGCATTTCCTCGCGTCTTTACCCTATTCGATCTTTAGATTAATTGAGTTTTTCTGAAGTGAGTTTCCTCAGTGTTTAGTTTTATTTCGTTTATTTTGTTTACATGCTACTGTTACTTTTAATAATAATAATAATAATAACTAGTTCTTATAGGCCCTATAGCGCATTTCACAATAACGTCTCAATGCGCTTTACATAAGTGCCCTGGTCATTGGGCCAATAACATTCCTTTAATCTTTCTCAGCTCCCTGATGGGGAGTATACAACCCTGGGCTGCCGAAGGCTCCGAAGGCTTTTTCAAACACAATTTCAACCTCTACCCTTGCAGGTTGCGAAATTTCTTTTCCCAGCGCGGTAAAGGCCATTCTGTGCAGCTGCTAGTTGATATTGTAATGAAGCTTGGCACGTACGGATCCCAGTGAGATATGCAAATATTGGCCTTTACCGCGCTGGGGGAAAAAATGTCGCTTGCAGGTATCCATTTATACCCCTGGGTGAAGAGAAGCAATATAGCAAAGTGTCTTGCTCAGGGACACAAGCGTCATGACCGGGACTCGAACCCACACCCGAATTACTAAACCACCAGAACTTGAATCCGATGCTCTTAACCACTCGGCCATGGCACGCTACGGCCTTGACACGCTTTTTACTCACTTTTACACCTTTTCTTTTGTATTGTTTAGAAGTTAGACCTACAATTTATATTGCGTTTTGTTTTTCTTTTACCCTTGATAATGTTTATCATTACTCGCCGTTTTACCCTACATAAGCCATTGTTTTCTCTCTCAGCTATATTTTGTTTTATATTTCTTTAATTATACTGTACATTTTTACATACGGTACCATAAGGAAAAAAGTTCTTGTTGTTACTGTTGTTGATATTGTTGATATTATTGCAACTGGAGAGATACATGCGTGTTTAAAGGGACACGTTGCCTTCGGATTGGTCTATCGGGCTATAAAATTCTTCTGTTCTGAAATAGGCTGTGCAAGTCTCGCGCGCATTCGAACTTCCGGGACCATAGTGGTCCCAACCATATGGAGTTTTACGTGGGCGAGATTTTGTTTCGTCAATTATTTTAGTTTAACGTAGGTTATGACCTAGAAAAGTATACATGTTGTTGGAATGTAATACTAAGTGATAACAAAATATGAAAGTAAAACCAATTCAACAATATAACGAAGAAAACCCAAGAATTAAACTTGACCTCAGCTTCCGGTTATTGCAAAAAATTAAGAATTTTGTGCTCGCCTCCGATCATAAAACTTATGTAAACGCTTGTTTTGGATGCGCAATTATAATCGCCAGATGCTGTAATTGCAAAGCATCCTCTTTAAACTGCGATACGGGTCCATTTAAGACCCGTTTGACCTTCACGAATCCGCGTAAGGGGTTTCTAAAAAGTTAACATCAAATAGGCATCCTTGTCCCCGAGTTTTAATTTGTTTTCAATAATAATATACACACTATTGTGATTTTTTTTTCTGATTAATTTTTGTTGTTCAGATTTTGTCATGATATATAATTTAAAACAAATATTTAATTTCAGAAATTTTCTTCGTTTGACGTGTTTTCTCGTTCGGATACGCGCGAGACTTACACAGTCTATTAATATGGTTGAAAAGATGTTTGAAAAGTAGAGAATAATGATTTACTCAGATGTCTCTCGAAATTGTGTGGTTTCCTCTTACTTCGTGAACTAACACGGTCTGTAAATTTAAGTTTGGTTCTACAAAATGGCGGACTGTGTTAGTTCAGGAAATGAAAGGAAAACCACACAATTCTGAGGGATTTTTGTTAGAATGAATGAATTCTAATTTTTCTTTTCAACCATATTCATTTCGTCACGATTTAACGTTTTTATAGCCCAAAGCGCCCATTCCGAAGACAATGTGTTCCTTTAGTAATAGAAACATTGGTTTGTAATCAAAAGTTGTTCCAGCTGCAGCAATAACATCATATTTACAAAGTCATTATTTAATGGGTGACTGTGGAATTTCAGGTGACTTTCAGGTACTTTCATCTTTTTGTTTGGAGCATGCACGGTGCACACTTCCAGGATCAGGAACAATGGGTTTATCTGTCTGGTTCCACCTAGTGTTCACCATGGACCAACACTCTAATAGACTGGTCCCCTCTCTTTATCCGCGGAAAAAGACAGGCACTGGTCTTTACAGGCCTGATGAGTTCACTGGATACAATGATTTCATTGCTTTATTCACACAATGTATTTGTGAATTGACTGCGAATCTCCGTATGAAATGGATGCGGCGGCTGTACGTCTGGCAGGATCCGGCCAGGCGCTCGCCGCTCAGGGCAGGTATCTGTATGGCGTTATTCACGAGCATCGAAGTGGACGTCAGATGTTCAGGCTACACTCTAAAGTGTTATTCACAATGAGGTTTGGAAACATGAGGTTTGTCTGAGTAACATTACCACCCAGCCCCCCCCCCCCCCCTCGACTTTGTACACAATGGAACGCGGTAGGATTCCTTTTAAAATGTTCCAATTTTGTATTCCAACTGTACAGTAATGTGTTTTATTGATTGTGCAAAAGTTGTTCAAAAGGATTTGTCTGATCAAGGTAACTCTAGCAGCATCATTTGGCAGCCATGCCTGACTTTCAATAATTATGTACAATCACAACGTCAGGGAGTACTACCCAATGGTCACGTCGTGATCTGCAAAAGCAGGAACTTGTTTGTCTATACAAGTTTTTAGAACTAAACTATGGTTATAAAATATTTCGGGCTTTGCTTGGGTTTACCGCAGCTGTTAAACGGAAACACTATTATTTTGTTAGTTATTAACCAACTGTTGGTAGTCGTCGACATCGGCGGTTGAAAGAGCGCCCTCCTTCGATTCATTCTCTTCCTTTCTGTTCAGGTGATCGTATGGAGACGTGTCATCATCGGCGGCTGTCAAACCGGGGGTCGAGATTATTGCAGCCTCGTATCCGGATTGCTCCTTTTGAGATTTTGGCGCCGCAGTTCGGACCAATGGGGTGTAGGTGTCATCGTCACAGCTTACGGATTGCACCCCTGTCGGTGAGGTTGCATCATGACTTTCCGAAGTGGGTATCTTTGCTTCTTCGTATCCAGATTGCTCCAAAGGGGACTTTTTGGGTGCAGTTTGGATCAGTGGAAAGTAGGAACCGTCGTCGTCTTCATTGGAGAAAACCTCGGTTGGTGACTCGGTCGGTGACGTCACATCGCTTTCATTGGCCGAAGTGTGTGACTCAACCTCGTGTCCACCTTGTTCACTTCGTGACTTCAGATTTCCATTTTGACTTCCCATTTCATTATCCACCTCGTTCCTTTTGACCACAAAGTATGGATGGCCTTTGGCATTGTCCATGTCAAGTTCCTTTGTAGTTGGTATCTTCTTTTGTCCATCTGAGACGTAGCGGGGGTTCCCTTCTTTGTAACCACCCTCTCCTACGGAACAGTAGGTGTGGTCATCCTGGTTTGAATCTAATTCCTTTGCACCAGGCTTCGCTGGTCGGTGATCATATGCGTACGAATACTCCATGCTACTGTCGGGTACTGTTGGTTCAGGCGGCAGTGCTCTCGTTGAGTCTATTTTAAATAATGAGAAATGTGGCAAAACAAAAATTACTATTTTACTTTATAGGCTGGCATGAAAAGTGACAGCATCACGAGTTTCGGTGTGTAGATTTATTATTTGACAAAATCAGTGGTCTTTGCCACTGACTAAAGTAAAATTTGCTTTGTTGACTCCATTGAAAAAATGTTTATTTTGTCTGAGTTTAGATCAATATTATACTTACTCCTTGCTTCCAACGGAACACTCGGCACTTCAGCAGGATTCCTTTTAAAAGCAAAATAAACTAAAATATTAGTAACTTAAAAAGGTGCTATGTCGTCAGACTTTCCTTTAGAACAATTTGGTGGCATGCCATATATAGGACTGTTTACCTGCTCAATTTAAGTTGCAACTTAAAACACACCTGTTTACCCACTCAGGCGCGTAGAGACTTCATTGTTATATACGCTTTATAAGACCTATTTAACATTATTTATTATTATTGTAGAACTAGCTTCAAACGAGCCCCACTGGAGATGTTTCTGCCGTCTTTAAATCATATTTTAACGATTCGGTTTCTTGAATGGTACGTGGTTAGAATTTTATGTGAACAAATCATTATTATTGTTTGTGAAAACTTTTGTGTAATTGTTTATATTTGTATTCCTCCCTTCTCTATTTGTACAGCTAAGTACACGGTAAGTTATTGTGTAGATACACACTAAGATAAATACATGTATATACAATTTGTAGGGGAGATGGCCTTAGCTTTCGATCCAAACTGGACCTTCGTCAGAGGCATTAACAAGTACAAACAAAAACATATCCATTTATAGCAAAAAGGGGAGCAAAGGATAATCGTTGAAAAATGTTCTGAAAAGAACAGGTAAAGAGTGGGAAAAGAAAACATGGATATGGTAAACGAATAAAAACAAAGAACAAGCAACTCAAAGGGATCACCACGAAGGGATACCACAACAGAAAAATAAGTTTCTTACTACGACTAGTGGGGTCTGTTAAAACAGACTGGAGTTGCAGACAGGAAAATCCTGATGACCGGTGATGTATAAAATTTGTTTATTCATGTGGTGGCAGTACGCTTCCATAGTTCAGTATAACATTTTTGAATAGTATAAGTTTATCTAAAGATTTGTGTTAAGTATTTTTGTTTTGTTTGTGATTCACAATATAATTTCCTTCTTGATGTTTTTCAAATACTTTCACTGGCCAAAGTGTCTATTATTTGCAAACGAAAAGTTGGAAAACGAAACTCACGATGCTGGCTTCATGAAGGACGGTAGTCTTCCCTGTCTACGAAGGCGGAGCAGCACGGCACCGATGAACACCAAAATGAGTAGAAGAGCAAAAAGAGACCCAAGAACAATAGCTGCCACGCTGGTTTGATTATCGCCTGTCATAGACCCCGATGGCTCATCACATCTAAACAGGGGGGAAATGAACAAACTAACTGAAGTACAAAGCAACCAAGTCAAAATGCCTTCAAAGACGAACGTAAACGAACTATTTATAGTGGTGAAAGTGGAGTCTGACCGTTTTGCCCTTTGTTGAACTTCTATAGTTGAACTTCTATAGTATGATTCTTAAGCAGAGGAAAGGGGAAATGAGCTATGAGAATAGACTGAAAGCACTGAATTGGTTGAGCCTGGACACAAGGAGAAAGAAACACCTGGTTCACTTCACCGCTAAATGTCTGTTTGGGACCATCGACTGCACATCCATCAAATCTGCCGCTACTGTAAATACACGCCATCAAGACACACTGTTATTTCATCATCATTACGCCCGGACTCTTAGCCTCAAGAACACACCAGCCCACTCTTTTCCACGTGTCTGGAGTGAACTCCCAGCCCGTATTAGAGACTCTATGATAATGGACACATTCAGTAGCTTTACCAACAACCTACGCAGCTTTTTTCATCATGATTAGTATTTTAATTGACCCTACACGTATTAATGTCATGGTTTGTTTGCATGCGCGCTGTTCTGTGTGGAAGTCTCGATGTACCGGAAGACACATGGCCACACAGAGGGGCGCGCATGTAGATAAGTCGTGATGTCATTATTAGTCTATATTTTGGCAGCTTCAACATATTCCATATATACCAATTACCACATGCCTTTTATTAGGTGTTCGGACAAAAGTCCGAAAACCTCTTGTTATTGTTCGGTTTTTTAGGTGTTCGGAGCGGAGCGCAGCTCCGAACACCTCTTGTTATTGTTCGTTTTTTTTGTTTTTTAGGTGTTCGGCTAACAGCCGAACAACTCCTTGTTTTTGTTCGTTTTTTTTTTTTTTTTTTTTTTTTTCTTTGTTTTGCTTATTCTTCTGATTGTAGTTTGTCCGCAGAAAAAAACATACTTGCAAACCTTTGATCAACTTGAAACTTAATGTGACATTAGAACATAAAGAGCAGAAGACGTGTGAGCAATGACGTCATGATGACGTCATCGGGTGTCAAATTACAAGCCATTTAAGGTCAAAAAGTGCCCTCATGCCAATGCCTGTATGTTTCTGAATAGGAAAGCTATAATATTCATATTTAAACATTATGATAGATCAAGACACGGGCAACATTTGAAAAGTTAACGCCAAATTCACATGACCTTTACTTCCGGTCGTAACGGAAGGTCAAAGTTTGCCTTTCTGCAATTCTTAACCAAAAAACATTTCCTGCCCAAATTCTTCACTTCTGTTTATCCGATCAACCTCAAATTTACACCATGTTAGAACCTTGATGAAACCTCCATCAAGTTGTTGTGACGTCATGATTACGTCATCAGGTGTTGAAATACAGTAAATCAAAATTTAATATTTCAAAAAATCATAACTTAATCATTACTGAATGGATTGCTTCAATCAATACATCATCGGACAGGTCTTTTAAAACTCAACAAATGCTACACAAAGAGTTATCCCGGTTGTTCTTGACTTCCCGCTGAAAATGCAAGTTGAACATTACGTTAGTATTAGCCCACAGGTCTGGTCATTCTGCTCCAATGACCATGCGTAATCTTGCATGTACATGTAAACGGTACACACACTGCGCCATTGATCTTAGGTGCAAAGTCCACGAAGACTGCATTGCTGTGTCGTGACTGTGCATTGCTGTGTCGTGACTGTGCATTGCTGGCCCACATGTACATGTACATGTACATGTACATGTACATGAAGCGTAAAGTAAAGTTGATGCGTTTGGTGGCGCTATACCAAGTTAATGGTCCGGTGGTCCAATGAATAGCTCATTGCATAACCTTCGTGTTAGCCTTTTGTTGGCTTGGTGGTAAATATCAACTGAACGAGTGTATTTTGCTGAATTGTTTTGGTGATTTGAAGAACTTTTGATAACTGAGAAAATGCAATCGGAAATATAAAAGGTCAACATAAATTTGACTCTGATCAACAACGGTTTTTACGCGAATCTAACTTTTAGATCCTGTTGAATACTTCAAAATAATGTGAACAGCAAAATAAATTCAACATAAATTGCACATCGTGTAAACAGTAGGTTCTTATGCCCTTTTCATAATCATGACTTGTTGCTTCAGTAATCGGCACCAGACGGTATAAGCGCAGCAAACAGGCGTAGTTTGATAACATTTATTTTTGAATTGTTAGTGATATCTTTTAGTATTATAGTCCAATAACTACGGATTGGATTTCTACAATCAATACATCATCGAACAGGTCTTGCATACGATCAGTTCAGTTTATGACTATTTACATGAAAAACCTCGCCGTTACGTTGTTTAATTAATAGACGTCACCCAATGAATTATTGGGTAATTAAATGTAAATAATTTAATCAAATTTTGAGTCTTTGGTTTAACAACCATGCAGAACTCGCAAACTAAGAAAGATAAATTCGTTGTTTTTTCTTGAAAACAAAGGGTACTGAATACTTATTGTTTTATACAATGGAACAAATCAAGTTTTTCATAGATCTATTAGAGAAATTGGCCTTTAATCTTAATCCATTGCCTAACGCAGAATGACATACCCCCTCGCGACTGGCAACGGTGGGTAGCTAGCCAGTCAATGCACTTGTTACAGACCAACGTGGCACAACGGAGATGTTTACTATCAGTGCCATGTGGGCGTAACGAGAGTTTCCATTCATGTTTTACTTACAACGTAGTGCAATCTTATCAATGGCGTACTTACTACTACGTACTAGCATTAACATGAATTCCGCTAAGATTTGGCGTCTAATTGTTCCCCTATTCGCCCTTCTCATGGCTTTATGATCAATATGGAATTGGAGACGAAGTTTCACTGAGATGACCACCTGCTTCAGTAATTCGTCAGATTTTTAACTATGTGAGAAAATGCAAGCAGAAAAAGACGAACATTGGTCATGTTTTGATCACACACCGAGAAGGAAGGATGTGTCATCGGATCGTGAGGGGTGTTTCAGACCCTTCTCACGGCATGTGTTATTGTTGATACACGGGACTAACTTCGGTAAGTTTTCGTGTGAACATCATTGCTTTTCAAAATGATTCTTTTATTTAATGCACAAGTACGTTGTAACGTTTATCCTGTATCATCAAGTGGTGACGTTGGTGAGATGTTTTTAAAACTAAGGAACGTTTAGTATGAACGTCAAAGAGATAAGAGTTTGGCAATGGCGGATTGGTATGATTGTTGGCTGGGTCACCATGGTGTCACATAGTCAGAAAATGGTCAGACTGAGGAATGTTTTCTGTCAACTTTGTATTGCGACATAATTATTTGAAAACCCTTCCATAAAGTTTCCCCTAATAAGGTTTCGTTTATAAGTTGTTCACATCAAAAACAGGATGTGCACCTTCCACTAATTTTTTCTTGCGTAATTTCCTTACTCTGATATGTTGTATTGTTACGCGCCCTCGAACAGGTTGGTCTTGGAGAGGGCACAATATAAATTCAATAAATTATTATTATTATTATAAAATAATGAAATGTTGTAAGTCTTGAATTTTATTTATTTGAGCAGTTTCAGCTTGACTTAATTTGCTTTGAGTCATACTTTGTTTATTGTTTTTTTCTTCTTCAGAATATACAACACATCAGTACCCGAATGTTCTACAGTGAAAAATGTCATACTCGTTGCTGTGTTCCATTCCCTAATTCCTTGGGGAGTGTATGATGCACCATACAGGTAGAAATAGTTATTAACTCGTTAAAAATATTTTATTAGTTAAAATTCACGAGAGGCTTAAACTTGCCGTCTTCATGACTTGCCTTTATCTTGCATAATTATTAAAAATATGCGTTTTTTTATTTCAATATTATAAATTTAACAAACCGTTCTGTATAAAGACTAATGTCTAAAAATCAAGCGAGCTATTTTTAAAAATGCAACCAAGAGCACATACTATGCTCGACTTATTTTAACGACATCATCATCAGTGCATATGTATTTAACAATCAAAGTATCATGCACCGATACATGAGAAGCCAAATCACAGTATTTGAAAACCTGTTAATACTTCTAAGAATTGTAACTTAATAATGTCAACATGATTCGCATAGTCGGATTTATTAATCAATATCCATTAAAAAATAAATAAACTTCAGTGAGTGGCATACATGATAGTTGTACTTGTGATTAATTTAAAAGGAAACGAAAGGAAATTCGAAAAATTAATGTTGCCGTGTTTAAAAGGACAATATTGACCCACTGCCCTTTTAAATAAATTATATAATGTACTCTTTTGCTGACAATACGTTTAGTAAGTTCACCTTCGTTTTTCACTTACAATTTAAAACACATAATTTAATACCAATTTCTCGATAAGAACTTATCTAACGTCATAATGACGTCATCAGTTTTCAAATTTGGCTTTAACAAAAGATTATTATTTTTTAAACTCATATTGTGAGGTGCATTAATTTCCTTTGTAAACTAACGTACAAGCAAAGAAGATTTACACTTTACTTTCCTTGAAATTTCAAAAGCTATCAACAATGTTTTCAGCGATTCAATGTTATAGCTAACGCATTAAAACAGCACTGAGCCCAGCGAGAACCCGAACACCTAGAGTTTGTTTTACAAACTCTAAATATCTAGTTTTACTTCTTATTCTTCTTCTTCTCTCCGTCCCTTGTCCGCTAACAAAAGCACACTTCCCAAGCTTATATAAACTTGAAATTTTTACCATAGTTAGATAACCATTAGGAGACGAAACCGTTTCATTTACGTCATGATGACGTCATCAGGTGTCAAGTTACAAGGTTTTTAAAATTTAAAAATTTAATCTTTGAAATTCTGTAACAAATCACACTTAAGAGACCGGCGGTTGTTTTATGCGGGATCATACTTAGGACATATAGGTCTTTATTTTTTGTCGTGTGCGTGACCTCACATGACCTCTACTTCCGGTCGAAACAGGAAGAAACAGGAAGTGCCTTGTAATTTAAAAGTGGCACACTTTTTGAAGTTTTTTTTAACGGTGTTATAGTCGAGCAAGAGTCTGGTTTACAAAAATAAGACAAGTGACGTCATAAAAGTCAAGAGCGCCCTCTAGCGGCAGGTTGAAAACAATTAAAAATACACTTTTACTAGATGTCTGTGGCGAAGTTTATGATAATCGTTTCAAAATTGGTATACATAATGACTTTCTTGCAGACAACATATGTGTGAATTTTTAGATTGATGACGTCATCGTGTGTCACGTGGTATCGCATTAAAGGTTTACTTTTTGAAGCTGTGTATCTACAAAACCACAAGTTTGACTGAGTTGAAACTTGGCATGTTGATAGACATTTATATTGACTACTTAAAGCTAGAGTGACGACTTGATGACGTCATCAATTTTTTTAATACAAATTTTCGAAATTTTGACCAATTGGTACATATCTTCAGTACAAAGCAAGCTATAGTCAAATTTCATTTTGCATGAGACTTGGTAGGTCCTACAAGGATATAACGTGGAGTGACCTTTTCACGACGTCATCGATTTTCATGTTATGTCACCACCAAGGTAGTGTTTTACAAGATCTATATGTACAGAACAACTTTGGTGATCAAATGGAAACTTTGCATATGTACTCAAGCTGGGATGTGTTACATCCAAAAAGTTTGGTCAAATCTTTAGAACCACCATTCTAAAGACTCTATAGAAGTGTACAATATTTAATACACAGACATGTTTATAACATTTCTTTGAAACACGAGGTCACACCGAACACCTCTTTTTTGTTTCCAACAAAAAATTATGTCTAGTATTTCAATTGTAATTTATTATTTTGTTTGTTTACTTGCTTGGTTTGTTTGTCGGGTTGTTTGTTTGGGTTCGCTTGTGTTTGTTTGTGTTGGGTTGTTTGTTTGTTTGTTGGGTTTTGTTGTCTGTTGTTGTCTGTTGTTGTCTGTTGTTGTTGTTTTTTTGTTTTTTTTTATTTTTTTTTATTTTTTTTAATCCTCTTATTTATTTAAGAGTTTGTTGTTGTTATTTGTTTGTTTGTTTCTTAATAATCTTTTTAATTTAGGTGTTCGGAGCGGAGCGTAGCTCCGAACACCTCTTCTTATTGTTCGTTTTTTTTTTTTTTTACTTCTTCAGATTCTTCTTCTTCTCTTCGCCGCTTGTCCGCTAACAAAAGCACACTTCCCAAGCTCATATAAACTTGAAATTTCTACCATAGTTAGATAACCAGTAGGAGACGAAACCGTTTCATTTACGTCATGATGACGTCATCAGGTGTCAAATTACAAGGTTTTTAGAAAAATATTAATTAATCTTTGAAATTCTGTAACAAATCACACTTAGGAGACCGGCGGTTGTTTTATGCGGTATCATACTTAGGTCATATAGGTCTTTATTTTTTGTCGTGTGCGTGACCTCACATGACCTCTACTTCCGGTCGAAATAGGAAGAAACCGGAAGTGCCTTGTAATTTAAAAGTGGCACACTTTTACAAGTTTTTTTTAACGGTGTTATAGTCGAGCAAGAGTCTGGTTTAAAAAAATAAGACAAGTGACGTCATAAAAGTCAAGAGCGCCCTCTAGCGGCAGGTTAAAAACAATTAAAAATACACTTTTACTAGATGTCTGTGGTGAAGTTTATGATAATCGTTTCAAAATTGGTATACATAATGACCTTCATACAGACAACATATGTGTGAATTTTTAGATTGATGACGTCATCATGTGTCACGTGGTATCGTATTAAAGGTTTACTTTTTGAAGCTGTGTATCTACAAAACCACAAGTTTGACTGAGTTGAAACTTGGCATGTTGATAGACAGTGATATTGACTACTTAAAGCTAGAGTGACGACTTGATGACGTCATCATTTTTTTATATACAAATTTTTGAAATGTTGACCAATTGTTACATATCTTCAGTTCAAAGCAAGCTATAATCGAATTTCATTTTGCATGAGACTTGGAAGGTCCTACAAGGATATAATGTTGAGTGACGTTTTCAAGACGTCATCGATTTTCATGTTATGTCACCACCAAGGTAGTGTTTTACAAGATCTATATGTACAGAACAACTTTGGTGATCAAATGGAAACTTTGCATGTACTCATGCTGGGATGTGTTACATCCAAAAAGTTTGGTCAAATCTTTAGAACCACCATTCTAAAGACTCTATAGAAGTATATCAATATTTAATACACAGACATGTTTATAACATTTCTTTGAAACACGAGGTCACACCGAACACCTCTTTTTTGTTTCCAACAAAAAATTATGTCTAGTTGCTATTTATTACTCTTTTTTTACTTTTATTACAAATTTACAAACACTTATTTATTACTTGAATTTATTGCTACATTTTTGGTGCGAACTGTTTTTATTTTTATTTCCTAATTTCTCTCCTTTTCCCAACATGTGCATGTATAGTATGAGCACTTATTGCACAATTTAATTTATATATTGTACGTTTTATTATTTATATACAGACATATTTATTTAATTTACCTTTTATCCCAGTCTAGGGTTGGATGAGCAGGCTTTAGGGCCACAGTGACTTTCACTTTTGTTCATCCTGGCCTCCCTAGATTGGTTTGTCTTTGTGTCTTTGCTGACCAGATTTGAGTGACTATAAGAAAAAGTGGTGAAGGCTTAATTGATTTTAAACTGCTCCTTACTTACTTTTTGAGGACTTGTTTAACTACGTGCGTCTTCCTCGGGTAACAAAGAATGTTTAACAGTTAGTTTGAAGATACACGTGCCGTGTTCTAAGCCGACAGTCCTCCAAAAAATTAATGTGAACAATTGAACGGTTCATAAAACAAAATATCATGCTATTTCCCAACAGCGCTGGTGGCCCTTAGTTATTTCAACCAAGTTCGAATCTTTTTTCAGATAATTACCCCATCAGCCCCACACTGCCGACGTACTTCCCCGACGCAATTCATATCTGACTTTAGCAAGAAAATTTCCACCCAGTCCATATTCATGAAACCCTACGTGACACCCTAACAAAAATCACACCGTGACAGTATCACAGACTTTTTGAGTGACAGTTTGAAATTAGCGTGTAATACATTTTGTTTTTTTAGAACACAATCACTTTTAAATCGCCTAAACCATTAAATATAGACCCTTGTGGCTAAATAAAATTATGTATAGCCAAAATCACATTTTGTAATTAGACCATATTTGTCTCTATTTAGTTCATACAAAATGGCTTGGTGGTAATTAAATTAGGTCCAAGGCTAAGCAATTGCTGTACAATTCCTAGGGGGGAAACAAGGAGAGCTGGTCCTTGGTCATGTTGGTGGATTTTTTTTCAATGAAAACAAAACGCGGCAGTTGGCATGCTATTTGGCTAGGTGTACTCAATACGTCCACCATGGCATCACGCAAGGTTAAGATGCGGTAGTTTAAGTTCAAAATTTTACCTGGTATACGGTGAATTACCCCCATTTCGACAGATGCAGAAAGATGGTTCTGAAGAATCGGCGGTCACGCATATCATTATGTTGTTCCCATCATTCCGGCAAACGTTGGCTGTGGCAGTACTATTTTGACCACAAATCTCAAAATGTTTGCAGTCGGAAGGTTTATCTAAAAGGTACAGGGGAAAAAATAAAAAATATAAAATGAAAAAACCCACTATAAACTAAGGTAAAAACAAAACAAAAATGAAAAAGCGTTCGAGGTTACAACATAATATTTCGAGGGAGTAAAATATTATTTCAAGGGACTGGCATAACATAGGCCTATCGTGGAAACAATTTTTTTTTATTTTTTTTATTTTTTTCCTTTTCAATAATTGTTTACCTCTCCCCCTCAGGAGGCTCCGTACATCATGACCGGAATATCATCATTATTATGTATGTTTTTATTTTCATTATGTGCCCATACCATATTTGCAGGTTACTTGTTAACTCTGCATCTAGTCACCACCTAACTATCTCGGAACTTTCAGCAAGGAAATTGTTTGTTTTTAATTGATATGCAATTGTGTGGAAAGAGTTGCTTTCTGAAAATGCGTCTTGCGCACATAATTTTCATGTTTCAGCATGTCAGAGTTCCCCATCTTGCATCTCCGACGCTTGATATAATTGGTAATCTTTGGTGCAACACGTAGACCTACCTTGCGCGTTCCTCCTGTTGCACTTAAATGAGCAGTTAGTTGTACAGATCTGCATACTCAATGCGTTTAACCGGCTTCCACATCTTGTAGTATAATCGTTGCACGTTGTCGTTCTAAATAGAGACAATAACGTTAATTTGAATAATGTGTAACAATTGGATACAATTACCACTCATTTGTATTCATGAGTTTACCATAACTTCGCTAATACATTTTCTAAAGAAGTATATGTCTGAATAATACACAGGATTCATAAAATAAAATACCTGGGACAGTTTATCCATTTTGATTGGTCGAGGGGAGATCACACAGCCATGTTTACGTGCGGAATAAACAAAATTAGACGTGATTAAAACTGACTTATATGACCTCAACACTGCTCTGCTATTCGTTTGTTATTTAATTTAATTTGTATATATTGTTTTTATTGTTCTACAAATTATATAAAAATTTAATTGTCACATTTGTTCTATTCATGATATTGTTCACGTCATTTCGCAATTAAAATAAAAACGTGTTTTAGATTTGTCGGGTTTTGTTTCACCGTACACATGATGCTTCATTTCCAAGTTCTCTTATTTTCAAACTTGGGTTCGAATCCTGTAATTGCCTGTCGTGTCTGCTCTTTCTCCGGGTCAAACTTTGCGTGAATTGCTTCGTCTTTCAAACTTGACATAATTATAGGGACCTTCAGGACGAGAATCTGACTGAAACCTTGAGGCCGTACTGTTGGTCACGTGTACCACTCGATGAAAAAAATACTTATAGTGAATGATCAGTGATAAAATTGACAATATGGGTGTTGCCATAATTTTGGGGGTGTTAAAATAACAAAAATGTAATTGCTTTTGCAGAAACTGATGTTATTTTAACACTCTATGACGTAAATGTTGATTTTGTTCGTATCTATTATATGCGACAACACCCTTGGTGTCAATTTGTTGCACTTTTTGCATTGAGCTGATGCCACAATGCTGTTTCTGATTAATAAGAAACTCCATATTCACCAAGAAGATGTCTGCTGAGTCAGTTCGAGTTTATTTTCAGCCACAATGATATTAAAATAAATACAACAAATATTCAGATTGTCCCTTTTCTGGTAGAAAAACCTGTCAAATGCAACCAATTCTTTCTATGACAAAAAAGAAATCTCTCATTGAGTCGATGTCTTAATCAGAAAATCAGCCTCTCTTTAGGGTAAACATTACAAATAATTCACTCAGCCTTTAGCGGTCTTACCCCGAGATGCAGAAATGGTCCCGCATCTGTTGAATATACTCATCAGGCAATGGCTGTGGAAGCATAGTCTGCTGTGCTGTACAAATACCAAGCCGTGCATGAGTATAGAACATCACCACGATGAACACTTTCAAACTTAGTGCGACTGTCCTCAGTCCAAGTCCCGTTTGTGCCGTCCACGCCATGGTCATAACACCTCGTAATGACGTCCTTACATTAAAAATTACTATATTGTACAGTAAATTGTGCTTTCGAAGAACAACTTATCAGCATCCTGGTGCATCCACCTCCAAAGTCTAAGTCAAACCAAGCCAACGTCTAATACTAGCTGCACACAGCATAGCAGGAAGTTCAGTGTGTTGTTATTTTGTTTACTGCGAATTCCCAATTTTAGTTTCGCTTTAGTATATCCGCTTCATGCTAGGCTAGGTGTTTTGTGGTACGACAAAGAGTAGAAAGATTTACATCATATCATTGTCTTGTATGATAATCTTTTGGCAGTGAGATCAGGCTAGTTACATGGAAAAGGGAAATGTTAATGGTGTGGTGGAAAAAACACATAACATGGTCGTTGAAATAAAGTGCTCATTTCCAACCTCACCTTTAAACACACCATACAATCCACATGTGAACATCTAAACTTAACGGTATAGACCATGTTACCTTTGTTTACAGACATGGTGACCTTGTACATTCAGCTTTTGAGATGTCCCCCCTTTCTTCGTATCAAAAGTTGAGAAAAATCAGACAGGGCAATCTTCATAAAAATCTATAAGATTTATTGTTTTCATCCATTGAGCTGCGTACAAACTGTGCCTGCAGGAAGTCAATGCTCTGTGGCTCTTGTGTAAACATGTGATGTCACAGGTCACATGGTCTATATGGTCACAGATTGATAAATAGTCCAAATGTTTTCACCTTAAAAACTTTTGAATCTGAGAAACGCTCATTGCATGAATTGTTTCTCCGGTTTCTGAGTGTTGGTTTCCGTTCGCGAATGCTTCGGCAATAGACGTGGTTGGTACCCGCTGTCACCTCTCTAAACGTGAATTGGTTTGATGTTCTTGTGAAGATACTAATGACAGTTTTTTGCTGTTTTACCTGCAAGAAGACACTGTATTTAGCCGAAACTTTAACATGTGACTCCTTCTTTACTTGTGCATATGAATCAGCATAGTTATCAAAAAAATATATATGTTCCTTCCGCAGTCACTAAGCTCCACCTTTTGTAGAGTTTGAACTTCTAGAATTCAATGACCCTTACTACCTAAATATTGGCAAAATTATGTATAAATATAACCATAAAATGCATTACCTTCTTGTTTTAACACTTTCTTTACCTTAACTTCAAATGTCCATTCATATGATATCCGAAGTTCCCGTAAGAAAATTTGTTTTGTTCGTTTCAATAGAACATCACTGTTTAGAAATAGTTTTGTCCATTCCAGTGGGTTATTCAAGAGGTAATTAGTGACATTTTTTATGAAAAGAATCTCAGACGGATTGATATTGGTATAACTTTATAATCAGTTAGTTTTCAGATTGAGAATCTTTTTTCCCCTGACAATTATCAAATCCTGAAATTTGACCTGAAATGTATGAATATTAATGATTGAAACTAGCATAGATAAATGTGTTTTCTCTTTCTATAAGCTTTTATTTTATAAAAATGAAGTGAAGCTGTCAATTAATCATCTTGTTGGGACTAATGGTTTACTAAAAGGAAGGTTTCAGACTTAAAATCCATCAAATTGTTTGTTGGTATGTGTGTTCTCATTTTCACCAGAAACTAAATATCTTAATTCACAAAAACAAAAATGTGATTGTCCAAAGTGACTTATATAGGCTTCCGTGTAGAATAAGCGGTTTCTACTTTAATCTCCCCCCCAAAAAAAAAATTATATATATATATATATATAATATTTATAATAAGTAAACGTTTCGGTTCATAAACAAATTGTCTCCAGAATTATATTCTAAAAATAAACCGTAGGTGTTTTCCTGCTTCGCCTCTATTGTAAAAGTATAATAGGTGAGATTTGAAAGAACCTTTTGTAAGACTTGTTTATGAACACAATCGATGTCCTCGGATGTTGCAGAAAGGGTATTTCCCCAGCCAATCCCACTTTCTATATAAAGTCAATTAGGGATGCAACCTACTAAAAAACTGTGCAAAATAAACAAGGTAAATATTCAACAATACTAACAAAACTACTTAGAAGTCTCTCAGCTGTTCACAGTCAAGGGAAAATTAACTGTTATCCTCTGCTTAATTTGATACAGGGAATCCCTAGGGCCGTCGGGTTATTCTCGCTCTAAATAAAAACACCCCTACACCGGATATAATTTTCCAAACGTCTGTGCAGCAATCTTGCAAAAGGGTCCCTACACCTCTCGGCAAAGCGAACCAATTTTTAAGGCCTATTAAACAAACAAAAAATATCTAAACTACCTCAAGTTGGAAATTAACCCCCAGGACACATATGGGGAAAGTTGTTACACTGTATTCATTTTATTTGGCTCTCAAATCTGTCTAATCTGTCTAATACAACATCAATGAGGCTGACCCTCTCTTTTCGCCATGTTTTGTTGAATGCACCCTTAGACTTGGTTCCATTGATTTTTATTATTATTATTTTTTTTTCCGGAGGACATTATTTATTCAAGCTTAAAACAACTCATCACTTTACAAACCTGCTGAAAAGCCATGGCAATAAAACAAATGCAAAATTGACCGAAATGACAATTTATAAAATACAGAGTTAACCTTGACACAATAATTTAAAGGAGTCTTTTCCAAAGTATAATAGCGTTTTAAGCCCATTTTCAATAGTGCAAGGGATGGTCTGTTGTCGTTCATCTTCATTTTATATTTAATGTGGAAACGACACAAAACAAGGATCAGATTAAGAGCACTCCACGATTTCTTAGTTATACCAAAAAGGATAGCCTCATTGTCTAAACGTATGTCTAGATTAAGAGTATTCCTTATCCAAACCCCCAATTGGGTCCAAAACATAGTTGAAAATTTACAACCACAAAATAAATGAACAAGCGTCTCACTCTCTAACTGACAGAATGTACAAAGATCGTTGTCCTTTTTACCTATTTTAGCTAAGAATGAATTAACGCCAAGAATTCTGTGAACTAATCTATATTGAAACCATCGTAGTCTAGTGTCGTTTGTAACGCCAAATGGAATATTACAAAGTACCATCCACTTGGAATTAGTAAGTTTAACACTCAATTTTGTTTCCCACTTAGCGGTAAAATTATACACTACTTTTTTAGCAGATGTAAGGCAGTTATAAATGCGGTTGGAGCCTTTTTTGTCCTTCAAGAGCAGTCTAAAGTTGAATGGAATGAAAGGGAAGCAAATACTCGCCCTACCAGTGCCCATCATCGCTGTACCAAACGACCCTTTTATGGCCTTAATTATACCTCCATATTCAAGGAAATTAGTCTTTACACCAAATTTAGCCTTAAAATCAACCATGGTAAGAAAGTCTCCCCTTTCATCTAGAAGATCACACACATAAAAAACACTCTTATTTATCCAATGTTTGTAATGAACACAGTTATGATTAACTCTAATTTTACGGTTGTACCATAGCACACATGTTAAGGAGTCAATCTGGTTAACCGGCTGATGGCATTGTACACAATTACCCCAGGCAGTAAGAACATCTAACCAAAAACTGTTAGGGTGAACAGCCCTCTGTAATAATCGAGCGATGCTTGGATGGCCGCCTTCCAGAAAAAGTTTATTCTGGAGATTGGATATTTTAAAAAACAGGGAAGTCCAACCAGAAGTCTCGGTTGTAAGCAACCTGCGAATCCATGTACACTTGAGGGCACTAAACTAAGAACGGAGATCTACCATTTTAACCCCACCTTGGCTGTAATCTTGAATCATTTGATTCCTACTAACTCTGTCAACCCCTTTCCAAATAAACTTATACAACATAGAATCAAGATTCTTAATAAATAATTTTGAAGGATCATGGAGTGTTAGGATTAAAAAGGTAAGCTTAGACAAAAGGAGAGATTTTACAACTGTAACTCTACCCAAACACCGTAAGATTACGTTTAGACCATTGCCCAATTAAACTGTCAATAGAAGTTAAAACCCTGTTATAATTAATATCAACCATACTTTCCAGGTTAGTAGAAAAATCAATGCCGAGAGCTCTAAAACTTTCATGGGGATTGACCCAGTTAACATTAATATCCGAGCAAACATCTTTTTTTTTTCGGCCCTTGTTGGCGCCGATCCACACTGCATTAGTTTTACCAATGTTAACTTTAAGGCCCGACATACGAGCAAAATCCTCCAATAGCTTAAAGGCTCTGCTAAGAGAATTTTCTGAACCATCTAAAATAAACACGGTGTCGTCTGCATATTGAGAAAGCCTGTATTCGGAACCCTCAACTATAACTGCTTTCAGAATGTTGTCCTTACGAACCATTTTACCCAGAATTTCGGCGCATAATAGGAACAAATAAGGGCTTAAGCCGTCGCCTTGCCGGCAACCGCGCTCAATTTGAAAAGATTCGGACAAAAAACCGTTTACCAGCACAGAGGCTTTTGCACCGTTGTACAGCACTTGAAACCACTTCTGTATTGAAGGACCAAAATTGAACAGCTCAAGAATCTGAAGAATAAAGTCGTGGGAGACCGAATCAAAGGCTTTTTCAAAATCAACTAACAGAAACATACCAGGAATTTTGTTGTTATCTGTGTAGTTAAGCAAATCGTACATTAAACGAATGTTTTCCCCTATATAACGACCTTGTAAAAAGCCTTTTTGTTGTTCATGTATAATAGAAGGAAGGCATGTTTTGATTCTCTCTGCTATACAAGAAGAGGCCAGTTTATATGTAATATTCAATAAAGAAATGGGTCTCCAGTTCTTCAAAAATTGACGGGGTTTATCCCCTTTTGGTAGCAGGGTGATAATCCCATATTGCTGGGTAGCTGAAAATTTTCCTGTTTCGTAGCCAAAGTTCAGAGACCGCAATAAAAACCAAGACAAATCTGAGAAAAAGAATTACAAAAATTCTAAACTGAAACCATCCGACCCCGGAGACTTTCCGTTTTTGCTCCTTTTCAGGGCGTTTAAAACCTCCTGATGTGACAACGGACCCTCAATACGTTCCCGTGTCAAATTGGAAAGAACTGGAGAGTCTGAATTACTGAAAAATTGTTGCAGGTTAGCCCTTTCTTGCGAGTCAGAGGACGAGTACAGTTTTTTATAAAAAAAGCCTTGCTTCGTTAAGGATACTACGAGAGCTCTTCAGCTCAGTATTATTCTCTGTAACAACACAATTTATGCTCCTAATACTTGGTTCCATATGTAGGGCCATCGCAGATCATAATGTCATAATGTCATAATGTTGCAGTTGCTTCTATTTTGTTTTCAAACAACAAATGTGCGTATGTATGTATGTATGCATATAGCAAAATATTTTCAAATTATTTAGACCTATCAGTTAAAGCCCAATCCCGTCATCGACCTGCTGAACTACAAATCAGACTAGATGAACAATGACATAATCTGATCATCGTTTCAGGTCAATACTATTATTAACTAAAAACACAATATTCATCCAATATTTGGAAACATTTTGTAATTGTACTCAATTTTATTTTTGTAACCACAAGTCTGCCGATAATTTTATTTTGTTTTCACGTTTTATAAATTGCTGTGCAGAATATAAGTAATTCTCAATTGTATGAGCAACTCTTTTGCCGGTAAAATTATTTGGTAAATTGTCATATACAACAATAATAAATCCACTGTAAAAATGTTTGGTGTTGCCACTTTTAGCATGCCGGTATAACTAATTTGCTGAATGCTAACATTACCAATCTTTATTGTGCCCTTATAACTATATATAATTTTAATAATATTTTTGTAATGAACATTACTCTGGTGTGTATTTATAAGCACTGTACACGCAGGGCTATCAGAGCCATACTAATACAGAAAGATCCGTACGAGTACTACTTGGGTGGAATTAGTACCCACGACCCCCGCATTCTAGAGCAAGTGTTTGGCCAGCTCACTGTGCTATTTTCCGGTAAACATTCTCTTGGTTTGCTAATAGCATTCACATTCATATAAAGAACTGAAAAATAGTGAAATAGCTCTTTGCACTTCATTATAGTTAATTTCCGTCTAGTTGTCGTTTTTCTTTTTTGTTTTAAAGAGCGCCACCTTGTGACACCTTATCTGATCAGGGGTCGATTTCACAAAGCACTAAGATTCATCTTATGACGAGTTATCAGTATTACCATAGTGATTTGTATTGTGACATCACTCTTTGCTAATTAGCAACTACGATGGATTTGCACTTAAGATCAATCTTAACTCTTTGTGAAATCGAGCCCTGATCTTGGAGTACACCAAATACTCAGCAGTAATAACAAAATATAGTCTCGAAGCCTCTAGAAATAAGAATACAAACATTTGCCGACAACCAAACTGTTTTACCTTTTCGATTTTTAGGCAAATAAGCCGTTAAATCGTTGAGGAATGGCCATTAAACTATAATGACAGGTAGTAATGTTGCTACCCGAGCCAGGGTAACGTTCACATTCAGTAAATTGTGCAAAACATTTTGGCTGAACGCATAGAAATAGAACCCGGAGAACGCTGAGCTCGACCGCCCTCTGTGTCGTCTGTGTATGGCAAAATGATCATCACGTGACACGCGTGTATGGCAAAATGGCAACGCACATAGACCGTTTCTACGTGTTTTCATTGGTCAATGTTCATGACGTCTACTGTATGGCAAAATATTATCACTGGCTTATCACTGACCAGCCTCGCTACCATGGGCAGCGCGCCCTAACACCCGGCGTACATCTCTAGCCATACACGCGTTTACAAAAATGGCGTACGCGCGTCCATAAAAATGGTCTCACAACGAAATCGCACGCACAATGACACACTCAGCGTTCTCCGGGTTCTATTTCTATGGCTGAACGAGATGTGCGCCGCCAACGTTGATACTTAGCAGGGGTTTTAAAAGACTTTTCCTGTATATCTTTTTAGGACTTCAGTCTACTTCAGACTTTAAGATAGTGAGCAACTTGGGCTCAACTAAGCAAAAACAATAGCCCTGATCGTTTAAAGTTTGAGAAGGTGAGGTGTAACTATCCTCACTCCTCACGTACTGCAGGGGAAACTCCTAGTCCGTTTGTATTCCTTGAGTTTTCTATGATGTTCATTCGGTACCTTTATGAGGCTTCATTGGCAATTAAAAAGTATTGCTTACATCAGATGACGTCTTGGTCCCACATTGCTTTAAAGTGAAGAGAACAAAATTGGTCACTTCAAAGGGTCCCAATGGTCTAGATCAATGGTTTGCTGCAGTTGACCTAACTATTGGAATCTCGGCTACTTGAACGGGTCCAACTGGACGCGATCATTGGGCTGCAGTTAGCTTAACCATTGGAATCTCGTATTCATCGTCAGAGGTTATTTTTCCAACCCTATGTTCAGTCAATTGAAAAGAGATGTTTAAATCCTCACGAGGAACATCCCCTGTCGCGGTTCCAGAGGCTTCATTCTCTGTCTTTTGTTCAACAGTTGGGATCCAACCAAAGTAGGTATTTTTGATGCCGTCGGCGGTTTCTTTATTTTCGTGCCCGTTCATAACATCGTGGGAGCTCCCCTCTTCTTCATGTACGGAAGCGTAATCTTGATTTTCCACACGTGGATTCGTCGTTGGTAGATGAGGAATGTATGCGTAGTCAACATTGTCGTCTGGTGTCGATGGTTCAGGCAACTGCGGTCTGTTGATACCTTGATCAAACATAATCCGTAAACAAAATTGAAAAATAGTTTTCACAGCAGGTAAAAATGAGAATTATGGCAAAACAAAAATTATCATAAAATAGTCTATAGGCTGGCATGAATAGTGACAGCATCACAAGCTTCGGTGTGTAGATTTGTTATTTGACACAATCAGTACTCTTTACAGCTGACTAAAGTTCAATTTGCTTTGTTAGATTCCTTTAAAAGGTTGTTCCTTTTCTGAGTTTTGATCAACATTATACTTACTCCTTGCTTCCAACGGAACACTTGGCACTTCAGCAGGATCCCTTTTAAAAACAAAATAAACTTAAATATTAGTAACTTAAAGGCACCTGGCAGTGGTATTTTTTCAAAATAAAGCTTTTGTCATTAATATATACATTTTTATGAGTGGAATGTGAATAAACAATTTACTAAGGTTAAAAAATAGTATTTTTCTTTTAATTACAAATTAAAAAATAGGCCCCCCTTTACATGGCGCTGTTCGTGACGTCAATCGAGGCAGGAGAAAATGTGTAGTCTGGTCCCGTACATTACGTCTGGGTACCTGATCAGTATCATGCGTTTTCGTATTCGGACGTCACCACCCAATGCAATCCTAGGACAGTGTACAGTCGACTAATAGTAATACGAGACGCCAGTTTATACGAGGTTTTTCACCGGTCCCGAACTGTCCCATGCGCGTTTTTATGTCTTAAAAACGGAAGATACGAGCATGGTCATAACGAGAACACGGATAATACGAGGTATTGTTTTTCCACCAGAAACATTTCGCTGGTAACCTAAGCTTCACTGCAACTTCCCTTGCACGCTACTGCCAACGAAAAAATCCCCGGGCTATCCAAGTGTTCGCTGCATAGCGCTGAAAACGACGTCTGACCGGACCACTTTGCCCTCGTTAGCCTAACTTTCGATGCCCGTAACTGCCTATTATTTGGGATCTGCAGGAAAAAATGCTGGCTGACCCCATCTTTAGTCGTTTTGCTGCATCCAGCAGCAATTTTTGCTGAAAAAATGCAAGAAAAAAAAACCTTTTGGATAACCAAACGAAACGTACAATCTCACTACTTGCACGTGTATATACAACGTAAATGCAGGCAAGTTCGAGTGGGTTCGATGTTCAATCGAGGCGAAGTCTTCCTCGATTGACGTCACAAAAAGGGATGGGCGGAGTCGCCCCAAACAACTTTATCTATTTTTTTAACATATAAATACTGACAAACAATTACTCAAAAAATTGTTTTATTGTTAGTATACATATACTCTTATATTTAAAAACAAAAAAAATCTATTTCCAGGTGACTTTAAGTGTTATGTCGTCAGACTCAGTCTCCTTGGGAACAACTTGGTGACACGCCCTCAACAGGACCGTTCACCTGCTATATAATATAACTAGCTTCATAATAAACGAGCCCAACTGGCGATTATTTTTTTTATATACTTGTTTACCCTCAATCTGTTCAGCTAAGTACACGACAAGTTATCGCGTTCGTACACAATAAGAGAAATATATAATATACATGTATATATTCGTGTGGCGGCAATACGCTTCCGTAGTTCAATATAACAATTGTTTATGAGTTTCTCTCAAGCTTTGTGTTTATTGTTCTTTTTGGTTTGTGATTCACAATCTATTTCCTTTGTTTGATGCTTTTAAATTTCCAAAACATTATTATTTTGTTTACCTTTACCACTTTCTAAATACTTTCATTGACCAAAGAGTCTATGACTTGCAAACGAAAAGTTGGAAGACGAAACTCACGATGCTGGCTTCATGAAGGACGGTAGTCTTCCCTGTCTACGAAGGCCGAGTATCACGGCACCGATGATCACCAAAATAAGTAGAAGAGCAAACAGAGAACCAAGAACAATAGCTGCCACGTTGGTTTGATCATCGCCTGTTGTAGTTGATGCAGTAGGACGAGGGCTCATTGTCATAGACACTGATAATGGCTCATCACATCTAAACGGGGGGGAAATGAACACACTAAGTAAAGCACAAAGCAACCAAAATACCCAAATGTCTTCAAAGACGAATGCAAAAAAACTGAAGTTGTGGTGAAAAGAGAGTCTGGCAATTTGCCCTTTGTAGAGCTTCTAGTTGGACACACTGGCTGGAACATTTCTGCTCAGTAATGCTCAATTAAGATTGAGGAGTGAGTCACATTATTGACTTTTATCATAATTATTTCCTGCCACCACAGTGCTGGGATAAAATTCTTCGAAAATGACCTTTACTGCTGTGTATTTTGCTTTTTCACTTTAAGGTATTATTAATGGTGCATTGAATTCCCACGGTTTTTCTTATGTCTGAATTTCTCAAATAGCACTGGTCTGCCGGGCACTCCACTCCCTATGTATAGGGTAAACACACTATCTTGCCATAGGCTACCTCAATTCTCTACCATCTTCCACTCTTAGTCCACCACTCCAACAAGCTTGGACTTGGATATTATCGGTGGTCCCCTTTATATATAATTATACCTGGCCTAATTTCAAGCAATTCGCAGTATTTTTGATCACCTGAGGGAGTGTGACAACCAAATGTTGCGTGATTCTACAAAAGTGAAACGAGCTGGGTTTTTCATTGTTGTAACTAATTATTGTTTACTTGGCCATTAATGCAAGAAAACAACTAACAGACAGTCAAAATAAGATAAATCTGTGCTCGTTATGCAAGAAAATTTGCCGTTGAAAGCGCCCTCAAGCGGTCAAAGGTAAGGGCAATTGGGCCCACCATCCTAGAAATCCTCCGCGATCCGAAAACTTCCTAAACAGGATATTTGAGGATTTGTGAGGGTTCCTAGATCTAGAGCTCAGCACAAACAAACTTTTGCGGACCAGATTTGAGTGATTATAAGAAAAAGTGGAGTAGTATTAGTGTTTTCAAACCGCTCCCTACTAACTTTTTGAAGATTTATTGAAAGCTGAGTCCGTCTTCCTCGGGTAACGAATAATGTTCAAACAGTTAGTTTCAAGATGCACGTGCCTTGTTCTAAGACGACAGTCCTCCAAAAATGTGAACAATTGAACGGTACATAAAACAAAATGTCAGCGCTGGTGCCCCTTAGTCTCTTCATATCCAACTTTAGCAAGAACTTTTCCACCCAGTCCAGATTCATTTAAGATGCGGTAGTTTGAGTTCAAAGTTTTACCTGGTATACGGTAAGTTACGCACAGGCCCATCTTGACAGATGCAGAAGGATGATTCTGAAGATTCGTCGGTCACGCATATCATTGAGTTGTCCCCATTCCGGCAAACGTTGGCCATGGCAGTACCATTGTGACCACAAATCTCAAACTGATAGCAGTTGGGTGTAGTATCTAAAAAGGGACAGAAAAAACTAAAATGAAAGAGCGTTCCAGGTAACGAAATCATATTTCGAGTGAGCGAAATGGGACTGGCATAATATTTCGAGTGAACAAAATGATGTTATTATGGGGTTTTTTTTGCCTATTTTATTTTTTCCCCCTTTTTTCCCAATACTTTACATGTCCCTCAGTGGGCTCCGTACTATCTATATCTATACTATAATTATTATCATTTTTATTTATTAATTTAATTATTATAATTATTATTTTCCTTACAGGGGAGGGGTTAATACTTGTTTTTGCAGGCTAATACTTGTTAACGCTGGATCCAGTCACCACAACATTTTCTATATATTTTTTTATATTTTGCTAGATATCTCTTGAGATCTTTTGAAAATTCAGAGGGAGAGGGGCACTATGGGCGCATTTTCAGCAAGAAAGTGGTTTGTTTTTAATTGTGTGAATTTTAATTGTGTGCATTTGTGTGAAAAGAGTTGCTTATTACTGAAAATGCGTTTGGCGCATATTTAACGTTTCAGCATGTCAGAGTTCCCCATCTTGCATCTCCGACGCTTGATATAATTGGTAATCTTTGGTGCAACACGTTGACCTACCTTGCGCGGTCCTCCTGTTGCACTTAAATGAGTAGTTGGTTCTACAAATCTGCGTACTCAATGCGTTTAACCCGCTTCCACATCTTGTAGTATAATCGTTGCACGTTGTCGTTCTAAATAGAGACAATAACGTTAATTTGAATAATGTGTAACAATTGGATACAATTGCCACTCATTTGTATTCATGAGTTTACCATAACTTCGCTAATACATTTTCTAAAGAAGTATATGTCTGAACAATACACATGATTCATCAAATAAAATACCTGGGGCAATTAGACCGGGAGCCCAGGGGGGTCAGCCTAGCTGGAAAGTTAACCAATTTTCATGTATGCAGCAATGGTCCATGTACATGCCCATGTAAGGAAACGGACGTCTGCCGAGCACACTCTGGTGGGTGTGGTCAGGGGGGCCATCGAGGAGGGCCCCAAAAATGAGCTAGATCAGCTGGTGAGTTAACCTGATGAAACCTATTGGAAAATGTTCGGCATAGTCCCAGATATCAAGAATGGCCACTGCCAGACATTTTTAGCGGTGGTGGGTGCCTGCCAGACGTACATAACTGGCACCTCAAAATTGAGCTAGATTAGCTGGAAAGTTAACCTGATGAAACCTACTGGAAAATGTTCAGCCTAGGTCCAGGTATCATGAATGGCCACTGCCAGACATTTTCAGTGGTGGGTTGTGCCTGCCAGACACGCCCAAATGGCCCCACCCCCCATATTGAGCTAGATCAGCTGGTGAGTTAACCTGATGAAACCTACTGGAAAATGTTTAGCCTAGGTCCAGGTATCATGAATGGCCACTGCCAGACATTTTAAGTGGTGGGTTGTGCCTGCCAGACATTCCCAAATGGCCCCACCCCCATATTGAGCTATCCTCTGTGGTTTAACCTATTGGAAAATGTTTGGCATAGTCCCAGGTATCATGAGTGGCCACTGCCAGACATCAGTGGTGGGGTGTGTCTACCATACAAAACAAAAGGCCCCAGACACTCAATATACCAAGTTTTTTAACTGGTCGGAGTTGACAAACCCGAACAGACAATCACATTAACTATTCATGGTCGATGCTCTTAAAGGGGGCTGTGTCGTCATAATCAAAGCAGGCCTGTGGCTGTTCATGTTCATGAAACTATGATATTTTACCCATGCCTGTATGTTCCCGTATCACATTTTTATGGAGAGCGCATGCGTGCTTCCTGTAACTGAGTGAGAATTCATAATTCCTACAGCCACAGGCCTACTTTGATCATAACAGTTTGCTTATTTATCACTCAAAAATAACAGTGTCATAGTAAATTTATTTCTCGTCTTTTTGTAAATGTAATTAATTTTTTTTTCTCATCCATAAGTTCATAAAAAGGGGGTTGGGTTGGTAGATCTAACTTAAAAAAACAAATTCCTGGTGATACATTATGTATGTTGAGCCGCTTTTGTTTTTCCTTTATTGTATATAGGCTCAATATAATTTGCTCTGCCTTTTATAAGCTGCACTTCCCCAGTCACTGCTTTTGCTTTTATATCCTTATTTTTATATGATGTGAGCCCAGTATCATTTATGTGGGAAAAACTACATACAAGAGGGATTTGTCTTCTTCGTTTGTTTATACCTTGCATAATCTCATCTTGATCCAAGCCATGATTGTTTTGGGTTTTTATTTAGTTGTGTACCTGACTGTTGTCCTTGCAGTAATTCAAGCAAGATTCATGAGTTCTGTTCATCAATTTCTTTGAGTGCGTTTTGTTAGGATGAATCTTGCAATTAGCCCGAATTATCTACTTCATATTCTGTTTTCGTATGTAGGCAAACAGAGATGGTACAGGGCAGAGGTTGTTTCAGAAATCAGTCTCTTTATCATGGGCCAGTGTTTTGATGATGCACTTTTAAGATTAGAGTGACGTATTTGTGTGAAGAAAGGCAAAGTTAACAAGAGGTGGATTCGTTTCTGTCTTGATGTTGAATAGGTGGTGCACTCAACTGTGGTCGTCGGTAGATTTTGTGAAGCGGGTCTATATACGTAGTTGTAACAACAAGTTTTTAGCCATTTTAGTATGATGTTTTTGCATTAAGGACGATAATGTTATAATGATAAGGATAATGTACGGTAGTTTCCTATAAGTATGGTGTACAGTCACGAGTGGGGGGGGGGGGGGCTCAAACGAATGTATTGGGTGGGGTCCAGGGGCGAAGCCCCGGTGGGGGTCCAGGGTGCAAAGCCCCCTGGAGCTCTGAGCTTTTGGCGTTTTAGGGGTGAAAAATCAAGCCTATTTATGCATAAAATTAGGGGGAAAAATACTTTTTAAGCACTTCTGATCCATATAAATTGTTTATTAAAAGTTTATTTAAAAAAATTCCCACCTACTTTTCATCACTGGGCGGCAAATTCCATTAATAAGTGGGCGGCAAACCCATATCCTACAGATAAACCTTTGTTTTAGTGGTGTCACATAATAATAATTTATATCAGATTACTGTTAAAAAATGAAATTCTAAGTTTACCAGGGCATGAATGTGATGTGTAATTTGGAAAGGGTAGGAATGCAGACCTTTTTAATTCTTGAACATAGCCGACTAAAATTAAAAATGTGAAAAGAAGCAACGCGTGATTATATTCATTTTTGATCTGGTCGGTATCTGGTACCATGCATATTCATTAAAAACATCGCGGGTAAAAAAAGCTTACTATCCGGCGTTTCTCAAATTCAAGTGTAGTACTACAGGCAATCCATATAAGGAGGAAAAACATTGAATGCCGGAACGACGGAACGACGTGAGACATATTTTATCCTGGACAAATTAGCCCGTTGGTTTCAAATGCTTAATATGTTATTTGCAAGTTTAAACAATTACAAGGGAGTTGTCATAAAATGGTGTTCAAAATCTTTCACCTCGCACCTCGCACCTCGCGTTATCGAATCTCCCGTATAAAAAAAGTAAATTGGCAGGGAAAAAATGCGAATGGCAAAGGAAGAAAAGAAAATACTGCCACCGGAAATAAAAAACCAAAAGCTACACACACATCTCCCTCGCCTCTTTTTTCCTTCCCTCTTCCTCCCCCGTTTTTTTTTTGACCCTCTTAGGGGGGGGGGCTCAAGCCCCCCGAGCCCCCCGAGCCCCCCCCCCCCCTTGGGTGCGCCGGTGTCCTCCAGTGTATCTTCAATATTAGATTCTAAGTAATTATTGGTACATGTAGTAGGGGTGTTCATAATGAGGGCATGCGAAAGGGATGAAGTTGACAAAATTTAGACTAATTCCCTGCCATCAAAAGGCGAAGTCTCATTTTTCTGAAGAGCAGTTTAAATGGCATAGGATTGTTATCTTTTGGGGTCATGGGGGGGAGGGGTTGGAGATGAGGATCAAGTTTCTTCCTAGAACAATTGTTTCCATCAAGAGCCAGATAGATTTTTGACAAACTGTTGACTTTTTATGGCTTTTTGTTTTAGAAGATCCAATCTCTAATTTATCTTGTTGGATATTTTAAGAGAGAGAGAGAGAGAGAGAGAGAGTGAACTTCTCTTCTTGTTCTGTCTCTGTTAAAGGGAAAGTTCGTTTGGTAACCCCTCTTCAAATTAATAGCAATAAAAACTTACTTGGTTAGAAGTACAGCAGTTTTCGATAGTATAAACTATTTTGAAAATCATTTACTTCGAAGTAACGAGGTTATTTGGGGGAAAAAATCAGTTTTTATTCCCCAAAGTATGAATCTGAGACGGATAAACGGGTAACAAACAATGAGCTAATTGATTCAAACCCTATTATTACTGATAATTACAAATCCACAGAAAAAACTACAATATTCAGATTCACTGATTGCCGTCAAACTCAAGAAATATTTTATGATATGATTTCATTTTTATACGTTTTATTGTTATTATTTTGTTGTAATTTTGTTTGATTTAAATTATATATTTAAATTTTTAATTATTTATCTAAATAAATGTTTTAAATGTAACTTTCGCATATATGAACAATCATATCGTTGTTATTACTAGCAAGCACACCACTAAAAATGTCTGGCAGTAGCCATTCCAAAAACCTGAGCCTATGCTAAACATTTTTCTCTCAGTTTCAAAAGGTTAACTCACAAGATGATCTGCTCTATATTGGGGGTTGGGCGTGTCTGTCGGGCACATCAACCCACCACTTAAAATGTCTGGCAGTGGCCATTCATGATACCTGGACCTAGGCTGAACATTTTCCAGTAGGTTTCATCAGGTTAACCCACCAGCTAATCTAGCTCAATATGGGGGGTGGGGCCATTTGGGCGTGTCTGGCAGGCACAACCCACCACTCAAAATGTCTGGCAGTGGCCATTCATGATACCTGGACCTAGGCTGAACATTTTCCAGTAGGTTTCATCAGGTTAACTCGCCAGCTGATCTAGCTCAATATGGGGGGTGGGGCCATTTGGGAGTGTCTGGCAGGCACAACCCACCACTGAAAATGTCTGGCAGTGGCCATTCTTGATATCTGGGACTATGCCGAACATTTTCCAATAGGTTTCATCAGGTTAACTCACCAGCTGATCTAGCTCATTTTTGGGACCCTCCTCGATGGCCCCCCTGACCACACCCACCAGAGTGTGCTCGGCAGACGTCCGTTTCCTTACATGGGCATGTACATGGACCATTGCTGCATACATGACAATTGGTTAACTTTCCAGCTAGGCTGACCCCCCTGGGCTCCTGCTCTAAATTTATCCATTGTGATTGGTCGGGGAAGATCACATAGCCATGTTTATGTGCGGAATAAACACAGTTAGATGTGATTAAAACTGACTTATGACCTCAACACCGCTCTATTATTCGTGTTTTTTGTTTTTTTAACTCTACAAATTCTAAAACATTTTCATTGTCACATTTGTTCTGATCCATGTTATTGTTCACGTCACTTCGTAATCAAATTTAAAACGTGCATTAGAATTGTCGGGTTTTGTTTGGGTTTTGTTTCACTCGTATAGGCCTGCTCTTTCAATGGGTTAAACTTTGCATGAGTTGCTTCGTTTTTCAAACCTGACATAATATAGGGACCTTTATGATGAGAATATGACATAAACCTTAACGCCGTTGGTCATGTGCAGGCCCATTCGTTTAATTTTTTTTTTTTATAGTGGATGGGTGTTGTCACATACTATAGATACCAAAAAGGGAATCAAAAATAAAATTTTGGGGTGTTGTTTTAACACAAATGAAATTGATTTTGCAGAAACTGGTGTTGTTTTAACACTCTATGATGTAAATTTTGATTATTGTTTTCGTATCTATAATATGCGACAACACCCTTAGTGTCAATTTTAACACCCCAATTTTTCACTGTGTTGATGCCACCTCGCTGTTTCTGATTAATAAGATACTCTCTATTCACCAAAAAGATGTCTGCTGAGCCATTTTGAGTTTATTTTCAGCCACAATAATATATATTAAAATAAATACAAACAGTATTTAGATTGTCCCTTATATGGCAGAAAAAACTACAAAAACTGTCGAAGGCAACCAATTCCTTCAATAAAGTATACAAAAGTCTCTAAATGAATCGATGTCATAATCAGAAAATAAGCCTCTCTTTAGGGTAAACATACAAATAATTCACTTAGCCTTCAGCGGTCTTACCCCGAGGTGCAGAAATGGTCCCACATATGTTGAATATAATCAAGCAATGGCTGTGGAAGCATAGTCTGCTGTGCTGTACAAATACCAAGTCGTTCATGAGAAAAAAACATCACCACGATGAACACTTTCAAACTTAGTGCGACTGTCCTCGGTCCGAGTCCCGTTTGTGCCGTCCACGCCATGGTCATAAAACCTCGTAATGGCGTCCTTACACTGAAAATTACAATTATTGTACAGTAAATTGTGCCTTCAAAGAACAACCTTATTAGCGTCCTGGTGCATCCAGCTCCAAAGTGTTACGCACCAAGTCAACGTGTAATAATAACTGCTTACAGCATAGCAGGAAGTTCACTGTGTTGTTATTTTGTTTACTGCAAATTCCCAATTTTGGTATCACTTTGTATATCCGTCCTTTCTCTATGGTATATCCGCTCTGTTTATGTACACATACCAATGGTGAGATGGGCAAAATGAATGTGTAATATAACATGTTGCATGGCACTGGACACGTTTGGTAATTGTCGAAGACCAGTATTCTCACTTGGTGTATCCCAACATATGCATAAAATAACAAACCTGTGAAAATTTGGGCTCAATTGGTCATCGAATTTGTAAGAGAATAATGAAAGAAAAAACACCCTTGTTGCATTACTTTGTGTGCTTTCAGATGCATAGTAAAAGGCTTCAGAAAGAGGTCTTTTATATATTTTTGTCTTGCTTTAAAGCTTTACAGCTTCATTTATTCAACAACAACAAAAACACAAACAATTATACATCAATTCCACATTACAATGTATAAGGTCCACAAATATAGCTATTTAGAAATCTATGAGAAACACAAAAATGAAAAAATTCAGTATTTTATTATTTGAGTGAGAAATTACCTCTTTCTCAAAAACTACGTTACTTCAGAGGGAGCCGTTTCTCACAATGTTTTATACTATCAACAGCTCTACATTGTTCGTTACCAAGTAAGTTTTTATGCTAACAATTATTTTGAGTAATTACCAAAAGTGTCCAGTGCCTTTAAGGAGAAGAGAACATTGAGCTTGATTAAGTGCACCAAAATTGTACCTTGCCAAGTATAAAGGATTGAATCAAATTAATTTAATAAAATCTCTTATGCTTGGCTATGTGTTTTGGGGTACGACAAAGAGTATAGAAAAATTTCGGAAGTGAAATCAGGCTAGTTACACGGAAAAGGGAAATGTTAATAGCGTGTTGCAATAAACACATAATATGGTCGTTGAAAGAAATGGCGCATTTCCAACCTCACCTTTAACACATCAAATATCCACATTTGATCATCTACACTTAAAGGTAGGTTCATAGATTGGTAAATACTCCATACAGTTATGACAATAAAAACTTTCATGGTGAGAAGCACGGCAGCTGCTGATAGTATAACTATAAACTATTTTGAGAAAGGTTTGCCTTTGAAATAGTATATTTTTGGTTAATTTTTCACCCCAAAACATTTGAATCTGAGAAACGCTCAATGCATGATTTGTTTCTCAGGCTTCTGAGTGTTGGTTTCCGTTCGCGAATGCTGCGGCAAGAGACGTAGTTAGTACCCGCTGTCACCTCTCTAAACTTGGATGATTTCGATTTTCTTTATGAAAATGCCAGCATATCTGACTTTCATTGTATCTTTCTTTAATTGTGCCAATGGATCTGCATCGTTATTTAAAAAAACAATCTATGTTCCTTTCTGTATAGCAACGCAGTCACTAAGCTCCACCTTTTGATCAGTTTGAACTTCTTGAATTCAATTACCTTTACTGCTATTGGCAAAATTATGTACAAATATAACCATAATGCGTTACGTTCTTGTCTAACTCTTTCTTTAACTTAACATCAAATATCCATTCTTATGAAATTCGAAGTTCCCGTAAGAAAACTTGTTTCAACAGAACATCATTAGAAACAGTCTTGTCCAACGTGGTATTACATATTGGAATAGTCCCAGCGATTCTGTAAGATCTGCAATTACTTTGTGAATTTTTGTAAAGATAAATTAAAAGCTCGGTTCTTTATTCTTAGTTTACGAAAGAAAAATTATGGCATACTTCTAGATGATGTTTTGTCTTAGTTCTTACATGTTTATATGTTAGAGCGAGTGTTGTTAGTCTGTTGGTGTGCTTGTTCGTTGTCTGTCAGACCGTAGGTACGAAAACCACAGATTTTGCTTCACCCTATAGGCCTAAATGTTGTTCTGTTTTGTTATTTTTTCTATCCAATTTTCGTATACATTTTTATTGTCATTGCTACTTCTTTGGTTTGCCATTATTTGTTTTCATGAAGGCATATCGTAACTTCAACTATGTACACATGTTTTTAATCATGGCAACATTGAAATGAATGTATAATCTAATACGTTTAGCGAAATTATCATAAAAGAAGGGTTCATGATTTTATTAGGGAGTTTGTACACAATTCGTATATTCATTCTACAATGCTCATTTGGATAGCTACAATTCTAGTGTGTTATTCAAGAGATACCTATAGTGACAATTTTATATGAAAAGAATCTCAGACGGATAAATACTGGTATAATTTTATTCAGTTAGTTTTCAGATTGAGACTATTGTTTTCCCCCGACAATTATCAAATCCTGAATTTTGTCCTGAAATTTATGAATAATAATGATCAAAACTAACATAGAGAAGATTTTATTTCTCAAACTTTTATTTTTATGAACTTGAAGTGAAGCTGTATGTCAATTAATCATGTTGTGGGGACTAATGGTTTGCTAAAAGGAAGGTTTCAGACTTAAAATCCATCGCATTGTTTTTTGGTATGTGTTGTCTCGTTTTCACCAGAAACTAAATATCTCAATTCACAAAACACATATTTTATTGTCCAAAGTGACTTCTCCAGCGGCGTAGGGGGGGACCCCAGGTAGCAAGCCAACGTTGGTACAACGTTGCACCAACGTTGTCAAATACGGATGACAACGTTGGACCAGCGTTGTCCGGCAACGTTGCACCAACGTTATTTTGCATGTTGAGACAACGTTGCAGCGACGCTGGATCCAACGTTGCTCCAACGTTGGATTCACGTTATTCCCACAATATCCAACCAAACTTGTCATTATTCCCAACAAATCCCACAAGTTTCCAATGTTAATCCAACCAGATTCCACCCACTTCCAACAAATTTCCAGCAACTTTCCAACAGACCATTTTAGGCTTCATGGCATATGAATAGACAAATGACTAATAAAGTGACTTCCACAAACTTGGAATGAGCTTTAACTCATCCGACAGCATAACAACGAAAGTGACAAATGACTGCGATACTGACAAATATCACTTTATTCTTAAAAACGCATGTACAATGAAATATAAATTTTGCAGGCACGATATAAACATTTTTCCTTAGCTTAATCATGAATCAAAATAATACTGTGTATATATACTGTTCAATAAGCACACATCTGCCCGGTATATAACCTGATTTATAAAGTGACTTCCACAAACTTGGAATGAGCTTAAATCATCGGACTGCATAACAACGAAATTGCACCTGAATACTTGTAACACCAAGAATAAAAATACATGTACAATAATAAAACCCTTTTAACATAAATGTAAATGTACTGCACATCTGAGGCAAGAATGTGACACAGAGCACCACTTTCTGTTGTCTCCCAATTGTCTCCCAAAACATCCAAAGAATTTAAAAGGAAACATTCCGGTTTTCGGGGGGGGGGGGGGCAGTTTGGCCATTAATACAACGATTGGGGGAGACCCGTATCAGGAATAGTGTAACAGTGCAACAGTGAAACGTTGAAAATTTCAAACGTAGTGGCCAAGTTTCATTTCAAACATGTAACAGTAAGAGTTAAAACAAGTCTAGGCAAGACACTGGCTGCTTGATAGTTGGCGAACTCATTGTATATACTCAGTGCATATATGGAGAGACGCGTGGACAACTGATTGTCACAAACATGGCCACCTATATAGGTTCAATTGTTTATTAAAGGGCAAAACAAATCATAGAGGGAAGTCTGAATGCGTAGCCCGAATTCCTATTTCTTCCACAAATATAATCCATTCATGAAGTGTTTTCAGTTGTTCTAATCAAACAGTTTTGATGGTTTAACATACTCTGTACATCAGCAAGCAGTCATATCTGTTAACAAAATTGACGTCTGGAAAGTGCAGAAAAGAAAAAGCAGTGTACATGTATGAGTTTAACAAACGATAAATGCAACTTAATATACACTTATTCATTCTCCAATGTCTCTGAAATGGAGAAGGTAATGAAGTGATTGAAATGACAAAAATAATTTGTGTTCCTATTCTTAGTCACTTAAGAGTCAAACATTCTCTTAACAATAAACTGTAATTCTACATTTTGTTCTCCACTCCTTTTTTTCTTTATTATACAATTAGGTCCCAAAAGGCCTATGTCAACAGGGCAACTTTGATAAGCAATTCGGAGGCAACATAAAATAAAACCCAGAAAATGGTCAAATGTTACATAATGGTTGTTCTCATAAAATAAAGAAACAAAGAACAATTTCAGTAAATCAATAACACACATTGGATTCTGGTCTTCAGGGAGATTGCTTGGGACTGGTTGAATGTAAATTGCCCCAGTCGACTAGGGACACTCATCTGCAAACCACAAAGCCCTTTTTACAAGTAAAAAGAAAAGCAAAAACGAAAAAGAATGGCTTTTCCTAAAAGTGCAAAAACAGCCAAAATTGTCCAATATATCCTTCACACCTCCATCAATGTCTCAGTGTCACTGTCCGGCTCACTTGAAGGGTCTGCAGTGGTCTCCGTGGTTCTTCCATCCTTGAATTTTTTCTTGCGGATGGACCCATGTCCATCCAAATCAAAGCTGTAGCGGAGATGGTTGGACACTGCATCCCGCACTGCCTCTTGGCTGGCATTTTCATGCCCGCCGTTTCGTCGCACTGATTCTGGTGAAAAAGTAAAAATATTAGATAAATACAGTAGCCTACAAAAATGGTAATTGGGGTTGTTCACCCTGTCGGATTGCCACTTTTGCCTGTGGGACTTACAAACGTTTACACAGCTAGGCTTCTTGGAAAATTCTCCACAAACTTGTTCAATATTTTTGTTTTCTTATAATGTATGTTTCATATTTGTTAACAAAACATTGTTAGGTATATATACCTTCATGCTTCTCTCTGACTAATTCAAAGAAATTTGTATATTTCAGTTTCAGTGCAATTCACGCAGCAACATCAGAGTTAGCAGCGAGTTGGTACATGCATGCATGAGCTCAACATAAAAATCATCTCATACATGTAACTTAAATGAGAACAAAACCAAAATGACTTGAAAGAATCTGTTCTTTTGCTTGGTAAATGGCTGAAATCCAACTGTTTACAAGTGCATTAACTCTCCCTCTGGATGCTTTGGTATATGCATGCTAATGCCTCACACACAACCTGTGGGCAAAGCCACCCTGCTCCTTAAAGCTGCATGGGTGTTTGTGAAGGGCAGCAAAAGGGGCTGGCCATGAAGTTGCCCAATGAACACCCCATTATTACCACTTTTGTTTCGTCCATTGTAGCTACTGTGTATTGTATTCCATTCTTTGTTAAGCCTGAATCCCTCAATGGAACATATACAATGCCTGCTGCACGTGTGCAGCAGGCATTAAGTATGTTCCTTTGAGGGATGCAGGCTTAACAAAGAAACTCCACGCTAAAATCCTATTGAGGGAAATTTCTGCACTTCACATTGCTTCACAGCTGTGAGGGGTTGTGATTAGCAGGGCCTGGGCCAGAGGTGACCCCAAGCATAGAAGGGTTAATAGATGCATTTTGCCAAACTGAAAAGGCTCCCTCCTAAGGTACATACAGAAACAATCCTACTTACTGATTATCACAGAGACAATGTTCTTGAGGACACTGAAAGGCTTTTTTGGCCCTCTCTGCCCAACCCAATTGCACTGTGTGGCCAAGGCTGTTGACACCAGATCAACCATGATCCCTCGAACCACCTTTCCTAGGGTGGCACCGCCGATCAATGAGAGGCGCTTAATCTGAACCAAACAAAAATGACAATTAATGTTTCAGTTAGTCATTTAAGCAGAACAAGAGCACACGGGTTGACTGAATATGTAATTGATATAAAATACATGTATTAAACAATTTTTTTAGCAATTTTTGCCCCAAAAGGCAATGATATGAATCTCCTATTTTCAAGAACATACATACATAGGAAGATATCTTATAGAGGGACATTCTTTGGGTGAATTCATCAGCACCATTCATTCAAACGTTACACTCTACTTTTCATGGTCAATATTAATGTGGTATTATATTTAAACAAAGCCAAGTACTAACATGTGTGCTTTCCTATTATGTCTCAAGCTATTGAGGACAAACAATGCTGAGATGAAAACATCATAGTTCGCTTTCCTATGAAAACCGGTCATAGGAAAGCGAACCATGATGTTTTCATCTCAGCATTGTTTGTCCTCAATAGTATATGATACACTGACTTAAACACAGGAGTTTAAATGAACTTGTTTACAGTGACGTGTCACATAAGTCACCGCCAAATTTGATGTGTGTAAAATTGTTTCTATGTAGAAATTTACCATGAAAGAAGTGCCACAGTAGAACAACTGCAAAGGAGTGAAAACATTTCCAAACACATTTTACACTTGAGCGCTTCCCACGCTGTGCATGTTGTCATATTGTATTTGCATTAATTAAAAATATCATATGACCAAATGACATGAAACGCCGTATATATTCCATGGAACATGTCATATAAATTGCAGTACAATTGTGTTGTGCTATTAAATATACCTACCAATGATTTTTTAAGAGTCTGGTTTTCGGCAAGCCGCTGATCCAAATCCTTTGCAGAGTCGTACGTGGGCAAGGGAAGGTCGACTTCTTCTGGTAGAAACCAATGCAACATATAAATATAACGCAGGACGACCTGGGTCAAAATGTGGAAACAAATCACACTCAAAAGCAGATAGATTTTTGTGGTAAATAACGAGGCGAGGTCAAGGAACAGAGTGCTTATGATGAATGAACAACGTGGTGTACGTGTATGACCATGTGTATATGCACACATGTGCCCACAGCCAGACTAGTTCCCTGCACTGTACTTGACATTTATGTGCAGCATTGGATGTGGGAACCAGCCTAGAATGGGGAATAAACTGGCTTCCAGTCCCTACACTGTTTGCTTTGCAAGTGCTAATACAACAATACTATACAAACACGGTGCTCCCAATACGTATTGGGAACCAGTCTGTTTTTGGTGTAATTCTTGCATCCACAGACCAAAGCTCCCCCATCCCCCCCCCCCCCCCCCCCCCCGCAAAAGAAATTGTAAAAAACAGTAGGAAAAGGAAAGAAAAGGGAGAGGAGAGAAGGAAGGGGAATGCCTTAACCATGTTAGTTTTATGTGAATGTTTTTCTTTTCGTGTTTTCTCTGTTTAACTATTTTACTGAAATTTTGACTTTTAGCCCGGCCCCCAAAAAAAATTATAGATCCGCCAGTGTGTCTGTATATTTTAAAAACTGCCTGAATAAAATATTGTTATTTTTTCCTTCAAATGTTTATGAGATACATGTATTTTGTTATTGTTCAAGCATACTACACACAATCAGAAACATGAATTAACAATGGAAATGGTACTTGGGTTTAACAAAATATATCCAGTAGACGTAATTTCCAGCAGCATCCCCCACCCCGACCATTTCTTCCAAGACAAAATATTTCTTCTTCTTCTTCTTCTTCTTCTTCTTCTCCTAATTCTTATCATTATTATTTAAAAAAAATAATAAAAAATGCGCTGGAAGCTAGACAAGCATGTTTACATGTGTGCATGAAGTCTGAAACAAACTGTAAATCTTTGAATCATAAGCGATTCAACAAAATATTTCTCATTTACTCCCAACAAGTTTCCAACATTGGAAACACGTGAAACCAACCAAAGATTCCAACGTTATAGCAAATGAAATTTACTCCCAACAAGTTTCCAACATTGGAAACACGTGAAACCAACCAAAGATTCCAACGTTATAGCAAATGAAATCCGACGAGCGATTCAACAAAATATTTCTCATTTACTCCCAACAAGTTTCCAACATTGGAAACACGTGAAACCAACCAAAGATTCCAACGTTATAGCAAATGAAATCCGACGTTGCCGCAACGTTGGACCAACCAGTTTTTCCAACGTCCAACGAGTTGCGAGTTTCCAACGTTGGACCAACGTTGGCTTGCTACCTGGGACATTGCCTCCAAGTTGGGGGGGGGGGGGGGGGGGGGGGAGCAGGGAAAATGGGTTTGTCAGTGGTGGGGGTCATGTACTCCTAGCCCTAGAACTTTGAGCTTTGATCCGCTATCGTCTCCACAAACCTCATAGAATGACATGTACAAAATCATATTCAAATCTTTTTGCCCTTCACGTTTATGCACCTGGAGATCTCTTTTGAAAACGGATCTCGCCAAAATTAGGCTCTACGTGTTCTATGTTCTCACAGCGAGCTCGGCGCGGGTTCAGAAAATCCACTCCTCAAAACAAAAGTAAAATTCTCACTGTTTTTCAGAATCCTCGCCTTCTGGCAGCAATATGGCCGCCGCCGTAATTTATAAATGGCATTTTGCGCGCTACGCTGGTAATGATAACCAACTGTTCATGTACAGAACATTGGTTTAAGTGGAATAGCTTTGCGCGTAGCAGGACTTTTCGGTCTCTCCGGCACGTAGGCACCTCTTTCTCAAAAACTACGTTACTTCAGAGGGAGTCGTTTCTCACAATGTTTTATACTATCAACAGCTCTCCATTGTTCGTTACCAAGTAATATTTATGCTAACAATTGTTTTGAGTAGTTACCAAAAGTGTCCAGTGCCTTTAAGGAGAAGAGAACATTGAGCTTGATTAAGTGCACCAAAATTGTACCTTGCCAAGTATAAAGGATTGAATCAACTTGGCTATGTGTTTTGGGGTACGACAAAGAGTAGAAAGATTTCGGAAGTGAAATCAGGCTAGTTACACGGAAAAAGGAAATGTTAATAGTGTGTTGCAATAAACACATAATATGGTCGTTGAAAGAAATGGCGCATTTCCAACCTTACCCTTTAACACACCATATCCACATTTGAACATCTACACTTAAAAGTAGGTTCATAGATTGGTAAATACTCCATACAGTTATGACAATAAAAACTTACATGGTGAGAAGCACGGCAGCTGCTGATAGTATAACATTGCTTCCAAGTGGGGGGGGGGGGGGGGGGAAATGGGTTTGTCAATGGTGGGGGTCATGTACTCCTAGCCCTAGAACCTCATAGAATGACATGTACAAAATCATATTCAAAACGAATCTCGCCGTAATTTATAAATGCCATTTTGCGCGCTACGCTGGTAATGATAACCAACTGTTCATGTACAGAACATTGGTTTAAGTGGAATAGCTTTTCGCGTAGCGGGACTTTTTGGTATCTCCGGCACGTAGGCCGTATACCAGTAATCAAATGGCTTGTATTTATACACGTGAACCGCTGGTTATCGTTACCAGTGTAGCGCGAAGCACACCATCGGTTCATTCCGCTGCATCGCATTGGTCAACACTTCGGCGCGCGCGCTACCGGTGATGATAGCGACAATCCCTACCGCATAAGTTAAACAATTGCTTGGAATACGATTAAAGTTGTTTGTTTTACTTTATTGTGAAGGCCTACAAAAAGCAGATGTATTTGTTTTTATAATGTTTTGTTTTCATTCTTTTTGAGTTGGCACTGATGCGATTTTGTCGGGGGGGGGGGGGGGGGCACTGGAAATTTGTGGGGGGCACGTGCCCCCCCCCAAAAGAAAAGCAAGTCATTATTTCGGTTCATAAACAAATCGACTCCAGTATTGTACTCTAAAAATAAACATTACATCCAGGTGTTTTCGTGCTTCAACTCTAGTGTAAAAGTATAATAGGTGAGCTTTGAAAGTAGGCCCTACCTTTTGTATAACTTGTTCATGAACACTATCGATGTCATTGGGTATTGCAGAGAGGGTATTTCCCCAGCCAATCGCGCTTTCTATAAAAGGTCACTTAGGGATGCACCCTACTATTTAAACTCTCATAGCATGCAGTGCAAAATTAAAAAAAGGTAAGTATTCAACAATACTAACAAAAATACTTAGAATTCTCTCAGCTGTTTACAGTCCAAGATAAATTTATCCATTTACTCATGAACGTTTATCCTATGCTCAATTTGACATAATTTATGGAGTCTCAAGGACCTTCGGGTTATTCACCCTGCAAATAAAATAATTATCTCTACACCGGGTAAAATTTTCCAAACGTCCGAGCAGCAATCTTGAAAAGGGATCCCTACACCTCTCGGCAAAAACGGATAACCTTTTAAAGGGCATATAACATCTAAAATACCTCAAGTTGGAAGTTAGCCCCCATGTATTAATGAGGCCGATGCTCTATTTTCTCCATGTTTAGTTGGATGCACCCTTAGACCCTTAGGTTCTAAGCCTGTGATATATGGAGTTTGTCTACGTATAGCGCCCTCACGTGACAGACTTGGACTACTGTTTGTCAGTTTGTATACACACCCTATGAGGAATTAGTTTTAAAAAAAATGTACGGAACAATCTGATTGATCAGATTCGCAAAAGCCTTCGGTAAAAAGATTTTTCAAATTTAACTGTGTTTACCAAGGGATATAGTGCAGAGATACATTATTGATGCACGTGCACTCACATTCTGCTGCTGCTCAGTAATTCACTTAATGCATAAAATCATGGAATTTTGGCATACAGTCAGAGTATGGCATGAGAAAGATATTTGGATGTAGGGCCATCGCAGATCTGTCATAATGTTGCAGTTGCTTCTATTTTGTTTTCAAACAACAAATCTGCGATGGCCCTATACAGCCAAATTGAATATTTTACAGGAAATGTAGTCCTATTTTTATTTATTTTTATTTTAAATCTTTAGACATATACACAATGATTACAAGTTGGACAGGGGCTGTCAAGGTTATACAAAAGTATAAAAACTGTCATCTTAAGATGTGTACAACCAGACCCCTGCCAACGATAACAATAATTATATAACTATAAAAAGGAGATTGCACTCAAACGCTGTTAAAATCACAGAACGGTAAACATTAAAACAAAAGCAAATCCAAAACCTAGCAAAAACAGCACCCATAAAACACCATAAAAACAGGAGGCAGGGACAAACATTTAAAAACCCAAACAAGACAAGGTCCCAAATGATTCTCAAAGCCCAACACGAATGGACTTAAAACCCTCTAAAGCCCCCCCCCCCCCCCCCCCCCCAGTAAAAGCCCAATCCCGTCATCGACCTGCTGAACTAACAATCAGACTGGATGAACAATGACATAATATGATCATCGTTTCAGGTCAATATTAACTACAAACACAATATTAATTATCCAATAATTATTTGGAAAATTTATGTAATTGTACTCAATTTTATTTTGGTAATCACAAGTCTACCGATACTTATGTTTTGTTGTTGCACGTTTTATAAATTGCTGTGCAGAGTATAAGTAATTTTCCATTTTATGAAACTCTTTTGCCAATAAAAATTTTGTTAAAATGTTTTCTAAAAAAATACAAAATCCACGGTAAAAAATATTCGGTGTTGGCAAATTTATGCCTGTAATTATTTTGCTAAATGCTAACATTGCCAATCTTTTCTGTTCTCATAACTATAGATTATTTAAATAATATTTTTGTAATGTACATTACTCTGATGTGTAATTATAAGCACTATACACGCAGGGCTACGAGCCATATTTAAAAATCCATACGAGTACTTTTTGGTTCGCCCCGGTGTTCCTGGTTGTGGCTGCTTAATGCGCCGTAGCACCTTGTAAACCCTTATAAGGTGCTAAATAATTGGGTCTCAGATTTTCATCACTGCAATAACCTATCTTTCTGAAAGTATGTATATACTCAGCGCCTTGAGTACCTTGTTTGGTAGATACGTGCGCTATATAAGACTTCGATATTATATTATTATTATTATTAGTACCCACGACCCCCGCATTCTAGAGCAATTGTTTGACCAGCTCGTGTACTGTGTTAATTTGCCAGTAAACATTCTCTTGGTTTGCTAATAGCATACACATTTGTCAGTATGCTTCATATAAAGAACTATAATTGTGAAATAGCTCTTTGCACTTTATTACTTATTTTGCAGTTAATCTCCGTGTAATTTTCGTTTTTCCTTTTTTGTTATAAAGAGCGCCACCTTGTGACACCTGATCTGATCTGACCCTGGAGTACACCAAAATGCTCAGCAGTTATAACAAATAGCCTCACAGCCTTTTGAAATCAGAATACGAGTACTTGCTGACAACCAAACTTCTTTCAGCTTTTCGTTTTTTGGCAAGTAAAGCCGTAAGCTGTAACTATCCTCAAACACTTCAGGGGAAACTCTCGGTCCGTTCACATTCCAAGAGTTGTTCAATCTTCTGAATGCAATTAGCAACATTTTCCTTGGTACCGTCTGTACCTTGAGGCTTCATTAGAAATAAAAAGTGTTGCTTTAATGCAAAAAGAACTAAATTGGTCACTTCAACGGGTCCCACTGGTCGAGATCATTGGTTTGCTGCAGCTGACTTAAACATTGGCATCTCGGCCATTTTAACTGGTCCCAATGGTCGAGATCAATGGTTTGCTGCAGTTAGCTTAACCATTGGAATCTCATATCCATCGTCAGAGGTTACATTTCTAACCTTATGTTGGTTCAATTGAAAAGAGATGTTAACATCCTCTCGAGGAACATCCCCTATCACTGAGGACACGCCTTGACTTTCAGCGGTTTCAGAAGCTTCGTTCTCTGTATTTTGTTCAACAGTTGGGATCCAACCAAAGTAGGTATTTTTGATGCCGTCGGTGGTTTCTTTATTTTCGTACCCGTTTATAACATCGTGGGAGCTCCCCTCTTCTTCATGTACGGAAGCGTAAGCTTGATTTTCCACACGTGGACTCGTCGTTGGTAGATAAGGTATGTATGCGTAGTCAACATTGCCGTCTGGTGTCGGTGTTTCGGGCAACTGCCGTCTGTTGATGCCTATATAAAACATAATAGGGGGGGCCTATTCCGTATGAACAAAAACGACAAATAGTTTTCACAGCAGGTATGTTTTCTTCTACAACTTCCGTTTCAAACCTTGTCACAATTTGTTAAATAATTGAGATTACCAGCATCAATCTACTCCACATATTCAGAACGTTTCAACTTTGAATAATTGCACATCGCAACAGACTTTTTAAAAACTTGCTTTACTTCAAAAACTAAACATTAATATTACATTATGTGGGTCCGGTATCCTACGGTATCCTACGGTATACTTACTAAACTTTGCTCCAAACTTGACACGTGACTGTTGAGAAGGTTTTCTGTATCATAGAAATACAGAATGATGGTATTAAAGGAACATAATGCGTTTGGTAATCACTCTTAAAAATTACTGGCAATAAAAACCTATTGGTTAGAACAGCAGCTTTCGATAGTATAAGACATTTTGAGAAAAAATTCACTTCGTAGTTTTGTGGTTATGTAAACATATATCAGTTTGTATGGCCCAGAATTCGAATCTGAGAAACGTTGCTGTCAGAAACACTTCTCAGATTGTGTATTCCTATTAGGGATTATTCTTCCAGCTTGGACATATTTGCTCCGGATTTTCGGCGACATCTCAAAAACGCGACCACCTTTTGTAATGAAATTTTCACAGGTTAGTTTTATTGTAAATACAAACATTTTATATAGGATTAAAACAATCGAACGGTTTCAAAAGCTAAATGGGACTTTGCCTTTAACTTTAACCAAAATTAATGAGGCATCCAAGTGTACCCGACAAAAAGTCAACAATATTAAAACTTGTCAATAAGTCAGAAAAAATCGAAATAAACTATACATCAATTGTCCATCAACCTGAAGAAAGTTCCTTGTGTAAACATTTGAGAACTTTTTGTTGTGAGATACTTACTAAACTTTGCCTTTTTGTCAAGCGCTAAATCTAAAAAGGGTAGCCATTTTTATTTTCAAGAGCAGTTATTTTTAATTTCAAGAACATCTTATTTTTCAGGAGCAGTTATTTTATTGTTCAAGCACAGTTCTCCGAAACAACAATAACTTCCCTCCGAAATAACAATAACTTCTCTCCAAAATAAAATAGCGATGACACTAACTAGCTTTTTAATAAGGCCTTTCTGCTCTTCTTTTTATTTTTTTTACTTTTCCTCTTTTTTCCTAAATATTTTTATTTCTTAGGTTTTTTTTTAGACGAGAAATGAATTTGATGAGAGTTAAAACTTACGTGGTATTATTCATGATGGACGGTAGACTTCCTTGTCTTCGGAGGCCGAGCATCACAACACCGACGATTACTATTAAGAGTAGTAAAAGAGCAAACAGAGACCCAAGAACAATAGCTGCTACATTGGTTTCATTGTCGTCTTGTGCTGTTGTTCCTTTGGGGTTTTGTTCTGCAATGGCTAGCGCTGTAGCGTCTTGAGATGTTGTGGCCTGTGCTGTAGTGACCTTTGCTGTGGTGGCTTGTGCTGTAGTGGCCCGTGCTGTAGTGGCTTGTGCTGTAGTGGCCTGTGCTGTAGTGGCTAGTGCCGTGGTGCTTTGTACTGTAGTGTGTTGTGCTAAAGTAACAGATGGTGTAGTGTCTTCTACTGTATGAATCCTTATAGGGTCACCTATAAACTGCGATGGCTCACATCTCAAGGAAATGCAACAACACAAATTGTATTAACTGAGGTACACGTCTAAATTCTTCATACCAATAATAATCAAATAATAAACCACCAATAATAATCATGACAAAAAGTTACACAAAATGGAGTCTGTCCATTTTGCCTTTGAAGCCCCTTCTGACTGAATGTTAGTCAAACAAGATGGCAGCGGTACAGTATAACAGTCCATTGAAAAGAATTTGCTCAGTAATGCTCGATATAAAACTTCAGTACAAAACCACATGTTGTTGGTCAGATTCTGGGAATTTTTCAACACTGCTGTGTATATTGCTAACTCTCTTTCAAGGTCTTTTCAAATGCGCATTGAATTCCCATAATTCCCACTGAATGTGCATTGCAGCCATAAGCATTATAATAGCCCTAATAAGCTAAATTGAAGAATGTTTAATGGTTTGTTTTTAAGGGCCGGTTGTACTCCCACATGTAAGGCGCGTCATACAAAGTGTTTGAAAGTGTGTCTAAGTCGCCGTATGTTTGACCGTGTGAGGGCGTGTATCAACCAAATTTTGTGATGGAAAACAAGTAAAACGAACTTTTTCCTTGTTTACCCCTTTTATTTTATTATTATTTTTCATTGGCCTTTGATACAAGAAAACAACGAACAGGTAGTCAAAGTAAAGATAAAACTGTGAATGTGATGCCAGGAAATTCGCCACTGAAGCGCCCTCAGGCGGTCACAAAATATGATCAATATTGGTCATTCGAACCATTCAAAAGTCTAATCTTCATCATGGCCAATAGTAACACCTGACTCCAGCAACTTATTTCCACCCGAGCCAGTTTCATTTAAAGATGTGGAAGTTTGAGAACAAATTTTACCTGATGTACGGTGTACCCGGCATATATTGGCAGATGCAGAATGCTGGAGACGACGAGGCGTATACGCACGTGCTTGTGCTGTTCTCGTGCCTACTCCGGCAAACGTTGGCATTGCTGTAGCTACAAATCCGATCCTGGTTTGCGTAGCATCGGGAGGGTGAATCTACAAACAGAGTTAACAATGCATTAAACATGTCACAATGTGGTATATCCATGTCATATATCCATCAAAACAAGTTTTGCGTTGGATAACAGCTTCCGTTCATTCACACATTTAACGCGCGGTTTGGTAATAATTACTTGATAAACGTGTGAACAGTTTTGGAAGGGCACATTGTTATGCAAAAAGCCTTATTCTGGAATAACATTAAATAATTTCATCTTAATTATGCGTATATTTCACTAATCAATAAAACAATCAGATTATTAATCAATCTATCAACTGATCATCAGATCAATTACCCAATTAATTTATTCAATCGATTAATCACAAAATCGGACAAGGCTTCATGAGTCCATAGTAGTATTTTTAAAATATATAATTTACGGGAACCGCTGCAGCAGCTCTCATCATATCCATACTTTCAAGCGAAGCTGATTTCAGTTCAAGATTTTCACATCCTGACCAAATCACAATGAACTCACTCCGCGGCAGTGTAGTTATTAACGAGAAGTCCCCTCGATCCACATAGCGAAAGTAGCAGTCCCAGCCGATTTCCTACCTCCCGCCCAGGTTGTACAGTAGTTAATAAGCAGGACAGTTCTTTTCAGAACTGAGAAGTCTCCCGAATTCCGAATATTCTACACCGCAGCAGTAGAATAAAAGGCAAGACAACTTCTCAAAGAACAAAATCTACCTAACAAGTAGATATACACATGGTGTTACCGCAAACCAAATATATATTGATACCTCACCATGCAATGCCTCAAAACCCATATATAAATCACAATGATTGATTTAAAAAAATATCTATATACACATTGTTTATTCATTTATTTATTGAGTGAATGATTATTATTATTATTATATTTTTTTGTTCTTCTTTCAATTCCTTCGAAATGTCATTCATTATGTTTTTTTTTATCAAAGAACCGTCAAAATCAAACCATTCATAGTTCAAACCGAAATAGATCTGAGAGTGAAACAAATATTCAACACTTTTTATGAAGACGATTTATTGAATGCTATGTGTTTACCCTGGACAAAAATACCTGGGATGATCCAGCAATTATCATGACAGCTATCAGAAATACAGATCTGCGGACACAGCTGATTTGGTGAACGTTGATTAGGTCCACAGTTTAGCTGGGGTTGACTTGCACAGCTTTGAATTCTAAAAAAAGAAACAATTCAGTGTATTTGTGGTCCAAAACATCACTCGGTACCGTCAAAGTTTATTTGAGTTTCCGTCTGTTGTGGTTGTGTTTTATCCAGGGTCATCCAAGTGTTTTGCAAACTGGTCGTCTGAACCCCGATGTGTATTACTCCAAAGACAGTTTGGCAAAATTCTTTCATCCCTTACATTGCTGTGATGCGATTTTGTTTTCCGTCACCAAGCAGAATACGCGAAGTTTTGCGCGGTCTACTGTCACTCTTTCTTGTTTTATAGAGGAACAAGAATTGACGGCTACGCCTAGGTTCACATCACAATGGCAACGTTGTTGAGGCATATGCTACCCTACCATCTGCCGCAGCTGCCGAACTGCAGTCGGCCTTCCACAAACGTACACCAAAATACCCCCAATGCACCCATCCCACTCGGGCACAAAGTACCCAAATAAATTCGTGTTTTGATAAAAACGAAGTCTCTTCATTTGATGAATTATAAAAACAAAGTACTAAATAAGGCAATACAGTCTTACCCTGCGGTACAGAAATGCTCGATCATTTGATCACGATTCATTTTCAATGCCTCTGGAAGTGAATGAATACGCTGTGCTATACACGAGCCAAATTGTCCATAGGCATAAAACAGCACAACGACGATCACTTTCAAACTTGTGGCGACTGTCCCCGCTCCAGGTCTCGTTTGTAGCGTCCCAACCGCGGTGATACTCTTCGTCATTTCTTTGTTTTGTAAACCGTCGAAACTTTCAGCTGAAAATGTATCTTTAGTACACTGAAATGTTTCGCCTACACATAGACGAAGCAGCGTTCTTGTGCATCCGGCTGCCAGTATCAAGTGTTTAAAGAATCCTCTGTTTTAACAACTTGCAATAACATAGTGATGTTTGTGGATATATCGCAGAAAGGGTGTCCAATTTTCGCTTACCATATTTATACCATGTTACTCGGTATCACTTTGCGTACCAGTATAGTTCTTATGTTCGTCAGGTGGGATTTGTTTTAATACATGGTCGGTAGCATCAAAGAGCAAGACTAATATTACATGCTGACAATGTAAACAGAAAAGTATTAAAAAGACAAGCAGAAATGTGGACCGGCCAGATAGTAAATTAATCCCAATATCACTCTGATCAAAATATAGGTCAACCCAATTGTTTGAGGTACATTTTATCACAAGATCGCAAACTTCAAAATATGTCTTTAAAGGGTTTATTTTTGTTTAATCGCCTTAATTACTTCCGGTAGATATGTGGGTTATACAAGATTCCGATATTTTAACCGTTTTTAATATTACAATTTGGTTTTTACCCTACAACGATGTGTGTTAACATCTAACATTTGTTTTACATCTATTAAACATTTTTAATATTATTGTTATTTAATTGGGTTTTTTTTTATAGATGAAGTACGATCATGCTATAGCTCAACACGTGCTAACCTTTTTAGTATCATGTGTGGTTTAATAGTCCTGGTGAAGAAAAACGCCCAACAAGCAAAAGAAGGAAGTGAGAAATAAAAACACACTCTTTCGATACGTGGAGTACTTGGATTTCCATAATACTGTATAAACGTGTACACTGTATAAAATGTATGTTTATCATAGGCCGTTTGTCCTGTACGTGGTCAAAAAGTGAAAGTTGAGCAATAAAAACAACTTGTCATCGAAGAAAAAACACAAGGTCATAATACAGGAAGGTAGTTACAGGTGGTTTGACATTTTGTTATACAGCAATTAATAAACAGCTTACTATTTCAGGAATAATTCTGAAACAACTATGACAGCTGGGTTATATAATCTCATGATTGTATGACGAGTAAAGTGTATAAATAGATCAAGTGGAGAAGCGCTAGAGGATGCGGATTATAGAAAAGTATACATGAAACTGGATTTTATTGAAATATATAACAAGGCCTTTCGAAACCACAGCTTTGGGATCAGCTCCAGCCAGGCTCCGTTAGTTATTTTGAAAACGTGTGATCTCTCCGTATAGGACTTGAAGCAGGTGGACGTAGCCTAAGCCGGAGTCGAGGGAGGTACCGCGTTTTCGAAAAGGGTTTTATAATACACACTGTCGTGTTTTCTGCAATCACAACTTTCTTGTAGTGGTTTACAATGATCAGACTGGGTGGAAAATATGTGGGTGTGTGGGTGAGTAGGTAACCACATTCAAACCGGGAACCTATAACAAAAGAGGACAATAGGTCCACGGTTGCTATCACAAAGGAAAGCTTTGTGGTCCACAGTTGCTATCACAAAGAGTTGAACAAAGGAGGGTCCACGATTGCAGGCTGTTACACACTTGTGTGTGTGTGTTATATTACAGTTCGTTTTAGTTTTGTGACAATTTCCTGTTCTTGACCTAGACTTTAGGTTTCCTCTATATACACTAGCGTAACCCGGGGGGCGGGGGCATGGGGTGGAATCCTCCCACCCCATGAGATCAGACAAAAGCAACAAATAATTGCATGATGCATTTAATATCAAAACAATACTTGCATGCTACTAACATTTTACGAACTTTTGTACCTTTTGTTTTTATTGTTTAAAGTTAGACTTAAAACTTAAATTGCGTTTTTTCCTTCTTTAAACCCTTGATAATGTTTACCATTACGTGCCGTTTTACCCTGCGTAAGGCATTGTTTTCTCTCTTAATAATATATATTTTTAAATATTTCTCTAATATACTGTACTTTCTTACATAAGGTACCATAAGGAAAACGATTCTTATTGTTGCTGTTGTTGCTGTTGCTGTTACTGTTGCTGTTGCTGTTGCTGTTGCTGTTGCTGTTGTTGTTGTTGTTGTTGTTGTTGTTTTTCGTTTTGGTTTTGGTTTCGTTTGCTTGTTTTTTTAACTGAGAAGGCATACACTTATACAATATGAGAGAAGCTATGACAAATGTCAAAAGGGGCTATCATCAATTTGATGGATAGCAGCCTCGTTACACAAACTACTCCCTATCGATGTAGGCCAAGCGGTATAATAAGATAGCGCGAAGCTTCATACTTTTGTCTGGAGTTTTCGCACACATTATTAAATTAAATCATATAAAATTGTTCAATAAAGATAGTTACAAACTAACTATAATTTAAAGAGCACGTTACACAAACTACAATACACTTACGCAAGTTTACATTCGGTTTTAAAAATGAAAACACAACCAACTGGAGAGACACATGCGGGACACGTTGCCTTCGGATTGGTCTCTTGGGCTATAAAATGCTTCTGTTCTGAAATTATTATGGTTGAAAAGATGTTTGAAAAGTAGAGAATAGTAATTCACTCAGATATAGCTCGAAATTGTGTGGTTTTCCGTTTACTTCGTGAACTAACACGGCCTGTAAATTTATGGAGTCCAACATTTGGTGCTACAAAATGGCGGACTGTGTTACTTCACGAAATTAAAGGAAAACCAGACAATTCTGAGGGATGTTTGGTGGAATTATTAAGTTCTACTTTTAAAGCATCTTTTCAATCATATCCATTTCGTCACAAACGCATCTATAGCCCAAAGCGCCCATTCCGAAGACAATGTGTTCCTTTAATCAGAAACATTGGTCTGTAATCAAAAGTTTTGTCAGCTGCAGCAATAACATCATATTTACAAAACTACAAAGTCATTATTAAATGGGTGATTGTGAAATGCCAGGTGACTTTCAGCCACTTTCATCTATTTGTTTTGAGCATGCACGATGCACACTTCCAGGGTCATGAACAATGGGTTTACATGTCTGCTTCCAACTATAGTGTTCCCAAAAGAGTACACCACGGACCAACACTCTAATAGACTCTAATAACACTCTCTTTATCCGCGTAAAAAGAAAGGCACTGGTCTTACAGGCCTGATAAGTTCATTGGATACAATGATTTCATTGGATAAACGTGCAGTGACGTAAGCTTTCCTACGGAAGCCGGGTAGTGCCAGGAAATAAGAAGTGAAATATTTTTTTCATGAGCGCGAGAATATTTGTTGTACCATTTATCTGGCGGCCGCCACTTAATTGCGGCCGCCACTTATTTATCCGGCGGCCGCCACTTATTTATCCGGCGGCCGCCACTTATTATCCGGCGGCCGCCACTTAGTTATCCGGCGGCCGCTACTTAATTATCTGTACCACACGTTCTTTATTTTGCGGATTTTAAGAGGACATGTCATAGGATTGTGGGGTAAGAGGACAGGTCATAGGATCCAGGGGGGGTAAGAGGACAGGTGATAGGATCATAAGAGGACAGGTGATAGGATCGGGGGGGGGGGGGGGTTGTAAGACGACAGGTCATAGGATCACAGAGGGGGGAGGACAATTTCCTCTTATGACATTTCCTCTTACCCTTAACCCCCCTCCCTACCCCTCCCGGATCCTATGACATGTCCTCTTAACACCCACGATCATATGACCTGTCCTCTTACCCCCATGATCATATTACATGTCCTCTTACCCCCCCCCCCCGAACCTATGACCTTTCCTCTTTACTCCCCTGGATCCTATGATATGTCCTCTTACCCCCACTATCCTATAACATGTCCTCTTAACCCCAACCCCCCACCACCATGATCCTATGACTTAACCTCTTAACCCCCTGATGATCCTATGACCTGTCCTCTTAAAATCCGCAAAATAAAGAACGTGTGGTACAGATAATTAAGTGGCGGCCGCCGGATAATAAGTGGCGGCCGCCGGATAATTAAGTGGCGGCCGCCGGATAATAAGTGGTGGCCGCCGGATAATTAAGTAGCGGACGCCGGATAATTAAGTAGCAGCCGCCGGATAATAAGTGGCGGCCGCGCCAGATAAATGGTACAAAAAAATATTCTCGCGCTCATGAAAAAATTATTCACTTCTTATTTCCTGGCACTATCCGGCTTCCGTACTTTCCATATCTGTGTTATGATAGGGCCGAGGTGATGTAGTTTGTCAGCTTGCACTTTCAGTCGTCTGAATGCAACGTGTGTTCATAAAGTTTGTACACGCATGTTATATTGCTTAATGCACACAATGTATTTGTGAATTGACTGCGAATCTCCGTATGAAATGGATACGCGGTCAAAGGTACATCTGTCAGGATCCGACCAGGCTCTCAGGGCAGGTATCTGTATTAGCCTTTTTGAGATATGGCGGACACTATAGGAGTACACTGTTTAGTTTGGGTGTATCAGACAAATTTACCCAAACCTTATAGTGTTGTAGCATAGTGTCCGCCATAATTCAAAAAGGCTTATGGCGTTATACACGAGCCTCGAAGAGGTTTGTCTGTGTTACATTACCCCCCCCCCCCCCCCCCCCCATTGACTTTGTACACGGCGGAACGCGGTAGGCTACCTTTTAAAATGTTCCCATTTATTATTCCAACTGTACAGTAATGTGTTTTATTAATTATGCACTAGTCGTTCAAATGGATTTGTCTGATCAAGGTAATTCTAGCAGCATCATTTGGCGGCCATGCCTGACTTTCAATTATGTATAAATCACAACGTCGGGGAGTACTACCTAATGGTCACGTCGTGATCTGCAAAAGCGGAAACTTGTAATTGTTTTTAGAACTAAACTACGGTATATAAAATGTTTCGGGTTTGCTTGAGTTTACCGCAGCTGTCAAACGGAAACACTATTTTTTAGTTATTAACCAAATGTTGGTAGTCGTCGACATCGGTGGTTGAAAGAGCGCCCTCCTTTGATTTATTAACTTCCTTTCTGTCCAAGTGATCGTACGGGGACGTGTCATCATCGGCGGCTGCCAAACCGGGGTTCGAGATTATTGCAACCTCGTATCCTGAGTGTTCTTTTTGAGATTTGGGCTCCGTGGTTCGGACCAATGGGGTATAGGTGTTATTGTCGTAGCTTATGGATTGCACCCCTGTCGTTGAGGTTGCATCATGACTTTCCTTTGCTTCTTCGTATCCGGATTGCTTCAAAGAGGAATTTGTGGATTTATTTCGGATCAGTGGAAAGTAGGAACCGTCGTCTTCATTGGAGAAAACCTCGGTTAGTGACTCGATCGGTGACGTCACATCGCTTTCATTGGCCGCAATGTGGGACTCAACCTCGTGTCCAAATTGTTCACTTAGAGACTTCGTATTTCCAGTGGGTAACAAATGAGCCTGGACCCCTGTGATCGAGTTAGTCAACTCGACCTTATCAGCGCTTCCCCCTCCACTTTCATTCCCCACTTCATCATCCTCATCGTTCCTGTTGAGCACAAAGTATGGATGTTCTTTGGCATCGTCCGTGGCTGTGTCATGTTCCTTGATAGCTGGTATTTTCATTTGCCCACCTCTGTAACCACCCTCGCCTACAGAGTAGTAGGTGTGGTCATCCTGATCTGAATCTTCCTTTGAAGGCATCGCTGATCGGGGGTCATATGAGTACGAATACTCCATGCTACTGTCGGGTACCGGTAGATCTGGCAGCTTTGCTCTCGGTGCGTCTGTTATAATGTGAAATAATGACTTGGAAATTAATTTACATTGACCTTAATTGACAGTGTCAATAGTTTGATGAGTAGGCCTTTTCCTTGATGATAGGCCAAAACAAGGAGTATTTTGAACAACACAAGATACAAAAAAATTCTTATGAAATTGGCAAACATTACTTACTCCTTGTTTCCAACTTGACACTTGACAAATCAGCAGGTTTACTATAAAAAACAAAAGCAACACCGTTAGTGTATTAAGTAACTTAAAGGTTTTGTGTCGTCAGTCTTTCCTAAAACATTTTGTTGGAGCGCCCTCTCTTACTACGCTACTCTAGAACGATCTCGCACTTTAGCGATTACCATAGTCGATGGGATGGGCTGACGTACCAACACGCTCGTTTGCCCATTTTCCGTGACCTTATTACCCTGGTCTTCCTGTTCGCAAAAGACTCTAACGATATCAAATGTAGCACTGTTGTAACCAGAGGCGTAACCAGCAAAAATGGCAGCTGCTGGAGCTACCCACCTCAACCCCCCCCCACTCCACCCTCCTTCTATTTACACATCCTAAACATTATAGTTTGGGTTTTGGTTGTTATTTCACCTGTTCAGTATAATGGTCAAGGTGTCATCAGTTTATTTGAAATGCTGTCCTTGTTATTGTTCTTCTTAATTTATGAATCACAAGCTGTTGTCTCGTAGCAGTTGAACGTAATGTCTTTCCTCAACTGATCTTGTTTTAGAAAAAAATATACTTTCCCATACCTTCCCTAAAGATTTCTCCCCCTACCGATTCAAAAATCACTCTTATTTACCCAAGTGTCTATTGATTGCGTTCGGAAATACAATAGATGAGTTGAAAGAAACTTACTCTGTTTGCTTCATGAATGACGGTAGTCTTCCCTGCCTGTGAAGACAGAACACCACGGCACCGATGATCACAAAGAGGAGTAGAAGAGAAAACAGAGACCCGAGGACAATGACTGCTACATTGGTTTCAGTTGTGTCTTGTTGATCAGTAGTGGCGACTTTTGCTGTAGGATCAGGGTCCATTCGCTTACATCTTAACAACAAAAAGATCAAGAAATTCTAATAACATCTAGCATCTGTTCAAGGGTCTGTATACGTTTGGTAATGACTTTTAAATTAATATTAATGGCAATAAAAACTTACTTGGTTACAAGTACAGCAGCTTTCGATAGTTTAAAGCATTTTGAGAATCATTTCACTTCGAAGTAATGTAGTTATGGAAAATATATCATGTTTTATGCCCCAAAATTTGTATCTGAGAAAAGTTTCTGTCAGAAACGTTTCTCAGATTGTGTAACCATAGGAACATTCTTCCTTGTGTGGACAACATTTTCGCTCCCGTTTTTCGCCGATATCTCAAATGTTCACAAGTTTGTTATTTTATGCATTGCAGTATGTCGTGTCGAGGGTGGGTACCAGCCTTTGACAATTACCAATGTTGTCCATGTGATGCATTTGAGAGCGTTAACAATGAATTTGTAAGAATTGTTGTATGTTTTTGTTGTTCACTATCATGTTGGTACATATCTACACTTATATAAGATTAAAACAATCGAACGGTTCCAAAAACAACATGTATACTTTGCCTTTAAACCTTATAGAACAAATCCTTTCAAAGAAGCTTAACTATGACTCAAAATTAGTATTCAAAACGAACATCAAGCTAATCAAAATTGAGAATGCCCATTTTGCCACCACTCAACAATTCTTACAAACCCATTGTTAATGCTCACAAACGCATCACAATCTTCAGGATTGTTTGCTTACGGCACATGGACAACATTGGTAATTGTCAAAGGCCGGTATCCACACGTGACATGACATACTGCAATGCATAAAATAACAAACCGGCACAGTCACGAGAAAAATAGTGAACAATAAAAACATCCTTGGTTGTTTTCAAGCATCGAGTTTTGGTCCTAAACTTATTTTGCCAATCATAACTAGGTTTACTAATGAAAAAACACACCACAAAATCAAAAACTATAGCCTTTCAGGCAAAAAAAAATGGGGGAAATTTTTTCATACCATGTAAGTAATGTACAAATCTGCAAGTGTTTATGTTTTTAATCTTACCAATGTTTTGCACACCCTTTTACGGTAAATAGCTTTATAAAACTAGGCCCTTGTCCACATTCTTACACAGTGTCAGGTATCGTTTGGTTTTGACAGATACAGAACCTTCGCGTTGGATCTTTGCGGTAAACGCACGTTCCTCTGCCGTCCATATACTGACAAACGGTGGCATCACTGTAACCACAAATCCTATTCTGATTCAAATTGCAGCCCCGACCTGCATCTTCAAGAGAAACGAAACAAAAACAAGCGAACGCGTCATCAATTTATTGCAGTGTAATGATTATAATGACCATAATGTGGTACGTCCTTATATAATTTGGTTTTACCCTTACCGATGCACAGTTACACTCAGACAGTACAACATCTGCTCTGCAATACAAAGGTGGTGGGTTCGAATCTCGAAGTGATTTGCCAGTGGATTTTTTTCACAGAACTTGGGAAAGTACTGAGTATACTGTGCTTATCACACATAAAGTGTAAGGGTAATAACCAAATTATCAGCTTTATCCCCGGTGCAAAAAAATTAACATCTATTAAATCATTCCGTCGTGACACCCGCGTGAAATGTTCCACATGCATAACCCTTTCAGTACCGCCGTGCCATAGCGGCTCAAAACAACATCCCACTTGGTGACCAATGAGCCCGTATGGCACGTAATTATTAGCACTCTTGGTGACCAATGAGCCTCTGTGGCACATCGACAAAAAGTAAGTTATCAAAATGTTAATAGCCCCCTCAATCGCCTGCGTCCATCCCCTTGGCAACAAGCTGGCCGCGTGTGCCCTGAAGCGTCGCAAGTTTAAAAATTTTACCGGGATCGTTAAGCGTCCCCCCACGCATTCTTGAGTAAGAGATCATTCTGACAACATGGCCGAAGAAAATGATAACATTTTGGAAGAAATTTTCGCAGACAGTGGTTCAGAAATGTCATCTGACGAGGATTCGCCACTTTATGACTCGGAGACGTCAGAAGACAGTGAGGATACAGAGCCGAGGGCCTCGACATCAACAGCAACATTAACCTGTTCTAAGAAGGGTAAGAAGACCAAAAAAAGCCGAATTTCAGGTGTGGATGGCGTGAAGCCAACTGTTACACACGGCGACCGCCTGTTAAATTTACAGCAAACACCGGGGCTACAGAAGACTTCAGTTCGTTCTCCCCCATACAAATCTTCAAACTGTACTTTTGTGAAGCAGTGTGGCAGATGATGGTACTAGAGACTAATCGTTATGCTGAACAAATATTGGGAGCGGGGGCAGAAAATAAGTGTGCATGGAGACCAACTGATGTACCTGAAATGATGGCATTTGTGGCCCTACTTCTTTGCATGGGAATCAACAAAAGGCCTCGTTACTCCATGCATTGGTCCAGGTCTGAAATTCTACGAAGTCCCCTGTACTCAGCAACCATGGCTCGTAACCGATTTACTGCAATCCTAAGATTTTTTCACCTCGCCAATAACAGAGATGTCGAGGGCGACTCTCCCCGTGACAAACTTGCTAAATTACGGCCACTGTTAAACATTGTACTACCATCATTCCTCCGGGTGTACCAGCCGGGACGAAGCCTTTCACCGGACGAGACGATGGTCAAATTCAAAGGACGGGTGAGCTTCAAGCAGTACATGCCAAGAAAAGCCGCAAAATGGGGATTGAAATATTTCTCATTGAACGAATCCGACACAGGGTACACATGTGCCTGGGAGTTGTTCACAGGATCGCAGCCCAGGTGCCCACAAGGACAGTCCTCTGTAAGTGATCCTGAGACAAACCATCCATCCGAAATAGGGGCACCAGGCAACATAGTATTGAACCTTTTGCAGGGACTCGAAAATAAAGGACATATTGCATCTACATGGACAATTGGTTTACTAGCCCGGCTCTGTTCTCCAAGTTGTCTGAGCTAGGATTCGGAGCTTGTGGAACTGTGCGCTATACCACCCTAGGGATACCCGACGTAGCAAACTCCAAGAAATTTCCTATGAAAAGCGGTGCAGATCCCAAATTTTTTCAGAAAGCAGGCCAACTATGCGTTATGTGGCAGGACACAAAACGTGTCACTCTCCTCTCAAACTATGGCGATTGCAGTGTCACTAGTAAAAAGATTCGGAGCCGGAAAACTTCAACAGGATTTGTCATATCAAAAAACCGTGCATAGTCGAGGATTACAATAAATACATGGGGGGCACGGATCTGGCAGGACAATTATGCACGTACTATACTCATACCCACAAAACATTCAAATGGTGGAAACGTGTATTTATTACAATCCTAGACATATGTTTGCTCAATGCTAATGTCGTATACAACAGCATCCATACAAACAAGAGCTTGTCTACTTTGGATGTTCGGGTCAAGGTGATAGAGGCACTTATTTCAAGCTTCGAGAACAACCCAGTTCACCATGCCCGTAAAGTGTCAAGTGCTTCAAACGCCCTTTCAACTCAGCACTTTCCAGGTCCGAATGTTGACGGGAAGAAACGTGACTGTGTTGTATGCAGTTCCACCTCTAATCGGAAACAAACTCGCATGATTTGTAAGCAGTGTATCAAGCCAATGTGTGTTATACCATGCTTTGAGAAATACCACACCAAGCGATAAATTAGGTCAACAATTCAACTATTAAGTTAATTATGTAAAAAATTTGTAAAGCGGTTATACCATTATTGGAGAATTTCCACACCAAACGAATAATTTTCTAAACTTTCTGAATACTCCCCCCCCCCCCCCCCCCGCTACAATGTTGAATCCCACAATCGCATGCCTGCCAACAATCAACATTGAGGCGGGGGGGGGGGGAAATGGTACTTAGAAAAAACAAGTATAGCATGGGGGGGGGGGGGGTGATGGTACTTAGAAAAAACAAGTATAGCACTTTGACAAAATGTAATGTTAGTTCCTTCTTTACATATTGGTTCATGATAGGTGTAAATTTGATTTGAGGAGTAATTTTTGTCCAGTTCCTCTCTTCTGTTTATTGAATGTGCAATCCTATGAGCGGGTTTGGGGGGTGCTTCAAAAGGAATTTATTAAAACATGTTTTATGTTTGTTTCTTCTTTACATATTGGTGAATGATAGGTAAAACATATATTTTATGAGTTATTTTGTTCGAGTAACGTTCATATTGTGCTTAATCAAACTTCTCTTGTTTATTTTTAATGTTATAATAATCAAAATGGCCGCCTTTTAAAAGTGACTGAACCACCATGGCAATTAAAAATTTTGTATGTGAGGCTCATAGACGGAGATACGGACCAAAACCTTATTTATTGGCGGACATTTTTAAATGGGCAATATTTAATGTTCTTTTATGTCAGTTCCTTCTTTGTCATTAAATGTAGAAAAAAATTAAACTTTAGATTTTACCAGTCATTTATTTCTAAGTCATATTGTGCGTAATCCAAACTCTCTTGTTTATATTTAATGTCTTTTCCTAGGAGCGGGTTTTTTGGGGGGGGTTGCTTCCTAAAAAAAATCTTAAAACCTTTTGTTTTTTGGAGGATTCATAATTTGCCAACAATCTAAATGGCAGCCTTAACCAATTGATCAACATGGGTATAGTCACCAACTCCCAGTATCGGTGAGGCTCAACCAATATATATTTTTGTTTGGGCGGGTTTGGGGGGGGGGGGGGGGGAGGATGCTGTTTGAAAAGTAATATCTTAAAACCTTATGTTTATTTAACGTTTCAAAAATATGTCTCATGCAGATTGGTATGAACAGCTACTTGACAAATGTTTAGCTTAAACATTTAAACTACTCAATTGTGTATTTAGTGGTCATAATACCATACCTCAAATATATGTTTAAGGCAATGATTTAGTCCAAGGCAATATGCCCAAGGAAACAGTAATTTCATTGCTTGCTCAACTTGCATTATGTGACTAGGACCTAGGCTAACCCCAATCTGCCTTGTGAGGGCGCTGTAACCTGAAACTTTCCTAAAATAGTGTTGGTCACCAGGTAGCCATGTCAAGGAAATGTCTCTGGTCACCATTGCATAAGTAGCCAATATGTGTTGGTACTGAAAGGGTTATACGAGATGCTTTTGAGGACGTTGGGTTACGTGTAGCAGTACGCGAATGTGGGATCCCTGCTGTGTGCGTGGTGAGAAATGGTTTGGAGTGTAGTGTGGCTAAAATGAAGCGGGCTTGCTTGCGTAAAATAACCTAAGACAAAAGGCACATGTAAACTTACCTTGTGTCGTGTTCCTGCACTCATTTGAGCAGTTGCTGCTACAAATCTGCTGACACAGCGTTTTTGGATAGTTTCCCCTTTCACAATTGTCAGAATGTTGTTCGCATCGATTCCTATATCTCAAATAGACAATAATCAGTCATAATATTTAGAAACATCATCATAGGTATACCAGTATATTTGCCTTAAGTATCAATGTCTGAAAAATGAACGAGCTTCTAAAAAAAGAAAATATAATTATGTTCTCCTTGTTTTCTTTTTTTAATGATCAAAAATGTTTATAATACAAAATCTAGAAAGTTTTCAACAGTGAAATTTGAATCAATTCTTGTTAGTGCCCTAAAGGGACAGGTACAACAATTGAAAAGGTAAAACAAATACTCAAGTTATTTCGTTCCCTCGAAATATTATGTCGTTCCCCCGAAATAGTATTTCGTTACCTCGAAATAATATTTTGTTCCCTTCAAATATTAATTCGAGGGAACGAAATAAGTTATTTCGGGGAATGAAATATTATTGCGAGGGAACGAAATATAGTTATTTCGTTCGAACGAAATAACATTTCGGGGGAATGAAATAATATTTCGAGGGAACAAAATAGTAATTCGAGGTAACGAAATAGTATTTCGAGGGAACGAAATAATTTTGAAATTTGTTTTACCTTTTCATATTTTTTTCTTGTTGTCCCTTTAGGGGCTCCGTATTTTGCATTCTCTCATAAAACGTTATTCATATAACCAAGTTCTGTGATTCACAAAATGGGGGTTCGAATCCCTTAGTGGCCAGTCATATCTCTTATACTCTTCAGAGATTAAAACAATTCGTCCGAATGCTTTGTCCTTCAAATCTTATTTTAAAGGGCTACAATACTTTATCTTGTAGGTACAGTAAAAAGCATCAGGTTTCGTGTACAATATTGTAACCGCTTATGCTGGTAGAATATATTTTGTCGCGTTGTTTCTCGTTTATAGCAATTAGCAACTCAAGTAATTTTATTTTTGGTTTTGGAGGCTTTGTTTTTTTCTCAAATACAAATTGCTCCCATGTTATTTACTAGTGAAAAACTTACACAAGTGTGTAAAAGCACCTGCAGTTAGGGACCTGTTGTTGTCCCTCTTTTGTTTGTACTCAAACTTTTCGGCAACAGCTCCCATTGGTTTTGTGCACGTTTTCCAGCCAGGGACCATGCTGACTCTCGAAATGAATGCCTATACCTACCCACAATATGTCAGTTAATTAAATGCACCCATGCCCCTCTGTCAATATAGGTCTGCAAATACATCAGAACCGTTTACTAAAAAGTCAAACTCTTTATTACTTGGCCCACTACAGTCTTACCCTTTACATAATCGGTTCCTCATCATTTGAAGGGAACTCAGCAATGGCTCTGGAAGCGCCTGCTGTGCTGTACAAAGACCAAGTCGTTCATATAACATCACCACGACGAACACTTTCAAACTTAGTGCGACTGTCCTCGGTCCGAGTCCTGTTTGTGCCGTCCACGCCATGGTCATATTTTGCACCTCGGCGATGTCTTTGTTTGTAAACCGGTTAAACCACGCTAGTAATAACTGTTCGTATCAGTAAAATGAGTCCATCAAAAACAATTTATCAGCATTCCGGTTCACCAGTTCACATGAAGTACTATGCAATACGTATAATACTGTGACAAACACACAGCCTTTGCAGGATAGTATTATTTCTTTCTTCGGTTATGAGTTCACTAGCAAAGTATCGCTCATTATAGCCAGTCAGCCCTGGCTGTGCATAGCTAGGAGCAAGTTCGGTTGGTTGACTAGAGTCGACTTGACTTAACCATATAACCGATCTAGTTATCATTCGAACGCTGAGTGGTTAACCCAGGTAGTCCAACTGGATCCACCTAGCTCCGGAGCACTGTCTCTCTAGTCAACTAACGAAGTTATGTCACTGTGTCGAGATAGCGTTTCGGAACAATCCATTGGGTTTTTTTCTTCGATACGTGGTAGACTGAACGCGTTCGTGTGAACCACAGACCACGCATGCGTGATTTAAACGGCTACAAATTAACTAAAGGTTAGCACCCAAACTTGCTCTTGGTGGTTTGTGGTGCGAAAAGAATAGAAAGACGTTACCTCATATCTTATAATAAAATTATTATAATGCATGTGGGTGCACTTTGGCAGAACATAATCACGGGGTGAAATCTGGACCATTCCATTTCAAGAGGCGAAGCCGAGCGAAATGGAAAGCTAGATTTTACCCAGAATTATGATCCCGGATTTGTTTTTTTCCTTTGGAAGTGACATCGGGCTTGTTGCATGGAAAACAGGAAATGTTAAGGAGTGTGGTGTGTGGTACATTATTGTTTTTTGGAAAAGTCGATTTATTTCCATCATCTACTTACTCTTCAATTAGCACGCAACCAAACTGCGAAAATATATCGTCATATTTGCGGTCATCACGTTTGTTTTCCCCGAGATTTTCTCAAAATGGTTTATAGAGTTTATTGGGGGTTGTGTGCACGTTTAGTATACCTTTGGTAATCACTCATAAAATTAATGGCAATACAAACTTACTTGTTACAAGTACAGTAGCTTTCGATAGTTCACATCATTTTGGGAATCATTTTGCTTCGAACTGATGTGGTTACGGACAAATATATCAGGTTTTATGGCCCAAAATTTGAATCTGAGAAACGTTCCTATCAAAAACGTTTCTCAAATTGTGTATTCTTATGTCAATCTTCCTATTCGCTCCGGTTTTTCGGCGATATCTCAAAAACGCGACCAACTTTTGGAGCGAAATTTTCACGGATTAGTCTTTTTGTATGTATCTACATTTATGTAGGATCAAACAATCAAACTGTTCCAAAAACCAAAGGTATGCTTTGTCTTAAACATGAGTTTTTCGAGTCCAGTAATTTGGGGTAGGAGTTTCAAAACAACTCTTTTTTTACTGCGACATTACGTCAGATGAACCTATATTTCTGTAGTTAGACATAGGATTGATAATGATCCAAATACCCATCACACGAGTTTGTGGAATCTAAAGGTTTATATTTATAAAACTTAATATCAGAGCCAATCATCTGTAGAAGAAAACAATTCTTTCTTAAATACTACGATGTGCTGGACAATGTATTTTATCTTTGCAAACTTGACTCATTTATTCTTCGAAAAAGGCCTTTATAATCCAATTGTATCGTTTTGTACAATAACAACTAAGTTGAATTGAATTGAAAAATAGAACACAAAGGGATATGTACAAAAAGGCACCCTACACAAAACACCGAAACGGAATTTCCCCAAAACACGATCACCTATTCGGATGTTTGTTCAATGGTTCGTTGCATGGTTCGTATGAAAACTGGAGGATATGAATGTACTCCGCCAAAAACCAATTGAGATCCTTAAAGGCAGTGTATATTTTGGGTAATTGTTAAAAGACAAGTATACCCACTTGGTAACATAACAAACCTGTGAGAATTTGGGCTCAACTGGTCATCGAAGTTGCAACAAAATAATGAAAGGAAAAAACACCCGTGTTGCATATAATTGTGTGCTTTCAGATCTCAAGAAAGGCTTCGTGCTTGAAGCCATTCTCAGATTCAAATTTTGTTGTGACTTCTCAAAGGATTGTCTTTTCTAACGATGTTTTATTGCATCAACAGCTCTCCAGTGCTCTTTACCAAGTAAGTTTTTATGGTCATATAATTATTTGAGTTATACCAAAGGTAGAAACTCTCTTTAAAGGGAATGTATACGTTTGGTAATCACTCGTAAAACTAGAAGCCTACAGCAGCTTTCGATGGTAAAAAGCACATATGTCACATTGGTAATTGTCAATGACCAGTATCCACACTTGATGGGACCCAAAATACATGAAATAACAAACCTGTGAAAGTTTAAGCCTCATCAAAACTATTGCATTTCAAGCAAAAATATTTCGAAGGGAGTCTCCCACCATGACCAACTTTATACCATTGTACGTTTTGTGCAAAACTGTGGAAATTTATATTTGTACCCTTTTTGTGTACACGTGGTGGGGTCGGGCTATGGGCAACACCTACACCTTTGGCTATTCTAGACCATGAAAGATTTCCACATTTCTGAACATTTTGGGAACGTTAGGTTCTTACATAGAATACGTCCGAGACTCAAACAGTCTATTAAGACGGGGATAATAAAACAGTTTAATTGTTTGTTGTTTGGTCGTCCCATTTGTACAAGGAAATTTAATTGTTAAACGTCACTTCTCGGGCTCCACTTCTCGGCTCCGTACATTTCGCTCTTAAATTTTCCAGTTAGATCGCTTGGATGTCGTTGTACACATGCTATGAACCTGTTAAAATGGTATTTCACTATTTAAACAAAATGCATTTAACATTTCTTCTTATTAACGAGACATAACCAAGAAATACAATTAATTTATATGTCAAAGATCAGGTGTATGCACAACCAGCCGTCACTCCTGCCACTGAAAGTCGCAGGATCACAAACAAATTGGCCTCAGTGTTTATCTCGATGATTATTATTGTGGTGATACATGGGTTCCATAGTGATAGCTAAAAGCAAGGCAATTCATCCAGTTGTGACAAAACACGAATCAGACAGGATCGTGTGAAATATTTAGTTTAAAAGTTAATTCAAACGAAGGTCATATTATCATGTGCTCATGAACTCCGCTGTCCTTCGGGTATTAGCCAAAGTAAAGACCAAAGTTAATGGGATATTAAGAACCAAGATTCAAAACATATTGAGGGCGAAAAGTCCCTTTAACTTCAGAAAAAAGGTTCATCAAATTGACCCCAGAATTATTAACAAAAGTACTAAGTGTTGTCGTTCTTCTACTGTTTGGGAGTTCAATCTATGCTTACAACTCCTTTTGTTAGCAAAGTGGATGATCACAAAAGATGACATGAGCAGTGCAGGGAAAAAATGTTTTTCTGAACCTATTTCCGCTTTCCATATTACCACCGAGGCCTTTTTACTTTGTATCAGGATAGATAGTTCTGTCTGAGGAGGGATTTCTAAGAGTAAAACAAAATATATGTAAAATTGGAGACTCGATACATTTGAGGCTAGATTTGAAAAATTTATTCGCCCAAGGTGTGTTTCTCCGTCTATAACATACTTTTGAGAAAACACATTGACCCACACAATTAAAACTTATTGACTAAGTTGCCAGATGCCATAGGAGTTGCATTAAACTAGTTTTTGTTTGATTTATGCAAAAATATGACTTTGCTTTTACACGTTCTGCAAAGACTAAGGTCTTCTCAGAGTTAAAAGTTTCTAGTCATAAAAATACTTTTGAACGATGAAACTAGTGATTTATTATTATTTATTTTTTTACACAGAAACGTATGCTAGTCTTGATTGGCGATGTTCGTTTTGTTAACGTAGTCGCCTATATCACAACACCAATTACTGGAGAAGGAATACTTGTATAAAAGTTAGCTTTTTCGTTTGTTTGTTGGGTTGTTTGTTCGTTCTTGTTTGTTTTTTTGTTTTTTTTAGGGGGGGTGATAATATTGACCATGATTTTGAGTATTCAAGACATATGTAACAGCATACAAGTGCACACTGTAGAGCAGACTGTTACCTATAGACTGTTCCCATGTCTCCCTATGTTAATGGTGGACATTTCCTCGAACGATAAGCGCCAATCGTGATCAATGGCGACGAGTCGAGTGCACTCCCACAATGGCTGACCTCGGGCAGACTATGGCTGCGTGTGACATCAGTGCGGGGGTGATTTACGGTAGACTTGAAGGAACATCAAACATATATATATTTACGTGCAAATATACGTAATAAATATATAGATTTACGTAAAAGTTCACGATTTTTGTCTTAATTTACGTAAATATTTGCGAGTATTGTAAGCGCTGCGAATATTCCGTAAATATTGACGTAAATATTTTTGATTTGTGCCCCAACACGCAAATGTTTACGCAAACAGCTGCGATTAGGGACACAAATTATTTAAGTAAATATTTAATACGTAAATATTCGAGTGAATATAAATGTTTGATGTCCTTTCAGGGCCACCACAGTAAACGCATACATTATTCGAAAGGTGGCGCAAGTTAACAACTTCCAAGATTTTTAGTTTTATATACAGAAAGAAGCAATTAATGTAAGGCTGCTGTAAAATAACAGTTGATTATTACATATAACAACATTTTTACAACCATTTTTTTTAGACCTACAGTTTATTTCCAAACTGATGATCCATGGTATATAGAACAGCAGCGTACAAAACGGAAAGCAGGAAATGTGAAACAAAATACTTTCAAAACAACCAACAGTACTTGGAATTTATACGACACAATTCACCTATATAGCCACGTCCATTTCACGCAAACTAGCCCCACCTAAGTTGCCAGATGCCCTAGGAGTTGTATCGAACTAATTTGTATTTGGTTTATGCAAATTTTAAATAACATGACTTTGCTTTTACACGTTCTGCAAACACTATGGTCTAGACCTTCATCTGCCAAACTGATGATTCATGGTATAGAACAGCAGCGTACAAAACGGAAAGCAGGAAATGTCTAACAAAATACTTCAATCAACAATCAACAGTACTTGGAAGTTATACGACACAATCAGATAATGAGGCCATGTCCGGTGTCGAGTGAAAGTTTATAGGAACTATCCGCGTTAGGAAAACCTAACAACTATAAATGAAAATTAGATGAGTTCCATACGGTCTTAAATTCACATAAAAATCTTGTACATGTTGTTTGTATGACTTCAAATAACAATACTGTTATTCTTGAAACAGACATACCATTTGGTCAGAACATTTGAATGTTGGTTCATGTTGGCTCAGTGGTTTCTTTCCCTGCCTTTCCTCTCTGTAGACCCCGGTTCTGAATCCCACCTCAGACCTGGAACATTGCATGTGTATTAAGGGTTTAAAGTCCCTTCTTGATTGCGTGGGGTTTCCCCATTGGGTTTGCTCCCACATTTAAAACTGATAATGTTTTCTCGTTTCCCAATCACCATCCTGTTATTGGCGTGTGCGCTGTTGGGTGTGGAATGAAATACATGACCAATGTTGCGTATAACCATCATGTTGAGTGGATGATTTTTGAAGACTAAGTTAGGGATTGTCTCATAACCTAAATCACCAGGCAGTATGACTTAAGAGAGAGATTGACTATTTATCAATTGCATATCATGTTGTCAATGTATGGTAATAAAACTAATTTCAGCCCGCAGTCCTGAAGACACGTGGAAAGAAGACGATGAAGAAATTATCAGTTTGAGGTGTGGAAGGAAAACTCCAAAATATGAAGAAACAAATGTAATCAGGCAGGGACGTAAAAACCCCAATCCACATGAGAGGCTTCGGTCCGATGTGGGATTCGAACCGGGGGACCTCAGAGATGAAAGGCAGGGTTTGATACCACTATTGCCGTCTTGAAACCCATGGTCGGTTATCTAAAGACCCTTCTCAGATGACGTCATTATTTTGTTATGCATGCGTTGTACTCCAGCATGACAGACCTCCCGCACGGCTATAAATAGAAATATGACGTCAGTGAGAAGGGTATAATTTGTAAGTCTCGCGCGTATTCGAATATTTTGGAACCACTTTGGTCCCACGTACATAGACCCCTTGCATAACGCGGAACGCTAAATGGACCCTGAGGTCACGCACACTATTTTACGCACAAAGAACACCTATCGTCCAATCATCTGCCTCCTTTGACCTCAGTGAGGGCGCTTTTTGGCTTCAGTGAGGGCGCTTTTTTAGCGTGTGACGTCATATGCAAGGGGTCTATTGCTCTCACATTAAGTCTAAACAAACTCGCGTAATTTTAACGGGTCTCAATATCCAAATACGCGCGAGACTTGCAAAGTCATTCACGGTAATATAATCTACCACGGTTAACTACTTTCTATACTGTGTACAGACAAATAAATCAAATGTCGAGGCTATGACAATAAGGTCACTGATTAGCAAAGTCATTGTACAGTTGTACATAATGTCAATTAAGAGACAGATACCATATCTTGTACGCACTAGCAATCCAGACTGCTGTCTGCTATTTTTAGTAATTTGACCATGTGGTACCAGACTATTTTCCCACAAAGCCCCGGTCTGGTTATTTATAGTTGTCTGACTAGGAGACCAAAAAGCTTCACTTATTATGAAAGCTTAAATGAATTATATTATTTCTTTGCAAGTATACAAGAAGTTATACAAGAAGTCCAAACTGATTATGGTTTTCGGTTTAATGTCTCTCTCTATTATCTATAGTTTACCTGAGTGGAATTGGGTTCGGAACTAAATTCAACTCCACGGCGGTAGATAAATGCTAGGACGAGTTCTTTCAGAACAAAGCAAGAGTGGTTCTTACTATATTAAACTGTACATAAAGCAGATACTTTGATATGGTTTTCCGTACTCCATCCACCATACAATGCCCCCAAGATATATTCATCTTGCCCAAACTGGCGACCTTGGAACGTCCTCTTTGCAAGCAAAACTAACTATAATGGTTCGAAACTAATGACGGTTTCTAACTGATATTAGATATTGCTAACTGTTTCTCCAGTTTTTATTTCTAAAGTAAAGATGCGGGTTTCATTCCATTCATTCAATTCAGTTATTATTATTCATCACGATATTAAAATATGATATTCCACATCCAACACACTAGGTGTTTTAACAACCCACTCTTTGAATAATTAGATTTAGAAGATTCAGTTTCTGTCACGAAGCCTGCTAATTTTATGAAATCTCTTTGCAGGATCGTTCATGATTTATAGAACCCTTGCATTATGGTTTCATAAGCTCAAACAGTGCCCACACTGAGGGTAATGGAAGAGCAAATAGACATTTCCATTGTTGATAAACAAAGTGCATCGGTTGGCATGGACGGCCGAATGTTAGCAAAAAAATCAATCGTGTTAAAACAAATTAAGACAAAATTCAAAATTTTCTGTAAAGATGAACTGAAATACCTCCCATGATTGGTTGATTTGTTTCCAACAAATTCAACACTATTTTGAATATTGTGTAACAGTGCTACAAACTATGGCTATATGTTTTTGATTTGCAGTTATGGCTTTCCATAGTTTTCCAACCTCGATTGGCAAAAAACTCGGGCTGTGACGTTGCAATAGAAGGGTTTATAATTGGCTGAGATTCGTGCGTAGTGCGTATAACTATGCCCTATTAATCGTTTGCACGTTTCCGTTGCTTGACCTCAGCAAGAGTGTGGCCTTTGCAAGGGGTCTAACAAAACTAAATGAGAGGAATGAATGTACCTTGCCCAAAACCATGTATCACACTTCCAAATGTTGGTAGTTGTCGTTTTTATTTTGTCCAGAAAGGGCACCACCATGCGACGCCTTATACGAATCTCTCACTAAGTGGTCGTAGGAGGAGGAGGTTGTTTGCTCGGCCCCGGTGGTCTTTGGGCTGAGGCAAGAGCAACCGGGGGTTTCGGACTCACCTTGCACATTAAATGTGGCAGGATGCATCACCCCTTCAACCTCGTTTCTATCGGGTTGTTCATCTGGGGACTTGTGATCTATATTATTTGGAAGTAGTGGAAAATATATATTAGTCTCTTCTTTTTTATTAGTAAGAACCTCTTTCAATGAGGATGCCACACCGCCTTCATGAGGCACAGCAGCAACCTCGTACCCAGAGGCTTCATTTGGTGTCTCTTGTTCCTCAGTTGGGATCAATGTAAAGTAAACAGTGTCGTTACCCTCAGTTGAACGACCCCCCGATGAAGAGTCAGTCACCTCAACTACTGCATCGACGGTTCTTTCGTCTTCACCCGTCACTCTATTGTCCTCTTCTTTTACTGGTACTTCTTGACCTTGGGTTTCTTGAGCGTCCTCAGTAACGCCATCCTTCTCTGGAGATGACGCCTTTCTTGGTACATTATGGTGGGAGCTCCCCTCTCCGTCGTCTACGTAATCGTATGCGTGGATTTCTGCACTTTGATTCGGTGACAGGTGGTCGTACGCGTATGAGTAACCAACACTGCCACCTAGTGTTGGTGGTTCGGGTAACTGCGCTCTGTTCGAACCTAAATCAAGCAAGATCCAAAACAGACACAAAATGATTTTGGATATTTAGTAAACTAAATTATTCTTTGACGTTTGGTTTTAAGTTAACATTGGACAGATCGGAACTCACACCATTATTCGTTTGCTACCCGCCAAAAGGCAAGTTGCGGAGATAATTAAAATTGCGCCATGTTTTATTCTAACAAAAAATCCAAAAACAGTGTTGGATCATCGTGGCTGTGTGGTAGGAGATCCTGACTTGAGTTTTTTATATCAGTACTTACCATTAGCTGCCAATTCGACATCTGACGAGACCCTGTGTTAAAGCAACAACACCAACAAGTGAATTAGTTTTATTCAAAATTGCTCTTTCCTTCAGATTGTTTGTTCACTGTAAAGTGTGATTTTGTGTTGTTTGTATTTCAACAAATTAAAGGGTTGTTGTATTGACCTTTGACAGATTGGGAACTGATTGTTATTTCGACACTGCAATATTGTACTGATGTTTTTTTTTAAATAATAATATTCTCTCTGATGTTCGTTGTTTATTTAATTCTTCATTTGCATATTATTTTATTGTATTGTATTTTATATTTTTAAGTTATTATTATTATTCTTTTTTGTTATACTAATAACAATCATACATAACTTACATAGATGGCTGTCCGGACGAGTGTCCTCGTCTTTGAAGGTACAAAACGACGGCACCGACAATGACAAGCAGGAGTACCAGGGACAAGATCCAGCCTAGAATAATGGCTGTCACGTTAACCTCGTTCTCATCTCCATCATCATCAACGCATCTTTGGGGTGGGAGGAGAACAAATTAAGTTGAGTGCTGCCTAGGGTGCATTCTTTATTTACTACTCTTCATAAACAGGGTATACTTTTGGTAATTGTTAAAGACCTTGGTGTACCTCAACATACTTATAAAATAACAACTTGTGAAAGTTTGGGCTCAAGTTTGTCATCGAGGTTGCAAAAAATATGAACGAAAAAATACCCTTGTTGCATAGAATTGTGTGCTTTCAGGTGCCTGAGAATGGCTCAAATAAAAAATGTTGGGAGAAAACCTACCTCTTTCTGTAATTATAAAACTTCAAAGGGTGCCACTTCTAACAATGTTTTTTGAAATCGACAGCTCTCTAGGGCTCATTACCTATGGTCTCAACTTGTGGAGTAATTACCAAAATTACACCTTGTCTTTAAGTTAGGAATTCTGCCTGTGGCACCATAATGCAAATTGTATTTTCATTTGGGTCTCTTTATAATGACCGATTAATCACTGAACGTGAATGGGTTGTATTTCATTTGCGATTGTACACACCAACACTTTATAACGCAAGATTTGAAGTCAATGATCTGACGTACACTATTAATTGCACGTGTATATTAAAGCACGTAAACAAAATCCGATGATCAATCAATTTGTGACTAATCCGTGGCCGAGCGGATAAGAACACCGGACTCAAGCTCTCGGTGTTTCTGTTCAGCAGAGTGTGGGTTCGAGTCCCGGTCGTGACACTTGTGTCCTTAATAAGCAGAACACTTAACCATTATTGCTGCGTCCTTCGGATGGGACGTAAAGCCGTAGGTCCTGTGTGTTGTGTAATGCTTGTAAAGAACCCAGTGCACTTATCGTAAAGAGAAGGGGTTCGCCCCGGTGTTCCTGGTTTGATTGGCTGCAAATTGCGCCACAGCACCTTGTAAACCATTACATGGTGCTATGAAGGAAAAAGTTCGCATACTTCAAAAACGTAGCGCTTTGATACGCCCCAGGGGTGTGATAGAGCGCTATATAAGAACCAATTAATAATATTATTCGATTGAAGAGAAGTGGCTCACTATTGAAGTAGCTCGTTCTGGTTGAATTCAGTAAACTAAGCTTAAAGACCTACTTGAACGAAAACGGCAACACGTGGTCTTTGCTGAAAATCATTTTTTTAAATTGCAATCAATGAGGAAATTGGCTTCACATATGAGATTAAGCAAAGTTTAATTGTGTAAAAAACATATCATTTTGAATTCTCTTCTCTCAGCTGGTGCTTTTTAGAAAGATTCGCAAAAAGCCATGTTACGTCATCACTTATACGTCATATGTGGGAACTCCGTTAATTTGTTTAGCCGCTTTGTTGCAGAATGGAGGTATGAAAAAGCAATATCCCACATATGACATCAAAGTGTTAGTTTCAGATTGGAGCCTAATTGTGTGATCAAAAGGTACGACAAAATCAGAAGAGTTCAAATTCAAAACTACTTTTAATATGATAAACAAACACATTATAAATAAGTTCAAATAGCATTCTCATTAAAACAAATCCTTCGCTCAAGTCGTTGTTTTAAATGTGGCTTCTCGTTTGAAAGTAACGAAGATCGTGCAGCCATTTTGAATACCAAATTGATCGATCATTGTAATAATTTGAATCGCTTACCTGTTTAAATTGGCCAAATGGTCTCGACAGATACAACTGGCATGTTCCTTGTTGTCTCCGGGTTCACAGGTGCTATTTTGGCAAGTGACATCGTTGTGATGTAAACACAGATTTTCTTTACGCAAACCTTGAGTACCTAAAATATTGTTTGATGTTCAAAGGGGGGAAAATCATTGTTACTTCGGTATAGTTCTAAACTAATTGAGATCTGTCGGGTTTATAAACGCAGAGTCTAACCAAGCTGCTAGCCAAATTATCAAGAAAAATACAATAAAAGTCACCCGTGAAAGTTTCAGCTGAATACAATGCCAATGTGGTATTTTCATCAAGAACGCCAAATTCATCCCTGATTAGCGTTGTTTGGGACCAACCTTATCTCTGGCCGATGAGGGCAGCCTTCAAACTGACACCCCGTACATATCCAACAGTCGCCTGCAGGCGATCTTTTGGGATTCAATTTTCCCGACGTACTTTTATTGAATTCTACTCAATGGGTACAGTTCAAACGAAACCATTTCGCAGGATGCCTACTACAATCACCGTCTCGATAAACGGCAATAGGCTTTCGGATAAAAAGTACAGATTAGTTTGGGGCTCAAAGTGTGACCCTACCTTGGAGTAACAATAGGAGGTGAACGTAAATTAGTATGCTTACATTGCGCTGCATTTGAAGAAGTAAACAAACACTTATATACCTGTTTATGTGTGTCGTGATGTCATTTTTAGCCTTCGAGAAAGACTCTGCTAAGGTCGAAACGTCTGCAACGTCAGGCCATTAACAATGTTTTGAAAAATACAGTTCGAACAAAATAATTATACATGATTATGAACTGATGTTTGACATTTTTAAGTATATTTTGTAGGCCTACCTGGATATTCTAAACATTGCAGACAATTATCAGCAACACAGATATGTTGGCAATGAGAAATCACATTGACACAACATTGGTTCAATCCTAGTTCCTTGTCACATCTGGAAAATAAAAAAAAAACAGACTGTGTAACAACAAATCAAAAGAAAGGACTCATGGAATGTCATGGCCGGCAGTCTCGATGCGCCGGACTTGGTCATAGTAATAATGGAGTCTTGTAAAGCGCACATATCCACCAATAATGCGCTCAAGGCGCTAGAATAAAGAGAAACCCTTATGAGACAGATTTTAAAGTTTATGAAATATGAGACCTATGTAACAAATGTATAACTTACTATAAGGCCTTACAAGCTGCTGCGGCGCATTCGGCAGCCATTGCTATAGACACACCGGGGAATTACACATACACTGCACAACACAAGGGACCAGGCCCGTTCCCGGGGAGGGGGGGGGGGGGGGGGGGGGGTCGGATGTTGACACGGTCTGCATGTTAATGAAATGACCGTGAGGTATTTGCTGCTTCGTCAATTTATTATACAAATGATGACGTCATAATATTTGAAAGGGCCCTGTGGCACGTTTAAGATTCAGTTAATTTTCAGAAACTTATCTATTCATTGTATTTTGACCAAAATGATACACAACAGTTGTAACATAATGGTAGATTAAAATAATATGAAATCTGAAGGCACAAAATATGCCGTTTTCAATGAAAGTTAGTGTTAAAAAATAAGGTAGGCCTAACTGTTTTCTGCACGTTGAGAAAATCATGTGTTACAGTGTCCCAGAAGAGCCATTATTAACAATCAGATTTACGTGTACACACCCCCCTCAGATCATTCGCAATAAGCATTTCAAAACTGTACCATATGGCAGTAATTTATTTCATCTGTGTCTGACGTCATACGCAAAGCTTGTGTCTGCTTTATTACAGACACAAGTCAGATGCAATCGCGTGGGTCAGCGTATTAAGGAATTAACAAAATCCCCTAATTTTGTTCACAGGTCTGCCGCTGGAAAGTTCACTTACCTTTTACAGAATACGTTTGTAGTTGTATAAATCTCTCCATCTTCAGAGTTGGATGCTGCACAGGTACATCTAAGCATCCACACACTTAACGACAGCAAAAAGACAAACACTTTATCCCCCAAAGCGCGTGTCGTGGGTCCCAGTCCCGTCTGCATCGTTCTTGACAAGATTCAGATGTTCTCCCACTATGTAGATTGTTGGTGTGATGGCAAAAGCTTGTCATAACGTCGTCCTGCATCAATATCAAAACTATCGAATAAAATAAATCGCTCCCGAAACTAATTTATGTGAATGAGCGTAGGGGAAGTTACTGCCTAATATTTGGAGGGGGAATCTTTGCAAAACGTGATCAGTCATTGTATTTTCAGTTAAAAGTACTACACTGCTTTGTCTTGTGCATCTATTTTCATGGGATCGAAAGTAAAGATTCTGCTAAACTGAAAGAGGCGAGAGTATTTACGTCAGATGTTTCGTACGCCATATTTGGAGTTAAGATGGGTAGGGCAGCATTGGGAGGTACCGTACCTTTAGAGGTCGGCGGCATGTGCTGTAAACATCATGTGTCTCCGATTTGGGTTTTGTGTCACATTTTAAAGATCAAAGATTTCTTGCAAAGGTTTCTTTGCCGCAGCAGCTGATCTTTAAAAATGATTTACCATAACTTGCCGGTACTCGCTTAACCAATCCAAGTCATTGAATCGGCACTCCTTGTTTTGCTTTGCTGTTTTCAGTTGGTTAGTTTGATGTAAACCGCTGTAATGCATTTGTGTAAGAGCGCTAGCGAAATGCCTTCATTTTCGTTATTATTGTTTTAAAACTATGTGTTTCTTGAGGACATTATTGTGCCCGTAAAAGCATACAATCATCGGAGGGGCATGGATTAGTGGTAAAACGTATTGTCTTCTTATAGCAGTTTCTGGTAATGAGTTCCTGGTGAAGTTACATGACAGTCAGTTGTTGTGTAGACCCCTTCCATGCGTGAAAGGCTATCATTGGCTGAGAGTCGTGCGCAGCATATACACGCCTGCTCTTGTCCGTTCTTGTTCATCAAAGGTGCAGCGGTCAATGACGTCATGTGCAATTCCATCTAGTATACAGCGCTTTTATCTACGCGGGTTTCTCGAAGCATTTATTAATTTATTAAAGGGACACACCGGCTTCGTTGGGCTATTTTGGATGACTCCAAAGGCCTTCCAGGAACGGAGAAGAACGGTTCCTAAAAGAAACCATCTAATTTCGTGATCTTCGGAGTTAGTTTTACTTCCAGCCGTATACAAATTTAACTACACCAAATTTTTTTCTGTTTTTTAACCATTTTTCTTTATAGTATTTGAAAAAACCACCGATACGTATTCAAATTATGGATAGGCCTAAATGTTGTAAATAGTTATAAAAAACCGAACGTAAGAATATTTCAGAGAGTCCGAACAGCCGAAGCATGTTTTACAGTGCACAGCGTGGGAGCTGGCGCCACGTAAAACGGGGCAACCGTGTAGCTGGCGGGCGGAGTGGCTCAATAACGCGAAGGAAACCCCCAAGCCAAGAAATAGCTGTACCTGGGAGCTCATGAACATGCAGGAGCGGTAGGGATCCAGACCACCAAGTACATTTTTGTCATTGCTGGTCTGTCAGCCGGTACACCTCACTGATCGAATCCGCTATTTCATAATCGCAACGTTTAAATGCTCTGTGTACGTTCCTTCCAATAAGTTGTACGGAATTTCCTGGTAAATATATAAGACGTATAAATGTCAATACATAGGAATAACACTTTTGTTATATTGACGGATGCAAACAATTTAGGGGCTCTCCGTACAAAAAGTAACCCTGGTCGTCGCAACGACGGTCGGGAGGATCGATCGCATTCCAACTATTGGCAATGCAAAAGTAGCAGGCCTAGTGTTGCGGTATACATGTAGCCTACCTGTGTAGAACGGTTATCAGTCACCTTTGGATTTATTATGTGTTTTTTATTCATATTTGGGGTTTGTTTCGTTGTGTTTTGGGGGACGATCTTTGGATGTCGAAGGATCGTAGATTGGACTGACGCATTATTACGGGCATGAGTCGGTTGTTTATGTACACCTTTGAGCTGGATGGATATGTAAACTGGATACTCATGCCTCGCCATAGTAAAACATTTACATAAACAGAGCACCAGTCTACTTGCAACATTGCGCAGCAATATCCCGAAATTTTGACACTTGCAACGGCTGGTAAAGCGTATACGCTGACCGCTCTTGTTTGTTTTGATCGATTTTAATTAATAACGTCACATTTTTTGTATTAAAAAAATATGTAAACCATCATTTAGAAACAATCGTCTATGATTCTTCATTACTAAATTACGTAAAGAGTTTTAAAACCGGTTTATCCCTTTAAGACAGTCATGCTAAGTTTAGAATTATGCCCCCATTTACTGGTAATATCTGGTGGCCCATTATTCTCACCAAGCCCTGCGTAAGCAGCACTCTTTGTTTACAAGTACTGCACACATTGATTGTGGGATATGACAATTCATTTTGTATGTAGTGGAAGTTTTCTATTGGTGTGGCGTATACTTTTGAGTCAAGAGTACCGGTTTCTCTGAACCATTTACTTTTGAAGTATGTAATTTACTTTTCAAGCGGCAGATCTGTTAGCCAATGTGTTCTATTCCTTTCAAGTTTGTTTGTTTAGTTTTTTGGGTTTTTGTTTGTTTATTTGGTTTATTTCCATTTGCACAACTTGCAAATACATTAAATAACAACAGTTATAATAGTGATAAAAAATGTAATAATTAAGGTACAAATGGAGGTAACATCCAGAGGAGGTATAACCCTCCTGTAGTGGAGAACCCAGACTGCTATTGGTTCAAAAATATACTAATTGCATGCGAAAATGCATAATAAAAAAATTTAAAATATTCTATCCCGAGGTCAACTAATACAAGACGTAAAATATGATAAAGAAAAAAGAAAAGGAAAAATATTAATGCCCTACCGATTTTGAACATAAATGACATGAAAAGTAAGTTAGTGCAAAGAAAACCTTTATACTTCGATCCTTGCATTCTCGTGGGAACAGCCAACAACCTATAGTTCCTCCTCCACCATTTGACATAAACAACCTTAACCCTGTTTAGGCAACAAAAGGAGTCCATAAAACATCAATCAACCATGACTGCTGTGATCAACTCGGGCATTTCCCATTTTACCCCAAACCGAGCTCATATTGTGCAACCGAAACCGACCGATGAAAACAATTGTGCAACATGTTGGGGCTTTTTTTCTATGCTATTTTGATGATTATTAATGCACCAGTGACATCATCACCGAGTTTAAATATATATACTTTCAATAAAATATAACTGTTAGGCATGTTCTTTTGAGAAGTTCTTTCCGAATATGCCAAATAAAAAAGAGAGCATTTAATTGATTACAAATTGTTGCTTCTGCATTATTATATTCTACGTGAATCAAGATAAGGTACATCATGAAATATATTGGAAGGAAGTGAAACACGTAATCGCACAATAAAAAAAAAAAATGCAAATGATAAAAATAACATTCATATTAAAATTGCTGATTATTCCGGTTGCAAACTTTCGGGCACTATACGTAATTTTTGAAATTCATGTAAAATAATATTTAAACAATTAAATAAAGGTGATGGTGTGGTTTGTCTTGATTTTATAAAAATAATATCTTTATTTTTTATGAAGTTCAATTATTCGGACATTGTGTTTTAACAGGTTGGTTCCTCCAATGCCATTCGGGTCTGCAACCAAATAACCGAAAACACATTTTTCTTAATTACTTGTTCATTTTACAGCAAAAATAGTTGAAACCCTTTATGCTCTGTCCTCAGACAGGCCCAATTAACATGGTCCATGACCCTTCAAGCAGTATGGCTCATGGAATCAAAATTTCCAGTTATAAAAGACTTTTTATATTTAGTTCAGTGCACACAAATTGTGCGGTTTCGCAGTGTAAAAACCTACAACAATTAACAACAACAACTGACATTTTAAATTAGTTTTTGGATTTACGTTTTTGTGTTAAACTATCTTTACAATGTCAGGAAAGGTTGTTATAGCTTTGGAAAAAGTATGAAATCATCATTGCAAATGAGGAAGACACGTTTTCCAAAAGGTGTACACGCTGCCGTACCCTTTGGTATTCATGTAGTATTAACGGTACAATGTTATCGCAGGGTTTTAAAGAACCTGATTATAACATAGGAATACAAGTTCTCCGATATAAACCAATGATGTGACAGTTAGAGCTGTTTTGCTATATGTTCTTGGTTATACAAATAGTTTTTTATTTACGATGAAAATTAATAAAACATAATCATAAAATAACGTTTCTTGCACACATCATTGTTACAAATACCAAATAGCCCGAATTTTTGCCAAGTTGAAAAATTCTATATTTTAATTTCAATATTATACAGCTACTACTTTCCTTTAGTCGAGGAAGTTATAAACATAACTTTGAAACCAGTATTAAAACGAAATAAGTTCCGTCCAAGATTATTATTAGTTAATACATATTGTCGGGCCCAACCTTGTCTTTCTTCACCAGCAATTATATACAAACAATTTGCTTGTTAGAATTAGTATTTCACTCATTTTTACAAGTTCTCCATGGCATACGCAAAGTATTAATTTCTTTTTTTCTTTTAAAATTCGTAAAGAGAACAACATTCACAATAATAGTTTAGTCTCCAGCGTATGTCGTTATGAAGGAGAAATATATATTACTTTTCACAAACAAGTTTATTATTTTATATCATAACTATTGTTGCTATAACCAGTAATAAAACACGACTCATTAGATTAGTGCAATATAAAGGATTCGACAAAGACAAATTTGACAAAAGCATCAATTAATCAAGAATCTTATCATAAAGGCTTTGCTATTGTGAACCAAAACATTACTACAACCACGGCTCCACCGTCGGCTCCGAGACCCAATTTCGTGGCGCTATTTCAGTAAAAGAAAATCCGTTCTTTTATAAGTTTATTTGAAAGGGAATCGGAACCAGCCAAGTTATTAGTATTAGGTCGTTGTAAATCATTTCTTATAGTTATATATTCAATTTTGCGTATTGGTCGCCATCTTCTTTCTTTGGTAACTCAACAGTTTGCGATGGGAGGCCAGTCTTGATGATAAGATGATCGTAAGTGGACGAGGCATCATTTCTCTCCGCAGCCGAAGGTGGCTCTTTAGGAGGCTCGTACCCAGATTCCGCAGGCTTTGCAGTTTGCTGCGATGGCATATAGGCTTGATCGTGCCCCTGGTTTGAAGAGCCCCCTGGGGATGGGTTCGCAGATTCATCCACCTCTCCGAATACTGTTTCATTGTCTTGTGGATGCTCCTGTTTACAATATTTAAGATCTTGGGGGGTCTTCTCGTTGCTGCTTTGCTGTGTGAGTGGTCTTCTCCGGACTTCATCATATTTAGGGGACTGGGGAGTCTTACCACCAATTGCAGCGTAACCTAATTGCTCTAGTTCAAAACATGTTGAATCTTGTGGGGTCTTCCCGGTGTTTCTTTGCTCTTCGTGTGGTCTTCTTCGGACTTCGTCATATTTAGGAGCTTGGGGAGTCTTGCCACCAGTCGCGGCATTGCTTGCTCGCCCTATTTCATAATATTTAGGGACATAGGGGGTCTCCCCACCCTTCCGACTGTCATTTGATTGCCCAAGTTCGTAGTATTTAGGAACTTCTTGAGTTTCCGGACTATTTCCTGCAGCAATCGAAGAGCTTCCAATGTGCTCGTTTTCTTCGTAGCGATTCGCAGGCTTGAGTTTCCCCGCGTTGGATGCTGGGTTCCTCTGAGGCCAGTGATCGTACGCGTAATTGTATTCAGTACCGCCAAGTACCAGTGGATCTGGTATCTGCGCTCTGTCTGAGGATCAGGGAAACACAAGCAAATTTGTTAGGAATTATTTATAATGTACAAACAAAAACAGGCTCATCAAAGTTTCAGGATTTTGACCAGTGAAAGCCTCGGTAAACAGTAAGAGAGATGCAATCTGAAAAACCATATAAAATAAAATCTTTACAATTTTTCACATAGATGTGAAGTTTTAAAGTAAGTATTTATTTATCACATATCAAATAGCTTTTTAGCTGGTTTAGTCAAAAAATCTTTTCATTTAATAAAAAATTAGTTTGAAAAAAGGATGAAAAGCCTATTAAGTGCTTGTACTAAAGTTTGCCCGAAAATGGTTCAAGTTTCGCGGATTTGATGATAGCAGTTCGTTGGTCTTCACTTCACTTTGAGCTTTAAATTTGCAAAAAGTAGTGGACTGATTTGAAAGGATCAATTCTGGTAAAAAATAAAAAATACTTACCAACTGAACTGACATCGGGAGAGTTTGTGAGATTCCTGGAGAAAATGGATATGATACAAAAAATAGGTATTGTTTTAAAAGTGTAAATAACTATTAAATTGTATTAGTGAATTTGGAATACGATAAGAAACGAGAGTTATTAATTATTGTCTTATTAGCTGTTCATGAAGTGTTTTTAGTTTAGCTTACATGCTTGGCTTTTGCATCAATTCAGCTAAAATTCTTGTAGTAAGCCTATATTTTCCGTTATTGCATTGAAAGGAATAGATCTAGCAATACATTTTTTAACGTGTCGAAGTTGAGCTTAGAGTGTTGAGTACATGTTGTGGTGAGGGGGTTTTTCAAGCTATTTTTGATTTTTGTTGTTGGTGGTTTTATTTGTTGGTTGCATTGTACTTAATGCTATTTTGTCCGCTCCTCCTTTTCCCTCCTTTCAATGTTCCAGTTGAAGATTCAGAGTTGTCTGTTATACTTTCACATAAATAAGGATACAATGATGGCCCTGAAGGTACATGACACATCGCAAATATCTTTAAAATGTGCTTATCATTTGCGAGACCGCATATTATGTTTGCAAGCAGTTGCATAGATGTTTCCGATTTGATATCTCATCAGGGCCACCATGGGTTACCTTTAAAAAATAAAATTAAAAAATCAATACTCACGTTGTTACTTTCTTCCGGGGTGTTTGGTTCCTTCTACGCTTCACTAAACACACCACTAGAAAGATCAGGAGAACAATGGCCAAGATGGTTCCGAAAACAATGGCTATGATGTTGACATCTCCAGTTGTCTGGTCACTCTTTGACGAGTTTGCTGCTGTCTGGTCAATCATTGATGAGGTCGCTGCTGTCTGGTCACTCTCTGACGAGGTTGCTGCTGTTGTCTGTTCACGCTTTACCGAGGTTGCTGCTGCTGTCAGGTCATTCATTGATGAGGTCGCTGCTGTTGTCTGGTCACTCATTGACGAGGTTGCTGCTGCTGTCTGGTCACTCATTGACGAGGTTGCTGCAGTTGTCTGGTCACTCATTGCTGTTATTCGCCCTGATGGGTACGAGCCTGATAAACTCGTTGTGGTTTCAATTTCCAAGCAGCTTCTGTTTCATTTAAAATAAAAACTGCAACATTAGGAAAAACCCGAGTTTGTAAATATACTGATATGGCAGGATAAGTACAATAATATTGATTTGTTATGATTTGGTTCAAATGTTTTAATGTCAAACATTATGTCGTTTTAATGTGAATTGATGCCAATGACATCCTATCAATAGAGGATAAAGCACGGGAAAAAGTAAAATGGAAGTTTTCTTTGATGTATACGTGTGCTATCACAACAAGCACACACTGGCATCTAGAAATTGGTCAAAAATAAATGTGTTGATAACTCATTTGTGCAGTATTTTTCTGTATCAAGTACTCGTATAAATACTTGGTATTTTGGCTGTTGGACTCGGTATCCAGCTGACACTTGTACTCGTCGTGCTCGATGGCCGAAGTTCTCGTACTCGGAGATGTTAGTACTTTGTACTCCGGGCTGTTGGACTCGGTTCTCAGCTGACTCGTGCACTCGTACTCGATGCCCCAAGTACTCGTATACTCGAGTACTACTCGGCAGTAATCTACTAAAAAGGACTTGATAACAACACTGCCCCAAAGTACAACAGAACATCATGCTTTTGTTTTTCTTGTTATCCTCAGGAGTGTTCAAATTGGAAACATGTACGATGGTTCAAAACGAACACAGATTCCTGAGTCCTACATTCAAATACCTACACAAAAAATGAAAACTATTTGTTCTGAGGTACACTTTAAACCCTCCTGAGACAAAATTAACCCGCATCCAGGATCCTATCTGGTCAATATGACCCGAAATCTGTGTCAAAATTACACAGATGTGGGGTCAAACTGACGCAAGATTCAAGTTCAAGCTCAATTGTTTAACCAGGTTGCGGGTCAGCCTAACCCAGACACGGGTCAGGCCTTACCCATGCATGTGACATGGAATTCGGGTCAAAACTGACCTGGGAGTTTTTAGAGTGTAACTTGTGGTGAATCGTTGATACCCTGAGAACGTATACAGAAAACAACTATACTTTCTTGAACACACATTCTTTCGCTAGAACAATTCTCGTTCAAAACCATGTAGTTATAGAGGAGGAAAGCATTTGGACTAGATCAGTTTTCCAATGGAGCTTCAAAAAAGCGAATTTGCTGTTTATCTAACATCAAAATACATACCCTCTGATTTGAGACGCCTGTGCGTCAGATACTGGCCATGTGCCATTTTCTGCACACACGCACAGAGGTTGTATAGACATAGAGGACGAATTAGAGTAGATACATGAACCTCTACCGTCTTCATACTGACACACGATGGCATCTCGATAACCGCAAACATAAACTTGGTCATCTTCAATACATACGGAATGTTCTGCAATAAAAAAAAAACGATAGGAAAGACTTTTCATTCGACCCGCGCAAAAAAAAAAAAATTACCATAAAAGAGGTAAATATGAAAATGATTTAACCCTTTTGTTCTGAGGGGCGTTCACTGTCTTGACTAATTAGTCTTCTTACCATCCATCTTGCATGTGTTTAAATGGAGATGTATCGACACTTCACACCTATATGTGGCGCGTCGTGGCCAAGTAGTTAAGAGCACCAGACTCAATCTGTGATGTTTCTGATCAGCAGAGTGTGGGTTCGAGTCCCAGATATGACACTTGTATCCTTGAGCAAGATGCTTTACCACAATTAATTTGTCCTTGGGATGGTTCATTAAGCCGTAGTCCCGTGTATTATAAATGGTAGTGCACGTAAAAGAACCCAAAACACTTATCAAGGAAGAGTAGGGGTTAATTAATCTCTGTTTCTGGTTCACATAGTAATCACCCTTGTTTACGACCCGTTCACTTCTAAGGCATCCTTCATTTTATTACCAGAAATAAATATAATAATAATAATAAGATTAAATTTAAAAACTGTCGCTCTTGCGTGATTATTAGTTCTGAAAATCCATTCGGTTTGACAGGATTTTAGAAAATAATGTAATAATTTAAATGTCATTATCATTTTACCCTTACAACCCGAATTCATCATTTTGTTTTAGTCTGTTTTAACTTTGTCCTTGCGCTAACAGATTGGAGGCTGCTTCGATGCCTCTTTACCAAATTTATATGAACGGTTTATGTTTATTTAGAGATAACTTCAGAGAGAACAAATATAAACAAACCTGTGTCGAGACATTGGTTAGAACTACTTCCACAGCAAATATAGCGTACATCTCCACTAGGCATACAACTATTCCTGTCAATCAAAACACAACTGTCAACTTAAACAACTAGACAAATTAGTCATGACATGATTGTTAATTGACACTCGAAAATCCCCCCCCCCTTCTCTGATCCCAACTAAGTCTCAAATCACAAAAATCCTATTAATATTTTTCTACTCAGGTCAACCAGCTACGTTCAGTAAAAAAATGTGTGTACTTATTCACAGAATTTAGAGATTTGGGACATAACAAGAAAACCTGCACGTCTCTATAATAAAGTGTCGTGTAAAATAGAAACATTTAATTTTTCCACTGTTCCCACCGTTATATCGTCTAATTGATTGCGCTAGAAGGAGTTTAGCCATAAAGGATTTTATTTGTTTTACAAACAACAATTTATTTGATTTTCAAATGTTTTAAAAATTAGTTTAGAAAGTTGACTCCCCTTCTTGGCTGTTCCCATTACTTATGTTGCTGGTCGTTTAGTAAAATACAATTGTTTCCGTAACCTTCGCCGATATCACCAATAGGATAAGAATAAACGAGATGATTACCCTCCGTGCGCACAAAAGTGCATCGTTATTGTTGACTGCATGTACCCTCCTTGCAACTCAGTTGGGAGGTTACGAGCTGACACAGCGTACCAGCTTGTCCATGGTCCCACAGTCAAGACGGCAAACAGAACGACGCACATTATTTGGGGCATCGGTGTCCTCATGATATCAGTTGCTTCCAGTTTTGTTTACTTAATTGTCAAGATCAGGTCGTCCAGATTCAAGTTTGGTTTCGTCAATTGCCATAGATGGACTGCAGGTAAGTTGCTAGCTTCCTTATTGTGGTCTCAGTGTCGTTTTCACACCATACGGTATACAATGTACTGTGTAGAAAAGAGCATCACATGTTTGATGATAGCTGGCTGCGATCGAAACTTGCATCAAGAAGTGGATGGAGAGCATTCTGCATACTACTCGACAAGATCAAACAAACGGCGGAGAATCTCCATGGTAATGGCACACTTTATACACGACGTAATGGTCGATCTCTCATAGCCCTCGTTACTCAGGCAAAGTCTGGGACGCCAAGGCTGGGCCAGTTTATTTGCAAAAGCCTATACATTAGTTCACGTAAAGTTTCATTTAATATTCAACTCTTTCTTCTTTGGCCAGTTTCCAGTAAGCACCAGATGCCGCTGTAACTTCACATCAGCAAAACTTATGACTGAACATAAAAAGTGTCTTTCCGTGTTCTACACTTGTAGGCGAATTCACAAAGTCATTTGAAGAAATACGAACGTATGCTGCCTAGTCCTATTTATCCCACAAGCTATTTACGTTTCCTGATGGAACAATCATGGCGACGTGGTAAAATATTATCCATTACAACACTGATGAAGTGCAGTGAACGTGCCCTGGACAATAATAACTTTTACAGCTACGCTGACGTGATTAGAGCAAAATACAATACATCGTCACACTTCACCGAGCTCGGCACACAAGGTTGTACACACACATTGATTTTCATGTGAACTGTTTAACGAACTCAGTCTCCGGCTCCGGGGGGAGCTTGCGCTCTTACCAAGTCAATTAATCAATCATAAAGCGAGAACCAGAAGAAATGTATAGGCCTTCCACTTTCGAATCCTCTAATAATACGGGGCTTATGTCTGGCGGTGATTTTGAAAAAGCCGTAAGGTAGGTCAACAAGGAAGTTTGAATATAATAATATATCGCCAACTCATGCTGTACGTAGGCCGCCTACGGCCTACAACAAACCTACACACTTCACTAATTTTGCGGAAAAAATATTAATTATAATAATAATTTAAACATGAGTGTTTTTTCTGTATTATGGTTTTAGCTTGCTTATATAGTTTAAGAGACATAAATATTATTATAATTCCATGTAATTGCAACATGCTACGAAAGACCAGCGGCTAGTGTCATCACTATTTTACTTTTTGAGAGAAATTATTTTTATTTTGGAGAACAGTTATTTTTTAGGAAATGAAAATAATTGATCTTAAATATGTTTTTCATTAAACTGCTCTCGAAAATAAAAAATAAATGCTGCCCAAGATGAAAAATAATTGCTCCACCGAAAGTAACCAAAAATGTCTGTGCTGTGAACTTTTAGGAAACGAGGCCCTTTAACAAAATTAAATAAATATAACTGCCGTTAAAAATTTAAATAACTGCTCTCGAAAATACAATAACTACGCCCGAATAAGAAACTGAAAATATAAATAACCGCTGTTGAAAATAAAGCAACTGCTCCAGAAGACAAACATTACTGCTATTGAAAAATAAGGACTGCTCTTATGCTCAGTTAAAACGTATAACTGCTATTGCAAATAAAAAAATAACTGCTCTCGAAAATAAATATAACTGCTCTCAAAAATAAAGTGATTGTTATTCAAAATACAAAATAACTGCTCTCAAAAATAAAAGTAACTGATTGGCTTTCGCAGCATGCAAAACAAATATCACTTTAGTTCCTTTGTGCCGGTAACTCCTCGAGTTCGTCCTGTAGCCTTAGATCTTGAAGGTCTTTCTCAGGAGCCTCGCCGTTCCTTAGAAAACGCCGCCTTGTGTAGCAGTTCTAACCTTACAGTTGTGACAATCTGATATAGATATTGCTCCAGTGCCATCAGAATGGTGCCAAGTGCCCCAACCACAACAGTGACTACTTTCACTTTCATCTGCCATTTACCTTAAACCCTAACCTTTTCAGAGCTTGGCAATTTATATTTTTTTTAATTCAGTGATAAATTACTGGAACCAGAAATCTGCATTTTGTAAAGAGATTTTTCCCAGTACAAATGTCATCAAAAATAATACATAACGGACTCTGCAGTTTTGTGTTTTTAAGAAATGTATATGTTAACTTGGGAAGCACTTAAAAACATCAATTTTTTGAATTATATTATTTGAACTTTTTGTTAAAAGTGGGTCAAATATAACAGCCACTGTCTCTAAAAGGCGCGCATCAAATAAAGTTAAATCTGACAGATGACTGAATTATAACGTTCACATTAATTGGAAACTGCAGAGTCTGTTATGTATTATTTTTGATGACATTTTGTACTGTGAAAAATCTCTTTACAAAATGCAGATTTCTGGTTCCAGTAATTTATCACTGAATTGAAACAAATATAAATTGCCAAGCTCTGAAAAGGTTAGGGTTTAAGGTAAATGGCAGATGAAAGTGAAAGTCATGGTAAAACAATCAAATCTCCCCCGCTTACTCCGAGTGCTGCTCTCTCATAGGAGCCGAAAACAAAGAAGCACTCATTCACAAAACATAAACCTTTTACGTCTTTGACTGTTATCAATGTGACACATGTGCTTAACGCTTATAGGGGTGCTTTTGCCAATGGAAATAGCTCTTTCTGGTGAGCTTGCCGGGGTAAACTGGCCGCTTAAATGATAAAAATGACCAGGACAATCTATAATATACATTCCAAATTAAGTGGGGTCTTTTTAAAATTTTACTAGATAGTATTTCTTTTTCACTATAATATAGTGTCAAAATGTTCACCAAAAGTTTCTCAAGAATTTCGCGGAAAGTATTTTTTTGTTTGATCACGTAAATTACACCAAACGTCTTTTCGCGAGGTTTGGCATCGTCAGTTTTTGAAGCACCTAGTGTGCAATTGAAGAGTTTTTTTAGCTTCATTGCAATTGCTATTGCAGTGACCGTTTTGTAGTTTTATTTTAACATTGTTATTTTCACTAAGCTTGTATTAAATGAATATGTAAAAATGTGAAGTTACGCATAATGAAAATATTTTGTTTAAGTTCTAAATAAGAAAAAAACAATTATAAGGCTACACAAACTATTGTCCATTTGGACAAATAAAATGTAGGCTTGATTGATTTGGCCACTAAATAATTTTTGCATTATTAATACCCCATGGCCTTTTGGTTGGTAAGCAGTTTGCAACAGCTAATTCTATATCCTCGTTACACAAAAATAAAACATAAAATAGTTATGAAAGATACATTTCATTTATTCTTATTTTATTGTCCACCTTGACAAATATAATGTATGCTTGCTTGATTAGGCTAAAATTATTAAAGTTCTAAGAAAAATACTATGAAAGTTCTTACCCTAAAAATGTATAATACCAGTGTAACAAAATATTAATAGTCTAAAAAATGTATTTTAAATAAATAAACCAACAATCAAATCAAATACAAACGAAAAATTAAACAAACAAGCAAGCAATATACAGCATCGATTGTCCTCAGATGCGTCTAAACGAGAGAGAGAACAAAAATAATAATAAAACTAGCCATTGGGTGTTTGTGGACAAACACAGAGCTGTTCCGGTTTTTCTGATTCATAAAAATGTTTTAACAATAAACAAGAAATCACAAACATTACGACCTTATAACATGTGGTTCAGAAGATATGATTATCTCAAATTTTGAGCTTCCTGTTAAGAACGGAAGTAAAGGTCAACATGGGGTCACGGTTACCAAAGGCTAATCTCCAATGCCCAAGGAGTCTATAACTGAAAAGTTTGAAAATCGGTTGTGTAGTTCTTGATATATGGTCCCACTTCCGGTTGACCCGGAAGTAAAGGTCAACATGGGGTCACGGTTACCCATCTCCAATGCCCAAGGAGTCTATAACTGAAAAAAAGTTTGAAAATCGGTTGTGTAGTTCTTGAGATATGGTCCCACTTGAGGACATCGAGCTCCAGGAAAAAACCAGAAATTACACCTTTTGCGTTTTTGTGGAGGCTATTTCTACTAGCAAGTGTCTCTTCAATACTACATAGAACACTTTCATTGAGGTAAGAGAGATTAAAACAACCTTTTTAAGGCCTTTTGGCCTTAAAAGCTCTCTCAAATCAACGGCGGTGACGCTTGGCCGCCATGTTTTCTGCCATGGGTCTTAACACAGTGAGGTTCAACACCAACCATCTTACTGAAGTCGTCACGCCCCAAGACGTCTACAAATCTGTCAATCACGAATTGGATACAACATCAACAATAGTGTGCATTGCTGAGCTGGAACGTAAATGGTACAACGTCACCTTTGACAATGCGAGGGATTGTGAGTGTATAGCCCAGCAAGGCCTGCTATTACATAATGCCCTCCTTCAGTGTGAAAGAGCCAATATACGTAACTCAATTATCGCCTACATTAAGGCACCATACGAGATTCCAGACCAAGCCATAACATCGCTCCTGTCTCGCTATAGAACTGTCGTCAACATCCAACGTCAACTTCACGGGTTTGATGACAACATAGAAACCGGAGTAAGAAGCTGTCTTATCAAAAGCCTCAAGAAACCGATACCGAGTTTCATCAAATTCAGCGGATTTACACTGCCAATAAGATACAAGGGGCAGCAGAAGACCTGCAAAATATGTGAGGGAACAGACCATCTTGCTCGAGACTGTCCGGTAAGAAGTAGATGCTTCGTATGTGGAAGCTACAATCATAGGGCGGCATGGCACGATCAATATGACAACAGTGAACAGGAGGAAACCTATGATGACACCCCCATAATAAATGTACATAATGAAAATGAAAACCTGGATAAAGAAGACACTACTGGAGAGAAAGAAGAAAATGATGAGCAGCAACTCGACACTGACACAGAAGCACCAGCTAAAGATGAAACAAAAAGCTCAAAAACAAACAAAGGAGAGGAAACGAAAGTATGGATCAAACAGACAACACCGAACAGTACCCACCAAAAGAAGCCAACTTCAAACTTAAAAAGTCATTCAAAGATGCAGTTACGGGAACAACCAGCAAAAAAAATTCTAACAAAACCCAAGGATTCTGGGACGTAGCTACGGCGAGCCAAGTAGTTAATAAGACAAGGAAAAGAAAATCCACTGAAGCACAAACAGAATCATCTAAAATAGCTCGTGATGAATCAATTCCAATAGGTATGGACATTTTGGCAGATGATAACCAATACCTTGTTGATGAGACACCAGCGCACATGGATGACCAGGAACATTCTGACTAAAGATCCGACGATGTGGATTCAGAAGGAGAAACTACATCCTGCATGAGGAAAGCAGTACAAACCCCCGACCACAGGGACCAATCACATCCAGAGCCCACAGTATCCGATGAAGACACAGAAGGTGAATTTGTTCCATACATGAGAGGCGGCGTTCGGAGACTTCGAAACTGGTTTGAAACTGGATAATATAAACACTCCCCACGGTCAAGGCCGATGGGTCTGTAATAATTATCTATTACAAGATCCTGAATGCTCCTATCGTATTACTAATCTGTGGAATTTTTGGAGAACCCAAAAATGTCAATATGACTCTCTTTCCAAATGGTGGGAATCTGGCAAATTTCGCCTGAAAGAAATTATTCAAGATTATGGCAAAGAAAAAGCCCATACTCTCAAACAAAATCGCAAAAAGTTACAAAAACGTTAAGACCTTTTTATTAAAAACGGGGATACTGATTGCATTGATGAGATAAAAGAGCTTGAAGATAATCTTAAACAGTATAAAATTAATGAATGGAAAAAGCCCAGATTAGAACGCACAACATTCATAAAGAAGAAGGCGAAAAATTATCCAAATACTTTCTAAATCTTGAAAGACAGCAGATTCAAAGCTTAAAAATTGACAAACTTCTTAACAATGAGGGTGTACTTTTTGACCAGCCAGATATAATGCTTGAAATTGCCAATGAATTTTATAGTAATCTGTATAGTTCAGAGAGTCTTTCAGAAACCCATTTAGATGAAATCATTTCTAATATCAAAACAAAATCTATTCCTGACAACGTTCTTGAAGATCTTGATAGAGAGATTACCGAAGAAGAGATTAAACATGCTCTCTTTCAAATGAATAAAAACAAAAGTCCCGGTATCGATGGCTTAACATTCGAATTTTACCAACATTTTTGGCACATTATTGGAAAAGATATCCTTGAAGTTTACAAAGATTGTCTTAAAAATGGGTTTTTGAGTAATTCGATGAACTCGGCTCTTGTAAGACTCATTTATAAGAATTCGGGGAGTCACTATGAACTAAAAAACTGGCGTCCAATAAGCCTCCTGACAGTTGACTATAAAATATTGTCTAAAGCCATGACCAATCGTCTTAAAGTAGCCACGCCTTTCATTATTGGCGAAGAGCAGACATGTGGTGTGCCCAACCGGAAAATTCAAGATAACCTCATGATTTTAAGAGATACGATTGATTACACCAATTGGGAAAATCTAGGTGCCGCTGTTATTAGTTACGACCAAGAAAAAGCTTTTGACAGAATTAATTGGGAGTACATGTTTTCTATTATGCGTAAGATGAATCTTCCTCCTATTTTCATAAAATGGGTCGAACTCTTCCATAGTAAACCCAATTGCAGAATTATCTTAAATAACTTTATTGGTTCACCAGTCCAGATTAGTAGAGGGATCAGACAAGGTTGTCCGTTGTCTCCGCTACTTGACGCCATATGTGCCGAAGGTTTAGCTAGTCTTATAAGAAACAACCAGATTTTAAGAGGCATTCAGACTCCCAATAGTGAAACGAATGTAAGTTAATCCAACACGCCGATGATACCAACATTTTCATAGGCAATGAATGCGAGTTTGATATTGTGGAAAACCTTGTTGACACATATTGCAAGGGCAGCGGATCCAAACTTAATGTTAATAAGACCAAAGGCCTTTGGCTCGGTAAATGGAAGCAGAGGCAAGATAAACCTTGTCGTTTTAATTGGGGTAATGATAAAATTAAAATACTAGGTATTGTGTTTGGTAACGAGGTAACGGCACAAGACAACTGGGGTCAAAGAACAAACAAAATAAAGTGCGTGCTTGACAAGTGGTCAAAACGTCACTTGACTTATAATATGGGCAAAACCGTTATTGTTAACACTTTCATTGGTGCTAGTATAAACTATTTAGGCAGCGTTCTGGCCTATCCGGTGGAATTTGTAAAGAAAATTAACAATAGCATCTGGAATTTCTTTTGGGATGGCCCGAATGACAAGATAAAAAGAAATACTGTTATCGGTCCCAAAGCGCAAGGAGGAACAGGTCTTCTAGACGTTCAGTGCAAGCTAACTAGCTTAAAATTAAACTGGTTAACTCGTTACCCCCTTACGGAAGGCAAGTGGAAAATTGTCTTTGACCATTGGATAAATAAAGCTAGTGGTAATAATAATCTAGGTTGGTATATTTTCGCTAATACTAATAGTAGCCTAAGATCCAAACTACTCTTTTCTACGAGGAAGTAATTGCTGCCTTTGAGAAAGCTGGTGGCAGTCTTACGTGTAACTTTTCCAGTCTTTTAGAGACACAGAATGTTCCTATTTTCAACAACTGCATTGCTACTACGTACTAGGGATAACACTCTTTTAAACAGTCCTGTTCTTAATTCTGCTGGTATGACCAAAGTCAAAAATGTGACCAGACAAGGTAGACTGATTTCTTTCAAAACAGTTGCTCAAAAATGTTCCCTTCAAAGAATCAATGCAGGTAGAATCATGGGCAGGTTGAAAGATCATTTAGATTTCACCCTAGTTAAAGAACAACAGAGACATGGCCATGCTAATGATATCCGTAACTGGCTTGTTTTCCCCGACTATGAGGACAACAGTGAGCTCGAAATCAAGAACACTAATACCAAATCCAATTACTCCAGATTAATTTTCAAGAAATTCATTCCGCCAAAAAGTCAGAATGTTTGGAAAAAGGTCTTCTGTTACGCTCAAGATTTAAACTGGTCCCTGATATATGGACAAATGGGTTTACAAACAACCTGCTTGATCCTGAAGATCAACAGTTTTGGTATAGAATAAAACATAGGATTCTTCCCACTAGAGATTTTGTGTACAAAATCGGAAGAGTTGTTGATGTTAAATGTCCTTTATGTGAAACGGAGTCAGAATCCCATCAGCCTTTCTTCATTTATTGTATAAGCACTCTAAGCGCTTGGATTTTTATCGAGTATCTTGTTAGGAAATACACAAACAACAAACACTTTTGTCTTAGCGACTCAAACAGAATTCTGGGCTATGAACTACAACCAGTCCAAGGCGTTCTTGTAGTTAAAATGCTCCGCCAAATCTGGAACATCCGTTGCAAACGGGTCTTTGATAATTATAAGAAACCATCCGACATTGATATAATTTTTCAGTTCAAACTCAATCTTAAACGGTTTTTGACTCTAGAGAAGGGCAGAATGAATTGTGAAAAGTTTAAATCTGTATATGCTCGTAATAACTCTCTGTGCTCCATCAATGAGAAAAACCAATTGGAATTCAGTTATTAACCCCCTTTTAAATCATCATTCTGTAAGTGAGCTGTATGGGTTTATTTTAAAGTAAACTTCTTTTGTACAAACTGTATATATCCATTGTTATCATGTATCTCCCCTATAGATTAATTCTTTGGTAGTTTATTGTAATTGTATTTGTTGTTTATTGAATTGTTGCAGAATGTCTATTTTGAAGTGCTGTATTTTTCAGAGGGTGAAATAAACGGAGTAGTATAACTTCACATCAAGAAAAAAAATTGTAGAGCGCCGGCACGTTAATCCAGAGGTCGTTGGTTCAAATTCTGCCCTAGTCAATTTTTCTTTGTTCAACCCAAAATAATTTAAAATTTACCCAGTCAGTTTCCCTTGTGGTTTATTATTTGATATTTAAAATAATATTAAAAAATCCTACGTATAGATACCTCGAATTGCAGAAACGTGATCTCAATTTGTCCTTTACGTAGTCTCCCTGCAACTCAATTGGAAGCAGCTCTGCCTGTGATGAATTGATTTTCCAAGTTTCATCACCCAAGAAGACAAATACGATCATAGCCACACGGAACATTGTCGGCTTTACGGACCTCTTCTGGTCCATAGAATTTGGTGTTTGGCGTAGTCTTTGCAAATGCTTTTTGGCCAGTTTGTGTTTTGCAGTAGTGATGCCACACTGACTTCAACGAAACGTTCAGTACTTCCAATCAATTAAACTGATGATCTGACAATTTGCTGAATTTATGTTTTCATTATTTATGAAGTCCGCAGAGAAAATGCTAAAGTGTAAAACAAAACCAGTCCTGTATGTTAATCGGTCTTAAGTTTACTTCATTCAATCATGGCGGCACGGTTCGATACCAACAGTGATCAAATGAAATAATCAGTACACTCGCCAAGCACAGTGAATGTGTTGCAAAAATATTGCTTTGTTGACTAAACATACAACCAACAATACATGAGTAATATTACATTAGCACAGTTCACCAAACCTCATACACAATGGCCTATTGATTGATGTGGGAAACGATTGGAACCGATCATAAACAGTCAATGGGATGTTTAGGCTTTGGCTTACGGCATTGACTCCAAGCCATTCTAGAGCCATACACTATCGGCTCTGGGATTTAAAGCTACCGACGGATCCGTAGCCGCAGAGCTGTGGCCCAACAGAAGCTTGGAAAACACTAAGGGATTATGTCGAGAACAAGGAAGTTTGAAACTTTCAATAAAGCAGTATTGATGCAACCCTCTGACGTCATCATCACAATAGCTCGTTCGTAACTCGTAAGGGGAAAAACACATTGAATCATTTAAAATTGTGTCGCAAAACTTTTCGCAAACATTCTGAAACTTGATATAGGCCTACCGAATTTTCAGCACTGAATGTCAGACAGTTTGAATAAACGAGTTTGAGCTCATTCACAAATAGAGCATTTAAGAATTATGTGTTTGTCTGGTTTTTTTCGGGTTTTTTGTGGGTTTTTTTTGGGGGGGGGATTTTCTTGAGACGACACACATCGGTGGGGTGAGAAGTTATGAAGTATAAAGTTAAGAAAATGTATAGTAGGCCTAGTTTATATGGTTATGAGTTCCCTTAGTATTATGTACAATTGACTCTCGTTTAAACGAGATCGCTGGGACTGGCCAAATCACCTCTTCATAACTGGACAATTGTTATAAGAAGATAGCAAAACAAAGAAACACAAAGTAGAAAATGTGATTTAGCACTCTTGCTCTTTACAAGCAGAATTTTTTTTAATAATTGTTCTTTATTTGGCGAGGGTTGACTGTATACCTGTGACCAGGCCCGTAACCGGGGGGGGGGGGGGACAAAAAAGTCCGCCCCCCAAAAAAAAAAAAAAAAAAAAAAAAGCCAAATCAAACAATCTATATAAATCCGCCCCCCCCCCTCAAAAAAAAATCAAGCCCCCCCCAACCCTAAAAGTCCGCCCCCCCCCCCAAAAAAAGAGAGAAAAGTCCGCATCGTAACTTTATTCGCCCCCCAAAAAATAATTCCTGGTTACGGGCCTGCCTGTGACCCACGTGAGTGCCCCGTTCACCAAACCCTGTGTAAACTGCACACTATGGTAATGATGTGGCACGTCGTGGGAACAGGTACACCAAGTTCCTCCTTCATTTCACATAAAACAACCTTAGCACTGTTTAGGCAACAAAAGGTGTCCATACAACATCATTCAACCATGACCACTGTTAATCAAAATATATAATTTCAATTTGTTTTTTCTAATATTTATTGTCCATTGTACTCCGATGGAAACTAACTTAATGTATAAACACATGTTTACATGAACTTTTTTATAATATTAAAACCAATGCAATATCATTATGCAATATCATTAAATCATTAGAAATGGTTCTTAAAAAATATGGACACGGTTTTTAATAATAATGTTTAAAGTTCTTTGATACTGCCCGGCATAAAGTAATTCAGATACACGTAGACGCACGCTCCAATTAACTAAAAGAAATCGCAAAATTATGATTAATATAAAAATCAATATTAAAAACCTGCTTATTTATACGGCAACCTTTCGGGCAAACTGTTTTCTTAAATTATTGTAAACAGTAATAAAATTATGTTTTACTAATCGTAATTTCTGTGTATAATTGGTAATGGATAATTCTTTGGACAACGTTTAAACAGTTAGGTTAATTTAAGTGGTTTTAATGCGTGAGTGTTGTTTGTTTGTTTGTTTTTTCATAAAAAGTGAACGATGAGTTTTTACATGGAAAGCCCTAATCTTCCAAAAACCTTTATTAAACACAAAGTATTATATTAAAAGCTCAATGCCCTATCTTTCCAAAGTGGTGTTAAAACTTGATATAATTTTTAAATAGAAATTTTTGTGTCGAGGAAGATTTAACTTTTGTTCACTTTGAAAGAAAAAGAAGAAAACGATAGGGCATGCACATTTATAGTTATTTTAAAAGTGCAAGTGGTTTGTAGTCAGGACGCGAAATTATCTCACGTTAATCAGCACGGGCTACTTACACGGGCTACTTACATAATTTGGATGTTACAAATGAATTACCCAAGTTCTGAGTTGCAAACGCGAAATATTATATACATTTTCCGTTCTGAAACAGCATCTCTTTTCTTAAAGAGAAGGTACATGTATACGTTTGGAAGTCACTCTTAAAATTAATGGCAATAAAAACCTTTTGGTGAGAAGCCTAAAGCCGCTTTCGATAGTAAAAGTATAAAGCATTTTGAGAAACATTTCACTTCGAAGTTCTGTGGTTATGTACAAAATATATCAGTTTTTAAGCCCCCAAACTTTAATCTGAAAACAGTTTCTGTCAGAAACGCTTCTCGGATATGCGTGGACATATTCGCTCCGGATTTTCGGCGATATCTCAAAAACGCGACCACCTTTTGCAATGAAATTTTCACAGGTTAGTTTGATTGTATATATCAACACTTACAGGATTACAACAATCAAACGCTTCAAAACACCAAAGGATACTTCGTCTTTAAAGTAAAAGTATTTGAAAATGTTCAGTCCTCAGCGAAAAAACTAAACAATTGTTTAAAGACCTCATTAGCCTACCATAATTGATTCCTTGTATACATGAAGTAGTTCGAGGGAATACCTATAATAATTTCATTCACAAACTAAGTTCAAATAAAAATATCGTATTGTGAACGAAAAGTAAAAACAACCCTTTTTAAACTACGTGTACACAATGAAAGTGTTATGTTTCTGCTGTGAATGAATTTGAAAAATTCAATCAACTTTGAACTTGCGTAATTCGGTATTTTCTAAAAACTCTACGAAACATGAAGAAGCCACATTTGTATAATGCATTGGTTTTCCCCCCGACTTTTCACCTCTTTGGACCCCGGTTCGAAGAGGTTGGGTTCTCCAACGTAATAAATGGTTCGATACATTAAAAATCCCTCTCCAAAGTAAGTCTTTTCCCCCGCTTGCCACCCCCCAACTCCACCTAAACGAAATGTTGGTTACGCCACTGCTTCTTATGTTCGTATTTCTGTGTAAGTTTCAAATTCCTCAAAGTTAGACATTTAATTTTGCGTATTGGTCGTCATCCTCTTTCTCTGGTAACTCAACCCTTTGCGATGGGATGCCAGTATTGGTGTTAAGATGATCGTATTGGGACGAGGCATCATTTATCTCCGCAGCTGAAGGTGGCTTTTTAAGAGGCTCGTACCCAGATTCTGCAGGCTTTGTAGTTTGCTGCAACGGCATATAGGCTTGAACGTACCCCTGGTTTGAAAAGCCCCCTGGGGTTGGGTTCGCAGATTCATCCACCTCTCCGAATACTGTTTCATTGTCATTATCTTGTGGATGCTCCAGTTTAAAATATTTAGGATCTTGGGGGGTCTTCTCGTTGCTGCTTTGCTCTGTGAGTGATCTTCTCCGGACTTCATCATAGTTAGGGGCTTGGGGAGTCTTACCACCAATTGCAGCGTAACCTAATTGCTCTAGTTCGAAACATTTTGAATCTTGTGGGGTCTTCCCGGTGTTTCTTTGCTCTTTGTTTGGTCTTCTTCGGACTTCGTCATATATGGGAGCTTGGGGAGTCTTGCCACCAGACGCAGCGTTGCTTGCTCGCTCTATTTCATAATATTCAGGTCCACGTAAGGTCTCCCCAGCCTTCCGGCCGTCATTTGATTGCCCTAGTTCGTAGTATTTAGGAACTTCTTGGGTTTCCTGATTATTTCCTAAGGCAATCGATGGGCTTCCACTGTGCTCGTTTTCTTCGTAGCGATTCGCAGGCTTGGGTTTCCCCGGGTTGGATGCTGGGTTCCTCTGAGGCCAGTGATCGTACGCGTAATTGTATTCAGTACCGCCAAGTACCAGTGGATCTTGCATCTGTGCTCTGCCTGAAAATCAGGAAAACAGAAGAAAACTTTTTAGAAATTATTTATATTGTACAAACAAAAACGGGATCATCAAAGTTTCAGGAAATTATGTTTAAACTTTGACAAGTGAAAGTCTCGGTAAACAGTAAGAAATGCAATCTGAAACCCCTAAAAAAGAAAATCTTTATTATTATTCATGTAGATGTGAAGTTTTAAAGTTATTATTTATTCATCACATATCAAATAGTATTTTGGCTGGTTCAGTTAAAACAATCTTTTCTCTTAATCCAAAATGAGATTGAAAAATTGATGAAATGCCTTATAAGTGCTTGTAAGTTGGCACGGAAGTGTATCAAGTTTAGCAGATTTGATGATAGCAGCGTGTTGGTCTTCCCCTTCACTTTGAGCTTTAAACTTGCAGAAAGTAGCGGTCTGAATTGAAAGGATCAATTCTTGTAAAAAAATATAAAAAAATACTTACCAACTGAACTGACATCGGGAGAATTTGTGGGACTCCTGGAGAAAATGGATATGACAATGATATTATGTATTGTTTTCAAAGTGTAATTTAAAGGCACTAGACACGTTTGGTAATTGTCGAAGACCAGTATTCCCACTTGGTGTATCCCAACATGTGCATAAAATAACGAACCTGTGAAAATTTGGGCTCAATTGGTCATCGAATTTGCAAGAGAATAATGAAAGAAAAAACACCCTTGTTGCATTACTTTGTGTGCTTTCAGATGCATAATAAAAGGCTTCAGCAAGAAGTCTTTTATTATTTGAGTGAGAAATTACCTCTTTCTCAAAAACTACGTTACTTCAGAGGGAGCCGTTTCTCACAATGTTTCTCACACAGCTCTCCGTTGCTCGTTACCAAGTAAGTTTTTATGCTAACAATTATTTTGAGTAATTTTCAAAAGTGTCCAGTGCTTTTAATATCTAAATGGTATACGTGAATTTGGAACACAGGAATTAGTTGTTCAGGAAGTGTTTTCAGTTTAGCTAACATGCTTGGCTTTTGTATCAATTCAGCTAGTTTCTTGTAGTAAGCCTATATTTTCCGTTATTGCTTGGAAAGGAATAGATTTAGAAATACATTTTTAACGTGTCGAAGTTGAGCTTAGAGTGTTGAGTACATGTTGTGGTGGGTTTTGTTTTCAAGCTATTTTTGATTTTTGTTGTTGGTGGTTTTATTTGTTGGTTGCATTGTACTTAATGCTATTTTGTCCGCTCCTCCTTTTCCCTCCTTTCAATGTTCCAGTTGAAGATTCAGAGTTGTCTGTTCACATAAATAAGGATACAATGATGGCCCCAAAGGTACATGACACATCACAAATATCTTTAAAATGTGCTCATCATTTGCGAGACCGCATATGTTTGCAAGCAGTTGCACACCATGTTTCCAATTTGATATCTCATCAGGGCCACCATGGGATACCTTTAAAAAATAAAATTAAAAAATCAATACTTACGTTGTTACTTTCTTCCGGGGTGTTTGGTTCCTTCTACGCTTCACTAAACACACCACTAGAAGGACCAGGAGAACAATAACCAAGATGGTTCCGAAAACAATGGCTATGATGTTGACATCTCCAGTTGTCTGGTCACTCTTTGACGAGTTTGCTGATAAACTCGTTGTGGTTTCAATTTCCAAGCAGCTTCTATTTCATTTAAAATAAAAACTGCAACATTAGGAAAAACCCGAGTTTGTGAATATACTGATATGCCAGGATAAGTACAGTAATATTGATTTGTTATGATTTGGTTCAAATGTTTTAATGTCCAAAATTATGTCGTTTTAATGTGAATTGATGCCAATGACATCCTATCAATAGAGGATAAAGCACGGGAAAAAGTAAAATGGAAGTTTTCTTTGATGTATACGTGTTTAGTAGAAAGCTATCACAACAAGCATACACTGGCATCTAGAAATTGGTCAAAAATAAATGTGTTGATAACTCATTTGTGCAGTATTTTTCTGTATCAAGTACTCGTATAAATACTTGGTATTTTGGCTGTTGGACTCGGTATCCAGCTGACACTTGTACTCGTCGTGCTCGATGGCCGAAGTTCTCGTACTCGGAGATTTTAGTACTTTGTACTCCGGGCTGATGGACTCGGTTCTCAGCTGACACGTGCACTCGTACTCGATGCCCCAAGTACTCGTATACTCGAGTACTACTCGGCAGTAATCTACTAAAAGGGACTTGATAACAACACTGCCCCAAAGTACAACAGAACATCATGCTTTTGTTTTTCTTGTTATCCTCAGGAGTGTTCAAATTGGAAACATGTACGATGGTTCAAAACGAACACAGATTCCTGAGTCCTACATTCAAATACCTACACAAAAAATGAAAACTATTTGTTCTGAGGTACACTTTAAACCCTCCTGAGACAAAATTAACCCGCATCCAGGATCCTATCTGGTCAATATGACCCGAAATCTGTGTCAAAATTACACAGATGTGGGATCAAACTGACGCAAGATTCAAGTTCAAGCTCAATCGTTTAACCAGGTTGCGGGTCAGCCTAACCCAGACATGGGTAAGGCTTAACCCAGACACGGGTCAGGCCTTACCCATGCATGTGACATGGAATTCGGGTCAAAACTGACCTGGGAGTTTTTAGAGTGTAACTTGTGGTGAATCGTTGATACCCTGAGAACGTCTACAGAAAACAACTATACTTTCTTGAACACACATTCTTTCGCTAGAACAATTCTCGTTCAAAACCATATAGTTATAGAGGGGAAAGCATTTGGACTAGATCAGTTTTCCAATGGAGCTTCAAAAAAGCGAATTTGCTGTTTATCTAACATCAAAATACATACCCTCTGATTTGAGACGCCTGTGCGTCAGATACTGGCCATATGCCATTTTCTTTACACACGCACAGAGGTTGTACAGACATAGAGGACGAATTGGAGTAAATGCATGAACCTCTACCGTCTTCATACTGACACACGATGGCATCGCGATAACCGCAAACATAAACTTGGTCATCTTCAATACATACGGAATGTTCTGCAATAAACAAAAAAACGATAGGAAAGACTTTTCATTCGACCAGCGCAAAAAAATAATAATTACCATAAAAGAGGTAAATATGAAAATTATTTAACCCTTTTGTTCTGAGGGGCGTTCACTGTCTTGACTAACTACCATCCATCTTGCATGTGTTTAAATGGAGATGTATCGACACTTCACACCTATATGTGGCGCGTCGTGGCCAAGTAGTTAAGAGCACCAGACTCAATCTGTGATGTTTCTGATCAGCAGAGTGTGGGTTCGAGTCCCAGATATGACAATTGTATCCTTGAGCAAGATACTTTACCACAATTAATTTGTCCTTCGGATGGTTCATTAAGCCGTAGTCCCGTGTATTATAAATGGTAGTGCACGTAAAAGAACCCAAAACACTTATCAAGGAAGAGTAGGGGTTAATTAATCTCGGTGTTTCTGGTTCACATAGTAATCACCCTTGTTTACGACCCGTTCACTTCTAAGGCATCCTTCATTTTATTACCAGAAATATATAATAATAATAATAAGATTAAATTTAAAAACTGTCGCTCTTGCGTGATTATTAGTTCTGAAAATCCATTCGGTTTGACAGGATTTTAGAAAATAATGTAATAATTTAAATGTCATTATCATTTTACCCTTACAACCCGAATTCATCATTTTGTTTTAGTCTGTTTTTAACTTTGTCCTTGCGCTAACAGATTGGAGGCTGCTTCGATGCCTTTTCACCAAATTTATATGAACGGTTTATGTTTATTTAGAGATAACTTCAGAGAGAACAAATATAAACAAACCTGTGTCGAGACATTGGTTAGAACTACTTCCACAGCAAATATAGCGTACATCTTCCTCAGGCATGCAACTATCCCTGTCAATCAAAACACAACTGTCAACTTAAACAACTAGACAAATTAGTCATGACATGATTGTTAATTGACACTCGAAAATCCCCCCCCCCCCCTTCTCTGATCCCAACTAAGTCTCAAATCACAAAAATCCTATTAATATTTTTCTACTCAGGTCAACCAGCTACGTTCAGTAAAAAAATGTGTGTACTTATTCACAGAATTTAGAGATTTGGGACATAACAAGAAAACCTGCACGTCTCTATAATAAAGTGTCGTGTAAAATAGAAACATTTAATTTGTCCACTGTTCCCACCGTTATATCGTCTAATTGATTGCGCTAGAAGGAGTTTAGCCATAAAGGATTTTATTTGTTTTACAAACAACAATTTATTTGATTTTCAAATGTTTTAAAAATTAGTTTAGAAAGTTGACTCCCCTTCTTGGCTGTTCCCATTACTTATGTTGCTGGTCGTTTAGTAAAATACAATTGTTTCTGTAACCTTCGCCGATATCACCAATAGGATAAGAATAAACGAGATGATTACCCTCCGTGCGCACAAAAGTGCATCGTTATTTTTGGCATCACGTACTCTCCTTGCAACTCATTTGGGAGGTTACGAGCTGACGCAGAGTACCAGCTTGTCCATGGTCCCCCAGTCAAGACGGCAAACAGAACGACGCACATTATTTGGGGCATCGGTGTCCTCATGATATCAGTTGCTTCCAGTTTTGTTTACTTAATTATCAAGATCAGGTCGTCCAGATTCAAGTTTGGTTTCGTCAATTGCCATAGATGGACTGCAGGTAAGTTGCTAGCTTCCTTATTGTGGTCTCAGTGTCGTTTTCACACCATACGGTATACAATGTACTGTGCAGAAAAGAGCATCACATGTTTGATGATAGCTGGCTGCGATCGAAACTTGCATCAAGAAGTGGATGGAGAGCATTCTGCATACTACTCGACACGATCAAACAAACGGCGAAGAATCTCCATGTTAATGGCACACTTTATACACGACGTAATGGTCGATCTCTCATAGCCCTCGTTACTCAGGCAAAGTCTGGGACGCCAAGGCTGGGCCAGTTTATTTGCAAAAGCCTATACATTAGTTCACGTAAAGTTTCATTTAATATTCAACTCTTTCTTCTTTGGCCAGTTTCCAGTAAGCACCAGATGCCGCTGTAACTTCACATCAGCAAAACTTATGACTGAACATAAAAAGTGTCTTTCCGTGTTCTACACTTGTAGGCGAATTCACAAAGTGTTTGGTAACGAGGTAACGGCACAAGACAACTGGGGTCAAAGAACAAACAAAATAAAGTGCGTGCTTGACAAGTGGTCAAAACGTCACTTGACTTATAATATGGGCAAAACCGTTATTGTTAACACTTTCATTGGTGCTAGTATAAACTATTTAGGCAGCGTTCTGGCCTATCCGGTGGAATTTGTAAAGAAAATTAACAATAGCATCTGGAATTTCGTTTGGGATGGCCCGAATGACAAGATAAAAAGAAATACTGTTATCGGTCCCAAAGCGCAAGGAGGAACAGGTCTTCTAGACGTTCAGTGCAAGCTAACTAGCTTAAAATTAAACTGGTTAACTCGTTACCCCCTTACGGAAGGCAGTGGAAAATTTTCTTTGACCATTGGATAAATAAAGCTAGTGGTAATAATAATCTAGGTTGGTATATTTTCGCTAATACTAATAGTAGCCTAAGATCCAAACTACTCCTTTCTACGAGGAAGTAATTGCTGCCTTTGAGAAAGCTGGTGGCAGTCTTACGTGTACCTTTTCCAGTCTTTTAGAGACACAGAATGTTCCTATTTTCAACAACTGCATTGCTACTACGTACTAGGGATAACACTCTTTTAAACAGTCCTGTTCTTAAATCTGCTGGTATGACCATAGTCAAAAATGTGACCAGACAAGGTAGACTGATTTCTTTCAAAACAGTTGCTCAAAAATGTTCCCTTCAAAGAATCAATGCAGGTAGAATCATGGGCAGGTTGAAAGATCATTTAGATTTCACCCTAGTTAAAGAACAACAGAGACATGGCCCTGCTAATGATATCTGTAACTGGCTTGTTTTCCCCGACTATGATGACAACAGTGAGCTCGAAATCAAGAACACCAATACCAAATCCAATTACTCCAGATTAATTTTCAAGAAATTCATTCCGCCAAAAAGTCAGAATGTTTGGAAAAAGGTCTTCTGTTACGCTCAAGATTTAAACTGGTCCCTGATATATGGACAAATGGGTTTACAAACAACCTGCTTGATCCTGAAGATCAACAGTTTTGGTATAGAATAAAACATAGGATTCTTCCCACTGGAGATTTTTGGTACAAAATCGGAAGAGTTGTTGATGTTAAATGTCCTTTATGTGAAACGGAGTCAGAATCCCATCAGCATTTCTTCATTTATTGTATAAGCACTCTAAGCGCTTGGATTTTTATCGAGTATCTTGTTAGGAAATACACAAACAACAAACACTTTTGTCTTAGCGACTCAAACAGAATTCTGGGCTATGAACTACAACCAGTCCAAGGCGTTCTTGTAGTTAAAATGCTCCGCCAAATCTGGAACATCCGTTGCAAACGGGTCTTTGATAATTATAAGAAACCATCCGACATTGATATCATTAATTTTTTTCAGTTCAAACTCAATCTTAAACGGTTTTTGACTCTAGAGAAGGGCAGAATGAATTGTGAAAAGTTTAAATCTGTATATGCTCGTAATAACTCTCTGTGCTCCATCAATGAGAAAAACCAATTGGAATTCAGTTATTAACCCCCTTTTAAATCATCATTCTGTAAGTGAGCTGTATGTGTTTATTTTAAAGTAAACTTCTTTTGTACAAACTGTATATATCCATTGTTATCATGTATCTCCCCTATAGATTAATTCTTTGGTAGTTTATTGTAATTGTATTTGTTGTTTATTGAATTGTTGCAGAATGTCTATTTTGAAGTGCTGTATTTTTCAGAGGGTGAAATAAACGGAGTAGTATAACTTCACATCAAGAAAAAAAATTGTAGAGCGCCGGCACGTTAATCCGGAGGTCGTTGGTTCAAATTCTGCCCTAGTCAATTTTTCTTTGTTCAACCCAAAATAATTTAAAATTGACCCAGTCAGTTTCCCTTGTGGTTTATTATTTGATATTTAAAATAATATTAAAAAATCCTACGTATAGATACCTCGAATTGCAGAAACGTGATCTCAATTTGTCCTTTACGTAGTCTCCCTGCAACTCAATTGGAAGCAGCTCTGCCTGTGATGAATTGATTTTCCAAGTTCCATCACCCAAGAAGACAAATACGATCATAGCCACACGGAACATTGTCGGCTTTACAGACCTCTTCTGGTCCATAGAATTTGGTGTTTGGCGTAGTCTTTGCAAATGCTTTTTGGCCAGTTTGTGTTTTGCAGTAGTGATGCCACACTGACTTCAACGAAACGTTCAGTACTTCCAATCAATTAAACTGATGATCTGACAATTTGGTCCGCAGAGAAAATGCGAAAGTGTAAAACAAAACCAGTCCTGTATGTTCATCGGTCTTATAAGTTTACTTCATTCAATCATGGCGGCACGGTTCGATACCAACAGTGATCAAATGAAATAATTAGTACACTCGCCAAGCACAGTGAATGTGTTGCAAAAATATTGCTTTGTTAAAAATGCATGAGTAATATTACATTAGCACAGTTCACCAAACCTCATACACAATGACCTATTGATTGATGTGGGAAACGATTGGAACCGATCGTAAACAGTCACTGGGATGTTCAGGCTTTGGCTTACGGCATTGACTCCAAGCCATTCTAGAGCCATACACTATCGGCTCCGGGATTTAAAGCTACCGACGGATCCGTAGCCGCAGAGCTGTGGCCCAACCGAAGCTTGGAAAACACTAAGGGATTATGTCGAGAACAATGAAGTTTGAAACTTTCAATAAAGCAGTATTGATGCAACCCTCTGACGTCATCATCACAATAGCTCGTTCGTAACTCGTAAGGGGAAAACACATTGAATCATTTAAAATTGTGTCGCAAAACTTTTCGCAAACATTCTGAAACTTGATATATAGGCCTACCGAATTTTCAGCACTGGAACTAAAAGAGAGATTATCGACTGAATGTCAGACAGTTTGAATAAACGAGTTTGAGCTCATTCACAAATAGAGCATTTAAGAATTATGTGTTTGTCTGGTTTTTTTTCGTTTTTTTTTTTTTTTTTTTTTGGGGGGGGGGATTTTCTTGAGACGACACACATCGGTGGGGTGAGAAGTTATGAAGTATAAAGTTAAGAAAATGTATAGTAGGCCTAGTTTATATGGTTATGAGTTCCCTTAGTATTATGTACAATCGACTCTCGTTTAAACGAGATCGCTGGGACTGGCCAAATCACCTCTTCATAACTGGACAATTGTTATAAGAAGACAGCAAAACAAAGAAACACAAAGTAGAAAATGTGATTTAGCACTCTTGCTCTTTATAAGCAGAACTTGTTTTATAACTGTTCTTTATTTAGCGAGGGTTGACTGTATACCTGTGACCAGGCCTGTAACCGGGGGGGGGGGGGGGGGGGGGGGGGACAAAAAAGTCCGCCCCCCAAAAAAAAAAAAAAAAAAAAAAAAGCCAAATCAAACAATCTATATAAATCCGCCCCCCCCCCCTCAAAAAAAAATCAAGCCCCCCCCAACCCTAAAAGTCCGCCCCCCCCCCCAAAAAAAAGAGAGAAAAGTCCGCATCGTAACTTTATTCGCCCCCCAAAAAATAATTCCTGGTTACGGGCCTGCCTGTGACCCACGTGAGTGCCCCGTTCACCAAACCCTGTGTAAACTGCACACTATGGTAATGATGTGGCACGTCGTGGGAACAGGTACACCAAGTTCCTCCTTCATTTCACATAAAACAACCTTAGCACTGTTTAGGCAACAAAAGGTGTCCATACAACATCATTCAACCATGACCACTGTTAATCAAAATATATAATTTCAATTTGTTTTTTCTAATATTTATTGTCCATTGTACTCCGATGGAAACTAACTTAATGTATAAACACATGTTTACATGAACTTTTTTATAATATTAAAACCAATGCAATATCATTATGCAATATCATTAAATCATTAGAAATGGTTCTTAAAAACTATGGACACGGTTTTTAATAATAATGTTTAAAGTGTTTTGATACTGCCCGGCATAAAGTAATTCAGATACACGTAGACGCACGTTCCTTAACTAAAAGAAATCGCAAAATTACGATTATATAAAAATCAATATTAAAAACCTGCTTATTTATACGGCTACCTTTCGGGCAAACCAATCGTAATTTCTGTGTATAATTAATAATGGATAATTCTTTGGACAACGTTTAAACAGTTAGGTTAATTTAAGTGGTTTTAATGCGTGGGTGTTGTTTGTTTGTTTTTTCATAAAAAGTGAACGATGAGTTTTTATATGGAAAGTCCTAATCTCCCAAAAACCTTTTTCAAACACAAAGTATTATATTAAAATCTCATTGGCCTATCTTTCCAAAGTGGTGTTAAAACTTGATATAATTTTTAAATATAAATGTTTTTCACACTGAAAGAAAAAGAAGAAAACGATCGGGCATGCCATGGTTATAGTTATTTTACAAAGTGCAAGTGGTTTGTAATCAGGACGCGAAATTATCTCAAGTTAATCAGCAGACACGGGCTACTTAAAGAATTTGGATGTTACAAATGAATTACCCAAGTTCTGAGTTGCATACGCGAAATATTATATACATTTTCCGTTCTGAAACAGCATCTCTTTTCTTAAAGAGAAGGTACATGTATACGTTTGGAAGTCACTCTTAAAATTAATGACAATAAAAACCTTTTGGTGAGAAGCCTAAAGCCGCTTTCGATAGTAAAAGTATAAAGCATTTTGAGAAACATTTCACTTCGAAGTTCTGTGGTTATGTACAAAATATATCAGTTTTTAAGCCCCCAAACTTTAATCTGAAAATAGTTTCTGTCAGAAACGCTTCTCGGATATGCGTGGACATATTCGCTCCGGATTTTCGGCGATATCTCAAAAACGCGACCACCTTTTGAAATGACATTTTCACAAGTTAGTTTGATTGTATATATCAACACTTATATAGGATTACAACAATCTAACGCTTCAAAACACCAAAGGATACTTCGTCTTTAAAGTAAAAGTATTTGAAAATGTTCAGTCCTCAGCGAAAAAAACTAAACAATTGTTTAAAGACCTCATTAGCCTACCATAATTGATTCTTTGTATACATGAAGTAGTTCGAGGGAATACCTATAATAATTTCATTCACAAACTAAGTTCAAATAAAAATATCGTATTGTGAACGAAAAGTAAAAACAACCTTTTTAAAACTACGTGTACACAATGAATCAACTTTGAACTTAATTCGGCATCATCTAAAAACTCTACGAAACATGAAGATAATTTGTATAATGCATTTATTTAATAAAAGCTTTAATATAATATATTTATAGGAGTTATTTATACGCAGATTCGAATGAAACAAAGGAACATGTTATTTTTGGATTTAATGTCACAGCCTTGAAAACTGTTTTTTATTTTTCGTAAATAAAATTGTGCCGGATGCCGAAAACTGTTAATGGCTATCCTGCCGCACATATATAGGCCGTACCAATAATATACCAATAATATACACATAAAACCTTATTCGGGGCACACCTCGCCCGAACCTTTTATTAGGGCACACACTGCGCCTAAAACCATTTGCACACAGGGGCAAATAAAGGGGGTACACCAGACCCAAAACATGTCAGCATTAAGTCTGACTAATGTTTGCACACGGGGGCAAACCAAATGGGTACCTCTGACCCGAACCATGTCAGTATTAACTGACGCACACGGGGGCAACAAATATGGGCACACGTGACCCGAACCTGCGGTCACGGCCCAATTAAATTTAAGAACAATAATAGTATTAATAATAATCACACCTGTAAATTATAGAATGATTTTAACCAATCAAGTAAGCTGTGAGTTTCCACCTTGGCACACACGGTCGGAAATAGCCCCTGTGGTACATCAGAGCGCTATCACAACTTCTTGTAACAATGCATGTCACTAATTTATAAGTTTACTGATAACTTGATTAAGCAAAAGTTTTGCTGAAAAGTAAAACATTGAATTTAATTTTAACCAGACTCTGTATTTTCGGTGTCAATCCCGAGAAAAAACGCCACACGCGTCATTGCAAGAAGCCACACAAGCAATTTGTATAACGGGTGGGAAGTGGTGGGATTTGAAAATTGTTTATAATTGCTGCAAATTATTTCCATGCGTTCACAGACAAGACTATGACGAAAGTGATTTATCCCCCAACTTTCCCGCTTGCTCAAGCGTCCCCAGCAACGCAAGAATTGGAGCCATTGGTTGATTTTCCCTGCACCGCATATTATTGGCTCATTGTCAAAACTGTTTATATAACATAATTTGTAACACATTCACAATTATATTCTTTACCAATACATACACAGTAATATGTTTTCTGCCCGCGAAATTGTTGTGACCTAGATTTGTAAGAATTTACACAGTGCGCCCGCACGCACGTGAACCTTCAAGCCCACCTACATGTAGGCCTACATGTATGTTGTCAATGTTTGTCCATAATAAAACACGTACAAATGCGTGCCGCTGTGACATGAATACTGCCCTTCCCTGTGTATAAAGCATTCTATCGTTTAGGCGATAAAATGAATTATACGCAGATTCGAATGAAACAAAGGAACATGTTATTTTTGGATTTAATGTCACAGCCTTGAAAACTGTTTTTTATTTTTCGTAAATAAAATTGTGCCGGATGCCGAAAACTGTTAATGGCTATCCTGCCGCACATATATAGGCCGTACCAATATACCAATAATATACACATAAAACCTTATTCGGGGCACACCTCGCCCGAACCTTTTATTAGGGCACACACTGCGCCTAAAACCATTTGCACACAGGGGCAAATAAAGGGGGTACACCAGACCCAAAACATGTCAGCATTAAGTCTGACTAATGTTTGCACACGGGGGCAAACCAAATGGGTACCTCTGACCCGAACCATGTCAGTATTAACTGACGCACACGGGGGCAACAAATATGGGCACACGTGACCCGAACCTGCGGTCACGGCCCAATTAAATTTAAGAACAATAATAGTATTAATAATAATCACACCTGTAAATTATAGAATGATTTTAACCAATCAAGTAAGCTGTGAGTTTCCACCTTGGCACATACGGTCGGAAATAGCCCCTGTGGTACATCAGAGCGCTATCACAACTTCTTGTAACAATGCATGTCACTAATTTATAAGTTTACTGATAACTTGATTAAGCAAAAGTTTTGCTGAAAAGTAAAACATTGAATTTAATTTTAACCAGACTCTGTATTTTCGGTGTCAATCCCGAGAAAAAACGCCACACGCGTCATTGCAAGAAGCCACACAAGCAATTTGTATAACGGGTGGGAAGTGGTGGGATTTGAAAATTGTTTATAATTGCTGCAAATTATTTCCATGCGTTCACAGACAAGACTATGACGAAAGTGATTTATCCCCCAACTTTCCCGCTTGCTCAAGCGTCCCCAGCAACGCAAGAATTGGAGCCATTGGTTGATTTTCCCTGCACCGCATATTATTGGCTCATTGTCAAAACTGTTTATATAACATAATTTGTAACACATTCATAATTATATTCTTTACCAATACATATACAGTAATATGTTTTCTGCCCGCGAAATTGTTGTGACCTAGATTTGTAAGAATTTACACAGTGCGCCCGCGCACGCACGTGAACCTTCAAGCCCACCTACATGTACATGTATGTTGTCAATGTTTGTCCATAATAAAACACGTGCAAATGCGTGCCGCTGTGACATGAATACTGCCCTTCCCTGTGTATAAAGCATTCTATCGTTTAGGCGATAAAATGAATTATCGTCTATGTTTACTGCACCGAGGCATTCAGGTAAATAGGTTGGTGGTTTTTTGCCCCCGACCTTTCACCTCTTTGGACCCCGGTTTGAATAGGATGGGTTCTCCCAGTTGGGAAGTTTTCCTCCCACATCAAAAACCGACATTTCTTCAACATCTTCTCTTCACAGGTATCTTCGGGCCAACACGAGTTGCACAGTATACAAACTACACTTTATGAAAATTAACATAAATTTCGCGCTTTCGAAATCTTATTCCACAGGGGGCCGGGAACCCTTGACACCCCCCCCCCCCCCCACACACACACACACTCTCACCCATGAGATTGAACAATTACGTAATAAATGGTTCGATACATTAAAAATCCCCCTCTAAATTATGTCTTTCTCCCCGCTTGCCCCCCCCCCCCCCCCCCCCCCCACTTCTCCACCCAATCGAAATTTTGGTTTCGCCACTGCTTCTTATGTTCGTATTTCTTTGTAAGTTCCAAATTCCTCAAAGTTAGACATTCAATTTAGCGTATTGGTCGTCATCCTCTTTCTCTGGTAACTCAACCATTTGCGATCGGATGCCAATATTATTGTTAAGATGATCGTATTGGGACGAAGCATCATTTCTCTCCGCAGCCGAAGGAGGCTTTTTAAGAGGCTCGTACCCAGATTCCACGGGCTTTGAAGTTTGCTGCAATGGAATATAGGCTTGATCGTACCCCTGGTTTGAAAAGCTCCCTGGGGGTGGGTTCGCAGATTCATTCTCCTCTCCGAATACTGTTTCATTGTCATTATCTTGTGGGTGCTCCAGTTTAAAATATTTACGATCTTGGGGGGTCTTCTCGTTGCTGCTTTGCTCTGTGAGTGATCTTCTCCGGACTTCATCATATTTAGGGGCTTGGGGAGTCTTACCACCCTTCATAGCATCACTTAATTGCTCAAGTTCAAAATATTCTGAATCTTGTGGGGTCTTCCCGGTGTTTCTTTGCTCTTCGTGTGGTCTTCTTCGGACTTCGTCATATTTAGGAGCTTGGGGAGTCTTGCCACCAGTCGCGGCATTGCTTGCTCGCCCAATTTCATAATATTTAGGGACATAGGGGGTCTCCCCACCCTTCCGACTGTCATTTGATTGCCCAAGTTCGTAGTATTTAGGAACTTCTTGGGTTTCCGGACTATTTCCTGCGGCAATCGAAGAGCTTCCACTGTCCTCGTTTTCTTCGTAGCGATTCGCAGGCTTGGGTTTCCCAGCGTTGGATGCTGGGTTCCTCTGAGGCCAGTGATCGTACGCGTAATTGTATTCAGTACCGCCAAGTACCAGTGGATCTGGTATCTGCGCTCTGTCTGAGGATCAGGGAAACACAAGACAATTTGTTAGGAATTATTTATAATGTACAAACAAAAACAGGCTCATCAAAGTTTCAGGATTTTGACCAGTGAAAGCCTCGGTAAACAGTAAGAGAGATGCAATCTGAAAAACCATATAAAATAAAATCTTTACAATTATTCACATATATGTGAAGTTTTAAAGTAAGTATTTATTTATCACATATCAAATAGCTTTTTAGCTGGTTTAGTCAAAACATATTTTCATTTAATAAAAAATGAGTTTGAAAAAAGGATGAAAAGCCTATTAAGTGCTTGTACTAAAGTTTGCCCGAAAATGGTTCAAGTTTCGCGGATTTGATGATAGCAGTTCGTTGGTCTTCACTTCACTTTGAGCTTTAAATTTGCAAAAGTGGACTGAATTGAAAGGATCAATTCTGGTAAAAAATAAAAAATACTTACCAACTGAACTGACATCGGGAGAGTTTGTGGGATTCCTGGAGAAAATGGATATGATACAAAAAATAGGTATTGTTTTCAAAGTGTAAATAACTATTAAATTGTATTAGTGAATTTGGAATACGATAAGAAACGAGAGTTATTAATTATTGTCTTATTAGCTGTTCATGAAGTATTTTCAGTTTAGCTTACATGCTTGGCTTTTGCATCAATTCAGCTAAAGTCTTGTAGTAAGCCTATATTTTCTGTTATTGCATTGAAAGGAATAGATATAGAAATACATTTTTAACGTGTCGAAGTTGAGCTTAGAGTGTTGAGTACATGTTGTGGTGGTGGGTTTTTTTTCAAGCTATTTTTGATTTGTTTGTTGGTGGTTTTATTTGTTGGTTGCATTGATTTGAATGTTGTTCTGTCCGCTCCTCCTTTTCCCTCCTTTCAATGTTCCAGTTGAAGATTCAGAGTTGTCTGTTATACTTTCACATAAAAAAGGATACAATGATGGCCCTGAAGGTACATGACACATCGCAAATATCTTTAAAATGTGCTTATCATTTGCGAGACCGCATATTATGTTTGCAAGCAGTTGCATAGATGTTTCCGATTTGATATCTCATCAGGGCCACCATGGGTTACATTTAAAAAATAAAATTAAAAAATCAATACTTACGTTGTTACTTTCTTCCGGGGTGTTTGGTTCCGTCTACGCTTCACTAAACACACCACTAGAAGGATCAGGAGAACAATAACCAAGATGGTTCCGAAAACAATGGCTATGATGTTGACCTCTCCATTGTCTGACTGTCGGGACGCGTTGCTGTCAGTTGGCTGGTCACTCGTTGTCGAGGTTGCTGCTGTTGTCTGATCACTCATTAATGTTATTCGCCCTGATGGGTTCGAGCCTGATAAACTCGTTGTGGTTTCATTTTCCAAGCAGCTTCTGTTTCATTTAAAATAAAAACTGCAACATTAGGAAAAACCCGAGTTTGTGAATATACTGGAGTGCCAGGATAAGTACAGTGCTATTGATTTGTTATGATTTGGTTCAAATGTTTGAATGTCCTAAGTTATGTCGTTTCAATGTGAATTGATGTCATTGATATCCTATGAATAGAGGATAAAGCACGGGAAAAAGTAAAATGGAAGTTTTCTTTGATGTAGTCGTGTTTAGTAGAAAGCTATCACAACAAGCACACACTGGCATCTAGAAATAAGTCAAACATAAATGTAAGAAGTAACTATAACTCTGAATGTAAATAGTAGTGAACTTGCGGGTACAACCATGTGTATAAACTCTTTTGGGAGGAGTGTTGGCTCTGAAAAGAGCCGGTTTGGTCTCGACGTTTCGAACAGTATACTCTGCTCGTGATTGCAACAAATGACCCCGTGAGAGAAGGACGTGTTTTCCCGGGGAGCTCCACTTGCTTCACTGAGCACATACAAATCTTGTATTCTATACGCAATGGGCCCCAAGCGACGAGGAGGCAACCAGGCCGGTAGGGCCTCCCGCCCTGCAGCCTCGGACGATGAAGCCCCGAACCCCGAACCCCCCATTGGAAAAACAGACGGCATAAGCGAAGATTTTGAATCGTTCGTAAGAGCTACACTTAAACAGCTAGTAAAGGGGCAACGGCAGCTAGAGGAACAACTCGGGGCCTCGATTGAATTCAACAGCGGGCGAATAGCGGAACTTGAGCAAGCCAAAGATGCTTTAGAGGAAACTGTAGATCTGCTGAAATCAGATCTCTCCGCTGTCCAGACTCAGCTAGCACAACAGCAGGCTGATATTAACAAGCAAGAACGCTTTTCCAGGCGTAATAACTTTAGATTACTAGGATTGGAAGAATCTGCAGATGAGAAATGTATGGAGGTAGTCAGAAACATCCTGATGGAAAAGTTTAATTTTGAAGCTGAGCCTCTGATAGAACGAGCCCACCGAAACGGCAGAGGAATGAACGGAAAACCAGCCCATGTGCTCGTCAAGATGTTATCCTACCAGAGCAAGGTAAAGGTGATGAAATATCACCGCACCGCCTTTGAAGGTTCACCTATGTACATTCTGGATGACCTCACGGCTGCTGATCGCAAGGAAAGGTTCAAGTGGAAGGTCGAGGTGAAAACACTATACGACCAAGGGACCAAGCTAAGGTTCTTCGCTGGGAAATGGAGACGCAGAGACGGTGGACTTTTTGTTTTTCAACGGTAATTATCTGTAGTTCCTGACTTTACTTTTCCTTCGAAAGCAGAAGTCTTATTACCTCTTTTTTTATGTACCAGCTAAATTCTAGTATCTATCCTTACTGGTATTAACTGTGGTTTATTTCTGAGCTTAATTAGATTAATTTAGTATTGAGGACAGTTGTGATTGCATTTACTTCGTTTTTGTTAGAAATTACTTTTAATTTGGTACTTTGCAAGTGGAGCTCCGGCCGAACACAATCCGAGTGGTGTCTTTTTTGCATTACGAGTATTTAGGTTTTGGGTTTTTTGGCGGGAGTTTGTTTTTGGTGTCTTTTTGGGGTGATTTGTTTATTATTTATTTTTTCTCCCTCCCCAGTATTGGAGGTTGGCTTGGGTTTTGGGGGGGTTTATCGCGGCAAAAACAAAAAAAACGGAGGTTTGAAACATTGTATATAGTTAGATCAACTCATTTTTGTTCTTTATTTCTTGTACAGGAGGTACATATCCCATGGCTTAAAGTGTTCCCTTTGTTACCACGACATTCTTTCTCTTTTTTTTTCTTTTTCTACATGATTGCTTTAGATTTTCTAGAAGAAGTGTTCCTTGTTCTTACAAAAAATGCTCTGCTTTTTGTTTGGACCAACAAATCGAGATGCCAATCAGGTTCATGTTTTGCATATCAATATGAGTCGTAATGCAGAGCCCGCAATGTTCTAAAGGCTCCCCGCCTCAAAATGTGTCCATAGTCTCCATGAATTGTCGCGGCTTAGCAGATTACAAAAAAATGAGGGACGTCTTACATTTTTTAAGAACAAAGCGCTACTCCATTTACTGTTTGCAAGACGTCCATTGTACAGACTCGATGGAGAAGATGATTAGAGCCGAATGGGGATTTGACTGTTATTTTAGCTCTTTCAAAAGTAATTCGAGAGGTGTGGCAATTCTTTTTAACAATACTTTTGAATTCAAAGCTCTTTCAAGTAAGACTGACCCGAATGGTAATTTTTTGGCGCTCAGTTTAGATATTTATGGTTGTAATATTACTTTAATTAATTGATATGGTCCTAATAAAGATGATCGTAACTTCTATGAAACTATTAACAATATCATTACTGATTACGATAATCCCCATACAATTATATGTGGAGATTGGAATTTGGTATTGAATGACAGAATAGATTGTTATAATTATGTTAATATTAACAACCCATTGGCTAGACAGAGAGTGTTGGATTTGTGTAACCATTTAAATCTCATTGATCTCTGGCGCATTCACAATCCAGAGTCAAAGAAATACACTTGGAGGCAAAACTCACCATTAAAACAGTCCAGGCTAGATTTCTTTTTAATTTCTTCAGAGTTGAACACTAAACTAGCTTCCTGTGATATTAAACCGGGCTATCGCACTGATCATTCAATGGTTGATTTACAACTTGATTTCAATCAAGTAGACAGAGGAGTAGGTTATTGGAAATTTAATAACTCTCTTCTTATGGACACAACTTATGTTGACCAGGTTAAAACCACCATTAGAGAGATTGTCCTTATGTATGCCGCCTCTCCCTATACACACTCTAATCTGGGTGACATTCATCCTGAGGAAATTAATTTTACTATAAATGATCAATTATTTTTTGAAATGTTATTGATGGAGATTAGAACTATTAAGACTATTTCTTATGCCGCCTGGAAAAAAAAAAATTCACGAAAGGCTGAATCAAACCTTGAAAAAGAGATTATACTTCTGTTTGAGAAGGTTGCCGAGGGGGATGTTGCATCAAATGATACGTTAAAATCTAAGCAGGCTGACCTCGTGAATTTTCGGAAGAAAAAAAAATGGATGGCGTTTTGATACGGTCAATAACCAGGTGGATGGAACACGGGGAAAAGCCATCCAGGTATTTCCTTAATATGGAGAAGCGTAATTATGTGAATAGGAGCATAAATTGTGTTGTTACAGAGAATAATACTGAGCTGAAGAGCTCTCGTAGTATCCTTAACGAAGCAAGGCCTTTTTATAAAAAACTGTACTCGTCCTCTGACTCGCTCGAAAGGGCTAACCTGCAACACTTTTTCAGTAATTCAGACTCTCCAGTTCTTTCCAACTTGACACGGGAACGTATTGAGGATCCTTTGTCATATCAGGAGGTTTTAAACGCCCTGAAAAGGAGCAAAAATGGAAAGTCTCCGGGGTCGGATGGTTTCAGCTTTGAATTTTTTCAATTCTTTTTATCAGATTTGTCTTGGTTTTTATTGCGGTCTCTGAACTTTGGCTACGAAACAGGAACATTTTCAGTTACCCGGCAATATGGGATTATCACCCTGCTACCAAAAGGGGATAAACCCTGTCAATTTTTGAAGAACTGGAGACCCATTTCTTTATTGAATACTACTTACAAACTGGCCTCTTCTTGTATAGCAGAGAGAATTAAAACATGCCTTCCTTCTATTATACATGAACAACAAAAAGGCTTTTTACAAGGTCGCTATATAGGGGAAAACATTCGTTTAATGTACGATTTGCTTAACTACACAGATAACAACAAAATTCCTGGTATGTTTCTGTTAGTTGATTTTGAAAAAGCCTTTGATTCGGTCTCCGACGACTTTATTCTTCAGATTCTTGAGCTGTTCAATTTTGGTCCTTCAATACAGAAGTGGTTTCAAGTGCTGTACAACGGTGCAAAAGCCTCTGTGCTGGTAAACGGTTTTTTGTCCGAATCTTTTCAAATTGAGCGCGGTTGCCGGCAAGGCGACGGCTTAAGCCCTTATTTGTTCCTATTATGCGCCGAAATTCTGGGTAAAAGGGTTCGTAAGGACAAAATTCTGAAAGGAGTTATAGTTGAGGGTTCCGAATACAGGCTTTCTCAATATGCAGACGACACCGTGTTTATTTTAGATGGTTCAGAAATTTCTCTTAGCAGAGCCTTTAAGCTATTGGAGGATTTTGCTCGTATGTCGGGCCTTAAAGTTAACATTGGTAAAACTAATGCAGTGTGGATCGGCGCCAACAAGGGCCGACAAAAGAAAGATGTTTGCTCGGATATTAATGTTAACTGGGTCAATCCCCATGAAAGTTTTAGAGCTCTCGGCATTGATTTTTCTACTAACCTGGATAGTATGGTTGATATTAATTATAACCGGTTTTTAACTTCTATTGACAGTTTAATTGGGCAATGGTCTAAACGTAATCTTACGGTGTTGGGTAGAGTTACAGTTCTTTTTAAAATCTCTCCTTTTGGCTTATATAGGCCTACCTTTTTAATCCTTACACTCCCTGATCCTTCAAAATTATTTATTAAGAATCTTGATTCTATGTTGTATAAGTTTATTTGGAAATGGGTTGACAGAGTTACTAGGAATCAAATGATTCAAGATTACAGCCAAGGTGGGGTTAAAATGGTGGATCTCCGTTCTTATTTTAGTGCCCTCAAGTGTACATGGATTCGCAGGTTGCTTACAACCGAGACTTCTGGTTGGACTTTCCTGTTTTTTTAAATATCCAATCTCCAGAATACACTTTTTCTGGAAGGCGGCCATCCAAGCATCGCTCGATTATTACAGAGGGCTGTTCACCCTAACAGTTTTTGGTTAGATGTTCTTACTGCCTGGGGTAATTTTGTACAATGCCATCAGCCGGTTAACCAGATTGGTAATCTACAGGATTGGTAAGATTGAGAAATATAAAATAAAATAAAACTTCACAGTTTTACACCAAACTTACATGGTATATAGATGGTCATGGTAGAAAACTTCTCTTAAAATATTTTTCCTTGAAATGCTATAGTTTTCGAGAAATGAGTAAAACGATTGCTTTTTATCACGCGCGATAAAACCGTTGTTTGTTTTTTTAATTCGTTAAATGCTGCCCTCACACAACCAATGAAAGTTATTTATAATTCTCAATTGGTACGATTTATCATTCGCAAATGGATGCAGTGCACTGATCTCTATATACTGACTGGATAGCGCTTCGACGCATACGCTGTGCACACAGCCGTGAAGGCACGCGCGGTGACGCGGCGGCCATTTTACTACTCCCAAGAAGCCACGTGAGCGGGCATTCTCTGTGAGTTGAGATTTCGTTTGAAATAAATGTTTTACGGTGCCCTTTAGTTTCGTCAGCGCGATGTAATGTCTTTAATGTGCGCTAGAATTTTGCGTTTTAGCTATCACAAGAATGATCATTTAAAAAAAGGAAATAATAGGTCCAGCCAGTATCCATTTTCCTTCATCCATGATTTAAACAAATAATCAAAGAAATCCCTTAGCAAGTGGCAGCCGGATACGATGTTAATGTGAATATAAAATAATTATACCAAACTATTTCTGCCAAACCCCCTTTCTGCAAAATAGTTTCGTCCATGTAGTCTGTCTCTACCCCCTACCCTAGAGGTCGCCCTTTTACCGTTTTATTTGTCTTTATTATGTTTTACTAATTCAGCGTGAGTGTGTGTGTGGGGGGGGGGGGGGGGGGGGGGGGGTACGGCCGGGTGGCAGCAAACAAAATGTACTACCACTGTCTGTCGTCAAATTATCACGCGTTGCATACGTGCGGGTTATATTTTTGAAAGACTGTCAAGATGTCTTTAAAAACAGCACTTGGCCCATTTTGTGAGCACAATATCCGAAATGATATTAATATTGTCGGCTGAAAGCAACACAGAATGCAGAAATATATCTTATAATTTATTATCTGGGCATGCTGGGTGATCTTTTTTGTGATCTGTTCCGTTTTCCCTGCGATTGGGGTAAATAAAATGAGCCAATTGTCAACTTTTAACTTATCAACAATTAGCTAAATAAGCCAAAAAAAATTAAGAATAACTTTATAGATTATGAGCAAACCTCCATGAGTTATAGTTTCTGTCAAGTATTTATACATATATACACTGACTGTTTTATTCCATTGAGGAACATACCCCCATAAACCCCGGGGGAGGGTAACAACAACTATGATATAAATAACATTGAATAATAAATGGAAAACATTGATAATAGTACACATATAATATACTTCAGTCATTTTGCCTCTCTTTCAGCTCAATGAATTGAACATGAAAATATATTTTGTATCGCAAGTGACATTCTTTTTTTTGAGAGGACATAGGAACACAAACTTGTCATCACTGGTCAACCTTGTGAAGACATTGTATAATTTACAAGTTTCAATATACATACTTTGGCTCAAATCAGCATATTTTTTGGACATTCAATTAAAAAGTGTATTTCATTTTCAACATTCTGTTCACAGTACGTGTGGGCATATTCTTAGATGAGGTGCAATGCCATTAAATCTACACCAAACTTCAATTTGGAGTTTATGTGATGAATCTAAACAAGCTAAATGAGATGTTAAACAATCAATATGGCTCAAACTCACGTTTCAACTTAAAAATGGGATAAGTTCTCAGTTTGCTTTTCTGATTAGGGTCTTTCCTAACATTACAATGATAATCTCTTGTGCCAATTTATACTATGCTACCTGCATCTGTTTAACAAACATGTTTACCAAAATTATTTTATTATTATGCCCCTTTATGCGGCCCGTAATACTGAAAGGCGCATTCCACTGTATCAAATCAAACTGCTTACATTACTTAACAAACAAAGAGGTCTTTTATGGATTCCCAGATTTACTTTTCAAGCATTATACAAAATAGAACCAGTCAGTTTGGCCGCTAACTTCAGCCAATAGTTCAGTAATATTTTACAATGGTCAACATAAAATGGAAAGCGTCCTGATTCTCCTAAACTGCATCGTTGGAGTTGACACTTAAAATATACCAAGAAAGCTGAAATGCCTCAATTTGATGACATGTCTCTCTACATACTTCAGAGCTGTAACAAATAGTAGGTTTAAGCCTTGTGTCAAAAATGTTTAGGAGCAACTTGGGTGACAAATCATTCACAATATGTTTATACAAACTGAAGAAACAGCTTTCATAGCCTTTGTGGCATATTTAAATAACCCAGATAAATGGAAAAAATTCCTAAATTAGACACTTTCAATAAACTGGCTGTTAAAAATGATGCACTTCTCAGATTCGTCTTCCTCTATTGAAAACAACAACCTTGTCTTATCTACATTGACATTTAATCTCCATTTATTACAATATAATTCAAGTCTCTTGATGCAATCATAGAGCAAGGAAAGCAAAACCAGTGATACAGCAATATAAACCAAGTGAACTTTAAACCAAGACCAATCAGTAACACAACTAAATCTGCAGTGCCAAAGAAATACAATTGATCAAAATCCAGTTCTTCAATCACATTATCGAAGAAAAACATAGTCTTAAAAATTAAATCCAAACTAAGTTCATAACAAAAGATATTTCCAAATCAGATGTCCGAAAATACAACTTTATAGAAATGTAATTCAAAAGAAGGAAAGGAATATTGTGATTAAATAAATAACAAAACAAAGTTTAAGCTTACCGAGTCCATAGCAGTAAATTACTTGATGCAGGCAAAACCATGAAGAACCGGTACATAAAATTTAAGAAATAGGTGATGGTGGGAGAACACATAAATGCTGAGTGTTCTCCTTACGCTGCCACCAGGCTACTATCTGAAGTAAACTAAATTATATAACACTGTACAGGAGTGACTAACCACACTGTTATAAGGATAAAGCAAGACTGTAGTTTTCTACAAAAGAAATTAACCAAGTACCAGGGTGCAAGAAGAGCTTAAGGGGGAAATATAAACAGTGGAAGAAGGGTAATTAACTCTAACATTTATCACTGGGTCTTTCTACAGAACAATGGTCTTTCTACACCTGTCTCAAAAGATTTAAAAGATTTAAATCATGACAATTTCAATTGTTAACATTTATCAAGTAATAAAAAAATTTAATTCCTTTTTGGGGTAATCAAAGAAAAATTGACCTCTGGATTAATTATCATGTAAGAGCTCTACATACAGTATGCCATTTGATAATTTTTTCTTAAAAGACAATTTTATCTTGCAAGTTAAGGTGGCAGGTTAAAGGCACAGTACACGTTTGGTAATGACTCTGAAAATTAATGGCAATAAAAACCTACTTGGTAAGAAGTACAGCAGCTTTGGATAGTATAATGCATTTTTATTTGAGAAACTTTTCTCTTTGAAGTACTGCGGTTATGGAAAAATTTATCACTTTTTATCCCCGAAAATTTGAATTTGAGAAGCGTTATGGCCGTAACGCTTCTCAGATTGAATATTTTTCCTGCGTGGAAATATTCGCTCTGGTTTTTCGGTGATATTTCAAAAACGCAACCACCTTTTGAAGGGAAATTTTCACAGGTTAGTTCTATTGTATATACCTACAATTATATAGGATTAAAACAATCAAACGGTTTCAAAAACCAAAGGTATACTTTGCCTTTAAATTCCCAAGTAAATATTTTCTTAGTTTCACCCCAAAATTAATTTAAAACTTGTTCAAATAATTTATAGTAACACATATAAATGGCAAGCAGTATTTCAAATTGCACTATTCTGGCTAGTATCAGCACAAGTTACATGAAAATGCAATCATTGCACTAGTAAAACAAGTGTACCTGCTTATTACCACAAAATCAAAACCTCATGCATATATTTTACTGGTGTCTGAACAGAACAAGCTTTGACAGCTGTTTGCGTACTTTTGGCCCGCTGATCTTTGCATTGAACTGTTTTGTCAAATGATGCATCCGTATCTTGATGTAGCATGCTGCTAGACACTTTATGAGCAGGAACACATGATTACATTCTGGAGAGCCATTAAGTGTATGCTCATACAGCTGATCAAAGACACCATCAGGAGCAACTTCACCCAAAACAGCTGTTGCAATGGCTGCAGCTATCCCCGGTGACTGAGGAAGTGCACCATCTGTTGTCTTCAAAAGCCTCTGTACGCACTGCTCGGTCACCCCACAAACTTGTATTACATCAGGTGATGCTTTGAGAAGACCCCCCCTGTTTTTACGATTAAGCAGACTTCCATGGAAAACACCATTACTGGTCAATGCACCCACACACTCTGCACATGGAACCCTCTTTGATGCCATTCGTACAACATATCCAGCAATGTATGATATGACTTCTTTCTTGTACAACGTCAGGGGACAAATGTTAGGAACATCAGAGTAATCATGCTCTTCTTCAGCTGGAGTACGATTCAGCAAATCATACTTCCTTACCAAAAACATATCATGCACTTCAGAATAAGCTGCTGGTTTCTTATTGAATGCACTGGTCGTATGTAAGATACCAGTATGGTCCTGTGCGATACAGTTGCCTCCCAATCCCTTTACCTCATGACGAATCAACAGCCTCTTATAAGCAGCTGAGAACTGGCCAGATGTAGGGTTATTGTTGGTTCCACCAGCTGAACGCACAGCACAGAAAAACAACTCAAGGTGATCTTGACTCATCTTGTATGTCAGTAAGTACTTGAGTTTTGGATGTGCACAAGAGACAAGAGAGTCATACATGGCTTGAAGACTCTTGATTGCCACAAGGAATCCTATGAAGGCCGTCTTTCTTGGTGTCTCATACATGAAGTTACCTTCAAGGTTTTTCAGTGATGAGATGTAGTGGTACATATTACTCAGGAAAGGGCGCCACTGTTTCTCGTTGCATGGATGCATTGGTGCTTTGAAGTTTCGTGCAAGAGGATTCCTCGAGTTCATTAAATCAAATAATTGGTCAAACTTGCGAATAAACTCTACCGTTGCTTCACAGCCTTTGAATTGGGTAAGCTTCAAGTCCTTCTGGCAGAATTCTAGGGCATCGGCAACACTGCTACTTAGAGTTTGGGCCGCCAAGTTAACCTTCATCTTCTGCTTTTGCCACTCAATGTGTGCTGATCTTAGCTTGTTTCCAGCCCTCAGCCCTTCCTCCTGTTGTAGGTTATGGAGGTTCTCGATGTATGACCATTTAATCTTCTTTCCAGAGCCATTGACAATCACCCCCTTTGCTCCTAAGGTATTCCGAAGCAACTTGAGCATATGGCAAACATCAAGAAGAACACTGACACGATGAGATGGATTAATGGGATGAGGGAATGATGGATCCAGTTCGGGAATCTTCAGGTTAGCCCCAAGACTTGACAACATTGTGAAATGGCAGGATGGACCATCACAGGTGAGAGATACAACCTGCACTCCAACATCACTCAGCTTATTGATACACTGCTTTACTAGGTTAGCTCTTTCTTCTCCAGACATTCCATTTATGAGGAAATATCCAACTGGAATTTTCCAATGCTTGTTCAGACATACAACCATGAGAACTAGTGCCTCTGTAGCAACAGGTGTGCTGTCGTCACTGATTTCAGTTCCAATGTCAACATATCCTCGTACCTTCTTCCCATCCCAAGAGACATGTTTCCTGATGGCCATTTCATCAAGCATCAGGGCACATGGAATTTCCGTCTTTGTTGCTTGTGCTTCCTTTACCTTATACTGAAGTGCTGTGAAAGCTTCCTGTGTGAAGCCAGGTTCCCCATTGACACCACTGTACCATTTTCGAATTACTGTTGGATGTGGAAGTGCCAAGTCAAATGACTTACGAACGTACTTGTAGGCCTTGGTGGAGTAGAACTGAAGAGTCAATGCAAAAGCTCGAAGCACAGGTGGATACTGCTCACGAGTGAATTTTCCTCTGTGTTTATTTGACATTATTCTCTTCATGATCTCAAACGGAACACCTGAGAATGTCTTTGACAATACCTCAGCCCCATTACAAGAGACAAGTTGCTTGTCCTGTAAAGACTTAACAACACATTGTAATGAATCTACCTTTTTATGAAGGCGTCTTGTTTTCTGTTGCGAGACCTTCAACCGTTTATTGAGCTTGCACAGCTTGTCAGATGTGACATCCAACTTATGCTTCATAGCTCGTGGGCTTAGCTTGGTGATGTATGTGTGGTCTGTTTGCATGATAGAAATATCACCGGTGGTAGCGGTCATTTCTTCTGTCATGGGTTCCTCTTCACGTTGTATGTCAGCATCAGGTGGGGGAAGTCTTTCCGTGGGTTGCTTTCGTTTCTTTGTACACTGCAACATACATTAAATAAAAGAAATAGCTTGCAAGGCTTGCAAAAATTGACAGTGTGATAAAACAACTTGGTTGAATGTCCCCCAGAAAACAAAACAAGTCAAATGTTTATGAGTTCTCTGTACTAGCCACTCTGAGGTGGGGGTTTCATCAGGAACCACCTGACTCAATGTCGCCTTCTTTTAATTTATTCAGGTTTTTTCCAATAAAAAAGCAGTTATAAATAGGAAACATAGGCACTTTATTTTTCCATATTCCACAAGAAGTACGTGTGTGATAACAAATTTATCTTCAAGTAAACTTGATGCGCAGCTTAAAATAACTCCACCTCAGTAGGGTTACAAATAATAATAACAAGGCTTGCAAAAATTGACAGTGTGATAAAACAACTTGGTTGAAGGTCCCCCAGAAAACAAAACAAGTCAAATGTTTATGAGTTCTCTGTACTAGCCACTCTGAGGTGGGGGTTTCATCAGGAACCACCTGACTCAATGTCGCCTTCTTTTAATTTATTCAGGTTTTTTTCCAATAAAAAAGCAGTTATAAATAGGAAACATAGGCACTTTATTTTTCCATATTCCACAATGTGTGATAACAAATTTATCTTCAAGTAAACTTGATGCGCAGCTTAAAATACCGCAATGTGTAAACCTAGAACAGCATTGTAAAAACAGTATGCCCCTTCAGTGACTTTGCCATCTGTGGGGCATAAAACTTACCTTCTGAAGGTGCATCGGAAATGTAAATGATGTTGGCACAACACCTGCTCTGAGTCTTGTTGTCTGACCAGTTCTATCAAAACATGATTCTTTGAAATGATCAGAGCAAAGAACACTTTTCTTTGAAGGAACCCAATTGTCCCGCTTCATATTGATCACCCATTTCTTTAGGACACTAGGTTGACTGAATGGAAAGCTGAAACAAATGGAAATAAAAATATAAAAAAATAAAAATAATTATTTCCTATTTTGTTTCAATTAACAATATAAAAACAAGAGTAACTATTTAAAATCAGCTGTAAGTTATGATTGTCTACATTAGTCCATGGAGTCCAAATAGTCTAGCACCATATGTCACTCTAAAAATGCCTGATGAAAAAGCCTCATTTTCAACCTGCAATCTGTAAAGAGTTATGCCATGATTATTAGTGTTACAAAAGAAATTACACACAATCATATAGGCCTATTACAAACAAATATCCCTTAAATTAAGTATGGATATTAAAAGCTACAAAGGGAAAGTTGAGAAATGGACAAGCTTGCACTGTGATTTACCTAGCCCCACTTTTGTGGCCAACTTGGACTTGGAGTGGGGCTATATTTACCTTAGAGTTAGACTAAAATTCTCAGTTGGTCATCTGCTCTGGTCTGGCATTGCCCCTGCCCCTCTTCATTGAATGAAGCTAGAACAAAACTCCCACCTTTCTCTCTAAATACAAACTAGTAATATTGCAATACTTTCTCGATGGGTTATGGATATATGAAGGAAGGTGTAGTCATGTGAATGTTTGTCATTTTGCATTAAAAACGATATGACCACCAAGTAGAACTTAAGTAAAATTAGAAGTATGTGCAAAAGGCAAAGCCCAAGAAAAATTGTTTCATGACAACCTTCTTCATACCTGAAAATTGTGTGCTGTTTATTAAGTTTTATGAAAACAAAAACGGCAATTCAGGGCCAGACGACATTCTACTACAACTTGAACCAAGTACAATGTATGCTATAAATTATATACGATTACGAACGTTTTTAAAACATGTTTATTCCACTTAATTTCCAAATTAAAAAATAAACCCATATAAATGCTTACACATGAAATGTCTTTCCACATCCTCGTGCTTGTTTGTTTGTGCAGTTTATGGATGCACACGTTGGCATTGTTAACGTCAAGGACGATGATCAAGAGAAGAGAAGAGACAGGACAGTCAACACATTTTTATTTTGTATCCGCCATTTGTTGACCATGGTTACCGTCCGATCCGGCCCGCATGATATGAGGCGATGATGTGAGTAGTAAGATGGCGGCCCGATCGATGCGGCGCCTTCATCGCACGAACCCGAAGCGCTATCCAGTCAGTATATAGAGATCAGTGATGCAGTGTCATGAAAGTGTGCGCAGTGCCGAGATTGCGAGGCAAGCTGTCAATCGAAACGTGGTCGTTAACGCACGTCGTGTGTAGTAGTGTAGACAGTGCACAGCTAGTGGCCATCGCTAAGTCTTTTTGCAATGGAAGACGGAAAACGAAAGAGAATGCTAACGGATAGTGCTAGGAAAAGGTCAAAAATATCTTGAAGCAGACAGTACAGGGCCCGACAGAGGCTCATCGTCGAGAACATCAAGCTTCCAGAGTGCCAATGCGGAGCTTGCGAAAATATTGCTTGATTTGCATGACGGGTGAGTGTTCCTTCCTCAAATGGTTACTGAATTGAAATACCAAAATCATTGTTTCTAATTTAAACCCATATAACTTTGCAGTCATCTTCTTGAGGTATGTACCTGTTACCTAAACAAAAATGAATGTTTTACCTATTGGAAAACACAAAACCCGGCGCTTGGCCCTGGCCCTGTCAATTAATTATACCCTCCAGAGGCTCCAGTCCATTGTTGACTTAGTTAGTTGTAGGGTATGCTGGTTTGAACAGCACACACATCCATGTATCGACGATCACATTCACAGTTTCACACGCCTATGCTCATTGTGGTCCAGTTTTGTAGCCCCTGAACTTCAGGGTATTTTCAATGTTAAAATATAATGTGTATCATTAAGTAACAGAGGAAACAAAGCAAACTGGAAAATATTTTTCCTTGATGATCATCATGATGGGTAAATCTAATCTAACTGAACTGTATAAACAATGAACATGCCATCGTAGAACAAAGAATCACATTTACGATTTATAAAGTTTAAGTTAGTTTGAACATGGAATGTAATTACTTTTAACTTTACTTTGATTAAAATGTTCATATGATTATATTTCGACTTGTTCTGGTGAAAGTACAACATGTTTTAATACAATGTAGTTGTGATAATCGTAACCCTCCATTCCATCTTCCGGATGCTTTCTTCATAGAAGTGCCCTTCCAGTCTTCCACCATCACCACGTCCTCTGGTGATATCCACCCCCATTGCTCATATATGCAAGGATACACATCTGGATCCTCCGAAGCGTAAGTTACAAGCTTATTTTTCTATTGTTACATCCAAAAACAATTTAGGGTGAAAGTGTATGATATTAAGCCAATCAGTGTTTAGTTAAATTACAGTTATACAATACAGGGGGCAGTACAGTATTGAGTCTGCATTTTACGAGCATTACAGTGGTATGCTGTTTGTATACAGTACAGTACAGTGATTGATATAATAAGGTTTAGTCTTGACTCTTGAGTTGAAGGTAAAGTCATGAAGATTCAGTGGAAGAAGCTTGCTCAGCTAGTACAAACTGACTTCTTGTCCCTATTCAAGCCTAATCACAATTTTCTATCAGTTTGACTCATCTTGGACAACATCTTTGTCGCAGGCAAAACTTAAAACATAAAGTTGTAGTACACAAAATTGAAGAAATAAGTGATGGTGGGAGAACACACAAATGTGGAGTGTTCCCCTTGAGCTGCCAGGCTGCTATCTGAAGTCAATTACAGGGGTGACTAACCACACTACCAAGGATTATGCAAGAGGGTTAATTGTTTATTACAAAGGATTCCTAAGAAATTAACTAAGGGGGTGCTAGCAGCTAGAACTTAGAAGAGCTTAAGTTGGAAATTATAAACAGTAGAAGGGTAATAAAACTCTAACATAGACACTTGGTCTCCTACTGAACAAAGGTTTTTCTACACCTGTTACATGAACAATTTCCCTTTTGTAGTAAATTGCTCCACCAAATAATTTGTGCTACTACATGTAGCTATCAAAACTTTTATATCACTTAATACTGTACAAAATTGTTTTTCCTTTTAATATTCATTTAGATGCAAACTGCAAAAAATAAGTTATTTTTGATTATATAATTCACACAAAACACAAAGATCCTTGCCACTTGATCGGTGGAACTTACATCACGTGGTATTCAATATTACTCCCATCCGTGTCAGCGATCAAAAATTCCTAGAGTGGGGAATAGTAATTCCTATTGAACAGTTGGGACCATCTTTGCATACAGTCTACGTCCCATTTCTATATGGAGTCATCCACGTTGTTTCGTAAGGGGGTGGGGTCAGAATTTTAAAAATGTGGGATGGACAAGGAACTGTGTCTACTGTGATTATATTAAAAAAGTATTGAGTGGCATTAATTTGTGGAATGAGAGGAGTATTACGCTCGGTAAATTTTTGACGTTCCATTTCACGAGGCGAACAGTCAAAATTGTGCCTTGGGATAATATTCCTCCCGTTCCACTCGCCCACCTGAGCCACTCGATATTTGTTTTATAATATTCTCTTAAATGATCCTTTCCTTTCACTTCAGTATCAGTGTCAACTACAAGATATCAGGGCAGTTTGTTTACCCCGAGGAGCTCGAGAGTGACATCGCTCTAGAAGATGACGATTTGTGGGAGCCAGTTACTTGTCGAAAAGGGTAAGGAATTAGTTTTGGTCTTGTAAATGAGAGGAGTCGTTTTGATGAAAAGTTCACATTTCAGTGTATGTTTTGTTAGGAGTGTACTTCAATGCCCTATGAAGGACAATGTGGGACTTTCTTGATTCTAAATATTGTGCCATATTCTAACTCATTGTGCCTCTCTAGTTTTTAACTTTACCTTCTCTGAAATTTTCAAAAAGAAACCTCTTCGGTAATATGTTTTGTTGAAAATGTCAACAATGAATAAAATGAAACAAGATACTATGAAAGAACAGTTATGTTTATATTAATTAACCCTCCTACTGTTCGTAACATTTTCAAGTGAGTTGACCAACCATTTGAAACCATTCAACTGCCAAAGTTGTGTATGGTGGCACAACTGTGCACAGAACTAACTGTGTACTGTGTACATGCATTCCCTCATGGTATCATATTGCAAGGCTGGCATAGCTTATCTATCATTCAAAACCACAGTGAATGGTATTGAATGGTCAGACAGCAAGAGGGTTAATGGCTGGCTGTATCCTCAATTACAGTAGAATTACTCAAACTGGGACAGTATTACAAAAATAATACATTTTTGGATTTTGCAATTGTTATTTTACAATGTTGTTCTTGTATGTTTGACTGATTGTTCTTTTGGATTTATTGTTGAAATTTTGTCACCATTAATTAATTAATTGATTAAGTCTTTGTGATTTCTTTGTCCTCAACCTTTTAAAATTTATTTTGGAATTTTTACGTTTTCAAAAAAGTATTACACATTTTGTAAGTCTTCTGGCTGCCATTCTTCAGATGTTTAATGAATGATTGAATCAATCGTGCATTCAACTTGTGATATAAGCAAAATCAGTCTTGTATTTTTTTGTATAACTTGTAGAAAAAGCTGTAAAGGACTTGATGTAATCTCACAAGGCGAGGAAGTGCATGGTCAGGGCCATTCAGACAATAAGGAAGAAACCCCAGTAAGTGAGGACACTGATGTCTCATTCTCACGGTCAGGACTGCACCGAGTTATCAGTGATCCAACAGGATCAGAGAACACAGCCCTCTTTGTCATCACAGAGATGAGGTTGCGAGATTTGGCGGAGGAGGCACAATCTTTATGTACACGATGCAGTCATGCTGCCATGTTGTTCATTGTCTGTAATTAAAAAAGAAATATTATGCATGAAATAATGGTGTGTAGCTACAACATTTGTAGCCGAAAACACACTTTACCCAGAGGCAACAATGACTCGCGGTCAGGTCGACCATTCTCTTCTAAAAAACTCCAGTGAAAAATAACACAGGTGCTTGTGTGTTGGGGAGGGGTGTTGGAGTTTCTAGGCTTTTCGGTATGGAATAAATGTGTTTATTTGACCTTGGTATTTTTTATTATTATTATATTTTTTAAAATATGGTAATAACAAGATTATAAATTTGTGTGTAATAAAAACACAAACTGTACAAGTTTATAAAGAACTATTGCCACTGTTTCTAAAGCCATGCTTTATCTTTTGTTTAATTGAAACTAGGTAGGGTCAGTGGCGTAACAAGACATTTCATTTTTGGGGGGCAAGCGGGGAAGACACAATGTTTTGTTTTTTTTCTTTGGAGTGCAGTCTGATGTATCAAACCAATCATTTGTGCATTTGTTTGATTTCATTTGGGTGGGGGGGCGCAAGGGTTCTGAGTGGGGGGGGGGGGGGGGGGGGGGCCTTATGCCCCCTTCTGGTTAGGCCACTGGGAAGGGTACATAATATGAGCAAATGTTCTTTTCTGGGGTTATTGATGGCTTAATTAAACTGTTCTGGAAAACGTTTACATACCGGATGAACAGAAAGGCAGTTTTCAGGTGTGTTCCTGCAGCAGATACATTCCTGATCTGTTGGCATTTGTCTGCAGTTACCACAGACACACCACTCCACATTTTGAGCAGGCTGTGGTAGTTCTGCATGCACATTCAATACGTCAAAAATCAGTCCTGGGCTCCTCTCGACAGTTTCCAGAAGCAGCTGCCTTACTGCTTCGTTTGACATGTTTGCAATGTCTTCCTAAAATAAAATAGTATTTTAAATTCATAATTACCAACAGATATGATCCTGTACCAACTGCTAATTTTGTACTTTGTGAATTAGGTTAATATCAACCTGATGCTTTATGGTTGTACACAAAAATGTTTTGACCATTTAGTTTATTTAGGCCTAGGCCTACTCAAAAACTATTTTTGTTTAATTAATCGTTTGTAATTAGTTATTTTCTTTACAATTGACAGTCACCAGGAATGACCAAAAAAATAGGTAACTTGTTGACATTGATGAAGGGTTGTAACTTTTGATGTCACATGCATTGGCATACATATGATCTATTCGAGAATAGAAATAACACCTTTTTATAGATTTGACTATGGAACTGTTCCTAACATTACATGTCATGTCCTTATTGCATTTACTTTCCATACCCCATTTATATTATTGATAAATTAGCTGACATCAAGAACAATTTAATTTTCAAAATAAAATGTAATCACACAGTTTGAATGCAGTTCTTTTTTTATCTTCTCTTGGATAGTTACCCTTAATCGTTGTTGCCTTTGCTCACGAAGATTCATAACTGCTTGTTCTTGCCCGGGTTGTATTGCTGCTCCCCTGCCCCTACCCCCCCTTCTTCTGACCCCCCGGCCTCCTCTAGTTGCCCTTCCAGTGCCTTCACTACCACCCCTTCCTCCTCTATCACTCCCACGTCCTCTTCCCCTAGCCCTGCCCGACAGTCCTCTGCCTCGTCGGCCTCTTCCTCGGTTTGTTGTCTATGTGATAGGTATGGAAAAACAAATTTGTAACCACCATCAAAACCCCACCCCCCCCCCCCCCCCCCAAAAAAAAGAAGAAAAATGGGGGGATGAATAGCTAATTTTATTTTTAAATTTAGTGGAAATGGCACATGCCAAAGATAATTATAAGTAAATGGACATACAACTGAAATAAGAACAATATTATTATTATACAAAACAACAGCTTCAAAATGTGAGACCCTCATTCGTAGCATTGCAATTGTTTCACTGCTGGCTGGTGCATGCACATTGTATAGACACGGATAACTGTGTACGTTATGCAGAGAGAGTCGGAAACAATGAAGAAACACTAGCTGTCATTTATACGCGCATCATTGCAAAAGTGTGAATTCGTGTTGAATTTCGTCTCATTTATGCGGTGCAAAACCCTCCAAATTCATGTGCATAACATGCTATAAATACAGACTCATCATCCTTTAGAAACGGACGTTGTGAATTACCTGAGTGTTGGGGGTCCACATCTCTTCTGATGAACCAGTAGAGCTCATTGTAGGTGTGATGTGAGAACTTACAAATCAATGAAAACTTTGACGGAGTCCGGCGCTTATCAGAATTAAATAAAAGTTGTGGCTCCGATTCGAAGGTTGCTACGACTGAGCTGTTATCATAAATTTTGATGTTTTTCATTGTCTATATATTTTAGCCTTTGTGATATTTATGTATTGCACTTTTGCCTTGTGCATAGCATCATTGTAGTTGTAGATATATTGAAGTTTGGGGCTTGGCCAAAAGGGCACAATCATAATAAGGCACGGAAGTTTATACGCTTTTTGTTAATATAGAAAAAGAGGAATTTAGATAATTTCAGGAGTCATAAAGTTGGGGACCCAGTTTCTTCTTTTCTTAAAATCAAGATGTTTAATTGTAGCCCTAACACTAACAGGACGAGGGGGGGGGGGGGGGGGGAGAGGGGATCACGTTGGTTATTTTAATATATGTTATCTGTATGAAAAGGGTAAGAGCCGTTCTCCCATTCATTGCAACCACTATAGTAATTAATTAATCAGCCAGCCCCTGGAAAATAATGAGAAAACTGGAATGTGAATGAGTTTTCTTAATATACGGGAGATATTGCCTGGAGCTGGTTGCCTGTAAATTGCCCCATGTGACATGGCCCTTCTCTTAGAAGTTATGGCATCATTTGTAAGGAAAGGAAACGAACTATGGACATTTTCAAGGAAAACTAAACAAATATTGAGGAGGAAATTCCACATATTCTGGTGGGAGGACCACTGTAGTTCGACGATCGCGTGGTTATGATGTGCGCCGTGGATAATATGAAACAGAAATAAGTTAGAACACCTCCATGGTTAGAATTTCCCTTGATTTACCCTGTCACTCTTTTGCATACAGTATGCAGCTCTAGCAGTAACACGCACACACCCACATACCCAGTATACATGTGTATTACACAGGCTGCTGTTTCGCGCGTTATGATTGTATCGATCGTATCAAAGATTGGCCCTTCGGTGACCTTTCCAAAGAATCAACCACAAACGGCCACTCTCCGAAGCCTGATTAGAAACGACTGTACCAACGACTGTTTCCGCGACACAATCGCTATCTTTCATATAATAGTCGTCGATTTCAGGTTCCAAACGCCTGAGGGCGATATTCAAAAATCTCTCGGGGGAAATGTGCAAGCCTAGACCATGCATGGACATTCACACGAATTTAGGGGAAAATGTTATCGGTTTTTCACTATTTTCTCCTGAACCAGATGGCCGATTGATCTCAAACTTCAACAGGTTTGTTTTTTTATGTATATGATGAATTAAATAAAGTGCTAACACTGCCAGCAATTGTTTCATTAGCTAAAACCAATCCTGTAGATTACCTTTAACATGTGTGCTATGGTACAACCGTAAAATTAGAGTTAATCATAACTGTGTTCATTACAAACATGGGATAAATAAGAGGGTTTTTTATGTGTGTGATCTTCTAGATGAAAGGGGAGACTTTCTTACCATGGTTGATTTTAAGGCTAAATTTGGTGTAAAGACTAATTTCCTTGAATATGGAGGTATAATTAAGGCCATAAAAGGGTCGTTTGGTACAGCGATGTTGGGCACTGGTATAGGGCGAGTATTTGCTTCCCTTTCATTCCATTCAACTTTAGACTGCTCTTGAAGGACAAAAAGGCTCCAACCGCATTTATAACTGCCTTACATCTGCTAAAAAAGTAGTGTATAATTTTACCGCTAAGTGGGAAACAAAATTGAGTGTTAAACTTACTAATTCCAAGTGGATGGTACTTTGTAATATTCCATTTGGCGTTACAAACGACACTAGACTACGATGGTTTCAATATAGATTAGTTCACAGAATTCTTGGCGTTAATTCATTCTTAGCTAAAATAGGTAAAAAGGACAACGATCTTTGTACATTCTGTCAGTTAGAGAGTGAGACGCTTGTTCATTTATTTTGTGGATGTAAATTTTCAACTATGTTTTGGACCCAATTGGGGGTTTGGATAAGGAATACTCTTAATCTAGACATACGTTTAGACAATGAGGCTATCCTTTTTGGTATAACTAAGAAATCGTGGAGTGCTCTTAATCTGATCCTTGTTTTGTGTCGTTTCCACATTTATAAAATGAAGATGAACAACAACAGACCATAAATTGCACTATTGAAAATGGACTTAAAACGCTATTATACTTTGGAAAAGTACATCTCTATTACTAATGATTCTACTGTGAAGTTCGAAAAAATGGGACTTCTTTAAATTATTGTGTCAAGGTTAACTCTGTATTTTATAAATTGTCATTTCGGTCAATTTTGCATTTGTTTTATTGCCGTGGCTTTCCAGCATGTTTGTAAAGTGATGAGTTGTTTTAAGCTTGAATAAATAATTTCCTCCGGGGAAAAAAAATAAATAAAGGTTACCAACCGACCTACCATGTTACATGTACAATTTGTGACTGGTATCCTGCTCATTTCTGCTTAGCAGACAACTGTAAAGCAATATTTTCTGCCTAAGCAGCTCTATGAAATTAGACCCTGTTTAAATTACACGAGTTTGTTTCGTGGTACCGAAATATTCGAATACGCGCGAGACCTTCACGGACTATATACCATTCTCACTGACGTCATATTTATATTTATAGCCAAGCGGGAGGTCTGCCATGCTGGAGTACATGATGAAATAATGACGTCATCTGAGAAGGGTCTTTAGTGATAGTAATAACCGACCATTGGTTTCAAGATGGCAATAGTTGTATCAAACCCTGCCTTTCATCTCTGAGGTCCCCCGGTTCGAATCCCACATCGGACCGAAGCCTCTCATGTGGATTGGGGTTTTTACGTCCCTGCCTGATTACATTTGTTTCTTCATGTTTTGGGGTTTTCCTTCCACACCTCAAACTGATATTTCTTCATCGTCTTCTTTCAACATGTGTCTTCAGGACTACGGGCTGAAATTAGTTTTATTACCAGACATTGATAAAATGAAATACAATTGATAAATAGTCAATCTCTCTCTTAAGTCCCACTGCCTGGTGATTTAGGTTATGAGACAATCCCTAACTTAGTCTTCAAAAATCATCCACTCAACATGATGGTTATACGCAACATTGGTCATGTATTTCATTCCAAACCCAACAGCGCACACGCCAATAACAGGATGGTGATTGGGAAACGAGAAAACATTATCAGTTTTAAATGTGGAGCAAACCCCAATGGGGAAACCCCACGCAATCCAAGAAGGGACTTAAACCCCCAAATCCACATGCAATGTTCCAGGTCTGAGGTGGGATTCAGAACCGGGGTCTACAGACAGGAAAGGCAGATAAAGAAACCACTGAGCCAACATGAACCAACATTCAAATGTTTTGACCAAAAGGTATGTCTGTTTCAAGAATACCAGTATTGTAATTTGAAGTCATAAAAACAACATTACAAGATTTGCATATGGAGATTTGGACCGTATTGAACTCACCTAAATTTCATTTATAGTTGTTAGGTTTTCCGTCAGAGAATAATTATTATAAACTTTCACTCGACACCGGACGTGGCCTCATTATCTGCTTGTGTCGTATATTTTCCAAGTATTGTTTGTTTTTTGAAAGTATTTTGTTTCACATTTCCTGCTTACCGTTTTGTACGCTGATGTTCTATACCATGAACCATCAGTTTGGCAATAAATTGTAGGTCTTATGTCGGAGCTTAATAAAAAAAAAAAATGGTTGTGTATAATTATATGTTTGTTTTTATGTTATATTCTAATATTATTTTACAGCAGCCTTACATTAATTGTTCATCGAAATTGTTAAAAGCCCCCTTTCGAATGCCCTGGAAGAACATCAAACATTTATATTCACTCGAATATTTTACATAAATATTTACGCATTTTGCCCCGTTTGCACACATCGTGAATATTTACGTAAATATTTATGTAAATAATCACGATTTGTGCCCCAAATCTTAGCTATTTGCGTAAATATTTGCGTGTTGTGGCACTAATCGTGAATTTACATCAATATTTACGTAAATATTAGCAGCGCGGACAATATTCGCAAATATTTACGTGAATTGGGAACATGTTTTGAATTTGTACGTATGTATTTATTACGTTATTTGCACGTAGGTATGTATAATTGATGTTCCTTCAAGTCCTACCAATCACCCCTGCGCTGATTTTGCATGCGGCTATAATGTCTGTCCGAGGTCTTCCATTGTGGGTGTCACAACCAACCCGTTAGAATTCTGGTTGCAACAAAGGAAGAAAAACACGCTGCAGAAATAAATTATCACTAAAGCCAACTACGATTATATTTACACATATAGTACAATTTATTTACACAACACCACACTCGGCCATAACTTTACATCTTTACATGCAAGTATTTTCCAGTGGCCACCATTTAAGCTTCAATATATACACCTCGAAATACAATCAATTGGATCCTAAAAAATCAGTAAATTTGATATTACAAATTTTTAATCAAACCAAATCTCAATCAACGATTTGATTATTCCAATTAACCTTAATTCACCAATATATCAACAATTTGTAACGTCTCGGCTGACGGTATTCTGAATCCTACATTCTCAATAATTCAACATCAAATCAATCCTCCATAAACCATTAAGTTCAATCAACAATACTCCTTCCAACAATTTGTTAATTCTCAAGAATTCAACAATATTCCTTTCAAAAATGGTTAACTCTCAAGGATTTAAACAATAATCACTCCAATAATTTGTTAATTCTCAAGAATTCAACAATATTCCTTTCAAAATTGGTTAACTCTCAAGGATCCAACAATGTTCCTTCCATAGGCCTAATTCGTTAACTCTAGAGTCCACACTTCCAGGTATTAAATCAATGTTTAAAGTGTTCGTTGGACTTTGGTCTTTGCCGACGACAACAGTCTGGTTTTCCAACTCTGGACTATCCAGTTCATTTTTGGTTTATCAAAAACCTGACCTCAGTTGATTGCCAACTCCATCTTAATGTCTTGGGCTCGACTCCACCCGAGTGAAGACAATTATCTCTCCGCTCATGCTTCACCATTCAAATTCACATCAGCTCAGTACATATTGACCGAGTGTCCAACTGCTCACGTCAGAGCGTCAAGTATTAACCCAGTCGGGTAGGACCATCTATATAAGTGAAAATAATACCAAAATTGTACAATAACAAGGTATTAAAACACAGCCTGTCTTATCATTATACTCGCCCTTAAACCAATGAAAAGTATCAAAATGCAATTATCTGTGTTTGGATCAACTGCCCTAAATTTAATATAAACCACTAAAACAAATCACAGGGTTTCCTCCATAAACATAATTAAAAGAACTTACGATTTGCCAAGCTCAGTCCTCCTCTGTGCCTCACAGATCCCAAAGACATCTATGCCGCAGCATGCATTGGAGAACTCTCGCTACCTGTGCCTATAGCTTCATACACCTCACACTCCCAAACTCAAACTGGTACTATCCACATCCTTTTTCTTTACCCACTGTATATCCCACACTACCACTTTGTTCACTCAAGCACACCAGTGACATTCCCAAGACATTCCTGAGGGACTACGCCCACAGAACAATAGAAACAGAATCGAGCAATGCCTTTGTATTTAAATTACAAGTACTGCTGCACAGTAGCACTTGTACACCTGCCAAAATAGTTATTAACCAAGCAGCTGCTGCACAGTAGCAAATCATGGTCCTTAAAGTTCATTGGACAAAGAAAATACAAAATAACCATTTTAATCATCTCCAATGGGTCTAGCTGTGACAATTCCCTCCCTCCTTGGGAGAAAAAAAAATAATGTTAATTTTTTATATGTATTTTTTTTTACACAAATATACATCCATTTAGTGACAATTCCTCTCTTGTCAAACTTCTCCTGTAATTTAAAGCACACAGTTAAATTGAGACCTGCAAGTAAGAAGAAAATAACATTGGTTAACTAGAAAATGCCTTTACCACAAAACACTCTGAAATTCGTGGTTGTAAAGGCAACCATACTATATACAATCATCCTGTCAGTTTAAAAAAATAAACAAGACCAATAACTGCTCCACTTCAAGAACAAATTCTACTTTAGATAGTCGGCACCGACGTTCTCTGTACCTTTGATTGATTCAATCCTGAACCTGTAGGGCTGTAGTTGTAAGGCCCTTCGCATAATGCGTGAGTTTGAAGACTTGGCTTGGTTCAGATATGCTAATGGTTGATGATCTGTCTGAAGTACAAAATCTCTACCATACAAGTAAGTTTGAAATTTCTGCACTGACCACACAATCGCTAGACATTCTCTCTCTATTGTAGAATAGGCACACTCCCGTGGAAGAAGTTTACGGGATGCATAAGCCACTGGAAATTTCTCTCCCCCATGAAACTGCAACAATACGGCACCCAGGCCGATATTTGACGCATCTGTCTGGAGAATGAATGGTTGATTTATGTCAGGTAAATGAAGAACAGGAGATTTCACAAGACAAGATTTTAGAGATTTAAAAGCAAACTCTTGACTGTTTTCCCAGATGATGTGGTTTGGTTCCCTTTTCTTCGTTTTGTCGGTGAGTGGTGCGGCGATTGCTGAATAGTTTGGGATGAACCTTCTGTAATATCCGGTTAAGCCCAGGAAAGATCTTAATTGCTTTTTGGTTTTGGGTCTTGGTGCATCTTGAACCTTTTTGACTTTGTCTGAGAGTGGTTCTAGTAGTCCTTGTCCTACTCTATGACCTAGATATTCTAACTGCGTGTAACCAATGAGGCATTTTGTAGGCCGAGCTGTGAGTCCTGCGTTCTCTAATCTTCCTAGCACCAGATCAAGTACATCAAGATGCTCTTCCCAGGTGCTGGTGTGAATCAATATATCATCAATGAAGTTTGTGACGTTGGCTACATCTTGAAGAAGAATGCGCATCATACGACTGAAAGTAGCCGGGGCATTTACCAGGCCAAATGGCATCGTCTTAAATTGAAATAAACCTTCAGGACTAATGAAACTTGTCTTTTCTTTTGTCGAGTCACTTAGAGGAATCTGCCAGTACCCTTTACTGAGATCAATTTTGGAAAAATATTTATCCCCTGACAGTCTACTGAAAATTTCCTCTGCATCTGGCATTGGCTCTGCATCGAACACTGTCACTCGGTTCAACCGTCTGAAATCTATGCAGAAGCGTTGCGATCCATCCTTTTTACTAACTAAAACAATAGGGGATGCATAGGGAGAATTTGATCTTTCAATGACATCCATCTCAAGCATTGACTTGATTTCCTCGCACACTGTGTTTCGAAGAGCATGTGGTAGTGGATAAGGCTTTGATCGAACTGGATCTTCTGTTGTTAATTTAATGTCGAGTTCAGCTAACTTACAACGTCCTGGTAGATCTGTGAGTACCATCTCATACCTCTTTAACAGACATTTCACCTGGGACTGTTGATCTACTGATAATCCTTCATCAATCTGAACATCTCCGACTGTCTCTTTTGCTTTGAGAGTAGGTAGCTGCAATGATTCATCTGCAGGTACTCGCATGTTGGATAAGTCATCATCATCGATCTCTGGCTCAAGGATTGAAGTTGCTGCAACATCCAAAACACCTTCAACCTGACTAAGGAAACAACAAGATTGTACACAACTAGTTTCAGTCGGACGTTCTATATATTGTTTAAGAAGGTTAATGTGAAAGGTTTTGAGTTTTCCATTCAAGTCGATCTTGTAGTCATAACTACCCAATCTTTTGGTTACAGTGAACGGACCTTTCCAATGCATCAGTAATTTGTTGTGGTCTGTAGGGAGCAACAACAATACTTTATCTCCTTCCTTGAACTGACGGGGTCTGGATTTCTTGTCATAGTACTTCTTGTACCGCTGTGATGATTTTCCGAGTTCTTCGCTGGCCAATTTGCACGTGTCTTCTATTCGACTTCTCAGATCTACAACATATTCATAAGTGGTCTTCACTTCTGGATTTGTAACGTCACCTGACCAAAGTTCTCTGAGAATAGCCATGGGGCCTCTTACAGTTCTGCCATACAACAACTCAAAGGGAGCAAAGCCCAAACTTGAATGAGGAGTTTCTCTATAGGCAAACAAAAGTGGACCTATGTAGCGATCCCAGTCTTTTGGCTTCTCTGAACAAAGTCGTTTAAGCATTTGCTTTAATGTCCCATTAAATCTTTCCACTAACCCGTTGCAAGATGGATGGTAGGGTGTTGTCATAAGCTGTCTAAGGGAAAGAAGTCGACTAATCTCCTTCATGAGTCCTGATGTAAATTGGGAGCCCTGATCTGTCAGTATTTCCCTAGGTATTCCTACTCTGGTAAAAATCTCTACAAGCGCCTCAGCTACTCGATGTGTTTCAATACTCTTAAGGGGAATCGCCTCAGGGTATCGTGTGGCATAATCTACACATGTGAGAATATAACGGTTGCCTCTATCGGTAATGGGTGAAATTGGACCTACAAGGTCTACAGCTACACGTTGGAAGGGTTCATCGATTAATGGCATGTGACCAAGAGGGACTCTGGTGGTTTTGCCTTTTGCAATAGTTCGTTGACAGATGTCACAAGATTGACAATAACGACGAATGTCAGACTGCACCCCTGGCCAAAAGAAATTTGAAAGAACCTTATCTCCTGTCTTTCTAGAACCTAAATGACCACCTAAGATGGATTCATGAGCTAACTTCATTACTGATGTACGATGAAGTTGTGGAACTATCAATTGAGTGATCATATCTCCACCATCTACTCTGGGACTAGTAAACTGTCTATGAATGAGACCTTTCTTCATAAAGAAACGAGAAGCGTTTTCACCCTTGCTGACTGTGGTTGTCCCTGAAGATGCTAATTCTCTTACCCTGTGTAAGGTGGGATCATCTTGTTGGGATCGCCTCATTTCGTCGGCAGTGACCTCCGGTAGACTACTTGGAACCTTCAATGCCGGAAGAGGTTTCTCTTCTGTTGCCTTTTGTGCTCTAGTCTGAACAGCTTGGATCTCAAGGTGGGTTGCTGATTTCTGCTCTGATGTCTTCTTTTTGTCTCCTTTACACATCCAGTTATCGTCAGGTTTACCAGGTTCACGTGCTTCTGGGATGTTTCCTACTATGACATCATATATAGGGTTAGTCATGCACAAAGCCTCTACAGATCCAACATAGTATGGTGAATCAATGAAAATCTTAGCAACTGCTAACTGTTGTACAGTACCATCAACAAGGACACAATACTTGCTTGCACCTGTGAGCTGGGTATCTGAAACAAGACTTCTACGAACAACTACTCCTGAGCAACCTGTATCCCGCAGAACTGATACCATACGGTTATCAAGTTTACCCTTTGTTACAGGCATTTTATTTACATCTTCAACTCTACATGCTGCACTTGTCCAAGGCAGCTTATGCCCACACTGTAAGGTGACTATGCCATCATTAAAACAACACTTATCAAGATTTCTTTTGTCAACAATATACATACATGCAACCCGTTCAGTTTGGTTAGATTTTGGTCCGGTGTTACTCTGAGTATTCCCACACTGTTGAAATGCAGATGCCGAGTTTGGTTGGTCATTGGCTAATGACGTCTGCTCATAAAAAGAATCACCATAGTTAACAAGTCCTGCCACTCTGGTAGGGTTCCGTTGAGGGTTCTTCCAGCAGTTTCGCGCAAGATGACCTGTCTTATGACAAATGAAACATGATCTTTGATCTCTGTTAGTGAGGTTCGAAACATTTGGCCTACTAAAATTGGGAGGTGGACCTCTTCTGTCTGCTTGTCTGTCATTACTGGCTGGCTTACCCACATTGTTGGATTTCTGATGTGGTTGTTGCCGTTGTTGGTACTGGAAATGGTCTTTTACTCTATTGTCAGCCCTACGATTAAAAGAACCATTAACTACATCATATCCAAATACTCCTCCTCTAGCTTCAATGTACTGCTCAGCAAGTTCAGCCACAGCACTTATAGACTTGGGTTGTCTTTCCTTTAAAAATAAAGATAAGTCAGGGTTACATCCATTAATAAATTGCTCTCGCAACAACAAATCCTTCAAGCCATCAAAGTCAGGATTTACTTTCGCCAACTCAATCCACCTGTGGAAATAATTTCCAAGTCTCACAATGAACTGTTTAGGGTTTTCAAATTTGTCTGGTCGAGCAGAACGAAATTTTTTTCTGAAACCATCTTCGGTCAAATTGTATCTCTTTAACAGAGCATCCTTTAAACAACTGTATTCAGATGAATCTTCAATGGATAATCTAGAATAAACTCCAAGAGCCTTGCCTCTCAAAAGCGCACTTAGATTTACTGCCCAGTTTACTTTTGGCCAATTTTGCGCTGCAGCATATCGCTCAAATCGCTGAAGGTAAGCATCTAATTCATCTTTCTCATCATCAAAATGAGGCAATTTAGGTGTAACTGACTTGATACCGGTCTTACTTCCTGGTTTGTGATCAGACAATTCTTGAGATTGTGCTTTCAAGACCTGTAACTTCAATTGTAACTCAAGGGTTTCTTTCTCTTCGCGTCTTATCTCTAACTGTTGGGCACGAGCTTCCCTCTCTTCCATCTGTTTCTCTCTTCGCTCTCTCATCATACGCTCTTGCTCTGTACTCACAAACTCTCTCAATTCCTCTCCTTCTAGACTCATCTCTTTTCCCAACTGCACTAACCTTTCCATCTCCATTTTACTTGGACCGGCAGCTACGCGCATGCGCTGCTAGCTTGACTGCAGTGGCACAGAGAGGAGTAAGCCCAAACAGATCTATAACAAAAAAGCTTATAAACAACGTTAACCAATGCATTTAGTAATCAATACTGTACATTGCAATAACTTAATTCTGCGTCTTCCTTTTATTTAAATTTCTTTCCCGGACAAGCCCCCAAAAATGTCACAACCAACCCGTTAGAATTCTGGTTGCAACAAAGGAAGAAAAACACGCTGCAGAAATAAATTATCACTAAAGCCAACTACGATTATATTTACACATATAGTACAATTTATTTACACAACACCACACTCGGCCATAACTTTACATCTTTACATGCAAGTATTTTCCAGTGGCCACCATTTAAGCTTCAATATATACACCTCGAAATACAATCAATTGGATCCTAAAAAATCAGTAAATTTGATATTACAAATTTTTAATCAAACCAAATCTCAATCAACGATTTGATTATTCCAATTAACCTTAATTCACCAATATATCAACAATTTGTAACGTCTCGGCTGACGGTATTCTGAATCCTACATTCTCAATAATTCAACATCAAATCAATCCTCCATAAACCATTAAGTTCAATCAACAATACTCCTTCCAACAATTTGTTAATTCTCAAGAATTCAACAATATTCCTTTCAAAAATGGTTAACTCTCAAGGATTTAAACAATAATCACTCCAATAATTTGTTAATTCTCAAGAATTCAACAATATTCCTTTCAAAATTGGTTAACTCTCAAGGATCCAACAATGTTCCTTCCATAGGCCTAATTCGTTAACTCTAGAGTCCACACTTCCAGGTATTAAATCAATGTTTAAAGTGTTCGTTGGACTTTGGTCTTTGCCGACGACAACAGTCTGGTTTTCCAACTCTGGACTATCCAGTTCATTTTTGGTTTATCAAAAACCTGACCTCAGTTGATTGCCAACTCCATCTTAATGTCTTGGGCTCGACTCCACCCGAGTGAAGACAATTATCTCTCCGCTCATGCTTCACCATTCAAATTCACATCAGCTCAGTACATATTGACCGAGTGTCCAACTGCTCACGTCAGAGCGTCAAGTATTAACCCAGTCGGGTAGGACCATCTATATAAGTGAAAATAATACCAAAATTGTACAATAACAAGGTATTAAAACACAGCCTGTCTTATCATTATACTCGCCCTTAAACCAATGAAAAGTATCAAAATGCAATTATCTGTGTTTGGATCAACTGCCCTAAATTTAATATAAACCACTAAAACAAATCACAGGGTTTCCTCCTTAAACATAATTAAAAGAACTTACGATTTGCCAAGCTCAGTCCTCCTCTGTGCCTCACAGATCCCAAAGACATCTATGCCGCAGCATGCATTGGAGAACTCTCGCTACCTGTGCCTATAGCTTCATACACCTCACACTCCCAAACTCAAACTGGTACTATCCACATCCTTTTTCTTTACCCACTGTATATCCCACACTACCACTTTGTTCACTCAAGCACACCAGTGACATTCCCAAGACATTCCTGAGGGACTACGCCCACAGAACAATAGAAACAGAATCGAGCAATGCCTTTGTATTTAAATTACAAGTACTGCTGCACAGTAGCACTTGTACACCTGCCAAAATAGTTATTAACCAAGCAGCTGCTGCACAGTAGCAAATCATGGTCCTTAAAGTTCATTGGACAAAGAAAATACAAAATAACCATTTTAATCATCTCCAATGGGTCTAGCTGTGACAGTGGGAATGCATTCGATTCGTCGCCATTGATCACGATTGGCGCTTATCGTTCTAGGAAATTTCCAGCACTAACATTTATGGAGACATGTGAATTTTCTCGGTCACAGCCTGCTCAGCACTGTGCACTTTTGTGCTGTTATATGTCTTGAATACTCAAAATCACAGTCAAAAATACCCTCCCCCAGACAAAATATAAAAAACACGCTCATTTTCATCCAGATGTTTGTTTGATACAGATATCCCTTCTCCAGTAATTGGTGTTGTGATATAGGCGACTACGTTAACAAAAGGAACATCGCCAATCAAGACTAGCATATGCTTCTGTGTAAATAAAAAAAATAAAAAATCATTCACCAATTTCGTCGTTCAAAAGCATTTCTTATGACTAGAAACGTTTAACTCTGAAAATACCATAATCTTTGCAGAACGTGTAAAAGCAAAGTCATGTTTATTATTTGCATAAATCAAATAAAATTAGTTCAATGCAACTCCTAGGGCATCTGGCACGATTTGTTTTGCCGATGTATAGCAGCAAATCATCGTTTCTGACAGCAACGTTTCTCAGATTCAAATTTTGGGGCATAACACCTGATATCTTTTTCCATAACCACATTAGTTCGAAGTGAAATGATTCTCAAAATGCTTTATACTATCGAAAGCTGCTGTACTTCTAACCAAGTAATTGTTTACTGCCATTAAGTTTAAGAGTGATAACCAAACGTATACCTTCCCTTTAATGTAAACTCCATGAACCATTTTGCGATGATCTCGGGGAAACAAACGTGATGATTGCAAATATGATGACATATTTTCTCAGTTTGGTTGTGTATTAATTGAAAAGTAGAGGGTGGGAATGAATCGACTTTTCCAAAAACAATAATGTACCACACACCATTTCCTGTTTTTCATGCAACAAGCCCGATGTCACTTCCAAAGGAAAAAACAAATCCGGGAATAATAATACTTGGTAAAATCTAGCTTTTCCATTTCGCTCGGTTTCGGCTCTTGAAATGGAATGGTCCAGATTTCACCCCGTGATTATATTCTGCCACAATGCACCCACATGCATGTTATAATATTGGTATGATCTTTCTATTCTTTTCGCACCACAAACCAACTAGAGCAAGTTCGGGTGCTAACCTTTAGTCAATTTTTAGCCATTTAAACCACGCATGCGTGGTCTGTTGTTCACTCGAACGCGTTTAGTCGACTTATCGAAGAGAAGAAAAACATTGTTCCGAAACGCCATCTTGACACAGTGACGTAACTTCGTTAGTTGACTAAAGAGACAGTGCTCCGGGGCTTGGTCGATCCAGTTGGACTAGCTGGTTAAACCATGCAGCGTTCGAGTGACAGCTAGATCGACTATGGTTAAGTCTAGTCGACTCTAGTCAGCCAACCGAACTTGCTCCTAGCTATGCACAGCCAGGGCTGACTGGCTATACTGAGCGATACTTTGCTAGTGAACTCATAACCGAAGAAAGAAATAATACTATCCTGCAAAGGCTGTGTGTTTGTCACAGTATTATACGTATTACATAGTACTTCATGTGAACTGGTGCACCGGAATGCTGATAACTTGATTTTGATGGACTCATTTTACTGGTACGAACAGTTATTACTAGCGTGGTTTAACCGGTTTTCAAACAAACACATCGCCGAGGGGCTAATGACCATGGCGTGGACGGCACAAACGGGACTCGGACCGAGAACAGTTGCACTAAGTTTGAAAGTGTTCATCGTGGTGATGGTATACGAACGACTTTGTATTTGTACAGCACGGCAGACGCTTCCAGAGCCATTGCCTAATTTCCTTCAAGAGATGAGGGACAATTTATGTAGTAAACGGTAAGACTCTGTGGGCCAAGTAATAAAGAGTAGGACTTTTTAGTAACGGCAATGATGTATTCGCAGACCTATATTGACAGAGGGGCCATGGGTGCATTTAATTAATTGACATTATTGTGGGTAGGTATACGCATTCCTTTCGGGAACCTATAACAAAAGAGACGAACGGGTCGCCGGCTGGAAAACGTGCACAAAACCAATTGGAGCTGTTGCTGAAAAGTTGGTACAAACAAACGAGGGACAACAAGAGGTCCCCAATTGCTGATGCTTACAAACTTGTTTGTGTGTGTGTAAGTTTTTCACTAGTAAAGAACTTGGGAATAATTCGTGATTGAGAAAAAAGCAAAACTCCCAAAACCAAATAGTATAATTACTTGAGTTGCTAATTGCTATGAACCAGAAACAACGTGGCAAAATCTATTCTACCAGGTAACAATTGTGTACACGAGGTCTGTTGCTTTTTACTGTACAAGATAATTGTCTCGTTGCCCTTTAAAATAAGATTTGAAGGACAAAGCATTCGGACGAAGTGTTTTAGTCTCTGAAGAGTATAAGAGACATGACCGGCCACTACGGGATTCGAACCCCTATTTTGTGAATCACAAAACTTGGTTATATGAATTACTTTTATGAGAGAATAAAAAACCAACAAGGAAATGAAAGTGTATTGATTGTTTATTTTTTAATAAGTGACGTAAACCATGGCAATGTTCGGGATCAAATGGTGGAAACCAGATTCGTTAAACGAAAAAGTGCACTAAAAAGAATTGATTCAAATTTCACTGTTAAACACTTTTAAGATTTTGTAATACAAAACTGTTTGATTGAAAAAATATGTATATAAATAAAAATATAAAAAAATGTTTTGTAGAATCACGTTCATTTTTCAGATATTGATACTTTATACCGGTATACCTATGATGCTGTTTCCAAATATCATGATTAAAAACAAACTTAACTTAATGTCTAAATGAGATATAGGACTCGATGCGGAAAACGTTATGGCAATTGTGAAATGTCGAACTCTCCAAAAAAGCTGTGTCGGCAGATTTGTAACAGCAACTGTTCAGATATGTGCTGGAACACGACACAAGGTAAGTTTACATGTAGCTTTGTCTCAGGCCATTTTACTCCATCAAGCCCGCTTCAGTTGGCCACGATACACTCCCAACCATTTGTCGCCACGCACCCAGTAGCGATCCCACATTAGCGTACTTGCTACACGTAACTCAACGTCCTCGTAAGCACATTGTATGTGAACATTTTACGCGGGTGTCACGACGGAATGATTTAATAGATGAGAAAATAGAATTAGCTGTTGCAAACTGCTTACCAACCAAAAGGACTTGTGGTAAGTTAGTGGCCTGACTTTTCGACCCTACGACCCTAGCAGAGTCTGCTAGGGTCGAAACGTCAGGCCACTTTGCATCGGGGATAAAGATGATAATTTGGTTATTACCCTTACACCGATGTGTGTTGAGTACTGTATATACTCAGTACTTTCACCAGTTCTGTAAACAAAATCCACTGGCAAATCACTCGGGGGAGATTCGAGCCCACCACCTTTGTATTGCAGAGCAGATGTTGTACTGTCTGAGTGTAACAGTGCATCGGTAAGGGTAAAACCAAATTATATAAGGACGTACCACATTATGGTCATTATAATCATTGCAATAAATTGATGTGTTTACTTATTTCTTTCTAGTTTCTCTTGAAGATGCTCCGGACTGCAACATGAATCAGAATAGGATCTGTGGTTACAGAGATGCCACCGTTTGTCAGTACAGTGATAGAAGAGGAATGTGCGTTTACCACACAGATCCATTGCGAAGATTCTGTATCTGTCAAAACCACGAGATATCTGTAACTGGGTAAGAATGTGGGCAAAGGCCAAATGTTATAAAGCTATTTGCCGTAAAAGGGTATTCACAAAATTGGTAAGATTTAAAATTTGAACACTTGCAGATTTGTACATAACTAACATGGTATACAAAACTTCACACACAAAAAAGGTTTTGCCTGAAAGGCTATAGATGTGTTTTTTGGTTTTGTCTTTTTAATAAGGTTTATCGCGATTCAGAATCGCAATGGATCATGGGAGGGCAGAGGGGACAAATGCTACAGTTGGTCGTCGTGCGCGAGTTCCCGGGTTGCCCCCTTTCACTACACTATCATGCGCGGCAAAACAGCGCCCTCTCTTGGTATTTTGCTATTCGCGATAAACCTTATGAGTAAACATCTTGTTATGATTCGCAAAATAAATTTTGGACCAAAACTCGATGCTTGAAAACAATGAAAACATACAAGGATACTTTTTGTTTTTCACTATTTTTCTCGTGACAGTGATGAACAATTGAGCTTTAATATTCACAGGTTTGTTATTTCATGCATTTCAGTATGTCATGTCACGTGTGGATACCGGCCTTTGATAATTACCAATGTTGTCCATGTGCCGTAAGCAAACAATCCTGATGATTGTGATGCGTTTGAGAGCGTTAACAATGGGTTTGTAAGAATTGTTGAGTGATGGCAAAAATAATAGGCAGTCGCCATTTTTATTAGATCGACGTTCGTTTTGAATATCATTTTTTAGTCACTGTTAAGTGTCTTTGAAAGCATTCGGTTTATAAGGTTTAAAGGCGAAGTATACCTTTGGTTTTTGGAACCGTTCAATTATTTTAATCCTATGTAAATTACATATACAATCAAACTATCAAAAGGTGGTCGCTTTTTGAGATATCGCCGAGAGCGAATATTATGTCCACACAGGAAGAATATTCCTACACGATCTGAGAAACGTTTCTAACAGAAAACTTTCCATATTCAAATTTGGGGCATAAAACCTGAAATATTTAGTTTTTATTCCCATTAATTTTCAAAGTCATACCAAACGTATACAGACCCTTTAACATATGCTAGATGTAATCAGATTTCTTTAAATGTTAAGATGTAAGCGAATGGACCCTGATCCTACAGCAAAAGTCGCCACTACTGATCAACAAGACACAACTGAAACCAATGTAGCAGTTATTGTCCTCGGGTCTGTGTTGGCTTTTCTACTCCTCTTTGTGATCATCGGTGCCGTGGTGTTCTGTCTTCACAGGCAGGGAAGACTACCATCCTTCATGAAGAGAACAGAGTAAGTTTCTTTCATCTCATCTATCGTATTTCCGAACGCAAACAATAGACACTTGGGTCAATAAAAGCGATTTTTGAATCGGTGGGGGAAACATTTTAAGGAAGGTATAGGAAAGTATCAATTTTCTAAAACGAGAACAGTTGAGAAAAGACAATACGTTTGTTACGCACGATTGTGTCCGACGTTGACGATTAAGTCCGACGTCATTTTTGAACCATTGTGTCCGCCCGATTGTGTCCGTAGAACCATTGTGTCCGCCCCAATATGTCCTACAAACCATTATGTCCGCCCCATTGTGTCCTACAAACCATTGTGTCCGCCCCATTGTGTCCTGCAAACCATTGTGTCCGCCCCATTGTGTCTTACAAACCATTGTGTCCGACCCATTGTGTCCTTCAAACCATTGTGTCCGCCCCAATATGTCCTACAAACCATTGTGTCCGCCCCATTGTGTCCGTAGAACCATTGTGTCCGCCCCATTGTGTCCTTCAAACCATTGTGTCCGCACCATTATGTCCTACAAACCATTGTGTCCGCCCCAATATGTCCGCAGAACCATTGTGTCCGCCCCATTGTGTCCGTAGAACCATTGTGTCCGCCCCATTATGTCCGTAGAACCATTGTGTCCGCCCCATTCTGTCCGACAAACTATTACGTCTGACGCACCACAGCTACATGGACTATATGAAGGAATACCTAGCAGTGTTAAACTCATTACTTAGGTTGAATACATTTACCTTTCCAGAAAAAGAAACCTATGATACTGAATACTAACCTTTTGAAGTGCTTGAATAATGAACAGTTGACAGATGAAAGGTTAGAGGGAAATTTATATTAAGAAAAAGAAGGGTTCACTCTGTCACCCGTTTTTATGACATAGGACTGTGTATAAATTACGGTGTTATGAATAGTGGATTTTATTGAACTTTATGGATTATTTGTCATAGCTCTGCCAATTTGATTGCAAACAAATTATGAGTTAATAAACGTTAGATCTGAAGACTGATTCGTATATTTTGATGGTCGTTCATAACCTAGTGTACTATATTCTTTTTGGAAAGAAGCATGCATGACGAGGCAAAACGCGACCGCAAACCTGGAAATCCCTCCGATTCCTCCTTGAATGAAAGAGGTTGTAAAGTAAATGAATGATATTTATTTCAATTGGAAAGTTACTTGCTGATAAATACCAACCGCAATAAAAGGCAAGTCCTACCTTCCTCACGATGTTCCGTTGTTTCAGGGAACGAACACCGTGGGGGAAATAGTGCCGTATTTTTAAATACCCGAGTAAGTACTCTAAGTAATATGAGTCTTTGGAATTTGTTTTTTGCAACATGAATTTTGGTTTAATGAACTCTTATGGACGGCTCCAAGGAAATCTTTTGTAAAATTTGGAGAATGTATTTGTTCTCTCAGTCCTCTCCTGGTCATAAAATGCCGTTTTGATGGAGTTAAATATATATACTTCAATTGAGGTCACTGGTTTATTTTTATATTTTTATTTAGTACATCGAATTCCATAACTGCCAAATTACGCATGACACGTGTAGCAGTATTGCTCGGCTTCGAAGCCACTTGCGCCGTCAACCGCGCATAGTCGCGTCGTGCAGTCGCGTCATGCCGAGGCAGAGTTTTGTATTGTTTGTACGGGGCCGGCCGGCACATTCACATCATATTATGTCGTCGTATAGTTGCGTCGTGACGTCGCGCATTGTCCCGTCGTGCCGTCGCATAGTCACATTTGTTTACACTATACAGTGCTTCGCCAGTAGGCGGCGCTGTCTTGAGCTCAAACGACATCCGGAACCAACCTAAATCGGTGTCGGCGCTAACTCCTCCTTTTCCACTTTTACAATGGATTAGTGCAGCTGTGGTGTATTGTGTGCATAATATCTACACAAATCGTGCGCCGTGTGGCTCGGTGAAGTGCATGGCTGACAGGTAGAAAATGGAGCATTGGTAAGGGCTTAAGTTTAATTTAGTCTTAGAATAAATGGTTCCGCGGATGCTGGTCGTCACTATTATCTTTGGATTCTATATAGTTTGTAGTATTTTGTAGAGTTACAAAAGATAAACACTTTTAAAACTGAAAATGTCACGAAACAATAATTAGGCCTACGGCGTTTTGTATACAAATAAGGTATAAACTGCAAGTAGCTATTTGGATTTGTATCATTATTAACCCAGTAACTGGGGTGCTGTACTCCATTTATAATCCCAGTAACTGGGGTGCTGTACTCCTTTTTCGAAATGTTGTATCCACGGGTGCCCTGCCTCAACCGTGACGATCAAGCGGTAGAGGCAGGGCACCTGTCTAAAATTTGACGGGTGCCCTGCCTCAACCGTGTGGTCGTCACGGTTAAGACAGAGCGCCTGTTTAAAATGTTACGGGTGCCCTGCCTCAACCGCGTGGTCGTCACGGTTGAGGCAGGGCACCCGTGGATACAAGCGAGAGTTGGATCGCCATGGATTGAGTTTTGCTGTGGCTATGTGCAAGGCTTTCCTGGGGCGCTAGTACGACCGATGATGTCAAAATCGAAAAAGGATTACAGCGCCTCAGTTACTGGGTCTATTTCATTATGATTTTTTTCAATGAAAAAGAGTAAGTAAATCCATAAGGAATGCATTTTTTATAACTCTTAGTCTCGGCCATAATCGCATACTCCTGTTGTGGGTCAAATTCAAACTTTTTGACTGTGCTTGTTTCTTTATTTAGGGCTGGGAACGTTGTGGCCGTGCTGTTACTTCTTGCATGGTGCAAACCGAGTGAGGAAACAAATAAAATCAGATGCGTGACCGAAGAAAGACATCATGTCCTACTTGGTAAGTTGTTAGACAGCTACTTAACAGATCATCCTAAATAAGAAAAACAAACAAGTATTGCACAGTAATTTCAGGCAAGTTCGAACCTTTTTTATTTTTTGAGGTGTTTTTTCATTTTATTTTTTTCCCAGATAGGCCTATCCTTGCTGGCAGAAGAATTTCTGAACGTTTTGACAATGCAACTGGTCAGGCTGCGTACAGGCAGTTAAGACGATGGAGGGCCCTTTACAACGTACAGATACGGGAACATAGACTTGCTGGCCGAACAGAACCCAGAATTTTCATCGAAAACACAATACTGCTGAAGGAAGGAGAAGTAAAAAGCATCATTAAGAAGAACTACACTTACAGTAAAGGGGGTAGTATTAGTAAGGTTTCTAAACGTATAGGGGAGTGCTTGCACACCATCGACCATTCAAGCCCCAGTCACACCAATGACCATTCAAGCCCCAGTCACACCAATGACCATTCAAGCTCTTGTCATGATAATGAACCACAGAGCACATCAAACGATCCACCGTGTTTTACAATACACATTTCAACACCTTCAGAATTGCATGATAGTGCAGACCAATGTTTGGATCAAGGCACGGATTCGCGATTTTTACTTTGCCATTTCCCAAATGAAATATTGCGACATATTCTCCGACATATCGTAACAACGTCGGCAGCTCATGTAGGTATTTTGAGACTTCTTTTTCCGGAAAGTGTGAGATTCAACGCTCTCTTGGCGGAATTATTTTTACCGAGAATATACGTATCCCCAAGTGTTGTGGCATATATGGAAGGCAGTCTTAATGATATTCCTGTTGGTCAACTACGCGAATGGTCACTGACAAAACTGTATCGATACGTTGGAAAGAACAGTGGGCTGGCAACAGAAATACGCGATCTTTTTGGATACTTTAAAAAATGGCTCTTTGGCAAGGTCGTGGTTTGTGCTGTTGGTCTTGGATGGTTTAAGTTACATGATTTCCATCCATCAGGGGGATGGGGAAAGTAAAACATTTGTTAGAGTTGTATACCTTGTATCATAGTTTTAAAGATCAAGGGTTATGAAAATCAAGTTGATCACGACAACAATTCACTGCAAACAAAGAAGAATACAAGAACAGATGTTTTGGATGACAGACTATTTTGTCAATAATTTACGTATAGCCGTTCATTTTTTAAATTTATGTTTGATGTCAAAAGTACAATTGTTGTCAACAATCTTGAGATTAGGGGGAAATCGTAATTTTGTACATTATATTTAGTTTTTATTGCTATGTTTCTTTCATTACGTATAAAAGCCATAATTATGCCTATTGAAGGATTGTCTGTGGTAAACTCATGTAAACCTAAACTCACGATGAACCAACTCATTTGATTTGAAATAAAAAAAACACGTAACCTTTTAAAAACACAAAGTACTTGGATGTTTAGTGTATAATTAATTACTTAGTAATGGTGTTCTGTTTTGCGTTATGATAGTTTTAAGTTTATGTACAATATATGAAGCCTTATAGTAATTTAAACGTGTTTACATTTTATCATAAATGTATGCAGATGATTGTACAATGAGTGATTTTTTAAAATTATGTCAAGACTGATTAAACAAACTTAATCTCATTCTTAAAGTTCCCGCCTGAGGTCAGTCGGTATTCCCTTTCTAATACTATAACTATAGCATTTGAATTGTTTTTACAAGTAATGCTTTCAGGAGTAACAGGGAAGTAGAAACGTGGTAGTTTTTCTCACGTAAAAGGCCTTTTAATTATGATATAAACATAAAAACTTCAAATTATAAAGGTTGTTTTAACTTCTATGTTTGTTATGGATGCACTGTTTTGAATTGTTCTCTTTTTCTGAAACTGTTAACTTATAGATAAACCTTTGGTTTGCTTAAAAGTGATCAAAGTAATATTCATTTTGATAAACAACTTGATTACGCTTGTTTAGTCGTTTATACGTATTGTTGTTCTATTTTACAATGTTACCCCTTTTGGTCATGTTGGCAAGTGAATAATATGATTAAATTCACTGAGGTGAAACAAACAAATCGTTGTAGTTAATTTGAAATTATTTGGTTTTCAATACAGTCCAGTGAACTTTATACAGTGACGACTTTATTTCAAAACGCATGTGATCCAGTGAACTTCAAAACCCAATTAACAAAGCCTTTGCCCCATCCGAGGTACGCCCTCAAAGTTGGAGTGCACGACAGAAAATTAAATTAGTATTTTACTAAAATGATAACCAGCAACTGATCAAGCAAACGGACGAAGCCTACAACAATGTATTGGTAACTTTACTATTTTAAACCTTATTAAACAATATTACTTATCCGAAATAAGTAGGCCTCTAAATATATTACATATGCGATAATTTGTATATTATTTACAGTGAATTGATTCCGGCCGAATATCAAGGAGAAAACATTATATAACGCCACAGCCCTCATGAGCAAAACAAAACAAAAAATATTAATAATAATAACAATAATAATAATAAAATGTCTAGATGGTAGTTTAGCACCAGTTGACATGCAGTCCCCCGGTTAACACAGGTCAGCATCCAGTCCCTAGCTTGCCAGGGCAGAATGAGAGCATAACTGTTTTGATGTTCCCCTAATCACATAATATGTGACCCGCTCTGTAAAAATGACTGTTATGTCTCAACAAATCATTTTGGAGTTAGATACATGGAATGGTAAAGGGCTTTTTCTCAGCTTTAATTTAGTGTATGTTAGAAGTATGTAGCTTTTTGCAATCCAAAGTTATGCCATAATTTGCATACAAATTCTTGCAATTTTTGTCAAAATAGGTTAAAGGCACTGGACACGTTTGGTAATTATCAAAGATGAGTATTGTCACTTGGTGTATCTCAACATACGCATAAAATAACAAACCTGTGAAAATTTGGGCTGAATTGGTCATCGAAGTTGCAAGAAAATAATGAAAGCCAAAAACACCCTTGTTGCACACATTTGTGTGCTTTCAGATGCCAATAAAAGGCTTCAGGCCTGAAGTATTTTAATATTATAGTGAGAAATTACCTCTTTCTCAAAAACTACGTTACTTCAGAGGGAGTCGTTTCTCACAATGTGCTATACTATCAACAGCTGTCCGTTGCTCGTTACCAAGTAAGTTTTTATGCTAATATATATTTTTTGTAATTACCAAACGTGTACAGTGCCTTTAAGGAGAAACAGCTTCTTAAAATATTTTAATACCAAGTTCTTTTTTCTTTTTTTTCTTCTTTTGATTGGAGCTCTTAGACTTCGTTTATTAAACGAAAATAATGAAAGTCCCTAGCAACGAGTACGTGCCCATTAGATTATTCGTCTGAAACTTTGTAAGTTCACTTAATGTACTTTAACGGTTTTTTGTGTTCATTTTTACTAATTTGCGTATTGTGCTATTTCTTATCTTTTTCACAAATGTTTAAATAGCAAACACACACGTGAGCATTACAAGGAAGATTTTAGACCAGTTTTGTTAACTTTACTGTTTTTCTAGCAAAACAAAACTGGACTTTTTCGAAAAACATTCCAATTAAAACCCTGTGAATGACTTAGCGCATAATTTCTTACTTTTACTAAAAAGCTGCGCGGACTTGACGAAATAAACCCATAGCAACAAATGCCAAATACCCATAGCAAACTTTACCCGTAGCAACGAAAGGTTAATATCGGTACATACATCTGGCAATGTATCTTATGGGGTGTTATTAAACAAAATAGACCTACTTTTACTCGTGCTGTTGTTAAAATTACGAGTCCCTCGGTGACCCCAGAGCGGTCTGTTTTCCCTCGGCTTCATCTATGGAAAACAGAGCGCTCCTGGGATAAGGGAGTCGTAGTTTTAACAAAAGCACTCGAAGCAATCAACATTAATTATCTAATATTTATATAGCAATATTAATATCCCAATCGGTTAACTTCAGCATAGCCACGTTTCAAATAATACTATTAACCAAACACTGGTGAAGCCTTTGAACAACGAAATTGCACTACTTAGAGAAAATGGGCTACACTGAAAAAAAATAGGTCTTTTTGGGATCATACTAAACATTGATTTATCTTATAGAAATCCCAACGGGATTGCCTCGCTTAAAAAACAAAAATATGTGTCGAACATAATGGTTCATCAGACATAACTTGGCGGACAATGGTTCTACGGACACAATGGGGCGGACACAATGGTTCTACGGACACAATGGGGCGGACACAATGGTTCTACGGACACAATGGGGCGGACACAATGGTTCTACGGACACAATGGGGCGGACACAATGGTTCTACGGACACAATGGGGCGGACACAATGGTTCTACGGACACAATGGGGCGGACACAATGGTTCTACGGACACAATGGGGCGGACACAATGGTGTGTAGGACACAATGGGGCGGACACAATGGTGTGTAGGACACAATGGGGCGGACACAATGGTGTGTAGGACACAATGGGGCGGACACAATGGTTTGTAGGACACAATGGGGCGGACGCAATGGTTTGTAGGACACAATGGGGCGGACACAATGGTGTGTAGGACACAATGGGGCGGACACAATGGTGTGTAGGACACAATGGGGCGGACGCAATGGTTCTACGGACACAATGGGGCGGACACAATGGTGCAAAAATATTGTCGGACATAATGGTCCATGTAGGTCATAATGGTGCGTAACATACGTTCAACAGCTTGTGATTCATAGATTAAGAAGAACAATAACAAGGACAGCATTTCAAATAAACTGATGACACCTTGACCATTATACTGAACAGGTGAAATAACAACCAAAACCCAAACTATAATGTTTAGGCTGTGTAAATAGAAGGAGGGTGGGGTGGGGGTGGGGGTGGGGGTTCCCGCACCTTCCACCCTTACTGGTTACGACTCTGGTTACAATACAGAGCTACATTTGATAGCAGTAGAGTCTTTTTGCAAACAGGAAGAGGTGACCAGGGTTATCAATGGGTTGGGCCTGGGGCAATTTACCCCCACTATACATTGCAATCATATTTGTTTCCATGCTAAAGCTATCCTTTGGTTGCCCTGATGGGACATGACACATCGCACATTTCTTTCCAATCATTTTCGAGAATAATATATGCTGTGTCGCAAGTAATTTGCAAACTTGCAGTGTGTGATGTCCCTTCAGAGCCGCCATTGTATCCTAATTTCTATGAAAGTACAACACACAGCTCTCAATCTTCAACTTGTACATTCAAAGGAGGGGGGCAGCGGACAAAACAGCATGAGCCTAATTCCAATGCAACCAACAACAAAAAACCACCAACCAACAAATCACAATAGCTTTCAAACAAACACAACGAGTACCCGGCATAATTGGCGCTTTAAAAAATAATGTGTTTCTATAACTGCCTACTATGCAATAACTTAAAATATGCCCATACTACAAAACTTTAGCTGAATTGATACAAAAGCCACGCGTGGAAGCCAAACTAAAGAGACTTCTTGAACATCAAATAAAACAATAATTAATAACTCTCATTTATTATTGTTCTCCAAATTTACGTACACCATTTAGGTATTAACAGTTTGGAAACAATACCTAATTTTATAATCATCTCCATTTTCCACAGGAATCCCACAAACTCTTCCGTTGTCATCTCAGCTGGTAAGCATTTTATTTGTCGATGATTTTTTTTAAAGGGAAAATCCAGTTGCTTAAAGTGGTTAGGGAGTATGCCTAAACAGTTGTGCATGCTCCTCTTAAAATTATAATTTTCTCATGTTTTCTTCTTATTCACGTCGGCTTCCAGTTTCTGCATCACTGGTTCCAAGCGAGGGTGAGAACGAATATGAGGTCATTCCAATGGATCATAAAACTGTACATGACGATGCTACAGATCACGGCTATGCCAATATCAAATCTAACCAGCAGCAAAGAGGAGGACCTTCCGGTTTCGCTAAACGCAAGCACGGACCAACACGGATGCCCAACCTACCCGCAGGAAGTCATTCAGTTGAGGGAGGCGGTCGCAAAGCCCCGAAGCTGCCGACTAAATATTCCGAGGAGGCCTACGAGATTCCGGACGTGAAAACCACGACTAAACCAACGGGAGTCACGGCCTTTCGAGCTGTTAACGATGCATCAAATGAAGGTTAACCGGACGAGGAGAAACCCATAGAAACACTTATTTCGAAAGAATGTGAATTCTAAGCTTGTCTTAATCCTTTACAATAGGGGTGCTAAATATGGTAGCACTAACAGTTTGGAATTTTATTTGTTGGGGTTTAGTATAGTCATAGTCTTTTAGTCGATATTTTACCTGTGTTGGCTTTTTTGGCAATTGTTACAATGTAGAGTAAGAACTTTTTATAATATTTTTCTTAGAACTTTAACAGTTTTAGCCAAATCAATCAAGCATACATTTTATTTGTCACTCGGGTAGACAATACATTACGAACAATTAAATGTATCTTTTCATAAATATTTTATGCCATATCTTTTTGTAACGAGGAAATAGAATCAGCTGTTGCAAACTGCTTACCAACCAAAAGGACCTGTGGTATAAATGCAAGAAATAGTTAGTTGCCAAATCAAGCAAAGCATACATTTTATTTGTCAAATGGACAATAGGTTGTGTAACCTAAATGTTATTTTTTTTTTCTTAAGCAAAATATTTGCATTATGCGTAACTTTACATTTTTCATATTCATTTGATACAAGCTTAGTGAAAATGACAAGGTTAAATTGAAATTACAAAATGGTCACTGCAAAAGCAATTGCAAAGAAATTAAAAATAGGGATGTGTGGTGTAATTTTTGTGATCAAAATCTACTTTCCGGGAAATGCTTGACAAACTTTTGGTGAACCTTTTCACTCGAGAGAAAACAAATAAATAGAAAATGTTATAAAAAAATATCCCACTTAATTTTGACTGTATATTATATATTTTTCCTGGTCGTTTCCGGCAAATAAGCGGGCAGTTTAACCCTGGCATACTCACCAGAAAGAGCTATTTCCATGGGGAAAAGCACCCCCTGCCAAGGATTAAGCACAAGTGTCACATTGGTAACTGTCAAAGACCAGTATCCACACTTGATGTGACCCAACATAAACATGAAATAACAAACCTGTGAAATTTTCAGCACAATCGGTCATTGGAATCACGAGAAAGAAAGTGTGGGGAACCTTAAAACGTTTTCACTGTTTTCAAACATTGAGTTTTGGACGTGCAAGATCAAAACTATCTGCTTACTAATTTCTTTAAAACTATTGCATTTCAAGAACATTATTCCAAATGGAGTTTCTCACCATGACCATCTTTATACCATGACCATCTTTATACCATGAACGTTGTGTGCAAATCTGTGAACAATTATATTTTTACACTTACCACTGATATGCGCAGCCACCCTTTAATACGAATGCTAAGAAGATTGTTATAAGCTTCTTCTGTTGTGCCGAAAATGACCGGTGAAACTTATACCTAGAAATATTTGGAAGTTCAAAATTTCTCTATTTCAACAAACAAAACGTGAATTCAACCAGCCGTAAACGGTTTATGTTTTGTGAATGAGTGCTCCTTTATTTGCTGCTTCATTTTGAGAGCAGTACTCAGAATAAGCAGTGGTGATATGATTGTTTTATACACAGAATCAAACGAGACACAAAAACAAATGTCACAGCCTTGAAAACTGTTTTTGAGGCAAGTTCAAATTGTGCGGGATGCCCCAAAAATTGCTATCCTGTCGCACATTTAAAAAAAATGATTGGTGTGCACCTGACCTCTGCCATGGGATTACGCCAAATTGTCATGGGCACACCTGACCCCAACCATATCAGTACTACAACTGACTCAAATTTTGGACACTCTCAACCAAGCAGTCTAGGCCCAATCAGTTTTTAAAACAGTAATAGAGTAAACACACATGTACATTGTGTAAGGAGTTTAACCAATCAAGTAAGTTGTGAGTTTCCACCTTGGCAATTTGCTGTAAGAAATAGCCCATGTGGTACCTCAGAGCGCTCTAACAAAACCTTGTTTACAATGCATGTCAATTAGTATAAGCTGACTCAAAGAAATCTTCAAACTTGAAGTAAGAAAAAGTTTGGTTGAAAAGTAAAACATTTAATTGAAATTTAACCAAACTCTGTATTTGCTGTGTGAATCCTGTTAAAAGGCGAACAGAAGTATAAACTACCATACATTTACTGTTTGCTTTAAAAATTCACTAAGAATGATTTATTCTCAACACCACTCTTATTGGCTCACTGTTAACAATTATATTACTATTTGTATAATACAAACTGTATATTACATTTGTATATATATATTTATTTTCTACAAATAAAGAACAGCAATGGTTTTGCCCGCGAAATGGTGATTACCTAGATTTGTAAGAATTTGTACCACTCGTTGCCTAAGCGAACGTGTGCCTTAAACACACCTAATTAGTTAGTAACATTTTATCCACAACAGTACAACATGAATGGGTGGCGGCATGACATAAAACACTAATTCCACTAGTTATCTTGACTTCTCCACGGCAAAGTTCCCAACTAATGCGAACGTTATAATCCAGTCATCTGTCAAATTTTACTTTATTTGATATCTGACCCACTTTTAACTTCAGCCAAAATGTCCAAATAATAGTATTATTTTTGATGACATTTGAACAAACTAATAAAATTTGTGTATACATGATGTTCAATCATTTTGATAAGTATACTTTGAAAAGTTGTCTTATTACATTCCTGTTATTGGATCGATTCACATATCGATGCAGCCAAAGGGAAATTAAAAACTCACTCACTCACTCATTCACTCCGTCGACCCGAGGGCTACGTGACACGCCAAACATCACAATCACTCATAATATCTATTTAAAAAATGCGGATGTCTGGTTCCAGTGATTTATCACCGAATTGAAATAAATATAAAATGCCAAGATCTGAAAAGGTTAGGGTTAAAGATATGGCAGGTGAAAGTGAAAGTAGTCCATGTTGTGGTTGGGGCACTTGGCACCATTCTGATGGCACCATTCTGATGGCACTGGAGCAACATCTAGATCAGATTGTCACAACTGTGAGTGTAGAACTACTATCCAAGGTGGTGTTTTCTTAGGAACGGCGGGGATCCCGAGAAAGACCTTCAAGATCTAAGGCTACAGGACGAACTCGAGGAGTTACCGACACAAAGGAACTATATCGATCTTTCTTGTGCATGCTGCGAAAGCCAATCAGTTACTTTTATTTTCGAGAGCAGTTATTTTGTATTTTGAATAGCAATTACTTTTTTTTTCGAGAGCAGTTATATTTATTTTTGAGAGCAGTTATTTTTTCATTTTGAATAGCACTTACTTTATTTTCGAGAACAGTAATTTAATTTTCAAGAACAGTTAAAATTTTTCGAGAGTAGTTATTTTAATTTCCAATAGCAGTTATTTATGTTTTCAAGAGCAGTTATTTTTCAAGAGCAGTAATGTTTGTCTTCTAAAGCAGTTACTTTGTTTTCAAGAGCAGTTATTTTCAGTTTCTTATTCGGGAGCAGTTATTGTATTTTTGAGAGCAGTTATTTAAATTTTCAGTTTCTTATTCGGGAGCAGTTATTGTATTTTCGAGAGCAGTTATTTAAATTTTCAGTTTCTTATTCGGGAGCAGTTATTGTATTTTCGAGAGCAGTTATTTAAATTTTCAGTTTCTTATTCGGGAGCAGTTATTGTATTTTCGAGAGCAGTTATTTAAATTTTCAGTTTCTTATTCGGGAGCAGTTATTGTATTTTCGAGAGCAGTTATTTAAATTTTCAACTGCAGTTATATTTATTTAATTTTGGAGAGCAAATAGTTATTTTAATTTCCAAGAGCAACTGAAGGGGTCGAATACCAATGAGGTTCAAAGCTACGCTTGTCTGGTTGGGGTGAGTGCTTGACTCGTTCACAGCGCGCACATTTTTTGTAACTTTGGTAGAGCAGTTACTTTGATTTTGGATAGCAGTTATTTTTGTTTAAGAGCGGCTATTTGTTTTATCTTTGAGAGCAGATTTTTGTTTCTACTTTCAAGATCAGTTGTTTTTGTTATATCAAATAAAACTGCCCTAGTGCCCTCCGAAATAAGAAATAACTGCCTCAAAATAAAAAATGCGATGGCACTAACGGTCTTTCGAAGCATGCTGTAATAATATGAAATAATAATAATATGCATGCCTCGTTAAACTATAAAGCAAGCTCTATCCATAATGTAGAAAAAAGGCTCCATGTGTTTTGTAAAGTCATGAGTGAAGTGTGTAGGTTTGTTGTATGCCTAGGTATAATCATGTCTTTTGAGTTTAATATTAATATTCAAACTTCCTTGTTGACGTAACCTTACGGCATTTTTGAAAAGCCCCGTATATTAAGGGATCATTGAGTCGAACGTGCAAGGCCTACATTCTTCTGGTTCTTACTCTGTGATTTTGTAATGACTTGGTAAGAGCGCAAGCTCGAACCGGAGCCGGAGGCTGAGTTCGCAAACAGTTCACATGAAGATCACAGTAATCAATGTGTGTTTAAAACCTTGTGTACCGAGCTCGGTGAAGTTAAGCCATACGGGCTAAACTGTATCTTCTCGTCCCGTTCCGACCCGACGTGTGGGTCTAAGAGAACTCTGCAGTTTTTAACAGAGTAATTGCTGGAGATTAAGATACCAAAAGTCCTCCACAAAAACGCCAGTCAAATTTGAGTAATTATAAACCAAACATTGCACTAGATAATCGACAGCGATCGAGCAATGTTTACGGTTGTGATACGTCGGCTCGTTACATTTTGTTTGAAATACCTGCGTACTCGGACACCATGTGATCCAAATTCGCCAACCACAACCTAGGTCATAGGTTATGTGACGCCCAAAACAAACATGGCGGCGCCCACGCCTCGGTCGAGTGAGAAAGACTTTGTGATAAATCTGAAGTGTTTTGTTCACCTAAAATCTGTCAAAGCTGAGAAAAGCACAATTTATTACAAACAAATGCACTATAATGTTTAGGGAAGAGTGAAATCATACATGAGCCGTGTGCAAGCGCGTCATGAGATGAGATCATGTGAGATCACGAAAAACAGCATATTTTGATAGTAGACCCCTATTCGATTCAGGCCTATGCATCACAGCGCATAGGCACCTCATGCGCTAAAGTCCTATAAGAATGTTTTTTATCATTTTTTATTAGAGGTTTTTTTTTTTCCAAGGACATGCAAAGAACAAAGGAACAGGAACACACTTAAAATGTTCAAAAGGCTTAAAGGTTGTAAACTATTATGTACATTCTCCCCGTGTCGAGTGAGAATCATGTATTGAAAGACAAGCTTGAAAAAACGTTTGAGGCGTCATCATGTAGCCTACAGCTCTAAAGGGGAGTGGGTGGGGGAGACCAAAAAATGGTTAAGGGCGGGCCTGTAACAATGATTTTTTATTCTGACTCTTTTGGGGGGGGGGGGGGGGGGGAGGGGGCGATTAAGATTTGTTTTATTTTGTTTTATTATTTTTTATTTTATTTTTTTGGAGAGCCAGTCAGTGCAACTCGATATGTTCTGACCTTTGATCCTTCCATTCATGGTTTATCTAACGATGGCAGGATATAGCGCCCTCTTGGAAGCTTGGAAATATGGAAACACAAGATGGTGCTATACAAGCTGACCATATTTCTCAGATTTCTCAGCGCCCAAAGGGTAATCAATATTTAGCATCTTTCGTTCACCACAACCCTATAGATAACTATTTCTACTCGTTTGAAACAATTCTCAGGGACACAAGAATTACAGAAGGCAGTATTTGAACACACTATCGGTACATGTAACTTTTTATTTTTAATTATTTTTCAAATGTGACCTTCATTCTTGACAATTGTGAAGCCGAAACAAAACTTTAAAAAAACTAGACATGAGTTTGTTACAAACGAACACTGGGGTTTCGGCTTTGACAATATGTTATGTTTTTCCTACTTCAGTAGTGAGATCTGGAAATTGTTGTGTAGAAAGCTTACCGTTCTCAACAATTTCCTGATCTCACTACTGAGTTTTTTGGGTTTTTTTTACCTTAGGCCTCTATAGCCAATGAAAACAGAATTAACAACAAACAGCGACATCATTTGTACTGGTGTTTTAGGGGAAAAGTATCCCATTAATTAGAAATCAAAAGAATAAGATTTTGTTTGTATAAAGTTCCGTTATTTTGTTGACAATAATGGAGCGACTAATCATTTCATCCTTGTCGTTCAATGACTATACATTTTTGAGAGCTAAGCTGTTTTATTCTTGGCACAAAACTTTGATGGCCAACCATTCAGTGAATTTGAAAAGACACGGTAGTCTATAGTTTTTGAGAAGTACACTCATGGCCTAAATCACACATTTGACGTTGTTGGACGCGAGGCATTTTTTTTACAGCGCACAAATATATTTCCTTGCATGGTTTAAAATTGTGTGCAGGATAGCTCGGGAGCAAACTTTGAACACCGCGCGATCTTTGTCGTTCGCCTTGCTCGATCGTAACCTCTCTGGTAGTGTGACTTTCAGCACTTCCCTTCCATGAATCGATACGGCGCGCTGACCATAGTCAATTCCGTGTCTCAGCCGCAAAATTTTATTTGTGTGTGTCGGCAAACTTTTAATTTTAATATGTCTACAACTAACAATATGTACCTTTAAAAATTAGACCCACGGGGGTCTGAAAACTCATTTTCCAGGCGTCTTTTCATTTATACCGTATATGGCCTAAGTGTGACGATGTATTGCATTCTGCTCTCACGTCAGCATAGCTGGACATATTATTATTGGCCAGGGGAAGTTCACTGCACTTCACCAGTGTTTAAAAATATTTCACCATGTCGCAATGATTGTTCCACAAGGAAACCTATCCTAGCTTTTTGGATATACAGGACTAAACAGTATACAAAAAAATGTACTTTCGTTTTTCTTCTACGGACTTTGTGATAACTGCTAGTCGAAATAAAGAAAATTGCTCTCGAAAAAGAAATTAACTGTTCTTGAAAATAAAATTACTCCTCTCGAAAAATAAAATTGCTGTATCGGATTTGAAGCATGTTTGTTGCATGGTGAGGTATCAATGTATATTTGGTTTGCGGTAACACCATGTGAATAATTATCTCCTTGCTTGGTAGATTTTGTTCTTTGAGGACCTGTCTTGCTATTTATTATACTGCCGCGGAGTAGATTATTCGGAATTCGGGAGACTTCGGGAGACTTCTCAGTTCTGAAAAGTAATTGCTATTCAAAATACAACATAACTGCTCTCAAAAATGAAAGTAACTGATTGGCTTTCACAGCATGCGATTTTTATAGTTCCTTTTGTTTCGGTAACTTCTCGAGTTCGTCCTTAGATCTTGAAGGACTTTCTCAGGGACCTCGCCGTTCCTAAGAAACGCCGCCTTGTGTAGCAGTTCTACCCTCACAGTTATGACAATCTGATCCAGATAAGGCTCCAGTACCATCAGAATGGTGCCAAGTGCCCCAACAGGGACTCTTTTCAATTTCACCTGCCATATCTTAAACCCTACCCTTTTCAGATCTTGGCAATTTATATTTATTTCAGATCGGTGATAAAACACTGGAACCAGAAATCTGCATTTTTGTAAAAAGATTGTTTTTAATTTCCTTTTGGGCGCATCGATATGCGAATCGATCCAATTACAGGAATGTAACACAAGTTTAATGAGGTCACTTTTCCGAAGTACTAATTTTATTTGTTTGTTGACTCAATTTTTCCCGAACAAATGTCATCAAAACTAATACGTAACAGACTCTGTAGTTTGTTTGTTTCAAAGAAATGTTTGTTACCATGGGAATCAGTAGAAAAACTTCAATTTGGGACATTATAATATTTGAACTTTTTGGTTGAAGTTAAAAGTAGGTCAAATATTACGGCCACGGTCTCTAAAAGGCGCGCATCAATTAAAGTTAAATCTGACAGATGACTGGATTATAACGTTCACATTAGTTGGGAACTAACATAAAACAATCATATCACCACTGCTTTTTCCGAGTGCTGCTCTCTAATAAGCTTAGAGCCGAAAATAAAGAAGCACTCATTCATTAATTATAAACAGTTTACGGTTGGTTTAATTCATGTTTTGTTTATTGAAATAGAGAATTAAAATTAACTTTATCTGATCTTCCAAACATTTAATAATAAACCAAAGGAAAAAATGTCTGGGTAAATTTTAAATGATTTTGGGTTGAACAAAAAACACATTTCTAGAGCGGGATTTGAACCAACGACCTCCCTTAACGTGCCGACGTTCTAACAACTGAGCTATCTAGCCCTAATTGTTGGTGGTCTCCATATTTTGTCAATATCTTTGTTCGGAGGTGCCAGCCGCCAAAATAGGGCTAGAAAGCTCAGTTGCACTTCCAAAAATCTATGTTTGAAAACAGTGAAAACGATTTTGTTTCCCCAACGTTCTTTCTCGTGACTCCAACGACCGAGTGAGCTGAAACTCTCCAGGTTTGTTATTTCATGTTTATGTTGGGTCACATCAAGTGTGGATACTCTGGTCTTTGACAGTTACCAATGTGACACTTGTGCTTTATCCTTGGCAGGGGGTGCTTTTCCCCATGGAAATAGCTCTTTCTGGTGAGTTTGCCAGGGTTAAACTGGTCGCTTATTTGCCAAAAATGACCAGAATAATCTATAATAAACATTCCAAATTAAGTGGGGTTTTAAAAAAAATTACTTTTTATGTTTGTTTTCACTCGTGTGAACATGTTAACCAAAAGTTTCTCAAGAATTTCCCGGAAAGTATATTTTGATCACATCAATTACACCGAACATCCTTTCTCGGGGTTTAGTATCGTAAGTTTTTGAAGCACCTTGTGTGCAATTAATTTTTTGTTTAACTTCAATTTCAATTTCAATTTTACATTTCAATTTTACCTTGTCATTTTCACTAGGCTTGTATTAAATGAATATGTCAAATGTTAAGTTACGCATAATGCAAGTATTGTGCTAAGTTCTAAATAAGAAAACAACAATTATTAGGTTACTCAAACTATTGTCCATTTGACATATAAAATGTATGCTTTGCTTGATTTGGCCACTATACTAATTTTTGCATTTATACCACAGGTCCTTTTGGTTGGTAAGCAGTTTGCAACAGCTAATTCTATTTTCGTACACAAAGATATAACATAAATAATTATGAAAAGATACATTTATTTTATTCTTATTTTATTTGGCTAAAATTATAAAAAAATAAAAAATAAAGTTCTTACCCTATATACTAGTTTTCCTATGAGACTGTGACTATACTAAACCCAACATAATAAAATCCCATACTGTTACTATCTTCAGCACCCCTAATGTTAAGGATTAAGAAAATCTCAGAAATCACTTTCTTTCGAAATAAGTGTGTTCTATGGTTTTCTTCTCGTCCTGTAGGCCTTCATTTGAGGCATCGTTAACAGCTCGAAAGGCCGTGACTCCCGTTGCTTTAGTCGTGGTTTTCGCGGCCGGGATCTCGTAGACCTCATCGGAATCTTTAGTCGGGAGCTTTGGGGCTTTGCGACCGCCTCCCTCAACTGAAGGACTTCCTGCGGGTAGGTTGGGCATCCGTGGTGGTCCGTGATTGCGTTTAACGAACCCGGAAGGTCCTCCTCTTTGCTGCTGGTTAGACTTGACATTGGCATAGACGTGATCTGTAGCATCGTCATGTACAGTTTTATGATCCATTGGAATGACCTCAGCATAATCGTACTCACCCTCGTTTGGAACCAGTGATGCAGAAACTGGTAGCCGTGAATCAGAAGATAAAATGGAAAAAATTATTTTGAGAGGAACATGCACAACTCTTGAGGCGTACTCCCTAACAACTTTAAGCAACTGGATTTTCCCTTAAAAAATCATCGTCAAATAAAATGCTTACCAGCTGAAATGACAACGGAAGAGTTTGTGGGATTCCTGTGGAAAATGGACATGATAATAAAATTAGATTTTGATTCCAAACGGTAAACACCTTAATGGTGTACGTTAATTTTGGAGCACAATAATTTAAAAAAAATGAGAGTTATTAATTATTGTCTTATTTGATGTTCAAGAAGTCAATTTAGTTTAGCCTCCATGCGTGTATTTTGTATCAATTCAGCTTAAAATTTGTAGTACGGGCCTATTTTCAGTTATTGCATGAGTAGGCAGTCAAATAAAAACACATTTGTAAAAGTGCCAAAGTAAAATGGCGGGTACTCGTTGTGTTTGTTTGAAACCTATTGCTAATTTGTTGGTTGGTGTTTTTGTGTTGATTGCATTGAATTTAGGCTAATGCCGTTTTGTCCGCCGCCCCCTCCTTTGAATGTACACGTTGAATATTGAGAGTTGTGTGTTGTACTTTCATAGAAATTAGGATATAATGGTAGCCCTGAAGGGACATCACCCACTGCAAGTTTGCAGATTACTTGCGTCACAGCATATGTTTCTTCTCGCAAATGCTTGGAAACAAAATTAAAATGTGCAATGTATGTCCCATCAGGGCCACCGAAGGATAGCTTTAGCATGTAAAAAAATATGTTTGTAATGTAAGTAATGGGTAAATTGCCCCAGGCCCACCCCATTGATTACTCACGTCGTAACTTTCTTCTGGGGTGTCTGGGTCCGTCTACGCTTCACTAAACACACCGCTAGAAAGACCAGGAGAACAATACCCAAGATGGTTCCTAAAACAATGGCTATGATGTTGACCTCTCCACTGTCTTACTTTCGGGACGCGTTGCTGTCAGTTGTCTGGTCGCTCATTGACGAGGTTGCAGCTGTCTGGTCGCTCATTGACGAGGTTGCAACTGTCCGGTCACTCATTGACGATGTTGCTGTTGGTATCCCTGGGGATAATCCCGTTGTGGTTTCCTGGTTTCTTAGGCAGCTTCTGTTTCATTAACATCAAAACAAGGCTCAGACCAATAAACTTAGGAAGAAGCTTGCACACACAAATGGGTTTCTTAAATTACTGGTTTGTCAGGAAAAGTACGGTAATGCTGATTTGTTGTGATTTGGGTTCAAACTGTTATTTGTTACATGTTGAACTTACACACAGATTCTTGGTCATACTGACCCATGGGGGCTGGCCTAATGGGATCCTGAAGTTGGTTCAATTCTGACCCAGGATTTTTGTTTTAGAGAGTGTACCCCGGAACAGTGTTTTCAAATTTTTGCAGGTGTTTGCGTGTGTAGTAAACTAAAACCTCCCAAGTAACAATTATTGACCAAGAATCCGGATTCCGGGTCCCAAATCTCGATTAGTTTTACCCAGAATCCGTGTCAAAAGTCCAGACTTTAACAAAGCTACGGGTCACTTTGACACAGACTCTTGGTCAAACTGACACAGAAACGGATCATGCCCAAAGTGGGTCAGGCTGACCCATACATGGGTAAAGCCTGACTCAGACATTGGTCAGGCCTGACCAAGACATGGATAAAGCCCGGACTCAGACATGGGTAAAGCCTGACTCAGACATGGGTAAAGCCTGACACAGACATGAGTCAGGCCTGACCAAGACATGGGTAAAGCCTGACCCAAACATGGGTCAGGCTTGACCCAGACTTGGGTAAGGCCTGACTCAGACATGGGTAAATGCTGACCAAGACATGGGTAAAGCCTGACTCAGACATGGGTCAGGCCTGACTCAGACATGGGTTAGGCCTGACCAAGATATGGGTAAGGCCTGACTCAGACATGGGTCAGGCCTGTCTCAGACATGGGTCAGGCCCCATGTGACGCGGAATCTTTTTCAAAACTGACCTAAGAGTTTTAGAGTAGGGGTGTGGTAAATCGATGACACTTTATTTTAATTTTAATTTCATACAACATCCAACAGCGCATAAGCCAATTAACATAAACGTTGTTATAAGAATTTCATTATTAAATACAAATAGATAAAAACACCCACACACACAATGGTACAAGGCAAAAAGACAAATTAAAACGGGACAAACAAATTAGAACACTAAAACCAGACTAGGATGACTATAGATGGTGGGGTGGGCTGAAACATTTGATTAATTTGAACTTCGAAGGATGATGGAATTAAACAGTGAAGTGAGACGATGTATGAAGCCCTTTGTTGTGGCATTCACCCTGGTTTTTAGGGACAATACACAAACCTAAGTGACGGAAGTTAGGACGGGGGACCTTAAAGGTATTATACAGGATTGGCAGAGCTGACAAAATAATCACAGACAGTGTTCATGTTTTGTGTAATCAACCACATACATGAAATAACAAACCTGTGAAAATATCAGCTCAATTGGTCATCGAGGTCACGAGAAAATAGTGAAAAGAGACCTTATGTGTTTTCTGTTTTTCAAACATCGAGGTTATTATCGCGCGCGATAAAAACTATTGTTTTACTCATTTCTCAGAAACGATAGCATTTTAGGCAGAAATATTTTAAGGAACCCTTTATACCATTACTTACTTTAAATCATGTAAGTTATGTGTGAATCTGTGAACTATTGTGTTTTTCGATCTTACCAATAGTGTACAGGGCCTTTAAGGGGGAAACAAAGATTAAAGCAAGTTGCAGTTAAATTTGGAATTCACACATTTAAAAAGGAACATCAAATCCACAGTATTTAAAGGCATCTATACAGAAAACAAATTTGAAGGCATCTACAGAAAACAATTATACTCTCCCGTACATACATTCTTTAGCTGGAGCAATTCTCGTTCAAAACAGTAATAAATAAGCAGGGAAGCGTTTGGAATACATCGGTTTACCAATGTGAACTTTGAAAGACGAATTTGCTGTTTATCTAACATCAAAAAACATACCCTCTGATTTGAGACGCCTGTGCGTCAGATACTGGCCATGTGCCATTTTCTTTACACACACACAGAGGTTGTATAGACATAGAGGACGAATTGGAGTAAATGCATGAACCTCTACCGTCTTCATACTGACACACGATGGCATCTCGATAACCGCAATAATAAGACTGGTCATCCTCCATACACATGTAAAGTTCTGAAATAAACAACAAAAAGTAAGAGACTTTTCATTTGATCACCGTGCAAAGAGGTGAGTAAAATACCGGCACGTCAATCCGGAGGTCGTTGGTTCAAATCCCGCTCTAGTCAATTTTTCCTTGTTCAACCCAAAATCAAATATATATATATATACCTATATATATATATATTTCATCTCTTTGTTTTGAGGGGTGGTCCTGCAATAATAGTTCGTTCTTCTACCTAGACTTATGTAGTTGGATGATACGTCTTGCGGATGTTTAACATGTACCGATACTGTGCACGTCTAAACACAGTTCAAAACATGTCGTTGTGCCGTGAGATATCATCATCCCATAATATCAAAATACATTCAGTTGTAAGGATGTTGACAGAGAAGGTATCATAAAAATCTGCTATTATCATTTTACCCTTATAACCCCTATCAACATTTTGTTTAAGTCTGTTTCCATCTTTGTCCTGCTTTTAAACAGATTGGAAGCTGCTTCGATAAGCCTCTGTATCAAACAAACTCAATAAAGATAGTGTTTATTTCAAGAAGACTGAAGAGAGAAAAAATATAACAAATATACAAACCTGTGTCGAAACATCGGTTAGACCCAACTCCACAGCAAATGTACTGTACGTCTCCACTAGGCGTGCAACTATAACTGTCAATAAAATCCATAACCTGACAACTTAAACAACTGGGTAAATTAGTCATGCCATATGACTGTTAAATATCAGTTGAAAAGCAACACAATTTTATGGGGAAGAAAATGTAAAACAATCTGTCAACTTTGTTGGTTGGTGGCTGGCGCGTTATCAGAGGCAAAATACTTTCTCACCATCCCTCCCCCTCTCCCCGTCTTTCTCCCACACCCCCCCCCCCCCCACCCTCTCTCTCTCTCCCCTCTCCTCCCCCTCCCCCTCCCCCTCTCTCTCTCTCTCTCTCTCTCTCTCTCTCTCTCTCTCTCTCTCTCTCTCTCTTTTACCCCTAAAAGCTGCTTAGATAACAAACATATCTTTTTGTATCTATGTTGATTCTGATCAAACAACTACGCTCAGTGAACATGAGTGCCACCACCTTTATTCACAGAGATTTACAACACGACAAGAAAAACCTGCAGCATCTCTGATGTTTTAAAACAATGAAAGAAGATGTCATGTAAAATCTAGATATTTATTTTTCAAAATGTTCCCACCGTTATAACCATATCGTCTGCACGAATGCACTATTTTAAAGAGTTTAACCATGAGATGCATCGGCCCTCGTTGAAACAATTTTGTCAGCGAAGTTTAGGGGTTACAACAGTTTATTTATTTGTAACATTAGTTTTAAATTTAATTTAGAAAATTGACTCCCATTCAAGGCTGTTCCCCGGTCTAAAAGAAAAAAATAATGTTTTCGCCTATATCACCTACAGGATAAGAATAAACGAGATGAATACCCTCCGTGCGCCCAAAAGTGCATCGTTATTTTTTATGTGATGTACACTCCCTGCAACTCAACTGGGAAGACATTTTGAGCTGACACAACGTGCCAGCTTGTCTATGGCCCCCCCAGTCAAGATGGCGGATAAAACAAGACACATTCTTTGGGGTATCGTCTGCCACATGGTACCAGTTAGTTTCCGTTTTTGTTTACTAGTTTGGTTTCATCAATTTCCATTGATGAACTGCAGCTGGTAATTTTCAAAAAGTTTGTAAGGAGGTTCCTTGTGATCACAGTGTTCTTTCACACCATACGGTATAAAATGTGATGTGCAATAAATAAACAATGCTTGTTTGATGGAAACTGGTTGCGATCGAAACTTGCATTACTTAATAAGTCGTGTTTGGAGAGCATAAAACTTTGCATACTACTCGACTCGATCAAATTAACGACGGAGAAACTGCATTATAACATGGTCACTCTCCATCCAGAGGACGTAATGGTCGATCTCTCAGAGTCAAACTGGGCCAGTCTACTTGCAACAAACAAACAACGAAAAAACTCCATGATGATGACGTTAATGGTCGATCTCTCAAAGCCATTGTTACTCGGGCACAGGCAGGGCCAATCTACTTAAAACAGAATAAGGATTAAAACAGAATAAGGATTGGCGTAAAGTTTCACCTAATCATTCAACGCTTCGGTAAGTCAAGCCAAGGTAACATATTATGTGACCCACTCCGGAAAAAGGTGAAAAGATATCAGAACAATGCTGGAAATTTCATAAAATGTCTAACTTTTAGTAATACGTGTAGTACTTAAGCCCCCTTCCCAAGTAGACTGCCCCACCCCCTCGTCCGCATGCCCCCTGTTTCCTTACCAGACAAACACCTCCACACCCCCGTTACAATTGACTTACAGCCAATAAAGGTAAACAAGTTAACAGGGGTAGTAGTTTTTCCTGTTTTTAATTAACCTTCGGATTTGTACGTTTTTTTGAGAATGTTTAACAAAAACCCATGTTTTTTACCCAAAATTCAGTGTTGCATCTTAAATTGGCACAGTTTGTATGCAAGTAGATACACAATTCTAAACACTGTCCTGATTCAAACCCATTTCAATAATTAACTTCTCCAATAGTCGCTCTTGTTTCGCAGTTGCGATTCTTTATTTCCCCACAATTGTGTTTACATTATGCTAATTAGTTTTAGAATATGCAAATTAGTTGATATTGTCAATAAAACCAATTATTTTTTACCCCCAAAAAATTCGTGAAACGTTCCCAAGTCAACATGTAAACTTTCAAAGTGATAGTACATAAGGAACATGTTTGTTGCTAGGGTTTTTGAAAGCAAGACATTGAAGCCTATTTCCCACACAGAGCCAGGTATTATAAAGCAAGTTTTCTCACTCATTAAAATCAAGCTCCAAGGAAATAATTAATATGCAAATTCGTCATATCTCCAGAATGAAAGAGGCTACGGAGCTCTACTATACACCAAATTAAAGCTTATGCTGTGGGGTTTCCAACCATATTTAAAACTCTATATATATTTTTTTTTTTGCGACATAATTAACCTTTTTCCAGAGTGGGTCACATTTATTAGTTTGAGCAACGTCTTTAAAACAATTTAAAGATATCTCTAAATAAATAGAGACATATCTCAAAATGTTGAGATAATAAGTGACACACGGAGCATCATTTCTGTCAATGATTTAAAATAATACCTTAATTGTTGAGAGACATCTCTAAACATTGACATCAATGATTGCTTTCAACACACCATTATTGCACACAACGATGTTTGCTCATTAAAACATCTATTGAAAACAACTCGTGTTTCAACGGAGCCTTAGCTGATTTGTAGATTATCTCTAAACATTTAGAGATTTTTCTAAATCATTTAGATATATCTCTAAATCATTAAAAGGTATCTCTAAGTACTTAGAAATATCTCTAAACATTTAGAGAAAATTCTAGAGACATATCTAATTCTTTAAGAGATATATTTAATTCATTTAGGTTATCTCTCATTTAGAGATAGCTCCCCAAAAATGAGATATCTCTTAATAGATTTACAACATTACAAGAAAACCTGTTAAAAACAGAAAAATAAAATGTCATGTAAGATATAGATATTTAATTTTCCCACCGTTTAATAAGCATATTGTCTGAATGCATACACTATTAGAAGGAGTTTAGCCACTGGGTTAAATAGGCCGTGGGCCAAAATCTGCAGAAGGCCCAGAAATTGAAGTTCGTCTTAACTTTTTAGTGGCAACTTGAATTTTAGTCAACTTTATTAATTCGATGGTGCTGATTCCAAATCTGATTGTTCCCACGAGCTCAGGCTGCACATTAACTTTTTAAAGACTATTTTTGCTCATTTTTGGTCAAAAACAGTATTTTTTTTATAATTTCTACATTTTCCAATCAAATGCTTTCAAATTTGGTACAATAAGGTTTGGGGTCATTGTACATGCAATAAATCATTATTTAACCCTCAAAGTTGATTTTTGGGGGGTGCTATACCAATTTTGGGTACAAATAATCATCAAGTACATACATGAAATAGAATTTGCACATCCAAAATTTCAGCTAGTCATCATTTATGCCAATGTATGAGAAAGAGTTTATGCCGAGTTTAACTAAAGGGCAACACACAACCAAGTGACCACACAGATAGTTATACATGTACTACTCATGATTGTTTTGACATTAATTTAAGGGGCAAGTCAATTTTTTTCATCGAAATTGTTGGTTGGTCACAAGAAATAACTAAAAATCGAAATTCTAATAATAATAGTATACAAATAAACAAACGAAAAAGGAGAAAGAAAAGGGCCAGCTGGCCAAGATCGTCAATTTAATTCCTGATTAAACTACAATTTTTTTTGTTTAAGCCAGAAAAAAACCAGTGAAAACTACTGATGTTAAAGACCCTTGGGCGAAAATATCTGTTTCATTTGAGGCATTGCTTTATTTTTCAGCATATAGATTATATTATACAGACATTCAATATCTAAAAATCCAAATTTGGGGTGGGTGGGTAAACAAAATTGGTGCAAATGTCTTCAGAGTCTTTTACTAATGTTTTGAGAGAAAAAATTATATAACAGACCGGATTATTAGAGATGAACCATCACCAATTACATCACCTTATCTGGATATATGGATGGGTTGATTTTTGTTTTGTCATTACAACAATTTGATTAGTTTTATTTCAATTGTTTTAACTTGTTTATCAATTATCTTTTAATATTTGTTATAGATTTTTGGGGGAGTGATTTCCCTGTGTGGAAAAGCGTCACGCTACGCTAATGTACAAGTTTTGTCTTTACCCATAATATAACAGCATTCTATTTAAAAAATGTTAGTGAGATTATGAAATAAAAATAATTACAGTTTTAAAAACACCAGTGGAAAATCTTATTAAAATTGGAGGATTCAGGTATTTTTGTGTTAGGGCTAATGCAAAGTCTTCAGTTAAAAAATAATTTGAAAATGTAAAAAAATCTAAAACAGTTTGACTTTGGATGTTTTCCTCATTTGCATACAAACTAATTACTTATTGTGTAGACTAAATACAGAAAAGGTTAACAAAATAATTATTACAAGTTTAAGTCACAAAATTGTCCATTCTTATTTACACACCCTCTCACCATAATAAAAATTAAACAAACAAACGAATGCCAGCAGGGCCTTCTGTATGACATTTTCTTTATCATGTTCATCTATATTTTCTTTATGTAAGCCTAGCTATCAAACTATTATGAAAAAAAGCCAGGAACTACAGGAACTTAAAATGGTTGCTTGAGGCCAACACTATAGAAAATCATCCATTTTTGTACTTCCAATGTGTAACGTTGTTACGATGGGGCAGGCCTCCTTACCATACCTACCTACCTTTTGATAACACTGAGATCCGATGCGATGGTGGTAGCCAAGTCTGGCGTCGGGCTCATGTTTTTCTACCAAGCCTTTATTTGTTTCAGCCAGTTCTTGTTGCTTCCCATCAAGAAGTTTTCATCTGGTATTGCAGTCACGAAACTTCTGCTAACTAACTGCCGTAAATTGGGTTTTTTCCCCCTTTGACTCTCAATTAAATGACACACAAACGTTTCTCTGGGCGCTGCCATCTTGAGTTGAAACCTCCTCTCCAGGTTACAAATGTTTACTGCAGAACGCAATGGCAATAGTGATTCGAGGTTGAAGAATAGCGCCATCATACGGCATAATACGGGCATAAAAATAGTGCTGGAAAACGGCGATTTTTCTCGCTTAATTTCTCATTAACGTGCAAGCAGATCAGATGGGAACAGGTAAAATAACGATTTATACATTCCAAACTACCTATACACGAGAAATAAAGTTGCCACTCGGAAGTTAAGACGAGAGTGCATGTTACAGGTTTTGGCCCACGGCCTAAAATGGCCTTTAAACAATCATAACAGTTTACTGATTTTTTTTTTTTAAACAGCAGCTTATTTATTTTTAACACCGTTTAAAATTAATTTAGAAAGTTGACTCCCCATGGCTGTTCCCATTACTTATAATTATTACCAAGAATAAAATCAATAAGATAAGAATAAACGAGATGATTACCCTCCGTGTGCACAGAAGTGCATCGTTATTTTTGACATAATGTATGTTCCCTGCAACTCACTTGGAACGTATAAAGCTGACGCAGAGTACCAGCTTGTCCATGACCCAACAGTCAATACGGCAAACAGAACGATGTACATTATTTGGGGCGTCGGTTTCCTCATGGCATCCATTGCTTCCAGTTTTGTTTACTTAATTGTCACGATCAGGTCGTCGAGATTCAAGTTTGGTTTCGTCAATTGCCATAGATGGACTGCGGGTATTTTTCAGTGTCGTTTTCACATCATACGGTATACAATGTACTGTTCAAAAAAGAGCATCACATGTTTGATGATAGCTGGCTGCGATCGAAATATACGTTCTGTTCGGTGTAAAGTTTCACATAATATTCAACACTTTGGATAGTTTCCAGTAAGCACCAGATGCCGCAGTAACTTCACTTGAGCAAAACTTGTAATTTTGAACATAAAAAGTCTTTCCGTGTTCTACACTTGTCGGCAAATTCATCAAGTCATTAGAAGAAATACGTAACTAGACCGCCTAGTCCTGTTTATCCCACAAGCTATGTACGTTTCCTGGTGGAACAATCATGGCGTGATGGTGAAATATTATTCATAACAACACTGGTGAAGTGCAGTGAACGTTCCGGACAATAATAACTTTTACAGCTACGCTGACGTGAGAGCAGAATACAATACGTCGTCACACTTGACCGAGCTTGGTACACATGGCTGTACACACACATCGATTACTGTGATCTTCATCTGAACTGTTTACACACTCAGTCCCGGCTCCGGTTCGAGCTTGCGCTCATACCAAGTCAATTAATAAATCATAAAGCGAGAACCAGAAGGAATGTAGGCCTTTCACTTTCGAATACTCTAATAATACGGGGCTCATGTCTGGCGGTGATTTTGAAAATGCCGTAAGGTAAGATCAACAAGGAAGTTTGGAAATATATCGCCCACTCATGGTGTACGTTGGCCTACAACAAACACTTCACTAATTTATTTGCGGAAAAATAATTATTATAAAAATAATTTAAACACGAGTGTTCTTTCTGCATTACGGTTTCAGCTTGCTTATATAGTTTAAGAGACATGCATATTATTATAATTTCATGTTATTACAACATGCTACGAAAGACCGCTAGTGCCATCACTATTTTACTTTTTGAGAGAAATAATTTTATTTCAGGAGAACAGTTATTTTTTTTAGAAACATGAAAATAATTGATCTTCAATATAATTTTGTTTAAACTGCTCTCGAAAATAAAACAAATAAAGGCTGTCCAAAATAACAGCAACTGCTCCACCAAAAGTTACCAAAAATGTCCGTGCTGTGAACTTTTAGGAAACGAAGCCATGTCAAGCACTCACCCCCAACCAGAAAAGCGTAGCTTTGGACGTCGATGCTAATCGACCCCTTCAGTTGCTCTTAGAATTTAAACAATTGCTCTCCAAACTTAAATAAATGTAACTGCCGTTGAAAAATATAATAACTGCTCTCGAAAATACATTAACTGATCCCGAATAAGAAACTGAAAATATAAATAACCGCTCTCGAAAATAAAGCAACTGCTCTTGAAGACAAACATTACTGCTCTTGTAAAATAAGGACTGCTCTTATTATGCTCAGTCAAAAAGTAGAACTGCTATTGCAAATAAAAAAATAACTGCTCTCGAAAATAAAATTAACTGTTCTTGAAAAAAAAATTACTGCTCTCGAAGATAAAGTATATAAATGCTATTCAAAATGATAAAAAAACTGCTCTCTAAAATAAATATGACTGCTCTCGAAAAAAAAGTAATTGCATGCTATTCAAAATAAAAAATAACTGCTCTCGAAAATAAAAAAAAACCTGATTGGCAGTCGCAGCATGCAAAAGAAAGATCACTTTAGTTCCTTTGTGGCCGGAACTCCTCGAGTTCGTCCCGTAGCATTAGACCCGTTGAAGGTCTTTCTCAGGATCCTCGCTGTTCCTAAGAAAAACGCCGCCTCGGTAGCAGTTCTAGCTCACTGTTGTGACATTCTGATATAGTGCCATCAGAATGGTGCCAAGTGCCCCAACCACAACAGTGACTACTTTCTCTTTCGCCTGTCATATATCTTAAACCCTAACCTTTTCAGAGCTTGGCAATTTATATTTATTTTAATTCAGTGGAACCAGAAATCTGCATTTTTGTAAAGAGATTGTTTTTAATTTCCCTTTGGCCGCATCGATATGCGAATCGATCCAATTACAGGAATGTAACACAAGTTTAATTAAATAAGTCACTTTTCCAAAGTATACTTATCAAAATGATTGAATATCATATAGACACTTATTTATTTATTTGTTGACTCAATTTTTCCCAGTAAAAAATTTCATCAAAAATAATACAGATATCAAATAACAAACCACAAGGGAAAAATAATACAAACAGACTTTGCAGTTTTTTAGTTGTTTTTTAAAGAAACGTGGGAAGCACTAAAAACATAAATTTGGGGGCATTATATTATTTGAACTATTTGGTTGAAGTTAAAAGTGGGTCAGATATAACGGCTATTGTCTCCAAAAGGCGCCCATCAAATAAAGTTAACTGATAGCAATCCCTCAGTCTTCCAGAGGGTCTAGAGATTGTATTTCACCATTCCAGTGGTGGATCCACAAATATTTGCCAACAAAAGACTGAACGGGGGAGTTCAAGTACCCTAAGGTAATGGGGAAATCCCCTGAGTTCAGTCGACCAGTGAAAGTTCTAAACAACGTAGCGTGAAAACGACCTTGCCCTGGCCACTCAAACTTTCAATTATGTTTCTCAAGTGTATTCTCTTAAAAGTCAAACAAAATGGGATTACAACTAAATTCATGCGCAGAGAAATAAAACAAAACCCGCTTAATCAGCCAGTTGCTAACTGGTTACGCACTGGAGGGACGATAATTGATAGGCAGCGGAATGAGTGTTTCATGTCATGCCACGATCCATTCATGTTGTACTGTTGTGGATAAAATGTTACCAACTTAGGCGTGTTTAAGGCAAACGTTCGTGCAGGCAACAGGTTGGTACACATTTTTACATATCTAGGTAAATCACCATTTCGCGGGCAAAACCATTGCTGTTCTTTATTTGCATAAAATAAAAAATATATAAAAATGCAATACAGCTTGTATTATACAATAGTAATATAATGTTAAAAGCGAGCCAATAAAAGTGGCGTTGAGAATAAACAAGCGTTGCTAAGGACGCTTGAAAAGATGTACATACAGAAAGTCTTAGTGAAATCTTAATTTTAATTTCCCACAACTTCCCACCCCTTTTGTATTAAAAGCAAACAGTAAACGTATGGTATTTTAGTTACTCTTGAGCGCTTTTTAACGGGAAACACTTTTCAACCAAACTTTTTCTTACTTCAAGTTTGAAGATTTCTTTGAGTCAGCTTATACTTAATGACATACATTGTAAAAGAAGTTGTGGTAGCGCTCTGAGGTACCACACATTGCCAAGGTGGAAACTCACAACTTACTTGATTGTAAACTCCTTATATGATGTACATGTGCGTATACTTTACTGTTTTAAAAATTATTGGGCCTAATCTACTCACATGGTTGAGAGTGTCCATAATTTGACACATATGTTGTTGTCCAGACATGGTTAGGTTCAGGTGTGCCCACAGTTTGAGTCAGTTGTAGTACTGATTTGGTTGGGGTCAGGTGTGCCCACATTTTGAGTCAGTTGGTTTATGTGTCTCATTTTATTTTTTATATAAAACAATCATAAAACCACTGCTTATTCTGAGTGCTGCTCACTAACTAGAGCCTCAAATAAAGATGCACTCATTCTCAAAACATTAACCGTTTACGGTTGGTTGAATTTATGCTTTGTTAATTGAAATAAACATTTCAAATAAACTTTATCTGAACTTCCCCCAAAAATTAAGAATAAGTTTTATCGGTCATTTTCGGCAAAAAGGGAAGCTTAAGGGTGACTGTGCATATCATTGGTAAGAGTAAACATATAAATGTTCACAGGTTTGCACAGAACGTTCATGGTAAAAAGATGGTCATGGTGGGAAACTCCATTTGGAATAATGTTCTTGAAGGTTTTTAAGAAATTAGTAAGCAGTTAGTTCTGATCTTGCACGTCCAAAACTCAATGTTTTGAAAAAATGGAAATAGCTATTTCTGGTGAGTTTGCCAGGGTTAAACTGGCCACTTATTTGCCGAAAATTACCAAGAAAATCTATAATATGCATTCCAAATTAAGTGGGGTCTTTTTAAAAGGTTACTATAGTGTGAAAATGTTCACCAAAAGTTTCTCAAGAATTTCGCGGAAAGTTTATTTTGATCACATAAATTACACCAAACGTCTTTTCTCTAGATTTGGCGTCGTCAGTTTTTGAAGCACCTTGTAGGCATTAAAAAAAAAAATTAACTTCATTGCAAATGCTATTGGAGTGACCATTTTGTAATTTCAATTTAACCTTGTAATTTTCACTAAGATTGTATTAAATGAATATGTAAATATTTTGCAAAGTTCTAAATAAGAAAATATTAGGTTACAAAAACCATTGTCCATTTGGACAAATAAAATGTATGCTTGATTGATTTCCCCAAAAATTATTAAAGTTCTAAGAAAAATCTTATTAAAGTTCTTACCCTAAAAAACAACTAGTGCAACAATTACCAAAAAACCAAACACAGGTAAAAGTTTGCCTATACGACTGTGACTATACTACACCCCAAAATAATAAAACTCCATACCGTTACCATCTTTAGCACCCCTATTGTAAAGGATTAAGACAAACTTAGAATTCAAATTCTTTCGAAATAAGTGTGTTCTATGGGTTTCTCCTTGTCTGGTTGGCCTTTATTTGAGGCATCGTTAAAAGCTTTAGTCGTGGTTTTCACGTCCGGAATCTCGTAGCAGGCCTCCTCGGAATCTTTAGTCGGCAGCTTTGGGGCTTTGCGACCGCCTCCCTCATCTGAAGGACTTCCTGCGGGTAGGTTGGGCATCCGTGGTGGTCCGTACGTGCGTTTAATGAACCCGGAAGGTCCTCCTCGTTGCTGCTGGTTAGACTTGACATTGGCATAGGCGTGATCTGTAGCATCGTCGTGTACAATTTTATGATCCATTGGAATGACCTCAGCATATTCGTCCTCACCCTCGCTTGGAACCAGTGATGCAGAAACTGGTAGCCGTGAATCAGAAAATAAAATGAGAAAATGATAATATTAAGAGGAACATGCACAACTCTTGAGGCTTACTCCCTAACAACTTTAAGCCACTAGATTTTTCCTTAAAAAAATCACCAACAAATAAAATGCTTACCAGCTGAATTGACAACGGAAGGGTTTGTGGGATTCCTGTGGAAAATGGACATGATAATAAAATTAGGTAATGTTTCCAAACTAAATGGTGTACGTTGTTAACTATTGTCTTATTTGATGTTCAAGGAGTCTCTTTGGTTTAGCTTACATGCGTGGCTTTTGGGCAAGTCAGCTTAATGTTTGCATGGGTAGGTAGTTATACTGAAACACATTTTTTAAAGTGCCATTTGATAGTAAAATGGTGGTTATTCGTTGGGTTTGTTTTAAAGCTATTGCTGATGTGTTGGTTGGCGGTTTTTCGTTTTTTTTGCATTGAATTTAGGCTAGTGCTGTTTTGTTCGCCACCCCCCTCCTTTGGATGTACAAGTTGAAGATTAAGAGCTGTGTGATGTACTTTTATAGAACTTATAATACTATGGTGGCCCTGAAGGGACATCACACACTGCAAGTTTGCAAATTACTTGCGACACAGCATATATATATTCCCGCAAATGCTCAGGGCCACCAAAGGATAGCTTTAGCATTTAAAAAAAATGTTTGAAATGTAAGTATTTGGTAAATTGCCCCAGGCCCACCCCATTGATTACTCACGTCGTAACTTTCTTCTGGGGTGTCTGGGTCCGTCCACGCTTCACTAAACACACCACTAGAAAGACCAGGAGAACAATACCCAAGATGGTTCCTAAAACAATGGCTATGATGTTGACCTCTTCACTGTCTGACTGTCGGGGAGCGTTGGTTTCAGTTGGCTGGTCACTAATTGAGGGGGTTGCCGTTTTCTGGTCACTCATTGACGACGTTGCCGCTGTCTGGTCACTCATTAACATGGTTGCCGTTGTCTGGTCACTCGTTGACAAGGTTGCCGTTGTCTGGTCACTCGTTGACGAGGTTGCCGTTGTCTGGTCACTCGTTGACAAGGTTGCCGTTGTCTGGTCACTCGTTGGCAAGGTTGCCGTTGTCTGGTCACTCGTTGACGAGGTTGCCGTTGTCTGGTCACTCGTTGACAAGGTTGCCGTTGTCTGGTCACTCGTTGGCAAGGTTGCCGTTTTCTGGTCACTCGTTGACGATGTTGATGTTGTCTGGTCACTCGTTGACGAGGTTGCTGTTGTCTGGTCACTCGTTGACGAGGTTGCTGTTGTCTGGTCACTCGTTGACGAGGTTGCTGTTGTCTGGTCACTCGTTGACGAGGTTGCTGTTGTCTGGTAATTCGTTGACGGGGTTGCTGTTGTCTGGTCACTCGTTGACGAGGTTGCTGTTGTCTGGTCACTCGTTGACGAGGTTGCTGTTGTCTGGTAATTCGTTGACGAGGTTGCTGTTGTCTGGTCACTCGTTGACGAGGTTGCTGTTGTCTGGTAATTCGTTGACGAGGTTGCTGTTGTCTGGTCACTCGTTGATAAGGTTGGTGTTGTCTGGTCACTCGTTGATGAGGTTGCTGTTGTCTCGTCATTTATTGAAAGGGTTGCTGTTGGCGTCCCTGGGTACTTTGTGGTATTTATTCCCTCGCAGCTTCTGCTTCATTAAAAATAATAAACAATAATAACAAAAAATAGGAAGAAGCTGGCATAAAATGTTGCGTTTCTCAATATCCTAGTTTGCCAGCAAAATGGCAGTAATGCTGATTCGTTGACAAACTTAGAGCGTCTACAGAAAATAACTATACTCTCTCGGACATACATTATTTCGGTAGAGCAATTCGCATTCAAAGCCGTAATCAAAGAGGATGAAAGCATATGGATCAAATCAGTTTTCCAATTGAACTTCGAAAAAGCGAATTTGATGTTTATCTAACATCAAAATACATACCCTCTGATTTGAGACGCCTGTGCGTCAGATACTGGCCATGTGCCATTTTCTTTACACACACACAGAGGTTGTATAGAAATAGAGGACGAAATGGAGTAGATGCATGAACCTCTACCGTCTTCATATTGACACACGATGGCATCTCGATAACCGCAATAATAAAGTTGGTCATCTTCAATACATACGGAATGTTCTGAAATAAACAACAATACGTAGGAGACTTTTCATTTGATCACCTTGCAAAGAGGTGAGTAAAATTATATTATTTCCCCCTTTTGTTTTGATGGGTGGTCACTGTCTTGTACTACTACTAGTGTTCTTCCCATTCACGTCAATTTGTTGTTTCTTATATTACCTATATACGTAGTTGAATGTTACGTCTTGCGGATGTTTAAATGTAGATGTACCGACACTGTACATGTATAAATAAACACAATCTAAATGTTGTAAAATATCACAATAACTGAAAATCCATTCTGACAGAGAAATTATCATAATAAATGTTGTTATTAGTTTACCACTACAACCCATATACCAATATTTCGTTTTAGTCTGTGTCTATCTTTGTTCCTCAATATATAAGCCTCTATACCATTACCACAAACAACCAAAATAAAACCTGAAGCGATTGTGTTTATTTTGAGAAGACTGAACAGAGAAAAAAATCCTTACAAACCTGTCTCGTTGTAACATAGGGTACTATTAATACCACAGCAAATATCCCATACGTCTCCACTGGGCATGGTACAATTAGACCTGTCAATAAAAAACACAACCTGACAACTTAAACAACTGCATAAATTAGTCATATCAAGATTTACATTTTCGTAAAAAAAAAATATTAAAAGAAAAAGAAAACATTGTTGGTTGGTGACTGTCACGATATAATAAAAAGCGAAATTCTTGTGACCCCCCCCCCCCCCTTCCCCAATCTACAAATAAATTGCTCAAGAAACAATACTATGGTATCTATTTCAATGCAGGTTAGCCAGACGTTCAGTAAAAATGAGGGCAACCGTCTTAATTCACCGAATTTAAATATTTACAACATATCAAGAAATCCTGAAACAGTACAATAAAATGTCAAGCAAAATATAGATATCAAATTTTTCCCACCGTTAAATAAGCATATCGTCTGAATGGATGCACTATTAGAAGGAGTTTAGCCACTGGGTGAAATGCCTCTATTTTAAAATAATTTTCGAAGTTTACGGATAATTTGTTTTACAAACAGCAGCTTTTTTTGTTTGTTTTAAAATATTTTTAATAAATTTAGAAAGTTAACTCCCCTTCATGGCTGTTCCCATTACTCATATTACCAAGAATGAAATTGCTTTTTCAACTTCGCCTTATATCATCAATAGGATAAGAATAAACGAGATGATTACCCTCCGTGCGCACAAAAGTGCATCGTTATTGTTGACTTCATGTACTCTCCTTGCAACTCAGTTGGGAGGATATATTGAGCTGACACAGCGTACCAGCTTGTCCATGGTCCCACAGTCAAGACGGCAAACAGAACGACGTACATTACTTGGGGCATCGGTTTCCTCATGGTATCCGTTGCTTCCAGTTTTATTTACTTGGTTAAATTGTCACGATCAGGTCGTCAAGATTCAAGTTTGGTTTCGTCAATTGCCATAGATTGCCTGCGGGTAATTTTGTGGTCACAGTGTCGTTTTCACACCACACGGTATACAATGTACTGTGTAGAAATGAGCTTTACATGTTTGATGATGACTGGCTGCGATCGAAATATTAGTTCTGTTTGATGTAAAGTTTCACTTAATATTCAAAACTTTAGCCAGTTTCCAGTAAGCACCAGATGCCGCTGTCGCTCATCAGCAAAACTCGTGATTTTGAACAAAAAGTATATTTCCGTGTTTCTTTCACTGGTGGCAAGTTCACGAAGTCCGTAGAAGAAATACGAAAGTATAGCGTTTAGTCCTGTATATACCACGGGCTAGGGTACGTTTCCTGGTTGAACAATCTCGGCGACATGGTCAAATGACCATTCATAACAACACTTGTAAATGGGCAAATAATACCTTTTCTAGATATGCTGACGTAATAGCAGAATACAATACATCGTCACACTTCACCAAGCTCGGTACACATACACACACATTGATTACTGTGATCTTCATGTGAACTGTTTACAAACTCAGTCCCGGCTCCGGTTCGAGCTTGCGCTCTTACCAAGTCAACTAATAAATCATAAAGCAAGAATCAGAAGAAATAGGCCTTTCACTTTTGACTCAGTGTTCTTTTTGTAGGCCTAGCTACGTGGCTTATGTCTAGCACTGATTTCGCAAAGGCCATAATTATGGTTAGGTCAACAAGGAAGTTTGAATACAAATCTTCCACTCATGATGTACGTGGGCCTACATGTACAACAAACCTTTACAGTTCACTTAGGCCTATGCTAAAAAAAAATTTGTAAACATTGCTTTATAGTTTAAGAGGCATGCATATTATTATAATTTCATATTCTTGAAGCATGCTACGAAAGGCTATAGTGCCATCGCTTTTTGTTTATAAGAGCAGTTATTTTTAATTTTGGAGGTCAGTTATTTTTTATAAAATGGAAATAACTCAACTTGAAAACACAAGCTTGCTATTGAAAATAAAAATAACTGCACTTCAAAACCCTGGCTACCCTGGCTACCCTGGCTACCCTGGCTACCCTGGCTACCCTGGCTACCCTGGCTACCCTGGCTACCCTGGCTACCCTGGCTACCCTGGCTACCCTGGCTACCAAGTAGGAAAGGGAACTTAAAAAGCTTACAATTATTTTTTTTATAATTTTTTTTTCATTTAAGTAATCAACACTTCTTATATTTGACAGTTCTTACACAAAAATACAAACAACTGAAAACAAGAGCACCAAAAAATCTAATAGAGAACTAATAGAAACCAATAGAAACCGTGTGCCCCGGCGTATGCTCCAGATGTGCCCCGGTCATTTTGAGTCAGTTGGTTTATGTGTCTCATTTTATTTTGTGTATAAAACAATCATAAAACCACTGCTTATTCTGAGTGCTGCTATAAAGATGCACTCATTCTCAAAACATTAACCGTTTACGGTTGGTTGAATTCATGCTTTGTTAATTGAAATAAACATTTCAAATAAACTTTATCTGAACTTCCCCAAAAAATTAAGAATAAGTTTTATCGGTCATTTTCGGCAAAAAGGGAAGCTTAAGGGTGACTGTGCATATCATTGGTAAGAGTAAACATATAAATGTTCACAGGTTTGCACAGAACGTTCATGGTAAAAAGATGGTCATGGTGGGAAACTCCATTTTGGAATAATGTTCTTGAAAGTTTTTAAGAAATTAGTAAGCAGTTAGTTCTGATCTTGCACGTCCAAAACTCAATGTTTGAAAATTGCTATTGGAGTGACCATTTTGTAATTTCAATTTAACCTTGTAATTTTCACTAAGATTGTATTAAATGAATATGTAAATATTTTGCAAAGTTCTAAATAAGAAAAAACAAATATTAGGTTACAAAAACCATTGTCCATTTGGACAAATAAAATGTATGCTTGATTGATTTCCCCAAAAATTATTAAAGTTCTAAGAAAAATCTTATTAAAGTTCTTACCCTAAAAAACAACTAGTGCAGCAATTACCAAAAAACCAAACACAGGTAAAAGTTTGCCTATACGACTGTGACTATACTACACCCCAAAATAATAAAACTCCATACCGTTACCATCTTTAGCACCCCTATTGTAAAGGATTAAGACAAACTTAGAATTCAAATTCTTTCGAAATAAGTGTGTTCTATGGGTTTCTCCTTGTCTGGTTGGCCTTCATTTGAGGCATCGTTAAAAGCTTTAGTCGTGGTTTTCACGTCCGGAATCTCGTAGCAGGCCTCCTCGGAATCTTTAGTGGGCAGCTTTGGGGCTTTGCGACCGCCTCCCTCATCTGAAGGACTTCCTGCGGGTAGGTTGGGCATCCGTGGTGGTCCGTACGTGCGTTTAATGAACCCGGAAGGTCCTCCTCGTTGCTGCTGGTTAGACTTGACATTGGCATAATAGACGTGATCTGTAGCATCGTCGTGTACAATTTTATGATCCATTGGAATGACCTCAGCATATTCGTTCTCACCCTCGCTTGGAACCAGTGATGCAGAAACTGGTAGCCGTGAATCAGAAAATAAAATGAGAAAATGATAATATTAAGAGGAACATGCACAACTCTTGAGGCTTACTCCCTAACAACTTTAAGCCACTGGATGTTCCCTTTAAAAAAATCATCAACAAATAAAATGCTTACCAGCTGAATTGACAACGGAAGGGTTTGTGGGGTTCCTGTGGAAAATGGACATGATAATAAAATTAGGTAATGTTTCCAAACTAAATGGTGTACGTTGTTAACTATTGTCTTATTTGATGTTCAAGGAGTCTCTTTGGTTTAGCTTACATGCGTGGCTTTTGGGCAAGTCAGCTTAATGTTTGCATGGGTAGGTAGTTATACTGAAACACATTTTTTAAAGTGCCATTTGATAGTAAAATGGTGGTTATTCGTTGGGTTTGTTTTAAAGCTATTGCTGATGTGTTGGTTGGCGGTTTTTCGGTTTTTTTGCATTGAATTTAGGCTAGTGCTGTTTTGTTCGCCACCCCCCTCCTTTGGATGTACAAGTTGAAGATTAAGAGCTGTGTGATGTACTTTTATAGAACTTATAATACTATGGTGGCCCTGAAGGGACATCACACACTGCAAGTTTGCAAATTACTTGCGACACAGCATATATATATTCCCGCAAATGCTCAGGGCCACCAAAGGATAGCTTTAGCATTTAAAAAAAATGTATGAAATGTAAGTATTTGGTAAATTGCCCCAGGCCCACCCCATTGATTACTCACGTTGTTACTTTCTTCTGGGGTGTCTGGGTCCGTCTACGCTTCACTAAACACACCGCTAGAAAGACCAGGAGAACAATAACCAAGATGGTTCCTAAAACAATGGCTATGATGTTGACCTCTTCACTGTCTGACTGTCGGGGAGCGTTGGTTTCAGTTGGCTGGTCACTAATTGAGGGGGTTGCCGTTTTCTGGTCACTCGTTGACAAGGTTGCCGTTGTCTGGTCACTCGTTGGCAAGGTTGCCGTTTTCTGGTCACTCGTTGACGATGTTGATGTTGTCTGGTCACTCGTTGACGAGGTTGCTGTTGTCTGGTCACTCGTTGACGAGGTTGCTGTTGTCTGGTCACTCGTTGACGAGGTTGCTGTTGTCTGGTCACTCGTTGACGAGGTTGCTGTTGTCTGGTCACTCGTTGACGAGGTTGCTGTTGTCTGGTCACTCGTTGACGAGGTTGCTGTTGTCTGGTCACTCGTTGACGAGGTTGCTGTTGTCTGGTCACTCGTTGACAAGGTTGCTGTTGTCTGGTCACTCGTTGACGAGGTTGCTGTTGTCTGGTCACTCGTTGACAAGGTTGCTGTTGTCTGGTCACTCGTTGACGAGGTTGCTGTTGTCTGGTCACTCGTTGACGAGGTTGCTGTTGTCTGGTCACTCGTTGACGAGGTTGCTGTTGTCTCGTCATTTATTGAAAGGGTTGCTGTTGGCGTCCCTGGGTACTTTGTGGTATTTATTCCCTTGCAGCTTCTGCTTCATTAAAAATAACAAACAATAATAACAAAAAATAGGAAGAAGCTGGCATAAAAAGTTGCGTTTCTCAATATCCTAGTTTGCCAGGAAAATGGCAGTAATGCTGATTCGTTGATAAACTTAGAGCGTCTACAGAAAATAACTATACTCTCTCGGACAAACATTATTTCGGTAGAGCAATTCGCATTCAAAGCCGTAATCAAAGAGGATGAAAGCATATGGAACAAATCAGTTTTCCAATTGAACTTCGAAAAAGCGAATTTGCTGTTTATCTAACATCAAAATACATACCCTCTGATTTGAGACGCCTGTGCGTCAGATACTGGCCATATGCCATTTTCTTTACACACGCACAAAGGTTGTATAGACATAGAGGACGAATTGGAGTAGATGCATGAACCTCTACCGTCTTCATACTGACACACGATGGCATCTCGATAACCGCAATAATAAAGTTGGTCATCTTCAATACATACGGAATGTTCTGAAATAAACAACAATACGTAGGAGACTTTTCATTTGATCACCTTGCAAAGAGGTGAGTCAAATTATATTATTTCCCCCTTTTGTTTTGATGGGTGGTCACTGTCTTGTACTACTACTAGTGTTCTTCCCATTCACGTCAATTTGTTGTTTCTTATATTACCTATATACGTAGTTGAATGTTACGTCTTGCGGATGTTTAAATGTAGATGTACCGACACTGTACATGTATAAATAAACACAATCTAAATGTTGTAAAATATCACAATAACTGAAAATCCATTCTGACAGAGAAATTATCATAATAAATGTTGTTATTAGTTTACCACTACAACCCATACTAATACTTCGTTTTAGTATGTTTCTATCTTTGTTCCTCAATATAAGCCTCTATACCATTACCACAAACAACCAAAATAAAACCTGAAGCGATTGTGTTTATTTTGAGAAGACTGAACAGAGAAAAAAATCCTTACAAACCTGTCTCGTAACATAGGGTACTATTAATACCACAGCAAATCTCCCATACGTCTCCACTGGGCATGGTACAATTAGACCTGTCAATAAAAAACACAACCTGACAACTTAAACAACTGCATAAATTAGTCTTATCAAGATTGTTAAATATCAGTTGAAAATCAACAACATTTTCGTAAACAAATTTTTAAAAAGAAAAAGAAAAACATTGTTGGTTGGTGACTGTCACGATATAATAAGAGGCGAAATTCTTGTGACCCTCCCCCCTTCCCCAATCTACAAATAAATTGCTCAAGAAACAATACTATGGTATCTATTTCAATGCAGGTTAGCCAGACGTTCAGTAAAAATGAGGGCAACCGTCTTAATTCACCGAATTTAAAGATTTACAACATATCAAGAAATCCTGAAACAGTACAATAAAATGTCAAGCAAAATATAGATATCAAATTTTTCCCACCGTTAAATAAGCATATCGTCTGAATGGATGCACTATTAGAAGGAGTTTAGCCACTGGGTGAAATGGCTCTATTTTAAAATAATTTTCGAAGTTTACGGATAATTTGTTTTACAAACAGCAGCTTATTTTGTTTGTTTTACAATATTTTTAATAAATTTAGAAAGTTAACTCCCCTTCATGGCTGTTCCCATTACTCATATTACCAAGAATGAAATTGCTTTTTCAACTTCGCCTTATATCATCAATAGGATAAGAATAAACGAGATGATTACCCTCCGTGCGCACAAAAGTGCATCGTTATTGTTGACTTCATGTACTCTCCTTGCAACTCAGTTGGGAGGATATATTGAGCTGACACAGCGTACCAGCTTGTCCATGGTCCCACAGTCAAGACGGCAAACAGAACGACGTACATTACTTGGGGCATCGGTTTCCTCATGGTATCCGTTGCTTCCAGTTTTATTTACTTGGTTAAATTGTCACGATCAGGTCGTCAAGATTCAAGTTTGGTTTCGTCAATTGCCATAGATTGCCTGCGGGTAATTTTGTGGTCACAGTGTCGTTTTCACACCACACGGTATACAATGTACTGTGTAGAAATGAGCTTTACATGTTTGATGATGACTGGCTGCGATCGAAATTTTAGTTCTGTTTGATGTAAAGTTTCACTTAATATTCAAAACTTTAGCCAGTTTCCAGTAAGCACCAGATGCCGCTGTCGCTCATCAGCAAAACTCGTGATTTTGAACAAAAAGTATATTTCCGTGTTTCTTTCACTGGTGGCGAGTTCACAAAGTCCGTAGAAGAAATACGAAAGTATAGCGTTTAGTCCTGTATATACCACGGGCTAGGGTACGTTTCCTGGTTGAACAATCTCGGCGACATGGTCAAATGACCATTCATAACAACACTTGTAAATGGGCAGTGAACTTGCCCTGGCAAATAATACCTTTTCTTAGATATGCTGACGTAATAGCAGAATACAATACATCGTCACACTTCACCAAGCTCGGTACACAAGGTTGTACGTACACACACATTGCTTACTGTGATCTTCATGTGAACTGTTTACAAACTCAGTCCCGGCTCCGGTTCGAGCTTGCGCTCTTACCAAGTCAACTAATAAATCATAAAGCAAGAATCAGAAGAAATAGGCCTTTCACTTTTGACTCAGTGTTCTTTTTGTAGGCCTAGCTACGTGGCTTATGTCTAGCACTGATTTCGCAAAGGCCATAATTATGGTTAGGTCAACAAGGAAGTTTGAATACAAATCTTCCACTCATGATGTACGTGGGCCTACAACAAACCTTTACAGTTCACTTAGGGGCCGTTCACAATTATCAACATTTTCACGAGCGTACAAACCGTACACTTTTTCAAGCCCCCCCCCTCCCCCCTAAAAGTGTACGAAAAAAATGTTGATTTTTTTTCTTCACACAAGTCTACATAGTTGAACAACACCGGTTTAAAATGCGCGCTGATATGCAATTACGTGTGTATGCTACAATTGTAGCTAGCAGGCATGTGAGACCGTACCTAGCCTCCGCGTTTTTTATTTTCCCATTCCGCGTTTTTCTTGCGGGCTCCGCGTTTTTCTCGTCTCCGCCGTGGAAATCACTCCGCCGTGGCAGCATCGGGAATCACTTTAATTGCGATTTGATTTCAACACGCCCGTGAGTCGGGGGCTAGACCCACGTTAGTCTTTGATTAAAGCCGTTGTTTTCATTAAGCGCGATGTCCCATTAAACTTACCCATGTCGTCATCCCGTTCCACCAAGAGAGGGCGCTGTACTAAAAACTGTATTAAAAAGCCAACACCCTGAGCCAAGACTAGGCGCACACGGTCTTTCACGTCTGAACGCATCGCGCTTGTTTTAATTGTGGAACACATTTCTAAGGAATGTCACAAAAACATATTGAAAATGAGGACGAACAACACATTGTTACCAAGTAAGAATTGTGGCCTATATATTTCTGTTAATGTTTTGTTTACGCTGCAGTACAAAGCCTGTTATTCTGACTGTAGAGCTGGCCCAAAATCCGGACACGGATTTCACTTGCTAAAGTTTTCTGCGTTTTTTCTGTGACCCGCTCACATGCCTGTGAGCTAGGGATCGGAACGGAAGGGGAATTGCGCAATAATTTGCACTCGCGGTTTTTGACATGTTTGGTTCATGTACATGTACGTGTGTGTAGGACTACAATGCCGCGCATGCTGTACACAATACGTTCATGGGATGCAATGCGGGGCCTGGCTCGGGGCGCGACCGTCTCGGCCAGTGCTCGCTCGGCATCGGTTGCGGCGTGGATGGGATGTGAGCAATGTCGGCTGTGGCGACGGGCGAGAAAACAGATCGACATTTAAAAAAAAAAAAAAAAGCGTACGGCGGGCATTAACCCCCTCCCCCCCAGCGTACGGTTTGTACGCTCGTGAAAATGTTGATAATTGTGAACGGCCCCTTAGGCCTATGCTAAAAGAAAATAATTTAAACATTGCTTTATAGTTTAAGAGGCATGCATATTATCATAATTTCATATTCTTGAAGCATGCTACGAAAGGCTATAGTGCCATCGCTTTTTGTTTATAAGAGCAGTTATTTTTAATTTTGGAGGTCAGTTAAGCTTGCCTATTGAAAATAAAAATAACTGCTCCACCAAACGTTACCAAAAATGTGCGTGCTGTGAATTTTTAGGAAACGAGGCCATGTCAAGCACCCACCCCAACCAGACATGGGCAATGTTGGACTTTTGTAGTCGACCGCTTCAATTTTCTCTTGGAAATTAAAATAGTTGCTCTTAAAATGTTTAATTAATTACTCCCCAAAATGATATATAATAAATGCTCTTGACAGTAAAAATGACAGCTCTCAAAAATACAATAACTGCTCTAGAAAATACAATAATTGCCCTTGAAAACTTGTAAATATAATTAACTGCTCTCGAAAACACAATATCTGCTCTTGAAAAAGAGTACCTGCTTTTAAAAATAAAGCAACTGACCTCGAAAACAAACGTTACTGCTCTTCAAAATATAAAGGACTGCTCGATTTGCCCCAAAAAATTGCTCTCAAAATAAAAGATAACTTCTCTTGAAAAAGAAAAAAAGAAAAATGCACTCGAAATTAAAAGAGCAGTGACACTAATTGGCTTAAGCGCATACATGCAAAAGAAAGATTACATGTTCCTTTGTGCCGGTTAAACTCATCGAAGTCGTCCCGTAGCCTTAGATATCTAGGGTCTCTCGCATGAACGATGCCGTTCCTAAGAAAAAGCACTGCCTTCTGTAGTAGTTCTACCCTAACAATTGTGACAAATTGATACATAGATGTTGCTCCAGTGCCAATAATGTTGCCAAGTGCCCCAGCCACAACAGGGACTACTTTCACTTTCACCTGCAATGTTCTAACCTTAACCTCTTCAGAGGTGGACAATGATTTAGTTCATACATCATGTTGATACATCGCTGGAACAAGAAGTCTGCATTTGTAAAGATATTGTTTTTAATCTCCCTTTGGCTGCATAAATATGCGAATTGATCCAATTACGTGAAATGTAAGACAAATTGAACATAAATTTAGACAATAATTGTATTTTGTTTGCTGACTCAATTTCTCCAAGTACAAAATAAATGTCATCAAAAACAACACGAAACGGACCATGGTTGTTTGTTTTACCTAACAAAATGTATACCATGTTAACGCTGGAAACATTGACGAACACTAATTCTTATTTGAACTGTTTGGTTGAATTTGAAAGTGGATCAACTATTACTGCCACTGGACGCTCATCAAATAAAGTTAAATCTGACAGACTACTCGATTGTAACGCTCACATTGGTTGGGAAATTTGCCGAGGAGAAGTCAAGATAAAACAATCAAATCACCACTGCTTACCGACTCCAATAACTGCTGATTCCAATGACTAATTGCACTTAAACTTTCACAGGTTTATTATTTCATGTATAAGTTGGGTCACATCAAGTGTGGATACCGGTCTTTGACATTTACCAATGTGACACAAATGTGATTTAAAGCGATTTTGCTTGCCCGTTCAGTTGGAACCGTCATTCAATGTCACTTTCAGGCGTGTGAATGTATATATGATATTCAATTAAACCATGAAATCAGCATTTAATTTAGCAGAGGAGGTGCAACTAGAGATTTCTGCAAAAAGCGGCTGCGAATTTGAATGGTGTGGGAGTGGATTGTTAAATTTAATGGTTATATTTTTTAATTGCATGGTGCAAAACTGAGCTTTTAACTTTGACGCCGTTTTGAAACGTTTTTAAAGGCAGCTCTACGAAATTGGGGCTAAGTTCCTGGTTCTGGTTCCGGCTCAGACGAGGCCTCGAAGTAATAAACGTCATAATGGCGTTTACCCGAAAACTTTCGGCTCGGGATCTTCCGGGCTACCGACAGATCCCAAAGCCGCTGGCCGCTGCGGTATCTGTTTATTGCCTGAAAAACACATTCGGCAACTCTTAACTAGCAAATGCTACTGTACCGGTACATACATTATTATGACATTCCAAAAACTCCCGGTGAGAATTGACCAGGGGGCTGATTTCACAAAGCATGGTACGAGTTGTCTATATTGCTAATGGTGATCTATATTGTGACATCACACTTTGCCTATATCACTTTAGAGTGATTTGCACTAAAGAGCAATCTTATAGCTCTTTGTGAATACGAGCATTGGTTATGTTTTCCTTGGGACTGACACATTTGTTGGTTAGGCGGAATCTGTGTCAAAACAAACCAGTAATGGGTCCAACTAACACATTACCCTTTTGTGAAACAAGTTTCCTGGTCAGTTTTACCATGGTTTGACCCAGAAATGGGTCAGGCCCCATATTGAGATCCGAAATGCGGGTTAATTAATTAAGACATGGAGTGTTTAGAGTATATGGCGGAGTTTGTGTGTGGGGATAAAATGAAACTTAATAGTCCCTATTCCGAGCAAGTAAAAGTATAAAGTATTCTTAGATATTGAGTAAAAATAATATATGCACTATTTTCACACATCTTAACTTACTCGCTCGGACATTATTAAACAATACTTCTCCACTCCTCTCTATTCGGCATCTTTTCCATTATTTTTCCGTTTCAGTATTGTCCCTCAGCAGATAGACATTATAACTACATCTCTGCCTGCCTGCTTCTCAATTCGTTTTCATAGAAACGATTTGTGTGTCGTGCCATCAGTTTTTCTCCACACAAACAATGATCATCATGAGCTGTCTTTCCTTCAATTTATCTCCCTTTTTGGCCGGTTTCCGTACAGTTCAATGCTGGTGGTGTAAATTGTTTATGATTGGCCTTCCTTTCCAGTAAATCTCCTCCACCCAATATATTTATTTGTATTTCATTTTCTAAACCAGAATCGACTTATTTTGTTAAATTTGTTGGAAACTGCAAGTTCAATTACTGAGAGGCGGCACAGTGCTTTATTTGGTGGTGTAGACATACATTACCCTACATTTTGCTGCGTTAACTTCCTCATTAAATATGCAACAAAACCCACTTAGCGGGTGTCGCGCTTCGCTAGTCTCCATTCATTCATGCTCACAACCGCTGGGCCCAATTTCAGCGAGCTGCTTAAGCCGAAAAGTTTGCTTAACAATTTCCTGCTAAGCAAACATAAACTAGTCACAGACTGTACGTGCTACATGATAGTTTGGCTGCTAGCCTTATTCTGGTTTGAAGAATTGTTTTGTGTTTAATTGCTTTTGTGCTTAAGCATCTGTAAGAAATTGGGCCCTAGTTTTGGATAAAGGCCTGATCCGATTTGGCGGCTACAGCTGCATATTGAATGGGTGTGGTAGAAAATTTGCCTTGAGAAGTCATGAATTACCAATTGAAATCCAACTTGCAGGAACGAATCACCAGTGAAGTTATTTCGTCAACGATAAATGATAGAGTGGTGCATTATAACGTCTCAATGACGTATTATGATAAGTTAAGACAATCATTGAACAGCGTGCTGCAGAGTGCGGTTCCTATTTAATGCCCGGATATTTCGTGTTTTTCATCACAACAACATTGTCACCTCCAATCGACAATTCAGCACCCTGTGTGGTGACATTGAATAAGTAACGTTCAACAACACTGACACAAAAGGCAACAAATAAGATGTCACTTTGCATGGCCGTGGTGACACTTCTGACAGTTGCATACGGTAAGCTATCGGTTATCCCAATAAGTATATTTATCCAAAATAAACTGTTGACGTCGTGTGTGATAAGATTGTAATATTAATGTAAGATGCATGACATGATTTACGTGATAAACTCAAGGCTCACCAGAAGTGTTTCCATGGGTAATTCAGTATCAAATTGGCGCTGATGATACTTTTTATGAGAGTTCGCCTTACATTACAAGGCCACAGACGGCCACTTGGAGGTGAGGGCTACACGTAACTGATTTGGGCCATTGTCCCAAATCAACTGCGAACAGGAGAAACGTTGCAACCTACTCCTGGGGTTGAAACAGGGTTACCCCCTTCACAGTCCGTAACGATGTAGGCATGGGTATCATCCACTATAGGAGCCCGGCTGGTAGAGCAGAATGCACTACCTCCCCAACTTTTTACGAAGCAAATTTGGTTTAGAGCCTTGCTCAACGGCACAGTATCACGACTTGATATCGAACCCACACTCTGCTGCTGAAAACACCAGAGCTTGGGTCCGGTGAACTAGACCGCTCGGCAAAGACACGTCATATGTAGTTTAATACCAGTATTAATCTTGTGGTATGGTATGGTATATTTTATTCACATTATCACATTGTGACCCGAAGGCCAAATTGCATGATAATTTACAATATTAAAAACAACAAAATCACAGCAAACAAGAATTTAAAAAATTAAAAAATAAAAAATAAAACGGCATGGGTTGGTTAAGAATCTAGAAGAAAAACAAAAATTAGTACATTGCACATACTAGCAGATTTGTCTGCCACAAATCACTGAAAAAATAAAAAATTAAAAAGCTGCTCACAAGGAATACTAAGGCCCTATTTAGATATTTGGTAAAAAGTAAGCACGGGCTGTTTTATTATTAATCTAAATGCGAGTAATAATCTAGCACAGATTTGAGGTGGTGGCACTAATTTTAAAAAGATTATTAAAAGCTGTTCACAGAGCAAAAGATTCTACTTGTTCAGCAAGCTGATGAAATATGGTATTGGGCTGTTTTTGAATCGTGATGTCCTGGTGCGTAAGTGTGAATAATGGTGTGCATTACGCAGGTTGCGGGCGTGAGACTCCCGTCTGGTAGGAGGGAGAAGATCATTTTTACGTTCTGAATTGGCAAGTCCTTCGGCAATGATTCTCCCTCCTATCAACAAGAGACTCAAGCCCGCAAAGCTGCATAGCATCCGCATACGAAGTATAGCGCTGTGCCAAAATGGTTCTGCATGCACGTTTTTGCAGGTGCTCCAGAGTCTTCTTCTGGGCAGCAGTAATTGAGGAAGACCAAGTAACATCCGCATATTCAACAGCAGGCCTCACATAACTTTTATAAATTGATATGAGCTCAACATCATTAAATCCAAACCTCTTAAGCAGGCGGAGCATATACAGTTTTTGATTGGCTTTCTTAGAAATGTCATTGATATTTTTATCCCATCGGAGGTCATTCTGTAGCCAGACTCCTAGGACCTTTGCCTCAGATACAAAGTTCAGAGGGACTCCCGCAATGCTCAACTCGGCATGTGGTGGGGGTTTAGTTTTGAAACATGTTTGGATGGCTTGACACTTGGAGGGATTCAGGCTGAGTTTGTTGGTGTTGGTCCATTCAGTAAATTCATCAAGAACTACTTGTAGCCCACTAGGCTGGAAGCAGGAACGATTTTCAGCAAATGTCAAGTCATCCACATATTTCCAGCACTTAATCTTTTCACCCAAATCATGAGCAGCGTCATTAATAACAACCCGGAAACCAATGGGGCCGAGTTTAGTTCCTTGCGGGAGAGCTCCACTGAGAACCTTGTACTCTGAGAGTGCTTGGTTGTATCGTACACATTGGGCGCGGTTGCTGACAAAGTCACACAACCAAGGGACGATGGATCTACGGACTCCCAAGCGGATAAATTTCTCAATCAGGATGGTATGATCAATCATATCGAACGCCTTGGAGAAATCCGTCAGAACCACCGTCCCAATGTTGTCGACCCTGTCAGCACCTTGATGGAGTGAATGAAGGAGACTAACTAAATAATGGGAGGTCGAAATGCCTTTGACATTGCCAAATTGCTGTGGGTCAATTTTGTCTTGAATATCATCCAAAACCCAGTTTGTTACAAAACCCTCCCCAATCTTTGCAAAGCAGTCAGTCAAAGAAACTGGCCTGAGTTTATCAGCTGTAGGGGGTTCGTTTTTGGTATTGGCACTACTATGGCCTTTTTCCATTGCTTAGGCACCACGCCCTCTTTGTACGAGCAATTCAACACATCAGTTAAAAGTGAACTCAACTCATAGGCAAATTCTTTAACAAACTTGGGAGAAATTCCATCAGGAGTTGCTTTGTTGGATTTGACTTTTTTGAGCTCAGTGTACACTTCCCAAGGATAGAGTGATGGTGGAGGTTCCATGGCTGGTAAGTAGGCCTCCAGAACATTAAGATCCAGTGGGGGATATGTGAAGAAACCTTCACAAACTGATCATTAATTGTGTTGGCAATGGTCACATGATCATCATCACTCACTCCCTGGACAGGTATTCTGAGGACAGCTTTAGTGTTTCCAGTCATTGATTTTATCTGCTGGTGCCACTTCCTTGGATTGGTTTCTTGTAGAATTCGGACTCTGTCCTGCCACAATCCAGATTATTAAAAAATTATAAGAATTCGACTTCCAAGATATTGCATCTTGCCAAGGCGCAGGGGGTCCGCGGTAAAGTTAAAGCTAGAGGCAGTCGAGTTGCCAAGTTCGGTCTTGTTTTGCTCATTTTATTCGTTTACCTCCGTGCAAAGACCTATTTTAGGCTGTAAGAATGTGTCTCTCAAAAACGGACTAGGTAAAACTATGAGTTATCACGGTTGGAAGAAGGGCCCCCATGAAACAGTGTTGGGGTAGGAGGGGGCTAAAAGACTGGTAGGAATTCAGGGCATACATTTTTGATGCACCTATTATTCTGATGCAGATCAAAACGAATTAACATAGTCTGAAAACATATATATATATATATATATACCTATTGATATTGTTCCATGTTGAAAGGAGTGGGGCCTAATGAGTACGGTTTAGAGTGGTTTTTACTCAGTTTTGTATACTCTTTTATTTAATAGTCAATTTGGCATCGACAGAGGAGGGCATGGGTCTGTGTTATCGCTGCCCACTACATCACTTTGAGGACAACGAAAGCTCTGTGTACGACTGGGTGAAGTCATTTCTACAGGAGATTAAAAGAAAATGTCCAGGTCTTGAGTCCCGACTGAAAAGTGAGTAACTTGTCAGTTGACATTCAGTGAGAAATACCCTCCAACTAAACTGCTTTGTGATCGATGTCGTAGAACCTGCGAGTTGATGTTTTTATTAGAACACGCATTAGTTTTATTCTGTGACCTTTTTATAAATTGTTCACACATTTCTGCTACGCAAAGTTGTGCATGCTCAGCAACGTGTTTAGCAGATCTAGAAAAAAATGAAAAATGACTGCTTGGTTGATTGTGATTTCCGCTTAACAAATTATCTTTTTTCAATTGTTTTCTTTGTTTTGAGAGGCTTTGTTTTTTGGTGACGGTGGTGTAATAATCTTTTTAATTTTCTAAGTAGACCTGTCGCCAAGATCGACCAATGGCCCGATCCCTGAACCCCAAAGTGCGCCCACTGACTCTAAAACTACGACCACCAAAATGCAGACATCGACCACTAACCCGCCAGCTACGAGCACTGACTTTACAAGTACAGCGACTGAACCGCCAACCACGACAGACAACCCTTTAGCTAAGACCAGCGAAGCACTAACCTCGACCATGGTCAGCGAATCGCCAACTACGACCACTGACCCGCCAACTACGACCACCGACCTGCAATTTACGACCACGGACCCGCCAAGTGCGACCACCGACCCACAAACTACGACCACTGACCCGCCAACTACGACCACCGACCTGCAATTTACGACCACCGACCCGCCAAGTACGACCACCGACCCACAAACTACGACTACCGACCCGCCAAGTACGACCAAGGATCATCCAACTAAACCCACTAAACCACAAACTACGACCACCAAGCCCGAACCACAAACTACGACCACCAAGCCCGTACACGCTGACTGCCAGACCTTGTTTGACGCTGGTCACACCGGGAGTGGTGTATACAATATCACCCCAGCTCAATATCCAGACGGCCTGGAGGTCTACTGTAACATGACGGAGGACTCAAAGGGATTTATAGTAAGTTATTTGAGAAGATCACTTATTTCGATTCAATGTGACTCAAAATATTAATAGTTCATAATAATATTCTCATATGGTGCTGCTGGCACTTTATCGAAGAAGCTTCATCGAGACATTGTTTGTCGATAAAACATTTTAAAAATCCAACAATAGACTTTATACACACGCTGCAGATGACCGGTCACCTCAGACCAATCTTAACACAGATATGGAAAGCTTATACGTCACAGAACGTTTATCCAATGAAATCAATGTATTCAATGAAGTCAGTGGGCCTGTAAAACCAGTGTGCATGTCTTTATCCTTGCGGTTAAAGACAGTGAACCAGTCTAAGGATGGCCCTTCCTACTCGTTGGTCATTTTGAATCGAGTGAGGGCGCTTATTTTATAAGCTTCACTAAGAGCAACTTTTACAGTCTGGAGGAGCTTCTGCAAGTTATCAAATTATAGGAACTGGCTGGTGATGTTGGTTATTCTATTCTACAGGTTTTCCAGCGACGCTTGAACGGGGAGGTAAATTTCATCCGCAGCTGGGCCGAGTATAGGGATGGTTTCGGTGACAAGGAAGGGGAGTTCTGGCTGGGGAACGAGATCCTCCGTCGTCTCACTGAACCCGTAGATGGGGAGCAAGGATGGGAGATGAGTGTGGATCAAATAACTAAGAGTAAAGATTATATAGCGCAGTCGTACGGGGTGTATGATGACTTTCATGTCGATGGAGAGTACTATACTCTTCATGTTGGTGCGTTTACAGATTTGGGAAGATTGCGTAAGTGTTCTTTTACAAAAGTGTCATAACAAGTATAATGTATTGCCCATAAAGTAGATTTCGAAAGAGCAGCAGGTCATCTTACTTAGAATAGTGTGTTTGTAGACTTGTTAAAAGATTTGAAAGGGCACAGAAGTCGACAAACACTAGGCATTTATTGTCTTGTGGTGTTTGAGCATAGGCATCGTAATATTTTGGGAGTATGGACATGAGGCCTGAATTATAGCAGAAAAATGCTTAGACAAAAATGTTTCAACTCTGTGTTCTTAAGTCAAAGTGGTTGGCCCATGGTATTCGAATGACTATGTTTGAAATATGACAGGGTTAACGGTTTTGTAAACATAACGGAGCTTAGTTTGAAATGATAATTATTACGGGTGATATTGCAATGTTACGGAGCCCCTAAAGGGACAGGTAAAAAAAAAATGAAAAGGTAAAAAAAAAAAAACTGAAATTATTTCGTTCTCTCGAAATATTATTTCGTTCCCCCGAAATACTATTTCTTTCCCCCGAAATATTATTTCGTTCCTCGAAATATTATTTCGTTCCCCCGAAATGTTATTTCGTTACCTCGAAATGATTTCGTTCCCTCGAAATGATTTCATTACCTCGAAATGTTTTTTCGTTCCCCCGAAATGTTATTTCGTTCCCTCGAAATAACTTATTTCGTTCCCTCGAATTAATATTTCGAGGGAACGAAATATTATTTCGAGGTAATGAAATAATATTTCGGGGTAACGAAATAGTATTTCGAGGGAACGAAATAGTATTTCGGGGAAACGAAATATTTTGGATATTTTGTTTACCTTTTTACATTTTGTGTACCTGTCCCTTTAGGGGCTCCGTACAATGTAACTTGCAGCTAATACACTGTGACTCAAGAAGGCATAGGATTCCTTTTCAATATATGGTTTGATGAGAATGCATGAACTATAAGTCTCTTATGAAATAAACGCAATAGTGAAGAAGAAGTACAAAGAGATAAACGCGGGTCGACAGAGTATAACAACGACGTCGACGACATCACCACAATGTCGACAGTGATGATGGTTAACAGTAATTATAATACTTTTGTTTACCTTTCAATTGTCTGTTTCAGGTGATGCTCTGTCCACTACCACTGAACCACCGTCCAACGGACAGCCCTTCTCGACGTACGATCGTGACAACGATGCCGAACCCTCTCTGAACAGCGCCGATGAGTTGAAGGGAGGTTGGTGGTTCAATCGATGCACACCGACACAAAGCTCTATCTATCAGAGTGATAGCTATGACTCCGGGCTTCCCGCTGCCGGGTCTCTCAGCAACCTGAACGGCGAGTATTATCAGACATCAGATTACGACAGCAGCAACGTGTGGAGCACTGTCAGCGGGAAAATAACGCGCACTGAAATGAAAATGCGTCGTTCATAAAAATGTTAAACCTTGCATCAAAAAATTCGTTAAAAGTTATCGTACAACTATTCCTGGTTATAATCAAAAAGATTGTCGATGTACAAATTGCATTGAATCGTTACACAGTACTGGCGGAATATTTACCAAAGGACAAGGCAAGAAAGAACCATCGTATCAATTAATTAAAGCTTGTTAAATTATTTCTCACTTTGAGCATTGACTAAAACAAGAGTTCAATTTAAGGGCTTATTCCAAAAACTACAGTTAAGTTTTAAAAACATTCTCACTGATAAAAAGTAAAGAAAATTACGCTTGCCGGCAATGGTACTAGTCAGTGTTGTAGGTCTCCCCCTTGGTCTCGGTCTCGACTACAACACTGGTACTAGTCCTGTTTCACAAACAGCTCAGATTGATCTTAAAGGCACTGAACACGTTTTGTAATTGTCAAAGACCAGTATTCTCACTTGGTGTATCCCAACATATGCATAAAGTAACAAGCCTGTGAAAATTTGGGCTCATCAATTGGTCATTGAAGTTGCAAGAAAATATAAAATGATGAAAGAAAAAACACCCTTGTTGTACAAATTAGTGTGCTTTCAGATAAAAGGCTTCTGGCCAGAAGTCTTTTATTATTTTAGTGAGAAATTACCTCTTTCTCAAAAACTACGTTACTTCAGAGGGAGTCGTTTCTCACAATGTTTTATACTATCAACAGCTCTCCGTTGCTCGTTACCAAGTAAGTTTTTATGCTAATATATATTTTGAGTATTTACCAAACGTGTACAGGGCCTTTAAGTGTGAATCTATCTTAACTGCTAAGCAAAGTGTGACGTCACAATACGATTCACGATGGTAAGACTGCAAACTCATCTTAGGTGAAATTCAGCCATGTACTCACAACATGTAAAAAAAATTCTGTCACTGCGACTCTGCAAGTCTCGCTCTTTCTCGAACACTGTGACCGTAATATAGCGCGCCATTTCATTTCCTTTTCTAGACCTAGGAAAAAAACTGTCACAAAAAATATATATAAAACTACGCTATATGGGACTTATGTTCAGGTGCTTTTGATGTAATGTGAACACGTCACAACCTCCTTTCCAGGTTTCAGAAAAGGATTTTCACTTTTACGAAAGACTTTGCAAGTCGGAAGTCAGGCCCTTTAACAAAATTAATGTGATTTTATTCCACAGCAACAAATTGTTTTGGTATGGTAAGCAGTTTGCAGCAGCTTAATCTATTTGTTTAATAAAGATAAGTGCATTTCATCGCAGTACCTTCCAAATGTTTAAATTGTTGATTTCTGTATAGGCATGCCAACCATTCTAAACAATTTCAAAGTCTTTTTCTGATACGAACTGGCTGCTAACATTGCTTCCTTCCCTTTAAGAAGGCGCTAAGACCACCGGTCAAACATTTTGCTTTGTCAAAACTTAAGGCTCCATCACCAAACTTAAACGTTCAAAAGAAGATTCAGACCAAAATTAAAGTGAATTTATTGAGACAGTATCCATGTTTCCTTATTTTATTTTATTTCATTTCATTTATTAAATATAGTTGTGAAGCCAAGGACTCTCAGTTAAGCGAACTTAATCACATAGCCAAGAACCACGTGGAGAGAAAAGAATGAAGAAAGTTTCAGTTTTAGATGTCGGGGGGAAAACCCCAGATAATTATTCCGGGGAAAACCCACGCAATCATGCAGGGACTGAAATTACAATTAACGTAGTGCCCCTGGTGGGGTTCAAACCGGGGTCTGGAGGCGAGGCAAGATGCCACTACAACAACCTGACTGCCCAAAACTGTGCTCTCTTATATATAATTCTGTTACATCAGCCTTTGACAGTCAAAAGGATTCAATTTAAACAATTATTATAAACATTGACTGGTGACTACACAATATTATTTACATTTGTAAAAGCCGACAGCAAGAGGCTGGTCAACCATTCCATTTAATGTATTGTAAAACAGGTAAACAGGTAGAAGGAATTCAACTAAAGAACGTTCAAAAAGTAGTCTTGCATATGGAATAAAATTACTGAAGTCAACCTAAATGAGATTTCCATGTTTAGTGTATTTTAATGTTTGAACTCGCCAAATTGTTTCTGCATTTATCAGCCATAATTTTCCAAATCGATTTTCAGATTAAAGATAGACGTGTTTTAACGCATCACACTCCAAAAATTGTACAATGTTGATTCATTTATAGGCATGCCAACCATTTTTTTTTCTGGCCATTTTCTGGAATGGACCGGCTGCAAAGATTGCCGAAATCACCTTCTTCAAAGGCGCCACCGGACCCCGTTGTAGCAACCTCATACGCGGCTAATGGCATACTTAAATGCTCAGCGGTCTTGGTCTTTTGCAATTTATGAGCAACCAAAACAACATGGAATTATATCTTTAGTAAACACTTGCCCTTCTTTCACTAAGAACTTAATGAGATCAAACCAGAAACAAATTGAGACTTTCATATTTTATTAATAATTTCTCTTTTGCATAAACTAGTTAGCCTTATACGCCAGTGCGACCTTGTCACGTCATCGGAGAAACCAACGTCAAAGAAAAAACATGAAAACATGTTTATGTGATCTCAATTAACCGTGTACCTAATAACGTTCAACTCTCTTTGATGCTGTCTGTGTTGAACTTTTAAGTATTGTCATTAAAATATAATAAACCGCGGGGTCCAATTTCATGGCTCTGCTTACCACAAAATTATGGGCTTACGGCGACTTGTGAAGCGTGTATACTTCAACAGCCTTTAGCTGCAGGACCGTTAGCACAGAAATCTTTGTTAAAATCGACACAGTACACGAAAGCATGCTCTGTGTCGAGTGCCATTAGTCAATCTATGTACCGGTAACACAAAACGCGGGAATTTGTTAAAGGAGGTACCGTACGTTGTTACCAGTCATTGCCTTTGACTGCGGCTGAAGCGCACATCGTTTCTAAGACCATCATTGTGGGAGAAAAGCACGATATTTGCATTTGAATCAATAGTTCTCTGTGCACTGGAACAAAATCACTTTTGGCTAGACCCGGCAGTAGTCAATGTTCCTTTGTTACAAAAACAAGTAAGCTTCAAATTTCAAAGGCAAGCCACTTTTTGTTAGGTGCGTTTGCTAAAAAATTGATTGTCGAGTGAGATATACCGAGGACATCGGCGCGTTGTCCTGTTAAGCACGCCTGGATACGACGCGTTCACCTCCCTCGACATTTCCATCTCCACTTCAGCTCGCTCACTACGGCGAAGTACAACCAAAGTGAAAACTGAATACAACGGGCAGCGACATTGACAATAAGAAATATGTCACCTTCGCTGGCTTTGATGGCACTTGTCACTGTCGCATTTGGTAAGTTGATACCGCCTTTTATTCCGAAATGAATTATCTTGGTGTGCGAGTCTAACGTGTAGAAGTGAACATTCATACTCAAGACTTCCAGCAGACATTTAAAACAATTCTTCTACAAAGGCGTGAGTCCTATGGGGTTTGGGTGCGGGGATAAATCAGACACCTTTCGTAATAATATGGGCGGGCCTTAGAACCCCACTCCGTTTGAAATCTGGAACTATGAAATTAAAAACTACCTTGATATGGGGGGGGGGGGGGGTTGCGGCATGGTAATCGAAAATTGTGTAGCCATAAATAATTTTAAAAAAATATTTTAACAAATTTAAAACAACATACACCGACAACCAGTGGCGTACCGGAGTGGAACATAGGTATTACACACGTTCAAAACCCATGCAGCAGATTTTCGAATTTCAGAATCGCCCCCAGTTTTCGACACGGGCTTTTGCAATTTCAAGAATGTTTCTTAATGTTCCCATTGGTGTGTGTTTGTTTGATACACGGAGAAACTTGAAAATGCGTTTTACCCACTGTTTTTTGCTGCCTGTATCTCGTTTTCTTTGTGGTCCTTAGTCAATTTGGCTTCGACAGAGGAAGGCATGGGTCTGTGTTATCGCTGCCCACTACATCACTTTGCTAACAACGAAGGCTCTGCGTACGACTGGGTGAAGTCATTTCTACAGGAGATCAGGCAAAGATGCCCGGGTCTTAAGACTACACCCACAGGTTAGTATCTCAATTTTCGAATGTCAAAATGTCTTGCAGTATTTTATGGAATCTGGTGTTTTTAATTCAGTGAATTTGATGGAGCAAAAATCATTAAGTTTACTTCAAAAATAAGTGAACTTTAAAACCGCTTGAAAACATGGCCCAGTGAACCATTTAAGATACAACATGTACAAGCAAAGCAATAATACATCTGGAAAAATAAAATAAAACACAAATAAAGAAAAGACAGGCAATGGTGACTTGTGTTGGACTTGGGCGGGCGAATACTGCCGGATCTAAAGACAACTAAATTAACATCGAGCGGGGGATACTGTCTAATTGAATGGTTTGAAGTTTGCTTTGGATGATATTTTCGCACAAGATAAACGTAAAGTACAGAATTGGTGAACACCGATGAAAAACAACAACAACAACAACAACAACAACAAACTACAACAATAGCCAATTGTTTAGTTTCAATTGTTGAAGCTCACTGATAATTAAGTTCGTACCAGTATTTATCTTGTAGATAACTATTTTCGTCTGAAATACTGCCTCGTATTATAGTAAGTCGAGAGAATAGCATTTGACGACCCTGGCCACTACATACATGTTGCGCTTATTTTCGACTTCACCACACACCGCTTGTCGCTGTTTACAACGTGATCACTCATTTTGTGAAATTTTAACAGGTCGATTGAATGGTGTGTTTATTGAAAGCGACGGCGTATTTTATCATAAATTTAATACAGCTTTATGGAAATAGGTTCGATTTTTTACTACCCTGACTCATCAGCAATATACACGGAATTACCTACGAGTGGGTGGTTCGGCTTTTTAAAAAATGGTTTGTGTATACAAATTTAATTTGTTGCCACGGTAACTCTTGCAATAATGAGCTTTTATGTTATTTTTGTTTTAAACCAACAACGAAACTGATGGATGATTTGAATGGAATGAATAATAAATAATTATCTCCGTCCTCGAGACTATAACTATGTCAACGCATCGTGAAATGTAACTTTTATTACAAGGTACGACATACTAAATCGGTCGCATACACAGGCAAACATCGCAGAGGCAAATTCGCTTTATTACGCATGCATGAAAGCGATAATCTTGCAGAAAATGACAGGGAAAACCAATAATAATAATTAAATCATACAGTAATAGGTGATACAATGAGATAATACGACTCTGTGCGTTATCCATTGGATTACCTCTAGACTACCCTCACTGAAAACTTAAGGCGCAACAGAATCTGCCCATAAGAAGTTTCACATACAACAAAAATAGTAACATTTGTCTTGGTTGATATAAAATGCTTAGAATCTCGTCTACTTGAAACCCTTTTTACAACATAAAGTTTATAATTATAACGTACCTCATTAATGCCTTTCAGTTCATGTGTGTGATGGTTTTGGACTTTGTTTGATAAAAAGCAGTTAACGGTATTATTCAGAATTGATAAGGATAAACAACACAATTGTTTTTGGTCTGAAAGCTTACTGATTACGAAGTTTATGCTTGAACTATTTTTTCTGTGAATTAGTTCCATCTAAAATGAAGTCATATTCGCGAAAAATGTATCAGAAAACCTTTAAAAACAGCTAAATTCGGTTGTTACAACCAAAACTAAGAACGTCGGTTTACATGCTGAAAATTGTGCACGGTTTTTCTTCTCCCCACTCACAGAACGGGTTAAGTCAAAATTTTCACAGGTATATTAATTCATGTTTGTGTTTGATCACACAAAACATGAACACTGTCTGCCACTTTTATGTCAGCTCTATCCATGATGTATGACACCTTTTAGTGTAGGTGTCGCAAATACTGGCAATGCTGTTTAATAATGATATCCAAAGAAACTTTTGATGACACAGTTGGAATAAGTGCCACATCAAAGGCTGGTTTGTTGACACGTCTAAATAATATTTAATCCCTGACTGAATTATGAAAATAACAAATGATTGAATTTCCAAGAAGACAACAACTGAATTTCAAGAATGACAGTTTGTTAAATTTCCTACCAAAGCAGCGGGGGGGGGGGGGGGGGGGTGGTTCTGAGCTGATGAGATGTAGTAATGCATGATGCATGAAACGATTGTACTGCTGATCGGCGCATTGCGCACACTCACAACCCAACACTGACACACACGATTCTATGACACATAATTATGGATAATGTAAAGTCGATCTTTTTAAACCAAAGTATAAGAAGAATGCTGCGATTGAGCTTATTTTAGTACAATGCAAAAATTCAAGAATGGTAACAATTATTTGCAATTGATTTAAACAATAGAGCTACTTAATTTTGATTGTCGAAGTGTTCATGAAAGACGACGAGACTGGGGGTTTAAATCAGGCTAAAGGATCGGAGAACGTTCAATATATACATCAACTCATGTGATGAAGCGCTGGGAGCGAGCAAATGTGTTTCCGTTAACCTCATACCCACGGCTACCTGCGCTTCATTTTACAAAACACAAAATAGCGAGTGTGAGATATTACGAGTATTGAATTTGAATGTTTTACCATAGTTTAAAATTATTTTTCTACCAAGTTTCTCATCGCTGGTGTTACGATCCAAAAAACTCCAAACTATCCGTGAATATAAATCACTCAAAAAGCCTGAATTTCCTCAGATGCAACAAAGAAAACAAACAAGGTGACACTGATGTAAAGAACACAGAATCAAAGTGATTTAATGATAAAACTATCAACCACTTCAGTTACCGACTTGGTTTAACAAACGTACAATGATTGCAGGAAACAAGTGTACATTAAAAATGGTTCTTATACAAAATAAGTATCTTACGGGCTATACGTCAACCTGGATGAAATACAGGCGAGGATCACAGCAACAGACAGCGAGGAACACATACACTGGCTCTAAAACGATCAACTCCAGGTGCGGTAAATCAGTTCTTTGCCTATGTGACTATGAGCTATCGCGGGGTAAACTCACTCCGACAAAATGTCCAGAAGAAGACGAAGCAACAACGGGTACACAATCTGACACCCGCCACAAAATATGGGGAAGAAGACCCCAAAATACCGAACTGTAGATTAAGTTCGAAAATGTCTTTTCCGGAATTCAATTAAGCTCTTTAACTGCACTCGGTCAAAGGCGAACTATATCACAAGCTCCTCCAACGAGTTGAAAACAATCACAGAAGTCGTACTTCCACCAGTCTGAGTATTTGTGTCCTGTCGAAGATTTATCCCCAGCCCGTATATAAAGGATTTGTGATTTTTCTGGAAAGTACTAAAACTAACTTCAAACCTCCTAGATCATTCTAGATCCTTCACAACGGATTAGCGCCGCCCACTAGGGTCAACGCACTTACACACAGAGAATGATTGACAGCGTGTGTTGTATACACATAATCACATGTACACGCATTAGGGTCTCATAACACTGGTTTGTTTTTTTAACCTTCGAACTCCTTCAAATTCAAATTCAGGTTGGCGCAGCGGTTCCTTTTTCCTGTTGTGATCAAACATAGACATGAAAACAATATCAGACTCTAAAAATGTTTTGTTGTTGTGCTTATAATTTATAATACGAAAGTGACAGGCCGTCATGTATTTGTATGCAATGAATGTGCGTCTGTACACACATCCACCTCCGTGTCCATGACAACAAGTATGACTGAATGTGACGCGAGGGAAAAGATACATCTTGCAGGATCCTGCCAGGCGCGTAAGGCCGGTATCTGGTTCAATAAATGTTATCCGCAAACGAATCAGGCTACATCCGAAGGATAAAGACCGGCACTGGTCTTTACAAACCCAATGGACATACTTTACGCACGCAATGACGCATAACTACCAGACTGATAGTGGTTATATCGCAAAACGTCTGGAAACTCGGGTTAAGGTCCATTGGAATTTAGCAAAGAATTCACAAATATTGTTAACAATCAATTATTTTACTGTTCTTTTCTGAAATTTGTTTCTTCCTGTGTGACACCTGAATCACTGCCTCCAGTCACCAAACCGCCAAAGACATCCACCTACACAAATGCCAAGGCGTCAACAACTACTGCCGATCCGCCAACTACGACAACTGACCCGCCAATCAAGACCACCGACCCGCCAACTACGACCACCGACCCGCCAACTACGACCACTGACCCGCCAACTTCGTCCACCAACCCGCTTACTACGACCACCAACCCACCACTTACGACCACTGACCCGCCAACCACGACCACGAACCCGCCAACTACGCCCACCGAGGCACCAACTACTCCGATTGCTCCAACGCCACCTTTGGGCGCCGCAGCTGACTGCCAGGACTTACTCGATGCTGGCCAAACAGTGAGTGGTGTGTACACAATCTACCCATCGAAGTACCCTGGCGGCCTGGAGGTCAGATGTGACATGACCACTGATGATTCAAAAGCCTGGATCGTAAGTCTATTTTGTAATTATCTGTGGTCTCTGTCGAAAGCGTTCATAGTCACCCAACTACACTTAACAATTCTAAAACCATCCACCAGCTTTTGGTGGATCGTAGATCGAGTCATAGCGGAAGTCCTATAATCATGAGTAAGGTCTTGAACAAAGGCTATACGCATCAGCAGCACATTTGAATAATAACTGAGTTCTGGTAAAATCCATCGAGGCCTGCCCACTTCCTGCAATTTTATTTGTTTTATGTTATAAAACTCCCAAACTATTTCTAGAGCAAAATTGTCTCGTTAACACCCCAACTGCTCGCAAAATCAGGCCCTACTTTAATTTTGTAATCGGCAACTTTCATGCGCAGGTTTTCCAGAGACGCGTGGACGGGACGGTGAATTTCACCCGCAGCTGGGCCGAGTATAGAGATGGTTTCGGTGACAAGGAAGGGGAGTTCTGGCTGGGGAACGAGATCCTCCGGCGTCTCACTGAACCCGTAGAAGGGGAGCAAGGATGGCAGATGAGGGTGGATCTTGACCATGTGCGAGATGATGGATTCAATGGGGAATTATATGCTTTGTATGACCAGTTTCGTATAACTGGAGAATTGTACATTCTGAGTTTGGTAATAAATATCAACCCCTTCATCGGTAAGCATTATATTGCTTCGGGCTTTCCTGCTGATACAATATGCATCATGGTCTGCAATATTTGCTGTAACTATGCCTCATACATATTCATAACCGAGAGTCGAATTCTCACTGGTCTCTTCAACATCACGTGCCAAATACTATTTGCTGTTTGCCAAGCGCACACGCGAGTATTCACGCACATGGTAAATACGCATGACAAGTAGACTGTCGCCCGGGCAGCACGGGCGTCAGTCTACTTGTCATGCGCTTTACGGTCGTGGAACTGTTCCCCGGGTGTTGTACGCATGCGCGAACATCTCAAAAACTTATCCTTGATGCAATTTATTTTACAGTCCTCATTTCCCCTTGCTCCTAATATTTTACCGGTAACTGAATATGTATGAGTTATAGTAAAACAAATATAACATGGTTTATTTCGGGTGAACAGTCGATATAGCTCCCCTCAGTATTGGAAGATGACTAGTTTGTCAACTTCCAATACCTCGGGGAGCTAATAATATCGACTGTTCACCCTCAAACCATGTTTGTTGATATTGTTAGGGTTGATATTGTTAGGGGCATTTTTTATATTAATCTCCGAAGATGATGTTCTGGGCATTGGACATTGTATGTTCGGTTTGAAAATAACGCACTTTACCCAATTATTTAAAATCCAATTTGTTTAATGCGAAGTTTATATACACAATTGTATGTGTTGATTGCTTGATTTATTTAAGATTCTTACGGGGCGAGTCTATTTATCACAACTGCTTCTTTATTATTGTCTTATTATTCTGTATTTATTTTATTTCATCCACCACAGGTGATTCTCTTTCACCCCCGCAAGCGGGCAACGGACACCCCTTCACGACCTACGACAACGACAACGACGATGACACTGCAATGAACTGCGCTGATACGTTGAAAGGGGGTTGGTGGTTTGACAAATGCGAATCAAAGGATATCGGTACAACTGGTTTGGTGTACAGTAATCTAAACGGAGAGTATGGCATGACGATGACGAGTCCGGTCTATGTACGTGGTATAGTGTGGAGTAAATACCAAAATTACGCCTTCACCGAAACTGAAATGAAAATGCGGCGCATGACATAAATAACCTATTGACCTCTTGCACTGACGTCACACGCGCTATTTAAAAGGCTGCCACGTTCGCTATTTGGGGAGTGATAGTAAGGTGGTGATAATAATAATAATAATATTTAAAATTCATATTGCGCCCTTTACATACAAAATGATCAAAGGCGCAGAACACATGTTAAAAAGCACAGATCGGAAGAAAAATATAAAGAAAAAAGACTGGAGTGGTCACCAGGCCAGTGCCCAAACAAAAGTATGGGGATACATCTGTCCCGCCAACAGTGAACTATTAGTTACTTATTACATAGGCCTATCCCTGCTGGCATCGGTAATGTTTTGATCTTTTCGGGAGACAGACGCCTCTAACCCTATTCAAAAAATCTAAACAAACTGGCAAGGCGACCATAGAAGAAAGACAAACAAAAGACACAAAAGAACAAAACCATAAAAACACACTAAAAAGGTTTTTAAATTACATTTAAAAGAGGTAAGTTTCTGTTCGCTATACGTATATGCAACGGTAGCGCATTCCAAAGCTTAGGGGCTGCCACAGAAAAAGCCCTATCACCAAATGTAGTCAACATTTTACCAGAGGGATAATCAAAGAAAATACCATTATTCCCTGACCTAAGTTGATATGAAGATACTTCCCGAATGGAAACAAGATCCTGTAAGTACTTTGGACAAAGACCATGAAGAGTTTTGAAGGTCAACAAAAGGATTTTAAAATTAATCCTGTACGAAACAGGCAGCCAATGTAATTGACGAATTATAGGTGTAATATGTTCAAACCGGTGAGTGTTAGTAACAATTCTGGCTGCAGCATTTTGAAACCTTTGTAGTTTAGCTATCTGTGACTTTGGCAGACCATACAAAGGGCTATTACAATAACCAAGACGACTTGTCACAAATGCATGAATTAGTTTTAAAAGAGAGCCTTGTGTTAGGAATCGACTAAAGGCTGTAGAGCAAGCTTTATTGATGTGGGTGTTCATTGTAAATTCAGAATAAAACCATGACCCCAAATTACGAACACTAGACGCGGCGTCGCCTAAAATATGCACTACACTGTATAAGACACGGTAGGCCATGGGGCATAGGGCTAAAATCCGTTTTTTCGTGCAACAGAAATGGGGACTACTTTGTTTATTCATGAAAATCAGCAAAATATTCATTCCATTCGATATAATAATGTGCCCAATAAATATACGTGCACATTAAAATACAAATAAAGAAAGAATTTCGATAAAAAAATCAGGTTTAACATTCGCGAACAAGGTTGTTCACGTGATAAATTCAGCGAATGAGCGCTCCCGATACGTCAGGTGCGGTAATTGGCCAATCACGCAGCTCGTACTAAGCTCCGTTCGGTAGCTGACAAAACAACATGGCGACGCCCGTCGCAACGGAAGTGACAGCAAAACCTGTTCACATTTCGTCCAAATTTTGCGTGATGCATGTTGTTAATAAAACTAAAAGCAATTTCATTCAATTCCCTGAAAAAAGTTGGTCCCGTTTTGTTTTATTTTCGAGTAAATGGTTGCTCTATGACTGCAAAGAACGCGATTTACTGACCGACTGTGCGGTAAAACTTGGGCTTGATTTTGCCGATATACAATCCTGCATTGATCGAAGCCAAACCAGAAAATCCTAACATTGGCTACCATTATGAATGTTCTCGTCGCTTTTGTGACATCAGTAAAGTGAACAGACTCAAGGAGAAAAAGACCAAAACATCTACATCTCATGGTATGTATGTTAATATTATGATTAATATTATGTATTGTAATTATTATTTTTTTATTTTTTATTTTTTTATAGTAAGCTTTTAAGTTTAGCCAAACAAAAGTTTCAATTGTTCTGCAAGTGCAACATTGAATCTGATCGTGATAATATTAATAAAGAATTAACTTTTTATTGACATGTATCATGATCAAATAAATCATCATGCTTGATTCAAGCAAGTTAATAATAAATTCCTGAATATTTTGAGTTGGCCTTATTATTATCATTATCAATGATTTTGATATCTTCAAACTCAATTGACAAATGCAAAGCAGACTCGGCATGTCATGCATGATAACATGTACATTTTATGATTTTGTTTATCTATTTCAAGACTACAATTTATAATACGAATCGTACTATTGCAAGCATGCTCTTTTACTTCTACAGTATCATGATATTTGGGGCTACCGCTATGTTGTTTGTCATCAGGCTTATGTCATACCTCACTACAGTTTTTAGGATCCACAAATAATTAAGAAATAATTGTGTACATACATGTACACATTTTTACTAAAATGAATGTTTGCAAAATTTAAAACTGAGGTTATTTTTATTTTGTGTTTTTGTTTTGTCATGGTTATTAATTTGTTAACTAGCAACTGACAAAACAATATTTAATTTTGTATGTGTGTGTGTGTTATGTTTATGTTTAGACAACAATTCAATGGTTGGTAGGTAGGAAGAAAATAAATACAGTTTTTTATATTTTGACAAAAAGTTTCATTCTAATCACTAAACATTTGTGTTCTCTTTTATTGCAGATGACGGGACAGACATGAATGAACTTGATGATGGCCCAGTTGTAGTAAGTGAAAGTAGTGGAGAGCCCAGCAGAAAGAGAATGTTGCGTTCCTCAGATGCAAACAGCCGCAAAAGAGATTGGAGCAGGCGACATATGTTTCCTGAAGAGTGCATTTTCTGCCATAGCAACCAATACAAGCGCAGTCACATTTCAGGAAAGAGGTCAATGGTAAGGCTTGTAAAATGTGAACTCATCACTGGAGGTCAACTTCTAAAGGCTGCAAAAGCAAAAGAGGATGTACAAATGCTACATCAAATAGAAGGGGAGGACTTGGTTGCCAGGGAGCTTCAGTACCATCATGGCTGCTACAAGAATTTCACAAGATTTTTTAGTAAACCTCGCAAGCCATGCATTGACCTCAGTTCAAAATGGCTATATTGATGCTTTTAACAAATTCAGCCAAGACACCATCAGAAAGCGTCTAATTATAGGCAAAGAAATTCTAACATTGAGTAAACTCAACAAGATAATTATTTATCCGCGCCATTAAAGAAATCAGCGGCACCGATGCACCATATCGAACATGGCATCTGAAGACGCGACTACAGAAAAGCTTTCCACAGCTAGTCTTCGTCAAAGCCAAAAATAAAAACATGAGTGACATTGTGTTTAGTGAGAGTCTATCAGCTGAAGATTTGGCCGAGGACTTGGTGGACGATACAGCAGGGAGTTCAACAGATGACAGCACAGATGTGGAAGAGGAGACTATACCAACTGTTTCAGAATCCAAAGTACCACCCACAAATGACCACTTCGCATGCTGTATAGAGCTGCACTTATCATAAAGGCTGCTGTCTCCATTAAGCCATCTTCACCACCACCATATCCACCTACTTCTGACGACCTAAAAGAAGAGAAAGTAAAGGCAGAGGTTCCTTTTCAACTGTTCAACTTCCTTGCTTGGATGACAGGTGTGTCCAGTGAGCCGGATGATGCAGACTTTGTGGAAGTTCCAGACGACAAACAAAGAAGGCTGCTATCAATTTCGCAAGATATAATTTTCTTGGCCTCCAAACGACCCATGCCGGCAACCAACTGGTACTCCATGGTACGACTGCCAGTCTAGCTGTCGTAAGACGCACAGATATATCAGGTTGGAGGGTTTTAAAGGGATTTAGTTAAGCCCGCATGCCCGTTGTCTGCGGACGAATACTTTCGTAAACTATTAAGACGTGGTACCACTTTTCATGTATGAAGCTTAAATATTGCGAGTGCTTCTGCAGAATATCAATAACACTCGCAGATCAGTATAATATCGTCTATTCATTTGTTTTATTCAAAGATTGCATTTGTGATCCCGCCTCACTCCTTTATATCATAAATTCTCAGGATTCTTTAACATATATCAAATAATAAACCACAAGGGAAACTGACTGGGTAGATTTTTAAATGATTTTGGGTTGAACAAAGAAAAATTGACTATAGCGGGATTTGAACAAACGACCTCCGGTTTAACGTGCCGGCGCTCTACAGCCCTATGTTGGTGGTTTCCCTATTTTGTCAATATCTTTGTTCGGGGGGTACCAGTCAGAAGCCATTCAACCGCAAACTGCCGTGTAGCCAGGGATCACACCCAAGTATACGATACAACCTGGGAAGCGGCAGCCAGGGGATCACCTTAAGGGGATGTGACTTTTTATATCAGATATCAAATAATAAACCACAAGGGAAACTGACTGGGTAAATTTTTAAATGATTTTGGGTTGAACAAAGAAAAATTGACTAGAGCGGGATTTGAACCAACGACCTCCGGTTTAACGTGCCGGCGCTCTACCAACTGTGCTATCTAGCCCTATGTTGGCGGTTTCCCTATTTTGTCAATATCTTTGTTCGGGGGTGCCAGTCAGAAGCCATTCTTTAACATGCACAAAAATGTGCTGCATAATTTGCGAAGCTGGCCCCTCCTAGGGCTCAGCAAAAGCAGCTCTGATCTGTGCATACATGTAGCTGGGCTAAGTTCTATTTAACCAAGTTCAAATTTGGCTCTGCAATTTTGCATCTATTGGCTTCAACTTGGTAATTATGATAAACCACTTCCGAGCAGAACTTGACGTATGGTGCAGAGCTAGCCTTGAGATGGTGCCACCACGCATATTATATATAAATACTGTTACTTTAAATGTGTAGCTTTATAATAATTTCTTCTGCACTGTTTCGTAATCATTGCAATTTCCCACTGCCCGTTCATAGAGAAACTGACGATAACATAACAGTGTGTAATGAAGCTATATATGAAACTCAAATTAATTTTTTTTATACTTTCTTAGGCCTGCTTGTTTGTATAGAAAAATGCTCTTTAATTTGGCACTTTAAAAAAATGCAGCCAATCACATCCACCTTTCAAATAATTGTTTCTGTTTGTTGAAGCTTACATGAGCACAGTCTGATTACATGAGAATCATAAAACTTCTGTTTCTTCAACTGTAGTTATCTTGTGGAATTTGGAACAATTAATTCACTGGTAGATAAAATGTTGTATTTTTTCTCATACAATTAACATTCAATAAGACTATGTATCTATAGAGAAAAATGTAATGTGTCATTGTGTTTGAAAGATAATGCATATGTATAAAACCATTAAACACTTTGCTTTATATCAAAAACATATTTCATTGCTCAATTATTGATGTCTGTCTACCTTGTTGGCATGTATGCATTATGTATTGAACATGGAAACTAAGCAAAAGTAACAGTACTCTTAAACACTGTTGTCATGTAAGCAGTTTCCATGACATGCGTAATGTATACATGTTGTACTGTTTTAAATAAATAAGTTGAAAATGAATCTTCTTAAAAGTAAAAAGAGTCAGCAGTCAGCTGCCAGTCATTGCCATTCTTCAAATCAAACAAGATGAACTGATCATAGAAGGTAGAAGTGAGAAGGTAATTTTAAAAATTGGTTTCCATTCCACCAAATCTTCATGCAGAGCTCGGTATCCAACCCCTTAGCCACCGAAGACGAGTAGCTGGCCTAACAGTTTTCGAAAAAATTCAGTGCTCTCTTTTACCCCATCCACTTGAAAGTCTCAAACTTCCTCTAAAAACAGCACGCCGCTTTACTAGGCAATCATGTACACAACATCAAGATACTGTCATCATCCCCAAATCACGCACGTCTCAACATCAGAGATCCTCTATATCATCCTGTACCAGGCTTTGGAACTCACTACCTGCTTCTGTCGTTGTAGCCCAATCAGCCCAGTCTTTCAAGTCCAGGATTCATAATATCCTTATGAACATGCCCCCTGCTCAGAACTTATGAACTCTAGCTGTAGTTTATTACTATTAGCTTCTTGTTCGCTTGAGTGAGGTTTAAAAAAAAAAAAAAAAAATAATACAAATTTGCGGCACAACATGTGTTTCAGCTGTGGCGGACCGATGCATCTTCAACTTATCTCTATGACTATCTAGATTCAAAAATTTCATGTTTATTGGTGTATCTCAGTAAAAAGGTTGTCTAGAAACAATACTACCATCAATTTTTTCACTTTACTCCTCCAACTTTCCAGAAATAAAAGAAAAAGCAGTAACGTGTAGTTGATGTTACTTGCATTTTTATCAAGTTAGCGTAACGTGTAGTTGATGTTACTTGCATTTTAAAAAGTGCGTGTTAAAAATTAATGAGCACCCTCGGTGTCTGGGCACATGGTTTTTCTTGTTCAGGAGCACATTCCCAACCCATCTATAGCAATTTTAAGTAATCCCCTTCGTTGTTGCACGAAATTGTCAAATTGAGCACATTTTAGCCCTATGCCCCATGGCCTACGGGGACATCACCCCCAAAATGGCGCAGCTGCAGTTTTTATAATGAGGACGTCATTACGTTTTAGGTCACGTGGATACCCCGAGCTGTTTGAGAGGTCGGCGCATGCGCAATGTATAGAGCTATTTAATATGTGATGTTATTGTGAGCAATTTTACAGGTTGTACAAGATTATTTAATTATAAACTTATTGCTTCTTTTTTAATTTCAAACCTCAATGATAAGGTTTGGAGAGATATATGTATATGTATGTAAAGAGGCTGTGCAGTGTGTTTGTGCCTACTGCAAAATGTTCTGTGGAACGTCAGTGTACCTGTGTTTTAAAAGAAAGCGTAATAGTAATTATGCACACGGGCATCAAGTGCAACCAAATGCAGAACACGTCGCACATCTTTGAGTTTGAATGTTCGCAAAACAACTTATTTGTGCGCTCTTACGCGTACGACCTTTTGCCGCGCATTCACAGTACATTTCGTTCAAGAGCAGCAGGTCGTAAGAAATAAAACGGCCACTTAAAAAAAGATTTGTTTTGAAACAAGTGCAAACTGATTAAAATTTGCTGTTAGAATAACCCCAAAAACTTGTTAATCTATTCCTTTGCAGACGTAATGTAAATGTCCATCACGATTGAACTTGTATTCTTGACACAGACTTTTGCGCAGTTCTTGTTACTGCTTTATACGTCTTTCTACGGGCACACGTTCGTTACCCCCCTTCTACCGGGGATGAAAGTTAACTCCTGCCGGGCGCAGCGCACATTGGACACTTTCTCTGCCGGGCACTCGGCTATTGAAGCCTATGTACCGTATTACCTAAAAATGTATTGTAAAGTTTAGTGCTGTTTCTACATAATTGTAATGGCATTGCGTTAGAAAGTCATACAGTACTTTGTTGTCATCATTAAAAGTTTAAAAGAAAAAAAACATTCTGTGTCTTTATGATAATATTTACTAACCAGTGGCGTAAATCCGTGTTCAAAAGTGAGTGCATGATTCTGAAAAGTTGGTTCTTTGGGTGTGAAATAACGTATTCCTATCATATTTTTGGGTAAATAGGAGCGGAACTGCATGCAGCTGGGAACTGTAACAGCACTGAGACCGGGGCCCGCTGCAGGGCAAGTGGGTTTTGTTCTTGGCAGTGTCCTTTTTCGCATTATGGGTCTCTCTCTCCGTTCCTCTGGGCAAAATGTGTGTGGACGTATGTTTTCTCTTTATTTGTCACTATTCATGAAAAGGCAAAACGTGTTTCTGAGGATATAAAGGGAGTTTGCGAGCGTGAGTAAGTGTGCATAGCAAAGAATGGGTCTGAGGTCCACTCAAGGGTCCCGACACATTGTTGAAGACGAAGATGCGCTATATTCTGCATTCTGAACCTTTCTATGTGTTATCTTTAGAACAGGACTAGTGTAAGTTGATTTTATCGTTCTTAACGCATATTTTGAATAAAAGTTAAACCGTAGGCAAAAACTAAGAAACGTTAAACCCATCGGGGCTCGGAAAAAACAAAGGATTAAGATACATAATGGTGCATGCTTGACCTAAGTGGTCATCTTTTGAGTATAAATAACTTGAAAAGGCCGGTGGATTTCTTCTTAACTGTTACTCTCTTTCTTGAATAAACTAGAGGGCGCGCTGTGATCCGGGGCCCGTTATAGTAGGGCCCCTGAAAAAGTTTGCGGATTAAGATTTAAGTTGTCAACGGAACCTCTCAGAAATTTTATTCGAAATGGAATAAATATTCTGTAATCAGTGAAAAGCTTACTGTAACCAGTTTAACTCTTATTTCCTGTAAGACATGCTGTTTCATTTATTCTCTTTCGTATCTTAATGTAAGTTGATTAGAGAGCAATAAAATGTTATCCACGGGATAACAAATCAAAAAACTAAAACAGATTAAAGAAACTCTTTGATTCCTATTCGGCCTTTCTGAATTATCTTCGAAAACTTAAATCTGCTCTCAAAAAGGGGGTGTTCCGCCCAATTTATCTGTTTTTTTCTCTTTTTGCACGAAAAATATGGGACACTGCCTATACTTTCTGACCCCGATTGTTTCCACACAACAAAATCACGAGTTTTACAGCACAGTAACTTAGTTTTGTATATTGTACATTATACAAATCTAATGAGAGATGAAGACAGTGTGCACATTGCATGTCATTTTGATGTAAACTGATGCTTTTTCACTTTTGCTTGTTTATAGGGACAAGTTTTTCACCCCAAAAATCTGGGGAAGATGGGTCCACCCCCTTACTTAAATGGGGGGGCGTATCTCCATCCCTCTGGATTTACGTCCAATGTATACTTTATTGCATCAGGGATAAAGATTATTGTGTTGATATTATTTTACCCTAACACCACAAGATTCAGTATAAAGCACCGAGTTGACCAAAAGTCGTTGAAAAGGAGTACAAATGCATTTTTTTTTATCCCCCATGCATATTTAGGTATTTGAAATACTTCGAGTGGTTTACTGTTGACCATGTCTGTGCAATTCAGCCTTTAAAAGATGTAGAGTAGATAGTTAAATGAACAAATAAATAAAACATTTACTTGCACATCAACGTCATGAAGCAGGCTCATCTTTCTTCACATGTATTCATCATTCTCTCTGCACGCAGATGTAGACCTTTATCATGCGGTCACAATCTTGGTCATGTTCCCTTCATCCAGTAACAGTGGATGCTAATATTCATTGTACAAACAAGAACCAGACTATATTTTGATTCCAGCCTCGGTTTGATTACATTGAGTTGAATGGGAGAAAATCAAGATGGCCGCTCCATGATAAAGGTGTATTTTGGGGGGCCTACGTACAGCAGCGCTAGTCGCTTGATTGATCGGTTGCATCACAAAAAGATCACACTTTTGAAAATAATTGACAATGATGAATGAATTTTAGAATGTGGTGTTCGCCAACTTGTTTAAATTCGGTGTATTGCAAATTAAGCACAAGGTTTCTGAGATGGTCCCAAATAATAGAATTATCTAATGCTTACAAAACCCCACGTTATAAAAGAGCCGCAGTCGATCCGTGGTTCACAATTATGGAGTTATCAATCTCTCACTCGAAGTTATGAAATATTGCTTTTGTGTTGTTGATAGTCCATAGCGATGGAAACGAGAACATTCACCATGCAAAATTTATTGTTCACGGTCTGCTTATTACGAGCCGATTCTCATTGTCTTCTCTCACTCGCAGCTCGTTAAGAATTTGAAGGTTCTATGTATAGTCGTTGCCATTTCCCTCCACAATTCCATGTGTCGAAATCTAATTTTTGACCTGAACTAGCTACTAATGAGTCGTATACTAATAATCTTGTTTAACGGAATAGCTAAAAGATGATGTACAGGCAATCTAATCTGGACAGTTTCATAGGGAAACAAGCACAATTAAATTTATATATAATTGTGTTGGGAATGGTAAAACATGTTTGTAGATGTTAATTTTTGCATCGGGGATAACGAATATAATTTAGTTTTAACCCTACAACGATGTGTGTTAAGCACTGTATACTCAGTACTTTCCCGAGTTCTGTAAACAAAAATCCACAGGCAAATCACTCGGGTGGGATTCGAACCCACGACCAATGGTAAAACACTTGTACTAGGAAAAAAAGAAGAGTTCTGTGTTCGTTAAAGTTTAGCATACAAAAGGTGTTGGTTAGCGCCATGACTTAGAGTTTCCATCTTTGTACAGGGGATTTTAAATTTGTATTCTAAGAGTCAAATGAAAAAGAATATGTGTTCTTTAATGAATTTTCAGGGACCCTTTTCTCTCGTTCGTCCCAATCCCATCGTTTATGTAAGTGTCCAAAAATAAATAACAATCTCAACAGAGGGCGCTCTAATGACCGTGTCCGCTGTGGCTGTGGCTGTCGCTAAGGGCATCATTCATCATGCTAGTTTACTTCAATGTCATTTTTTTATTTTTTTTTAAAGTAGTTGCATAAAATTATAATGAGCATTTCAAATGCCGCGCCAGTTTATCATTGTACTATGTGTGCTGCGCTTTAGGCAAAAGGTAGGGTCGGTCTGTCGATTTGTTTTCCCATTATTATTCTCTTTTTTTTTTTTTTTTTTTTTTTTGCGCGCGACACTGGTACATGGAGACCAAACGATGAGATGATGTTTTTGTACATAGAGGTGGCTGATTTTATTTAAAAATTATAAACCTTTGGTTATTATGAACCAGAGTTGAATGTGTCTTGATATTGAATAAGTAACGTTCAACGACACTGACACAAAAGGCAACCAAGATAAGTAACGTTCAACGACACTGGCACAAAAGGCAACCAAGATGTCACTATGCATGACCGTGGTGACACTTCTAGCAGTTGCATACGGTAAGCTTTCCGACTATATCAAATTTATCCAAAAATTAACTATTATACGATTGTAATATAATTTCAGATGTTTGATATGATTTAGGGAACAACTCGACTCTCATACAGAATTATTTCCGTAAGCCTTTTGAGATATGGTGGACACATTACAATTGCACTATGAGGTTTGGGTAATTCTGTCTGTACACACATCCAAACCAAAGGGTGCATTCCTTAAAAGTGTTCGCCATTATCTAAACAATGCGAAAGGACATACTCAGTGTCACATTGATGATGATCATGATGTAGCTACCAGTACCAAAAGCATTGATCGTTTTCTGCCAGAATGAACAATATTTGTGTTTGTGTAATGCACGTCAAAGAGCCCAGTTTATGCCTATTTACCTATCGCTAAAAGAAGGAGTTCGCCCCAGTGTTTCTGACAGTGGCTGCCGAGTGCGTCACAGCACCTTATAAACCAATTGAAGGAACTACATAAATGGGTCTCTTAATTCATAAACTGAAAAACCTGTCAAAGTTTTGTTCCGGCGCCTTGAGCACCATTAGCGAATACGTGCGCTGCAATGTTGTTATTATTGTCTAAGAATTTGACTTCCGAGATTTTGCATCTTGCTGAGGCACAATTATAGGGTCCGCAGTAAAGTTAAAGCAAAAACGGCCAAGTTGCCGAATTCGTCTACTTGCTCACTTTATTCTTTACCCTGGTGTAAAGACCTATAGGCTAAAATGCGTCTCTTAAAAGCAGACAAAGTCAGGCATCTGAAAGCACACATTTCTATGCAACAAAGGTGTTTTTCTTTCATTATTTTCTTGCAACTTCGACGACCAACTGAGCCCAATTTATCAAAGGTTTTTTATTTGTTATGTATATGTTGGGATACACCAAGTGAAGATATTTGTCTTTGACTATTACTAAAAAGTACCCTGCCTTCAATTCTGAACGGGGAAGTTACAAATTTAAAATAATCTATAATTAATAAATGTGATTGTCGTTGACTTGACCAACACGCACTAATGACTATCTAGTTTTATTATGATATTATGATAGTACTTTAATCTCTCCAAGCACAAGCTGGTGAGCGATTCTTCCTACCGCATGTTACAGTGTATCGCTTTGGGCGGCTTGGCGGTCCAGTGGCTAAATGGTTAAGACAGTTTTGGTCATTTTAACTTCCTACATTCGCAAGAGGATGACCAAAAAATCGCAAACTACAGTGTGAGTAAAAACAAACTATACACTTTTAAAATTCCCCATTGTTTTATTGTGTAGCTATATATATATAAGATATTATTATATGTACTTGTAAAGTGACTCTTCCTGCTTCTTTTGGTGCCACTTTCACTGGATTGGGTTTCATGCTTGACTGCACTTGAGACAATTAAAGGAGACAGGTAAAATTTGATATGCGCCAACTGGTCAGGGTGGATAAGAAAGAGACAAAAATTTTTGTTATTGCGTTTCAAATTGCACGTTTATTTAAAACATTTATGCAATTAAATTTCACAGTGTCTTAGTCCTCCACATGGCGACCATCTCGTTCAATACACAGCTGGGCTCGGTGCATGATTCCTGAAACAGCACGGCGAATCATACCCCTGTCTTTTCTGAGAATGTCCACTTCATGAATTATCCTTTCCTGCATGGAGGTCATCCAGATTTGCTGGAGGAGTCGAGTACACTCAACGTTTCAAATAGTCCCATAAGAAGAAGTCCAAAGGGGTCAGATCAGGAGATTTTGGGGCCTCTCCACCGGTTGATTCAAGGCAATGACTCGGTTTCCGAATAACTGTCTCAGGCGATCTGTGACAATCCTCCTTCTTTGTGGAAGAGCACCGTCCTGTGCCCACCACAGATAATAATAATAGATAATAACTAGACTTAAATTTTTGTTGCATAACAAAAACGAGGTGTTCGGCATGATATTAAAATTTTGGTCGTAATAAATCCCAGCTTGAATTCATGCAAGCTTAGTTTCAGCTTGACCAAGAATTTATTTATCTGCATAAAGATCTTGTAAAACTGCTTATTGAAGGTGAAGTCATGTTACACTTAATGACGTCATCGTGATGTGAACTAAATTTGTGGATGTAACACATCCCAACCTGAATATGTGCAAAGTTTCACCTTGATCACCAAAGTTGTTCTTTACATGTAGATCTCGTAAAAAACTACCTTTATGGTAATGTAACGTGACAAATGACGACGTCGTGAAGACGTCAGTGCATATTTTAACCATAAATGACCTTCCAAGCCTTTTGCAAAACAAAATTTGATTGCAGCTTGTTTTGTTATAAAGATATGCAACAAGTGGTAACAAATGTTTAAAAAAAGTAAAAAATAACATGATGATGTCATCATTACGTGACTTCAGGATTTAGCTGTCAATGTCATTGTCTAACATCACACCAAGTCGGTCGGACTTAGGGTTTTGTAGATACACGGCTTCAAAAATTGCACCTTTAAGGCTTTATCACGTGACACATGATGACGTCATCAATCTACAACTTCACACATTTTTGTCTGCATGAAGGTCATTAAGTATACGAATTATGCAACGATTATCATAATTTTGCCACAGATATCTAGTTAAAGTGTATTTTGAACTGTTTCTAACCTGCCGCTAGAGCGCACTCTTGGTATTTATGACGTCACTGGTCCTATTATTTAAAACCGGACCCTTGCTGGACTATAAAATCGTTGAAAACAACTCCCCAAAAATTCTCATTTTTACATTACAAGGCACTTCCGGTTTCTACCGAAAGTAGAGGTCAAGTAATGTCACGCACACATTGAGAAAATAAGAAATACATTACCTTGGTATAATCTCGCAAAAAGCAACCTACGGTCTCATGTCCTTGATTTGATATGGATTTTCAAAGATTAAAAAAAATAAACTGACAGTCAAAAATCATACCATGATCAAATTATCCTATTCGTAATTAAAAAACAAACCACCACTTGTCAAGTAATGGACAAAATATATGACAATTACTGTACAGGAAGTAAATTGCGACGTTTTTTTGTAAACGATGATATTGACATTTATTTTCATTACCGTGTCTGAGAGACATACTCAGCGGGCCTAGAACGCCTTCGTGAGGCATGGTCACGTCGATCAACTTGCCGTCGGTCTCGATGTTTGATGAGAAGCGAACCAATTTCGATCTTTTTCAGATTGAGTTTAAGTCAGTTATTAAACGTCATACATATTACTAAAAAGGGTGGACATCTCAGTGAGAACTCCTTTTCTGTTCGTTGTTTACCATCAAACCATCAGACGGGCAAAAGGGAAATCACTTTACGTTTAACTTCGCACGAGTTTTTAGCGATAAACTCATCGTACCAAACACTATGTATTGTTCAATGACCTTTGACAAGTCCAAACTTGCAGCCATATAGTACTGCATGGCTGCGTCTTCACACAAGCCTCGTGGACTTATGACACTGTGATCAATGGGGCAGCCAGCCACAGCGCTGTGCGCTGTGTACATAGTTAGCATGCAGGTCAATACATACGTGGGCTTTATCGTCCGATTTTGAAGAAAAAATACTAAGGCAAACTTTGACCTTCCGGTACGACTTGAAGAAGAGGTCATACGATTTTGACGTAAACTTTTCAAATGTAGCCCCAGTCTTGATCTATTCGATGCTCAATTATGAATATTATAGTTGTAAAATTCAAAGACATACAGCGTATAGCAAATGGTCACTTTTTAAACTTAAAAACCTTGTAATTTGACACCTGATGACGTCATCATGACGTCACTGAAGCGGTTGCATCTCCTAATGGTTATCTAACTATATGTAAAGTTTATATGAGCTTGGGAAGTGTGCTTTTTTTAGCGGACAATCGCGGGGGATAAGAAGAAAAAGAAGAAGTATTAAAAAGTAAGACAAAAAACCGGAACAAAAACAAGAGGTGTTCCGGGCGGAGTGCCCGAACACCTAATAACTAGTTCTTATATAGCGCATTTCACAATAACGTATCAATGCGCTTTACATTAGTGCCCAGGTCATTGGGTCAATAACATTCCTTTAATCTTTCTCAGCTCCCTGGGGAGTATACAGCCCTGGGCTGCCGTGGCGCTCCGAAGGCCTTTTCACACACAATATCAACCTCTACCCTTACAGGTACCCATCATTGGCATGCAGGCATTCAAAGAGTTCGCCCCACAAAAAGGGGAGTTAGGGCTGGTAGAACAAAGCCTAATTGTTCTCTTTCAGACAACAGTAGAGTGACATTTGCAATGTTGAATGCCAGATCAGTAAGAAATAAAGCCAGTGCTATTGTTGACTTTGTACTGGATAATGACCTGGATATCCTTGGGATCTGTGAAACATGGCTGACTGAAGATGATAATGCAGTCATTGGTGAACTTGCACCCAATGGATATACCTTTAAGCATATACCTAGATTGACTAGACGTGGTGGGGGAGTTGGAATTTTGTTCAAGACTAAGCTCCAAGTTCAAGTTGATTGTTCAAATCAATCTTATAAGACATTTGAACTTTTGGAATGTACAGTCTTGATGGAGTCATCAACCATCCGAATTGCTATTATCTACCGCCCACCGGGTTCTGGAAACCTTGGTGATTTCTTCGATGAATTTTCAAACTTTCTTGATAAGAACCTCTTCACAATAGGTTCCTTTGCTGTTACTGGTGACTTCAATATTCACATGGACGTCGTCTCAACAAACACTCAAACATTTAACAACCTCCTCACAGCATATGGGCTCAAGCAACATGTTTATCAACCAACGCATGATCGTGGTCACATATTGGATTTGTTTATTACAAGAGAATCAGATGATCACTGTTTTTCAAATCTCGCCCTAGTAAGTGGAATTTCTGATCATTCAGCAATTACGTGCAACCTTAATATATCAAAGCCTTCACCAACCATGAAGATTATATCAGCTCGGAACATACATGCTGTTGATACATTGGCTTTCATTGGCTTTCATCGTTGGACAATGCTCAAATTTTAACCCTGAACGGGGAGTCTGTGCCTTCAATTCCATCATAAAGGATGTCTTAAACAACCATGCTCCTGCTAAAATTCGGGTTGTTAAGATAAGGCCTGAAACCAAATGGTATAACGTTGGCATAGCTCAGGAGAAGCGTAGAATGAAACAGCTCGAAAGGCAGTGGCGGAAAACGCAACTGGAAATTCATCGCCAACTCTATGCCGAACAGCGCCAACGAGTCCAATCTATGATCCGTTCGGCGAAGTCAACATATTACACAAACCGAGTAAATGAGTGTGCTGGTGACTTGGGGAGACTTTTTCGACTCACAAAAGAGTTACTGAATAAAAATAACGTCTCTACTTTGCCAGATCATGACAATCTTACCACACTTGCGAACCAATTCAGTTGTTTCTTCAATGATAAAGTAACTTCGATCTGTTCTGGTCTTGATGCAGTATGTAGATCGACTGAGGTGAGTCTTTCCTCCCAATGTCAGTTGACCACAGTGATATCTACTCTTGACACTCTTCGACTAGCTTCAAATGATGAGGTTAGATCAATCATCCTGAAGACTCCAAACAAGACCTGTATCTGGATCCCATTCCAACACATCTTCTCAAGAAACTCCTGCCAGTCATTGTTCCTGTCATAACCAATATCATCAATAACAGTTTTGCAGTAGGAATCGTACGTGCTTTGAAAAATACAAACATACGTCCTGTGCTAAAAAAGGCCGGATTGGATCACAATGTGTTAAAGAATTATCGACCAGTATCAAATCTTCCATTTCTCTCCAAGATTGTCGAACGTGTTGCATTCGCCAGAGCTTCAGAACACTTGCTTGACAATCATCTACTTGATACTCATCAATCTGCCTACCGTAAAAATCATAGTGTGGAAACTGTACTTGTCAATCTAACTGACCACATCTTACAGGAGATGGATAAAGGCAACGTAATCATCCGCTTTTGATACAATCTAGCACTCCATATTGATTGATCGCCTTCAGTCATTTGGTGTTACATCGCTTGCACTTAAATGGTTTGCATCATATCTGGGTAATCGCTCTCAATGCATATCAATTGATGGCGCAAAGTCACAATCCACACCGCTTTCCTTTGGTGTACCACAGGGATCTGTTGGTGGTCCACTTTTGTTCTCGATATATGTTCAACCACTCGGTCAGCTCATTCAAAATCACAACGTGGGATATCACTCATACGCTGATGACATTCAATTATATCTCTCCTTCCACCCAACCGACGACAACCTAGTTACCACCATAACACGCATGAACTGCATCACTGATATTCAGCTATGGATGGCACAGAACAATCTCAAACTAAATGAACAGAAGTCTGAATTCATACTCCTTGGATCTAAAGGAAAACTGAGTAAAATATCAACACATCCGATCTCAATCGGGGGGTCACAAATTGAACCATCCCGGAAATGTCGAGATCTTGGTGTCGTCATAGACTCAAATTTGAGCCTTAATCAACATATATCTACAATATCAAGATCTATCAGATATCAGCTTCGTAACTTGTCCTATATTCGCAAATCCCTGACCCTGAAAGCTACTGAAATACTGGTTCACGCACTCATCTCTTCACGTTTGGATTTCTGTAACGCTCTCCTTATCAACCTTCCTGACAACCAAATAAATCGCCTTCAACGACTGCAAAACTCAGCTGCCAGACTGGTTACACTTACTAGACGCATGTCACACATCTCTCCAATCTTACAAGCTCTTCATTAGCTCCCGGTTCATGAACGCATCCATTTCAAGGTTCTACTCCTCATCTAGCATTCAATACATGGCACATCTCCTAGATACATCCAGGATTCAATACAGCTAAGCGTTTCTACAAGACAGCTTCGCTCTACAAACACCATGCTCCTCAACATTCTTCGTTCTAAACATACCTGGGGAGACCGTTCATTTTCACATGCTGGACCATCTCTTTGGAATGCTCTTCCACTGAACCTCAGACTAGTAGACACTCTCTCCAGCTTCAAAACTAACTTGAAAACTCACTTGTTCAGTCTTAGCTCTAAGTACCGTCATTAGCAGAGTTCTTTTTCTATGCGCCAGGAGTGTCTTTCTGACAGATATGGCGCACTACAAATGTCCATTATTATTATTATTATTATTATTATTATTTATACCCCTGGCAATTATAGCAAAGTGTCTTGCTCAAGGACACAACCATCATGATCGGGACTCGAACCCACACCCCGATGACTAAACCATGTTGTAATGTTATGTAATCATGGTAGTTGTTCTTTCTCAAAAGTATATAACTAGACCTGTGTCTCGTTTTCTTTGTGTCCATAGTCAATTTGGCTTCGACAGAGGAGGGCATTGGTCTGTGTTATCGCTGCCCACTACATCACGTTGAGGGTAACGAAGTCTCTCCATTCGCCTGGGTAAAGTCATTTCTTCGAGAGCTCAAGGGAAAATGTCCAGGTCTTGAGACTCGACTGAAAAGTGAATAACTTTCCAACTATTTACATTTAGTGTTGAGGAATAGTGACCGATATCGTAGAACCTGTGAGTACATGGTTTTATAGTAACACTTGCATAATTTTGTTCTCAAAAAAACTACCATCCATTAAAATGAAAGCCAATCCCATCTGTGACCTTTTTAATTGTTGACAAATTTCTGATATTACAAAGTTTTGCATGCTCAGCAAATTTGTGTGTTTAGCAGTGTGGCATCCGCTTAACACAAACTTGTTTTCTTGGTTTTGGGCGTTTTTGTTTTGTTGGTGACAGTCAGCGAATCGCCATTTACGACCACGGACCCGCCAGCTACGACCACCGAACCGCCAACAACTACCGAACCGTCAGCTACGACCACTGACCCGCCACCTACAACCACCGACCCGCAAACTACGACCAAGGATCCTCCAACTACACCCACTGAATCACAAACTACGACCACCAAGCCCGGGCACGCTGACTGCTAGGCCTTGCTTGACGCTGGTCACACCGAGAGTGGTGTATACATTATCACACCAGCTCAGTATCCTGACGGCCTGGAGGTCTACTGTGACATGACGGCAGGATTTATAGAAAGTTTTAAGTTTGAGAAGATCACCTATTTCTTTTCAATGTGACTCAAAATACAAACAGTTCAATATCCTCATATAGTGCTGCTGGCACTTTATCGAAGAAGCTTCATCCAGACATTGTTCGTTAATAATATTTAAAAAATCAATTTTACTTACAAGTAATGGAAACTAATTATGGGGCATCGGTTAAAACAATGTAAATTCCAAAATATTTTGGTTTATATTCGCATGTTGTCTCTGATATTTGCTTTATTTTTATGTGCCAAACAAATGTGTGTACTGTTTATTATCATTGTGAAAGTTGGCCGAGGTGGGCACTATACACTTTACAATCGCCCCCTCCCCGCCTTCCCGTTCCACTCCCCCTTTATATCGTAAATTACTATAGACTGTGAGTTTTATTTTCATTTTCCGCTTACTCTTCGACTGCTACGTTACCACAAAAATATCGCAGGTTTTGTAGCCATTCTTTTAAATGTTATTTTATATTTTGTTACTGTCGCTTTTTGTCAAGATATTGTACGTAAATTGTTATGTTGTTGGGGAAAACGATATCATCAACTTTTGGGGCAAAGTGATTTTGTGATCAAACATTGACATAAAACAATACCAGATTCGAACGTTTTCCTTTAAAGTATTTTAATTTGGGCCTGTCCACTTCAATAATGTGAAACTCTGGGTTAACATTTACAAAAGGTATCTGCAAAAGCACCTTTGATCTGCACGTGGTTTAACGAAGCGAATGAAAGTTGACCCAATTAGTTATGACTGAGACTAAATACTTTTTATCTTTAAACGTTGATGGTCCTTATTGGGGTTCGATACATTGGCTTTGATGTACTGGTAACATACAAACAATTCTAATGAATCATGTGGGTACAAACATTATGCACACGTTGCATGCAGACGACCGAAAGTGCAAGCTGACAAACTACATCACCTCGGACCAATCATAACACAGATATCAAAAGCTTACGTCACCGCACGTTTATCCAATGAAATCATTGGGCCTGTAATACCAGTGACTGTCTTTATCCTTGCAGAAAAAGACAGTGGACTAGCCTAAGTAGGGGGCCCTATCAGTATTTGGGATGATCCTGCCTAATCGTTGGTAATTTTGAGGGTGTTTTGGGTTTTTTTTTTTAAATTGTGATGTTTGTTTTTTATTTACAGGTTTTCCAGCGACGCTTGAACGGGGAGGTGAATTTCACCCGCAGCTGGGCCGAGTATATGGATGGTTTTGGCGACAAGGAAGGGGAGTTCTGGCTGGGGAACGAGATCCTCCGTCGTCTCACTGAACCCGTAGATGGGGAGCAGAGATGGGAGATGGGGGTGGATCTAACTGTGGTTTATACAACGTATTATAGCACGCGGTCTGGGGTGTATGATGACTTTCATGTCGATGGAGAGAACTACACTCTTCAAGTTAGTGCGTTTACAGATCGGAGAAGTTTGGGTAAGTGTTCTTTTACAAATGAAAATGTATTTGTTACAGGAAGACGACGACATCTCGAGATAAATCATCTTAAGATGTCGTAACCAATTGTGTTGATGATGTCATCATCATCCTGCTGTAAATTATCTCAGGATCTTAATACGTTGAATGGCACTTCCAGAGCTCCGTATCAAAGACGGCCTATATACATGCAGTGGTTATGGTGAACATAAGACAGGCTTAACGGTTATGTAAACAATAACGGAATTTATTTTTGAAATTATATTTCATACGGGTGATATTGCAATGCTGTTGGCGGCCAACACGCTGTGACTCAAGAAGGCTAGAAAAACTAGATTTTTCTGCAAGATGAAATACAGTTTGATGAGAATGCATGAGCTATAAGTCTCTCTTGAAATAAACACAATAGTGAAGAAGAAGAGCAGAGAGATAAACACGGGTCGACAGAGTATGACAACGACGTCGAAAACCTCACCACAATGTCGACAGTAATGATGGTTAAACAAATTTAGAATACTTTTAAATTATATATATATTTCTATTATCTGTTTCAGGAGATTGTCTGTCGACTACCCTTGAACCACCGTCCAACGGACAGCCCTTCTCAATTTACGATCGTGACAGCGATGCAGAACCCTCTCTGAACTGCGCCGATGAGTTGAAGGGAGGTTGGTGGTTCAATCGATGCACACCAACAGTTGCGATCTTTGGTGGTTATGCCGGGCCTCATCACAGTAACCTGAACGGCGAGTATTATCAGAAATCCCCCAGCTGGAAGTACCGCCGTGGCATCGTGTGGGGATCCATCACCAGTAGTTATATTAAAGTAACGCGCAGTGAAATGAAAATGCGTCGTGTTCCTTAAAGTTCCCCGTAAATCAGATCTTTATATCTAAATGTAAATGTATTTAAGAAAACAAATTCAACGCTAGTTTCGAGATATTACTCAGATTTAACAATTAATAACATAGATTTCATTATTATTGCGATCTCAATGTACTCCTCATCGGACTATTATTTCATATTTTATTTAAATTTATGTAAATCTAAAGGAAGTTTCGGGACTCCGCTGACTGCCCGACTATGATCTCATTTTCACCTGTCAGGAAAACACCCAGGATACGATGCTAAAAAACCGAATTGATCGAATATTGGACTCGAATTAAAATTATATTTGCGAACAAAACATATCTCAACTTACTATTCGACTCGATTAAACCCGAATTTAGCTTGAAATGTTAACGTCCAAAATCATATAAGCGCCTTTCCCCTATAAGTGTTTTGTTTTTTTTAATGCTAGTTGCCTAATCATTTATATTTATGATTTTCGGTTTTAGCACATACTATTCGGATGTAAAAAGTAATTTTATCAATTATCAGTGTGTAGTGATGATGGAGGGAGGCCAGTGTTGCAGGAGATTCTGCCCCCCGGAAAACGAAATTGAGTGCAATAGTGGCTAAAAAGAAACCCTAATTTGAATGAGTTGGGGAAACAGACGTGAATTTAAATGTGTGTTACTAAAACTGAATTATTGTTTGCAAACATTGACCGAGAAAGCAAAACTTAAGGAATGCTGTAAAATAAAAACAAAATAAATTCAACAACGTGCTCAGAGATTTCCAGGCTCAGTGTATTTTAATGTTTAACCACAATGTTTTTGTATATCTATCACCCAAAATGTTTCAAATCAGTTTTCAGAATAAATAGGGGCCTATTATAGGCGTGTTTTATCGCATCTCCCTCCAAAAAGTGTACAATGTTGTTGATTTATTTATAGGCATGCCAACCATTTTTATTTTCTGGTATGGACCGGCTACAAATGGCGCCGAAATCTCCTTCTTCAAAGGCACCACCGGACCCCGTTGTAGCAACGTCATACGCGGCTATACTGGCATACTTAAATGCACAGCGATCTTGGTCTTTTGCAACTGATGGGCAACCGAAAAACTATGGAACTTTTACAAACACTTGCCCTTCTTTCCCCTAAAACTTAATGAGATCAAAGCAGAAATCAAAAAGGAATTGTTTATTATACTTATAACATTTTGTTTTTGACAATCTTTTCTGCATAAACCAGTTAGCCCACGCCAGTGCGACCTTGTCACGTCATTGGAGAATTCGACGTCAAAGAAAAACCATGACAACATGTTTCTGTTATCTCAATTACACCTATGCCTGATAACGTTCAGCTCTCTTTGATGCTGTCTGTGTTGAACTTGAAAGTATTGTCATTGAAATATCCAGGGACCAATTTCATGGCTTTGCCTATACCACAACATTATGGGCATACGGCGACTTGTAAAGTGTGTATACCTCAACGTCGTAAGCGTATAATTATTTGTTAGTAGTGCAAAGAAATCGCGAGGATTCGTCATATAAATGCTTTTGACTACGGCTGAAGCGTTCATCGTTTTTTATACCAACATTGTGGGGGGAAAAGTACGAGATTTACATTTGAACCAATAGTTCTCTGTGCACTAGAACCAAGTCACGTTTGGCTAGACCCGGCAGTAGTCAATGTTCCTTTGTTACAAGTAAGCTTCAAAATTCAAAGGCAAGCCACTTTTTTCTTAGGTGCGTTTGCCGAAAAAGTCCGATTGTCGAGCGAGATCTACCGAGGACAGTGGCGCGTTGTCCTGCTAGAAGCACGCCTGGAGACGACGCGTTCACCTTCCTCGACATTTCTATCTCCACTTCAGCTCGTTGACTGCGGCGAAGTACAACCAACGTAAAAACTGAATACAACGGGCAGCGACATTGACCATAAGAAAGATGTCACCTTCGCTGGCTTTGATGGCACTTGTCACTGTCGCATTTGGTAAGATGATACCGCCTTTTATCCCGAAATGAATTATCTTGGTGAAATGGACATTCATACTCAAGACTTCCAGCAGACTTTTAAAACAATACTTCTACAAAGGCGTAAGTCCTATGGGGTTGGGGTGCGGGGATAAATCAGACACCTCGTATATTATGGGCGGGCCTTAGAACCCCACCCCGTTTGAAATCTGTAACTATGAAATTAAAAACTACCTTGATATGGGGGGGGGGGGGGGTTGCGGCACGGTTATCGAAAATTGTGAAGCCATAAATAATGTTAAAACAATATTTTAACAAATTTAAAACAACATACACCGACAACCAGTGGCGTACTGGAGTGGAACATTGCACCCATTCAAAACCCATGCAGCAGATTTTCGAATTTTGCAAGCCTGAACCATGCCTGGATATTCAACTGATTTCATGCAAATATGTAATCGGTTTTTCACTATTTTCTCGTGACCCAGATGGCCGATCGATCTCAAACTTCTACAGGTTTGTCAGTTTATGTATATGATGGATTACATAAAGATCTTACACTGCCAGCGACTGTTTTGTTAGCAAAAACAAATTCTGTAATGTTCCTTTAAATGCGCAGCGGTCGGAAGCCACTAAAAACTAACCTCTACAGCGGTTCGGAACTTTTCGTGTGCTGATACTCCTCTCTCGGTTCGCGACGATGCCACGAATGAACCGTCCCATTCATTCATTCTTTCTCGCTCGGGTAGTCTCCGATGGGCCGAACCGCTGTGGAGTTTAGTATTTAGTGCCTTCCGCAGCGGTCTTGGTCTTTTGCAATTTATGAGCAACCAAAACAATATGGAATTATATCTTTTGTAAACACTTGCCCTTCTTTCACTAAGAACTTAATGAGATCAAACCAGAAACAAATTGAGACTTTCATATTTTATTTATAATTTCTTTTTTGCATAAACCAGTTAGCCTATACGCCAGTGCGACCTTGTCACGTCATCGGAGAAACCAACGTCAAAGAAAAAACATGAAAACATGTTTATGTGATCTCAATTAACCGTGTACCTAATAACGTTCAACTCTCTTTGATGCTGTCTGTGTTGGACTTTAAAGTATTGTCATTAAAATATAATAAACCGCGGGGTCCAATTTCATGGCTCTGCTTACCACAAAATTATGGGCTTACGGCGACTTGTGAAGCGTGTATACTTCAACAGCCTTTAGCTGCAGGACCGTTAGCACAGAAATCTTTGTTAAAATCGACACAGTACACGAAAGTATGCTCTGTGTCGAGTGCCATTAGTCAATCTATGTACCGGTGATACAAAACGCGGGAATTTGTTAAAGGAGGTACCGTACGTTGTTACCAGTCATTGCCTTTGACTGCGGCTGAAGCGCACATCGTTTCCAAGACCATCATTGTGGGAGAAAAGCACGATATTTGCATTTGAACCAATAGTTCTCTGTGCACTGGAACAAAATCACTTTTGGCTAGACCCGGCAGTAGTCAATGTTCCCTTGTTACAAAAACAAGTAAGCTTCAAATTTCAAAGGCAAGCCACTTTTTGTTAAGTGCGTTTGCTGAAAAATTGATTGTCGAGTGAGATATACCGAGGACATCGGCGCGTTGTCCTGTTAAGCACGCCTGGATACGACGCGTTCACCTCCCTCGACATTTCCATCTCCACTTCAGCTCGCTCACTGCTGCGAAGTACAACCAACGTAAAACTGAATACAACGGGCAGCGACATTGACAATAAGAACGATGTCACCTTCTCTGGCTTTGATGACACTTATCGTTGTCGCATTTGGTAAGTTGATACCTCCTATTATTCCGAATGCTTATCTTGGTGTGCGAGTCTAACTAGTAGAAATAGACATTCATACTAAAGACTTCTACCAGACTTTTAATACAATTCTTCTACAAAGGCGTGAGTCCTATGGGGTTTGGGTGCGGGGATAAATCAGACATCTTTCGTATGGGCGGGCCTTAAAACCCCATCCCGTTTGAAATCTGGAACTATGAAATTAAAAACTACCTTGATATGGGGGGGGGGGGGGGTTGCGGCACGGTTATCGAAAATTGTGTAGCCATAAATAATGTTAAAAAATTAGTTATTTATTTTTTAAACAACATACACCGACAACCAGTGGCGTACCGGTGTGGAACATAGGTATTACACCTGTTCAAAACCCATGCAGCAGATTTTCGAGTTTCAGAATCGCCCCCAGTTTTCGACACGGGCTTGTGCAATTTCAAGAATGGTTCTTGGTGTTCCCATTGGTGTGTGTTTGTTTGATACACGGAGAAACGAAAGCGCGTTTTACCCACTGTTTTTTTGCTGCTGGTGTTGTATGTTAGGTAATCAATGTCGTTTTTCTCTATAAAAAGTAACTAGACCTGTGTCTCGTTTTCTTTGTGGTCCATAGCCAATTTGGCTTCGACAGAGGAAGGCATGGGTCTGTGTTATCGCTGCCCACTACATCACTTTGCTAACAACGAAGGCTCTGCGTACGACTGGGTGAAGTCATTTCTACAGGAGATCAGGCAAAGATGCCCGGGTCTTAAGACTACACCAAAAGGTTAGTGAACTTTAAAACGTGAACTTTAAAACCGCTTGAAAACATGGCCCAGTGAACCCTTTAAGATACTACATGTACAAGCAAAGCAATAATACATCCGATAAAAAATAGTTAAAACACAAATAAAGAAAAGACGGGCAATGATGACTTGTGTTGGACTTGGGCGGGCGAATACTGCCGGATCTAAAGACAACTAAATGAACATCTAGCGGGGGATTTGGTTTGAAGTTTTCTTTTTCGGGTATTTTCGCATCAGTTAAAGGGTGTGTACAACATTGGTAAGATTGAAGAATATAAATGTTCACAGGTTTGCACATAACATACATGGTATAAAGATGGTCCTGGTGGGAAACTTCCATCGAAATAGCTTTGCTTTAAATGCCATAGCTTTTAGAAAATGAGTAAAGCAATAGTCTTCATCATGCAGGATAAAATCTGATGCTTGAAAAAAAAAACATGTCCACTGTTTTCTCATTACTACGAAGACCGATTGAGCTTAAACTTTCACAGGTTTGTTATTTCATGTATATGTTGGGTCAAATTCAAGTGTGGATACAGGTCTTTGGCAATTACCAATGTTGTACACACCCATTAAACGTAAAGTACAGAATTGGTGAACACCGACGGAAAAACAACAACAACAACAACAGCAACAACATCAGCCAATTGGTTAGTTTCAATAGTTGAAGCTCACTGATAATTAAACTTGTACCAGTATTTATCATGTATGTAAATATTTGTCTGAAATACTGTCAAAGACGAGAGAATGGCATTTGACGACCTTGGTTACTACATGTTGTGCTTATTTTCGACTTCACCACACACCGCTTGTCGCTGTTTACAACGTATAATTACTCATTTTGTGAAATTTTAACAGATCGGTTGAATGGTGTGTTTATTGAGAGCAACTGTGTGTATTATAATAAATTGAATACGGCTTGGTGGAAATTAGTACATGTCTTTATTGCCCCTACCCATCAGCAATAAACACGGAATTACCAACGAGTGGGTAGTTCAGCTTCTAAATAACTGGGTTGTGTATAAAAATGTCATTTATTGCCACGGTAACTCCTGCGATAATGAACTTTAATATTATTTTGGTTTTACACCAACAAAGAAAATGATGGATAATTTGAATAGAATGAATAATAAATAATTATCTCCGTCCTTGAGACTATAGCCAACAAAGAAAATGATGGATAATTTGAATAGAATGAATAATAAATAATTATATCCGTCCTTGAGACTATAGTCAACGCATAAGTGAAGTGTTACTATTACAAGGTACGACATAAACCGGCATCATACACAGGCAAACATCGCAGAGGCAAATTCGCTTTATTACGAATGCATGAAAGCGGATTAGGCTGGGTTTCTTGCAGAAAATGACAGGGAAAACCAATAATAATAATTAAATCATACAGTAATAGGTGATACAATGAGATAATACGACTCTGTGAGTTATCCATTGGATTACCTCTAGACTACCCCTCACTGAAAACATAAGGCACAAAAGAATCTGCCCATAAGAAGTTTCACATACAACAAAAATAGTAACATTTGTCTTGGTTGATATAAATGCTTAGAATCTCGTCTACTTGAAACCTTATTCACAATGTCAAGTTTATAATTATAAGGTACTCAGTTTTAAAAATGCCTTTCAGTTCATGTGTGATGGTTTTGGACTTTGTAGGATAAAAAGCAGTTAAAGGTATTATACAGAAAGGATTTTTAAAAAACATTGTTTTAGTCTGAAAGCTTACTGATTACGAAGTATTTGCTTGAACTATTTTTTTCTGTGAATTAGTTCCATCTGAAATGAAGCCATATTCGAGAACAAATATATCAGAAAACCTTTAAAAGCAGCTATATTCGGTTGTGACAACCAAAACTATATAGAGAACGATGTGTTTACATGCTGAACATTGTGTGTGGTTTTTCTCCCCCCCCCCCCCCCCCCCCCCCCACACTTACAGAACGGGTTAAGATTTTAAAAAAAATCACAGGTATATTTTTTTCATGTAGGCCTACGTGGTTGATCACACAAAACATGAACACTGTCTGCAACTTTTTTGTCAGCTCTACCCATCCTGTATGACACCTTTTAGTGTAGGTGTCGCAAATCACACGTTACTGGCAATGCTGTTTAATAATGATATCCAAAGAAACCTTTGATGGCACAGTTGGAATAAGTGCCACATCAAAGGCTGGTTTGTTGACACGTCTAATTATTATGTAATCCCTGATTGAATTATGAAAATAACAATTCATTGAATTTCCAAGAAGACAACAACTGAATTTCAAGAATGACAATTTGTTAAATTACCAAAGCGGGGGGGGGGGGGGGGGGGGGGGGAGAGAGGGGCGAGGGTTCTGAGCTGATGAGATGTAGTAATGCATGATGCATGGGAACGATTGTACTGCTGATCGGCGCACTGCGCACACTCACATCCCAGCGACACACACGACTCTATGATACAGGATTGTGGATAATGTAAAGTCGATCTCTTTTCACCAAAGTAAGAGGAATGCTGCGATCGAGCTTATTTTAGTACAATGCAAAAAAGATTCAAGAATGCTAATAATTATTTGCAATTGATTTACACAATAGAGCTATATTATTTTGATAGTCGAAGTGTTCATGAAAGAAGACGAGACTGGGGGTTCAAATCAGGCTAGGGGAACGTTCAATATATACATCAACCCATGTGATAAAGCGCTGGGAGCGAGCGAATGTGTTTCTGTTAACCTCATACCCACGGCGACATGCGCGTCATTTTACAGAACACAAACAGCGAGTGTGAGATGTTACGGGTATTACATTTGAATGATTAACCATAGTTTCAAATTATTTTTCTGCCAAGTTCCTCATCACTGGTTGTTTGTTTAACCTTCGAACTCCTTCAAATTCAAAGTCAGGTTAGCTCAGCGGTTCCTTTTTCCTGTTATGATAAAAAATACACATGAAAACAATATCATACTCTAAAGTTGTTTTGTTTTTATGTTTTTAATTTATAATACGAAAGTGACAGGCCGCCAGGGCTAGTTTGTATGCAATGTATGTGCGTCTGTGTCTACGTACACACATCCATCTCCATGTCCATGACAACAACTACGACTGAATGTGACGCGAGGGCAAAGATACATCTTGCAGGATCCTGCCAGGCGCGTAAGGCCGGTATCTGGCGTTATTAACGAGACTCGAAGTGACTAATTCAGAAGTAGCCAGAGCATCTGACGTCACACTTAGAGACTCAAGGATAACGCCATCGATACCTACTTTAAGAATGTGCCAGGTTCCTGTCAGATGTATACCTTTGACCGTGAATTCCAAAATACACCTTACACTCAAGCAAGTGTGTACCCACCTGTAATTGGGATCTCTTATTGCCCCTCTTTTGTTTGTACTGTAAACCTTTTGGCACTCCCAATGGTTTTTTGTACGCAATTTCCACTGAAGACATTGCATGTTGTCCTCTTTTGTTATAGGGCCCGTGTTTGAATGTGCATACCTACCCCACACACATTGTTTTCATTACTTATGGTTCTTAATCGGACAAAATGTCCATTTAGATCAACAAATGTAGATAAAGACAGGCACTGGTCTTTACAAACCCAATGGACATACATTACACACGCAATGACGCATAACTACCAGACTGATAGTGATACTACACACAATATTGCGTGCTTATGTGTAATATCGCAAAACCTCTGTAAACTCGGGTTATGGTAGACCATTCAAATGAAGGGGATTTAGCGAATAATTCACAAATATTGTTCACAACAAATGTTTTCATTGTTCTGTTCTGAAATTTGTTTTTTCCTGTGTGACACCTGATTCACTGCCTCCATCAGTCACCAAGCCGCCAAAGACATCCACCTACACAAACGCTAAGGCGTCAACAACTACTGCCGATCCGCCAACTACGACAACTGACCCGCCAACTACGACCACCAACCGGCCAACCACGGCCACCAACCCGCCAACTACGACCATGGACCCGCCAACTACGACCACGGACCCGCCAACTACGACCACCAACCGGCCAACCACGACCAACAACCCGCCAACTACGACCACCGACCCGCCAACCACGACCAGCGACCCGCCAACTACGACCACCAACCCGCCAACTACGACCACCGACCCGCCAACTACTACCTCCAACCGGCCAACCACGACCACCAACCCACCAACTACGACCAGCGACCGCCAACTACGACCACTGACCCGCCAACCACGACCACGAACCCGCCAACTACGACCACCGAGGCACCAACTACTCCGATTGCTCCAACGCCACCTTTGGGCGCCGCAACTGACTGCCAGGCCTTACTCGATGCTGGCCAAACAGTGAGTGGTGTGTACACGATCTACCCATCAAAGTACCCTGGAGGCATTGAGGTCAGATGTGACATGACCACTGATTCAAAAGCCTGGATCGTAAGTCTATTTTTGTAATTATCTGTGGTCTCTATCGAAAGCGTTGTCATAGTCACCCAACTACACTTAACAATTCTAAAACCATCCACCAGCTTTTGGTGGATCGTAGAACGAGTCATAGCGGAAGTCCTATTTCACGAGTATATGGTCTTGAACAAAGACTGTTGGCATCGGCAGCACATTTGAATAATAACTGAGTTCTGGTAAAATCCATCGAGGCCTGCCCACTTCCTGCAATTGTATTTGTTTTATGTTATAAAATTCCCATACTATTTCTAGAGCGAAGTTGTCTTGTTAACATCTAAACTGCTCGCAAAATCAGGCCCTACTTAAAATTCCCATACTATTTCTAGAGCGAAGTTGTCTTGTTAACATCTAAACTGCTCGCAAAATCAGGCCCTACTTTAATTTTGTAATCGGCAACTTTCATGTGCAGGTTTTCCAGAGACGCGTGGACGGGACGGTGAATTTCATGCGCAGCTGGGCCGAGTATATGGATGGTTTCGGTGACAAGGAAGGGGAGTTTTGGCTGGGGAACGAGATCCTCCGTCGTCTCACCGAACCCGTAGAAGGGGAGCAGGAATGGCAGATGAGGGTGGATCTTGACCATGTGCGAGATTTCAGTGGGGAATTATATGCTTTGTATGACCAGTTTCGTATAACTGGAAAATTGTACAATCTGAGTTTGGTAAAAAATAAGGTCAACTATATCGGTAAGCATGATATTGCGTCGGGCTTTCCCACTGATTATGCATCATGGTTTGTTATTGGTATGTTTTAAGTTCTTTTTATAAATCACCTAACAAGGTTGTTTTGGGCATTGGACATTTCTGTGTTGAAGTTTCTTTGTTCGGTCTGAAATTAACGCACTTTACCCAATTTGTTTATACACAAAATTGTATTTGTTGATTGATTGATTGATTGATTGATTGATTGATTGACTGCATGGAGGTTCTTACGAGGCGACTCGGCTGTTCAAAATTGTTTCTTTATTATTGTTTTATTATTTTGTATTTATTTGATTTCATCTACCACAGGTGATTCTCTTTCACCCCCGCAAGCGGGCAACGGACACCCCTTCACGACCTACGACAACGACAACGACGAGGACACTGCAATGAACTGCGCTGATACGTTGAAAGGGGGTTGGTGGTTCGACAACTGCGGTACAAAGGATAGCAGTATAACTGGTTTGGTGTACAGTAATCTAAATGGAGAGTATGGCATGAAGATGACGAGTCTTGCCTTTGTACGTGGTATAGTGTGGAGTAAATACGCAGGTGACGCCTTTACCAAATCTGAAATGAAAATGCGGCGCGTGACATAAATAAATTATTGACCTCTAGCACTGACGTCACACGCGCTATTTAAGGCTGCCACGCTTGCCATTAATTGGGGAGTAATAGTAAGAGGGTTATAAACGCGGCGTCGCCTAAAAATGTACACTACACTGTATAAGACACGTGGACATCAACCCAAAATGACGCAGCTGCGATTTTTGTAATGAGAACGTCATTACGTTTTACGTCACGTGGAGACCCCCAGCATGCGCAATGTATAGAGCTCTTTAATATTTGATGTTATTGTGAGCAACTTAACAGATTGCACAAGATAAATTAATCTTAAATTAATTGTTTCATTTTCAAACTTCAATGATAAAGTTTGGATAGATTCACGCACTTTCAGTGTATATGCATGTAAAGAGGCTGTGTAGTGTGTTAGGGCCTTCAGCAAAATGTTCTGTGGAACATTAAGTTGATTAGACTTCATATTACCTGTGTTTTAAAAGAAAGCGTAATCACAAATATGCACAGCGGCATCGCATGCGACCAAATGTAGAACACGTCACACATCTTTGAGTTTGGAAGTTCGCAACACAACTTATTTTTGTGTGCTCTCAAGACCTTTTGCCGTGCATTCACAGTACATTTCGTTTAGGAACGGCAGGTCGTAAGAAATAAAAAGGCCACTTAAAAAATATTGTTTAGAAAAAAGTGCGAACTGTTTAAATTTTGCTGTTAGAAATACCCAAACAACTTGTTGTTCTATTCCTTTGCGGACGGAATGTAAATGTCCATCATGATCGAACTTTACGATTGGTATTTTTGAAACTGACTTTTGCGCAATGTTTTGTTATTGCTTTATACGTCTTTCTGCTGAACACACGTTCGTTACCCCCCTTCTGCCGGGGATGTAAGTTAAATACTGCCGGGTTCCGGGTGCAGCGCACGTTAGAAACGTTCTCTGCCGGGTGCGCCACACGACGATTTAAGCCTATATGTACCACCGGCGGCGGAACCGGGGGGGGGGGGGGGCAAGGGGGGCAGTTGCCCCCCCCCCCCCCCCCCCCCCCCCACTTTTGAAAAGGTAGTAATTTTGCCCCCCACTTTATATCGAGCTATTGAAACCAAATTAGGGTTCACTGACAACCCCGTTTGTAATATTATACACACCTTTAAGTTTCTCAAAATAATCTGATTCATATAGGCCTAACAAAAAACAGCAATTAACGCCAAACGTAGGCGAGTTGCCATCCCCGGACAATAGATTAGTAATGGCCCACGATGCACATTTCACCAGTCCTGCAGTGCGAGTCACCGCTGGTCGAGTGTACTGCATGGCCGGGCCATAACCAGCAGCGATCGGGTGACTTTATAGCGGGCTGGGTCCGGAATCCCGGCTGCGCCACAACGTGTCTCCGTGCGTTATTCCCACTAGAAGCCGTCAGCCGCAATTACAGCCTTAGTCGCAATTTGATGCATAATCTCTGAGCCCGATCTCACACACGACTTCCTACCCCGGAATACAAATTTTACATTTAAATCAATTTTTGACAGTCAAGTTTTGTCCAAATTACGGGCAATGCATCTTTAACTTCTTCCTTTGCCATTCGTAATTTTTCCCCCTGCCAAATTACTCTTTTATACGGGAGATTCGATAACGCGAGGTACGAGGTGCGAGGTGACAGATATTGAACACCATACTTTTATGATAACTCACTTGTAATTGTTTAAATTTGCAAGTCAATAACATATTAAGCATTTGAAACCAACGGGCTAATTTGTCCATGATAAAATATATCTCACGTCGTTCCGGCATTCAATGGTTTTTCCCCCTTATGGATTGCCTGTGTAGTACTACACTTGAATTTGAGAAACGCCGGATAGTAATGTTTTTTTACCCGCGATGTTTTTAATGAATATGCATGAAACCAGAATACCGACGAGATCCAAAATGAATATCATCACGCGTTGCTTCCTTTCCACATTTTTCATATTAGTCGGCTATGATGTTCAGGGATTAAAAAGGTCTGCAGCCCTATACCTTTCCAAATTACACACTACATTTATGCCCTGGTTAAACTTATAATTTCATTTTTTAACAGTAATCTGGTATAAGTTATTATTATGTGACACCACTTTCTGTAAGGTTTGTCTGTAGGATATGGGTTTGCCGCCCACTTATTCATGGAATTTGCCGCCCAGTGATGAAAAGTAGGTAGCACCGCCCATAATGTTCTTATCAACAACGTCCGCAGTATTATTATTTAAAACAAAAACATTTGCTGACAATGTACCCGTTTTGTACACAATATTCTGGGGACTTCATGCGGGCATTATCAGCCTAACCCAGATGAGTGGCAATAAGTTCTAACAAGAGGGAGCTCGGAGCATCATTGAAAAATATTAAATACAATTAAAAGATTTATATGGATCAGAAGTGCTTAAAAAGTATGTCTTTTTTTCTAATGCATAAAGAGGCTTAATTTTTCACCCCCAAAACGCCAAAAGCTCAAACTCAAGGGGGCTTTGCCCCAGGACCCCCACCGGGGCTTCGCCCCTGGACCCTACCAGGGGCCGTAAGGCCGGCCCCTGGACCCCACCCAACACATTGGTTTTAGCCCCACCCCCCCCCCCTTCCCGGTTGAACACCGATCCAAGTATTTGCTTAAACTTGAACTTTTTAGTTAAAGCTTCTCAACTAAATCAATCTATTTCCGATAATTCAGCAAAGAAGATTTCTTGTGCGCCCGTTTTGAAAAATGCTTGTCACCTTTCTAGAAAGAGTCTTGAGGTACAGTCGGGATTAACTCCAAAGATCATATGATTTATCTGCGTAAAAAAAATTGGTTCAGATAAATCACGTGAACTTAGTTTTTTGAAAATGCTCGATAACGGCCAAATTTGACGGTTTCGTTTGCAAAATTTAGGGATTGGTCTAATCTACTCCTGGAAGACCTCCAGAGTCATGTGTGGGTCTGTTTGTACCCCCAAAATTGCCCAACATACCCGGTGTGTGCCTATATACCTATGTTGTGCAAATGGAAATAAAATACATGGGGACAAAATTTGTCCCCCCACTTTTAAAAGTGTTCCGCCGCCGCTGATATGTACCGTATTCACAAAAATGTATTGTAAAGTTAAGTGCTGTTTCTACATAATTTAATGGCATTGCGTTAGATAGTCATACAGTACTTTGTTGTCATCATTGAAAGTTTATAAACAATTTTAAATTTGAGTCTTTATGATAATATTTAATAACCAATGACGTAAATCCGTGTTCAAATGTGAGTGCATTATTCTGAAAAGTTGGTACTTTGAGTGTTAAATAACGTATTTATATTATATTTTGTGTTCATTGCATGGTATTTTAGGGGCGGATAATAACTGCGTGCGGCTGGGAACAGTACAGCATTGAGACCGAGGCCTGCTGCAAACTAGAGGGCGCGCTGTGTTGCCCAGAAAAAGGTTTGCGGATTAATTAAGACTTAAGAAACTCTTTGATTTATATTCGGCCTTTCTGAATTATCTTCGAAACTTTAATCTGTTCTGAAAAGGGGGTTTCTGCCCTAAATACTGTTTTTTCTTCTTTTGGACGAAAAATTTGGGATGCTGCATACACTTTCTGACCCCGGATTGTTTCCACACATCAAAATCACGCATTTTACAGCACAGTAACTTAGTTTTGTATATTGTACATTATACAAATCTAATGAGAGATGAAGACAGTGTGCACATTGCATGTCATTTTGATGTAAACTGATGCTTTTTCCCTTTTGCTTGTTTATAGGGACAAGTTTTTCACCCCAAAAATCTGGGGAAGATGGGTCCACCCCCTTACTTAAATGGGGAGGGGGGCCGTATCCCTATTCCTCATGGTTTACGTTCAATGTACACTTTATTGCATCAGAGATAAAGATTATTGTGTTGATATTTTTTTACCCTTACAACAAGAATCAGTAAAGCACCGAGTTGACAAAAAGTCGTTGTAAAGGAGTAAAAATGCATTATTTATCCCGCATGCAATATAATTAGGTATTTAAAATACTTTGAGTGGTTTACTGTTGAAAATGTCTGTGTAAAGGCTAGGATGGAGAGTAGACAGTTAAATGAACAAATAAATAAATAAATTACTTGCACATCAACGTCATGAAGCAGGCTCATCTTTCTTCACATGTATTCATCATTCTCTCTGCACGCAGATGTAGACCTTTATCATGCTGCCACCATCTTGGTCATGTTCCCTGCATCATGTAACAGTATTGGATGCTAATACTATTGTACAAAAAAGAGCCAGACTATGTTTTACTTCCAGCCTCGGTTTGATTACATTGAGTTGAATGGGAGAAAATCAAGATGGCCGCTCCATGATAAAGGTGTGTTTTGGGGGGCCTACGTACAGCAGCGTTAGTCGCTTGATTTATCGGTTCCATCACAAAGATCACACTTTTGATATTTTGACAGTGATGAATAGATTTTATAATGTGTTGTTCGCCAACTTGTTTAATACATTGTATTACAAATTAAGCACAATGTTGATGATGATTTAGTCACCTTCCTCAGAGAGAGAAGCACAAAGAACTGTAAAAGAAAAAAATTGGGAAATGTGTGTTAGAAAAAATGTAAACATTTGCCAAAACTATATGGTTTGCACAACTCAGCGGTCTGCGATGGTATGCACAAGCATGGCAGTATAACCATAGAGACTTACCAGTAACAAGCCCAAACCACCATGTGACCATGAAGTTATTGATTGAATATAAATTATAATTAATTTTGAAAGACCCAACTGTTAAGTTTAATTAAACCCAGTCATGTTACTTAAGAGTAGCAATCAAAAATTATAAATGTTGCGCTAATCAACTTAAGGGGTTTTAGTAGATGACTGCACTTCCCAATAACATGAATAAAACCCAGGATTTTCCATCAAGAAAAAATAACACTCACTGGTATTTGGTAGACTAGAAAACTACATACCCCAACCTGACAGTGACATACCAAAAGTACTTGTACATGTGCACTTCTACAAGAAAATTATAATTAAAATCACGTTTTCAACAAAACACTTACCAAAATCATGCTATATTGCTACTGAGTGCTAGTTCTGTAGGCTGTAGTTCTGCTGGAAATTCGTTCTGCTGCAGGCACAACTTCCCGATCTGAGTGATCCGACCCTGGTGATGCTGATCACCGATGATTCTTTCTTTTTCTTGTGTTTTACTGTTTAATTCACATTTTTCTATCAGCATATCAGTAGTTTAAAACTATCTGCTTTTAAAATTAAATTGCACTGCAAAAACCTTCGACTTTAAAATGGGAAGCTTTAATAATTTACATTCATAAATACCCCAGACAGTTTCGCTATTCCTATTGGTGGAGAGCACGTCACGTGGGGGTGTTTAAACGGCTGATAAAGACATAGCTGGAGCTGTTTAAGACCGGTTGTTTTCGGATAGCATTTGTGCGGGTTAGCCCACAACCCCATTCTCAGGGGAGATCGATATCGCCGCGCCATTTTAGTCCATGGACACGAGGTTGCGTTACTACGCGCACAATGCATATCCGAAAACTGTCTCACTTACAGAGCTCAAGGACGTCGGAAAACAGATAAGTTTTTACAGAGTTTCCTACTTTGTTACGCCTTTTAACCAAAAGGGCATTTATGAATGGGAATAAAAGGGTAGCGACTCGTTCTTAAACGGCCGTTTAAAACCTTGCAGGGTCGTGGCCGTGCGATAAAGGCCCTCGCCTTCGGCTCGGGCCTTTATCGCACGGCCACGACCCTGCCGGTTTTAAACGGCCGTTTAAGAACTCGTCGCTACCCTTTTATTCCCTTACTAAAACATCAACATGTCAGTACATTTCAACCGTCGGCTGGAACTGTTGAGTTTTGATTTCAAACTAATGACTCATCATGGAAGAGAAGGGGCTCTAACCACAAATGTGTTCATTTTACATACGCGAAGTCAGGGTGGTGATCAAGTGGTATAGCGCCCTCTTGTGGCAGCACTATGTGATATTTATCTTAAATAAACTTGCGCAGTCCTTTTACTGCTTTAGATATGCAATCTAGTGACTGCATAGTTATTACCATATCCAAGTGTAGAATATTTTTTCTTTTACTCAAATTGCTTTGTTTTTATAGTATGCATAACTCCTCAAGGGTAAATAAGGTGACATCCTGTTATAAGTTTACACTTCAGTCGTTATGACAAGTTACTTTGTAAAGTAAAACTAAAACTCGCACTGATCGATGCTCACTATAAATTATATTTCTGCAGTCTTTCGTTTTAGCACAAATTTGTCTGTATTAAACCAGTGTTTACAACTGTGTTCTTTAAGTTTGGAGTAGTGAAACTGCAGTGACTAAGTAAAGAATGGTAATGCAACATCAAATACAGGAATATTACAAAGTAATTAGAGTATTACAGTGATATTACAATAAAAACCACATGCCAGTTACCACAGGATTACCACACGCAAGGTACCACAGGACTACACAGCCAGTCATTGACATAACACGACGAGTCTATATTGATAATACCTCAAGAGAATTCCTGTGGTACTGAACATTCCTGTGGTATTTTGTGTGGTAACATCAGGTACCACAGGAAATATCAACTTACCACAGCCAGCTCATTGGATTACACGAGTCTAGTGATACTACCTCAAGAGTTCCTGTGGTACTTAATATTCCTGTGGTATTTTGTGTGGTAACATCAGGTACCACAGGAAATAGCAACTTATCACAGCCAGCCCGTTGACATCAACGAGTTCTTGTGGTACTTAATATTCCTGTGGTATTTTGTGTGGTAACATTTATCGGGTACCACAGGAAATATCAACTTACCACAGCCAGCTCGTTGACATTACACGAGTCTAGTGATACTACCTCAAGAGTTCCTGTGGTACTTAATATTCCTGTGGTATTTTGTGTGGTAACATCAGGTACCACAGGAAATAGCAACTTATCACAGCCAGCCCGTTGACATCAACGAGTTCCTGTGGTACTTAATATTCCTGTGGTATTTTGTGTGGTAACATTTATCGGGTACCACAGGAAATATCAACTTACCACACAGCCAGCCAGCTCGTTGACACTACACGAGTCTAGTGATACTACCTGAAGAGTTCCTGTGGTACTTATATTCCTGTGGTATTTTGTGTGGTAACGTCAGGTACCACAGGAAATATCAACTTATCACAGCCAGCCCGTTGACATTACCACACGAGTTCCTGTGGTACTTAATATTCCTGTGGTATTTTGTGTGGTAACATCAGGTACCACAGGAATTACCACAGGACATTTTTGTAAGGGAAGGTTGCTGAGATGTTCCCAATAATATAATTATCTAATGCTAACAAAACCCCACGTTATAAAAGAGCCGCAGTCGATCCGTGGTTCACAATGGAGTTATTAATTTGTCACTCGAAGCTTTGAAAGTATTACCTTTGTGTTGTTGATATTCCATAGCGATGAAAAGGAGATCATTCTCGGTGCATAATTTATTGTTCACGGTCTGCTTATTACGAGCCGATTCTCATTATCTTCTCCCACTCGTAGCTCGTTAATAATTTGAAGGCGATAATCGTTGCGACAATTCCAGGTGTCGAAATCTAGACTTTGACCTGAACTAGCTACTAGACGGTGTACAGGCAATCTAATATGGACAGTTTCATAGGAACTAATCACATAATTTTGGTTTATAGTTTTTGGGGGGGTATGGTAAAACTCTTCTATTAGGAAACAAAAGAGGTATTCTGTGTTCGTTCGAGCTCAGCATACAAAAGGTGTTGGTTAGTGCCCTCAACTTGAGTTTCCCTCTTTGTACAGGATCAGGAGATTTTACATTTGTATTCTGAGAGTCAAATGAAAAAGATGCAGAATATGTATTCTTTCATGAATTTTCAGGGGCACTTTTCTCTTGTTCGTCCCAATCCCATCGTTTTTGTAAGTGTCAAAAAATAAAGAACAATCTCAACAGAGGGCGCTCTAACGACCGTGTCCAATGTGGCTGTGGCTGTTGCTCAGGGCATCATTCATCATGAGCTAGTTTACTTTAATGTTAACATTTTGTTTTCAAGTAGCTGCATAAATAATGAGCATTTCAAATGCTGCGCCAGTGTATCATTGTACAAGGTCTGTGCTGCGCTTAAGGCAAAAGGTAGGGTCGGTCGGTCGATTTTATTTTTTTTTTTTGGCGCGCGACGCTGGTACATGGAGACCAAACGATGAGATGATGTTTTTGTACATAGAGGTGGCTGATTTTATCTAACAATTATGAACCTTTGGTTAGTGTGAACCAGCGTTGAATGCAGCATATTACCAGCGAACGGCTTGCATGTTGGGGGACCAAACTGGTAAGTCACGTGCAACGCTTGTTCACGAAACCAATAGTTCATAATGCCAAAAAATCGTGGACCAGCTTTGATCGCGGCATGCCATTGATTATAAACTAAAACATGCATTTTTCATATCTTTTTCATGACAAAATCCCTCGCAAACAGCGCAAATCCCTCGCAAATCCCTCGCAACTGAGCGGGGAAAATATCTCGGGCGTCCGGGTGTTCGTTGAACGAATTTGTCGTTTGCTTAATATTGATGAGTCATTTGCCACTAACAGGAATACTGAAATTCTAACAATTGAAAATCTTACTGATGTAACGCTTCAAACCCGACTTGGCACTTTCCGTGCTATCACTCTAAAAAGATAACTTACTCTCTGCCTTGTTTTCAAGGTTCAGTTTCGATTTAGTTGCAAACTATTTATGGTCAGTTTTCTACAATATGATTTGCTGTCCTATAAGGGAAATTGTGTTTAAAAAAACTTGTGAAATAACACTAACGTGTGCATGCGCGCAGGTTCGTGTCCAAGCTGGCGTGTAGGCTAAAATGACTTCTTATTCTTTCAAGTCCATCATCTACTTTTCAAATATTTTGACCAGGATTGGGCACATTTCACAGCCTTTTCGTTTGCTGCCATCAGGTCTTCAAGGCAGCACTGCTCCTCAGGGGCTTGTATACACTGCGGTTTGGCGCGCCGATGAACGCGTAGTGGTGGTGGACTGTTTGTCTGACATCCAGGTATTTTGAGCAAAAGTGACGTCATTAGTGTGGACTTATTGACATTAATGGAGACCAATATGCAGATTGCTATTCACATGAACAGTTTTGGGGAAAAAACCTATTTTGCAAATATCATGTTTACAGTAGGCCTATATAATTAATTTGTTGGCCTATATTGCGGCTACAGCTACACAATGAAGAGGGTGTGGTAGAAAAGTACATTGAGTTTAGTCATGAATTACCAACTGAAATCCAATTTGCAGGAGCGATTCACCGAACTATAACAATAAAGTCATTGTAATTCACTAACAACTCGGTCGTCAACGTATTGATAGATTTGATGTGCTATAAACGCGAATGAGTATTATGATAAGTTAAAAGAATCATTGAACAGCGCACTGCAGCGTGTGGTTCCTATTTAATGCCTGGATATTTCGTGTTTTTCCTCACAACATTATCACCTCCACTCGGCAATCCAACACCCTGTGTGATGTGGTGACATTGAATAAGTAACGTTAAACGACACTGACACAAAAGGCAACCAAGATGTCACTTTGCATGGCCGTGGTGACACTTCTAGCAGTTGCATACGGTAAGCTTTCTGATTATCAAATTTTATCCAAAAATAAACTGTTGACGTTATTTGTGATGCGATTGTAATATAATTTCAGAGGTATGATATGATTTGATTTGGGTGAAAAACTTAAGACTATAAGTTTCCAAAAGCCTTTTTGAGATATGCTGGACTTAATACAATGGAACAAACTGCCTCAACATATCAGGCTTGCATCATCTGTGAAATGTTTTAAGACAAAACTGAAAACTTTCCTTTTTAATAGTTAATTGCGTGTTGTTCATTATGAGAGGAAAATGTCTTTCTTCTTGATCCAACGTTTTATATTGGGCTTTTTAGCTTTTTAAAAGTCATGTCGTTTGAGACTGACACTTCACGTCATTGTTGTTGTGCGTTTTTATTTTTATATTGCTTTAAAAAAAAAAAAAATTACCTTAAATTGTTCAGTATTTCTTAAATTTAATTTTGTTTAACCTTTGTAAAGCGCCTCGGGACCCTTTTCAGGTTAAGGGCGCTATACCAACCAATACTACCCACACCCGCAGCCGAAGCGACGTCAATCCCCCCGACGTCAACCACGACTCAGCTCGCTATTCCAAACCAAACCATCCAATGCCCATCATCGAGACCAAGAATGGATCCAATACCTAGACAAGGTCAGAGAACTACTAAACCCACAGAGCAGGACTCAAAAGTAAACTTAATAGATGGCATCATTCAAAATCGAGGTAAAAGTGGTTTTTCATTCGCGCACCTTAATGTAAGAAGTATAATGAATAAACTTGACCATTTTAAGATATTAATGTCTAAAAACCCATTTGACATCATCTGTTTAAATGAAACCTTTTGTGATGCCTCAATCTCCGATGAAAAGATAAACCTCCCCGAGTACTCAATTGTCAGAAGAGATAGAAACCGTCACGGTGGAGGGGTTGCAATGTATATCCGAAATAATTTCACTTTCATCCGCCGTGACGACCTAGAAACAGATGATGTCGAGTGTATATGGGTTGAACTTAAATGTAAGCAAAGGCAGCCTATACTCATAAGTTCTATTTACAGGCCACCGTCAAGTTCTTTTGGGATTATAGATAAACTCGGTGATATTATAGATAGAGCCTCTTGTGAATGTAAAGAAATTATTGTAGCTGGCGACTTTAATTGTGATGTGTCAGAGGACGATAATGGTACTTCCTCAAACCCTATAATTTCATGTTTTAATCTGTTCCAAATGACGCAACTTATACAAGATCCTACCCGTGTTACTGAACCGACTCGAACAACTATTGATCTAATTTTTAGCTCTCATCCTGAACTCGTAAGTGAAAGTGGTGTCTTACCTGTCCTGATTAGTGACCACTATCTTGTTTACGGTGTGCATAATTGGAAAGCACCCCCAATAGAAGCCCGTTCAATTAACTTTAGATGTATAAAAGATATCGACAAGGACGTTTTTCAAAATGACCTCCTTAATGCCCCATGGGAACATGTTCTTAATTGTCATGATATTGATGAAGCATGGTCCATATGGCACTCTTTGTTTATGAGTATTATTAACCTTCATGCACCAATTAAATCGAAGCGTGTTCGAGGTGCTTCGTTGCCTTGGCTCGATGGGGAAATTATGCAACTCATGCGACATCGCGATCTTGCAAATAAAATCGCAAAACGTTCGGGCTCCCCAAATGATTGGAATGAATACAAAAAGCTGCGAAACAGGGTTACTGAACAAATTCGCAGCAAGAAAAGCGAATACTTTAAATCAACCATCGAGGAAAATAAAGGCAACTCATCCATTTTGTGGAAAAAGCTAAAAGAGGTCCTTCCCAACAAACGAAAAATTGTTCCAAAATCTATCCTTTCCCAGAATGGGGATTTCGTTGACGATCTCGCCGACATTGCAGATACATTTAACGAACACTTTTCTACAATTGGAACTCGTATGACTAGAAACGCCCCTCCATGTGAACTTGAAGTGGACGAGGGCCCTGTTCCCGACTCGCTCGCTGATAAATGCCTACTGCCTGATATTACAGAAGAGTATGTTCAAAAGCAAATATCATCAATGTCGGTCGGAAAAGCAACAGGTCCGGATGGAATAAGTGTAAAAATGATTAAAAAAGCGTCACCGTACATTACTAAATCCTTAACTCACATCTTTAACCTATCGATAAGATGCGAACAATACCCTAAAAAGTGGAAACACGCCTTGGTCACACCTATTTATAAGGGTGGAGACAAATGTAATGCAACTAACTATCGGCCTATTTCCATACTGCCGATTATCTCGAAGATTTTAGAAAGATGGGTACACTCAACTGTTTATTCATATCTTGATGTATGTAAAATAATTCCTAGTTGCCAGTCAGGGTTTAGACCCTTACACTCAACTGAAACCACCTTACATGATTTAACGAACAAATGTTTTCAGGCTATGGAGAGAGGGGAAATGACAGGCACTGTTTTTATAGATTTAAGTAAAGCATTCGATTCTGTTAATCATGCAATTCTGCTTGATAAACTTGACAGGGTAAATATATCAACCTCTGTAATCAACTGGTTTAAGTCGTATCTAACCAAACGTAGCCAGTCTGTGAATATTGAAGGAAAAGTATCTACGGCCCTACCACTAAACACCGGCGTACCACAGGGATCAATTTTGGGTCCACTGTTATTCATTATTTACACTAGTGACCTACCACTGTGTATCCCTCAAACGTGTAATTTGTTTATGTATGCCGATGACTCGACATTAACATGTAGTTCCACCAATATTAATGAGATAGAAAACAACTTGAATATAGCCCTAGGTCGAATTTACGACTGGTGTACCAGAAACAAACTAACAATAAACGCCAACAAAACAAAAGCCATGCTTATTGGAACTAAGCAAAACGTTTGCAGAACTGACCTTGATGTCAGTATCGCTGGTAACCCGATCTTGAAGGTGAACTCTTGTAAATGTTTAGGTGTTATTATTGATGACACTTTAAGATGGGTACCCCACGTTGAATACGTAAAGAAAACTGTTTCCTCTAAACTAAGTATGCTACATAGAATCCGCGACTGTGTTCCACAAAGCAGCTTGCACTCTCTGTTTGTTAGCTTAGTCTTGCCTTCGTTAGACTATTGTATTACTGTATGGGGAGGACGGTACATGTCTCACAACAATATTCTCAACAAATGTCTTAAAAGAGCCGCGCGGATAATCCTTAAGTGTGCCTTCTTAACTCCCTCAGCCGATATGTTTACTAGACTCAATTGGATTTCGTTTATTGAGAGAGTCGAGTATAAAAAGGCTATTCTTGTTCACAAATGTATAAATAAAACCACTCCTTTGTATATGACAAATATATTCACACCACAAACGCAGATTCGTGAAACGAGACAATCCGCTGACATGAAGCTTAAGATTCCCTTTGCGAAAAAAGAATGTTTTGCCACAAGCTTTGCTGTAACTGGTACAATTTTATGGAATAACTTGCATGTTCAATTGAGAACCACGACTTCTCTAACCTCATTCAAATCTGAACTTCGTAAAACGTTCATTAGTCCGTAATATTCAGTCCCTGCCTGATTCCGTGAGGGATCCTTGGTTTCATTAGCAGAAAATAATAAGAATAATAATAATATTCCTGCAAATATGTCAGCATTTCCATTTATGAGATCTAATCTGTGCTGATCTACGGAGTAGACAAACTTGGTTGCCATAAATATTAGGAACCGGAGGGGAATTTCCCCGTGTTTCTCTAAAAGAGTTTTTGCGGGTTTTTTGCCCCTCCCATAATCAGCGAATTTTAGATTTCAAAATTGTATATTCACCCTATACACTTTTTCTGAGTTCATTTTACCTGAGTAATAGTTATACGTGTACAAGTTTTATAATGTAATATTTCGATGTGCTTTTAATTTACCGTATTTGTAATTATGCTGTATGTTGTAATGTATGCAGGGCCCCAATGGAAACCAGTTTTAACTGTTTGGGCATACCCTGGGTAAAGAAATGTAATAAATAAATAAATAAATAAATAAATATAAAAGCCGTTTATTATTATTATTATTATACAATTGCACTATGTGGTTTGGTTAATTCCGTCTGTATACTCTGTGCACACCCAAACCAAACGGTGCACTCCTAAGTGTTCGCCATTATCTAAAAAGGGCTAACGGGTAACCCAGTGTCACATTGGTGCTGATCATGATGTAGTTTAATAGCAGTACCAATGCTCCAATCGTTTCCTGCCAGACTAAACAATATCCTTGTGTTGTGTAATGCACGTAAAAGAGCCAAGTATAGACCTACATTTATCGTTAAGAGAAGTTCGCCCCGGTGTTTCTGACAGTGGCAGCCGAGTGCGTCACAGCACCTTGTAAACCATTAGAAGGTGCTACATAGGGTCTCATAATTCATAAACCCAAAAACCTGTCTAAGTTTTGTTCCAGCGCCTTGAACTACATTGGCAGATACGTGCACTGCAACATTGTTATTATTGTCTAAGAATTTGACTTTCGAGATTTTGCATCTTGGTGATCGAGGCACAATATGGGGTCAGCGGTAAAGTTAAAGCTAAGACGGCCAAGTTGCCGAATTCGTCCTTTTGCTCACTTTATTGTTTACCCTGGTGTAAAGACCTATATAGGCTGAAATGCGTCTCTCAAAAACAGACGAAGTAAAACTATGATGTATCACGGTTGAAAAGGGGGGCCCTCCATGAAACGGTGTTGGAGCAAGAGGGCGGGGAGGGGGCTGAAAGACAGGGTGAAATTTAGGGCATTTATTTTGGATACATCCATTATTCTGTCGTTAAAAAAATACACATAGATCGTTGCCTGCCATTTGATAGGTTGAACACGCGTCTCGTGTCATGCTTTATATGATGCCACTACTGTGCCAACACTCTAAAATTTAATATAGGAGTCTTATATTGATCAATATAGACCCATTGCACAACGCGCAGCGCACAAACACGCGCGTCTCCTGTCCGCCATTTTGGGTGTCAAAACGTGCACAAAAGGAATGGACTCCCACAAAAAGGCAGAAATGGTAGACGGCTAGACGCGCATTGTTCGGAGGTGCGTAAACACAATATGTGGGCACTGTTGATAGAAGAATGTCCTAGATAGAAGAATGTCCTACAAAAAGCTAAATTTGTTAAGTTTTAAAACTGTAACAGAGGATTTTAAATGGTTGCCCCACGTGTTATCATCATGAATGTGACGTCACCAAGCCAGCAAAGCCAACTCTCGGTCTGGCTCCGTATTTTGACCAAAATCGAAGCATTGGCTTCAAGCCGAAGCCGAGCATTTTGAGATTCAAAATGACGCTGGAGACTGGATCCAAAGCCGAAGCCGGTCATTTCGTATTGAGCTTCAAAATGGCGCTGGAGACTGGATCCAAAGCCGAAGCCGGTTGTTTGGTATTGAGCTTCAAAATGGCGCTGGAGACTGGATCCAAAGCCGAAGCCGGTCATTTCGTATTGAGCTTCAAAATGGCGCTGGAGACTGGATCCAAAGCCGAAGCCGGTCGTTTGGTATTGAGCTTCAAAATGGCGCTGGAGACTGGATCCAAAACCGAAGCCGGTCATTTCGAAAAGGGCCATAGATATAGAATATAATATCTAGATCGGACACGTGTACAAACGCGCCATTAACCGCACACACAAAAGGAAAACGCGCGGAAGATGAAAAAATGAAAAGGGCCTAAGATACTGAAAGGCTATTTGACAGGTTTGTGGTACATTTTGAACCCATTTCATGGAAAAAACGACAAAAAGCAAGATCCATCAACTAAACATAGCCACATAAGCGTTGAATTCGGACTCATTTGAAAATCTTATATCACACAGGGATAGTCTTTTTTTTCACAGAAATTTGAATAAAGTTTTAGATCATCAGTACATTCAATACAAAAAATTAAAATATGTAGCAATTCATGGCACAATAGACTTTGCAAGTCTCAACAATATAACGAGAAAAAAAAGAGAATTAAACTTGAAAATTAAGAATGTTGTGCTTACCTCTGATAACAAAACTTATGTAAACGCTTGTTTTTGGACGGCGATGATAATATTGCCAGATGCTGTAATTGCAACGCGATGCCTTTTCATTGCAGTCTATGGTTGCCCTGACTACATGTTGCTTAAAGGGCATGTTTGAGACCATTAGAAATACATACAAGTTATATATGTTGAGGTCAACCGGAGTTGTGCTTTGGAAATACAGCACAAGAACCCACAATAGGTACATAAAGGGGGAGTGGGTGACCCCTTACAAATGACAATTATGTTGTATTATAAACCAATAGACAATTAAGCAACAATAATCAAAAATACTTCTAAAGGTTATTGTGTGTATATTTTGGGTTGGTTTCCTTGACATCCTGTAAAAACGCCACACGTGTGCAGACACCCCAACAGGAACAACAGAAGCAACCCAAATGCAAAGTTCTAATCACTGAACGTATGAAGCAATACAAGCCACAAAGTCCGATAGCAGCCAGTTAGTACCCTCAACACTAAGGTGAACCACATCATATAAAAACAGAGCTTGATTTAGCCACTGAAAACCATTGTGAGGGAGAAAGATTTCCTCAGATTGCCTGCAGCAAGACCGCGCCCAACGATTCATGGAGCGTCGGATATGTTCTACTGCACCTTGCTGCCTTGCCCCAAAGTAGAATAGACGTGGCAAAATTGCAGACCTCACTAAAATAGTGTTTGGATAAATCCGCTTACAATATTGCAAGACATATGCAATACGCTGTCTAATCTGAAACATGTCAGTGTTCACAAGATCATTGGTGCCAATATGGAAAATCAAAATATCCGGAGATCGCGACCTCATGGAACTTAAAAGGTATGGAATGTGTATTAGCCCCGCCCCACCCCCTTTACAAAGTATCCCGGCTGGAACATTTAGCGGCTATTGGGCTCGCCGAACAATGGAGTCCCCAGTTATCCACACGGTAAGGGTACCTAGTTATAGAAGTAACATCACAAGAAAACATGAGCCATGAGTAGTAATAAGCACAACCACTTTAGGTTTCTATAGGCGATGTGGACGAATATAGCGCACCACTGCCTCTGACCGCCAACGACCCAGGTTCTGAATGTCGGATATGGGGGATCCCTAACTCAAATACAGTAAGTTGTAGCAGCACCAATCCGAAATGAGTGAGATTTGAAATTGGATCCTAGAAACCATTAATTTTGTGAAAATGACTAACCCCGGCGACATATGTCAATATTGTTGCCGAGGTTAATTGGCGCAGTGACAGCCAAGTACGGAGCCCCTAAAGGGACAGGTAACAAAACAATTGAAAAGGTAAAACAAAAACTAAAATTGTTTCGTTCCCTCGAAATATTATTTCGTTCCCTCGAAAAACTATTTCGTTCCCCCGTCATTTATTTTTCACAGAAATGTGAATAAAGTTTTAGATAATCAGTATAATCAATACAAATATCAATTGGTAGCTATTCATGGCACAATACAGAAAAACACAATTTGTGGCAGATTACCATAATTGAAATTACCATTTGAAATAATATTACCATTGGAGATATACATTCTTTGTAAAGTACTTCCTGTGTGTAAACGAAGTCGGCCTCTCTCATTCATCTTTATTTTGTACACATGAAATCGACCAATTAAAAGCATAAGATTAACAATCTTCCACCTAAACTCTGTTTGACCAAATAGGCTAAAATGACTTCCTTGCCTGAAGTAATTGTGTTAGTTTTATCCTTAAAGGCACTGAACACGTTTGGTAATTGTCAAAGACCAGTATTCTCACTTGGTGTATCCAAACATATGCATAAAATAACAGGCCTGTGAAAATTTGGACTCAATTGGTCATTGAAGTTGCAAGAAAATGATGACAGAAAAAACACCCTTGTTTGTACAAATTAGTGTGCTTTCAGATAGGAATAAAAGGCTTCTGGCCAGAAGTCTTTTATTATCTTAGTGAGAAATTACCTCTTTCTCAAAAACTACGTTACTTCAGAGGAAGTCGTTTCTCACAATGTTGTATACTATCAACAGCTCTCCGTTGCTCGTTACCAAGTAAGTTTTTATGCTAATATATATTTTGAGTATTTACCAAACGTGTACAGTGCCTTTAATCCAAGCAACTACTGACTTTAAAGAAAGAAAATTGTCTACTCCAATAAGTTAGCGCGAACGCCGAACGCCGAACTCTTAAAATTTATTAAGTGAAAGAAAATGGCCATCATTGTATAAAAGACCACAAATAACATTGCCCCCCCCCCCCCCTGCAGACTTCCAAAAGACACACAAGGCTAAATAGTTAGGCCCTATATATGTACAGTTTTCGTCTTTTTCGTGAATATTGTCATTGTCATTGAATAACATATTTATTTCTAGTACGAATGTGATAAGTCCCTAGGGAACAACAAGTGCCTCTCGTTATAGCAGCTACCAGTAATTTTTACGGCGATTATTTTTCATAAGGTTAACATGAACACAATGGTTTTTGAAGCCTTTTATCTGGCATCAAATGCTCGTACTGATTTATTGCTTAGTCAATAGTTTTTGATAGTGTCATCATAATGAAAGAAAATGTATAATTTTTTTTTTTTCAAATGAGCGTGGTTCTGGTGAAAGCTACAAATTGTAATCATCATTAGCATTATATTTACAAGTCATATGTGAATGGGAATTAATTTGTTTTATATCAACTATTGCCATTGACTTACCAATGCGTACCACAGACGGGTAAGATGGGACAGATAATCAGTTTTTAGATAATACAAATTGAATTTTACCTTAAACTGTCGCGTGGGCTTACTAATACTTTTTTTTCAACTTTTAATGAAATTTCAAGGATTTTTGACAGGTTTTAGGTACTGAAACTTTACTTTATAACATTTAATTTAGTGTCCCGTTTTCCCCCATTGTTTGGGGCATGATGGGAAGCATGCACTGTATCAATGAGGGATGAAAGAAATATTAAAGTTGAGTATAGAATGTTAATGTGGGTCGAATCGGGTCAATTGTGGCAAGGTGGAACAAAAGTTGCATGACATTTCAGAAAACTGTCAGTGTTAAGTGTGATAAGTATGTTTGAAAAAAAAATTGTAAACAAAATTATATTATTCAACAATTATTTACACATTTGAGTATTTTTTAACAAATCTGTTTACAGTTCTATTTTAAACAATTAAATTGTCCCATTTTACCCCAACCGCTCATCATTCATGATAAGTTGTTGACAAATTGGCTCATTTTACCCCCCCCCCCCCCCCCCCAATAAAATTACTGCTGGGGTGATACGGGACAGATCACCAAAACACCCATATATTAAATAGTTCTACATTCAGTCAGCCTGTGTTGCTTTCAGTCGACAAGAATATCATTTCTGAATAATGTGCTCAAAAAATAGGGCCAAGTGCTGTTGTTAAAAAATCTTGACTGTCTTTCAGGAATACCCATGGACAATGATGACCTGAACGTACATTCCAACCCGTGACCATTTGACAACGGACTGGTACATTTTGTTTGCTGCCACTCACGCTAATAGAAATAAAAACAGTAAAATCGTGACCCCCAGAGACAGACTACATAAATATGCACGAAACTGTTTTGCAGAATGGGGGTTTGCCCAAAATATTTTGTTTTGTTTTATAGCACATTGAATAAGCAATGTCCCATCTTACCCCGTGTCCCATCTTCCCCCGGTGTACCCCACCTATAGTTTTATTTTGATGTTACTTTTTCTCGAAATACACAAGCTTGTGAGTGTTTCCTCCTACCGCATAATACGGTGTATCAGTTTGGGTGGCTGGGCGGTCCAGTGGCTAAAAGGTTAAAGATCTACTTCAACGGCACTAAGATAATTCAAACTTTACCGAAATCCAATCAATTTGTGTTTCATGATTACGTATATTTCAAAGAAAATCCTTAGCGGTGCTTGCGTAATTTTAAAAAAAGGTCATTTTGACCAGCGTTCAGCAGCTCCTCATAGCGAGTTTTTGGAAACAGCGTGTCACGTGATGAAAATATACCATAGACTTTGATGACGTACATGAGTGGAAACGGCTTGTTTACCCCCCGCGCAGCAGAGTGTGTTTATTGTACGCGTCTATAGCTATTTTCACGGTAACGAAAAAAATAAATGTCAGACACTAGCGGATCGTGGGAGGAACATAGTGTGGACGAAGAAGAATTAGCAAATACATATGATAGTATTGATAGTGAGGATAGCTCTGACGGTTGAGGGAGCTCCTCCGAAGACGAAGAGGGCGTTGGTGAAGCTTGGGGAGTTGCCGAACCATATTGGTTTGAGCGAATTCCGTTTGAGCCACTGGCCGCCGAGGATCGCGAACGTGAGAATCCTGATGCAGGAGGCGAAGCTGAGCGACTAAATAACACTGAATGGTGAGTCCCACAGGTTTTTGAACAACAAACAATGCAATGTTTACTGTTGTTTACTCTCCCCCACTGTTTATCGTCATGAAGTACTTATTTTTATGCGGCATATTTGCAAAGAATGAGGCCGCTAATGGATGGAAATAACAGCAGAACGTCGATTTCTTTTTATCACGAAATGGTTGCTGTTGTCCAATATGGTTGCTGTAACGTTTTCATGTCAAAATTGAATCGGTGTCACTCAAAAGTCCTTCCGTGTGTTGGTCACGAAACCCCCCTTCTCTGGACAGGATCTCTTGGAAATCGGTAAAAAAAACTCACATCTGGATTCTTATTTGTGTTCCGAGTACATCCACCGACAGCACATGAGTTCAGGACGGTAAATTATCTCGTCTTAACTTGGTTAATGTCTCCGAATAATGAGATCATCATGCATATATAGTTACCGTGTAAACACACGACACCTCGCTACTTCCTGGTTTCCCGTCCCAACAAATACGTCATCATTCGCTGGTTCACGCACGTATCCTATAGTGGGTTTGTGGTGCGCGTAAATGCAAGTGCTTTAGTATTGGACAAGCACAGTGCATATGGGGGGAGCCATGGAAGCGCGCGAGTTGTTAAAAACCCCAAGAAAGGTTTCATTTTTTCGGTTAAAATTACGAAAAAAATATTGGTGTAAAACAATCCAATCTACAAATTCAGAATACTTAATAACATTACGTATGAGATTCAGAAATCTGTTTTATTTCTCAATTATCGTTGAAGTAGATCTTTAACTACAATCACTGTGAATAAGTGCACTTATATTTATATAAAAATCTGATTACGCAAAGGTAAAACAACATTTTAATTAAAAGCAAAATCATAAATCTTGTGTTGGTATAACAGCCAATACCAAGTATCTGAAAATCATGGGTAGCATACCTACCCAATGAAGAACATTCATGATTGTTTTAAGAAAATTCGTTTTCAGAATATTCATGAACAAAACAGTGTCGTCGGCTGGAATTCTTTGCCGTCAATTCAAATTCCCTTATATCATATTATGAACCTCTACACATAAAAGAATGGCTTAGGCCATCCCCTTACCGTGGTGCTAGAATGGAGCAGATAAAATAGATAGAGAAGAACTTGGTAGCTATGAAGAGGAACTTCAGAACAATCAAGCCATTTGTTGTGGCTAAACTTGTAGGTCCTACTGTCAGTTTTGACTTGAAAGTAGTACTTCTGATCAACACATTGTAGCATTTGTACTTAACGTTCCTTGAACTATGTTGATATCAGCCTCAAAACAAAGTGATACACTTTGATAGATACTTAGTAACGTATATGATAGTCTTATGGTTTTCTTTACATTAGACACTGTGTAATGGGCTCGCTGATTCCTTATTAACCAGCACCACGTCTTCAATCTAGTGTAACTTTCCACAGGAGGAAAACATGAGAAAATGAACATCACTAACAGTGTTTTTAAATTAAATTTCCTTTCATTTGATACCAAACAGGGCATACTTTGAGCATAATTTGGGGAAATGACCCCCCCAGTTTCGATGACCCCCCCCAAAAAAAAAAATTAAAAAAAATCCCCACCCCCTATCCGCCCTTACTTTTTTCCGGTCAATATTGACACCCATACCTACCATTATCAGTTGAAATTGGCTTCTTTCCAGTTTTTTTCCAGATTGGCTAAATATATGGCCAATTTGGGGTTACTAGTAAACAAAATATCGAAAATATTTCATTACCTCGAAATATTATTTCATTCCCCCGAAATACTATTTCGTTACCTCGAAATAACATTTCGAGGGAACGAAATAATATTTCGAGGTAAAGAAATAGTATTTCGAGGGAACAAAATAGTATTTCGGGGGAATGAAATCATTTCGAGGGAACAAAATCATTTCGAGGTAACGAAATAACATTTCTGGGGAACGAAACAATATTTCGGGGGAATGAAATAATATTTCGAGGGAACGAAATAATAAATCTTGGGAACGAAATAATATTTTCACCAAATCACCAAATTATTGTACAAGATTGAATCATGGCATCCACTGCGAGGCTGTTTCGTACAGAGCTCAACCCCCACCCCCCCCCCCCCCCCCCCCCATCCCTTTTGTGTTGCTGGTGTTGTAATCATGATAGTTGCTCTTGATCAAAAGTAACTAGACCTGTGTCTCGTTTTCTTTGTGGTCCATAGTCAATTTGGCTTCGACAGAGGAAGGCATGGGTCTGTGTTATCGCTGTCCACTACATCACGTTGAGAGTAACGAAGGCTCTCGGTTCGCCTGGGTAAAGTCATTCCTTCGAGAGATCAAGAGAAAATGTCCAGGTCTTGAGACTCGACTGAAAAGTGAGTAACTTTCCAACTATTAACATTTAGTGATGAGGAATAGTGACCAATGTCGTAGAACCTGTCAGTACACGTTTTTAGTAACACTTGCATGATTTTGTTCTCGGCAAAAACTAACATCCATTAAAATGAAAGCCGATCTCACCTGTGACCTTTTTAGTTGTTGACAAATTTCTGCTATCACAAAGTTGTGCATGCTCAGCAAATGTATGTGTTTATCAGCTCTAGAAAAATGGGAATAATAATGTCTTCTTGGTTGATTGTTGGATCCGCTAAACACAAACTTTTGTTTCATGACAACAATATGTTTCTTGGTTTTGGGTGTTTTTGTTTTTTTGGTGACGGTGGTAATTGCTTTGTCTTCCTTTTTTTTCTAAGCAGACACCACGCCAAGATCTACCACTGGCCCGATCACTGACCCTCAAAGTGGGACCACCGACTCTAAAACTAAGACCACCAACTCGCAGCCATCGACCACTAACCCACCAGCTACGAAAACGCCAACTACGAAAAATAACCCTTCAGCTACGACCGTGGGCCTGCCAACTACGACCACTGCCCTTACAAGTAAGGTGACTGAACCTCCAACCACGACGAACAACCCTTCAACTAAGACCGGCGAACCGCCAACTACGACCACGGACCCACCAGCTACGACCACTGATCCAACAACCAAGACCACGGACCCGCCAACTACGACCAACGACTCGCCAACTACGACCAACGACCCACAAACTACGACCACCGACCCGCCAACTACGACCAAGGATCCTCCAACTACACCAACTGAACCATCAACCACGACCACCAAGCCCGTACACGCTGACTGCCAGTCCTTATTTGACAATGGTCACACCCAGAGTGGTGTATACAATATCACCCAAGCTCAGTATCCTGACGGCCTGGAGGTCTACTGTGACAAGACATTGGATTCAAAGGGGTGGATAGTAAGTTGTATATTTGAAAAGATCACCTATTTCTATCCAATGTGACTCAAAATAATAAACAGTTCAATATCCTCATAATATGGTGCTGCTGGCACTTTATCGAAGAAATTTCATCGAGACATTGTTTGTCAATAATTAAAAGAATTAACAATGTACTTACTGCTTTATGGAAACTAATATTGGGGCATCGGTTAAAACAATGTAAAATCCATAACATTTGGTTATTCACATGTCTCTGATATTTGCTTTGTTTTTATGGGCCAAACAACTTTTGGTGTTTACTATATAGCGGTATGAAAGTTGGCTGAGGTGGGCACTATACACTTTACAATCGCCCCATCCCCGCCCTTCTCTTTCACCCTTCCCGTTCCACTTCCCCTTTATATCGTAAATTAGTATAGACTGTCATTTTTATTTACATTTTTCGCTTATTCTTCGACTACGTCACCGCAAAAACATCGCAGCTTTTGTAGGCATTCTTTTAAATGTTAATTTATATTTGATTACTGTCGCTTTTTGTCAAGCTATTATACGTAAATCATTCTGTTTTAGGGGGAAACGATATCAAAAATTATTTTTGGGGGCAAACTGATTTTGTGATCAAAAATGGACATAAAACAATACCAGATTCAAATGTTGGTTTTTTTTTAAGTATTTTATTTTGGGCTGTCCACTATAGGCCTAATAATGTGAAACTCTGGGTTAATATTTACAAAATGTGTCTGCAAAAGCACCTTTGATATTTTCACGTGGTTTGACAAAGCGAATGAAAAGCAGCGGCGTAACTAAGGTAATTTTTTAGGGGGGCACAAGGGGGGGGGCACCATTTTTTCTAGGGGGGCACTGCTGGCAAATCAACTATAGATTTGTTTGCACTATTTAAAAACTGGATCTTAATCTACGCAATGGAGGGTTCCAAACAGCCCCTCAATTAAACCAAAGGGAATTATGGTTAATTTACAAAGGTTTTTTTCTTTACTTTTTTCTTTCCTTTTTCCCTCTTCTTTTTCGCACATCTAGAACCGCCCCCCCCCCCCTATTTCGATTTTTACATATTGACAAACTATTTAATATACCCTATACACTGAAGAACAAAGTAATGTCTCAAATGAAGAAGATATTTTAGATCAATGCTCTCACAGCTCAAGAGTTTTGTGGCCTTTCCTCATGTACTTTACGATAAATGCAACGGCCCCCAGCACGTCGAGTAGCTTCATGTGACACTATACCGTACCGTATTTAACGTGGCAGACTGTGGCAGAATGGGGCGCGCACGGGCGACAAGTGATCATACAATTTGCGGACGTGATTTACCGTACTCTAAAGACGTTAGTAAAAATAACAACTGTCCATTGCAAAGGTACAACAAATATGTGTAAATAGAAAAATAGTTTGAAACATTGAGTTATACGTCACCAATGCTCCATAAAAGTTTATCAAACTTAACATTTTATATTCTGGTAATTATTATAGTCTCAAAGGTTCAGATTTCAAATGGGGGGCACCCGGGGGGGCACTGACATCAATTGGGGGGGCCACGTGCCCCCCGTGCCCCCCTTAGTTACGCCACTGATGAAAAGTGATCCATGACTGAGACTAAATACTTCTTACTTTACACGTTGATGGTTCTTATTGGGGTTCAATAAACTGACTTTGATGTACTGGTAACATACAAACAATTCTAATGAATCATGTGGGTACAAACCTTAAGCACACGCTGCATGCAGACGACCGTAAGTGCAAGCTGACAACTTGTTCATCACCTCGGACCAATCATAACACAGATATGGAAAGCTTACGTCACCACACGTTTATCCAATGAAATAATTGGGCCTGTACCAGTGTCTGTCTTTATCCTTGCAGAAAAAGACAGGGGACTAGCCTAAGTAGGGGGCTCTACCAGTATTTGGGATGATCCTGCCTAATCGTTGGTCATTTTGAATTGAGTGAGGGCGCTTACTCAGAGTCAACTTTACTGTCTTGAGGTGTGTTTTTTTAAGTAATACAATTGTGATATCGGTTATTTAATTTTACAGGTTTTCCAGCGACGCATGGACGGGACGGTGAATTTCACCCGCAGCTGGGCCGAGTATAGGGATGGTTTCGGCGACAAGGAAGGGGAGTTCTGGCTGGGGAACGAGATCCTCCGGCGTCTCACTGAACCCGTAGATGGGGAGCAGGGATGGGAGATGAGGGTGGATCTAAGCATAGAGAACATACGGGGAGACAGCGAAGAGAACGGACAGGGAGAGCTGTCTGGGGTGTATGATGAGTTTCATGTCGATGGAGAGAACTACACTATTCATGTTGGTGCGTTCACAGATCTGGGAAGTTTGAGTAAGTGTTCTTTTACAAATGAAAATGTATTTATTACATGTGTTATAAAAAATATATGTATTACCCATAACGTAGATTTCGAGAGAACAGCAAGTCATCTTACGTATAATTTTATATTAGTGTGTAATAATGTGGAGTTGTCACTTATGGGATTTGAAATAAGCAAAAAGGTCGACAAAACACTAGGCCTACTGTCTTGAGGTGTTTGAGCATAGTCATAACTACTCACAATAACCAGACAGTCATGGAAAGTTCTTCTATTTCATACGTTAACATTATCAGAAAGTGCAGAGTAACATTTGGACATGTAGTGTAAAAATAGACGGAGCTCTGGAAGTGCCATCCAATTTGTTGAGATCCTGAGATAAGTTACTGGAGGACAATGACATCATAAAGATAAGATGACGACATCCCGGGGTAATTTATCTCGGAAAGACGACATCTTGATGGTAGAATGTCGTGATCCCTTTGTATTTTATCTCTTACCTTCAAAATGTCGACATCCAAAGATAAAATACATCGGGAAGACAACGACATCTTACTTTAGGATGTCGTCATCTCGAGATAAATCATCTCAAGATGTCATCACCAATTGCGTTGATGATGTCATCATCATCCTGCTGTAATTTATCTCAGGATCTCAATCGTTGATGGCACCAGTGGCGTAACTAGGGTAAATTTTTAGGGGGCACAAGGGGGGGGGGGGCACCATTTTTTCTAGGGGGGCACTGCTGGCAAAACAACTATTGATTACTTTGTACTTTTAAAAAAACCGGATCTTAATCTACGCAATGGCGGGTTTCAAACAGCCCTCAATTAAACCAAAGGGAATATGGTCAATTTGCAAAATGATGTTTCTATGCTCTTTTTCAGCGCTTCGTTTACTATTAATACTGTTTAAAAATATGTTTATGGGAGATGTTAAATACTTTTTAAGAGTTAAAGACATGGTTGTAAAATGGAAACAGTTTAACAAGAATACACAGGAAAGAAATAATAGAAAAATAACTACTTGAAAAACAAAGCCACTAAGCCACTTGTAACTTACCGACAATGAAAGTTAAAACAACTGAATTTTCCGGTTGTTATGCTTGTGTCCAAATCTTGTCACAAACGCATCCAAATCAATTGCCTTGGCTCTTTGCGGATGAATGGCCAGAACTGATACTGAAGACAGCTTTCCATCAGACATAGAATTACGAAGATAGTTCTTTATCTGCCGCATTGATGAAAAGCTGCGTTCACAAGATGCTGATGTGGGTGGGAGGACGAGGGCGATGTTGATGAGCCTACACAGGTCAGGGAAGGCATCTTTGAAAGGGCTCAAGAATTCTGCCAGTTGCACCATAATTTGTTATGGGAACTCCTTCTGTTGTTTTAGACTGTACAAGTCTTTTTGCTTGGCGCATCTCAATATCTAGGAATGATAGATCGCTTGAATATGTTTCAGCCATGGGTTTGAGTTGTTCAAAATCCAAGAAGTTGGAGTGACATGGATGTAGAGCTGCTGTTGACCTCATGAGTTGTTTATTTGCATCACTGAAGCGAGAATTTAGTTCAGACAGCAAGCGATCTATGACAGGGTAGAACAATCTTGTGCAGTAGTCTTGTTCATTTGTCATGTGCTCCCTTTGGCCTGTTGTCTCTTGGACAAAGCAATGAGCTAGATGAGACGGCTGCACGGTTTCTCTGCTTCCCCTTTGAGATCTGAGTGTGTTAATCCCGACATCAGTTGCAAGCTTCTTGACCCGTTGCCAGAGGTTATGCCAGGAGGTGTCATTTATGTCTTCGGCGAGATCTTGTTGGACGGTTTGGACCATGTCAGCAGCGGCAGCGAGATCAAGCTCCGGAGATTGAAGCATATCTGATAAGAGCTTTGTCTTCTTGAGTATGTTTGAGTGAACAACACAAGACAAACCAGAAACCCAAAGTCACCGGTGCCAAAGTCTATGTTCATCAAAATTGCCTTTGCGTCGCTACATCTCTTCCCAGTATGTGTGGCTGTTATTTTCTTGAGTGTTGCTATGACTGAGGGCAGAGTATCCAATACAACTTGGCACGAAGCGTACTGACAAGACCATCTTGTGTCACTTAGTTTTTTTAGTTTGCGTGGCTGCTGCTTTGGAGCTAACTTCTCCTGTTCCTTGATGAATATCTCATGAGGTATATGGGAAGACATGAACACATACATCTTTTCCAGTGTACAGAAGAAAGAATCAGCCATCCTCACACACTTCACACTATCAACGATGACTAAATTAAGTCTGTGGTTGAAGCAGTGAATATATAATGCCTGTGGAGCGAATTTATCTCGAAACAGTGTCTGTACACCCTGGTTGACGCCGCTCATGACCGATGCACCATCGTAAGTCTGCCCAACGCAATCACTCGGGTTTATTGCACATTCGGTTAGCACTTCTTTCATCTTTTCTTTCAAATATCTGGCATTCAATTCATGCAGTCTTGCGAATTCAAGAAACTCCTCATGGATACAGTTCTCGAACACGTATCTCACCACCACCGAGAGCTGTTCTCTGCCGCTTATGTCCTTTGATTCGTCAACCATAATGGAGTACTGTCTTGAATGTGCCAACTCATGACTTATTTCTTCCCGCACCATTCTGGCCATCAGTTCCAAAATCTCATTTTGGATTTTGGGGCTGAGGTACTTCAGTCTGTTGGTACCTTCTATGTGTTTTCTTATCACTCCGTCTTTTTCATCAAGTAGCGCAAGAATCTCAACAAAGTTACCCCTGTTGGAACTTTCTGAATGCTCTCTGTGTCCACGCTGTCCTATCTTTTGGGTTGCAGTTAGACGAAGTACCTTGGCAATCTGCTTAATATAGTGTCTGTTTTCTGAAATGTGCTTCTGATGGGCAGAAACAAGAGCGACATCTATGGTTGTACCAGCTTTCACGGTTTTTTGGGGGGAACTCTTTCCAGACAAGGTAGACCCCGTTGTGGTAGTCACTTTTCTCATGGTGTTTAAATCCAGCATCTTTCTCTGTTGCTTTCTTCCACTGTCTAAACCCTATATCAGTGAACGAGTTCTCTGGCTGGGCCTTACTTGTGACTGCAAAATGTCTGCAGCAGAAACAGAAAGCAGCATCCCTACTCACAGAGTATTCAAGCCAAGTGTGGGATTCAAACCAGGTTGATCTGAATGAACGGCGTTTTCCTCCAAATTGACGAGACGGAAATATCAAGTTGGGTTGAGTGGGCATTTCTGTCCGTCCACTGCTTTATGTCAGAAGGTCCGGGAGCTTGACGGGGCTTATGTTTCTCTGGAACTGTCGATGTATCTGTTGTCTGAGCAGAGACGGCAGTGCTACTGTCATTGTCACTGTCATCTGAAGAAGATTCACTGGTTGTGTAGGGATCATCAACCCACTCATCTAGGCCTACTTCATCAGGATCGCTCTCATATGCTGGACGTTTACTGCAACTGGGTGTAGCTTCATCTCCCTCGCCCATCAGGGGTCGCTTCTTAAAAAACCTCCCAATATTCGCCTGCATCCTTCCTTATTTTGTGTCAGATCCTGCAGCCTATAAAATACATCATAATAAAACAAAGATTTTGTTAGTTTTTTTCTTTCTTTTTTTCTCTCTTCTTTTTCGCACATAGGCTATCTAGAACAACGCGGTTACTGTTTGAATGTGTAGAAATAAATCATAACTGTTAACAAGGGATTGCGAGACCGGAGTCTTTTTTTTTATGGGGATTTATGTATTTGAGGACTGGGACTGCCACTTGTATTGATTTATTACACACTTGGGGCCATGCACAGTACAGTAGGCCTAATCAATGTTAACAACTTTGATCCTTTTTTGAAATTGTTTTGACCCATCGGCCCACCCCCACCCCCCAATTTCGTTTTTTACATATTGACAAACTATTTAATATATATGGTGGCCCTGAAGGGACATCGCACAACGCAAATATCTTTGCAAATATTTGCGATGTCGCAAATATTATCGCAAATATCTTTGCAAATATTTGCGACGTCGCAAATATCTTTGCAAATATCTTTGCAAATATTTGCGATGTCGTAAATATCTTTGCAAATATTTGCGACGTCGCAAATATTATCGCAAATATCTTTGCAAATATTTGCGATGTCGCAAATATCTTTGCAAATATCTTTGCAAATATTTGCGACGTCGCAAATATTATCGCAAATATCTTTGCAAATATTTGCGACGTCGCAAATATTATCGCAAATATCTTTGCAAATATTTGCGACGTCGCAAATATTATCGCAAATATCTTTGCAAATATTTGCGACGTCGCAAATATTATCGCATACTTTATCGCATACTTCGTCGCATAGTTTGCATATTTGTGGTGGATATTTTTTCAAGAGCCTAGATGGTCTTAAGGTTGTTTGGGTTCCAGCCTTCATTCCTTTAACGTGTACACGCGGGTGGATAGTCGGATACAGTCTGCTCTGTGCGCGCGTGTGTTTTTTAGCTTGCACTATAGCCTATATATAGGTACACATGAGATGAGACGAAGAGAGGTAGACATCCGTGGTCTGTCCAGCAAAGGCATGCAAGTCAACATTATGCCGCCTTCAAAAGGATCAGTGGTGAGGATTGTTAATTTTGTGTAGTTACGATAATCGGTTGTCCAGAGCAGAGGGCTAGTTTAGGAACATTAAATACTAGTTTAGGCCTACTAGTACTACTACTGGAGTAAAAACTAGTATTTAATGTATAACTCCTGAACTTGATTGATATTTGATAAATTATAATTTAAAAGGCCACCACCAGGACTTGGGTCAATCGGGTGAATACATAACATATGGCTCTTTTGCTGTTACCTATAAATTAGTTAGGTAGTTGTTGCGATAATCGTAACGGAAACCAGTCAAGTCGCCCTTCCATCAAAGTCGCCCACTGGTACTACAAAGGTCGCTCCTCACATACAAAGTGGCCCCCTCTCAAGTCGAAGTCGCCCCTCACAAAGTCGCCCCCTGTCACCCGGTGTATAAAAGGTTGAGCCATTTCACAGAGTGAGGGCGCTGTTGAGAATTTTGAAACAACTTATTCAGGCAGAAGGAGATCCACTCTGTATGTTGGCGTAACAATGTGAGGGGGGCGACTTTGTAGTGGGCGACTTTGTAGTGGGCGACTTAGCTGGGGGAAACTTGACTGGCATTCATCGTAACCCACCATCCTCCCGACGGTCAGAGAGGATGGTGGTGGGTTACGATTATTGAAACTAAACGCTGTACCAAGTAATTAAGCCTCATGATTATGATTAGGCCTACTTAGGGCCCATTTATTATTATTTTTGTTTTTATTAGGCCTACTATAATTACTGATCATACAGCAGCCTATGCTGACATAAAACTGCTTTATTTTTCCTACATTACATTGTACTGGTGGTAGTCCTTTTTAACTATTAAGTTGTTTTGGATAGATGAAACATCAGAATTTGTTTGTCAAAATGTTTGCACTGTATGAGACAGTTAAGTTACACTGCGCCGTGGGTGTTTGACCTTGGGAGAACCAATGGCGGCACTGCACATAGTCAGTAGCACTAACTTAGAAGTACAGTGCGTAAGTCTTCATACCATGAAGAAGTACTTTATTGATGAATTAAAATGCCACACAGATGCCGAACCTGTATCATGACTGTAATTCTTATATTCAAATATCTGCTGTAATGTTAAATAAAATTAGAAAAAATAATTTGTCCTTGCATCTATTTTTTTTCTATTAATTTCTTCCTTTTAATTCACTGTTTAGTTGCTATGGGTTGTTGCGTGTCAACTTGTGTGTACGCATCGTGTTGCTGCCGTTCTTCCGGACTACACTCCAGCTCTTCAAGGATTGATTCCTGAAGGAGCAGTTGATCGTATCCTTTTGAAAATTGTCATGTCATGTACATTTATGCAATCTGTATACAGATTTTGCTCTTTATTAATGGTTTATTCACATGAAAAAAATAACCTGTACCATACCAATGGAATAAGTTGCTGTCAAATACATAATTGTATTGTGCTTCCAACTAAAATACAATTCTTTTCAGCATGCATGGTTAAAATAAGCATTATTTATTTTAGTCTTTGTGTGGAACGTAGGATGTCCCATAGCGCTCATAATGCTTTTATGTAGTTTTCAATTTTACTTCCCTTTACATTTTCTACAAACTTTGTGTCTGTTCTAATAATTGCTAAAATGTAAAATTCTTCCTGTTTATTATGTCCATAGTTATTTTCCTTGCTACTTAAATATTCAGTTCTGTACCTGTTAGTTATGTACTTCAATGCAGGCAACACCATTCCAGCAATATGTTCGCTTTTGTTCTTCCAACACGGGGTAACACGTAGGTCAGTATTGTAGATTACTAATAATTCCCCCCCCCCCCCCCCCCCCAAAATAAAAATAAAAATAAATAAATAAATAATTGAAAACATAACTTCTGACATGTTTCAGAATACTTAAAACACTTCAAATTTATAGTAAATTTTCAGGTGTTGTGCTAGCAGAATTCCCAGTTAAGTGAAAAAAAAAATCAATAATCATTTCCTGTGATAATGATCAGTTTTATGACAGGAGTACCATGTCCTAATCCTTTTAATCCCCATACAATTAGAACAACACTGTCTTAGCCCTGTATGGTGGTTATTGTCTGAGAACCTCAAGCCATTGAAGCTATGTTCCTTTGAGCAGCCACAAGGTTTTAATGAGCAAAGAATGACCTATAATGAATATTGGTTATTCAGGTTTACAAGAATCTATTCAATGAGAAATATTTCATAATTGATGTTACTTCATATTCTGAATAATTTCAGATTATGCAAAGAGAGTCATCAAGGCGACAGTGCTCCTTTATCAGCAAGGTGAGAAAACATAAAGTCCAATTTTCTTCAGCTTGTTTGCAATCCTGGCCCCCTATCATTCAAGCACGGTAACAAGACCAGACAAGGACACTGCTGTGGACAGTTTTGTGTCAAGGTTTAATTTAATAACTGAACCTGTTGGCAGACCTCAACCTAAACCTGGCATTGAAGATGTCCAAGAAACACAGAGCAGGCTGGGAAGAGCGAGACAACATCTGAAGAGAAGAAAAGTATTAACTGAAGAAGGTGATGATTCTTCAATAAGAAGGAAGAGCACAACTGGGAAGAAGTCTAATAAAAGAACAAAGGCCGATGATGGTTGTTCAAAGAAGGGACAAGGGTCAACAATTCAGGAGGAGTCTGGGGAGAAGGCGGTGATTGGTGATGAAGGCAAGCGGGACAGAAAGTGACCCCAAATCAGTACTGCCCCAAATTGTGGTAAAGGGAGAATAGGAAAACAATGCGATAATGAAAATTAAACTACCCCCCGTTTCAATGAGGTGGTTGGGTTGGTGTAGAGGTATCTTTCCTCACCTTTCACCTGTAGGACTCTGGTTCGAATCCTGCTGGGGGCACTATGTGGATTGGGTTTTCAGTCCCTACCCGACTGCATGGGTTTTCCTCCCGCATCCAAAATTGAAACTTCCTTGTTTTTTTTTCCATTTGGTTATTTGCTAGTACATTGATTTCGTTCGCTTTTCTGAGAGTCCTTGGCTTCACAACCAGAATAAATTAAATGAAAACAAAGTCTCTTTTGTCATCCTAATACATGTATTGAGGAGATACATTTGAGATAGTTTGCTTAAATACCTTATTGTACATGCAGAGGAATATTTCTGATGGTCACTATGATTAATTCAGCAAGCCATTTTGGATTGTTTACCTTGTTGATCACATTGTACATATTTCTGTACACCTTTATTATCTTATGTAACTTTTATTTGACCACAACCACATCAGGTAATTTAAATGTAGGGTTTTATTGAGTACATGTATAATTATTTGTTATTATTATTGTTTTAAATATTAATTTTGTTTGCTGTGTAAAATTAATGAGCAGCCCTAGTTTGTGCTTATTGCATGGTGAAGTACAGGAGTTGTTTGGGGAGGGAAACAGAGGAGTTGGAGTATTCACAGTGAGAAAACATTTCATGTGTAATGTGTTTTCATCCAGGGTAAACACAAAACATCAATTACACGTCTTTGTTTACAAGTTGCCAGAAAACCTAACTTGCTAGTGTTGACTGTAATTTGTACTTTTTGTTTACATTTTTTTAATTGAGCTGATCATTTTTGATAAGGTGGTCTTTTAATGCAAGACGAGTAAGCAACGCAAAGAATTAGTTTGGCAATATTTCCTTTTTAATGCCTCAAATTTGAAACTACAAAGGGGAGGTCAACTATGCTAATACATGGGTAGTGTTATTTAAAAAAATTCTTGACATTAAATAATACTTTTAATTTATAAAATACTGCTTTGTGTATGTAAGGTGGTTGTTTAGAATGTCTTTAATTATTCAAAAAGGGTTAGCAACATTCTCTTTTAAATAAGCTGCTTTCAATTGAAACAAAATAATACTCATAAAGACTGATGTGTGTACATTAAAAGTGTTTATTGTCATTTACTCGTTGATCTAAAAATTTATAGTAAATGGAGGCCACCATGTTTGTATCCTCAATCCTGAAAACTATGCACCAGACTAGCTGAACATGTTTTGATCATATTCTAGAATTTAAGTATAATTTAAACTTTGCATGGTGGAAGTGCAATCAGTTGAGGTTTGCAGTGACATCATGTGTAAAATTTCTTTTGAGCAGTGGTGGTTTGACAACTTCATGAAGACGAACAGAGCATACTGATCAAAACATCAAGTTGTGAAACCACCATTTCTTTTCAGGACCACCACAAAGAGATCATTCACATGGTGTGTTGGTGTTACCACAAACCTCACCGGATTATAGCGATGTTCTTGTAATGACATCCATCCCATCTCAGTGAACCAAATGTTTACAGATTTTTATCCAAGATTGTGGTTCTCAAAAAAGTTCCCCTTTTGAAGCCTCTTTACCGTAAAACTTCCATGTATGTAATATGTAGTGTGAATACAAACCAGTGAGAGACACAACAGCATGGGCTATATGTTTGACAAATTATTTGTGCGTCTAGCCGTCTAACTTTTGAATCTCATTTGGGAGCATTTACAAACATTTCACCAACTATAGCGGCTATAAATAACACATTACCCACCCTAAATTCAGGTGAGATGAGGAACTCATACAATAAGATTGGCAATATTTTTTTAATTTTTAAAAAATTACTTTTAGTCTAGTGGTGGTGGAGGTACAAAAATCATTTTGTCCATTGGGGTTGGGTTACATCGTTCGGATGGCATCCATTATACATGTACATGAAGGAAGTGGCACTCTGTTGAACCTTCCGAGGTAGCCCCAACACCATCTGACAACTTGCTGGTATTCAACATTGCGATATTTTCTGCAAACAAAGTAGTAGAAGAATAACAAATCAGGTAACTGTTAAGTTCATGTCAATTTTTGTTAACGCAAAGTTTTCCCATTTTGAAGAAATCATGTACATAGTAAGGGTGGAAATATACTCTTCTGATTTGTCCAGTCCAACAACCCATAGGAGATCCCCCCCCACACACACATTTGGGTTCTGTAAGAAGTCAAAATCTGAAAAAGATGAGTCGCAACTATTTTTCTGTAACAGTCTCGACAATTGTGACGGAGATCACAATGTTTTGGAAAAATCTGTTAGTACAGCTTTTATGGTTAGTGTTGTCTTGAGTTGTATAAATGATCTAATCCAACAGTCAATTATACCCGAACCAAGGGTCAGGTAAGAGGGGTAATGTTTTTTATTTTTTTAGGGGGGGGGGGGTGTTTGCTCCTTACATTAATTTTGCAGTTCAATTTAAAAACAAGACACTTGGGCCCTACTTCGTACTTGGTACAGCGTTTAGTTGTGATAATCGTAACCCACCAACCTCTCCGACCGTCGGGAGGATGGTGGATTACGATTATCGCAACGACTACCTGACTATTTATCGGTACCTGCCGTATGTATTGACTCGAGTCCTGGGCCAAATTTCATAAAGCCTGTCAAAAAAAGTGTTAAGCACTAACACTTTGCTAAACAGAAACAAACAGGTTAGCTACTGCCAGTGTATTCCATAAAGTTAACATAGTTGCGACTGGTACCCTGCTAAATTTTGCTAAGCAAATAGTACATTTTCCAAGCAGTATTTTTTGCTAAACAGCTTTATGAAATTGGGTCCTGCCTGGTGGCCTAGTTTTTATACTTTCCATGGAGGTCCAGACTCCATGTACCGCAGTACGTAGTACTACTATTCTATATAGAGAAAGGACCTTGAGCCATCCCCTCTGCTCTGGACGGACAACCGATTATCGTAACTACACAACATTAATTAACAATCCTCACCACTGATCCTTTTGAAGGTGGCATAATGCTGATCTTGTTGACTTGATGCCTTTTTTGGTTGAGATTCATCCAAAAAACGACCACGGATGTCAACATCTCCCTTCATCTCATTCTCAATCTCAGTGCATTTGACATGTACACACACACGGCGCAGAGCAGACTGTATCCGACTATCCACCCGCGTGTACACGTTAAAGGAATGAAGGCTGGAACCCAAACAACCTTAAGACCATCTAGGCTCTTGAAAAAATATCCACCACAAATATGCAAACTATGCGACGAAGTATGCGATAAAGTATGCGATAATATTTGCGACGTCGCAAATATTTGCAAAGATATTTGCGATAATATTTGCGACGTCGCAAATATTTGCAAAGATATTTGCGATAATATTTGCGACGTCGCAAATATTTGCAAAGATATTTGCGATAATATTTGCGACGTCGCAAATATTTGCAAAGATATTTGCAAAGATATTTGCGACATCGCAAATATTTGCAAAGATATTTGCGATAATATTTGCGACGTCGCAAATATTTGCAAAGATATTTACGACATCGCAAATATTTGCAAAGATATTTGCGACGTCGCAAATATTTGCAAAGATATTTGCGATAATATTTGCGACATCGCAAATATTTGCAAAGATATTTGCGATGTGCGATGTCCCTTCAGGGCCACCATAAATATACCCTAGCCTACACTGAAGAACAAAGGAATGTTTCAAATGAAGCAGATATTTTAGATCAATGCTCTCACAGCTCAAGAGTTTTCAATGGCTTTTCCTCATGTACTTACGATAAAAGCAACGGCACCCAGCAAGTCGTGTAGCTTCATGTGACACTACGGTACCGTAACGTGGCAGGCTGTGGCAGAATGGGGCGCGCGCGAGCGATGAGTCATCATACAATTTGCGGACGTGATTTACCGTACTCTGTAGACGGTGGTAAAAATAGCAACTGTCCATTGCAAAGGTACAACAAATATGCGTACATAGAAAAATAGTTTGAAACATTGAATTTTACTCCACCAGTGCTCCATAACAGTTTATAAAACTTAACATTTTATATTCTGGTAATTGTTATAGTCTCAAAGGTTCAGATTTCAAATGGGGGGCACCCGGGGGGTACTGACATCAATTGGGGGGCACGTGCCCCCCCGTGCCCCCCCCCCCCCTTAGTTACGCCACTGGATGGCACTTCCAGAGCTCCGTATCAAAGACGGCCTATAGATGCAGTGGTTATGATGAAAATAAGACAGGCTTAACGGTTTTGTAAACAATAACGGAACTTATTTTGAAATTATATTTCATACGGGTGATATTGCAATGCTGCTGGCGGCCAATACGCTGTGTCTCAAGAAGGCTAGAAAAACTAGATTTCTCTGCAAGATAAAATACGGTTTGATAAGAATGCATGAGCTATAAGTCTCCCATGAAATAAACACAACAGTGAAAGAAGAAGGACAGAGAACGACGTCGACGACCACACCACAATGTCGACAATGATGATGGTTAACGATTTTTGTAATAACTTTATTTACATTTAGTTTATCTGTTTCAGGTGATGCTCTGTCCCCTCCCTATGAATCACCATCTAACGGACAGCCCTTCTCGACGTACGATCGTGACAACGATGCCGAACCCTCTCTGAACTGCGCTGATGAGTTGAAGGGAGGTTGGTGGTTCAATCGATGCACACCGACAGTCATTGGCCGTTTGGGTTCTGGTTCTGATGATGGTACCGTGCCTCACAGCAACCTGAACGGCGAGTATTCTCAGACATCCAAGAACTGGGAGTACGACCGCGGCATCGTGTGGAGCGCCATCACCAATGATTATACTGAAGTAACCCGCACTGAAATTAAAATGCGTCGTGTTCCTTAAAGTTTCCCGTAAATCAGATCTTTATATCTAAATGTAAATATATTTAGAAAACAAATTCAACGCTAGTTTCGAGATATTACTCAGATTTAACAATTAATAACACAGATTTCATTATGGCGATCTCAATGTACTCCTCATTGGACTATTATTTCATCTTTTGATCATTAATATTAAATTTTATTTAAATTTCTAAAATCTAAGTAGTATTATAAAAGGAAGTTTCGGGACTCCCCTGATTGCCCCACTAAGAAATACCATTATTCCATTCTCATCTATCAGAAAAACCCAGGATACGATACTAAAAGAAACGAATTGATCGAATATTGGACTCGAATTAAAATGACATTTGCGAACAAAACATATCTCAACTTACTATTCGACTCGATTAAACCCGAATTTAGTGTGAAATGTTAACGTCCAAAATCATATAAGCGCCTTTATCAGTCAGTTATGGTGTTCCATATGACGATATGTGCCACCTTTACTCAGACGGTAAAAAAAAATGCGACGGAAAAAAAAATTCTGAATAAAGGTGGCACATATGGAACACCATAGTCAGTAGTGATGCAGGAGAGAGGCCGGTGTGGCAGGAGATTCTATCCCATGGGGATTCTGTGTGCCCACCCCCCCCCCCCTCCCCCTCCATTCGGCGAACTGTGTACCGACTTCTTCTGATAGCGCCCTCTTTCGAATCATCCTCCTTCAGCCTATGTTGGGGGACAGAATCTCCGGGGACAGATTTCACTAGGACACCGGTCCTCTACTGAGAGGGGACAAGCACTTTGAGACATAACAAATAATAATTCACAGGATGAACTCAATATTTAATCCTCAGCTCAAAGAAACACGAGGTGTACATGGGAGGTCTCTGACAAATACCCTCTCACAACCAGAGTATAAGATAGCAATGCTCAAGCCACGCTCAGGCACAAACTGGAGAGAAATAGAGACAAAATTTTGCCATGTACTAGTGTGTCTCAAACAGACCCCAGCAAAACAGAAAGATACGATGTGCCAAAAGAAAGATTGAGGGCGCACTTGCGTTCCATACATACATTATAGTTTTATCATCTATGTTCAGGACGTAATAAGCCATTTTGAGACATAAAATGGAAAGCTGGAGCACGCCACCCCCACTGTGTGGTGAATCTTATTTTAAATTTGAATCTAATGCTATACGTACATACATGGTGAATATTCAATGTATGGCTGACATGGGTAAAACCAGTCGAAATTTAGAAGGGTAATAGACATTTCTATTGCAACGTCACAACCGAGGTTTGAAAACTATGGAAATTGCCATAACTGCAAATCAAAAACAGATAGGCATAGTTTGTAGCAATGTTACACAAAATATTCAAAAATAGTGTTGAATTCGTGGAAACAAATCAACCAATCATGAAAGGTATTTCAGTTCAGAAATGTTGAATTTGGTCACAACATTTTTTAACACGATTGAATGTTTTGCTAACATCCAGCCGTCCATGCCAATCGGCGCACTTTGTTTATCAACAATGGAACGGTCTCTAGACTCCTTGCATTGGCAGGCAACGTTAATGAAACGTGCACGCGTGAAAGGCTATCATTGGCTGAGAGTTGTGATGTCATGATGACGTAATCGGGTGTCAAATTACAAGCCATTTAAGGTCAAAAAGTGCCCTCATGCCAATGCCTGTATGTTTCTGAATAGGAAAGCTATTATATTCATATTTAAACATTATGATAGATCAAGACACGGGCAACATTTGAAAAGTTAACGCCAAAATCACATGACCTTTACTTCCGGTCGTACCGGAAGGTCAAAGTTTGCCTTTGTGCAATTCTTAACAAAAAACATTTCCTGGCAAAATTCATAACTTCTTTTTGTCTGATCAACTTCAAATTTACACCATGTTAGAACCTTGATGAAACCTCCATCACGTTAGTGTGACGTCATGATGACGTCATCAGGTGTTGAAATACAGTAAATCAAAAAAAAATATTTCAAAAAATCATGACTTAATAATTACTGAATGGATTGCTTCAATCAATACATCATCGGACAGGCCTTTTAAAACTCAACAAATGCTACACAAAGAGTTACCCCGTTTGTTCTTGACTTCCCGCTCAAAATGTAAGTTGAACATTACGTTAGTAATAGCCCGCAGCAGAAGCAAAGGGCTGGTCGTTCCTCTCCATTGACCACGTGCAATCTTGCATGTACATGTAAACTGTACACACACTGCGCCATTGATCTTAAGGTTCAAAGTCCACGAAGACTGTGCATTGCTGGCCCACATGTATATGCACATGTACTGAAGCGTACAGTAAAGTTGATGCGTACATGGTGGCGCTATACCAAGTTAATGGTCCTTTGTTACTGCACTCGTCGATAAATGCAACCATCCTTCGGAAATCTACGTTGTTCGACGGTGGTCCAATGAATAGCTCATTGCATAACCTTCGTGTTAGCCTTTTGTTGGCTTGGTGGTAAATATCAACTGAACGAGTGTATTTTGCTGAACTGTTTTGGTGATTTGAATAACTTTTGATAACTGAGAAAATGCAATCGGAAAAAGGTCAACATAAATTTGACTCTGATCAACAACGGTTTTTACGCGAATCTAACTTTTAGATCCTGTTGAATACTTCAAAGAAATACAATGTGACTAGCAAAATAAATTCAACATAAATTGCACATCGTGTAAACAGTAGGTTCTTATGCCCTTTTCATAATCATGACAAATGATGATGCTTCAGTAATCGGCACCAAACATAAGGTAGCAAGCAGGCGTAGTTTGATAAAAATTTATTTTTGAATTGTTAGTGATGGTCTTTTAATTTTCAGTTAAGTTTGTGCCTTTTTACATGAAAATTGTTATACATGTGTATCTAAAATTGGGTCCTGCCTGGTGGCCTTTTTATACTTTCCATGGAGGTCCATGCCATGGGTGTAGGTTGCTACCTCCATGTACATAGAGAAAGGACCTTGAGCCCTCCCCTCTGCTCTGGACGGACAACCGATTATCGTAACTACACAACATTAATTAACAATCCTCACCACTGATCCTGTTGAAGATGGCATAATCTGATCTGTTGACTTGCTGACTTGCTGACTTGCCTTTATTTGTCGAGATTCATCAAAAAACGACCAGGGATGTCAACATATTGTAGCGTCGACCGTGAGTTGACGAATACACACTTGGAGTGATACAAGATACTCGATTTCTGTCTTTAAAAGGCGTCCGAAGTGGAGCTCTTTATTTCATAACTTCTCGTAACTACAACAAAAGTCCAGAAGGACGACAGGAGCTGCTTCACTAGCTAGCGGGTTGCCCCGATTGGCCCGCAGGGGCCACCAGTCAGTTCTCCGACGGGGAGTCGTGCTGGCGCCCCCTACTGGCCAAACGGTGCCCGTTACACTGCCCCTCCTAGGACCCTGCTTATCCCAGAAGCAGGCAGCGAGCACCATCGCTCGCCAGCGAAGCAACACCTTCACAAAGGCAAAACAAGGAAGTAAACAAAACGGGAACTATGGGGAAGTCATGCCCCGCTGCGTCTCCGTCTGCCGGAACAGCTGCTTCCAAAAATGGGCGGGGACTCCGTCGGGGAAGCGGGGCGGTAGTGGTGCTCCGGGCGGCAGCAGTCCTCCAAGGAAAGATTGGTTGGCAACGGAGGGATCGACGTAGTACTGTCCATACTGCTGGCCATCGTAAATCTGTTGCAATCTCCCGGGGACCTGTTCCAGGCGCCATTCGTCCCTGTGAGGCTCGCAGAGGGGCTCCTCCATAGTGGTAGCGGTGTCGCAGGCGGTTCCCGTCGCAGTGACTGACCAACGCCAAGAGACAGGGAGTCGTGCTAGCGCCCCCTACTGGCCAAACGGTGCCCGTTACAATATTCTCTCTTCGTCTCATGTAAACTAGTGCAAGTTGTAATGGCATCATTACACACGTATGTCGTATACACAGACTGTATCCGACTATTCACCCGTGTGTACATGTTAATGGAATGAAGGCTGGAACCCAAACAAAATTAAGACTCTCTAGGCTCTTGAAAAAATATCACAAATATTTGCAAAGATATTTGCAAAGATATTTGCGACATCGCAAATATTTGCAAAGATATTTGCGATGTGCAATGTCCCTTCAGGGCCACCATAGAAGTGCCTTGTAGTTTAAAAGTGGCACATTTTTTCAAGTTGTTTTCAACGATGTTATAATCCAGCAAGGGTCTGGTTTACAAAAAATTGACCGGTGACGTCATAACATCTCAAAGCGCCCTCTAGCGTGACCCCATGTTGACCTTTACTTTCAGGTCAATCGGAAGTGGGACCATATCTTAAGAGCTACACAACCGATGTTCAAACTAGCTAGAAATAAAAATTAAAAATACCGGAACAGCTCTGTTGTTAGTTACAATCACTATCTCTAGTTACTTATTGTAACCACTGTGTAAATCAGCCTCTGAAGATAGTCATGAGCTCAAAGTCAACTACTTGTGCCCTCGACCCTATACCATCTTGGCTTGTGAAGAGATGTATCACTGAGCTGTTGCCCACAATCTGTGACATTGTTAACCGTTCACTATCGAGTGGAATAGTACCTGACACCTTTAAGGAGGCACGCTTGACACCACTTATCAAAAAACCTTCCCTAGATCCGGAGCTTTTAACAAACTATCGGCCGGTCTCTAACTTGCCTTTTGTTTCCAAGATTGTTGAGAGGTGTGTTGCTGTTCAACTTAATGTTCATCTTGACTCACACCGTCTCCGTGGTAAGAAACAATCAGCTTACCGTAAACATCATTCCACAGAAACTGCTCTGATCCGCGTCACAAACGACCTACTTCGTGCTGTCGATGTTCATGGTGAGGCTGTTTTGGTGCTACTTGACCTAACTGCAGCATTTGATACTATTAACCACGAAATCCTGCTTCAGAGACTTAGTAATCGTTATGGAGTGGATGGCACAGTTTTAAATTGGTTCCAGTCCTACTTACTCAATCGTTTGCAATCAGTTGTTGTAAGTGGTGTTCAATCAGAAGCCTCTTCCCTACACGATGGCGTCCCTCAAGGGTCGGTACTAGGCCCTCTGTGTTTCACCATGTACACAGCACCATTAGAGGACATTATAAGTTCCCATGATGGAGTTGAGCTGATGGTGTATGCTGACGACACGCAACTGTACATGGTTTTTAATCCTGATGAGTCATCTACTGCAACTGCACAACTTGAGCACTGCATTTGGGACGTGAGGAACTGGATGGTGGGTAACAAAATGAAATTAAATAGCACCAAGACCGAAATCCTTCACATCACATCCAAGTTTTTGAGAAAGCGTGTTCCTATTGATCATCTTATGATTGACTCACAATCAGTTCAGGCAGTTCCTGTGGCTCGCAACCTGGGTGTTAGCATTGACAACCAGCTCAACATGTCAACTCACATTAACAATACCTGTAAAGCAGCCAACTTTGCTCTCCGGAAAATTGGTCAAGTTCGCAAGTATCTTGATAAAACGTCCGCAGAGATCCTTATCCACGCATTTGTCTCCTCGCGTTTGGACTCCTGCAATAGTATTTTGTATGGTTTACCAGACTATGAAATTGCTAAGCTACAACGTGTACAAAATACTGCAGCCAGGATGGTAGCTCGTGTTAGAAAGAGCGAACATATAACACCCGTACTGCATCAGCTGCATTGGCTGCCAGTACGGAAACGTATAATGTACAAAATCTTATTGATCACTTACAAGGCAGTACATGGGCTTGCACCGGATTACATTGTCGACTTAATTTCAGAGTACAAGCCCACACGCTCGCTTCGGTCTGGTAGCAAACACTTACTCACCCCAGCGAAGATATCTACAACCTATGGTAGTAGATCCTTCGAAGCTGCAGCTCCAATACTATGGAATGTTTTACCTATGTACTTGAAACTTTCTGAGTCGGTCGAGTCGTTCAAGTCATCATTGAAGACTTACCTTTTTAATTTATAATAATATCCTTAGAGGTGACTGGTTTGTAGGTGACGGCTGTGCGGGGGAGGTCTCTTTTGTGGGGGGTGGTGGTTCTGATGGGGCTGGGGTTTGGTTGGGTTGACTCGACATTTCATTTGTATGCTCTGTTCGTCTTCTGGGGAGGACGAGCGGTGTATGCTCTTTTCGGGTCGGCTCACTCGGGTCCTGGTTGTTTTGGGGCCGCCGCTTCCTTATGGGAGGAACTGTGTTTCTGCATGGTTGTTGCCTGCAAGCTAGATACTTTTCATTTCCACTATGTATCTTACTTGTATTTTATTGATGTTTTAACTGGTAATATATATTTATTCAGCTGGTCTGGTATTTTATTACTGATTGTTTTGATTGTATTTTTGTACCTTTTAAATTGTGAAGCGCATCGAGGGATCTTCGATTCACAATGCGCTATATAAATGCTGTTTTATTATTATTATTATTATTATTATTTGCAATATGGTGTGAATTAACCAATATGAACAAAGGTACAATGGACCATGCGACCTGTGACATCACGTGTTTACAAAAGAGCCACATAGCCTGGATATCCTGCAGGCACAGTTTGTACACAGCCCAATGGAAGAAAACAACAAATCTTATGTTTTATGGTAATTGTACTGTCTGATCTTTCTTAACTTTTTATATAAAGATAGGGGGATATTTCAAAAGATCAACAACTGTTTTGTGACTCTTGAATTTATGAAGCAAAAAGTAAATGTTCCCATATGACCAGCGTAGTTTATTGCATGTCAGGAAATGCATTAGAATGTATAAGGTCACTCTTTTTGTTAACATGGTAACATGGTCTATAATTAATAGGAAATCCTTGCTAGAGGTTGACTTAGGGAGGGGGGGTGGGTTCAGTGGTGTCTGGTGTCGTTACACAGGGAGACCAAGAGTGGGAGTCGAAGGTTAAGTTGGAGCCACGTTTTTGAATAAAAATGTTAAAAGGCAGATGTTACAAGACAGCATAAACATTACGAATTTATTTTAGAGACAGCTGGTTGGGATGGTTTCTATTGTCATTTATTAGCTAACAACTATTAATATAAATTGTGAAACCACAATCAATATTAGCTAGCAATTTAATTTTTCGGCATTGGTTTGCAAGAATAAAATAGCCATTCGAAGATAATTAATATAAATGAATGGCTATTTTTTTCTTGAAAACTAATGCAGATATTTAAATTGTAAACTAATATTGATTGTGGCTTCAAAATTTGAACTAATAGTTTTTAGCTAATAAATGACAATAGAAACCATCCCAACCAGCTGTCTCAAGTTTTCTACTTGATGGTCTAAATATGAATAAGTCGTCATCGTTAACGACGTGATAGTCAACTTTTAAGCTGCATAAACCAAATCAAAATGGAAAGTTGAAAATTATGTTTCACTAAGAATTTCTGCAAGTTCGACTCTTCAATTGCAAGTTCAAATCCACAACCTCCCACTTGCTTAAGCATCCTTAGTAACGATTGTTTTATTCCCAAAACCACCCTTGTTGGCTTACTGTTAACATTAAACTGCTTTTTGTATAATACAAACAGTATTCCTTTGTATAATATTTATTTTCAAAAAATTAAGAACAGCAATGGTTTTGCCCGCGAAATTGTGTTTACCTAGATTTGTAAGAATTTGTACCACTCGTTGGCCTGCACAAACATGTGCCTTAAACACACCACATTAATAAGTCATATTTTTATCCACAACAGTGCAACATGAATGGTCGGCGGTTTGACGTAAAACACTCTTTCCTCTGCATATAAAGCATTGTATCGTTTAAAACCCTCGACCCAAAGTGTCCAATTATATCACTGTCTGATGAGTTTTTTCTTCAACGAAAGGCACTTTTAATTATAGAGCAATTAAGTAAATTTGGGGGTGATCCCAAGGTAATTCCCATGCTAGAAAGACGTTGTATGAGCCTGATGGTAGATATATTACATTATGTTGGCTGCAGACCTTATCTTTGAACTAAATTCAAGGTTCGTGTACAAAACGCACTTGCAAAAAACATGCACGTGTTTCAATGGGTGTGTACAACCATGCAACGTAATTTTTGTTTGTGTGTGGATATGTCAATGGGTACTGCCAACTGGAAACTTCAAAGGGTCATGGTGACCTGTTAGTAAATTCAACCGCAGGAAAGACTTCACTATCTCAAAGAGGGTGTTTGAAGAGAGGACTACATGTCGTACCGGAAGGTCAAAGTTTGCCTTGATGTAATTCTTCAAAAAGACACTTTCCCGGCAAAAATATTGATTTCTGTTTATCAGATCAACTTCAAATTTACACCATGTTAGGACCTTGATAAAACCTCCATCAAGTAGTTGTGATGTCATGATGACGTCATCAGGTGTTGAAATACAGTAAATCAAAGTTTAATACTTCAACAATTCATAACTCAAGAAGTACATAAGCTATTATAACAATCTATACATCATCGGAGAGGTTTTGAAAAATGTAGCAAATACTACACATAGTCTTATGCCGATTGTCCTCGACTTCCTGTACAAACTGGGAGTTGAAAGTTTCAAAATTCATACTTTAAGAAATATTCATAGGGGGCCTACTTTTTACACACACACTACGGACAATTTTTATATCAAGGACCTTAAGCCTTCTCAAACTTTTCCACAGAGACGTTACCTTTTTGAAATTCACTTATGGTTGAAATCGGGTATACATTGACCCGCTGTCAAACCACGGGAAAATAAACTGCACTGAGAACACACACAATACGCGATCTAAACGGTGACCGCATCTGCTGCATTGCATCAACCGCAAGGTTTAAAGTCCATCAAACACGCTTGTAGTCTAGTCTCCGTTCAAGGTTCGCGCCACCTGATTTTAGCGTTAAGCTTTGTTAGTCTCTAAAACAGTCGTCCATGCAAACCTCGTTAACAATCAGGATCTTGATAGGTTCTGCTTTCTTAGACTAGGACCTTGATCAAACCTCCATTAAGTAGTTATGACGTCATGATGACGTCATCATGTGTCAAATTACAAACTATTTAAACATTAACAATTTTAATCTTTGAAAATCTATATCAAATCAAGACGAAGAGACCGTCGGTTTCTTTTTGCGGGATTATATAGAGGTATTATAGGTCTTCATTTTTTAAAGTGTGCGTGACATGATATGAACTCTACTTCCGGTCGAAACCGGAAGTGCCTTGTAGTTCAAAAGTGGCACATTTTTTCAAGTTGTTTTCAACGATGTTATAATCCAGCAAGGGTCTGGTTTACAAAAAATTGACCGGTGACGTCATAACATCTCAAAGCGCCCTCTAGCGTGACCCCATGTTGACCTTTACTTTCAGGTCAATCGGAAGTGGGACCATATCTTAAGAGCTACACAACCGATGTTCAAACTAGCTAGAAATAAAAATAAAAAATACCGGGACATCTCTGTTAGTTACAATCACTATCTCTCGTTACTTATTGTAACCACTGTGTAAATCAGCCTCTGCTTTGCAATATGGTGTGAATTAACCAATATGAACAAAGGTACAATGGACCATGCGACCTGTGACATCACATGTTTACAAAAAAAAGCCACATAGCCTGGATATCCTGCAGGCACAGTTTGTACACAGCCCAATGGAAGAAAACAACAAATCTTATGTTTTATGGTAATTGCACTGTCTGATCTTTCTTAACTTTTTATATAAAGATAGGGGGATATCTCAAAAGATCAACAACTGTTTTGTGACTCTTGAATTTATGTGAAAATTATGAAGCAAAAAGTAAATGTTCCCATATGACCAGCGTAGTTTATTGCATGTCAGGAAATGCATTAGAATGTATAAGGTCACTCTTTTTGTTAACATGGTAACATGGTCTATAATTAATAGGAAATCCTTGCTAGAGGTTGACTTAGGGGGGGGGGGGGGGGGGTTCAGTGGTATCTGGTGTCGTTACACAGGGAGACCAAGAGTGGGAGTCGAAGGTTAAGTTGGAGCCACGTTTTTGAATAAAACATTTTAAAAGGCAGCATAAACATTACGAATTTATTTTAGAGACAGCTGGTTGGGATGGTTTCTATTGTCATTTATTAGCTAACAACTATTAGTATACATTTTGAAACCACAATCAATATTAGCTAGCAATTTAATTTTTCGGCATTGGTTTGCAAGAATAAAATAGCCATTCGAAGATAATTATTATAAACGAATGGCTATTTTTTTCTTGAAAACTAATGCAGATATTTAAATTGTAAACTAATATTGATTGTGGTTTCAAAATTTGTACTAATAGTTTTTAGCTAATAAATGACAATAGAAACCATCCAAACCAGCTGTCTCAAGTTTTCTACTTGATGGTCTAAACAAAATATGAATAAGTCGTCATCGTTAACGACGTGATAGTCAACTTTTAAGCTGCATAAACCAAATCAAAATGGAAAGTTGAAAATTATGTTTCACTAAGAATTTCTGCAAGTTCGACTCTTCAATAGCAAGTTCAAATCCACAACCTCCCACTTGCTTAAGCATCCTTAGTAACGCTTGTTTTATTCCCAAAACCACCCTTGTTGGCTTACTGTTAACATTAAACTGCTTTTTGTATAATACAAACAGTATTCCTTTGTATAATATTTATTTTCAAAAAATTAAGAACAGCAATGGTTTTGCCCGCGAAATTGTGTTTACCTAGATTTGTAAGAATTTGTACCACTCGTTGGCCTGCACAAACATGTGCCTTAAACACACCAAATTAGTAAGTCATATTTTTACCCACAACAGTGCAACATGAATGGGCGGCGGTTTGACGTAAAACACTCTTTCCTCTGCATATAAAGCATTGTATCGTTTAAAACCCTCGACCCAAAGTGTCCAATTATATCACTGTCTGATGAGTTTTTTCTTCAACGAAAGGCACTATTAATTATAGAGCAATTAAGTAAATTTGGGTGGTGATCCCAAGGTAATTCCCATGCTAGAAAGACGTTGTATGAGCCTGATGGTAGATATATTACATTATGTTGGCTGCAGACCTTATCTTTAAACTAAATTCAAGGTTCGTGTACAAAACGCACAGGCAAAAAACATGCACGTGTTTCAATGGGTGTGTACAACCATGCAACGTAATTTTTGTTTGTGTGTGGATATGTCAATGGGTACTGCCAACTGGAAACTTCAAAGGGTCATGGTGACCTGTTAGTAAATTCAACCGTAGGAAAGACTTCACTATCTCAAAGACGGTGTTTGAAGAGAGGTCTACATGTCGTACCGGAAGGTTCAAAGTCCATCAAACATGCTTTTGGTCTAGTCTCTGTTCAAGGTTCGCGCAACCTGCTTTTGACAATACGCTTTGTAAGTCTCTAAAATAGCCGTCCATGCAAACCTCGTTAACAATAAAATGCTAGGCTTTTGATCGTGTGTTTTTTAAGACTTTTGCTAAAGAGAGTAGTTTGTTACGCACTTTAAAACAGTAATAACACCTAAGTTCAACTATTGACACAGCACTAACCCCAGCGATACCCGAACACCTAGTGTTTGTTGTCACAAACACGTTAAGTCTAGTTGTGTTTGGTTTTGGGGTTGTTGGGTTTTTTTAAGGGGATTTTTTTTATTTTTTTTTATTTTTTTTTTTTTTGGCAGGTTTCTATGGTGGTCTTAAAGGGACATCAAACATAAATACTGACGTCAATACTCGCGACAAAATTCACGACTTGTGCCTCAAGTTGCGAATTGTAACGACAATTTTCATGACAATAATTACGACTTGTTTCCAAGGCCATGTTTACGCCAATGTTCATAACAATATTCACGACTTCTTCGAGTTGTTGACTTGTTCCTTAATTCGTAACCCAATATTCATGAGAAAAATCAGGACTTGTGCCTTTAAGTCGTAAATAATTACGTAATTCATTGAGTAGAGTTCTATGGTCGTGAGTATTAGACGGCGTGGGGCATAAGTCGCGACTTGAGGCACAAGTAGTGATTTCTGTTAATGAATATTTGCGTCAGTATTCACGTCTTGGAGCTGAAGTCCTAAAATTAGTCATGAATATTTTCGGCAATATTCATAACTTGGGGCACAAGTCGTGAAATTTGTCAAGAATGTTGACGTCTATAACTATGTTCGGTGTACCGTACCTTAATTTTATTAGGGCCACCGTGGGGCAAATCCGCAAGGGCCCTATAGAGACATTTAATGTTCTCATCATTCCATCACCTACATGCCGTACATGTTTCCCTTTTACTGTTGTGAATATTGCTACGGTTATGAGGTCCGATTTCTATTCCGTTCTTTGCTTGTCTAGATTTTGTCTTATTAGTCCTCAGCAACTTTTTTGTACGATGCTTTTTGAGCAGTCTAGTATATCAAGTTCAACTGTTTTTGATCTACTTTTTGCTATCGTTTGTTTGTTTAGTATTTTTAGGTTTGTCGTTTAAATGTTTTAACCTTTGAAGTTTAAAAACAATGTACACACGTCAATTTAAGTCTTTTTAACTTCTGTCATGTAATTTTTGAGTTGTTAATAATCCTAAATATATTGAAAATGAATTGAATACATTATATTTGGCCTATGACAAAGATTTATGTCACCCCGTTGTTCTTCTTTCTTCTTACAGTCTTTCGCTTCACACAACAGAGGAAGGTGTAATTTCAAGGCTGAACCTACGGCTGTCTGTGTATACGGTCTCCAGGAAAACCCATCCAGCCGAAAGAATGTGAATACTTGATCAATTCTAATCGAAATCGATCAAACTTCATTGGTCAAAACTTCATCTTTGAGATCGTTCTTTACCCACGTGTTTTTCTCAAAGCATCTCTTCGTACAAAATTCCACAAGCTGTCGTTTTGGGGTTTTGTAAACTATAGTGGATGTATATACATAGGCTACAATATTGTCCTTAAAAACCTGTGTAATTTACTGAACATTTGCATGTTTTTCTTAAAGGGACACGTTGCCTTGGATCGGGTTTTCCTTTTACTTAGCGAACTAACATGATCCGCGATTTTGTGGAGTCAAAAATTTGACTCTACAAAATGGCGTGCCGTGTTAGTTCACGATGTAAAATGAAAACTACGCAATTGCGAGGCATATTTGTGTGGATCATTATATTCTACTTTTAAAACATCATTCCAACCATATGCATTTCATAACAAACGGTTTCAAACGCTTTTCATATACCAACTCGCCCGATCCAAGGCAACGTGTCTCTTAAAAACGAACCTGTTTATAGAAGGATTTAGCATATTTCAGGTCAATTACCTCAATGGGTCACCCGAGGTCAGATTCAAAGTGCCTCTACATCTGAAAGATTTTCTCATGTGATGTAGAGTTTATGTGAGAATGTTCATGCTATTATAGTCACAAAGTGTGCAGTTATTTTTCGGTTTAATTCCCGCTGTAAAGGTGTATTTTTCATAATACCGGACCCATGGAGACTTTCTGGCTTTGTACCAAAGTTTGTCTGCATCACATTTAGCATTAAAAATGATTGTGCGTGTCAAAAACAAAGTATGGTTAAACGAAACATTTAAAACCTAAAATGACATTGAATATTGAGAGAACCGGTTTTAAAAGCTCCCACCTTGATGTCACATGATTCTTTGCCCATGCGCAATAAGCTGCCTTAATCAATTTTGGCACATTGCCATCAGATCACCCGCCTGCAAACCGCGCTTCTGTTAGACACTCCCCCAACAATTTTGTCAAAATATATTGGGCCGAAGGTTAAGATTTTGTGTCATAAAAATTTGGGCTTGATCCGTCTTCGGGTTAATTTCATAATGAAAAATCTTACACATTTCCAGCATTGTCTTTAATTGAATTTCAATTGTTGCAATCGTGTGTGGGTCTTCAAGTACTACACTGCAGAAAAGGGGTAATAAAATTGACACCATGGGTATTGTCACATGGTTACAGTTACCAAAAAAGAATCATATTTTACAGCATAGTGTGTTTAAATAACACATGGTCTCTACCCAACATAATTACATTGGTGTTATTGTAACACCCTATGCTGTTATTTCTGATTCCCTTCCAGTGTATGAACAACACACATAGTGTCAACTTTAACATCCTAGTTTTTTGCAGTGTATTTTCACGACTTTGACAGTAATTCAGATACAATCATAGAAAGTATATCAGTGTAGTAGACCGTTCAGTATTTGTCTTTGTTCCATTAAATCGCCCAGGCGGTCCTCATGCATTCCTTTCGTTACGCAACGCCAGGTGCGTTTCTCCGACTCCACTCCCGCACGTGTATATAAAAGTTGACTGCACACACACTCGCTCTCTCACTTTTATCTTTTCGACTCATGGATGAGGCAGCAGTTTAACCAGCACCAGAGTGTATGTATTATAATTGACACCTAGCGCTCTTATCTTTTAGAGAGGACAATTTAGCACTTACATTACTTTCTTAGGACTCTTGTTGCTGTGGTGTGCTGTTTGGCAGTAGTATACAGCTAATAGGCACATCGCAGTTACGAGCTAACTAATTCAACCAAAACCAAGTGCATTATAATTAATTTGGCACAAGTTTTGCCCTCTTCTTATTTACTTACCAAAAGGCAAAGTAGCCAAATTTCCAGTTAGTCCATATCATTTAAATTAATTAATAGCAAAGAACACGCTACTAAATCAGCACCGTGATACCTCGTGGACTGATTGTTACACCCACGTAGCTCAGGAGTAGCTTATCAGAACATAGGTACACAGTACGTTGCCTTGGAACGGGCGAGTTGGTCTATAAAAAGCGTTTGTAACCGTTTGTTATAAAATGCATATGGTTAGAAAGATGTTTTAAAAGTAGAATACAATGATCCACACAAATATGCCTCGAAATTGCGTGGTTTTCCTTTTACTTTGCGAACTAACACGGTCCGCCATTATGAGCGCGAGAATATTTTTTTGAACCATTTATCTGGCGGCCGCCACTAAGTGGCGGCCGCCACTTATTATCCGGCGGCCGCCACTTAATTATCCGGCGGCCGCCACTTAATTATCCGGCGGCCGCCACTTAACTATCCGGCGGCCGCCACTTAACTATCTGTACCACACGTTCTTTATTTTGCGGATTTTAAGAGGACAGGACATAGGATTCGGGGGGGGGGGGGGGGGGGGGTTAAGAGGACATATAGGAACCGGGAGGTCATGATGATCAAGGGGTTAAGAGGACATGTCATAGGATCCGGGAGGAGCAGGGGGAGGGGGGTTAAGGGTAAGAGGGCATGTCATAGGATCATAATTGGGGGTGCGAGGACATGACTTTGGTGTCTCTATGGATCACTCCCCCTTCTCTGCCATCTTGACATGTCCTCTTACCCCTCTGGATCTTATGACATCCTCTTACCCCTCTAGATCCTACGATCTGTCCTCTAACCCCCCCCCCCCCCCCCACCTCCCTCCCCTGAATCCTATGACCTGTCCTCTTAAAATCCGCAAAATAAAGATAATAAGTGGCGGCCGCCGGATAAATAAGTGGCGGCCGCCACTTTATTAAGTGGCGGCCACCAGATAAATGGTTCAAAAAATATTCTCGCGCTCATAAAAAATTGCTTCACTTCTTATTTTCTGGCACTATCCGGCTTCCGTACGTTTCCGTCCCACCAGGTGTACTGTGAAATGAGCGAGTTGGGCGGTGGATGGACACGCTTTGGCAGCGACAGCATGGGCGCCGTCTGGAACTATCGGAACGAGTCAGAGATAGAAGTCGGACTCACCATCATTCCAGCTGAGGACATCAAGCTGGCTAAGGATCTGAAATTCAACACGTTCAGGGTGCTTACTGATGTCGAGTTTCGCTTACAGGCAGATGACTCCACGAATCCTTCCAGCGTGGAGACACGTTCCCTGCCGTGGATGGAGCCAGCGACTCTCACGATCCGGAATGGACGGGATCACACCCGTCTTGAGTTGACTGAAGACGGTGAAATTTGTACTTGTGATTTTTTTTTTATCAATATATTTTCAGTATTTTGGTGGCTTGTTGTGTAAACAATTATACGTTTACCATGTTTGTATAGTACAAAAAATTATCTCTCTTGTCGTGTATAACGTACACGATAAGAGAGAATTTTTTTTATTCAATACACTTCCGTAATGTAGCCCTAAGTTTGGGTTTTCTTTCCGTGTTCGACTGATAGTTACCATGAACGTATTTTGTTTTGATACATCGAAGTACGACCCAAAGTGCCGTATCCGTACACAAAGTTGCAGTTGCTGTTTTTCTAATGGATTTTTTGTATTCATTCTGTTTTGTCTAAAGGTGATCGTGTTGCCTGTTTTGCCGGAGGCACGAGCCAATGCGGGCTGCGAGGGTTGCCGAGGACCTATCAACCGTCGGATCCGCTCGTGATCAACTCTCTATACTTTGGGCCCCGAGCCCTTGACCATATCAGTCGGATTGGTCCAGAAATCGCTATACGTGGTCCGGGTCCTACTATTACCTCTTAGCTAAATAGACAAGGGTGTAGATTGGTAAACCCTTGCCCACACCACAAGGCCTTTAAATAGAATACTTAAGAACCTATGGGTCTGGTAGCACGCATACTTTATAGTTTTCCGTCGTTAGTGTAATCTAGTTGTAATACGCATTTACTCATTTCAAATTCAGCCGTTGTATTTTTTTTCACTGTCCCGTACGTTGTTTTCAATTCCATATCATATTTTAGGGCGGCTGCCTTTTTAACGAATTATTAAACGATCCCTTGCAAACACTTCACATACTGTGCTGATGTCCGCAACGCTGGCCAGTTGAGGAGTCAAAATGGTAAGCGCATAGTTGCCGCGTTGTCTAATGTGCACACTCCACTTTAGTTTAGAGGAATTTACGATATATTTTTTAAGGAGAGTGAGCTTAAAGGCACTAAACACGTTTTGTAATTGTCAAAGACCAGTATTCTCACTCGGTGTATCCCAACATATGCATAAAATAACAAACCTGTGAAAATTTGGGCTGAATCGGTCATCGAAGTTGCAAGAAAATAAAGAAAGAAAAAACACCCTTGTTGCACAATTTTGTGTGCTTTCAGATGCTAATAAAAGGCTTCATGCATGAAGTGTTTTATTATTTTTGTGAGAAATTACCTCTTTCTCAAAAACTACGTTATTTCAGAGGGAGTCGTTTCCTACAATGTTTTATACTATCAACAGCTCTCCGTTGCTCGTTACCAAGTAAGTTTTTCAGCTAATAATTTGTTTTGAGTAATTACCAAACGTGTTCAGTGCCTTTAGTATGTGAATTTTGGGGGTACACCATCTGCTTCATTTCGGATATGGTATATTTTTTTCAAATTATTCACACCACTAACAGCTACGATTGCTTTGTATAACATACTTTGGGGAAAAAAATAAACATAATAGTAGCTTTGACACCATTCACGCAAAATGAACACAAGACAAAATCAGAATATAAGTTGGCCTATATTCAAAATTAAAAACTACAGCATCAGTATTAGCTGTTACTCACTTTCCATAATATCAGTAAAAGGCAACGATAGCGGGTGGGGAAATGTAGAAGAGAACGCATTGAAGTGCGCAGTGAGTATTAATTAAGGGTTACAGTAGCTAAACAGGACCTGCCCTCCAGTGGCGTACCAAGTGGGGTGATTTGAGTCATTTGGAGTCAAAGCTGAGGGTACCTTGAAGGGTTGTTAGAACAGTCCCCTCTTGGAAAGTTTGTTTGTGTAAGTGTTATAGTCAGATGGGGTGGTTAAGACCACCCCATCTGACCGGGTACATTTAACAATGGAACAATGCTACCCCACAAGTTTGTTGGGGTCCTAGTATAATGGTACCACACAGAGGATTTCTGCAGAAAAGGGAAATAAAAGGACAACAAATTGAAGTACCCCGTAACTGCCATAATGTAAGGGTTTGTGTGGGTGTGCATGTGTGGGCTTACGAAAGATTACAATCTTAAGAGAACATGTTTTGTTAATTTTGTAGCAAACTTCCTAAGAGTGATTATTTGTCCGCTCCTTGGTTTGTGACATATTCAGAAAACCTTTTTTATGTTTTCTTCTCCCTCGAGTCAATACCTGTATGATAATTAAAGCAACTCGACTGAAATTCTTTCTCACTTTGATAGAAAAGAGGTGAACAATGATTGTCGTCATCTTTTCTATTTCCTGTCTATCGTGCAAGTTGAACCACCGCAAATAATGCCATTATAAACAGCATGACCTCGTTCCCTTTTAAAATAACCGCCCCAGCTGAGGGGGTAGTAACCGTGACCCCGTCATTCGGAGCTGCAGAGGTCAAGTTAGCTGGACCTTGTACGGTTGAGTCGGAATGGACAGTTGGCTCGACTGCAGAGGTCGAGTTAGTGGGTGTGGGTAAAAGCCGGAATTGCCTGATCTGCCTGATCTGCCTGATCTGCCGGAACTCGAAATAGAATACACTGTTTTTCGAAAATGTGCAATAGAGGCAGCCGGAACTGAATATAGATAGTCATAAATATAAGTTGTTATCATAATTACCCACTTCGCTCTGCACAAGATTATCCCCGGAACTCAAAAACGGTAAAATTTGACTAACTTTGTTGATCGCCTGACGGACAAAACAGTCAGCAGGTACCAGACTAAGCAACAGACGCACGCAAAGTGTCATTCGTAATCGGGCGTTGCAAGCAGGGTGCGTGGAAAGGTCGCTTATTGCAGGTCGGAACTCGCTTTGCGTTGTGTGTCCATAGCGTTTATCGAACGTATGATAAATGCAACGGTCGCTGATTGCAGGTCGGAACTCACATTGGTTGCACGCTCTAACGTTTACTGCATAACCATATTATGATCGCTGTGTATCCTATGTGTGAGCTGATGGGACATAATTTCTGAAGCGACGCACGGTGGTTGGAGGTTGCAGGTCGGAACTCGCGTATGTTTGAACTTGGGAAGTCGAAACTTTACACCGTGGAAGAATCTTTGCAGACACCATGTAAATAAATCAGTTGTATGTTTCCTGTTTTCGACAGCATTATTTTCTTGGCTTGTCACACTGTATGCGTACTACCTCCATGGTTAAACTTTGTGGGTAAAAGCTGGAACTATCTCTGTTTTATTTATGTTTTTCTGCATACGACGCGTAGGTTATTCAGTAGTCGGTACATAGCTTGCTCTATGATGGTACACACCATACGTTGTGCGGTATTTGGCAGGTAAAAGCCGGAATCATCATTTCTGTTTTACTACGATGCTTAGGGAATTCAGTAGATCGTACAGACCATACGTTGTGCAGTATTTGGTAGGTAAAAGCCGGAACGATCGCAGTTTTCTGTTTTACTACGATGCTTAGGTAATCAACACAAGTTGTACACACCATCCTACTTTGTGCGTTATTTAGTGGGTAAAAGCTGGAACGGTCGCAGTTTGATTTGAAATTAATCTTTCAAAAGATTTTGTTTAGTTATGGAAAGAATTTATAAAATCAATCCAGTGGATTTAAATTTAAATCTCTACAGATTTAACCTTCACCTGTTTAAATCGGGGCCTATTATTTTATTTTATAAAACATCGTCCATTATGCATTGTTTGGAAGTTGCATGGGTCGAAACTCGCGTTGTGTTGACACATAGCTTTGATCGTACATATTTGTTAATATACATGTATGTACATGTACAGGTGGCGTGAATGCAAAGGTCGGTGATCGCAGGTCGTAACTCGCATTGCAGCGTAAGCTGATGGTGCATATTTCCGAAGCGGCGCACGGTGGTTGGAGGTTGCAGGTCGGAACTCGCGTATGTTTCAACAAGGGGAAAGTCCAAACTTTGCACCGTTGAAGTAATCTTTGCAGTAACATGTAAATAAATCAGTTGTATTTCTTCGGTGGCGATTGAAACAATCCATGTTTCATGTTTTCGACAGCTAGATATTTTCTTGGCTTGTCATTTAATGATGTATTTTCCAGTAAATCAAGCTCAGGTCGGAACTGAAGAAGTTACAATGAATTTAGAAACCTAAACTGGTACGTGCTTCATAAAGGTTCTCATGAAATAAATCATTTGTGGGTAAAATTCGAAAAGATTACAGTTTTATTCTTGTCAAGAAAAAAACGATGCTAATGGAATTAAAATACAACTTATTGAATATTCAGCAGATCGTACACACCATGCTGTTTGCGTTAAACTGAGTGGGTAAAAGCCGGAACGCTCTCTGTTTTATTTCTGTTTTTCTGTATACGACGCGTATGTTATTCAGCAGATCGTACACACCATACGTTGTGCAGTATTTGGTGGGTAAAAGCCGGAATCATCATTTCTGTTTTACTACGACGCTTTAGGAATCAACACAAGCTATTCAATAGATCGTACACACCATCCGCTGTGCAGTATTTGGTGGGTAAAAGCCGGAACGATCGCAGTTTTCTATTTTACTACGATGCTTAGGGAATCAACACTTATTCAGAGTAGATCGTACACACCATACTGCATGTGTGCATTAAACTTAGTGGGTAAAAATCGGAACGATCCCAGTTTTATTTAAAGATAGTCTTTCAACAGATTTTGTGAAAGTATTATTATCCCTTAGCGCTGGAAAACAGACTCCGTTTTCCAGCGCTAAGGGAATTATTAGGCCAAACACAAGTTATTCAGGAGATGTTGCACATGCTGTGCGTTACTATTAGTATTAGTGGGTAAAAGTCGGAATGATTTCTTCAGTTTTATTTGAAAACTATCTAGAAAGAATGTAAGTCAATCCAGTGGATAAAATTAAAAACCTTTACATATTTAACCTTCAACCAAATCTATAGGTGTAAGCAATCTGTAGGGACTGATTTTTAAATAATCCTTTGACTTCTTAAAATGTAGGCTAAACTAAAGCACCCCCATTTGGACCAGAATAAACCATCTGGTGGTCAGAAGTTACAGGTCAGAACTCGCGTTGTTTAGTATTAAAGGCAATGGACACGTTTGGTAAGTGTCAAAGACCAGCATTCTGACTTGTGTATCCCAAACTATGCATACAAATAAAAAATCTGTGAACATTTGGACTCAATTAGTCATCGAAGTTGCAAGAGAATAATGAAAGAAAAATGTCACAAATTTGTGTGCTTTCAGACGCATAATAAAAGGCTTCATGCTGTCGGCTCTATCAGACTTTATTATTAACAATTTTTCTGATTTTTCTAAGGGAAAAACAATCGGAAAACAGACGAGAAGGAAGAATATCAGGCCTGTAGAAAGCGCTCCTATAGTCCCTATATGTTTCACCACCTGTAGAATTTACCCATCAACCCCTTTTTTGCTAATCAATAAACTTGTACTGGTACAACAAATCAATTTGTCGGGTCACAGGAGCAAGGCAAATGTATGCATTTGGTGGTTCTATACAGAAACAATAGGCCTACTGGAAACTCTCTTTACTTTTTTGATTTCTTTGCACAATCCACTATTTATGTGGTAAAAATTTAATAAACCTTTTAAATGAAAACCGCAGGTGTGCAACTGTTCAAAATGTGAATCTATATTATATGTGCGTGTACTTTTTTTAAAAGTCTGTTAGGCTAAAAGGGGCAACTCATGTCAGCAGCGCCAAACAGTGGCTTACAGATCAGCAAGACAGCCAAAAGGCGCTAAGTTAGATGCAGTAATGTCAAATGATTACATCAGCGCAATCCTCAAGGCTTAATCCGCATAAAGAAATGCTGAAGAATCTGTACAACGACGGAAGTCTAGGCCCAGGAATGTTTTGAGTACTAGGAAGAGCACTCAACCATAAAGACAGAGTCTTATGAGAAGATGTTGATAAAGTACTAAAGAAGGGACTGGAAAGAGGTTTATTTACCGAAGACATTCAGTGACAGGAACAAATAAGAGGATATTCAGTATTTATAAAAACAAAAAATATCAAATGTTCAACCGCAAAGAAGGAATATCTAAAAGAGCTCGACCAGATCTGCAACATGATGTATTTTGTTTTCTTTAATTACAAACGTTATACGGTGTTCGGGTTCTTTCATGTGACGTATGTTGATGTAGCTGATGTAGGTCATGAGTAGATAACTTTTTGAGTTAATGGAAATTTGAACTTGATGTCGGTACAGATGTGTCATTTAAGTGTATATCTTGATGTGAAGTTTGAAGGTTATGTGAGATTGGGATATACAGATTTGGATTATCTGACTTATGTAACTAATATGCTGTTTATTTTGAAATGTTGATATGTTTAATAATTGTTTGCATCTTACGAGACAAGGGTCAAGACTTTACAAATATTGGCGTGTAATAAGTGCCCATGCTCGTAGCCTATTGTTATTATAATTTTTATAACTTTTTTCCTAAAAGGATTTTTTTTTTCTTTCTCTGGTTTTCCTGTACGCATGCATGCAAGAAAGCCAGAAAAATTCCTGTCTGATACTGAACGTTGTATGATTCCTTGAAAACAATTGAAAGCGTAATAAAAGGGTTTATCCGTGGTGGAACCAAATAGTGTAAAAAACATGTTGTGTAGTTTGTTTGAGTAATTTTTGTAGGGTTTTGGCATAACATAAAATCCGTCAAAACTAGTCAATTATCTCAATTCAATCACTTCTTAGACTTTTATTATGACAATACTAGTATTTAACGATAACGTAATGAAAGGTCCTCGGATCAAACTCATCCAAGGCGATGCAAAAGCGGGACTGGAACTCGTCTCTAAAAAAGAGCCACCAAGCCTTGACTTCCTGCAGTCACGATTTGTACACAGCTCGACGGAAAAAACATTCAATCTTATATTTTAATGGATTTTTCCACTTCTTTTTTAAAATTAACTAATCCAACCCCCCCCCCCCCCCCCCCAAAAAAAAAAACCCCCAAAAAACCCAAAACCAAACAACCCAAAACACACACAGAAAAAAGAAAGAAAAAAACCCAGATAAGTTTGCTGGTTCGATTTAACTTTTGTGTTATTAAATATCATAGAAAAAGAAAATAATTAATTACTAGCTAAACATTATTTCAAAACAACGATGAATACTTGGAACGTTCCGACTTTTACCCACTACGTACGATCTACTGATATAAATTTGTTTGCGAGTTCCGACCTGCAACTTCTGACCACCGTACGATGCTTTAGATATTGACCCCATCAGTATACACTGCACTGTGAATTCCGACCTGCAATCACCGACCTAACTTTTATTTTACATTACCTAGTATCAGCTCCACTATCCGGTTTTTCAAGGCACCATAACCTTTTCTCTGAATTGAACAAAATAAACTGATCCAATATATCAACTGATGCCCTAATTACCTTTCTTTGTTTATTAGAAGTATGCAAATATTAAAACTGGATGGGCATTGTAACTTTCACCCCTCGCATCGATCTTCGATGCCTTTCAATAGCGTCCCATTGTTTGAAGTGACTACAAGTGTTACTTGAGACTTTGTGTATGACTCTATAGCCAGCAGTTGTCTTTATTTTATTCAAAATCTTTTTATTTAATTTTGAAAATTACCATGCTGATCTGCAAAAACTTGAACTTAAAAATTAACAAATAAAATGTGTGTAAATTATTCTTGAACTTCAACTCTGATTTTTATTTTGTTTTGTGTCTTTTTATGTTTCTTAAAGGCACTGGACACGTTTGGTATTTACACAAAATATATATTAGCATAAAAACTTACTTGGTAACAAGCAACGGAGAGCTGTTGATAGTATAAAACATTGTGAGAAACGACTCTCTCTGAAGTAACGTATAGTTTTTGAGAAAGAGGTAACTTCTCACTAAAATAATTAAAGACTTCATGCATGAAGCCTTTTATTAGCATCTGAAAGCACACAAATGTGTGCAACAAGGGTGTTTTTTCTTTCATTATTTTTCTTACAACTTCGATGACCAATTCAGCCCATATTCACAGGTTTGTTATTTTATGCATATGTTGGGATACACCAAGCGAGAATACTGGTCTTTGATAATTACCAAACGTGTCCAGTGCCCTTATCATTTATAATAAAACATATAAATAAACAGTGATAATTGAATCCACAAGCTGATGGTTGAATTTAATTGTAATAACATATTTTTTAATAATAATAACATGAGGGTTGCACTCGTTTTTTCCAGACTATGAGAAAATGATATAAGGCACATGGCTTCTTTAGGCCTCTGTATCCCCCCCCCCCCCCCCCCCCAGAATGCTCAGCTGAAAGGTGAGTCACATGATTTGATCATCGTGAATATTATTGTGAATTGAAATAGGTGTTTGATGAAACTTTTTCGGTGGGCACAATTTTTTTTTATGGCCCTAACAGTATGACACCTTGTAGAAATACATAATTATACCAGAACTATTTGCATTTATAAGTGCAACTAACAAGTGGAGCCTTACATGTTTCTAAGTTTTGGTCAACGAAGAGGAAACTCGATGTTGGGCATGTCAAAAACAAAAAAACACGCGCAGTGAAAGATTTGCCTTGATTTCAGGATTGCCTTGTATACGCGATTTCCGGTGACTTGAACATCTGGGATCGTTCCGGCTTTTACCCAGTAAATAACGCACAGCGTATGGTGGGCGATCTACTGAATAACTTGTAATAATTCCATAAGCGTCCAGGAAAGCAGAAATAAAACTGAGCTCGTTCCGACTTTTACCCAGTAAATAACGCACAGCGTATGGTGTGTACGATCTACTGACTAACCTGTGTTAATTCCCTAAGCATCGTAGTAAAACAGAAATAAAACTGAGCTCGTTCCAGTTTTTACCATCAAATAACGCATAATGTATGGTGGGTACAATCTGAACGTCAACTTGTAAAAATTCCGTAAGCATCGTAGTAAAACAGAAATGATGATTCCGGCTTTTACCCACCAAATACCGTACAACGTACATGCTACTATCTACTGAATTCCCTCAGCGTCGTACTCGTGTAAAACAGAAATTTATGATGATTCCGGCTTTTACCCACCAAATACCGCACAACGTATGGTGTGTGCTACCTCCATGGTACGATCTACTGACTAACATAAATAATAAGCGTCGTATACAGAAAAACAGAAATAAAACTGAGATCGTTCCAGCTTTTACCCACTAAGTTTAACGCAAACAGCATGGTGTGTACGACTTGCTGAATATTGAATAAGTTGTGTTTCAATTCCCTTAACATAGTTGTTTTACTGACAAGAATAAAACTGTGATTATTTCGATTATTTACCCACAAAATGATTTATTTCATGAGAACTTTTCATTTTAACTTCTTGAGTTCCGACTTGAGCCTGGTTTAATGGAAAATACATTGATGAAAAGCCAAGAAAATATTGCTGTCGAAAACAGGAAACTTGGATTGTTTCAATCGACACCAAAAATATACAACTGATTTATTTACATGGTGTTACTGCAAGGATTACTTCCACAGTACACAGTTTTGACTTCCCTAGTTCAAACATACGCGAGTTCCGACCTGCAACCTCCAACCACCGTGCGCCGCTTCAGAAATAGACCCCATCAGCTTACACTGCAATGTGAGTTCCGACCTGCGATCACCGACATCTGCATTTATACACCACATGTACATACATGTACGAGCAATGCTATATCAACACAACGCAAGTTTCGACCCCTACTTACACTGCACGTGAAGTCCGTCATATTTAACCTAATAATTATTATTAGAAGAAAAAAGTTGCTGAAGTTTACCCCAAAAAAATATTTGCAAATAATAAAAAGGACCAAGACAAACTAGCATTTGATATTTGATGACAGTGGAAAAAATAAGCGTTTAATGTATAAAATAATTGTGAAAAGTAATTTTATGTGACGGACGTTACGTGACAGACGTTGCTAAGACAGCCCCCTTCCCCCCACAATAACCCTTTCAGTACCAACACATATTGGCTACTTATGCAATGGTGACCAGAGACATTTCCTTGACATGGCTACCTGGTGACCAACACTATTTTAGGAAAGTTTCAGGTTACAGCGCCCTCACAAGGCAGATTGGGGTTAGCCTAGGTCCTAGTCACATAATGCAAGTTGAGCAAGCAATGAAATTACTGTTTCCTTTGGCATATTGCCTTGGACTAAATCATTGCCTTAAACATATATTTGAGGTATGGTATTATGACCACTAAATACACAATTGAGTAGTTTAAATGTTTAAGCTAAACATTTGTCAAGTAGCTGTTCATACCAATCTGCATGAGACATATTTTTGAAACGTTAAATAAACATAAGGTTTTAAGATATTACTTTTCAAACAGCATCCCCCCCCCCAAACCCGCCCAAAAAAAAAATATATTGGTTGAGCCTCACCGATACTGGGAGTTGGTGACTATACCCATGTTGATCAATTGGTTAAGGCTGCCATTTAGATTGTTGGCAAATTATGAATCCTCCAAAAAACAAAAGGTTTTAAGAATTTTTTTAGGAAGCAACCCCCCCCAAAAAAAAACCGCTCCTAGGAAAAGACATTAAATATAAACAAGAGAGTTTGGATTACGCACAATATGACTTAGAAATAAATGACTGGTAAAATCTAAAGTTTAATTTTTTTCTACATTTAATGACAAAGAAGGAACTGACATAAAAGAACATTAAATATTGCCCATTTATAAATGTCCGCCAATAAATAAGGTTTTGGTCCGTATCTCCGTCTATGAGCCTCACATACAAAAATTATAATTGCCATGGTGGTTCAGTCACTTTTAAAAGGCGGCCATTTTGATTATTATAACATTAAAAATAAACAAGAGAAGTTTGATTAAGCACAATATGAACGTTACTCGAACAAAATAACTCATAAAATATATGTTTTACCTATCATTCACCAATATGTAAAGAAGAAACAAACATAAAACATGTTTTAATAAATTCCTTTTGAAGCACCCCCCAAACCCGCTCATAGGATTGCACATTCAATAAACAGAAGAGAGGAACTGGACAAAAATTACTCCTCAAATCAAATTTACACCTATCATGAACCAATATGTAAAGAAGGAACTAACATTCCATTTTGCCAAAGTGCTATACTTGTTTTTTCTAAGTACCATCTCCCCCCCCATGCTATACTTGTTTTTTCAAAGTACCATCTCCCCCCCCACCCCCATGCTATACTTGTTTTTTCTAAGTACCATTTCCCCCCCCCCCCCCCCCCGCCTCAATGTTGATTGTTGGCAGGCATGCGATTGTGGGATTCAACATTGTAGCGGGGGGGGGGGGGGGGGAGTATTCAGAAAGTTTAGAAAATTATTCGTTTGGTGTGGAAATTCTCCAATAATGGTATAACCGCTTTACAAATTTTTTACATAATTCACTTAATAGTTGAATTGTTGACCTAATTTATCGCTTGGTGTGGAATTTCTCAAAGCATGGTATAACACACATTGGCTTGATACACTGCTTACAAATCGTGCGAGTTTGTTTCCGATTAGAGGTGGAACTGCATACAACACAGTCACGTTTCTTCCCGTCAACATTCGGACCTGGAAAGTGCTGAGTTGAAAGGGCGTTTGAAGCACTTGACACTTTACGGGCATGGTGAACTGGGTTGTTCTCGAAGCTTGAAATAAGTGCCTCTATCACCTTGACCCGAAAATCCAAAGCTCTTGTTTGTATGGATGCTGTTGTATACGACATTAGCATTGAGCAAACATATGTCTAGGATTGTAATAATACACGTTTCCACCATTTGAATGTTTTGTGGGTATGAGTATAGTACGTGCATAATTGTCCTGCCAGATCCGTGCCCCCCATGTATTTATTGTAATCCTCGACTATGCACGGTTTTTTGATATGATGAAATCCTGTTGAAGTTTTCCGGCTCCGAATCTTTTTACTAGTGACACTGCAATCGCCATAGTTTGAGAGGAGAGTGACACGTTTTGTGTCCTGCCACATAACGCATAGTTGGCCTGCTTTCTGAAACAATTTGGGATCTGCACCGCTTTTCATAGGAAATTTCTTGGAGTTTGCTACGTCGGGTATCCCTAGGGTGGTATAGCGCACAGTTCCACAAGCTCCGAATCCTAGCTCAGACAACTTGGAGAACAGAGCCGGGCTAGTAAACCAATTGTCCATGTAGATGCAATGTCCTTTATTTTCGAGTCCCTGCAAAAGGTTCAATACTATGTTGCCTGGTGCCCCTATTTCGGATGGATGGTTTGTCTCAGGATCACTTACAGAGGACTGTCCTTGTGGGCACCTGGGCTGCGATCCTGTGAACAACCCCCAGGCACATGTGTACCCTGTGTCGGATTCGTTCAATGAGAAAGATTTCAATCCCCATTTTGCGGCTTTTCTTGGCATGTACTGCTTGAAGCTCACCCGTCCTTTGAACTTGACCATCGTCTCGTCCGGTGAAAGGCTTCGTCCCGGCTGGTACACCCGGAGGAATGATGGTAGTACAATGTTTAACAGTGGCCGTAATTTAGCAAGTTTGTCACGGGGAGAGTCGCCCTCGACATCTCTGTTATTGGCGAGGTGAAAAAATCTTGGGATTGCAGTAAATCGGTTACGAGCCATGGTTGCTGAGTACAGGGGACTTCGTAGAATTTCAGACCTGGACCAATGCATGGAGTAACGAGGCCTTTTGTTGATTCCCATGCAAAGAAGTAGGGCCACGAATGCCATCATTTCAGGTACATCAGTTGGTCTCCATGCACACTTATTTTCTGCCCCCGCTCCCAATATTTGTTCAGCATAACGATTAGTCTCTAGTACCATCATCTGCCACACTGCTTCACAAAAGTACAGTTTGAAGATTTGTATGGGGGAGAACGAACTGAAGTCTTCTGTAGCCCCGGTGTTTGCTGTAAATTTAACAGGCGGTCGCCGTGTGTAACAGTTGGCTTCACGCCATCCACACAGTGAAATTCGGCTTTTGTTTGGTCTTCTTACCCTTCTTAGAACAGATTAATGTTGCTGTTGATGTCGAGGCCCTCGGCTCTGTATCCTCACTGTCTTCTGAGTCTGACGTCTCCGAGTCATAAAGTGGCGAATCCTCGTCAGATGACATTTCTGAACCACTGTCTGCGAAAATTTCTTCCAAATTTTTGTCATTTTCTTCGGCCATGTTGTCAGAATGATCTCTTACTCAAGAATGCGTGGGGGACGCTTAACGATCCCGCTTAAATTTTAAAACTTGCGACGCTTCAGGGCACACGCGGCCAGCTTGTTGCCAAGGGGATGGACGCAGGCGATTGAGGGGGCTATTAACATTTTGATAACTTACTTTTTGTCGATGTGCCACAGAGGCTCATTGGTCACCAAGAGTGCTAATAATTACGTGCCATACGGGCTCACTGGTCACCAAGTGGGATGTTGTTTTGAGCCGCTATGGCACGGCGGTACTGAAAGGGTTAAGATGCGAAGCCGAACTCAAAATCGCTCAAAATGTCCCCAACACATCTTATCTATATGGCACATTACAACTTGTTCAAACTTACTTGAAGGATTATGCCATCAGTGTCAGAATTTGTTTTTCAATAGCGCCCTGAGTGGCAGCCTGAATAATTTTTCCGTCAGGGCCTATAAATTTGACCAAACGTTATATTTTAGAAAAGTTCGAATAATCTTCTCATGATACAACACACCTATTGCACAAATGATTTGTAAAAATTTACCCTCATGTCATATTTTCATGGAATCGCCCCCTACATGACCTGCAACTTCCAACCAACGGATGATGGTTTATAATTATAGACTAGGCCCCGGCTTTAACGGATTTAGGTTAAATCTGTACAAATTTAATTTTAAATCCACTGGATTGATTTATAATTTTTTTCAATAATTGAACAAAATATTTTCAAAGATTTATTTGAATTAAATCGGTGATTTTTCTGAATTTTATCCACCAAATGGCGCAAAAACGTATGGTGTGTACGATCTACTCGGAATAACTACATAGTGTTGATTCACTAAGCATCGTAGTAAAACAGAAAACTGCGATCGTTCCGGCTTTTACCCACCAAATACTGCACAGCGTATGGTGTGTACATGTACGTTCTATTGAATAGCTTGTGTTGATTCCTAAAGCATCGTAGTAAAAAGGAAATGATGATTCCGGCTTTTACCCACCAAATACTGCACAACGTATGGTGTGTACTATCTACTAAATTCCCTAAGCGTCGTAGTAAAACAGAAATGATGATTCCGGCGTTTACCCACCAAATACTGAACAACGTATGGTGTGTACGATCTACTGAATTCCCTAAGCATCGTAGTAAAAAGAAATGATCGTTCCGGCTTTTCCCCACCAAATACCACACAACGTATGGTGTGTACCATGATCTACTGAATAACTTGTGTTAATTCCCTAAGCGTCTAAAACATAATTAAAACTGAGCTCATTCCGACTTTTACCCACTAAAATATGCCTTGATCAACCCCTTCATACACAAAATTAATGCGACTAAAAACGACTTTTCTGATACATGATCGGCAATTGACTGAATTTTTGCTAGTTTGTTTATTATTATTATTATTATTATTATTTTTACAAAAAATATGTAAATCTATTTAAACCCCTAAGACAATACACTATGAGCAGAGGCGGTCCAGGGATAAGCAAAAGTAAACATATAAATACAAATCATTAGGTCATTTAAAATTTTAAAAAAATAAAACAAACAATTTCAAAACAACGATAAATACTGCGATCGTTCTGACTTACCACCCACTACGTACGATCTACTGATAATTTGTTTGCGAGTTCCGACCTGCAACTTCTGACCACCGTACGATGCTTTAGATGTTGGGCCCATCAGTATACACTGCACTGTGAGTTCCGACCTGCAATCAGCGACCTGAGTATTGTTTTACACTAGTACATGTACACACACGATAAGCGCCACGGACACACACAACGCAAAGCGAATTCCGACCTTTAACATCTGACCACCGTACGACGCTTTAGATATTGGCCCCATCACAATACAGTATACACACTGCACACTGTGAGTTCCGACCTGCAATAAGCGACCTTCCCAACACACTGCCATGTGAGTTCCGATGCATTGTTTACATTGCTGCGACCCGATTACGAATACAGCGCCAATTTGCGTGCGTCTGTTGCACAGTCTGATCTGGTACCTGCTGTCTGTTTTGTCTGTCACTACTACTGTAGTACTTGGTAGGGTAATCCCTCTAGCGGCTCAAACTGAGCCAAACTGGGATGTTGTGCAAAGTGACGTCAACAGCCAGTAGGAAAAGTGCAAAAGGTGAAAAAGAACTAAGGTGCACTATGTACAAGTGCTGAAAAGAATGAAAGAAATTAAAGGATGTTGTTGCCATGCAGAGGCCGCATTGCTCTGATGGCTGGGATGGCTGATTTCTGGAAGGCCTGTGTGGATGGGACTATGTGGAGAACAGCAGATGGTGGGAGTCTGTTCCAGATTGACATAGTCCTTGGAAAGAATGCATACTTGTATATGTTGATAGTAGGTATTATTAGAGAAGTGTATTTGAGTGGGTGATCGATTCGTCGTGAAATATGTGCAGCGTGCTGGAGACACTGGGGAAATGTGATATTGACTAAGTTATAATGGATTTTGTAGAACAGTGTACATTGTTGGATTAGGCGACGAGTGTGAAGTGCATCCCAGTTTAGTTGGTCTACGAGCGGTGATACATGTGTTGTTGTTCGGTAGTCAGAAAAGACAAATCTAGCAGCATTCTTCTGGACCTGTTCTAGATGGTTTATGTCCGTAACTGTGTTGGGGTTCCAAACCTCAGAGGCATACTCAACTTGTGGTCGAACTAATGCTGTGTATGCTCTTGCCTTAACTTGTTGTGAGCAAGGTGATAGGGTCCTTCTGAGAAGGCCTAGTGTGCGACTGGATTTATGTTTTATTTTAGAGCAGTGATCTGTCCATCTTAAGTCATGGGAAATAGTGACACCAAGGTAGTCATGTTTCTGACAACGGGTTAATTGCTCACCCAGAAGAGTGTACTGATACATCTTCGGGCTACGTTTGCGAGTAATGGTGAGAACTGCACTTTTTTTAATGTTAAAACTCATTAACCACTTGCTTGACCACTCTGCCAGGGTATTCAGGTCTTCTTGAAGAATCTGCTGGTCTTCTATTGTCTCTATCTGCCTATACACAATACTGTCATCTGCAAAGAGTTTGATGTTTGAGTGAATGTGTTCATTTATGTCGTTGATGTATAAAAGGAATAGCATGGGGCCCAAGACAGATCCTTGGGGGACTCCTGATGTTACATCAATCCATGAGGAATGTGACCCATTAACAGAAACAGCTTGTTTACGATGCGAGAGAAAACAATTGATCCAGCCTAGTGTGTTGTCTGTGATGCCATAGTACCCGAGTTTTACAGCTAGATGGTGATGGGAAACTTTGTCAAAGGCCTTACTGAAGTCAAGGAGGATGACATCAGTTTGGCTTCTACGGTTGAGTGTTTCAGACCAGTCGTTAGTTGAGTTGGCCAATTGTGTAACCGTTGATAGGCGATCCCTGAATCCATGTTGGTCATCAATTTAGAATATTATTGGAGTTGAGGTGTTTGGCTACATGACTTAGCACAATATGCTCCATTACCTTACAACATATACATGTCAACGAGATTGGTCTGTAATTGGATGCTTCAGCTTTGGGACCACTCTTGTATATTGCTGTCACCAGAGCCTGTCGCCAATCAGTTGGGACTGTACTTGTATCGTAAGATTGCTGGAACAGAAATCTTAAAGCTGGGGCTAACTCAGGCGCCACGATCTTAAGAAAGCGTGGAGGCATTTCGTCTGGGCCCGACGCCTTAGATGGGTTGAGCTTTGAGAGTTGCTTGGCCACTCCCTCTGTGCCAATATGAAGGTGGGGGATGGAGTTATATGGTGACTTCCCCTTGTACTGTACCTGTGAATGTTTATTGGCAGGTTTATTAAAGACACTTTTGAAATGTGAGTTAAGAGCTTCAGCCTTATCTAAATCTGAACTACACATTTTGTCAGTGGTTTTTAGAGTTGGGATACCCAAGTTTTCTGTTCGCATGAGCTTGACATACGACCAGAAAGACTTAGGATTCTCAGATAAGTTTTTACCAATGACATTGTTGACATAGTCATGATGGGAGTTGCGCACAAGTTTGGTGATATAGTTACGATATGAACGGTATGATTTCCAGTCTGTCTGTCTGTTAGATTTATGTGCTTTGGAGAATAGCTTATCCCTTTTCCTCATTTTGCGCTTGATGTCCACTGTTACCCATGGCAGGTTATGTTTGCTTTTTGTTAGTTTTGACGGAACATTTTTCTCTATAATTTCAGATAATCTAATTTTGATGCATTCCCAGTTGGAGTTCACTGAGTCGTTATGTGGATCTGAAGCAAGAAACTCAGTTACAAAGTCACGTACTTGGGATCTCAGTACCAGTTCATCAGCTTTATCGAATTGGTAGATCTTTCTTTGAGGTTTTCTGACGTGTCAGGCGATCAACAAAGTCAGTCAAATTTACTCGTTTTCGAGTTCCGGGGATATTCTTCTGCAGAGTTCAGTGGGTAATTATGACAAAAACTTACATTTCTGACCATTCCAATTGAATTCCGGCTTCCCCTGCAGCGATTTTTTTTTTTTTTTTTTTTTTTTTTTTACAGTTCCGGCAGATCAGGCACATCAGGCAGTTCCGGCTTTTACCAATTGCCGCTGTGTCGCAACATCTTTGGTAAACTGAGTCAACCAAAATACTTCGGGGTTCTTCGCCTTATTGTCAGTACATCCACCCACGACACACGATATTGGCATTGTGTACCATCAACACTTGATCGCCAAATCTTACAATACAAAAACTCAAAGCGAACATTAAAAGCAGGAGGAATGATACGAATCGAGTGCGGTTTGTGTCGAGTAAACTCCGAAACAGTACAGTCAGACAGCATAGCTAAGTTTACTTCCGCGTCACGTGATTTTGTTGTTGTCCTGCTTGTGACGTTTTCGGGGTCACGCGCATATCATTATCATAATGTGTACGTTTTCGTAATGGCTCGGGGCGAGTTAAAATAATGCTGGGTTCGTCAGTTCTTTTACGGTGTAAAACAAACAGATAACTTTAAGGTAATATTTTATTTAGAATCAGTAGAACTTGTTTTATAATATAGTTATACTTCTTTCCCACTTCACTTTGACGCTATAAACACACTTTAAAGATGGAGGTCAATGACGTCATGTGCAATCCATCTATAGACTGTGCAAGTCTCGCGCGTAAGCGAACTTCCGGGACCATCGTGGTCCCAACCATATGGAGTTTTACGTTGGCAAGATTTTGTTTCGTCTATAATTTTAGTTTAACGTACTTTATGACCATGAAAATTAAATATGTTGTTGGGAATGTAGTACTAAAAGTGATACAAAATATGAAAGTAAAATCAATTCAACAATGCAACGAAGAAAACCCAAGAATTAAACTTGACCTCTGCTTCCGGTTACTTGCAAAAAATTAAGAATTTGTGCCCACCTCCGATCACCAAATTTGTTTTGGTCGCGCGATGATAATCACCAGACGCTGTAATTGCCAGACGCTAAGCATTTTCATTGCAGTCTACGGTTGTCGAGGCGTCAGCGTCCTCTTTAAACTGCGTCACACGTTAATTCTACGCCCGTGCGATCATCGCGCGTCTATACGTTTAAACCTGCTTTAGTGGTTGCACGTATTCAGGCATGGATTTACAAAAGGGGTTCCTAAAAAGTTCAGATCAAATAAGCATCCTTGTCCCAGAGTTTTGGGTTTTTTATAACAAAAACTAACAAATGAATTGTGTGTTTATTATGAAAGCTAAAACTCATTTTATGCAAATTGTAATGAGTATTTTTGTTGGTCAGATTGTTTCATAGATCTAATTTAAAAACAATAATTTGATTTCAGAAAAAATATGTTCCTCACTTGACGTGTTTTCTCGCTCCGACACGCGCGAGACTTGCACAGTCTATAAGACCCCTTGCATAACGCGAAACGCTACACGGACGCTGAGGTCACACGCACGTTTTTACGCACAAAGAACACCTATCGTCCAATGATCTGCCCTCTTTGACCTCAGTGAGGGCGCTTTTTGGCCTCAGTGAGGGCGCTTTTTTAGAGTTGGACGTCATATTATGCAAGCTAGGGTCTATTAGGCCCTAACAATCGTTACGTTTTTGATGAATTCGCTAATTTTACTTCTGCAAGCCTGAGATTTTGACGACATATTTTTAATTCATTTAAAACATTATTTGCACCAATTAGTTTTTTAAATGTCATCAAAATGATCTCTTGAACAACCGACTACTGCTTTAGTAGCACACACTAACATTGCGTGGCTGAGCGGTCTACTGAATCGGACTCAATTTCTGATGGTTGAATCATCAGAATGTGGGTTTGCATCCCGGTCATGACACGTTTTGTGTCCTAAGTTGAGCAAGGCATATTTAACCAATTGATTCTCTTAAGATGTATAATTGGGAACCTGAGAGGGCCGAGACAGTATTGTCCTGGATTAACACGCTGATTTAAGAAGCTTGGGGTTGTATGCGCCTCAGTAAGTTGTAAAGGTTAGATGAATGGTCTAAAAGTATGCCCGATGAAAAGGGATATAATAATACTGTAAAGCCTCTGGGTCGAGCTACGGGATACGTGCTGTGAATAAGAATCAATTATTAACTTGATTAATTAAATGTAGTGTCATAAATTGGTTTTTGTAATAACGTAATGCTGATTTAGGCCAAATTGTCAATAATGATTCAATTGAAGTCGCCTGTGCACATTCCAGATAAACACAGTGTCTATACTTGTTGATGAAAAAGCCAATACGGTATTCTCATCAAGAGCGTCAAATCCATCCATGTTTAGCGAGGTGGCGCGGGTACCCATTGCATCTCCGGTCGCAGCATTCACAAATGGACACCACGGAAATTTGCCTTGAGGTATCTTTTGGAGATTCAAACTTTTTTCGACATATTTTTTATTGATTTCAAGTCGGGGGGGGGGGGGGGGGGGTGGCATTTCAGACTAAATAATTTCACAGCATGCTTACCACCATTACCATCTTTATAACATTTAGTAATTGCTTTCGGATAGAAATTACTGTACACAAAATAGAGGTCATTACCAAAGTATGACCCTATATGTACAGTTGAATGTTTAGTTTTTAAAGGGACGTGATGCCTTCGGATATTGGGCTATATAAGAAGTGTTTGTTATAAAATAAATATAGTTGGAAAGATGTTTCAAAAGTATGCCTTGAAATTGTGTGGTTTCCCTTTTCTTCGTGAGCTAACGAAGTCCGCCATTTTGTGGAGTCAAACATTGGTTCTACAAAATGGCTGACCATGTTAGTTCACGAAGTAGTTTGGAGATTTTGGATCGTAACGTACTTTTCATATTAAAAACATTCTGATAAAAAATTAAAGAAAATTGCGCTTGCAGACATGTTAATGATACTTGGTTCGATTGCGCAAAGAGCTAAGATTGATCTTTTAAGTGCGAATCTATCTTAACTACTAGACAAAGTGTGACGTCACACGATGGTAATACTGACAACTCATCTTAAGATGAATCTTAGTGCTTTGTGAAATCCAGCCATGTACTCCCAACATGTTCATTTTTCTCTGTCTCGCGCTTATATTCGAACGCTGTGAACCGTTAGAGCGCGCCATTTTGTTTCCTTTCCTTACCCTAATAGAAAAACCTGTCCGAAAAATAAATAATATAAAGCTGCGCTCAGAGACTTATGTTCCGGTCTATTTTAATGTATTTATGTCTAAAACACGCCACAACCTTCTTTTCAGGTTTCAGAACAAGTATTTTTTAATTTACTTTTGAGAAAGATCATGCAAGTCGAAAGTGAGGCCAACTAACAATAGTTGTTTTTTCTTTACAGCACCGGTAGTTTTGGTTTTGGTAAGCAGTTTGCAACAGCTGATTCTATTTGTTCAATAAAGATAAATATTTCATCGCAGCACCTTCAAAGTGTTTACTTTATTGATTCACTTATAGGCAAGCCAACCATTCTAAACATTTCCAAGAGTCTTTTTCCGATGAAATGGCTGCAAATATCACCTCGCGATGTCTTCCCTTTAAAAAGGCACTAAGAATATCGGTCATACTTTTTGCTTTGCCAAAACGTAATGCTTTATCACCAAACTTAAACGTTCAAAAGAAGATTCAGACCAAAATAATAAAAGGAAATTATTGAGACAGATCTATATTTCCTTTCCAGTCAAAACTGTGCCCCCCCCCCCCCCCCCCCCCCCTCTTCCGGGGCTACCGACAAATCCCATAGCCGCTAGATATCCGTTTATTTGCGCAAAAATAAAACGTTCTTAAAACGAAAACACGCCCGGAATACTGACAAGTAGTCAGATCGTTTCTTAAAGTTCCCACTGAAATTTTTACACTGAATTTGATGAAATCTAAGCAGGTGTTTGGTTTGACAAAGTATGGGCGTATTCATTATTAGCAACAATGGGAAAGTACAGTAATACTTTATGTGTTTCTATTCTGAACATCATTTAGGTAAAACTTTGATATTTCAGATCACTCTTTTCTGTTAATGGGTTACGAGATAACTTGCTCAAATTTAACGGCATCAAGTGATCTTTGTTGAAATTCATTGAAAATGTTTGCAAAATACAAGGAAAAGTGAGTACACATGAGATTAAATTGTTATCGTATAAAAAACCCAATAATTGCCAACACCCTTCTCAAGTGCTTTTCAGAAAGATTCGCGAAAAGCTCTGTTACGTCATCACTAGGATGTTAGTTTTAAATGTAATCAAACCACCAATGTTATTGGGGGTTGAAAAAGTTGATATGACAAAAATAAAAATACACAAAATTGAACCAACGTTAATCTCCCATAGCTGATGGTTGAAGCTTAATGGTGACCTTATCGTCGCAAGACTAACAAGGTCTATTACGAAACATTCAGAATAAGACGGTATCCGTTTTATCTGATACAGTGCCTTGTGTGAAGCCACTCTGTTTTGAATCGTTAGGCATAGGCCTACTTTAACTTCTTTGTTTTCCCTAGGCCCTCCTTTCATACAAACTTTTCACAAATAACTCAGGCAATAGTGAAATTAAGAATCGAATTATATAATTTTTGGCATTTTGCTTCTAACTGTTTAATTTTGTTTGTTAAAAAAAAACAGTAACAAAAGAATTTCATTTCCCACACCGGGAATCGAACCCGGGCCACGGCGGTGAGAGCGCCGGATCCTAACCACTAGACCATATGGGATGTGAATGAAAAGTGAACCTTGTAATACAATTTATTCATTTTATAGACTCAAAAGGATTGAAAGTCACGCTTAAAAGTGTCTTTCTTAATTATTATGTAGGGTTCTTTGTTAAAGAGTGTTTTTGAGATGTGTATTATTAATGGAATTCTTTATTTTAGATCTGTGCGTTATCATGTTTAGCATCGTCCCCACAGTTGTACTGTAGGAGTCTGAATTTATCAGATATTGAGATGCCTGGGGTCGATCTTATTAAAATCAAACGAGGTTAACGTTTTTTCAGTAAAAAAAAGAAAAAGATCTAGCCTCGCTTTCAGAAATCTTCATTACCAAGATGGCGGCGACCATGGAGTTGTTATTCATTTGTTTTCGAAGAGTATTGCACCAAACCAACGAAGGTTGCGTCAGAGATTATGTGTAATAGTTGAAGTTCAGAGTTTCACGAAATTACAGTGAAATTATCTGTAAAGTCCAGAGCCCAAAAGTATGGCTACCGCGACGGGGATAGCCGACTCAACGCAGTGGATGTGCGTCAACGAAGAATCGTTGTTTCTGCACGACGGGTTGATTCGCGTCACCGATCTAGTCCAACTTCCTCGAGACGTCTCGACCTCGAGCGAAACGGACAGAGAAAATGAAGTGGTTTCGTTCGATACCAAGGACCCTGCAGAGCTCACGGACAGGCTACTGTCCGTGTGCGGGACGAACAACAACGCTTATGCATACTCCAGACTTTTGGAGTACAGGCTGAACGCTTTGAAGGGGCTTTGGAACGCCCACCGGCAAATCAACAGCAACATGGAACAGATAGAAAGGGAAGCCTCAAGCCACGAAGAGTCCATCTCTTTGCTCAAGAAGCAAGGATTATGGCAGCAGCCGGAGCAGGTGTCTTTCTCCAGTCGCGTAGGACTCCTTCTTGTTTTCCCCTTGTTGAAATCACAGAAAAAACAGGACCCTGAACTCTGTGGGGAAACGGCCAAACTGCTGTTGAATTGCCTTCGGGATTGCCCGCCCCTTAGTCTAACTAAAGAACCAGGAGATTGCCTGGAAGGATTAGAGAGTTTGTTGTGTTCGTGGCTGACCGAGGGCAGCAGATTGTTGGACTCGGAAGTTGACGATGAGGCAAACCAGGAATTGAGATCACAGCAGCAGAACCTGGCAGCTGCTCTTGTGGCGTTAGCTTGTGCAAGGTAGTCTTTTGATAACATGCTATTGTATTGCTATTCACAGTCACAATCATTTACTGTTCAGTCACATGCTCTACAGCACAGGCAACAGCTTCAACTTACTTTTTATGATTCTTCACATATATTTTCTTTTTGATTTCTTTTTACATTTGGGAAGAAGTTGTTTTGTTGTCTGTCATATAATAAAGTGACATAGGAGCCTATATCATTATTTTATATGAACATTATGAATTTGTTGTTAAAAGTTGAGTTGAGCAGCCAAAACAGTCAAACGTACAATGCTGTATGTATATAGTTTTAATTAAGAGTGATAAAACCATTTTACTTGACACAAATACTGCATTTCATTTATTACTTCTTTTTTTATTGTGGGGGATAGCATTTCATTCATGTCATAAAAGTATATTCCTCCCATAGGAAAGATTATAACTACAATAAATTAGCAGCATAAACACCAGTCAGAATCCAGTCTATGTTGTCCAGCTGGCTGATTCTTTGTACAGATTACTCATATTGCTTGAAGTCTATAAAGTTCACATCCACGCAAAATAAACCTTTTAAAATAAGATAGTGGGCCAACCAAGAGCTAGCATTATGACAAGCTTACTGGTTAGTCACAGCAAAAGATAACGGCAAACCCTAATTGGTAACTCTGTAAAATTATTGCAGTCAGGAATATCATTTTAAACATCCCAAATGATAATTAAATTTGCTGTAACATTTTACCCATTTTGAAAGAAAAAAAGTTGTATTCTTCATCGGAAGATTTTATTTTACACTGATCCAATCTCAGGGGTTCAACGTCAACTATAATTCACACCATCCACCTCTTGCAAAGACACCAAGGAAACTTGGGCTCTTTACCAGTCGCTGACATCCTGCACAAGTTGCTGAGGTTAGAGGGAGGGCCAGGGTGTACCTCGTCGCTCCTCGGCAGTAAGCACATGGTGTGCTGGGGATTTGAGGATCTGCTTAGCGAGGGTGTGAAGAATGGTGACGAGAAAGAAAAAGAGAAAGGTACTCAATTACAGCTTTTTATTTATTTATGATTATCTTTTATGCAAGTTGGCCTCAAGCAAGGTTAAAAGCCATTCTTGGAAAGGGGCTACAGGATGAAAACATTTAGGATGAAAACAACTCGGGGGGGAGCAGAAGGTAAGAATTAATATTCCTCTTAAAACAGTCTACATGTAGATTGTAGGATGAAGGGAAACATGATGATGATGATTCACAGCATTTGTATGGCGCCATTTATCTGTTTAAAAAAACATTCAAAGGCGCGAGCTCCTCCAATAAAGTTAGCATTTAAATGTCTGAAGGAAGATGAGCGAAGCTTTGAAGTGGTCCAGGTTGTCAATTTCGCGAAGAAATGATGGGAGGGAGTTCCACAGGCGAGGAGCAATAGAGGAAAGTGCCCGGCCTCCATATCTCTTGAGATGAGTAATGGGCATCTGGAGAGTAAGGCCAGATGAGCGAAGACCAGGGCGAAGATGACGCCGCTCAATTAAAGATGACACATATCCTGGGGCCTGACCATGGATTGCCTTGAATGTGATCAGCAGGACCTTGAATTCAATTCTGCTCTTGACAGGAAGCCAATGCAGCTCAGCCAGGACAGGAGAGATGTGATCATGCTTCCTCAGCCCAGTAAGGAAACGTGCTGCTGCATTCTGTACTGCTTGAAGTCTGTTCAAGGTTGCAGAAGGAAGGCCAGCTAGAAGACTGTTACAGAAATCAAGTCTTGAGGAAATAAGTGAATGGATGAGGCTTTCTGCTGCCGTCCTCGTAAGCAATGGTCTAATACTATAGCTGCAATGTTACGAAGCTGGAAGTAAGCAGTCTGACATACCTGTGAAATGTGCCTGTCCATTTTCATGGACTGATCGAAGTAGACCCCAAGGTTACGGGCGCTTACCGTAGGAGAGACAGACACATTGCCAACTTGGAGGTCCATGGAGCTAATCTTGTTTCTCATGTTTGGTGAAGAGATGATGAGGTATTCGGTCTTGTCATCATTGAGTTTCATGAAGTTCTTCACCATCCAATGTCGGATGTCGGCAAGGCACGAGGTCATCCTTGCAGCTATGGCCATTTCATCAGTTGCCACTCTTGGATCAAATGTCACGTACAGCTGAGTGTCATCTGCGTAGAAGTGGACTTGTAGACCATGTTGACGGGCTACGTTCCCAAGAGGAGAAGTGTACAGCGTGAAGTGTATCAGTCCGAGGACGGAACCCTGCGGAACGCCGTAGGTCAAGGAAGCTTCCTCCGACACAGTTCCATTTATGTTCACAGCCTGTCGTCTACAGTGAAGATATGACCTGAACCATTTCAGGGCAGTGCCATCGACCCCGTTGCAGCCTCTGGAGAAGGACTTTGTGATCAATCGTATCGAATGCAGCAGATAAGTCCAAAATAATTACCATAGCTGCTTTCTTGCTGTCGACTGCCCTCAAGATGTCATTAGATATTTTCAGAAGAGCAGTCTCCACGCTGTGAAGCCTCTTGTACGCAGACTGCATGGTCACATGGTTTGTTTGTTTGTTTGTTTGTTTTTATTTCCATTTGTACAACAACAAAATTACAGGAATAATGGTTACAAGTAAATAAATACAAATATAAACTCTAAGTTAGTACAAATGGGGGTTGCAACCAGAGGAGGTAACCCTCCTGTATTGGAGCACCCAAACTGCTGTAAAAATAGATGCTTCACTGGTTCCAGAAACAACAAAGAAAGTTAAAGTATCCCTAAAACGCACATATTTAGAGAATAACGCATATATTAAATAATAATTAAAATATGAACTTAAGAAATTGTACACACTATTAATTTGTTTTTTTTGTCCTGCTCTTAAAGACATGTGTGGCAATTCAAATTTGTACACATAAATTCTTTATACTTAATTAAATAAAAGTCCTTCAGTTTTTTAATCAAGCGCTTCCTAGGAACATTAAGAAAACCTCCTCTAAGTCCAATAGGAAAAGAATTATAAATGATTGGAAGGGTAAAGCGATAATTGGATGAAGCAACATCAACTCTACTAAAACAAAAAACATGAAGAAGACTGTCTTGTCTAGTGGAGCAAGAATGAAAGTCCCGATTCAAAGAAAAAAGGTTAGGATTGCTTAAATTTTCTGGAAGTAACTTATGCAGATAATCAAAATAATGAGTTGCTATTTGGACATTGTAAATATCTTCCAGTTTCAGAATATTATGCTTATAACAGAGAGGTGTAGTGTGAGCATTATACTTGACATGGCAAGCATTGCGAATACATTTTTTTTGCAACGTGATAAGCCTTCTATAAAATGAGGGGTAAACTTTAATCATGCCACCCCACGCCAAAATACCATAATTTAACTGAGAGTTAACCAAAGTGTTATAAATTGCTAAACTATCTCTCAACCTCAAATAATGTTTCGTCCTATTGATAATATAGTTAGCTTTGGAAATTTTATTACACACTTTGCTAACTTGCTCCTTCCAGAGCATATTTTTATCCGTTTCAAGTCCAAGAAACACAGTGGAAGGAACTTTTCTAAGAACAACATTTTCTAAACTTAGAGTAACATCCGATAAAAAGCGCTCTTTTTGTTTTAAAGAATAACAAATGTAATGTGTCTTATCAGGATGTACTTTCAATCTATTTGCTCTATACCAGTCTTGCAGAGTCAATAGTTCAGAATTAACAGCAACAGCTAAGGTATTTAAATCCTGCCCAGAAGCAATCAAAGTAGTGTCATCAGCATAAAGGATAGGTTTAAGCATGGTACAACACATGGGCATGTCATTTACATACATCAGAAATAACAAGGGCCCCAAATTTGACCCCTGTGGCACGCCACAATAGATTTCTTGACAACTGGAATTAACTCCATCAAAGACTACATACTGTTTACGGTCTTTTAAATAACTAGCAAACCAATCATGCGCAATTCCACGAATACCGTAGTGCTTCAATTTACTCAGCAAGATAGGATGATTAACAGTGTCAAAAGCTTTCTTAATGTCTAAGAATACGCCTAAAGAAACTTCAGAGGGGTCTTTATTAACAGAGTCTGAAAGATTATTATAAAAATCTAACATAGCGTGAACCGTCGACCTGCCAGCACGAAAACCATACTGACTCGGAGTAAGAATTTTTTTAGAATCAAGAAAGTTAGACATTCTACGATGCATTAACTTTTCTAATACCTTAGAAAATGTATTCAAAAGCGATATCGGACGGTAGTTACATAGATCCTGAGTATCTCCTTTTTTAAAAACAGGTACCACTTTGGCCAATTTATACACATCAGGAAAAATACCTTGTCTAAAGGAAGCATTGAAAATATCCGATAAGGGGTCACAAACGCAGTCAATAACTTCCTTCAATACCATATTGCTAATTTCGTCTGGACCAGAACTACTCTTATTCTGAAATTTTTTAACAATGGTAACAATTTCCTCCGAATCAGTAGGTGTAAGAAAAAATGAACTGGATGGCGAGGTAGCTAAGTTAACGTAATAGTGAAAATCTTTATTAGACCGTGGAACTGAATCAGCGGTTGCGTCACCTATAGAACAAAAGTGTTGATTGAAAGCCTCTGCGATATCCTTATTGTTAGAAAGCAACTCATTATTTAAAATAATACTGCTAGTTTTGACAGGAGGCTTCCTACTCTTAGTCATACTATTTAAAAGGCGCCAGGTCTCCTTAGCATTACCTTTAAGCTCATCTAACTTATTGTGATAATAAGATGTTTTGGCAATGCGTTTAATTTTATTGAATAAATTATTATATTTTTTGTAGAAAATAAGACTTTTATTATTTTTTTTCCTGTTGACATAGTACTTTTGTTTGTTATGGCATGAAGCCAATAACCCTGTTGTCATCCAGGGAGATCTTATTTTCGTACGACTTTTAGTTTTGATCAACACAGGAGGAAAAGCTAAATCAAAGGCCGATTGCCAAATCTTGTTAAAAGCAGACAGCTTGTCATTAAGATGGTGGGGGGTAAAAACTGAATGCCAAACAACAGTAGAAAGTATTTTACGAAATGCAATGCGATTAACTTCATTAAATATCCTTACTGACCTATTTTGGTCACTGGTAGGAATATGAACATTAGGACTATTTTCAAAAGCATAAAATGAAATAAAATGATCAGACAAGTCAGCTTTGACAATGAACGAAGCTGGCCTTAAATCAATTCTATTGGTAATAATGTTATCAATCAAAGAAACATGATCACGTATGGAGTCTACTCTTGTCGGCCTCAAAATCATAGGAACAAAATTTTCCGCAAAAAGGCTGTCAATAAACTCACTAACAAAATTGCCATAGGATGTCTGGCAACCGTACTTCAATAAGTTGATGTTAAGATCTCCCAAGATATAACAACCCTTGGCTTTGGAGAGTTTGACTCTAGAAATAAAACTAATAAAACAATCTCTAAATAAACTCAATTCAGAGAGGGCCACACCTGGTGGTCTGTAAAGAGAGCATAAAATGAAACTATCCTTACTATCTGGGTTTATTTCAGCTGTGATTAGCTCAATGTTGGTTGAAAAAAAAGACAGGTCTTTTCTCACAACAAATTTGTACTGACTATCGATTAAAATGGCCACACCACCACCCTTCCTATCGCTGCGATGCATTTCACACATACTCAAAGGATGGTAGCCAGGGAGATTATCAAAATCACAACAATTGACATCATTTAAATAGGTTTCAGAAAGCGCAATAAAATTAATTTTCTTATTATGACTTAATAAATGTAAATGCATCTTAAAGTCATCCCATTTACTAGGGAGACTAAATATATTGAGCTGCATAAAAATAATAGGATCAATATAATGATTAATTTTGTTATTGAGCTCAAGGTAATCAACGTAAGGACTAGTGATGGTTTGGTAATCAAGTTGATAAGGAGATGGAACAGAAAAGGCATTGTCAGAACCAGTTTCATTTTCAAAAAAATTAGCAAGACACACATTATGATCTAAGGTGGTTTCTTGTGTACACATGTGATGGAATACTTCAATTCATATGCGCATAAACAAAACATGCAAGGGTACATACTATAAAGTGCAACGTTATCTGTGGACCAGTGTAGGCTAAGCATAAAAATGATGTTACAAAACAGAATTAACAGCAGTTGTTTCTTCAACAAGTGAAAGAAACACATATCAGTATACTACAAGCAGTGGTAGGTGGATGGGCACCTAGTGATGATGGGTATACTCTATGAATAATAATGTAAATAAGTAAGCATGGATGGTGAAAAATGAATGAGTTGTCACCTAGTGATGATAGGAACAACCTCTAGAATGTCAATGTTAATTAGTCAGCCAGAGTCCATGCCTTGATGCTGCTGACAGTCTTGTCATCAATCATCAAGCTGACGATTCCGGTCCTGAAGTTGATTTTAACAAATGATGAAGTTGATTCCTGCTTAGCAGCTTTGAACTCAGCACTGGTTTTAAGTTGGGCGTGTGCCATCTTGATTTTCTTGGGCCACTGGGTGACTACTTTCATTCCCTTCATAGAGGATGGGTTGGATCTCGCAGATGATAGTACAAGTTCCTTATCCTCCCAGGAATTAAAAGCGACAAGGAAACTAGCTGTCAACCGTCTTGTGTCCCCGGGGATACTACGTCTGGGGAGGGGATGAGAACGCTTCAGGGGTATGGCACCGACTTTCTCAACCGAAATGCCACAGAGCTGGATCAGATGTCTTGCCTTTTTATCATTCTCAGAAGTATCAAAGTTAAACAGTGGTGGGTTGATAAAAACAAGATTGTACTGCATACTTCTGGCTTCGGCGATTAGTAGCTGTTGTTTGAAGTTGCTTTCCAACACCTCAATATTGGACTTCAGAGCTGGAAGAGTTGATTTTTCAATGGTGTCAATCCTTGATGAAGCAAATTCTAGCGATGCTTGAAATGACTCCAACTTCTGAGCATTGCTTTTAGTTATTGTAAAAACCTCCGCCAAAGCTAGCCTGTTTTCCTCGAGAGCCTGACGAATCTCTGTCATATCCTTCTTACTAGCCATTTTGGCTGGTCGCTGCTCCCGAGTTCGAAGGTGCATACAAATACGAGAGTGACTACCGACCGGAAATTGGGTGCTACCACCGTCCGGAAACTGGGCACCCTCGTGTAACGCACTGAACGCAACAGAGAAAAAACTCACTCAATTTTGTCGGATCTACAGGACATCAATTAAAGTCAGATTGTCGAAGAGTACAAGCTGGGTGTTATAAAAAGGTACCTTGTCGTTATGGTAGGCTAGATCAGTCCGTGAAGCAGTTGGCCATTTTTATAAAGTGGCGACATTACTGATGTACATACGTGTGTGTACAGTGGTGGAGTTTCAGCCCCCGGCAGCACGCAGAAGCCCCAGTCACCTCGTCAAAAAAGGTGGCTAAATGTTAAATTTGCGACCGACACAGCAATGTAGACATCCCAATAAGTTCTTGAAATCAAGGGTAAGCAAAAAACCCATCCATGCTCATGTTGAAAATCATTAGAATATTGCAAAAGGTGGGAAAAAACCCATCACACACGGGAGCCCATCAGCATCACACACGGGAGCCCATCAGCACCACGTCCGCCCGTCACGCAATCATGGTCATGGTCCTGGAGGTGTGATGTCAGTCATGCACCAGGCAAGGAGTTCCAGAGAGATGCAGTACATCTGTACATGGAAAAAAGCTGTTTAATTATATAGTTTTAAAAACTTTCTGATAATAAAACCAAGAAATATTGAAAGCGACTGACACTGTAACACAAAGGGGTGAAAATACATGTACCTTAATTTCCTGCGGATAAGGCATTCGGCGCAAAAGGCACAGTACCTCAAATTACCAAAATGAGATTCAAGGGTTAACAGATAAGTCGCCCCGCCGCATAAGGCACAATATATATTAAACATTAAACACGCTCGCCAAGTCCCATACTGCCTGCAGTGTACATCAACACATACATTACCATTGAAAATCAGATAAGATGCGTATTATCCGCAGGAAATTACGGTACATGTTCATGTGTTCTGGTTTAGAGAAGACAATGAAGAAATGTTTAGTTTCAGGTGTGGGAGGAGAAACCAAATCGAGAAAACCCATGTAATCTGGACTCAATTTCATAGATCTGCTGGGAAAGCAGAAAATATGCCCCGGAGGTAACATACATGTATCCACAACAGGCCTAGAATTACATGTACTGTTGCCCCTGGTCTTGGCCTTCGTGCCCCTTCAAAAGTTTCCCCTAGACTTGTACAATGGAAGTGCCATAATTTGCAAACTCAAAGATGAATTTCCAGTTCTGCAAAATGCATTGCTCCACCTGAAATAGGATTAGTACTGGGTCCATATGGGACTGAAAGGTTGGGAAAGACAAGCACCAGGGCCCAAATTCAAAAAGGCCTTTAACCCTTCTACTGTCTGACCATTCAATATCATCCACTGTGGTTTTGAATGGTAGATAAACTATGCCAGCCTGCAATGTAATATCATGTGGTAAATGCATACACAGTACACACATGTTATGTGCACAGTTGTGCCATCATACAACCAGTGCAGTTGAATGGTTTCAAATGGTTGGTCAACTCACTGGAAAATGTTACCAAGAGTAGGAGGGTTAAGCATGTTAAGTAGGCATTTTATTCTCACAAAGCAGTCACTAGCACATTCAACAGGGTTCTGCCCAGGACACTGAATTGAAATGAGGTCTTCGGAATATTTTCTACTCGGTGTTTATCTTGGTTTTAAAAGTCCCAATGTGCAATCTAGGGCATTTTGAATGGTTTTATCTTGATGATTTTTGTGAAATTAATCTTTAAAAAAGTTTAAACCGAAAATAGAAAGATTTGTTTTCTTCTTTTTCGTGTATCGCTTGAAATTTGCACCTATCGGTATGCAATACGCGCATATCGGCCTGATACACTCAGCTTGTGCATGGGGAGAACCCTGGTTAAGCAAAGCAAAAAGCAAACTACATGTAGCTTGTCATCAGTTCTTGTAAGTATAAACGGGTTAAATGCAACAACACAATATCCCTTGTGAGTGCGCACTGTATGCACTGTCAAAGCTCGATCATTTACAACAATTATTACACCTTTGCTTAAGCGTGTTTTTATGCTACAAGTACAACTGTATGTAGACACAATTGCTTACTAGTAAACAGCTTTATGAGATACATGTAGGGCCCTGTTAAGTGGTAGATCACCAACCCTAGTCTGCTAGTGTCTTTAGCTAGAACCCCTGCCCATGTCAGCTTGTCTTGCAAATTTCTCCACTCTTACTTTACATACATGTATAGTAACTCAACACCCAAATGTTTGGACTCGGATAAGATTCAGTGTGCCTGTTCCGGTGCCAAGTTACTGCTATTTTGCCCTGCAGGACCATATCCAAGTCAGACAACTACTGAATAGGATTGTGGAACCAGGGCTTGGATTTGGGAGGAGGGGGGGGGGGGGGGGGGAGGATCTACAAGACCACAGGGCTTGTAGCTCAACATGTTTACTGGACCAGAAATTTCTTTTTACAAGACCAGAGTCAAAATGAGAAGTCAAAAAAGTCAAAAACACTACACAGTATAACATACTGTTTTTATTTGAACAAGCACTTCGATAAGATGTCTCTTATTTGTACTACGATCGAGTAAACTTTGATACATAATTGAAAGATACTCATTAGAATCAAAGGTAACACTTTTTTCTTCTTAAAAAAAAAAAAATATTACACAGGTATTATTATTAAGTTGTAAAAGTCAAGACCTCCGGCTCTAAGATCACTGGCCTTAGAACAGGGCCTTTACCAACATGGCACCAAGACTTTGGAATTCACTTCCTGAAGACCTCAGACAAATGCAGAGCATCACTCTCTTCCAGCAGAAACTAAAAACACACTTGTTCACACTTACTTTCACAACAATTTGATAATACTTAAACTTCTACTAGACTGGAGCCTTTGTAATGGTTGGTTTACAGGAAACTGCGCCGTACAAATGCCGTATTATTATTATTATTTATCCTGTATTAATTTCGAGCCCTGCCATCCAGTACACTGTTAACCCTTACAGTGCCGGCCTCGCTTTGGTAATTCTGTATCCACAGGCCGGCCATTTTTTTATTTTGTTTTGGTCGAGTAGTAGAACGTATACATGTAGGAACGTAGGCGGCCTGTGGATCGAGATTCAGTATGACGTTTCAGAATGTTGGTGGCGCTCCAAGGGTCCTTACAGTGTCGGCAGTGTTTTGGTAATTCTTTTTCCACAGGGCAATTTTTTATTTGTTTTGGTCGAGTAGTAGAACGTAAGGGAAAGTCGGCGGCCTGTGGATGGATATTCAGTAGGATGTTTCAGAACGTCGGCGGCGCTCAAAAGGTTAAGATAGTGTTTTTTTTCTTGTTCCACCCTTTAGACACTACGGATATAGGAAGGAGTCTTGCATGCGACGGTCGATTCCTGTATACCACTAGTTCACATGGCAAAGGGCTGGCCAAATTTGGCTCTGGACTTGGTGGCACTTTGAGGTAAGACCAGAGATTAGTATTTTATTAATGCACTTGCTGGAAACATGAGACTTTTAACCTCAATAGTAAAGCTGGTGACATGATTTTCAAATAATGTATACAGTATGTTGATTGTGTGTTGCAAAAATTAGTTAGTGGCCTAATGTTGTAAGTTTGCTAAATACATTAAATCTAATCAAAATGTGCTTGGTTTATTGCCCGGGTGTCCCTCCCTGTAAATATTCCAGTGTGGTTTATTGCCCGGGTGTCCCTCCCTGTAAATATTCCAGGGTGGTTTATTGCCCGGGTGTCCCTCCCTGTAAATATTCCAGGGTGGTTTATTGCCCGGGTGTCCCTCCCTGTAAATATTCCAGGGGGAAAAAAAACTCATAGAAGTGCCCTTTACTGTAGGAATAATAATAATAATGATTTGATAATTAAAATAAACATTGAGAAAAATCATTAGATCAGGGATGAGATTTGTCAGACTTTTGTCTGAATTCAGACTTTTTATGTCAGCCTGGTGAATAAAAAAAGCCTTTCATTTTTCTCACATAAAAGAAAGACTGCCCTTTGATCTACTTCACTAGTGCTTAGTACACTGTTCCTAAAAGCCGTTTGAATTCCAAACCCTCCCTAGGGGTTACCAAAAGGTAGAAACGCCATCATTTCAACATACATGTAGGCCCTACAGCCTAAAATTTGGATCCAACATGTAGTTTCAGACTTTTTTGCCAGCAATGACTCTCATCCACTGTTAGATGCATTCAACAGATTAGTGTCACAGGTTACCAAATATGTGTTGAATAGAAAGGTCTTCAGATTAGACTTGAAGCACTGCAATGATTTTAATAAACCAACAAACTAAGGATGCAGATGTTTGGAGATCTTTTGGGAGAGCGTTCCAAACTCGTGGTGCAGCCACCGAAAGTGACCTGTCTCCACACTACCATCTTAATCTAATCTTGGACAGCGTGTGGGTGTTGAAAGAGCTGAGACCAGAAGGGCTGGGAACATTGGTTTGTTCAGAAGCTCCGATATGAAAGAAAAATTGTATGCCCTTGGGACCTTCTCAAAATGAGTCCAGGACAACCAGCGAATAAGAACCGTTCAGGACAAGGTTTTTTACCCGCTGTTAATTCACCTTGTTTGAAATTGGGTGTCGGAGAAAACATGGGAGAAGTTCACTCAGTGCCTGGGGTTACATTATGTTTACAAACTACAGGAAAACAAGAAGGGGGTCTCTACATGTCTCGCAAAAAAAACCCCAAAAAACACATCTTAACTTTTCAGATCACTCCAAAACCGCAAGTTTCATTGAATCAACCAGTCAAACCGCAGAGCGCCTAGCAGGGTGCGTTGGCATAGGGCATGTCTTTAGTGCATCAGAGAACTATGTGCCTTTTAGGGAGTAAAACCATGTCTCTCATAGAAATACAGTCCAAAGGAAATCCAACAAATATTTGACATCGGAGAAGTGTTATCCGCCCACTACCTGTCCTGGATTAATTTTGACCAGACCCCTCACAAGAATGAAGTATCAGGCCTTAATAATTATTGATGTACTTAAGTTTTCGAGCTGCTCGACATCCCTCTGCTGGACACGGAGTGATAAAGATAGGAATGATTTATGTTACAGGGGCTTCATTTACGCCAAGCGTCAAGATCTCGGCCAGGGTTGGGTCGCTCATGGGGGAAACCACCTGATTCACAGAGCTTTAGACACCGATGGGCATCCTGATCAGCTGTGTACACTCCTTGATCAACGCACCCTCAAGGTAGGTCATGATGGCAGTGTGTTAAAGGCAGGGTATACTTTATCATTATCAAAGACCAGTACCTTCACTTGGTGTGTCCCTGTGAATAACAACAACCCTGTGAAAATGTGGGCTCAATTGGTCAACGAAGTTGCAAGAAAGTAATGAAAGAAAGAAAAAAAATTGTTGCAAAGAATTGTGTACTCTCTGATACCTGAGAAAGGCTTCATGCCTGAAGCCTTTCTCCGATTCAATTGTTGGGGTGGAAAATTACGTCCTTCTCTAAAGCTACATTACTTCAAAGGGGGTCATTTCTAGCAATGTTTTATAATATCAGCAGCTCTCCAGTACTCTGTACCAAGTAAGTTTTTATGGTCATTAACTTGTGGAGTAATTATCAAAATTACACCCTGCCTTTAATTCTTTGCAGCAGGTCAATGACAACTTCCATTTATAGGGTGGATCTGTTTTTTATAATACTATTGAAATTAGAAGTTAATATCTGTAAATGTTGCACGTTATACCTATCTTTAAAGGCACTGAACACGTTTTGTAATTGTCAAAGACCAGTATTCTCACTTGGTGTATCCCAACATATGCATAAAATAACCCTCAGTATGTTTCTTTAAGCTTTTTTTTAAATGCCTTAAATTAGTATATTTAACCAATTCAAGTGTTGAACTGCCTTAAAATATAACAAGCTCCTTTCATCTTGCCAAAACTGTTTGTATGTTGGATTAACCGTTTTAACTCCTTAGTAGTATGCAGCCCCGGCAACCAAAGTGGTTCACATTCAGCTTAATCAGACACTGAAGTAATTTTTGTCCTCGAACATTTACACCTGGTAGTGAAAAGCAATAACAGTTAAACATCTTTACTTTTGAACGCAAGTGTCCTGACCATTATTTTGTTATTAATTTTTTATTTTTTATGACTATTTTTACTATTTTTTGGTCAAGAAGGGTTGGAAGGGTGGTGTGACTGAATCCAGAACAATCAGCAGAGTGTGGGTTCGAGTCCCGGTCGTGACACTTGTGTCCTTAAGCAAGACACTTAACCATTATTGCTGCGTCCTTTGGATGGGACGTAAAGCCGTTTGTCCCGTGTGTTGTGTTATACACGTAAAAGAACCCAGTGCACTTATCGTAAAGAGAAGAGGTTCTCCCCGGTGTTCCTGGTTTGATTGGCTGCATATTGCGCCACATCATTGGTTCAAACCCTGCTTCAGTAAATTTGTCTTTGTTCAACCCCAAATGATTTAAAATTTACCCAGTCAGTTTCCCTTGTGATTTATCACTTGATATTTTTATATATATATTAAATATATTTCATACTTCCTCAGACGGAATCTCATGTTGAGGTGCCGCCAAGTCTGCGTCTTACATCCAACCGAGTGACCATAGCCCTCCAGTCTGACGGTACCCACTTCTACTGGATATGGTGCATCGTGGGGGCCGACAAGAGCGGCAAGGGACAGCCAGTGTGCATGGACATTTTCATTCTGCAGGTTTGTTAGCAGTAGAAACAATTTGAGCTTGCAAAACAACATGAACAAGTTCTCAAAGAACAAATCTACACAGCAAAGTTGATATATTCACATGGTGTTACTGAACTTACTAAATTTGAGCTCAGATACATTATTTTGAAACAAAATTCTTTGAAATTCCAAACACCAACGATTGTTTTCATAAGAGATATTTCTATAATTTTAGGAAGGAAAACAAAGTAGTTTTGCCTTTCCAGTAGATCGTGCAAGTCTCGCATGTATTCGAACATTTTGGTACCACTTTGGTCCCACATATATTGCTTCAACACTTGGAGGAAACAAACTACATGTACATTGTATAGCACTTTAGCAGGTCCCAATGTTCGAATACCCGCAAGATTTGCACAGTCTATTAAGGAAACATTTCTTGCTATTTCCCCTGAAGTTCAGTATCATGAATTCAGTTTTCAGTAATGAAGTTTGATGGGGATCTTTCACAAGATTATTGTCATCCCCCAACTCCCTAAGACACCTTCTCAAATCTATTCCAGGATAAGTTGTTAAAAAGTTTATCCGCAAAGAGTAAATCAGTAAGAATAAGTTGCAGATAGATGTATTTCAGAACTACATGTACATGTTTATCCAATAGATCATGTAACCTGTGATATCACATATTTACAAAGGTGTCACAAAGACTCCTGCAGGCTCGATTTGTAGACAGCTCAATAGATTGCATTTTCTGATTTTCATTTGATATGAAGAAAGGGACACATCACAAAACTTGTTCTATATGTTTTTAAATGTTTGAAGGACATTGCTCCACCTTATCTCTCTGATATGTTTCATCTTCGCCAAAGCAACCGTCAAGGACTCCGCTCTTCTTCCGATAGAACTCGGCTTAACACTCACAAGTCCAGATTATCTTATGGCAAACACGCCTTCTCACACTCTGCTGAACTTTGGAACAGTCTCCCAATTAGTGTCCGTGATTCTTCTTGTGTTGTTACATTTAAGAGTAAACTTAAAACTTATCTCTTTCCTAAATAGTAGATTTAAGTTTTGTTCTAGCTTGTTTTAATTTATCCTTTTCTTTTGTTATGCGCTTTGATCATGTTTTGGAAAAGCGCAGTATAAATGCCTGTTATTATTATTTTTATTATTCAGCTGTTATTTTTATAACTCTTTAATTTATGTGGAAATTAAGACACAGATCAAAAAGAAATTATCCCATATGAACAGTGTAATATCTTGCCTGCCAGAAAGTCCCTGGATCGTACTTGGTCACCGTTTTTTTAAATAAAGGTGTCTATACAAAGCTCATTTTATCAGCAAGTATGTTGACAGACTCTCCACTGTACAGTCTTAAGATTCAAGATTAACATGAATTAACATTTTTTAAGACAGAAGCAATGCCACTTTAATGAAGTTATTTTTGCTATTGTAGGAGGAAGATGCTACCATCCAGGCCCAGCCTATCGGGTCTCGCATCGTTCTGTCCCGGAAGGATGAATCACTTAAAGTCGTCGGTGACCCTCTGCTGACCAGACTCCGTACCTACAGGTACAGCACCGCGGCCACTCTGGCCATGCTGACCGGTCAGACCAACACCAGTGGATCAACTAAAGAAGACACATGTGAGTTTCTATGCAACAAACAAACTAATCGCTATTAAACAAGAAGTAACTCATGGCCCACTTTCATAAATCTGTTCAGCAGAAAAGATTTGCTGAACATTTTTATGTGCTCAGCCAAAATTGTATGGAAGGATTTTTTGCCCAAAACTTTCTGTAGAATTTTTTTTCTGAACGAATTTTGACAGATGATGCTGTTTCAAAATGAGAAACTAATACTTTGAGGTAATAGACTGTGCAAGTCTCGCGCGCATTTGAACTTCCGGGACCATTGTGGTCCCAACCATATAGAGTTTTACATGGGCGAGATTTTGTTTCGTCAATTATTTTAGTTTAACGTAGTTTACGACCTAGAAAATTATACATATTGTTGGGAATGTAATACTAAGTGATAACAAAATATGAAAGTAAAACCCATTCAACAATATAACGAAGAAAACCCGAGAATTAAACTTGACCTCAGCTTCCGGTTATTGCAAAAATTAAGAATTTTGTGCTCGCTTCCGATCATAAAACTTATGTAAACACTTGTTTTGGATGCGAGATTATAATCGTCAGATGCTGTAATTGCAAAGTGAACCCTTTTCATTGCAGTCTATGGTTGTTGAGGCGTCAGCATCCTCTTTAAACTGCGATACGGGTCAATTTAAAACCCGTTTGACCATCACGAATCCGCGTAGGGGGTTACTAAAAAGTTAACATCAAAAAAGCATCCTTGTCCCAGAGTGTTAATTTTGTTTCAATAATAATTAACACACTTTTGTGTATTTTTTTCAAAAGCTAAAACTAATTTCATAAAATTGTAATTATTTATTTTTGTTGTTCAGATTTTGTCATGAGATATAATTTTAAACAAAGATTTGATTTCAGAAATAAAAATGTTCTTCGTTTGACGTGTTTTCTCGTTCGGATACGCGCGAGACTTGCACAGTCTATACTCAGTGGTACTTATCAAGCTTCTTCCCACGTACTGCCTTACTTCGGAATTCACTACATGTATCCTGCTTCCCTGCCTCTTACAACCTGTCCCAATTCAAACGCAATATCAAAAGTCGTCTTTCTACTTTTTGATTTCCTCTGCTTTGATTCTTTTCCCCTTGTTTAGCCCTCACCTTGAGTGGCCTGCTCTAGAGCCTTATGATTCGCAACTTCCCATTACAAAATCTTCAAGAACTTTCACTAATGCCAGGGAAAATGCACAAAGTACATGTAACATGTGAAATGAACTGTACATGGCTGATGGTGATGAGATTATGTCAAAATCCTGACAATAGTTATTTTTTAGTTTTTAAATAACTACCACTTATCATTGGTGGATTTTTTGTTTTGTACAGTACCTTTAAATTAAATGAAAGTTTAAAACTTTCTTGAATATATTAAAATAGCTATTTAAAATTTAGATCTAAATTTTGGGGTCAGATCATCCAAACTTTCTTTGGCAGGAAACCGGTCTGGCTTTGTGTCATAAAGGATGACTGGTAATAGTCACAGAGGCCACGGAGGCTATGGCTTCTGTTGCCCTTGTCTTGGCCTCGATGCCCTTTCAAAAGTTTTCCTGTAGACTTTACAAGTTCAAGAGAACTGCCCCTTTGCAAAATGAAAGTGGCCGCGCCCTCCAAAAGACAAAGTTCCAGGTCTGATCTACAGCGAGTGGGAGTTTTGTATTTAAATTGTTACTTTACGCAAGTTAAAAAGTTAAAAGCTAAATCTAGAAAGGGGTTGCTCTACCTAAATGTAAATAATTCCCTAGGCTGTGAAGGTTGATTCATCACTTATTAAACAGCCCTGTTTTGTTGGGGTTTTGGGGGGTATTTTTGTTTTACCCGATGATTAAAACTAAGTTTAAAATACTTTTGTGGGGGTGTTGTGGCCTAGTGTTCTTAGCTCACCGAACTCAAGCTCTGGTGTTTCTGATCAGAAGAGTATGGTTTTGGGTCCCAGGCTTGACACTTGTAACCTTAAGCAGACACTTACATGTACATGTACTGTCGCCATCATTGCTTCGTCCTTCAGAAAGGACGTAAAGCTAAGGTCATGAAGGTACTGTGTGTTTTGTAATACATTTAAAAGAACCCAGTGCACTTATTGCTAAGAGAAGGGGGTTCCGCTGGGTTTCTGGCAGTGGCTGCTAATTGCGCCTCAGCACCTTGTAAACTTTGTCAAGGAATACATAAATGAGTCTGTGCTGGACTGTAAATAAACCTTGGTTGAATTTGTTTCTCTTTATTGCATCCGATGAAGTAGTTGTTGCTACGAAAGCTCAAGCAGATATTTCTTTATTACTAGTTAGTCATTGAAGTGCTACATTTTATTTTCTTCTCTGCAATTACCTGACTAACATGGCTACCACTTATAAATGAGTCTCATAATTCAAAAACGTCAAAAACCTCTCTGGAAGTAAATAATGATAAGACCTTTCAGATGCACATAGATAAGACGTTATATAAAAACTAGTTATTATTATTAGTAGTAGTAGTAGTATTATTATATTACTAAAAAGAATGTTGAGGTAAAAAAAGTGATGTAATAATTTGGGAAATATGTTTGTGATCTTAACCATAGTATACAGCTTTCCATTTCATATCTTTGTTTCTTTTTTAAAACTCTTTTTGTTTTTCCTCTCCTGCAGCAACTACAAGCTGTGGTCTCACCCTGAAGCTCCTACGCAAGACACCGATCTTCACTTGCGGCAACAGCGTGGTGATGCTAACAGCGCCCCCTGGAGGCAACAACAACTCATCCTCGCGGTCCATCTTCAACGCAGGCTCAGGTCTGTCTGCAACACGAAGTGAGCCCTCTCGGTTTGAGTTATTTAGATGCCGAAAAGGCGGACCATAGTATTTTTGTCCATGTACAGATGTAAGGTTTTTTCTTCAATATTTACTACAATAAATAACAACAAGCTGGTCAGCAAGTTTGTAATGACCCAAGTGGACTCTACAGCTCTCTACTGTCATTCTTCAAACAATGACAATACCAGTTGAATAAAACATAGTACAATTTGTCATCAGATGTGGGTTTTTTTTAGGTTTTTTTTATAAATATTCTCATTCCGACCAAGCGCTTTAATGATTTTTCTGAACGTAACATCCAAACTAATCGGTGTATGCAGTAAAATAGTAAGAGTCTGGTTTGTTGTGTGCATGTGCATGGGATAAAGAGAGACAGGGTGACACACTGAAAGCACAGACCATTGTGCGCTGCATGCACATGGGCTTGTGTACGTATTGCTCCATGCATTTCACTGCTAGCGCTCAAACACACAGGGATCCGAGGTGAAGCATGGTCGATTGAATGTTCCTCAATGAGATTTTTATCGACATATTTGGCATGGTTTTTTTTCTATCTTCCCTTCAAAACCATAATAATAATAATATTTATAGAGCGCCTTATGTGAGAAAAACGGTAAAAAGTAAGCAATTTTTTTTATTTTTAATACTACTCATCTGATTGGCGCGTGTCGTGGCTGAGTGGTTAAGAGCACCGGACTCAAGCTCTGGTGTTTCTGATCAGCAGAGTGTGGGTTCGAGTCTTGATCATGGCACTTGTGTCCTTGAGCAAGATACTTTACCATAATTGTTTTGTTTAAGCGAGGTGTTTCTGGTTCTTATAGCAAGCACTCTTGCTTACAGGTTTCCTCCGGAAGGGCTTAAGCGCCCTGAGCTTCTTTTTATGAAGTTTTTGGCGCTATATTAATATTAATTATTATTACTTAAAACCATCCAAAACAAGATTATAACACATTTCTCCGTCTTTCAACAGCCCTAGGTACAAATCTTTGCTTCAGTGCTAAAGATGGAGGCTTCAGCACGCGAGTTGATTTTGTGGATGCACCGACCTGCTCCGTTGCCAGGGGATCACCCATTGTTGGACTAGGTAGGTATTTTTGAAATTTTTGTTCAGGCCGTCTTTACATTTGATGTTGTCACCGACGTCAAGTGGTTAGACTGCAGGACTTGTAATCACAAGGTTGTGGGTTCGAATCCGGCCAAGCTAACTGCTGATTTCACAATGACTAGAACACTTAAAGTGGTGGCTGAATTGCAATTTATTAATTTGTGTGCAACTCATAATCGCAGACAATTGAACCAATGTTTGTAAGAGAGAGATTGGCTGTTGGGAACAACATCTGAATAAACAAACAAACAAACAAACGAACAACTTGGTATTTTGTCTGGAGGAATTTATCCAGTTCCACATATTTTTCGGCCTGCCTACTGACAACATTAGATGTAAGTCTTTTGCATTTTCCAACATTTTGGGGAATTTCTTTAGCTCCCACATACATTGCTGTAATTTGTGAAGAAAACAAAATTGCACACGGTCCCAACTTTTTAATACCGTGAGATTTGGGAGTGTCTCAAAATTTGGGCATTTTCTAGGAGCAAAGGAACATTGCTGTAGACATACAACCGCTATCATGTTGAGAGCTTAAACGTTTTGCTAGACCGCGGCATTGGGACGAACTACAGGAAAATTCCCACATGAGTGAATATGCGTATTGGCATTTTGAATGTTCCACTGGCGGTTGATTGATGGGTCCATATATTCCGGCTAGAATACTTAACCAATCCAATTAGAACGTTCCGATCATTCAGACTTTTGAGACTTTCCCTTACACCGTCTGTTACTTTGTTTATTTTGTACTTTCACTGTCAAACAATACCATTATTTTATGGGACGATGCAAGACAAACATGAAGAAATGGGGATATACCGACGATGATGACACCAATTGCGATTGTGGCACATCATCCCCAATCCATGCCACACCTTGTACGATGCCCAGCCCTTGAGGAGCAGTGCTGTTTTGAAGACCTGAGCCCAATTTCATAAAGCTGTTAAGCAGAAAACAATGCTCAGCAAATTTCTTTGCTAAGCAAACAATTAGTGGGGTACCAGTCGCAACGTTAAAATTTATGGAATGTTGGCTGGTTACCTGTCTGTGCTTAGCAAGTTTTTGTGCTAACAGGCTTTATGAAATTGGGCCCTGATGGCATCTGAAGAGTAGATGATGGACTCAAAAGAAGAATACCATTATTGTAACTGAAATAATTAGAGAATGTATAATAAATCTTCCAATTTGTTTATTTGTTTATGTTTTTTATAAAATACATTTTTTTTAGCATTCATCTTTAGCTTATTTTAGTATTTCTGATTTTTAATTTTCCAGGAGTGTGTTTTGATGCAACCAACAACTTCATCTGGACGTGTTCTAGTGACTGGGTGGACCAGTGGCACAATCCTGGCCTGAGGGCGCCGCACCACGTTGGACAGCAGATGGGAATGGGACCGGCGCTGGAACCTGTGCCCGATGGTAATCCTACATTTCACTAAGACATGTTATGATAATCTAGTTTTAAAAGCAAAATGTTCATAATCTAAATGACACCTTTCTTTGTATTCCAAGACACCAGTGTGGTGATTTGGTGAACAAATCTCTTTATTAATATGCATTCTTAAAGACACATGTAGGGTCAAAGACTGGTAAATACTCCAAAATTTAATAACCATTCAAACTTACTTGGTGAAAACACTGCAGCTGTTGATAGTTGACAACATTTTGGAAGAAAGATTCCCTTTGAAGTAATATGGTTTTGACAAAATTTTCACCCAAAAACATTTGAATCTGAAAAACGAATCATGCAGTGCTTCTGAGTTGCCTTTTTTGCCTCCTGTGATCAGGGCCCAATTTAATGGCTCTGCTTACCGTTAGCAAAGAATCGGCGCTTACTGAAGCAAGGAATTCCGCGCTTACGTAAGCGTATTTCACGGGTTAGCAGGGAATTTTAACTTTTTCGTTAGCGTAGTCCACGTTATTAGGCATTCTACGCTTACACTACTTGCGCAGAAGTTCGGCGCTTGCTCGGTAAGCGGAGAATGGTGATGGCAAGCGCAGAATTCGGCGGTAAGCAGAGCCATGAATATGGGCCCTGGCCATCACAAGTACAGCATAGTGTGCTTGGGCATTGTATGTCATAGCATGGAGGTAGTGTAGTGGGCCGGCGTGGTGCTTTGGGGCAATCTACTGCAGGGTGACTTTGCAGCTGCTTTGGACAAGGCCAGTGGGCCATATGAGCAGAATTCTAGGGTTAGCAGTGCCATGACATTAGACCCAGTCCTCCTCTTTTAGCCCTCATGTGTTGTGTAATGCACGTAAAAGAACCCAGTGTTCTTGGTTTCGCAGCATATTGCACCACACCACCTTGTAAAGCATTACATGGTGCTATGTATAGGAAAAAGGTCCCGTACTTCAACACGTAGTTCCATATACATGTACCTTGGAGGAAAATTCATAAAAGATGCTCGAGCTCCATGAGCGTCACCGAGTGAGGGATTTGAGCGCTATATAAGAAGCCACTCTTATTATTATTATTATTATTATTATTACCCATAACCCTGAACGTCCAATTCTTCAGATTCCATGATCTTGATTCCTGGGATCGTCAAGATGCTCCTGCATCACGTCGGAAGCAACTGCTGCCACCGCATTCACAGCGACATACTCCAGTCCTCCCTGGGCCAGATGCTGATGAGGCAACGCACCCTGGATGTGGTCCACCTGAGGAGGGTTTGTGACATCCTTGAAAAGGCGCTAAAGGAGGAGGACCAGCCGGCTGCCCAGTGCATGTTCATCGTACTTCAGGTAGCTTTACCTCTCTAATTTTTCAATATCAAGTAAAAAAACCACATGGGAAACTGACTGGGTAAATGTTTTAATAATTTGGGTTTGAATGAAAGACAAATTGACAAGAGCGGGATTTGAACCTGCGACCTCCAGATTAACGAGCCAGTGCTCTACCAACTTAGCTATCTAGCCCTTTGTTGGCGGTTCCCCTATTTTCTCAATATCTTTGCACCTCTGAACCAAGATATTGCAGCACCCCTGAACCAAGATATCACAAATAATGACACAAACATATAAACTTCTGTTTTTTGTATGTATTCATAATTTACACTGATTCGTTGTGTTCGTTAACAAGGTAATTATGATATAATATCTGACGCAAAACAATTTATTGTTGTCGGATTGGCGATAACTTGTTATTTAGTAATGAATACAGGGCCCCAATGGAAACCAGTTTTAACTGTTTGGGCATACCATGAGTGAAGAAATTGTATAAATAAATAAATAAGTAAATGTGAGTATTTGTGGTGCTGCAAAGAACTTGAATCTCCTGATGACGAACTGGACCACATCTTCAGATCTTTGTCTCAAAGCTATATGGTCCTTAGTGCAGTTTGGATGAAATTGCTTATTTGCATATTTTGAAGCGTCTGGTAAATGGAGTTTATTGCTCAAGAGTGGCATCCAAAAGTAATGGTTTGCCAAAAGGAAACAAACATTTTTAAATTAAAATATTTATTTGTGGATGTTTTTTTTTTGTTTTTTTTTGCAAATGTATGCACATTTTTCATTTAAGTCTGAATACGAAATTGTAATTAACGACCTTATAGCACTGAGCCAGTAATAAACTGAAGTATTAAAGAATTGATCTATTGATCCAATTCACCAGATGTCATCATCACAATAAACTTGGTTGTGCCGCTTTGGGAATCAATGCCCCTGTGAGTTAAACAGTGTCACGCTCACTTTAGGTAGTGCTGCGTTTACATGCCTACCATAATATTAAATGCAACTTGACTCCCAAATTGGCGAGCGTGGCGGACAGTACATGAGTGTGATGTTGGTGCAAGGGGTCAATACATGGTGTTACTGCAAACCTACATCTTATTGTACTTTGACTCGTGCAAATCTTCAAACCAAAGGTGCGTAATATCCAAAAACCTTTTGTTGTTCTCCAGGTGCTGTTCAAGTGTCATACATTTCGTTCTTCTAAGAAAGAGGATATTGACTGTCTACATCATGCAGGGTGAGTCACAAAGTCTCAAAGAGTAAAACTTCTTGAGGCCATGAGGCAATTGATAATAATAACAGTATATTTAAAGCACTCATATCCGCTCAACATCATTACCCCTGGTCACTTGGCCATTTGTTTCATTCCTTCAAAAGCCATCTCAGCTCCCTGGGGAGTGTCGTGGCTGAGCGGTTAAGATCACCGGACTCAAACTCTGGTGTTTCTGATCAACAGAGTGGGGGTTCTAGTGTCCTAGTTGTGACTTGTGTCTTTTTAACCCTGGGTCCCAAGGGTCCCATTAAATTGCCTGCTGGTGACTTTCGCCTCATTGGAAGGCACTTTTAATTACAGGGCAGTTATTGGGGTGATCCCAAGTTAATTCCCATGCTAGAAAGACTTTGTAGTAGCCTGATGGTAGATATATTACATTATGTTGGCTGCAGACCTTATCTATAAATAAAATCAAGGTCCGTGTACAAAACGCATCACAGGCGAAAAATATGCACGTGTTTCAATGGTTGTGTACAACATATGGTTTTTTGGGGTGTACAGACATGTCAATGGTGACTGTGGCCAGCTAACTTCAAAGGGTCATGGTGAACTGTTAGTGAATTCAACCCCATGTGTGACTACACTAACTCAGGGGGGGGGGGGGTTCGAATAGAGGATTACATGAAGTTTGACCGGATTTAACCAAACGTTTTTTATGTTATTGATTTAAACAAAAAATGTGCCTACCGGCGACAGGCACCTTGCTTCGAGCAGTGTTAAGCAAGACACTTATCCATTATTGCTTTGTCCTCTGGATGGGACCTAAAGCCATAGGTCCTGTCTGTTGTGCACATAAAAGAACCCAGTTACACTTATCACTAACTGAAGGGGTTTGCCCTGGTGTGTCTGGCACTGGCTGCTGAATGTGCCACAGCACCTAGTAAACCCTTATAGCATGTATAATGTGCTACATAAATTTGGTCTCTTAATGAAAGAAAAATTCAAAAACCTGTCTTATAAATATAATTTGTCTATCTGTTCAAGTCCCTTGAGTACCTTATCGGTATATATGTGCACTATATAAGACTATATATTATTATTACTATTAGACAGCCTGTGCAACAAGCTAAATCAACTACAAGAACCATCTCTGCCCTCACAGGTACCCATTTACCCCTGGGTGAAGAGGAGCAATTATAGTTAAACGTCTTGCTCAAGGACACAAGTGTAATGACTGGGATTCGAACCCAAACCCTGATGACTCAGCTACCTGAAAATGAGTCCGATGCTCTAAACCGCTCGGCCACAACACTCCACAATTTACAGACAACCAGTTCCAGGCATTCTTCTAGAAGAAAACAAAATTAACTTTTAATGTCCACATCATTTTCGTGGGGCACTAGTAGAAAACTGGCAGGAAAACATTTCTTGTGCTGCCAAAGTATTTCTTTTTCATGCAGTACTTCTGAGTTGCTTCCGAGTTAAATTGTGAAAAATTGCCCGGGGCCGATTTCACAAAAAGCTAAGATTCATCTTAAGATGAGTTGTCAGTATTACTAAAGTGATTTGTATTGTGACATCACACTTTGCTTAGCAACTAAAATTGATTCACAGTTAAGATCAATCTCAGCTCAATCTCAGCCCCTGGTCTAATATTCCCCTGTCATATGAGGTAATTTACAGGCATCCAGTTCCAGACAAGAATAATATTTGTATCATGATAAAACAACTGGCTCCAAGTTTATTTTACTGGGAAGCAAATTTTGTGCTCACTTTAGCAGAAAAACATGTGTAAGGAAAAGTGTATTTCATTAATAATCGAGAAGATTTGTCAGCGCTTTTGTACCTCCACAATGAATTTTGAATTGTGTCACTCATAAGGACTCAATTTCATAGATCTGCTTCTCAGATAGTTTTGCTTACAAAATTTCTACTAAGCAAAACTAATCAGGATATCAGTCAAAGATGGTACATGTGACACGGTATTTATGCGGGTAAGCTTTTTCTGGTAAGCACAATTTTGTCTGTGGTTAGCTGCTTTCTGTTTTTAAGCAGCTCTATGAAATTGGGCTTAGCTTACAAGAAATGCCGCCAAGTTAACATACCTTTTGCTTTGTTTACGGTTAGCAGTGTTTATGAAATGGCCGTGTGGTTTAGGCCGAGTGGTTTAGAGCATCGGATTCAAGTTCTGGTGGTTATTCATCGGGGTGTGGGTTCGAGTCCCGGTCATGACGCTTGTGTCCTTGAGCAAGACACTTTGCTATAATTGCTTCTCTTCACCCAGGGGTATAAATGGGTACCTGCAAGGGTAGAGGTTGATATTGTGTTTGAAAAAGCCTTCGGAGCGCCACGGCAGCCCAGGGCTGTATACTCCCCAGGGAGCTGAGAAAGATTAAAGGAATGTTATTGGCCCAATGACCAGGGCACTAATGTAAAGCGCATTGATGCGTCATTGTGAAATGCGCTATATAAGAACTAGATATTATTATTATTAACAGAAATTGTGCTAAGACCCGCTCCGTAAGCAGAAAAATTATCTGCTACAGGCTTTGTGAAATTGGGCTGTATAAATAATTTACAATCTTTGGGTCGGTATGTCTTTATTTCAGAGCCCTTGCGTGGCAGGTTTTGGTTGAGCCTAAGGGAACCGTGCAGCATGAAGGACTGCAGAGAGAGGCGTGCAACACAATCATGTAAGTCAACGTCAGCAGACATCGTTTTTCATGTGGAACGGGGGGGGGGGGGGGTTAAAGGGTGTGTACAACATTGAAAATATAAATGTTCACGGATTTGCACATAATTTACATGGTATAAAGATGGTCATGGTGGAAAAACTTCCCTTGAAATAATTTTGCTTGAAATGCTATAGTTTTTAGGAAATGGGTAAAACAATTGGTCTTTATCACTGGTGAAAACAGTGAACTGTTTGAAAACAGTGAAAACATATAATGTTTTTTTTGTTTACTGTTTTCTCATGACTCAGAAGACCGATTTAGCTGAAGCTTCCACAGGTTTGATATTTCATGTATATGTTAGGTAACATCAAGTGTAGATACTAGTCTTTGACAACTACCAATATTGTACACACCCTTCAAGATTCAAATTTCATAACAGCATGCTCCTAATAATTTCATGTTCAGAGCGTACTGATGATACTGTCGGGTGGAACTAAATGTAATTTTCATTATTACAGATGTGATAAATAACATAACATGTGGATTGAGGTATCAAGTATTGCCCCAACTCATCTGGGCCCAATTTCATAAAGCTGTTTAGCAGAGAATGTTGCTCAGCAAATGTTTTAGCTAAGCAGAAACTAGCAGGGAAGCAATCACAAACAATGCACATTACATGGCATTTTGGCTGGTAACCCGTTTCTTCTAAGCAACCTTTCTTTGTGCTAAGCACTGTTTTGTGCTTAACAGCTTTATGAAATTGGGCCCTGTTGCCATCATCACAATTTTGGTTGCGCCATTTTGGGGATCAATATTGCTGTGTATTATACAGTGTAGTGGACTTTTTAGGCAACCAGGTGATTACACGCTTATGTTGACTGCCAAAATGGTGAGCGTGGCACAGGCACCACATGTGACATGCTCGCTAGTGGTCTATACAGTTGGTAGATAAGTCCAACTTAAGTCAGTTTTGTCAAAAGTTTATTTGTTGGTCTACTTTCTAGAGCTGGGCTTACCATCCTGTACCGAACCAACGAGGAGCAGAACTCCCTGATGCATCGTCTGCTGCTTGAAGGAGAGGCTAACCCAGCCTTGGGAAGGCTACGTGACCTCATTCTAGGGGTCATAGGTCAACTACTGCGGCTGGAAGGGGACGAGAAAGATCTCTCTGGGAGGTAATAGGAGCGGGGGGGGGGGGGGGGGGGGGTTTCATAAAGAGGGGCTCTACAACTCAAATGAAGTTTCCAATAGAGTCTTATTTAAACACCTCACATTGAAATGGTGTAAAATGTCATTGTATTTGATACCAGTGGCGTCACATTTAAAAAATATAGGTTTGTACATTTTTTGGCGGGAACTTTTTAGAATCACTCCTAAGTTTCCATGATATTCAATCAAAACAACCTTGAGTTTGATCTTTTGACCAACGAAAAATTCCTGTTTAGAATTTACAGACCCGTTATTGTAAACATCCAATGCCATCCCTGAAAAAGTATCAAATACAATGGAATTTGACATTTTACGTGAGGTTAGTGGGGATTTATAATTTTTCCCCCACTAACATAAGGACTATTGGAAAAGGAGCACATCACAAAATTTAATTTAACCGAAGATTCCCTCATAAATGTCAATTAGATTTTGTAAGGTGTCAGATGACATTTTAAAACTGTAAAAAAAGTATGGTCTCTGAAGGTTTTAAAAGTCAAGTTTTCCAAACAACTTATTATTTTTTTTTCTTTCTATCAGATTAAAAGATGAGCTGGTTCACTTGATCCTGAAGATCTCTGTGAAAGAAGCCTGTGTGTTGCTACGTCGATGCCAGCAGGACACCAGTGAGGAATTTGAAGACATCATATCCACAGTACCAGTGAGTCACTCTATGATTTATATAAAACAATTAAAAATGGGGGAAGTAATTACTGAGAAGCAAACCTATGAAAGTGTAAACTTTTTAAATTATATATTCTTTCAAAATATTCACTTTTTCAACACAACTTCTATTTGTTTTAGCTAGATAAAATGTAGATCATCAGAGAATGATACATTGGAATGTTGACCTATATCATGTTGGGAATTATTCTAAAGTTTTGTTAAATTTATCTATTAAAGTTAAATAAATTGCCAAATAAACTTATTATAAACAGAACAAATTTGTTCAACAGCTAAATAGATAAATCTGTTGTGAAAAAAAAAAATAATTCCAAATGTGTTTAAATTATAAAAACACAGTCGGGTTGGTGTAGTGGTATCTTTCCTCACCTTTCACCTCTAGGACTCTGGTTCAAATCCCGCTGGGGGCACTATGTGGGTTGGGTTTTCAGTCCCTACCTGATTGCATGGGTTTTCCCTGGAATAATTCTCTGGGGTTTTCCTCCTAAAACTGAAACTTACTTGTCTACCCTTTATGGGGTTCTTGGCTACTGAATACAGGGGTTAGGTTTGCTTTTCTGAGAGCCCTTGGTTTCACAAACAGAATTAATAAAAGAAATTAAACGAAACGAAACGCATCTTGAATCTTAACAAATTGTATTTATATATTGTTTGACCGAAAAAAAAATCTTAAAATCAATGAGTATTTAAATAAATTTGCAGAAACTTTTATTATTTATATGTATAACTATATTATTACGCCAGGTTGCCTCTCCTTGCCTGCAATACATGATGGCCTTACAGATCAACCTCCTTCGAGACGGAGCCCTATGCAACCCCAAGCCTGAGGAGAATTCCCTCCTGTTGATGGGAGAGGAGCCGCCCAACTTAGAGGAGCTCCAGCACTCCATACTCAACCTTGCCTCAAAGGTTTTCACTGGATGTGAAGAGGTTAGTCTCGGCACTAAATATAGTTATTTCTATGTGAATTTCGGTTTCAGTATCCACCATGTATTATCTACTTTCTTTGAGTAGAATGTAGTTCTGATAAGAGATTGCTCTGTAAATTTATCTCTTTTTTCGTGAAATAGAAAATTTTCATCAGGTATAAACAATGCTGTTTGCATTTTACCCTACACCAATGCGTGTTAAGCATTGTATTGATCCCTTGACGCGCATTGCACTTACACGCACCTATCCTGTCTGCCATTTTGGGAATCGGAATATACACAACAGAATTAACTCCCAAAATGGTGGAAATGGTTGATGCACATTGTGTAGAGGTGCCTTCTGCCTTGTGCAATGGGTCAATATTCAGTTGCGCTGCTAATATAGGATTCGAACTCTCCTCTAGCTACCGGGAAAGCTCAGTGGTCAAGTGGGAAGACATCAGCTCTAAATGGCAAAGGTTGTGGGTTCGAATCCCAGCCAAGTGGTATGTTGATCTCTTTTACCAAAGGACTCAAGAAATTACTCGGTATAATTAAAATATATGGTTTATGGTTTATTGTAAAAACATTTGAATTAAAGCAGCTGATAGGCCAGAAAAAATTCAAGTATACAGTGTTAACAGGTAAAACGCAAATAATATTCTTAATCCCTGATGCAAAGTTAACATTTGTTAAAACTCTTTGGTTTGTTTCTTTATCCCTCTTGTGTTTCCCTTCTTCTGTGAATGTGGCTCTGAGTGTTGAAAACAATAGACCTTTATCATGCTTGGTCATGTTCCCTGTATCCAATAACAGTAATAAATGCTAGTATTCATTGCACTGAAAAAGGAACCAGACTGTTTTTTTCTTTCAGCCTCGGTCTGGTTACATTGATTCAGATTGGAGAAAAATCAAGAAGGCCACACCATGATAAAGATTTACTTGATACCAAAAGAAAATAATTCATTTTTTGAATTCGATTACGCTTTATACTCTCTCCAACTCATGTAGGTTTTAGAAACACTCGTCCAGGTCTGCCAGTTCATCGCGAACTCGGACCTCAGCGACCGAGACTTACGTCTACAGGGTCTGGAGCGAGTCATCAAGGGAACCATGCTGGGCCATCTGATGCCGGTACTCATCACGGCACTGACTCACGACAACCTTCAGAGTCTGCCGCTCGCTGACTCGCTCATTCCTCAAGTAGTGCAGCTGGTTATCCTCACTAGTCAGGTAGGATTGTGTACTGAGTTTAGGAATGGGGACCAGTGGCTGTTGGGACAGTAATACATTAAGATGTCAGTTCAGTATTGTTAACTTTGATTCTTCATTTTCATTTATTAAAACATTGTGGACTCTATTCTGGACGCTAAGGTTGGTTTACTGTATTTTATTATTATTATTATTCATGGTAGTGAAACCAGGGATGCCTTATAAGTGAACTTGATCACTGTAGCTCACAGGAAACCTGTAAACAAGGGTGCTTGGTATGTGAACTAGAAACACCGGGGTTAACCCCTACTCTTCCACGATAAGTGTTCTTTTATGTGCACTTTTAATTCTGGTACACGGGGCGTATGGCTTAATGTTCCATCTGAAGAACAAAGCAATTATGGTAAAGTGTCTTGCCCGAGGATACAAGTGTCATGACTGGTACTCGAACCCACACTCTGCTGATCAGAAACATTTTCCCCAAAGTATTTGTTCGGTGTAGACAAAAGTGGATTTGGGCAGGAAAATGTTTATCTCTTTTATTTGATACTTGAAAATCCTTTTTATTATTAAAAACAAAAGTTTGCAAAAGAGAACCTTATAGAACAGAGCTGTTGGAGAGCAACTAGAATTGCCTAACTGTGTTTGTTTGTTGATGTATAAATTTATTTTCTTCAAAGGCTTCTCAGATGCTGGTGAAATGTCATCAGCAGGACGCCCTCGACAACGAAGAAATCATGAGTCCGGGACCAGATGCGACCATGACCATACGGACCCCCGACCCTCAGGATCTCGGCTTCCTAGCAAGTCTTAAGATCCCTGCCCCTTGGGCGACGGGCAAGACGGTGGAGTGCATCCACCCCGTTAGAGATAACTACAAGTTCAGGGAGACGGTGCACATACCGGGAGCACGATGCCTTTATCTGAGATTTGACCCAAGATGTGCTACGCAATACGACTACGACAAGGTAAGGAGATTCTCTAGGTGGTAGACAGGCCTGTCATTCATCAGGATTTGTCCTGAATTTATCACTCAGGATTTTCCTGAATTCTTGGGTGTGATCCCTGGCTACACGGCAATTACAGGTTGTATGGCTTCTGACTGGCACCCACCCCTGAACAAAGATATTGACAAAATAAGGACACCACAAACATTGGGTTTAGATAGCTCAGATGATAGATCGCCGGCTTGTTAATCTGGAGATTGCAGGATCAAGTCCAGCTCCCTGCTGTTTTCTTTGTTCAACCCAAAATTTTGTGATGTATAATGCAAGAGTTATGTTGAATAATGTATAATTTTAATTTTTTAATTTTTTGTTTATTCATTTTCCTAAGGTGATTGTCTACGCGGGTCCTAATTCTAGTTCCAGGAAGGTGTCCGAGTACGGAGGGAACACATATGGCTTTGGGAGTAGGAGTGTGCTGGGGTCTGGCTGGCCTAAGGATCTTGTCAAGGTATTTACAATCCTTTCTGGACATCATGGCTCAATCCTCACAAGAGATTTTACAAACCGACCTCGCTACACAACATTGTACAGTAAAACTATAAGAAAGCCTTTATTCTGTATTCATGCAACTTTTACCCAGAATGCCTAACAACAGTACTATAGTATCTATCTACTAAACCCATAGACAAAGAAAACGCACAAGAACAGAACTGACAATAGCGCCCTCTGTAGGGAAGAGAGGCGCTGGATATTTACGTCCTCAATGTTGTGTGTGACACCGATTCTCTGAAACCACCTACGAAGTCGATTTACCCGATGAAAAGAAGTCTTACTGGGAACCAGTTTCAAACAATAGACATTACATGGTGTTGGGGCTGGTGAGCTGTTGCTGCTCAGCAAGACTTTTCTGTTCTAAGCAGCTCAATTTGTTAAACTCTAACAATCGTCAAGTCGCCTTTCTCCGTGAAGAAAGGAGTGCAATTTTGACTCACAAAATAAAGTAAAAGACGGGTCACGATTTGGTATTAAAAGACTCCTGAATATAACTTGTATGACATCTATTTGAAAGCACACTTGCTATAAAGATGGTAATGGTACATCTAGTAAGCATCCGGTGAAATCATAAACAAGTAATACATGGATCATTTCTCATATTTCGGAGGGTTTGTGTCTGTTTGCGAATGCTGAGGCCAGATATGCGGTTGGTACCTGCTCTCGCCTCGCTAAACGTGGATGGATTCGACATTCTTATGAAAAAACTGACAGCTTTTTGCTGTTTTTTCTGAAGTACTGAAGTAGACACAGTTTTCAGCTGAATCTTTCACACGTAACTTTCAATGTATCTGTCTTTATAAATTTGCCAATAAATTAACATTACGTTGACAAAAAAAATAATAATCTATGACCCTACCTTTTAGAATCGGATTATTTTAAAAGTTTGTTATTTAAAAGGTTTTTGAAACAAATGTTTCATTAATTGTCGAACCGCTTTATTGTTCAGGTGGAGGGTAACACAGTCACGTTCACCTTTGAGATGCGGAGCGGCAGAGAGCATAACACCCCCGATAAAGCCATGTGGGGCTTTGCCTGCACTGTCAGGGCCCAGGTAGGTCAAAGTTCAATGATGACATAACCAATCGTCTCCACCCAGCTCTGTGTTGCAGTCACTCTGTGTACCTTTGTTCTATACACTTAAGGGAAATCCTATTCCTCAACACTGTAAAAAACACTGTGTGGACGTGTGTAGGTCCACATAGTGTATCAAGTACATACATTATGTGGACCTCTATCATTCTCAGGTCCACACTTCGTATGTAGCATTAAAACACAAACACCTTCATTTTCTTTTTACAATGCTCATACATGTCATAATAAAAACAAATTTATTTAAAAAAATCATAAAAACAAATTAGGATTGTTTTTTCTTCAAGCAGAATGGCACCAAACTTCCCTGTGATAATGTTTGTTGTGTTTTTGCTTTCTTAAGAAAAGTCGAAACAATTTCTAGTTTATAATTTGTTTTTACCCTTACACCGATGTGTATTAAGCACTGTATACTCAGTACTATGTGCCTAATATACATCAGTGTAATGGTAAAAATAAATTTTATTCTTTATCCCCTATGCAAAAGTAACATCTATTAAATTTCTATTTTGGTTATAAAAAAGAACATCCACTCTGATTGTTTGGCATGAGACTGATTAAAACAAGTGCAGTATAAAATTGGTGAAGTTTTGATTGATGTCAAGGGGTAGAACTCTATGGCACTGTTTTTTCCTTAACAAAAATTTGGCAAAAATTTGGCAAAAATTGTGCATATTGTTATAGGTAATGCTGTGTTGGTGACATTTGCGGAAAACTCTCTTAGTCTTATACACTCCCATATCCTTCAAAATAGTCCACTAAATCCAATTTATCAGATGTTTTAAAGGGAATCTATATGTCTGGTAATAACTCTTAAAGGTAGTGACAATAACAAAAAACTATTGTTTAGAAGCCTACAGAAGCTTTCAATAGTATAAAGCATTTTGAGAAACATTTCACTTCAAAGTTTTGTGGTAATGTAGAAATATTTAAGTTTTTTAAGCCCCCCAAATTTGAATATGCAAAACGTTTCTGTCAGAAACGCTTCTTAGATTGTGCATTCCTATTAGGGATTATTCTTCCTTCATGGACATATTCGCTCTGGATTGTCGGCGATATCTCAAAAACGCAACCAAGTTAGTTTTATTGTATGTATCAACATTTCTATAGTATTAAAACAATTGAACGCTTTCAAAAACCAAAGGTATACTTTGCTTTTAAAATATAGTAAACCAATTTCATTAAATTGTATAAATTGTAAAAAGATTTGATTGATACTCTTCATGCAGGAGTCGACTGAGGATGCATCAGGTGGCATGCCGTTCTTAGCAGACTTGGCCCTAGGCCTTTCAGTTCTTGCCTGTACCATGTTGATGAAACTGTACAAGGGACCTGAGAAGAGCCCAGAGGAAGAACAGAGCGAGCACTTGCTCAAGTCTAAACTCCTTCAGAGGTGTGTTTTGGGGGGTTTTGTTGTTTCAGTTTTTTTCAGGCCGTGTACAAATTGAGTGAATTTAGCTGAAAGGACAGTTGGCTGTAAACCTTGGCTGCAAACCTTGGCTACAGTAACAACAATAAACAACAGAAATTTGGATTCAATACAAAAAGGAATCGGTACTAAACAGGATTTTCCCCATGCACAAGCTAGCGTATCAGGCCGATACGTACGAATTGAGTGCCGATACGCCCAAATTTAGGCCCATACGCAAAAAAGTTATTACAAAATTTTAATAAAGAAAACCAAATAGAATGCTCCAGATTGCACAGTAGGGCTTTTAAAACCAAGATAAACAGCAAGTAAAAAACATTCCGAAGACCTTTGTTTAGATTCAACATGCTTCGGTCAAACATCCAACAATTTCTGTCCAGAATACCCAACAGCTTTGAAAAATCCTGGGGGAAAACCTTGCTAAAAAGTTTCAAAGCTGATCTTAATCGCTAGTGGGCTATTAATTTTGAGGTATATTTGAAGCAGGTAAATATTTTCAAAAGTTGATTTCAACAAGTAGATACTCCCTGGTGGCGCTTTTAAGCAGCATACATCAGAATCAAGATTTTCTGCTTAAGACGGTCAGAGCATACTGATCGAAACGTTGAGTTTTTAAACCAGTTCTCTTCAGAGCAACCACGACTCATTCTTAGCTTGCAACATCAGAATCAAGCTTTTCTGCTGAAGACGATCAGAGCATACTGATCGAAACTTTGAGTTTTTAAACCCATCATGTTTTTTTTCAGAGCCACCACAGCTCCTCAGGGATATAATTCACACCCTCTTTCTAGACTGCATCCCAACATGCAAAGTTTTAAATCCTATATATGTAATGTGGATGCTTCTCAAAAATTTATTTTAGCGCCCTTCAACCAACCACAGCTCCATTAAAAAGATTGGTTTTAGCCTTCCTTCCTAAAAATTGTGTTTTTGAAAAAGAAAACAAAATCTTATTTTAGGAAAACTTTTCTTGTGTCACTACCAAAAATTCTCAGTAAAAAATCTTTCTGGGGAGTGACGCAAGAATTTGTTTCTTGAAATAACTTTTCTTATTTCAAGAATACCATGTTTAGCAGTGTACTTCTGAAGTGTGGATGTTTTTCAAGAAATTTGTCCCCAAAATGACAACCCTCTGTTCATTCCTGTTCCTCTGACTAGATGTGTGTGGCACCCTCAAGCCATGAGGGCAGCACAGAGGCCGGCTGCGGTCCCAGAGATGAGAGCTGCAGAGTCTGACGGACACTCTCCGCAGAAGGAGAGTAAAATCCTGCCCCGCATCAAACTCTCGACCGATATCATGCAGAGGCTACAAGCGCTGTCTGGCAGAATGGCTCCTCATCTTAGACCAAGTATTGGGTGAGTCTGACCTGAAATTGCAGCCTCGCTACCATGGGTAGCTCGCCGTATCACCCGCTAGCTCAGCTTACGTCTCTAACCCCTGGAAGGGAAGCACTAAAAATCAACACTGATTGGCCTACCAAAAATTACTGCTCTGCGTGCACGCTTGTTAAAAACTTTTGATCGCTTGTAGGCGCTTGTCGGGAGCATGTAAAAATGCATGTATTTCGACGCAATACATTTCAAATGAATCATGTTTTTATATGGTCACCCTAAACTGCATACAGTTGAATGTGTCACAAGATTGAAAAAGATCGAGAGGGGGCCAGTTGCTCTATGACTTGTGCGTCCTTTGACAGCGCGCTCTGCGTAGTCTCTAACATAGAATGGATCAACCACAGGACTAATTAAAATATCCAAATTATTTGGATATTTCAAAGTCACACTTCCAGGGGGTTATGATCGAGCAAGGCATTTTGGGAAAGAAAAAAACATGGCGCGGCGAGATCGTACACCACTGGGAACGAGGTTGTTGATACTGTCACTCAAGGGTTTTCATAGCTTGGGTTGGAAAAGAAGTTTTATTGAGAGTTATCATGTGTCGGTCTACTCAAAGAGGTAGGGAAATGCCAATAGACTGTGCAAGTCTCGCGCGTATCCGAACGAGAAAACACGTCAAACGAAGAACATTTTTATTTCTGAAATAAAATCTTTGTTTTAAATTATATCTCATGACAAAATCTGAACAACAAAAATAAATCATTACAATTTTATGAAATTAGTTTTAGCTTTTAAAAAAAAATACGCCAAAGTGTGTTAATTATTATTAAAATCAAATTAAAACTCTGGGACAAGGATGCTTTTTTGATGTTAACTTTTTAGAAACCCCTTACGCAGATTCGTGAAGGTCAAACGGGTCTTAAATTGACCTGTATCGCAGTTTAAAGAGGAATGCCGACGCCTCAACACATAGACTGCAATGAAAAGGGTTCGTTTTGCAATTACAGCATCTGGCGATTATAATCGCGCATCCAAAACAAGCTTTTACATAAGTTTTATGATCGGAGGTGAGCACAAAATTCTTAATTTTTTGCAATAACCGGAAGCTGAGGTCAAGTTTAATTCTCGCGTTTTCTTTGTTATATTGTTGAATTGGTTTTACTTTCATATTTTGTTATCACTTAGTATTACATTCCCAACAACATGTATAATTTTCTAGGTCATAAACTACGTTAAACTAAAATAGTTGACGAAACAAAATCTCGCCCATGTAAAACTCCATATGGTTGGGACCACAATGGTCCCGGAAGTTCGAATGCGCTCGAGACTTGCACAGTCTATATCAATTTTGTGATGTACTCTTTAGAAGGGGAAAAATTACAAGTCTCTAACCTTACGTTAAAATGGTGTAAATTGCCATTGTATTCGATACCCATCCAGTGCAAAATATGTCAACATCCTAAACATTTGATGACATCATTCTGAGAAAAATGGGTCTGTACGTTTTTGTATGGGAATGTTTTGGTTCATTCCTGACTTTTTCTGAGCGAATTTTGGAAACAAGATGTCATTAGATTTCAACAACTAATGGGTTTTTACATTCCAAGGAGGAATTTTTTTGTTAGTCAAAATGTCAAATTCAAGGCCATTTTGATTGAATATCATTGAAAGTCAGGAATGAACCAAAATGTCCCCGTATAAGAATGTACAGACCCATTTTTCTCAGAATGATGAGGTCAGGTCATGTTTAACAGCTAATTGTGTTTATATCGCAAGTTTAAACATGACCACATAATAATAATATAATAATAATAATAAAGACTTGTTATGCGCACATATCCACCCTGCTGGGTGTTCAAGGTGCTGGGTGTTCACATGATCTCCTGTCGGCCAATCAGAATGGATCAACCTGTCCTAGGTATTCATGAATGTATTTTAATACATAAAATCAATTCCATTTACAGTGAGGTAATCCAGCCAGCAGCATTACAGGAAACCATCGTATCAGCAGCCTTGAAGCATCTGGGACTAGAACACGCCGTCTTGCTCCTTGGTGATGGCAGCATCTCTGAGCAGCAGAGGGATAGCTATGACCTCCTGTGCCAGGTCATGAACGGTGTCTATAGGAGGATCTATGCAATACAGCGACAGCTACAGGTGAGATTGAGATCTGTCTGCGTTGTAGCCTCTAGTGCTGGAAATATGTCCAGTCTCATGAGATGGAGACCATTAAGGTTATGTGTAGGATATTGTCTGCCACGCTCGTCATTTCGGGAGTCAAATTTCTCTTGGCACTTATGTTAAGCATGTAAACACTGCGTCATCAAAACGCTGTATAACACATGGGGACATTGACTCCCAAAATGGCGCAATAAAGGTTATTGTGATGATGACGTCAGGCGGAATGTTGATAATCTCTTTAAATGTGAAGTTCACGTCAAAATCAGACACTTCTCAAAAAATAGTGAAATGGCATTAATAGTGAAGCAATCCAAAATATGAAACCATGAAGGAGAGGGTTATGTGATGTCTAAAACATTTGTGTTTTTGTTTTATTTTGTTTATGTTCTAATTACAAATTTGGTATTATAAAATTTACATCTATTCAATTGTTGGGGTACCCGCTGCCAATGATTCGAATTGCCTCTAGCCATCGGGCTAGCTCGGTGGTCTAGTGGTAAGACATTTGCTCTAGCAATGCAAAGGTCGTGTGTTCAAATCCCACCGGAGTGATTTGCTTGTGGGTTTTTTAACAGAACTCGGGAAAGTAGTGAGTATACAGTGCTTAACACACATCGGTGTAAGGGTAAAAACCAAATTGTGATAATTAGGTATAGACCTTATGCATATGACGTCATTTGAGTAGGGCGTCCTCACCTAGAGGTCAAAAGGAAGATGTTCATTGGCCAGTCCTGTGCGCCGCGCGTACAAATCAGCGCGTTTCCATTGTTTCATCATCAGTTTACCTCTAAGATGGCGGCTTGGTGACGTCAATGCATAAGGTCAATTGTTTGAAAGCTCCTATTCACATCTTTTTGATGAGCAAATAAAACTAAGTTTTGAGGTTTGGAGCGCCGTAAGTTTACAGAACTAAAGTTTCTTCGTTTTGTCTTTAAGCTTTTGGCGGAGTTAGAGCAAAAGTGGAATCATGACTTGGATGAGATGAGAGCAGGATCGCTTCAATCAACATCGGCTTTCTTTGCCATGTATCATCAACAAGAGGTAAAACAACAATTTAGTCTCTTCAAGTCTTGAGAAGATTCAAGAGAGAAAATAGAATTAGCTGTTGCAAACTGCTTACCAACCAAAAGGAACTGTGGTCTAAATGCAAGAAATAGTTGATGGCCTGACGTTTGAACCCTAGCAGAGTCTTTCTGGAAGGCTGACTGACAACACAATACACATAAACAAGTAGACTGGTGTATTAGATGTTAGAAGCAGTCAAGTGGATAGAAGTGTAAAGAGAGAGAGGCAGAAAGCAGACACAAAAAGCAAGGGATGAACGATAACAAAGAGGCAAAGGGTAGGGGGGTTAGAGAGGAGGGACTGGGTTAATCACGCGGTTGGAAACACACAAAAACAAAATCAAAGGTGGGAGGTGACTGAAAAAGTAATTAACTAGTGAACGATACAGACTTTAAAGGCAACGTATACCTTTGGTTTTTTGAACCGTTTCATTGTTTTAATCCTATCTAAATGTAGATAAAAAAAACAATAAAACTAACGTGTACAAATTTTACTTCCAAAGGTGGTCACGTTTTAATCGCCGAAAATCTAGAGTGAATATGTCCACACAGGAAGAATAATCCCCAATAGGAATACACAATCCGAGAAACGTTTCTCAGATTCGAATTTTGGGTCATAAAAACTGATATATTTTTACATAACCACATTTCTTCGAAGTGAAATGTTTCTCAAAATGCTTTCTACTATCGAAAGCTGCTGTAGGCTTCTAACTAATAGGTTTTTATTGCTATTAATTGAGGGATTACCCAACGAATACATTTCCTGTAATGGGGGTTATCAGGATCTGCCCTTAACCTCTAGTGACTGGCCAGCAGAAACAGTTAGCTTGTCATTTTACAAGTCCGTCAGTTTTTTCACTGGTCCATACTTCAAATGAAATCGGAATGCTTTTCAACACTGAACTAGCCAGCCGGACCAGTTGGAGAGACTTTTGACTGGTCCTCAGGTGTGTTAACTGGTACCTTGGCCAGCGGACCACTGTTAAGGGAGAACGCTGGGACATCTGCGGAAGAAGGAGAAGGCAAAGACAAAAAGTTATTAATCATATCCTTATTGGATGTTCAGACCATCAGGACCCGATTCATGAAGCCTGTTAGCACAAAAACTTGCTTAGCACAAACAGGTAACCAGCCAACATACCATAAAGTTTACACTGTTGCGACTGGTACCCCACTAACTTTTTGCTTAGCAAAGAAATTTGCTTTTCTGCTTAATAGCTTTATGAAATTGGACTTGACGGTTTAGTTGAATTATTGAACAAAAACTTGAGGTTTTTTTCTTCCTTCACTTATTCCTTTTCAGAACAAAATGCGAGAGTTGGAGCTCTTGGCCTACCTCAAAGACATCGACTTTGAATCGGCCGATCAAGAAGATGCAGTCAAACTCCTCAGGTAAGACATGCCTTGCTTTTTTGACACTGTCTTGAAAACTTCTTCAGTGACTTTAACCCCCCCCCCCCCCCCCCCCCCAAGGGAAAACAAATAATAATAATAATGAATAAATAAATAAATAAATAAATAAAAATTTAAAAATGAATTAAACAGGCATGAGAATTTTCCGGATTTTTCCGGAATTCCAGATTTTTCACTTCAAATTATGTGGTCTCCGAGTTCAGTGTGAATTTGATATAACATTTGGGGGGTAGGGTGTGGGTGTATACATGTAGATTTCGCTAAATCTCTCTTCTAGGATCAGAAATTGTAAGTTAATTTTACCTTTACACCGCGTAAATAAATTACCGCCCGGCGGCCGGACCAATATATTTCTTCCATGTGCATCGCGTATGCAGCTAGATCAATAGACTTCTCACATTCCACGCTTCATTCGCGGTACGGTTGGATCGTAATACATGTATGTTTACTGCTTCAGCAAAGGAACATGTGTGGGAGACATTGAAAAGTCTACTGACAACAACGCACGGTGTTTTGTGGATGCCCGCGAATCGTTAGACTTTTTTTACCAGTCGTCATTTACGCACGTTCATAGGCAAAAGCGCCAGGTGTTTGAAGAACAATTTTCAATGTCCAAAGGGGGGCAACACTTGACACTATCAGTATCACAGGTAAAGACCTCAAAAATCAAAATTTCTTACATTACATTTTAGTTTTTTACAAAAACATGTCTGCTCCGTTCATATTTTCGTAGATTAATTCGGAAGATCATTATATTTTTAGTTTTTTTAGACAACATTAACTCTTCCCCGGTCCCACATATGGTCCCATTAACGCCAAAGGGGTTCACCGAGTGCGGCGCCGATGCCTGGGTCAACTTGCCCAAATTCCGGACATGCACAAATTCCGGAAATTGCCCAAAATCCGGACATGCATTTTTAGCGTTAGATTTTTTCTGGATTTTTTGTCATCGCCTATTCTCATGCCTGATTAAAATATATAAAAAAGAAATATATTATGATAAAATAATAATATAAACAAATAAAATAAAAAATATAAACAAATAAAATAAAAAATAGAAAATTAAAAATATATTTTTGTTTTAAACTTTATTTTTCAACAGAGAAAAACTGGAACAGGAAGCAAGCATGACCCCGAAGGATGACCCCAAAGAGACCATGCCCAAGACCAGGTCCTTAGTGATGGCCATCTTAGAGAGGGTGGAGCTCCTCCTACATGTTACCATAGCAACAGAGAGTCTCCAATCGCATCCAAGCAGCTTGTTTCGCAGCGTGTCACAGCATCCCAGCAACGAACCGAGAGGTAAACCAATCTATCCCCAAAGCAGTTAACGGATTGGTGTTTCTGGCAATAGACTGTGCAAGTCTCGCTTATATTCAATACATTTTTTGGACCACTTTTGTCCCTCACATATTGCTTCAACGCGTGGAGCAAACAACTTTTTGCACTTGTTCAAATTATGTGCAAGACTTACACAGTCGATATATATATCCTGAGTTTGTTTGCCGATTAGTTCTTTCCATGGGGTTTGAATACCAAAGTCAAGTTCCTCAAGTTTTTATGAATTTTTCAGATTTTATAATTTAAAACATACACATTTGTAGATTGGAACATACATGGTATAACGATGGTCATGGTGGGAAACTTCCCTTGAAATATCTTTGCCTGAATCAAAAAGTTTTTGATAAATGGGTATAAAAAGAAAAAAAAATTGTTTCTTCTTGCAAGACCAGTTCTCTATGTTCCAAAACTGTGAAAGCATACAATATTTTTTTTTGCATTATTTTCTTGTGACTCCAATGACCTATTGAGCCTAAATGTTCTTATTTTTGTTGTTTAATGTATATGATGGAACACATAAAGGGTGGATACCGGTCTTTGACGATTACCAATGTTGTCCACATTCTTCAAACCCTCATGAGAAGGAAAGTCAAAATGATTTTTGATTTTTTTTCATTTGATATTTTTTTACCAGGCCTTGTGTTCGCAATTGATCAGTCAGTTCCCCCTCCTAGCCCGCCGTTCACCCGCAGCGTATCTCTACCTATGGAGCTAGAAGGAGGCAAGGAACTAGGCAAGGAGTCGGCTAAGAGCAGCAGGTATGAAGACTGTGTTTGAGTTACTGGCTTCGGCAGTGGCTATGGCTAGAGTGCTTTAAAGTCCTATTCTTCAACATTGCCTACTGATGCAGCCAGAGCCAAAGTCACTAAAATCAGAGACAGCCTAAAAGTCAATACAAATTACTGTGCTTGTGGCGCCATACGCAGCCTGTGCAATGGGGGACTTTTGGGACGCTAGGTGCCACCAGACTTACCTGATAAATCCATTGTTCTCAGTAATGTGCGCATGCTCAGATATGTAAACAATGGATATTTACCTGGTAAGTCTGCTGCCACCTAGCATCCCAAAGTCTCCCATTGAATGGTTTCAAATAGTTAATAATATTACTATTATTATTATTATATTTTTCTGGTAATGAAATTGAGGATGTCTTATAAGTGAACTTAATCACTGTAGCTCGCAAGCCTGAGGAAACCTGTAAACAAGGGTGCTTGCTATGTGAACCAGAAACACCAGGGTTAACCCCTACTGTTCAACAATAAGTGTTCTGGGTTCACCAACCCACACTCTGCTCATCAGAAACACCAGAGCTTGAGTCCAAAGCTCTTAACCAGCCACGGCATGCCATAATCAAGAGACTAGAATGGTTAACTGGTACTTGGTAGCAGACCACTGTTAAAACTCTTTCCTGACCATACAGCCAAATGTGATTTTAGTGGACTGCACTCGTACCCCTTTTCCCTACGATAGTTGACTTTAGTTGACTGCACTCATACCCCTCTTCCTTACCATAGGTGACTTTAGACGACTGCACTCAAACCCCATCTTCCTTACCATAGGTGACTTTAGTTGACCCAGCTTACACATAAGAAAGCATTCAACCATGAGAATAAAGGCCATTTGTTATAAAGTTGTAGTTTTGTTCATGTTTACCCTCCATTTACCCAAGTTTACAATGGGTGAAAAGAGAAAGATTTGATCCTTCCACTGATGGGAAAATAAAATAAGTTTGCTATTATGCAATTCAAAATCAGAATGTCAATCATATACGGAGCGCCATATGCTTATGTTAAAAAAGGTGCTTGGGTTAACAGATCACACTGAGGAAACAAAGTTAATTTATTGGCCGATCTCAAGGATTCTTTTTTTATGATATAAAAGGGAATTCAATAAGTAAGACATTTTTTTATATTTATTTTGCGTAAAACAATATCCTGATAACATAATAGAGTTTGTAAAAATGGCCTTTGAACAAAACATTTCTGTTAAGTAAGAACTTGTGTTTCACGCTTGAGTGGTCAAACAATGCGATCACCATCTATCAGGGTAACCCAATTACAAACAATGTGGTCTCCCATCAGTTTTTTACGTCAAAACCATTTGGTAATGAAAGAGTTAAGGGAGAATGCCAATGTTTGCCGTGTTCAAGATGATCTACTTTAATCATTTGGGGTTTTTTTTTTCAGAACAAGATGGCAATCGAGAAGGAAAGGGCCGTTATCTCTGCTTCAGGAGCTAGCTCAGAGCGACGGCAAACAGACAGACAAACGAGCTCACGCCGTCTTACTGGATGAATTCTTCTCATTTATCGGCACCAACCCAGAACAAGCAGTAAGTCATTGTTCAACTCCTGCAAGGCCTGCTTACCTGTCAGTTTTGTTTTTTTAACAGGGAAGTGTTTGGGTTTTTGTTTTTTTAGGTGGGTTGTCAGCTGTAATGTTACTACCGTCTGATGACTAACTAGGTGTGGGGTACAGGGCTGACCCTTAGCACTAGCCCGGCCTACATTGTCTAGTATAAACTGCTACGGGCTTGTAAACACCACTTCTCAACTTGCCCTGTGGGCTGCTAAAGACTGTGCAACCTACTGGTTTATAATGCTTATTTTTCTTCCTTTTCAGATGTGAATAACAAATTTTTTAATATGTTTATTTATTTTTGAGTGTGTGAATGTAACTTCGTTTGACCGTTAAACTGGTTGTGATCGCTACCATTAAAATATCAGAAAGATACATTTATGACAATACATGTTTATAATCTGGGCTACTAAAACTTCCTGGGGGCAAGTAAAATGCACAGTTACTAGCCCAGTGGGCTACTTTACGAAAAGCTTAGAGGGAGGATATACCTTTGGTAATTACTCAGAAAAGCATTGACCATAAAAGCTTACTTTGTAAACACTAGAGAGCTGTTGATATTATAAAACATCCCCATTGAAGTAATGTAGTTTTAGAGAAAGAGTTAAATTTTCACTGCAAAATTTGAATCTGAGAAAAGTTTCAGGCATGAAGCCTTTCTCAGGAATCTGAAAGCACACAATTCTATGCAACAAGGGTATTTTATTCTCTCATTATTTTCTTGCAACTTTGATGACCAATTGAGCCAGCCCTGCTTTTAAAGCACATGTACAACATTGGTAATTGTCAAGGACCAGTTTCCACACTTGATGTGACCCAAAATATACATGAAATAACAAACCTGTGAAAGTTTCAGCTAAATCGGTCTTCGGAGTAATGAGAAAACAGTGAAAAACCCCACTATATATTTTCACTGTTTTCAAACATTGGATTTTATCACGCAAGATAAAGACTCGTTACTCATTTCCTAAAAAATTCTAGCATTTCAAGCAAAACTATTTTCAGGAAAGTATTCCACCATGACCATCTTTATACCATGTAAGTTATGTGCAAATCTGTGAACATTTATATTTTCAATCTTACCAATATTGTACACCCGTTAAGCCCAAGGTCTGTGTGTATGAAGTTATTATTATTTTTATTCTCAAGTTGCGTTCTTTTATTATTTCAGGTGTCTCTGGAGAGCTTCCTATCAGCGGCCAGAGTACGTTGGCGAAGAGGAAACACACGCAAGCAAGCCCTCGTACACATTAAGCAGCTACTGCTTGCTGCCAGCAAGGTGGGCGGAGCCATGCATCTACTCGCTGCCGTCACAGCTGTCATTCAAAATGGTCCCAGGTAAAGTGGGAGAGGCTTCACACTTGTTGTACATTCAAGACCGGAAGGTCTGAGTTTGCACTTTTAAATTTTTTCATAGTTTACACAGTTATACACTACTGAGAAACCTTTGTAAGTAAATCAACACAAGAATTAAGATGTGGAATTCAACTTGTACAGCTTTATACAATTTTATCATGTGGTTGTAATGGGTGTCATGGACGAGCGATTTAGAGCATTGAATTCCAGTTCTGGTGGTTAAGTCATCAGACCATGGGTTCGAATCCCTGTCATGACACTTGTGTCCTTGAGCAAGATGCTTTACTATAATTGCTTCGCTTCACCCAGGGGTAAATGGGTACCTGCGAGGGTATAAGTTGATTTTGTGTTTGAAAAAGCCTTCTGAGAGCCACGGCAGCTCATGGCTTTATACTCCCCAGGGAGCTGAGAAAGATTACAGGAATGTTATTTGGCCCAATGACCAGGACACTAATGTAGAGCGCATTGATACGTTGTTGTAAAATGCACTATATAAGAACTAGTTATTATTATTATTATTGACAACGAAATGATTGTTAAATACACGAAACTTTTGATTACAAATTAATTTAAAAAAATCTAAAGTATCATTATATTTGCATTCAGAAGTATGTCGCATTAGGCGATGAGTATCTTTTTATTTCTTTTGTTTTTCTCAATTAAATTGTGTCTTTATTGCCTTGTCAGAGTGTACGAGCTGGCCTGTGGAGGTATGGTGGATGAAGTTCAGCGAACTTTCTCCGAAACGATGACTTCTGTGGTGACCTTGGCCGGTGCCCACCCTGTGGCGTGTGCAAACAGTATAGGGCTGCTCTGCACAATCCCCTACACAAGGTAAGATGGTGTTACCAACTTAGTTGGGGTTACCAACTGAAGTAATTCTGTGTAGGTCTTCTGAGTAATGGCCATGCGAGTAAAATATCTTTAATCAAGGGGTAAATTTTAAATAATTTTTGATTGAACGAAGAAAAATTTACGTGCCGGATTAACGTGCTGGTGCTCTAGCAACAGCTATCTCATCCTAATGGTGGCAGTGTCCCTATTTTGACAATATCTTTGTTCGGGGTGCCATGAAATGTGACATCTTATTTCAAATTTCAAGTAATAAACCACAAGGGAAACTGACTGGGTAAATTTGTTGGGGTTCATCATCATCATCATGTCGGTTTTAAGGCCGTTGTCCAGTCTGTTCTGGGTTGGCCTGCTTTCTCCCTATGGCTCTCCTCCACTTGGCCCTGTCCGTCGCGTCCCTTGCATTGACTCCAAGCAGTTTCATGTCATTTGTCACGGAGCTCTGCCACGTCTTGCGCGGTCGGCCAACGGGTGTGGGCCCACCCACAATTACGTTGGTACACCTCTTGACCCAGTTGGCATCCTCCTTTCTCTCCACATGACCAAACCACGTCAGCCTGTGCCTCAATAAGGTGCCGATCCCCTCCACTCCAACTCTCCTCCTCAGCTCCTCACTTGACAGCCTGTCAGCCAGAGACACCCCACACATCCACCTGATCATTCTCATCTCTGCTCGTTCCATCTGCTGGATGTGCCCCACCCTTGTGGGCCATGTCTCGCAGCCGTACACCATGCAGGTTCGGACACAGGCGGTGTATACCTGGCCCTTCATCTTCAGGGGCAGCGCCTTGGAGTCAAAAATGGGGCCAGCTCCCTGAACTTCTTCCATCCACTCCTCACCCGTGATGTCACTGCTGCATCTGATCCTCCCTCAGCACCCAGCATGTCACCCAGGTAGCAGAACACCATCTCATAAGTGTCGCCGCAGACCTCCAGACCCGCTTCTCTCTCCTCCGGCCGTGGACCATCACCCCGACATCTCTTACAGGAGAACGTGACGCTGGCAGCCTGAAGACTACCCTTCACGCCACTACATCGCTTGTGAACCCACTTCATACACGTTGTACACTGGAGTGAGTTGGCAGCTACACCCTTCCCACATACACCACACGGCCATGCACCAGAGCTCGTCATTGGCCCACCGCTGACTCGACTAACCATCACCTTGGTCTTCCCAGCGTTGATCTTCAGACCCTTAGTTTCCAGACACGCTCTCCATGCTGCCATCTTTGTCTGTAACTGCTCTCTTGTCTCTGCTATAAGTACTAAGTCGTCCGCATACAGCAGTTCCCAGGGCAACCCACCTCGCGTCTCACTGGACACCACATCCATCACAGTAGCAAACAGCAGGGGGCTCAGTACCGAGCCCTGGTGTACACCAACCTTCACCTCGAAACTCCTACTATCCCCTGCGCCTGTCCTCGCCACCGTACTAGCACCAGTGTACAACATCATCACTGCTCTCACCAGCCATTCCTCCACACCCCACTTCCTCAAGGCCAATCGAACAAGCTCCCTTGGCACCCGGTCAAAAGCCTTCTCAAGATCCACAAACCTGAGGTAGAGCTTCTTCTTCTTGGCCAGAAATTTTTCCTGCAGCTGTCGTACAATGAAAATGGCGTCAGTAGTTCCTCTACCCGGCATAAAGCCGAACTGCATCTCATCAATCTCCACCTGCATCCTCAGACGTACATCAAGTACTCTCTCCCACACCTTCATCGCCTGCTCCAGGATCTTGATGGCCCTGAAAGAACCACACTCCAATGGGTCACCCTTGCCCTTGAACAGGGGAACCAAGATGCTGTTCTGCCAATCTGTGGGAATACGGCCTTCTGCCAAAATGGAATTGCACAAGGCCGTCAACCACTGTACACCGACATCTGCAGAGGTCTTCAACATCTCACTAACCACTCCAGATGGACCAGCGGCCTTCCCAGACTTGGTGTGCCTCAGTGCCTGGGCCACCTCCCATTCTTCGATAAGGCAAAATGGACCCTCCACCACTTCACTTTCCGCCTCCCTGTCCCACTCATTCTCCACATTGAGCAGCCGCTCCATGTATCTCCTCCACACCTCCTGCACACCTTCTCTATCCGTCACGATGTTACCATTCTCATCCTTGACACAGCTCGCACCAGTCACATCCTGCCGCTCCTTAGCCATCAGCTTGGCAATCTTAAAGAAGTGCCTCCTACCCTCACCACTCTGTAGATCCGCTGCAAACTCCCTTCTCTTGGCATCTTGTGCCATCCACACCTGTCTCCGAGATATCCGCTTTGCCTCGAGGTACGCTAACCTATCCATCTCCTCGTCTGATGACTTCCATTTATTAAAGCAGCGCCTCTTCTCATCAACTGCATTCCTGACCTCTTCGGTCCACCACCATGACTCCTTGTGCCTAGGCACACCCTTCGTCCACCCACAGACCTCTTCTGCAGCTTGCAACCAGATATTCTTTGGCACAGACCACCTACTATCCACACTCTCCTCCATCACAGCCTGCTCTGCCAATTCCTCCACCTTCGCTCTAAACCTCTCGCTCACATCCTCCTTGGCTAACCGCCATACTCGCAATCTCGGCACTTGCTTCTTCTTCACCTTCCTAGCACCAACCAGAGCCAGAGCCAGGTCACCAACGACAAGACGGTGCTGTGAAACACACTCTTCACTTGCGATGACCTTGACATTCTTCACCATGGTGCGGTCCCCTTTCCTGACCATCAGGAAGTCGATAGCACTATTGCGTCCACCGGAACTGTACGTCACCAGCTGGTTGGAGGTCTTCCTGAAGAATGTGTTGCAAATCACCAGCCCGACCGCGTCACCAAACGCTCTCCCTCGACATTCCTGTCACCATAACCCATGCCTCCGTGCACGCCATCATAACCATCTGCAGCCGCACCCACGTGGCCATTGAGATCACCTCCCACAATGACAGCCTCTCTCCCAGAAGGAATCCTTCTCTTCCTGTGACCTCCCGACCTGTGGGGCATAGGCCGAGATAACGTTGACCACTCTCCTCCCGACCAGTAACTTCACCAATAGGATCCGTTCACTGACTCGCTGCGCCGCCATCACCTGGTCAACCCACCGTTCCGCCAGCAACATCCCGACACCTTCGCTCCCGTCATCAGTGCCCATCCAGAAGAACTTGTACCGCTCACCCCTCCTACCAAGCCACCTTGCACTACCTCCCTTCCACCTTGACTCCTGCACACAGCACACATCCACTCTCCTCCTCACCATCGCATCCACCACCTCCCCAGACCTCCTCGACATGCTGCCAATGTTCCACGTTGCCACCCTCAAACTCTCACCTTCCCTCCTGTTCTGACCTCCCCGCAGGACATCGGGCGAATAGCCGTCATTAATTTCTGCGGCTTGGCCTCCTCCTCTACCTTTCTGTTTGACGTAGGCTGGTGGGGCGGCCCACAGAGTACTTGAGGCTGTACCCCGCCTATACATATTTCTAGCCATAGTTTGAATATTGGAGCAAAGTTTCACAGCCGGATGCCCTTCCTGACGCCAACCATAAAGACGACTCCTACGTCACGCTGTGGGTAGCGATGGACATATTCTGATCCGTGACCATACAGATATAAGCAGGCCATGGCTAACGGGCCCCACCAACCCGGGTTTGAAATCAGAGTTGTCCTTCTCCTAGGCAGATCGCCGACCTAGGCTAACGAGCTCCACCTACCCGAACGAGCTCCACCTACCCGGGTTTGGAATCAGAGTTGTCCTTCTCCTGGGCGGACTACCAACCAAGGTTGACGAGCTCCACCTACCCGGAGCAACTGGTTATAGCGCCAGAAACTCGCTGACACCCTCTGCCATTCTGTAGAAACGGGAGTTGGCACGAGAAGCCAGGCAGTAGGATTTGATTAGGAGAGGCTAATGTTGAGATGCCGTGCTATACAATGGGGTACTTAGTGGAAATGGAGCTGCTCGATTCTCCATACCGCCCCAGCACATCCTAACCCTTTAACCCGCAACTTTGATCAAAGTAAAATTTACTAGGGCAGGACTTGAACCTGTGACCTCCGGATTAACATGCCGGCGATCTACCAACTGAGCTATCTAGACCTAATGTTAACGGTCTCCCTGAAAACCCAAACCACATGCATCGGAGATGAAATTAAAACCAGTTCTACAGAGTTAGAAGGCAGGGAAGAAACAATTGAGCCAACCTGAATGCCCATATTATTCAATTCAATTCAATAAACATTTATTTCTTGATGGCGGTTACAAAGACATGTACAGGTTACTTACAGTTACATTATTATGTAGGTGTGAATAATAAATGTCACATAATAAACAAAAAGTCTGTGGAAATTCCAACTACCCGATGAACATGCAGCATTATACATTCATAGCCAACATGTAGGGAAAAAGTGAAGCTAGTGCTTTTATGCTTTTAGCAAAGACAGACAATGACTTGGGCATGACAAGGACAACAACACAACAATAACAGAGACCAGATAGATACATGTAAGATGGCTGTAATAATAACGACCTTTTTGTAAGAATCATATGCAAGTAGGCCCTATACAAATACTAAACAAGTTTCTTTTAGTTTCCATTTAACAAATGATGTTATTCTTATTGAGCACCCTGTGACATTAAAAGCGTGCATTCAGTTGTTTCCAGCTTGTATCGTTAATTTTGTGTACAATTTATTTTGACTCTGTGTGCAGGAGAGAGGAGCAGTGTCTTGTGGACAGCGGCCTAGTCCAGGTCTTAGATCAACTCTGCAGTCTAGGATCAGGGGGTGGGAGTGCAGGTAGCGGTGGAGGCTCGTCGGAATCACAGACCACTAAACAACGTGTGTCAGCTCTAGCCTGGGCTGGATTCCAGGTCAGCTCAAACATTTCCTAGTGCATTTTAAAAGCCTTTGTCACTCTAGGCAATGTTTGACAGGCATCTGCACTGCATGCAAAATGGAACACTTTGGTGGCAGCGCAGGATACATTTTCCTAACAGTGTGTTACTATATTCCCAAGTAAAGTATGCAAAAAATAATAGTGAAATGTTGTCATTATTTATTATTGAAATCATTCTGGTGATGAAAGCCAGGAATCTTCAAAAGCAACTTGAACTGTAACCGATATTGACTCCATGCATGATGCACTGTGCACTTGTCTTGTCCGTTGTTTAGGACTCAAAATGTATACAAAGTCAATTGACTCCCAAAATGGTAGACCAGCATTGTTCGGAAGTGTGGTCACAAATCCCCTGTGTGCTGTTGTAGTGTTTTGGGCAGCATGCAGAGCAAAATGTAATAAATAATAATAACCAGTTTTTATATAGTGCTTTATCTACGGGCGTCTTAAGCTGTTTTTGGAGTCAAAGTTTACTCATAGGATTTGACTCCCAAATCGGTGGAAATGGTAGATTCACATTGTGCGAAGTGCATTACATGTCTTGCAAAAGGTCAATAGTCCTTGAGATGCCTGTGTATAGTAGATGATAAAGAAGTGTACCGTTTCAGATGTTGGAGGGAGAACCTCTAACAGGGAAAACCCAAGCATTCAGGTAGAGACTGAAAACCCAATTCACATGCAAGGCTCAAAGGGGGATTCGAACCGTGGACATAGAGGTGAAAGGCAGTAGACACCACAGAGCCAACCTGATCCCCATGAAAGTTAGTTGGGATTTGTTAAATGATGTACCTTCTCTTTGATACCAAATTTAACCAAAACAGGTACTTGCAAGTCGCTGCGTATCCTGGGAAGCAGACGAGACATCCCATGATGCCTTGGGTTACGCTGGCCTGGCCCGCCAGGTGTCCAGTCTACTGACCAATCATCTGGCCAGAGCTACGGAGTCTAGCGGGAATGAAGCAGCTGGCAGTGAAGCTCTACAAGAGGTCTTGAGTTTACTCAATGAACTCTCAAGGTAATTTTTGTTTTCATGTTGTGCAGTCAATAAGTTATTATTCATTTTTAAAATATTTAACGTGTATAAGGACGTCATTCAATTCTGTGAAAATTCTCAGTTTCAACAGTATCTTCTTTCCCTTAGCTTGATTTTCCTAGAAATACTCCAGACTGTATCATATTTTTAAAAGGGTTTGGTATCTACGTTTATTTTCCTACACGATTAAACGGAACTTGTGACTTCCTTTTAACTGTTTCAACCGTTTCCAATCCAAACTGAGAATGGGAACTATAGTGTAGGGACCCCGTATCGTCGGTGCCCGCTCCCTGTTTTCTGTGTGTCTTTTGAGCCGACCTGTAAGGAATAACATACACCTGTAAACAATTTTCCAGGATTGAAAAAAAAATAACACACAGCTCTGTGCTGCATACACTCTCTGGACATTCCTTTGTTCTGCACACTTCAGAAAAAATATGTATTCTTTAGCACTGTAAAAAACATTGTATAATTGTATAATAGAGGATTAAAAATAATGTATTGCAAATTGTAGGGAATTAAGATAAGACACATTCCGACCAACAAAAGGGATGTCAATCATTCTCCCTGGATAGTGTCTGGGGCTAACATTTTTAAGAAAATGTTTGTCTCCCCAGTTTTCACACATTACAATGTTTTAGAACACACTTACTGACTAATTAAGTTTTAATCAACTTTGAATTACTTTGTCTACCATTGGTTTTTAATCTGTTGTATCAAAGCATAGTTACATTTTTTGTAAGTGTGCATACCATTGGAGCTGAAAATTTGTGTATGTTTTAAACCGTTTATGAATTTATGCAAATAAGAGTTAAAATTTCTGATATTTAGGAGCCGAATGGGCAAGGCCATCCTCAGCCAGCCAGCCTGTGTCTCCAAACTCCTCTCCCTCCTCCTTGACCAGCGTCCCTCCCCGAAACTGGTGCTGATCATCCTGCAGCTGTGCCGAGTGGCCCTGCCCCTCATGAGCGCAGAGGACTGCGCCAGTGTGCAGCTTCCCTATTGGGGCCAGGAAGTGTCCACTCTGCTGAGAGGGGCGGACGAGGGGAGCGAAGGGGAAGGCGAGGAACAGTTGAACGATCCACCGGCTAAGATTGCCAGCTTGCTGTTGGCCAAACTTGGAGATTACGTTGTACCTGGTAGGTAGTCATGGTTGGAATATGAAAACAAGTATTCAAAACAGCAATTCTTAGGAATTATTGAAACTTTTTTAGCCCAATAATTTTTCACAAAACCTGGAGCCAAATTCATCATAAGCAAAACATTTTTGCTGAGCACAGACAAATGTTGCTTACCAACAAAATTATCATGTATTTAACCATTAAGCCAAAATAGCTTGGTGCATACCCATGCCTCACAAGTTAAGATATAATCATTAACATTTAGGAGGCTAAGCATCCTTACTCGCAGCTAAGAAGCTGAATTGCGAAGGACGCTGCTACAGCATGGTAGAGCCACAGGTATGCAAGAGCGCCTTGGGCAGCCAGCCACATCGACACATGTTTGACCATGGAGCACTGTCAGTGTTTGAAAATGTTTGATTTTTTACTGCGGGAGGAAAATCAGAGAAAAAACCCTCATGACACAGGAGAGAACCAATGCACAATTGTACTAACACATAGCCCTTGCCTGGAGTCGAACCAGGGCCACAGTGTTGAGGAAGCGAGCGCTTTAAGCACAGCCACCCAGGCAACCCCATTAGATATCACTGCACTCGGTGTTGTCGTTTTTCGATGTTTATGGGTTTTTGGGGTTTTTTACATTTTGAATTGACATATTTCACTGATTATAAAGTAGCAAGCTTTTACTGTCCTCCAAACTTCTCACAGTCCCCCATATATCTCCTCTCCTCCCAAGGTTGTCAGACCACCGCATCTTTGGAAAATCCAGCCTCGGTCAACGCCGATGGTACTCAGGCCACAGCACCCTCTAATGGTGACAGAGACAAGGGGGAGGAGTCCGAAGCCCAAGACGGCCGCATCTCGGTGTTTATCCACAAGAGAGAGGATCAGTCTTCTCATGAGGTCATACAGCCTCTTCTCAGGTACAAACTTTTGATATTCGGTCTTAGCGACCTTTCACAATGCCATGTTTTGTTTAATACCTTTGAAAGCACAGCAGTTTCACCTTGAAGCTAACTTGTTCCAAAAAGGTATGTTTTAATCTTGTGTACATTTTGATTGGTTTTTTTTCACCCTTGATCTTTGAAATCAGCAGCTCTGATGGCAGACCATTCAGACTCGGTAGCGGAGCCAACATGGAGAGAGTGGTACGAATGGACAGAGAAATGACAAAGGTTCGGCATTTGAATTCACTCACAAACTCTCTTCATTAAATTTTCAATTTCATTTAGTAACTTTAATTTGCCATTTCTAATGTATTCTTTATAGGAAAAATGTACACTCATCCCCTGCTTTTTTTGTAAGGTCGTTCTGCTTTATTTTTGTGGATTTTATACGCTTTCTAATGAAGAAAAGGTTTGCATCTTCTTTGTAAAAGGAACCCAAGTTTGTTTTTGTTTGGGGAAGAGGGGGGCATGAAATAGACATATACATTCTTTCATTTCCTCAAAGCTTTATTTTGACTTTTCCTTTTGCAGTACGGTAAAGCCGAAGTCTTCACGGAAGACGCCAACGCAGCGATCCGTAAAGCAGCCAAGTGGGCCCAGGGTGGTCTCGTTGTCAGCACAGGACCCCCTGTGGAGAGCAACGGAGAATCGGCCAACGAGAACGGCAAAGAGAAAAAGAAGGTAGCGACTGAGGTGGTGTGCAGAGAGAAGAATGCAGAGCTGGCTAGGTGAGGGGATGACATAGTGTGATAGTTATTTCACCTTTAGCCATCTACGGCAATGCTTTGACATGTGTAGCTATTTTTGTATGCGTGCGTGTATGTGTGCAATCATTGACCATATCAACTCCAAACTCTGTGTGTGGATTGTTCTTGGGCTACTCCAGAAGCCTGTTGTTTTTCGACCCCCTTGGTCAAATGTCAAGGTTATTATGGCTAAAAAAAGGAGTGCTGTCCAAGCGATACCTCGAGAAGGACTTGGCATATTATGATCTCCAAACTTGGTGTGTGGATTGGTCTTGGGATCCCCGGAAAAGCTAATAATAAATAAATTGGCACAAAATTTAAATACATGAAGACTAATAAGTAGAAAATTGATAAAACATGCATAAAACTACACATGATTAGAAAATTTCAGAAAAACTAAATATAAAAGACAAGCTAAAGACACAAACTTTGATTAAAAGTATACAATTAATAAGTTTGATTATGAAAATTAACTCCTTCTTTGAAAAGGTTAATTTCTTAGAGTCACTGTTCAATTTTTGAACTTTTTACACTAACAGTTTCATACTTTTCACTCTTACAGTTTCATACTTTCCACTTAATACAGTTTCATACTTATCACTTTATACAGTTTCATACTTATCACTTTTATAACAATTTTTTAGAACTGATCCAGTGAGGCCGTTCATCAGTGGCCATGTTGCCAACAGCATGGCATCAGAGGTCATTGCACTTCTTCACAGCTTACTGACGGCTCCTGAGACGCATACCGCCCTCATCTGGGCATCCGCTGTGGAACGAGTGAGTCAAATTAATGATTCGTTGCAGTCCTGAATATTGTCTGGACATCTGACATCATACTTTGAGGCTTGTGAATAACGCCAGATACCAGCCTTGAGTACCTGGCCGAATCCTGGGGCCGATTTCACACAAAGCACTAAGATTCATCTTAAGATGAGTTATCAGTAATTACCATAGTGATTTGTATTGTGACATCACTGTTTGCTAAGCAACTGCGATGGATTTGCAGTTACGATCAATCTTAACTCTTTGTGAAATCGAGCCCCGGACAATTATTTTCCTACAAAGAGAATTGTGTTCACATTGTCATTCCAAATTGAGGAACGAATGGAAAAGTACATTTTATAGACTGTGCAAGTCTCGCGCGCATTCGAACTTCCGGGACCATAGTGGTCCCAACCATATGGAGTTTTACGTGGGCGAGATTTTGTTTCGTCAATTATTTTAGTTTAACGTAGGTTATGACCTAGAAAAGTATACATGTTGTTGGGAATGTAATACTAAGTGATAACAAAATATGAAAGTAAAACCAATTCAACAATATAACGAAGAAAACCCAAGAATTAAACTTGACCTCAGCTTCCGGTTATTGCAAACAATTAAGAAATTTGTGCTCGCCTCCGATCATAAAACTTACGTAAACGCTTGTTTTGGATGCGCAATTATAATCGCCAGATGCTGTAATTGCAAAGCAAACCCTTTTCATTGCAGTCTATGGTTGTTGAGGCGTCAGCATCCTCTTTAAACTGCGATACGGGTCCATTTAAGACCCGTTTGACCTTCACGAATCCGCGTAAGGGGTTTCTAAAAAGTTAACATCAAATAGGCATCCTTGTCCCAGAGTTTTAATTTGTTTTCAATAATAATATACACACTATTGTGATTTTTTTTTTCAAAAGCTAAACCTTTTCATAAAATTGTAATGATTAATTTTTGTTGTTCAGATTTTGTCATGAGATATAATTTAAAACAAAGATTTAATTTCAGAAATAAAAATGTTCTTCGTTTGACGTGTTTTCTCGTTCGGATACGCGCGAGACTTGCACAGTCTATTTACAACTAACTGGGTGACCTGGAGTATGTTTCAAAACATGCCCATCACTGGTTTGTTTGTAGCTAAATCTTTTACTCGGAACGTGGGAAATCACGTACTTGTAAAAGATTCCATGTATGCATGTTTTGATTTTGATTTTTGATTTTTTTCATAGGTGCTGTCCCATGCTCTGACCCTGGTCTCCCAACTGACCTCCCAGCAAGCTACCCATCTCTCTCTGCTGAACGCTCAGTCCCAGGGAGAGGCCGTTACTAGACTCATGTCCATATGTCGTCAAGTGGTGGCAGCATTCTGCGCTCTGGGAGGCTTCAAGGAGAGCGTGAAGGTCGGATCCAAAGTTCAGGTCAGTTTGCCATGGTGTTACTGTATGCGTTTTTTATTTTAGTCCACCTTCTGCAAAATTGTTGATGTTTTCCTTAGAGTTATGTAAATTTAAATTTTTTAATCAGTAATGATAACAAATAGTGATAACAAATTTATATATTGTTTTTTTCTGGTTTTTCCATCTGAAGTACTGCAGAATGCAAAAAAAAAATACAAACAAACAAAAAGCTATAACGGCAGGTCAATTTGAAATACTGACACATACATTACATATGACAAAACCAAAAACATTACCACCTAAACTTTGTTTAATTAACCACTTTAGGTGAGTATTCTGAAAACATTTCCTGAAAATAATTGCTCCTTTGAAATCTTGAAAGTTTCACTTTGAACTTGTCAAGCAGAAAATCCCAGTCACAATTAATAATAAAAATAATACACAAAGTGAAGTGAAATCCTACTCGGAATTTTATTTGTATTTTAGTCAACTTTCTTAAGTGATGCATGTTTTTACTTCTATACATTTCCCCCATCTCCCTAGGTCACAGGTGAAGGGTCGCGACCCCTCTTGGGTCATGTGATCAGTATATCGGAGCCCCAGTCTGTGGCTACAGTGGAGTTTAACATCACTAAGGATATGTGCATCCCTCGGGCTAATAACACCTTAGAGGTCCCTCTGTCCAGGCTTCAACCACCCAGCAGCCAGGTTGGTATTTAGGAGGAAAGTTAAAGGGTCCCTTAAATGTAATTTTCTTCAAATGCAATCTTTGGAGACGAGCATTTGTGCCCCATTTCACCCTATTTTCAATTTTAGTTTCTATTTTTGAGGGTATTTTGGTGCCTTTTTGTATTTATGCTAATGAAAATTTCCATATTTCCCCATAGACTTTGTACACAAAATGTCCCCATGGAGCGCCCCAGTCTTGTTTTCCCTTTTTTGTTTTGTCCTCGGTCTCCATGAGGTACAGAATATGAGCACACTCAGCCAAAACACTCGACACATTCTTTCCTGGACCTATTTGTACTATAATAATAACTAGTTCTTATATAGCCATTTTACAATAACATATCAATGCGCTTTACATTAGTGCCCTGGTCATTTGGCCAGTAACATCCTTTTTGATCTTTCTCAGCTCCCTGGGGAGTATACAGCCCAAGCTGCTGTGGTGCTCTGAAGCTTTTTCATACACAGTATTAACCTCTACCCTAGCAGGTACCCATTTATACCCCTGGGTGAAGAGAAGCAATTAGAGTAAAGCAGCTTACTCAAGGACACATGACTGGGATTCCAACCCACCCTCCAATGATTTAACCACCAGGACTTGAATTCTAAACCGCTCGGCCAATGACACCCTTCTGAATTACCTTAAAATTGACCTACTAATGTGTGGTTCTTTTCCTCCATCATCTCTACCAGACCATACCTCTTCAGCAGTTGTCCATGACGGAGCGTGTGGTGTCGGCTCTGCACAGCCTCTTGCTACCCAGGAACGAGCGAGGAATGTCCCCCCTCACCGCAGCCTTACCTGCCGTTGGTGACGGGAGCTGCCCGGCTATGGCATCGTGTCGAGTATTGGCGGAGATCAGATCTAGGTAAATGTGAACTTGGTTTTCAACAACCTGAAACCTGTCACAATAAAAGGTTGTGTTTGTAAGGGGTCTTGTCAAAATTAATCCAGGGCAGGTAGTCAGATAAAAATTCTCCAATGTCAAATTTGTGTTGGATTTCTGTCAGAAAGGGCACATAGTTCGCCGATGCACTAAAGACATGCCTTATGCCAATGTGCTGTTCTGCGGTTTGACTGGTCGATTAAATGTAGTATAAACAAACTTGTGGTTTTGGATCAATCTGGAATTTTTTGAGGTCTTTGTATTTAACTAAGATGTGTAGCGTGAGTTTTTAGTGAGACACAAAAAGAGACCCCTGCTTGTTTTCCAGTAGATAGGGATCTAAGTCGCTGCGGTTTGTAAACAAATGTAAACCCAGGCACTGAGTGAACTTCTCCCATGTTTTCTCCGACACCTAATTTCAAACAAGGTGAATTAACGGCGTGTAAAAACCTTGTGGGCATCTGCTGCACAAGCAAAGTTTCCGCTAGATCTGGGCTCCAAAGTCTGCCTGCCTTTGTGTGTAATGTCATCAATAGTCACTCATTTCAATATTGAAGGGCATCTGAAATTGATAATTCTGGCAAGACCTTGAGTATTTGCGAAACATTATGTGAAAGTCAAGTTCAAGGACTAATTTTCCTATAAAATAACTCCTCAAAGTGCAATTACTATGGTCTTCCAGTTATAACTGGAGCCAGATTGTGTGGCATGGGTGTTAATAGTGGACTACAGTCACCTCTTACTTAAGAACAGGGCCCAATATCATAGAGCTGCTTAACGGCCGATTCTGTGCTTAGTGTACGAGTTTCTATTTCATAGCGCTGCTAACCATAAGCACACGGAAAGGCATGCTAACCTTCCGGTGCTTACTGTATAAAAATGAATGACGTAACCATGCAAATCAATGGTGAACGCACAAGGTGGCCGCCTTATTTTCTTGCTAGACCTGTGAAGTACGCTTAAATGCTTAAGCAAATTTGTCTGCTATAGTTAGCAGGAAAATTTGCTCACTGTTAAGCAGCTCTATGATATTGGGCCCAGGATAACTGTAAAAGGGGAGTTAATTGAAGCATAAGTTCAATGTAGAATTGTTCGTTTTGTTTATACAGAGCATGTGCCGTGTTATCTCTACATATGAGGGAGCCCTCGTTTGCCACTGAGTTTGTCAAGCAGTCCTCTCTACCTGTTGAGGTGCTCAAGTCGCTGGCTCAACAGTGCAGCTCAGGTATTTAGTCAGAGTGTGTCGTGGCTGAGCGGTTAAGAGCATCAAACTCAAGCTCTGGTGTTTCTGATCAGCAGAGTGTGGGTTCAAGAACTGGTCTTGACACTTTTGTCCTTATTAGCCAGACACTTAACCATTATTGCTTCATGCTTCGGATGGGACATAAAAACATAGGTCATGTGTGTTGTGTAATGTACATCAAAGAACCCAGTTACACTTATCACTAGGAAAAGTTTGACCCAGTGTTTATGGAAGTGGCTGCTGAATGCGCCGCAGCACCTTGCAAGGTGCTATAAAAATTGGTCTCATAATTCAGAAAATTTCAAAAAGAAAATCTGGTCTTGGACTGGTACCCAGCTTCCTGGGTGCCCTCTCATACCTTCTTCAGGCTTTCTGTCGTATCCTCATTAGACAAACATGATCTTGTTTGTGTATGGCCTAAGATGCATGACGTAATAATGTTTCAGTTGAGTGATTCCGAAGTGTATAATTATATAAGAACATAGATTTGTAAAGTAAAGTTGTTGAAGTCTATCACCGAGTTCAAGTATTTATTTTGCGTCCATAAACTGCTTACAACACTTTCCAAACATCAATATGGTTTATGACAAGACAACATTTGTTCTGTTTTTGAATGCCTACTAATCTTTGGATGTTCTTTCTGCATCACCAGGGGAGAGAGTGTCAGTAGTGGAGGCCCAGTGCCAGCGTCTTCGCATGCTGTACAGAGACTGTGCACGACCTCCACCACCACCAGCAAAGTCCTTGTCGCGCATGGTATGTCATCGTTGCACCCGTGTGAAAGTCCGATCCAATGTTTGTTTATTGATAAGTCATCCATACCATTTAATAGATGTGAAAACTGCATCAGGGATAAACAATATGATTTTGGTTTTACCATACACTGATGTGTGATAAGCGCTGTACACTCTTGTGTTTCCAAGTACTGTAGAACAAATGCACAGGCTATACTACTCAGGTGGCATTCCAGAGCAGATTTCTGACCACTAGGCCACTGAGCATGCCCAGTGTTGAAAGGTCAGTTCATTTTTTGTTCGCAAGATTTGAAAGGCTTTTACTATACAGTCCTTTCCACATTGTGAAATTGTAAAACCAAAATAATATTCATCCATACTATTGTAGGTTAAAGGGTGTGCATAACATTGGTAAGAGTAACAATATACGTGTCCACAGAATTGCACACAACGTACATGGTATATAAAGATGGTCATATTGGGGAACTTCCTTTGAAATATTTTTGTTTGAAATGCAATAGTTTTTGAGAAATTAGTAAAACAATTAGTTTTGATCTCGCAAGTCCAAAACTCAATGTTTGAAAACAGTGAAAACATTATGGTTTTTTTCCCCCTTTTTACTCTTGGCTCTAATGACTGATTGAGCTTAAACTTTCACAGGTTTTTTATTTCATGTATAATGTTGGGTCACATCAAGTGTGGATACTGGTCTTTGACAATTACCAGTGTGACAAATGTGCTGTAAAAACCTTCAATTTCAGAGGCAAAAATAGGAAGTGAAATGTTTTTCTTCAAAATTCTGATTTTTGTTACCACAACAGTCTCAGGATATCGGTTGGAACCCAAGCCGAAGCTTCCCCCCGCCCCGTGCCTGCCTCTTCTCCCATAACCAGACGGCTGTTACCTTCCTAGGAGATAACAACGCCGGGACGGGTTTCCCGAGGGGGGTCATGTGTTACGCCACTCAGGCTGTACCAAATCAAGTAAGTACCTTGAAACGCTTCTGCAGCTGATTTCACGCAACTTGACGCAACTGCATGAACTGCAACAAGTCCTGCTGGGTTCAAATCCCGGTCATGACACTTGTGCCCTTGAGCGATGCACTTAACCATAATTGCTTCGTAAAAAGTTGGGAAGGTAGTGCATTCTGCTCTACCAGCCAGGCTCCTAGTTGATGATACCCATGCCTATATCCGGACTATGAAGTGGGTAACCCTGTTTCAGCCCTAGGAGTCGGCGGCAACAAGCCCCTGGTGACAGTTGTTTTGGGTCAATGGCCCAAATCAGTTAAGTGGAGCCCTCACCTTGAAGTGGCCTTCTGTGGCCTTCTTAGGCGATCTCTCATAAAAATATAAATAAATTAAAACTCCACTTGTGCAAGATTTCTTGTGTTAGTGGTGCACAACTTATGCAATTAAATGTTGAGAAGATAGAATTAGCTGTTGCAAATGCTTTCCAACCAAAAGGACCTGTGGTATAAATGCAAAAATTTGTTAGTGGCCTGACGTTTCGACCCTAGCAGAGTCTTTCTCTGCGCAAGTGGACTTTCACCATGTTCACAGTTGCTTAAAGTTTTGTGAAATCGCATCAGCCTTTAATTGAATCAACATCCAATGGTTCCCACTCTTTTCAAATCTGCTAAGTAGCAGTTAAGGAACAGATTTCTGAATGTTGTCAAACGGGCCTTAATACCAGGGCCCTATTTTATGGAGCTGCTTAAGTAGTCAACATTGCTTTCTTCTTTTTTTAGAAGGATACCAGTTACAGATGGTACACAGGTGGTGTTTTAGTTGGTAACCTTATTCTGGTATGCATAATTTTTTTGTGCTTAGCTAGTTTTTGTGCTTAAGCAGCTCTATGAAATTGGGCCCAGTGCCCAATGTCATGGCACTGCTTACCACACAATTCTGCGCTTACATCACCTTGTGAAGTATGTGATTCGATGGACCATAAGCGCAGAATTCCTCGGTAAGCAGAGCCATTAAATTGTGCCCTGAACAACTAAAAACCCGGGTCAAAACATATCTGTTTTTAATTGTTCAAATTTTCTTTTCTTTTTTCCATTAGGCGCCGTCCTTTTACTGGGAGCTGGAGATCTGTTCCAATGGGGACTTGGCTGACGAGGCGGGCCCCTCCGTGTCATTTGGGTTTGCACCCAGCGCTGAGAAGAAAGAAGGGGCTTGGACTAACCCTGTGGGCACTGTGCTCTTCCACAAGTAAGATCTTTATCTAATTTAAATACAAATGTAAAACCACGCGGTCGGATGAGAGATTTTGTTGTGATGTTATTTCGCACGGCACCAATCATGGGTGTATCTGTTTGTTACAAAACCATCATTATGGCAACCAAAGTGACACTACACTTGAGTACTGTTTATTTGTTTGCTAACAAAGAACAGGAGAGTTAGTCTTTAAACCATTTGAACTGAAATTGCATCAGTCGGTCTCAGTCTGTTATTTAGAACTAGGGATCTACATGTACCTCCCCCTAAAAATTGTTTATCTACCCCATAAATTGAGGACTTCTTGATGTTCTCCCATTGTGTGGACTTAGTTTTCTTAAGCGACATCCTCATTGGTTTTGTACAGGAATGCAGAGTAAGGACCTCATCTGATTTGTATTTTTTGTTTGCGGTAACACCATGTGTATATCTACTTGCTGGGTAGATTTTGTTCTTGCTACATTGTATTTATTCTGCTGCCGCGGAGTAGATCATTAAGAATTTGGGAGACTTTGAGAAACTTCTCAGTTCTGAAAAGAACTGTTCTGCTTATTAAGTACAACCTGGGCAGGAGGTAGGAAATCGGCCGGGACTACTACTTTCGCTTAGTGGATCGAGGGGACTTCTCGTTATTAACTTCACTGCCGCGGAGCGAGTTCTTAATTGGTCTTAACGTTTCGACCACCTGGATCCCTTTTGTTCTCATTGTCAGCAGGTAGACACGCTCCAACGCATACTTGTTTGTCGACCCTGTAAATCAAGGACTTCTCTTTGTTCACCCATTGTTTGGACTTGGTCTCTTTAAGCAACAAGCCTGTTGGTTTTGTACATAAAAGCAATGCAAGGATGTCCTCGCTCTGTCAAAACAACTGGATCCCGTTTGTTAAAGTCCTCACCTCAACTCCCACTCACAAAAGGGGAAACACAATTTGGATGTACGTTTTGTTTTTAATTGTGTACAGTGCTTCAAATATTACTCAATTATTTTAATTTCAACAGATAAATTTGCCAATAACAGGTTTGCAGTTCAACAATATTTTACAGATTACACATTTTGGATGAGCCAGACATCTTTTTTTTATGTCTCCTGTTCTCCAAAGAACCACCAATTTGTTCTAGAAGAATGACAATTGTGTGATTGTCACTTGCAAACCACTGTTTTTATACACATTCCAAACCTTCTTTGATGTTAACCTTTGTATGGTTCATAACTGGTTCAGTAACAACATTCATTGACAAATACTGTGAACATTGAGTGATAAAACTGCCAGTCAGTGCAAAATGTTGAAAATTAACAACTTGTAAATTAATAATACCATGTTTCATCTATCCTGTTAGTAAGTCAGAAAAAAAAGTACCAAAAGGACCTGTAGTCTAAATGCAAAAATTAGTAAGTGGCCTGACATTTCGACCCTAGCAGAGTCTTTCTCGAAGGCTCCTTCGAGAAAGACTCTGCTAGCGTCAAAACGTCAGGCCACTAACAAATGTTTGCCGTTAGTAAGTCAATACTTCAAACGCTCGCCCACTGGTTGGACACTTGGGCCTTTTGTTATTTCAGCTCCAAAGCTGGCATGTGTTTGAGTGTAATTTAATTTTGGTGCCCTTTGTTACCATCTCAATAAAGTAATTCTTAAGAAAAAGACCACTCAGCCCCATGGTTTGAATATCCAAGAAGGAAATGACTAATAACCTTTTGTTTTTGCCTTCTCCTTTTCCCACACAGTTATCCACTTCATTAGTCTGCCCTTCATTGTATTAACTAATTATTTACCTCTCTTCTAACCTTCCATTTTGTCCTTTGTGTTCCCAACTTCTTGTGGTCAAGCTATCCCCTTCCCTTCATAAACCCCCCCCCCCTTTGTCTTCATAATCCCTGCTTACCCCCTGCCTTCTCTGAATGCTTTCTGCTTTTCTCCCTCCACTCTCTCTATTCATGTATTTTCACTTGACTACTCTTGCAACTCTTGTCTGCTTGTGTGTGTGTTGTGTGTTGTCATTTAGCCTTCCAGAAAGACTCTGCTAGGGTCGAAACGTCAGGCCACTAACTTATTTTTTGAAAAATATTAATAACATGTTCAGTACATGCGATTCACAGTACAATATTGTGTAAGCCCCGATTCCAGACCTTTGTTATTTTTTTGCAAGAAGACGATAACGTGGCATCCAGAAGCTTCCACCATTGTGTTTCTTTATATTTGGCCTCAATGGAAATAAGTCTGAGCATAATGAGATTCCAGTCTTACAGAGCTTGCCCTTAACTTTTGTTTCACTCTTTTGGGTAGTCCGCAACTTTTTTCAGAAATATATTCCCCCCCCCCCAAAAAAAAAAAATGTTAAATGTATTTTTTTTCTTTTCTTTTTTCATTCTTTCAACAAATACACTAGTGCTAGTAGTAGTACTACATAGTTGGCTGAACATTTATAGGAGTGTGGTAAAATCATGGTAAAATCTTATCATTGACCAAAAAAATAACAGTGCAAAACATCCATGTTTAAAAAAAATCTCTGTTTTAAACTTTGTAATCATGGCATTTATAACACGTAGTTAATACAGGGGTACTGCTGAGTTAACCATCCCATTACATCCAACCCCTACCATTATTTTGTTAGTTTTATAAAAACAAGCAGTTGCTTTCAATATTTCTGAGAACTGAAGATTTTCTAATATTGTAAAGACATTTGTAGAAATATAAATAGCATTACATCTTCAAAAACAAAATTCCAGGTATGCATTTGCACTCAAAAGTTATGCAGGATTATCTGTGACACCAACTACTGATACTGTGGCACTCACTTGTACGGTGCGTTGCTGGTTGACTTCCTGCCTTGTTGGTCCACTAGTGGTGTCCACACGGTTGACATTGCGTTGACATCCACCACATACCATCTTCCAGACTTGTTTCTGAAAGCGTTCGTAAGTGAAGCAGTAGATGAACGGATTGACCCACAGATTCACCACTACAAAGGCACTCACTACTTCGTAAACACTCCAAGCTTCACTTACACCAAGGTTGCCAAGTAGGTACGCAACCTCAACTGGTACCCAGCAGAGGACAAAGAAAATAGCCACAACAAATAGAGTCTTTGTTACATTTTTCTCTGCCTTGGACAGCATGTTTTGAGGGTTGTTGATATGTCCACCATCTCTGGCCCGAGATCGCTTTTGAAGCTCCAGAATTATTTTGATGTATGCACAAAGTAAGATAGCCATTGGGATGATAAAAGTTGTAAGAACTAAAATAAACACAAGAATGGACTTGATCTCCTGGGCAGACAAAAACTCGCATCTTCCATCCATTTGATATATGAAAGGAATACTATGCATAGCAGGTATCAAACCGGTCAACCAGATGGCCACTACGATCAGTTTCAGCCGACGACTTGAGAACATGTTACGATGTCTGATAGGGTGGCAGGTTGCAAAGTAACGCTCCAAGGAGATGGCCACCAGATTGTTAGTTGATGTGAAAAACATTGCCCATTGGAGACATTCTGAACTCCACAGTTTACAGTAAAGTGTGCCCAGAAAGTTGGCTGGCACAACAGTCGGTTGATCCACACAACGAAGGAGAACAAACAATACAGAGGCCAGAAAATCTACGATGGACTGATGGACGATGAGCTTATTGGTTGTAGAGTTGAAAACATTTCGGTATCGCAGCATGACCAGACAGACAAATGCATTGCCAATCAGTCCAAGTAAACACAATATCAGGTTGACGTAGAATGAAATCGGCTTACCTTCGGAAATCTGTGGCTCATTTGAACTACTGGACTCTGTGGTCAGCTCCATTGTAAGTGAAAAAGTTTCAAGTGAACCAGGGAAAAAGTAAGAAGTCCTTTTTTGTTTTCTCAGCAAACACATTGGCATTCACTGACACCTTGATGAGATTAGTGATTGATTTCCTTTTTATCGCTCTTCACTTTTTAAAAAGACTGTTTTATTTGTCCGTCACTTAGAGTTACAATTTATGTGCTGTCATCGTCATCACTATATGGATATCAAATTGCATCAAAACTGTTATGTGAAAAGTGAGACACAGCAAATTTCCTTTCTTGTCTGTTCTTACTTTAGTAATGTCAAATAATAAATCACAAGGGAAACTCACCGACTAAAAGTTGCTTTGTTGAGCGAACACGGCACATTTTGCGAATGCTTCCTTTTTTGGTTTACCATGAGCAAGTACTAATGCTGTCATCTTTGAAACGAAACAATATTTCATCTTGCAAAGGTCTGAGCAAGGGTGATGTCCCGATTGAAGATTGTTTTTCAAACAGCTGTCTTGCTTCTTCAGCGAAGGTTTTTGCACAGCTGTTCTGTTTTTGAGTTTTTATCAATGTACAAGTATCAGTACTCCCTGTTGGCTTGTATCCTTCTGAAAGCTGAAGACAGAGTCCTCGTACCAACTTATGAAGTTGTCATTCAGCGATTTCATCTTTGGTCTTTAAATACTGCTACAGATTCTATGTTTTTTGCTTCTTCTTCCCAAAATTATGTAATCATTTCCCTTGTACAGTAATTAAGGTCACTCTCTTTTGACTAAATTTCATTTTAAGTTTTCAATATCACATTTGAAATACCAGCAATCGTTGATTGTTTTGTTCTCTTCAGGATATTGAATGTTGCATAGGAAGTTTATTGTAATAAATCATGTTAGTGATGCTGGAAATAAAATTGCTTTGGTAATTTCTTCTTCATATAGTCGATTATCTAATAGAGTTCCTTGAGTGAGGAGCAGAGCATCTTTCATTAAATTTGTGGCAAGTTTTTATACAAATATTTCTTATTTTTGGAACTGCGCATTCATTTTAAACTGCTTATTTTCAAGGACAAAATACAATGACAAAGTTCCTTTGTATAGCTGTGTTGAGCAGTTTTGATTGGTTGGTGGCACCTTCTTGATTACATGTAAATCAAATATCTGGCACACATTATCTTCCAGACTTGTTTCTTAAAGCGTTCATAAGTGAAGCAGTGGATAAACAAAACTATGCAAAAACTCACAGCCTAGAGGGCGTGACTTTCATAGTAATTGCTTCCAGATAATGTGGAGACTGTGGTAAGTCTAAACCGGTACCCGGCAGAAAGTGAAAACAATGACTTGAGACCAGAAAGTAGCAGTTGCCTGCTATTTAGATCTCATTCCTCGATATAAGGCATGTAAGGGGTCTGGGTGGTTTTGTATCTTTTTTTCAATCATTAAAAAGTTCTTTGCTCAATATTTTAAGAATACTTTGTATATGCTAAAATCCACTTCAGATGTCTGGTATTCTTTCGCTTGATGTTACTATAGAATGTCGTGGTCGAGCAATCTAGTGCACCAGTCTCAATATAGTTCTAAATATCTCCCTGATTGAGTGTACCGAATCTCCCTGTTTTCAAGATGCAAATGTTGGCAGCTCTGCCAAGATTGATCTTGGTTGATGACGCTAGAGGTGAATTGGGTCAATGTGTAGAGTGTACATCTGCCATAGTGCCGATTATCCTCAGATTAGTGAATTTATCAAGTATTTTATCTAAGACATACATGTAGATTCCCACAAATATCCCTCGAAATTGTGTCTTTTTCCTGTTACTCGAAATTGTGTCTTTTTCCTTTTGCTTTGAGAACTAAAATGGTCTGTAATTTTGTGGAGTCCAAAATTTTGTTCTACAAAATGGCGGACTGTGATAGTTCACAGAGTAAAAGGAAAACCACACCATTTCAAGGTATTTTTGTGTGGATCATTATATTCTACTTTTAATACATCTTTCCAACCATATTAATTTCATGATAAACTATTTTACAGCCCAAAGCGCCCAATCCGATCCGAAGGCAATGTAACCCTTCAAGAGTCCTAAATAATCTAATTGGACTTAGATTGTACGTTTTATCGCTAAGATCAGCCAGTTTAGAACCGATTTCAATATCAAGGAATCGGTTCTAAACTGGCTGATCTTAGCGTTAAAATACACATCAGATGTCCTGATTATTTAAAACATAAAAATAAAATTGATCTCCCTCCTTATCAGATCAAAAGTTTCAATGTTGTTGAGTGGATGTGGAACTGCTTAACCACTTCAGGTTAATGTTTTTCGTGCCTCTGCGGGGTATTATTTTCAGAACATTTTTAAGCTTCCGTAGTAATCATTTTCCTTTGAAAAAATTATTGTCACAATGGAACCCTGACTTGACATAGGAAAGACAACAAAGGTTTTCATAACGAGCCCCAGGCTTTGCTGTTCTCTTGTGAGAAAATAATATGTGTTCATGGTATGTTGGTATCTTGGAACACTCAGACTTACATCACATTGAGCCAAATACAGTGATAAACATTGGTGGCGGCCTGTCAATTCTTATTAACCATCCGAATAAAAAGATATAAAAGGGCAAAGATCTGGAATCAGGGATTACACAATAACCCCAAAATAAAAGTCACATATCAGCTTTTTTTTCTAGCCATTCATAATTTGTGTTACGATTGAAACTCAGTTTAGACACCCATAAAGGCGTTTGCTATAGACATTTACATATTGTAATGGCTCATATTTTTGTATAGCCGTGTTTCTGAAGTGCAATCAGACCGTTGAACAGCTGTGATGTAGCGGCCGATCATCGACCCACAGCAAGTCGAACAGACGGCTTCCACAGAGACAAAAGGCCTCATGGCAATGCAGTATAATCTATCTTAATAAAATCTTCCCTGGTATGTGAAAGGAACAGTTCTTCGATATAGGCATTAGACTCAAACCCATGCAAAGAAGTCTAGTTTATAAGACCACCGTAGCATGTTGCATAAGAGTTCTGTGTATTATTGGAACCTCCAAAATGAACTGGTTTAAAGGCAAAGTAAACGTTTGGTTTTTGAAACCGTTCGATTGTTTTAAAGGGAAAGCTTACGTTTGGTAATCACTCTTAAAATTAACAGCAATAACAACTTATTGGTAGCTTTCAATAGTATAAAGTATTTTGAGAAATATTTCACTTCGAAGTAATGTGGTTATGTAAAAAGATATCAGCTTTTATGCCCCAAAATTTGAATCTGAGAAACGTTACTGTCAGATATGTTTCTCAGATTGTGTATAGACTGTGCAAGTCTCGCGCGCATTCGAACTTCCGGGACCATACATGTAGTGGTCCCAACCATATGGAGTTTTACGTGGGCGAGATTTTGTTTTGTCAATTATTTTAGTTTAACGTAGGTTATGACCTAGAAAAATATACATGTTGTTGGGAATGTAATACTATGTGATAACAAAATATGAAAGTAAAACCAATTCAAAAATATAACCAAGAAAACCCGAGAATTAAACTTGACCTCAGCTTCCGGTTATTGCTAAAAATTAAGAATTTTGTGCTCACCTCCGATCATAAAACTTATGTAAACGCTTGTTTTGGATGCGCGGTTATAATCGCCAGATGCTGTAATTGCAAAGCGAACCCTTTTCATTGCAGTCTATGGTTGTTGAGGCGTCAGCATCCTCTAAACTGCGATACGGGTCAATTTTAAACCCGTTTGACCATCACGAATCCGCGTAAAGGGTTTCTAAAAAGTTAACGTCAAATAAGCATCCTTGTCCCAGAGTTTTAATTTCTTTTTAAATAATAATTAACACACTGTTTTGTATTTTTTTCAAAAGCTATAACTTTTCATAACATTTTAATGATTTATTTTTGTTCAGATTTTGTCATGAGATATAATTTAAAACAAAGATTTAATTTCAGAAATAAAAATGTTCTTCGTTTGACGTGTTTTCTCGTTCGGATACGCGCGAGACTTGCACAGTCTATTCCGATTAGGGATCTCTTCCTGCGTGGACATTTCGCTGCGGAATTTCGGCAATATCTCAAAAACGCGATCACCTTTTGAAGTGAAATTTTCACAGGTTGGTTTTATTGCATATACAATCTACATGATTAATGGACTGTGTGTAAGACTTTGTTAAAGTTGCTTGAAACCACTAACGTTTTCTATTATCACTAAACGCTGAGTGCTGTGCTTTTAGATAAAACGGACTCAGTCATTACACTCTACAATACATACATGACCTAGATCAATTTGCGCTTACCACATGAATAACATTTTAAAACTTCCATATTGACAGTAAGTAAACATTGAAATCTTTAAGGTGAGTAACTGGTTAAAGCCAACACTACCTTTGTTTGAGGAGAATTTCTTTTTCTATTTGGATTTGCTGCTGTTGTCGTGTGGTTTTTTGGTTTTTTGGTTGGTTTTTTCCCATCAAAAAAAATCTTTTGAATCCAGATTTGAAATCAAAGTGATAATTTCAATTTCTTTCATCTCTCGGCGTTTATACTGAATTTTATTTTTTTTTTCTCAAGAGAAAAATCAATAAACGAGAGAGTAGTTCTGAAAAACATGTGCAATAGTTATAGTTATCAGTTATAGTTCAGTTCTATAGTTCAGCAACCTATTTTTTATTTATTTTTAATGTTTACATGAAGATGGTGCAAGACCAAGTGGACATAGTCGCCATGTTTTCCAAAGCCTTATATTTGCCTCAGTCAAAATTGTTTTAAAATCTTATAATTGAAGAGCATTTGTAGAATAAAAAATGGCATTACATGTACATCTTCAAAGCCAAAATTCAAGACATTCATTTGTACTCTAAAGTTATGCGGGATTATCGGTCACATCAATAACTGATACTGTGGCACTCACTTGTACGATGTGTTGCGGGTTGGGTTCCTGCCTTGTTGATCCACTAGTGTTGTCCACACGGTTGACATTGCGTTGACATCCACCACATACCATCTTCCGGACTTGTTTCTGAAAGCGTTCGTAAGTGAAGCAGTAGATGAACGGATTGACCCACAGATTCACCACTACAAAGGCACTCACTACTTCGAAAACACTCCAAGCTTCACTTACACCAAGGGAGCCAAGTAGGTACGCAACCTCCACTGGTACCCAGCAGAGGACAAAGAAAATAGCCACAACAAATAGAGTCTTTGTTACATTTTTCTCGGCCTCGGACAGCATGTTTTGAGCGTTGTTGATATGTCCACCATCTCTGGCCCGAGATCGCTTGTGAAGCTCCAGAATTATTTTGATGTATGCAACAATTAAGATGGTCAGTGGGATGATACAAGTTGTAAGAACTAAAATAAACACAATAATGAACCGGATCTCCTTGGCAGACAAAAACTCGCATCTTCCATCCATTTGATATATGAAAGGAATACTATGCATAGCAGGTATCAAACTGGTCAACCAGACGGCCGTTATGATCAGTTTCAGCCGACGACTTGAGAACATGTTACGATGTCTGACAGGGTGGCAGGTTGCAAAATAACGCTCCAAGGAGATGGCCACCAGATTGTTAGTTGATGTGAAAAACATTGCCCATGGGAGGCATTCTGAACTCCACAGTTTACAGTAAAGTGTGCCCAGAAAGTTGGCTGGCACAACAGTCGGTTGATCCACACAACGGAAGAGAACAAACAACATGGAGGCCAGAAAATCTACGATGGACTGATGGACGATGAGCTTATTGGTTGTAGAGTTGAAAACATTTCGGTATCGCAGCATGACCAGACAGACAAATGCATTGCCAATCAGTCCAAGTAAACACAATATCAGGTTGACGTAGAATGAAATCGGCTTACCTTCGGAAATCTGTGGCTCAATTGAACTACCGGACTCAGTGGTCAGCTCCATGGTAAAGGAAAAAGTTTGAAGTAAACACAAGGAAAAAAGTTACAAGTCCTTTTTGTTTTCTCAGCAAACACGTTGGCATTCACTGCCTCCTTGATGAGATTAGTGATTGATTTCACTTTTTAAAAAGACTTGCTTTATTTGTCCGTCACTTAGAGTTACAATTTATGTGCTGTCATCATCATCACTATAATTATATCAAATTGCATCAGCTGATATGTGAAAAATCAGACACAGCAAATTTCCTTTCTTGTCTGTTCTTTCTTTAGTAATGTCTAGTAATAAATCACAAGGGAAACTCACCAACTAGTAAAAGTTGCTTTGTTGAGCGAACAATGCACATTTTGCGAATGCTTCTGTTTTGGGTTTATCATGAGCAAGTACTGATGCAGTCATCTTTGAAACGAAACAAGATTTCATCTTGCAAAGGTCTGAGCAAGTTTGATGTCCCGATTGAAGATTGTTTTTCAAACTGCTGTCTTGCTTCTTCAGCGAATGTTTTTGCACTGCTGCTCTGTTTTTGAGTTTTTATCAATGTACAAGTGTCGGTACTCCCTGTTGGCTCGTATCTTTCTGAAAGCTGAAGACAGTGTCCTCGCACCAACTTATGAAGTTGTCATTCAGTGATTTCATCTTTACTGTACATCACATCCCTTCACTCCTCTGTGATGATGTCACTCAGAAGTGGCGATTTCATTTTTGAGTTTAATCTTAACTCTTGCTGCAGATTTCATTCAGTCATTAAATATATTTAACTAAGGTCACTCCTATAGTTAGAATGGTCTTTCTCGAGGGAGGACTACACTTAATCTTATTAAAGTGAAGTTTTGCAACCCCCCCCCCCCCCCCCGCTTAAAAATCCTCCAAAGACTTCCTGAGATTCCCAGAACACAATGAAGACACAATGGGAGGGTCACCATGATCGCATATCCAGCACAAAAAGGAAATTTAGCTTGAATTATGTTCCATTTGTGAATTACAGCAGCAATCGTCAGGAGCTTTTTAAGTTTGTAACAGGATGTTTTAATTCAAGGCATCATCAGTTTCACATGAATATGCACAAGAGTATGCATTTCAATAGAAATATTTTCCACTGTAAATTGGGCCAGCTAATGGGTACGGCCTTTTGTGCATTTTATTATTAAGAGGCATGATCTAATCAGATTTGTTTTGTACTTGAATTGATTGTAAACTGACTGACCTCAGGGATGAACCTCTCATCGTATATCATGATTATTTAAAACATAAAAACATATTTTATCTCCCTCCGTCCCAAATCAAAAGTTTCAATGTCGCTGAGTGGATGTGGAATTGCTTAACCTCTTCGAGTAAATGTTTTTCGTGCCTCTGCGCTATTGTTTTTCAGGAGCTTCCGGAGTATTCATTTTCCTTTGAAAATATTGTTGTTACAATGAAACCCTAAGTAGACAGCTTGCTCATGTGGTAAAGTGTATATTGGCGAGACTGGTAGAGACCTTAATACAAGGCTGAAAGAACACAAAGCCCATGGCCACAGAGGGGAATATGACAAATCTGCCATTGTCAAACCCTCTGCTGATCTAGACCATGTTATAGATTGGTATCAAGCTCGAATCATAGCTCCTGAGAGACATTGGTATACAAGTCGCATCAGGGAAGCTATTGAAATAAGCACAATACAGTGTTTCAAGACATCGGTTGTTTCATCAGTAGCATTTGGCACACAATCCTACCACCATACTCCATTGATATCCCACAGTGTACTGACACGCCCAACTACACAGAGCACACACACACAATGGGCAACCCACATGTTAAGTCTGAGCCCTCCAACCACAGTTCTCCTTTCAGAAGAACCAATCAGAGCAGTGACTGACTCTACACTGAAACTTCTGAACCCCTAGAGCAAGCTAGTCGAAACGTTGAGACCAATTAAGAACTCACTCTGCGGCAGTGCAGTTAATAACAAGAAGTCCCCTCGATCCACTAAGCGAAAGTGGTAGTCCCGGCCGATTTCCTAAAATTTTTTGGGGGGAACTAAGTATTCTCCCAAATACTTGGTAGTACAGGCTGTATACTCCCCAGGGAGCTGAGATGGTTTATGGAATGAAATAAATGACCTAGTGACCAGGGGAAATCATGTTTTAAGTGCAATGATCATTCTTTGGAATTTTGCTGTATAAGAGCCAATATTATTATTATTATTAATTATTATTATTAAGTGGTTTATTGTTTTATACTGTTCTAGGCAGTCACAAAGCTGAATTGCAACATCATTACAATAAAATAATTGAAGTAAAGTTACAAGAAACAGACAACTGGTTTTATAATAAATTAACATGAAGCACTTACTGCCTGGAATTCTGAAATTAGTTCACTCCTTCCTAGGCCACATTTGTAGGAATGTTGTGGCGTGTCGTGGCTCAGCGGTCTAATTCACCGGACCCAAGCTCTGGTGCTGTCAGCAGCAGAGTGTGGGTTCGAATCCCAGTCATGACAAATGTGCCCTTGAGCAAGGCACTTAACTATAATTGTTTAGTATAAAGTTGGGAAGGTAGTGCATTCTGCTCTACCAGCCAGGCTCCTAGTGGATGATGCCCATGCCTACATCCTTACGGACTGTGGAGGGGGTAACCCTGTTTCAGCCCCAGGAGTAGATGGCAACTTGCCCCTGGTGACAGTTGATTTGGGTCGATGGCCCAAATCAGTTAAGTGTAGCCCTCGCCTTGAAGTGTGATGTTAGGTGATATATCACTTTAAACAAATCAATAAAGAATATGTTGCCTTATTTAGTGATGAGAAATGTTTAAATTTGTTTGCTTTTTTTAAAATTTACAGCAGCGGCCGAGGGGTGCACTACAGCGGTGCTAGCCTGCTACAGTGGAAAAGCCTCAGGTTAGACGTAACTCTCAACATTGGAGACGTGGCTGGTATAGGCTGGGAGCGTGACGGGGAAGGAGGTAGCCACGCCCATGGTCAGCAGGCTAGGGGGCGTGTCTTTTTAACCTACAATGGGCGGAGACTGTCGGCAACATTGGACGGAGTGGCTGGAGGGATGTGGCCAGTTGTTCATGTACAGAAAAAGGTTAGTGTTTCTTGTCCTTTTTTCTTCTTTTTTTAACAGAATGACAGTTCAGCGAGGTATCTCCAAGTGCTCCTATCTTCTCTAAAATAGCACGAATTGGTCAAGCCCGGCTCATCGCTGCCTAGCAACAGTACAAAAGGGAAACGACATGAGCAACTCTGCCTCTTGATCATTCCAGCAAATGACTCGTACATGTGTTATAAACTTCAATCACAGAAACTAGATAAATAGCCCTTTAAACTGATGCAGAACCTAGTAATTATCGAATAAATTTCATAGAATAATCAATAAACAATAACCATGTCGGCTTCACATTTCCAGAAATTATAATACTTGTGTTCAAAAATTGTCTTAACCAATATCAATCTCTACAGTAGTCTCATTTTATTTTTTTATTATTTTTTTGATTTTTTAAAACCAAAATTTAACGTTTCTTTGTACCCCTCAAACCGCCCTTACTCCTTAAAACATTTGTATGATTTCTATCAATTGTGTGGTGCTTTTTAAGCTTTGTTTTTTATGTGTTTTTTTAGTTTTGTTAATATTATTTGTTTGTGCTTTTATGCTTGACCAATAGGAGATCAGTGGATTCCACTGAAGAATTAAATAGATGTGACGCCCCATGCTAAGATCAGACACTTCTTGGTAATAGTTATGACAGCATTAGAAGTGAAGACAAACCCAAAGATCAACCTTGACATCAATGTGATGTGTCTAATATTTAGCCCAAATTAAAGCTCTTATTCTCATGTAGCTGACGAGCAAATAAACTTAGTTCTGAGTTTAAGTGTGGAGCGTCATAACAACAAAAACAAAAAACTAAATGTGAGTCATACGTAACATTTAGGAGACCATTCACTTCTGTCCAATCATCACCATACGCCCAAACCTGGTTTTATTGTTGATTTTTTGAAACAGATTTTCTTGTAAAAGTGTCTGAAAAAATGGTATAAAACAGAAATTTTGTTTTGTTTTAGAAGCATAAATACTATATTATTATTGGAAACATTGAAAAACATCAATTCAGGATATGACCTTTGCTTTGACCTTTTTGGTTCAGTGGAAGGAGGTCAGATCTTACAGCCGTTTCCGGCCGCTATGGTCCCTAAATGGTTAAATTGACCCTTTGGGTTGGGGTCGTTGTACATCAATAGAGCTCATCATTTTCCATTGTAATGAAATGAAAATATAATTAGTTTTATGGAACAATTCAATGTCACTATTGAAACTACCAGGGTGCATGGAGGCAACTTACTTGTCTTTCCTCTGTTAAATATCAGTTCTAAATAAGAGTAAACGATACTGAATTTTTACCTTGAAGAAGTTGTTTTGTCCTACTTATTTTGAAGCCGGAAGCATTATCAACCAGATGTGGCTGGGAGTTGTACAAAATAAATTGTCTGAATAATTATAGTACGAAAACCTTTTAGAACACTCCATGGGTTTCATTTTATAAAGAACACGTCCTCGGAGTTACAAAGAAGGCATATGCAAGTAGGAAAGGCACTCTGTTAGATTATCAGATCCAATTTAGTATTTTGTGTGTGTGTGGGGGGGGGGGGGGGCAGTCATTCAGTCTTTGCTGCACAGAAATACAAGAGTATACAAAGGCGTTGTCAAATCTCATTTACATTAAATGGTAAACTGATGCAGAACCTGGTAATTATCGAATACATTTCCTAGAACAATGAATAAAATAAACAACAAGAAGTGTCGGCTTCACATGTCCAGAAATTGTAATACTTGTGGTCAAAAAGTTTCTCAACAAACACCAATCTCTACAGTAGTCTCATTTCTAAATTTATTTTTGTTTTTATTTGAAGATTTTTACCACTTCACTTAATGTTTTTACATTGATGAGTTTTGTACTCTTCAAAGCAATATTTGTATGGTTTCTATCAGTTGTGTGGTGCTTTTTAAGCTTTGTATTTTATGTGTTTTTTCAGGGTTTTTTTGTGCTTTTATGCTGGATCAATTTTGTTCTGTAAATTATCATAAATGGCCCATCACGAAAAAAAATACTGAGCTCCAGAGTTGCACAAGGGAAATAATTTAAAAGGAAAAGGAATTTGCAGCACAGTTTGAAAAAAACAAACCAGGAGTTCTATCACTGGACTACTACATTAGTCAGAGGACTGGAAGATGGATGAGAGAGGCGAGTGCTGCTGTCTTCAGCTCTCAGATGGAGAAATAATCAATTATTATTATTCATGGTTTATTAAAAACTCAAACTTGTTGCCAGAGGCAAAGTTGCAACGAATTGTACATACAAAATTGCATGATTTTAAAATGGTAAAAAATGCAAAAATATGACAACCATATGTACAGGCTGAATAATTAAAATATACAACAATGTGGAAAAAGGGACAACAAAACTGCTGGAACTTCGGTTAGATGATAAACATCTGTGATTTTGGAATATAGATGACCATCATCTATATGACGATTTTCCAGATGGCATGTGTAATCGTTCTGTTGGAACCCACAATGGAGCAATTTGAACTCTGTCCAGTAAAACTTGGTAACTTGGTATAGTTGTGTTCTACACGTACCCAATACTGTGCTTACTGGGACTGGTTGACAATGCGTTTGTCTGTCTGTCTGGTCATGCTGCGATATCTTAAAGTTTTCAACTATACAGTCAATGAGCATTATCCCACAATCCTATGTGGGTACTCTAGATTGTCTTTTATTTGTTCTGCGCTGTTGTGTGGATCGACCGGCTGCTTTGCAATCTCCATGCAATGGAAAACTTTTCTGGAATTTCTGCTCCCACCAAACATTCCAAAGTCTCCCAAATTATCAAAAATGGACTAGATTATCATATTGGTAAGTCTATACGTCATAAGTATGCACTTCTGCTGCATGCCCTAAGATTTGCTACTTATTCTGGCTCCAAACCTGGCATACATTTGAGTTTCTTTTTACCCCATATATCTCTGCAGGGGATTTTTGTTTAATTGACATGAATTTTCATTGAAAAACTTTATTTCTCGTTTTGATGCAGAGCACACGTGTCCGTGCCAACTTCGGTGCGCGTCCCTTCTGCTATGCAGAAGGTCGGCAGCACCACGATGCCGCCGTCGAAGCCATCGACCCAAAGGAAGAGATCGCAGCTAACTTCAGCATCCTGCCGTTCCACTCGTTGGAAGAAGCCAATGAGGGCGCCGGTGCGAGTATTGAGGTACCGCAGATGGAGACCGTTGATGAATCATCACCATCTGGGCCACCTTGTCGACAGGTTGCAGCTCCCAAACCATCAACAGGTACATGGTTCATGAATGTTGATAAAATATACAGCTTTGTGTCCGAGAATGCTTAGCTCAATTATCGTCTGTATCAGAGCTGTATATTGAGAGAGGTGTGGGGAAGGTGAGAACCCTTTTGGGGTCAAAAAATGCATATGTGCACACAGGGTACCAGACTAGACTGCACATTTGGTTGTACTACATTTGGACCAAAAATGGTGTCCAGCAACCACGTGACCAAAGAAAACAGGTCCCTCCATCTTGCAACTCTCTCAATATACAGCTCAGGTCTGTATCTGCTTTGCACACTCTCTATGTCAGCTGTGGAAATATCAACATCAAAATTAACGCAGTTGGGGTTTAGAGGAGTTAAATGTTTGTTAGGGTTAACCAAATCGAAACCTGAGATTTGCCAAACAGCTTAAATGGTGCGAATCACCCCAAAGCAGTTACGCACTGACAACTTCTTCTTGGCATGTCTACACAAGCTAGCTGTTGTGTTTCAGACAGAGCTGAACACAGTCTTTGACATTTTTGTTGAATTCAGTTAGGTCTCCAGCATCACATTTTTACTCTAGTAAGGAACATCTTAGTAGGTGATCCATGGTTTGTGGTTCAGAACCCCATATGCAGGTCACATCCTGGTCGTTCAGATAGCCCCACTGCCTTGTTTTTAGGCGATGTTGATAGCTACAAATGCATCATTCTTAGAACATAGTTTGTCAACATGGGAAACATTGGAAAATATCAGTACATCACAACTACCTTACCCTTTTTGTTTGAGTGAACATCTGTAAAAAACAAAATTGCAGTTGTTTGCAGGTTCTGCTTTGGTACAAGCTGCTTAAAGCCGCTATGGTCTCTAATGGGTGAACTTTCAAGAAAATTGGCCCTGAAAACTCTTCTCTGTTGCATCTCTCAGATTACGACACGGACGAATCCGTCAACTACAAGCTCCGACAGAGTTACAATAACTTCACCACGATGGGGGCAGACGTCCGCATCCTGAGCGGCTCCCAGGACGAGACCAAAGACGATGAAGAAGACGGGGACCAAGAGACCCAGGAGGACTTCCACGCCCTACTGGTCAAGGCCTGGGAGAGCAAAGTGTTCCCTGTCATCAGGAGGAGATTCAGGAACGAGGCAGAGAGACGGTCAGGGTTGGAGCAGATCAAGGGGGCTCTGCAGCTGGGTAAGTTGAAGCTTTTCCAGTGTCCCTTACATTTTTACACAGGTAGGATATTCATTCTACTTTACTCTGATTTTCGGTACGTTTGCCCTCAATGAAATTGTCCTGCTTTTTTGCAGGGCTTAATACCATGCCTACTTTTAGGTCATGACTCAAATTAATTGTGGCAAGCCAGCAATTGGCCAAACTTTGGCTGCATGGAGCGCTTTTCAACCGCAGTCTTTCTTATCGAGTTTACAGATTTATCTTGTTTTAATTGCCTGTATGTTGTTTTCTTCTATCAATGGTGAAATACATAAAAAATAATTATAACAATGAAAAAAGCAAAAGCAAACAACAAGAATAACCCAGTTCGCTTGTAAACTTGTTTTGCATCGCGGGAAATTGGTTTACATACGCCCCTCACACGGTAAATAATATGAGGAATTGTCATAGATGCCCTCTGTCTATGCGGAGGGTTTGTCGCCGTGACCCTTTGTCAAGTTCCCTGACTCTCTCCTCATAGAAGTGCCCTTAACCAACTCAAGGCCTTCTGAAAATTTACTAAGTACAGGAAAATCTTGTTTGGCAGCAAAAAATTACCTGCTATGTAGTGTGCATGAACTTGGTGCTTTCCGAGCCTTGCAGGAAGAAAGTCCTCAAGCTACTCGGGTGGAATTTGAACCTGTGACACTCCACTCAAGTACCTTCTCTTTCAAGTCAAATTTTGTTCTCTTCTAAACACAGCAAGAGTTTGTTTCAATTTAGGGTTGGGACGTTTAACTGGTTAATCGTTTAACTGTTAAAAAAAAAAAAAAAACATTGAAACACACTTCCAAATTTCCTTAACAGTTAAACAGAGCTGACAGTTCAAAAAGTGAGACCTTCCTTTCTTTTAAACTGTCAGCCCCAGATGCTATCCAGGAAAAATGATTGACATCCCTCTTGTTGGTTGAAGAACTGTCACGAAATGTAATACATTATTTTGAATCCTCTAAATCTGTTCCCTCTCTTCCTTTGTATGCCACCACACCTGTGGTTTTTTGACTGTCGAGACTGGGTATAGTGATCTATTTAATCCTGATCGATCCTGGAAAGTGTGTTGACATCTGCACCCTTTACAGATGGGCTCAAAGTTCAGATTGGAATTGGTAGAAACAATTAAGCAGGAGTCGCATGTTCCGTTTAACCATTTAGGAAAATAAACGCAGATGCACAACTCTATTTTCTTATTTGTTTTCTCCAGGTATGACAGACATTGCCAGGCAAACTGTTGAGTTTCTGTACGAGGAGAACGGGGGAATGCCCCGTGATCTCCACCTTCCAACCATTGAAGACATCAAAACGGAGGCAGCGAAGTTCACCATCGATAAAGTCCGCAAGGGAACCACTGTCGTCATCCACCAGCCAGATACGACCGGGTCAGCAGGGAGCACCGTAGTGCCCAAGTTTGCTGTACGGGCCATGCTGAAGACATTTGGACTGACCGGGATGGTTTTGGATATTGACTCGGTAAGAGGGACATTGTAAACTGAATATTGACCAATACAGAGGGCAATATCAATGGTTATTGACCAGTACAAAGGAATGAAGTCCGTCGTGTGCTGTTCTTGGCAATCTGAAGTTTTTCAGTTAATACAAATTTGTACAAAATTCCACAGTTTACTCAGGAGGGATTGGAACCCACTACAGGCATGATATTTGTACCTTGGAAACAAGTTGGACAATTTTATTGAGTAGAAGGGCTGATATATATGCACATACCGTGTAGGCTAATTTCTACAGGCCTGTGAAATCTCCGCTTTAAAGTGGATATCCGCTTTTTCATTGACCGTTGTTTATTTCCGCTTTTTTGTTCATTAAACAAAAAAAAGTTGTGTTTTTTTTTGGTTTTTTTTGACCTTTTATAAGCTTGGCAACAATAATGTACAACTACAATAATGTGAAATAAGCCTAGTTACTGGATCAATGGGGCGCCTCAATTCGAACAGCGTAAATGCGTGACCCGCGCTCACTTGACGTTACACGATCATTCTTACATCATGTAGTGTTTCAGCTCTTTTTTAAGGGTCCACTCACAGGCCTGTTTTTTTCAGGGCCAGAAATTCGGAAATCGGACTTACGTAGGAAGAATATCATGCCTGTAGAGTAGATGTCTTAACCATTAGCCTACCAAGAGTTGGAACATGTCAAACAGTGTACTCTGCTCATGTTTAGGAGAAATGAAATACAAGAAGAGGGTGCTGTTCAAAATGTCAGTTTAACTCTATGCCTTCTCAGAGCCAACTATTTGTAATCCTACCCAGTTTTTACTTCCTTCACCATGCGAAGTCTCAAATCTCACTTAGATGTCAAAGGTCACAGTTCAATGCATCAAATTGTTTGAGATTGTCCATTTGATAGGACCTTTAAGTTGTCATCAAAAAGGTTGTGAAGACATTTGCATAATTGTTAAAATAGTGCAAGTACTGTAATGGTTTGAACAAAGAATTTGAGCGAGCAATTTGGACAAGTTTTCTGGCCAGTGATTATGACTTCATCAGGACAGTCATGCTCGTATCAAAACAGAGGGACCCATAAAAGTGCACCATTTTGTTCCTTCTTACATGATTGTATTGGCAACCCAAGATTTCAAAAACTTTGAATTGACTCCTTGCACCAACGCCACACCCGGCTACTGTCTGCCACACTGTCCCCATTTCGGGAATTAAATTGCATGTCAAATTTATGATGAGCGTGAATGTGAACGCCGCATCCTCTGAAATGCACGCTACATTTTCTATCACACGGCGACAGTGACTCCCAAAATGGCGCAACCAAGATTATTGTGATGATGACGTAAGGTGGAATGGGACATTATGCACAAGATTTGCACAATTTATTGAAATTGCTTTTTAAACTGTGCCCTCCAACAGAGACAGGAGTTAGTGCAAGTGGAAACCTACCTACGCAGTGAAGGGGTCCTGGTGCGCTACTGGTACCCGTTGGATATGCTGGAGAGACCACACGCTGGGTACCGGCGAGGTGCTCTGACAGGGCTGGGGGCGTTGGATATAACAAACATCAACATTCACAGGTAAAGCATTTTGAATGGTTTGATGTTTTATACTAATGAACTTATCAGCTACAATTGAAATGATGCAATAATTTCAACAGTGATAAAGAATATTATTTTTGATTATTTTTGATTCACACTGGTATGGACGTGTGATTTAATATATGCATTTCAAGTCCATTTGGTACAAAATCCACATGCTACTCGGTTAGGATTCAAACCCAAGACCCCTTTTACTAGAGCCACTGGTTTGTATTCTTACAGGTATTATACTTTCAAATTTAGGGCATGACCTGTTAGTGGGGTTGGTAAAATCTTGTAATTTTTGCCTCTATGGGCATTTACTGTGGCTGCTTAGATCTGTGGAAGCTACATGTATGTCTAATGACATTGGTCACACTCGGCAATCCTTTTAAAGATTGGACATTTTTGAGATTTTTTTTTTGAAAAATGCACCCTTCGTTCGAGTTAAAAGGTTTTTGATGTATTTCTCTAATTACCAACAGAGAGCTACTTCATGCGGAGGCCACATCAGCGCGCATGTCCTGCCGTACAGCCCTAATGGAATTCCTGAGTCACTGCCAGAGTCCAGAGGTCATTGAGGTCATCCCGTGCTCTTTGACCTCAGGTCAAGCTTCTGCCAATCCTGAGCAAGATATCTCTCATTTGCAGCTTCTGTCCAATCAGCTTTTAGAATCTCCTCAACCAGATGGCGCCTTACAGGTACAAATTGTTGTTATCTCTTTACGCTCTCTATATTTTATTTTATTGTGATATACAATTATTGGATACATTTGAGTTTAGTTTAGCAGAATATAACCATGAGTTGAAATCATGAGTTTTTTACCTTTTTTTTTTTTTACTTTTCCATAGGCCTCCTCATTGCTCACTGCTCAGTGGCTCCATCAGTGTCTAGCAAGCAACACTCGCTGCCTGGCCGATATCTTCTACCAAGACACGCAGACGTTGAGGAGGGAATTGTTTATTGCCATGGCGACCGCTGCTCACATGGGAGAGGGCAGGCTGCTGGAGCTGACCAATCAGCTGTGTGGAGTACTTCAGGTAGTGATAGTTCCAGTTTGTGTTCACATTGGAGAGAATTAACCTCATTTGTTACTTTGCCAAAAAGCTTGCCCAATTATTGATAGTTTCAGAATGTGCGTAGCCCAAAACCGAGAGACTTCTGCATGTAGTATCACACTAAAAGGGTGGCCATGCACTGTGATTTGTGTTTTTTCCCTGAGAAGGATTTGGAAAAGGAAGGATTAGAGAATCTCGCAAGACACCGATTCACTTCTTTTCCTCTTTTGAAGGGGAACATTTATACTAAAACAAATACAGAGGAGATTGATGCATTCATTGCATAAAAGAATTTCAATGAGACTACATCAAGATGAAACCCCAAAAAGACTTGAATTTGTTTGTGAAATAATTACATAAAAAGACAATAGGAGATTAATTCAGTTGACTAAGCCAGAGTATTTTACGGTTTGTTGAGAAAAGGTTTTTTACTTATTGGAATGTCGAGTTACTTGGCGAATATACAAGTTATTTCTAAGTATTTGAACCCCTCCCCCCCAAAAAAAAAAATATCATATAGAAAATAGTAATTATAAATAACAAATAAAACTAAACTTTATACAATCTTGATTTTAAAAACAAGAAACAATTAAAATGATAATGAAAATATTGGAGTCCTTTATAGTGCAATAAGGAGCTCAAGGCACTAGAGCAAAGAGAAATACTTTCTAAGACAAGTTTTGAGGCTTTTATGAGTTATGGGATCCATTTTGTAGCTTCTTTTTATGGTTCACAGGGCATTGCGTAGCATTCAGCAGCTACTGCCAGAAACACTAGGGCAAAACCCTTGTCTGAGCAATAAGTTTGTCTGGGTTCTTTTACATGTATCACACAACACGCAGGACCCACAGCTCTATGTTCCATCCGAAGGAAGAAGCATCATTGGTTTAATGTCTTGCTAAAGGACACGAGTGTCACGACCGGGACAACCCACACTCTACTTTTCAGAAACACCAGAGTTTGAGTCCGGTGCTCTCGGCCGCGACACGCAAGCGTCAACTTTCTCAAACCTCTTTGGGTCTATTGGGGCTTAAATGGCTTTGGTTTTGTTTTGTTTTCAGACCGCACCCCATCATTTCCCCTGTGAGGTTACCACAGTAATGGAAACCAAGATCAACACCGATCTCCAGTTCCCAGGTGCTTCAGCAGTCATTGTCAGCTGCCAGCAAGATCCCAAGACAGCCAGGAAAGAGTAAGAACTCTTCTAACTTGCTGGACCAACTGATCTCTTGCATTAGCTGCCATCGCTGAGGTCAAAATAATGGAAACATGTACGCGCTGCACACGACTCTCAACCAATGATAGGTCTTCATTGACCTCAGTGAGGGCGCTGTTTTGGGCTTGTCATGTCATATGCAAGGGGTCTGTTGGAAACAGAGTGTTATTTTGGTTTTACTGGTACTCTAAATTGTCCTTTTGCCACTTAATAATGGTCCTGCAGGACTCAGCACTGAGTATACAATGCTTATCACACAATGGTGTAAGAATAAAACCAACATGACATTTTCATTAATTAATTCATTAATGTTAGTCTTCAAAACTGTTCTCTCACAGTAATCTAGAGTCGATTGCAGGTGAATGTACGAAATACACAAAACTTGGCTTTAGGAACGATGATATTTGTTGATATTTCAATGGAGGTACAATCTTGTTGTTTTGAAAAGTTTGTTGATTATTCTAAACTCTTATCATACAACACAGCCACCACTTGGGCTCTGGACTAAGTTAATGAAGCCCAAGCGTTTTCACGTACCTTCTAAGGGAAATATTTCAAAGGATCATTGATACTTATGACCAAAGAGACCTTTTATTAACTTGTTGTTTGTCTCTTTTGTGCCCATCAGAGGGAATTGGAAATATAGGAAAGAGAAAGCTATTAAAGAAATCTACACAGAAAGATAACTTTTTCTGCAACAAATATATTATATACTCTTAAAGTCACATAATAATTCTGTAAATTTCTTTTGCAATGTCCAGGAGGTTGTTTGAGGAGGTTGTACTGTAAGTACTGAAACGATTAATATGTAATTTTTGTCTCTAATTCATTTGTTTTGTACACTTATTAGGGCCTCACTCTACCAGGCACCATGGGCAAGGGTTTTCTGCTACGGTATTGGCCATCGAGTCAAGAAAACTGGACAGACTGCCCTGCTTGAAGTTGTCAGCTACCCTGCAGATGCAGCCATCAATAGCTCTGCAGGCCTCTCTGCCCCTCCAAGCCACAACATCGACCCCTTCCCAACGGTGGTACTCCCGTGCAATCGCGTCCACGTCAGATTTGGTGTCTCACCAGTGCCCGGATGCATGGTGTCGCTGCACGGGCTGCCGTCGGAGTTCCCCCTTGCCATGGCTTTCATTGAGACCCTGATGGGATGTGAACACCAGATCGGAAGCCAGAAGATCGATGGCATGGAAGAGATCGTTATCGACAGGGCCAAAGAGATCCCACCTGAGCGGCAGGAAATTCTGAAGGAGAAGCCTATTCTGATACCCCCTCGGGTCATCGCCAGGGCGGCAGAGCTTCTGGCACATTACCTCATGATGGCAAAAGTGCCGTCCCTGATCAAGGAGTACCTGTTCCACATGCTGGCGCAACTGCTGAGAATGCTCTACAAGAGAGAGTTTTCCGGTGATAGTGTTGTTGCAGCTGCTTCGACTGCTCTCCCATTTGCTGTAATCACCCAGCTGCGGCAACTTAGAGTAGAACTGAGGAAGCTATTTGAGCATGAATCCAACTTGGGGACTCTCACATCTATCACTCCAGGCCGCCAATCAAAGTACTTCCAGTCCTTGATGGAGCTGTGTCTCGCTCTTGCTGAGGTGACCTCCCCACCAGGATCAGGAGGCCAACTCGCTCCATTGCCTCACTCAACCCTCTCAGTGCAACTCAGCCCCCAGGCAGCCGCCAAGCGGAAAAAGGTTAAAATCAGGAGAACAGGTGCTTCAGTCAAGCGCAGCCCTCGCCCGAGTGAGAGTGACAGCGGGGAGATGTCAGCATCAGGGAGCTCAAAGCCAGAAGAGATGCTGTGGTTCCACAGAACTTTGACTGTCTCCCTCATCCTGCGATACCTCATAGACGGCGATTCAAAGGGGTCAACAGTCATCCGTGATGCCATTCTAGATGCACATCAGACTAACTCTGATCCATCCACTCACACACGCCTGCTGGTGATCACAGGTATTCCCATGACTCTGGAGGAACCAGCCATACGTAGAGCCATTGAAAGAGCATGCAGGTCTCATGGTGGACTCTACAAACAGGAACTATGGATTCCTGTACAAGAGATGAGACCTCTAGATGGCCCTGATGAGTCTGATGTGATCCCAAAGACACCAGTAAACTTGCCCGATTCACCCCACGGAGCCTCTGTTGAGACCCCAGGACCTTCTCCTCCGACAGAAGCTAACATGGACCCAACTCTAAGCTTGGCCAACCAACTGCAGCCAAGTCCAAGTCCATCACCTGAACAACATGAAGGTCATCTTACACCCCCTCCTGAAAGTGAAATAGCCTCCGAACAGACACCACATGAAACAGACACTGATCAGCCGGAAGAAGCCAAGAGGTGTGTTAAGGGGTGTGCTGTCCTAGAGGTACGTTGCAAAGCCAAAATGGACAGCATAGAAAACGCTCTACTCACCAGCAAAGAGGTGACGGAAGCTATGCAAGTGGAGAGCGCAGCCATCTTGGATGTCTCCCCTGAGGATTTCCTTACCATTTCCGTCATCAGTTCTAGTTTGCAAACGGAACTCACTGACAACAGCGAATTCTTGGAGTATCTCAAGTACAAACTATTCAATGAGAAATCCCCAACGATCTTGAAAACTTTGGCCGTGCAATCCTTGGAGCAGATCTTCTACAGCTGCCTGGCGGCAGAGCAGGGGTTCAAGCTCCTCTCAGAGCTGGACGAGAAAGAACATGACACCGTTGAGGTGACCCTGTCCAAAGAGCAGATGCTGAGTCTGGCACCTGGGAACCTTCTTGTGCCATTCTTTGGGGAGGTGAAGGGTTCCAAACATACCACCCAGGAGGAAGTGTGTCTAGTTTTGGAGAAATATGGCGTGAACCGATTAAGCAGTAGTCGACCCAAGAAACCAAGCAGTGAGTCTTGAACCCTCATTTTATTCCCCTAAAGCTGTGATAGAGTTGTTCATTGTGATCTTTCTTTTTACTCTAACAAAGTATGACCCCACAACATTACGTCAGTGAAGCAACTTCATTTCTCATTCAGGCTTGTTACATGTACACATCACTCATTTTGTAACTGAAACAATCAAGTATCTTCCAAAAATACTCCTGGTTGTCACACAAAGTGGTGCCAAATACAACATTCCCAAAGTATTTGATTTAACAAAATTAATTTGGGGTTGAATAAAGAAAAATTGACTGGAGCAAGACTTGAACCTTCGTCCTCTGGATCAATGGCCGGCGCCTACCAGCTGAGCTATATAGCCCTAATGTTAGAGGTCTCCCTATTTTGTCAATACCTTTGTTCCGGGGTACCAGTCAGAAGCCATATTGTTTAATAATCAACTATTAATATTAATTCCAATAAGCAAACAGAGATTTTTATTGTTATTTTTTATTTTATGAGAGACTGCCTTACATCACAAGGCCACTGACAGCCACTTCAAGGTGAGGGGCTACACTTAACTGATTTGGGCTATCGACCCAAATCAACTATCACCAGGGGCACATTGCCATCTACTCCTGGGGCTGAAACAGGGTTACCCCCTTCACAGTCTGTAAGGATGTAGGCATGGGTATCATCCACTCAGAGCCTGGCTGGAAGAGCAGAAGGCACTATCTTCCCAACTTTTTACGAAGCAATTATGGTTAAGTGTCTTGCTCAAGGGCACAAGTGTCATGACCGGGATTTGAAACCACACTCTGCTGCTGACAACACCAGAGCTTGGGTCCGGTGAACTAGACCGCTCAGCCACGCCACAAGAGCAAATACCAGATATAAACTATTCAATGAGAAATCCTCATCATACTTTGAAATCTAAAGAGTAATTTTTCTACAGAAGCCTGTGAGACAGAATTCTTTTCAATCGATTATTTTTTGTTACTATTTAACCCCCACTCCTAATAAGTCCAAATTGTTAAGGATTAAGATATTTATTTTCTCTGTATTTAAAGGTAAGCCAAGCAAGGAGCAGATGAGGGGCGTTTATCGCAGAGGGAGCAAGACGAGCAAGGAGAAACTGACTACAGCTGAAGTGTCCTACAAAGCAAAGTAAGCCGCCATATTATGTCATGTTCCCCATCAGCATTTACAGTAATACATATTAACTCTCCTTGTTAGTGGAAATGGGGTCTGACTAATTTGTCCCTTCAACCTCAGTTTAGTTACATTGATTGGAATTGGGAAAAGTTCAAAATGGTGATACTAGGATAAAAGTTTATTGTGCCATCTCCTGACGGCCATCCTGATTTGCTTGCCAGCCAGCTGGTCCCAAGGTCTGGTCTTGTGCAAGTGCCATATGCTGTGACAAACTGGTACCCATCCTCCTTTATCTCTAGTGCAATTGCTTTCAAACATTAATTATATATTGTATCGTCCAGTCACCAGGTATTTTCTTATGTACTTTTCGCTTTTAATTGCGAGGTGTTTTTTTAGTTGTTTGGGGAAAATGTTGGGGAAAATGTTGAACTGTGGTTCACAGCTTAGGTCGTATTCTGACCAAAGGACTTCAGCCATTGGCTGTAATGACAACAGTTACAATTTTAAAAAAACAATAATGAGATATCGCCTAACATCACAAGGCCGGACGACCACTTCAAAGTGAGGGCTACACTTAACTGATTTGGGCCATCGACCCAAATCAACTGTCACCAGGGGCACGTTGCCACCTACTCCTGGGGCTGAAACAGGGTTACCCCCTTCACAGTCTGTAAGGATGTAGGCATGGGTATCATCCACTGTGAGCCTGGCTTGCAGAGCAGAATGCACTACCTTCCCAACTTTTTCTGAAGCAATTATGGTTAAGTGCCTTGCTTAAGGGCACAAGTGTACACCAGAGCTTGGGTCCGGTGAACTAGACCACGCGGCCACGACATGCCACAAATGGGGCTTTAAAGAGATCGGACTATAGCCACTGCCGAAGCTGTCACATAGAAGCAACTTACCTTGTGCAGTTGACACCAGTTGCACCCCCTTCCCCTTAAAAAAAACATTCTAAGGTTTACTATTCAAAGTAAATAATATTTAAACTCTGTCACTAGGTCACCCAGCGGAGCCGACAAGAAGACCAAACGACCAGAGAAGGTGTCTCGAGACACCCCCGAGAAACGTCACCTTGACGATAGCAGAGCCAAGCTGGAGATGTGTCAAGAGAGGGCGCTAACCCTGAATGGGTTCCTTCAGTTTGTGACGGATCGGGCCCAAGGAGATGCCACCCCTGTGTGGAGAGCTCTGATGGCCTGTGGTTTCGATCTACACTTTGACAGGTCAGATGTTAACACATGTAGAATTTTCTGCTGAAATGCTCCTAAAATAGTTAATTCAAACAAATATCAAGTAATTAACCACAAGGGAAACTGACTGGGTAAATTTTGTAATAATTTTGGGTAGAACAAAGAAAAATTTACCCTCTATCAAATGAGCTATCTAGCCTTATGTTTGGAGCCTTCCCATTTTGTCAATATCTTTGTTTGGGGGTGCCATTTAGAAGCCATACACTTCTGGCTTCTGACTGGCAAAGAAAATTATTGACAAATGGGGAGACCACCAACATAGGGCTAGATAGCTCAGTTGGTAGAGCAGCGACACTTCAACCGAAGGTTGTTGGTTCAAATCCTGCTTTAGTCAATTTTTCTTTGTTCAACCCCAAATTAAATATAAACAATGATACACTATATCAATGAGATATACAGAAACCTATGTACATCTGAGCGGAATTTTGTTAGAGTCTTCAACGTTGACACCAAAACATTGGTTTGGTTGTAGACCCTTTACACTGACGTCACATGCAGCTATCTGTCTGCTCATGGTCTGCCATATAGACCATGTGACATGTGACATCACATGTTTACAAAAGAGCCACAGTGCCTGGACTTCCTGCAGGCACAGTTTGTACACAGCTCAATGGAAAAATACAATAAATCTTATGTTTTACGGAGATTGCACTAGCTGATTTGTCTCAACTTTGTATATAAAGAAAGGGGGGACAACTCAAAAGCTGTACAGCTGTTGCTTTTGTAACTCTTGAATTTATGTGAAAATTATGACACAGAGTGTAAATTTTCCCATATGGCCTGTGTAGTATCTTGCCTGTCAGGAAATGCATTAGAATGTACCAGGTCACTGTATCTGTAAACAAAGGTAACAAGGTCTATTGTGGGGTCAAATTGCTTGTAAAGATGCGTGTCTAACCATGCTGGCGTCACTCAAAATTGCGCACCGCACAATGACACAACAGGAGTCTGAGACCCATAAATGGCGCAACCAAGATTCATCATGAGAGGTGAATTGGGTAAACACTGTACATGTCTGACCACAATCTGCATCGTTGTTTTGTCTTTCTCAGTTGTGCCATTGAAAATTGAAAAACACAGTACAAAGTCTTGCGGTGTGTGACACTTTCCTCTATTTTTGTATTGTTTTTTCCCATTTATTTTTTCCTCTTTTTCTGCCAAACTGCTGTTGCATGCCTGCTCACAGTAGGCTGATTAACTGTTTTTTTGTTAGCATCTTCAGTAAATTTCAAAGTAATTATCTTTGGTTGCTTTCCCTGTCTAGATTTGCAAGTTTCAACCACACCGACACCCCATCCTACTTCAAGCACTGGACCCACGAAATGGACACTGCCCTCGTGTGTTACGTCGATCGTCTGTGCCGCAAGATGTCCATCACACCAGCCAGGCTTCACCCCCATGAGGTGTACCTAACTGAAGGGGACCTGGTCAGCCCCAAGTTTGCCTCTTTGCAAGGTAGATCACAGTCCAATTATTTCTCCTATAATTTTGTTTTTACCCTACACGATGTGAGTTAAGCACTGTATACTCAGTACTTTCCCGAGGGCTGTGAAAAAAATCCACAGGCAAATCACTCGGGTGGGATTCGAACCCACGACCTTTGCATTGCTAGAGCAGATGTCTTACCACTAGACCACCGAGCTAGCCCGATGGCTAGAGGCGGTTCGAATCATTGGCAGCGGGTACCGCATAATTTAATAGATGTAAATTTTTGCATCGGGGATAATGAATATAATTTTGTTTTTACCCTACACGATGTGAGTTAAATTATGCGGTACCCGCTGCCAATGATTCGAACCGCCTCTAGCCATCGGGCTAGCTCGGTGGTCTAGTGGTAAGACATCTGCTCTAGCAATGCAAAGGTCGTGGGTTTGAATCCCACCCGAGTGATTTGCCTGTGGATTTTTTTTTCACAGCCCTCGGGAAAGTACTGAGTATACAGTGCTTAACTCACATCGTGTAGGGTAAAAACAAAATTATATTCATTATCCCCGATGCAAAAATTTACATCTATTAAATTATTTCTCCTCTGGTGTATTTTCTACAATGCTCAGGAACAGATTTCATCTGCCTAAATTATGTAATTTATGCTTTTTTTTTTGCTTTTTTTTTATAGAATTATTCTTCTGACAAAGAGGGCATTTATTGTATCCAAGTTTTTATCAGTTTAATTTAAGAAACAAAACTTTACCTTTGAGAATGTAAATAAAAAATTGTGAACGCTTTTTTCAACCAACTTTATTAGTGTCTAATAGTTTTGAACTAATAATTTTGAAGGTAATACTTGGCCTTGGTCACCTACACTCCATAGCAGAGCTCAATAGCTCACTTGGAAATTTACTTGCCAAGAAGGTATCAGCGGGGAAGAAACCACAAACAGTAAATGGTATTCAGGGTAAAGCCCCGTTCATACTTCACGCGAATTGCAAAAGTGAATTTTCTTTTGTCACAATTTTGAAAACAGCGTGTACCTGATTGTTTGTGTCACGTAATTCGCATTCACTTTTGCATGAAGTAAAGAACTCGTCTTTAGGGTTAGGGTCAGTGTCAGGGTCGGTGTTAGGGTTAGGGTTAGTGTTAGGGTTAGAGTTAGTGTTATTGTTAGTGTTAGGTTTAACGTTAGCATTACATGAATACTGGTGGAAGTTGTTTGATACAGTACGATGGAGCAGTATTTCAGACAAAATCACCACCAGTGAACTCTCCACGAGTGAACTTGCCTAAATTTGCTAGACTTGCTCTAGTCCTATGTAGCTGCCGATATCGTCATTGTCTTATGATGTTATTGGATAATTAAAAACATTTTGTAAAAGTGCATTTGGATAAATAATGTGGTAAGAGGAGATTCTGGGTATCATCAGATCAAATTGTATCACTTTTTTTTTCTTTGCCAAGGTGTTCCTCTTGAGATCCTCCGCCTCCGCTTCGCCCTCCTCCAGTCACTAAGCAACAACCTGGAGTCCTACTTCCTGCCATTGGTTGACCTCCGACCCTCACATACGCTGTCTCTGAGTACCGCTGCCTTGCTGGCCAGGGCAAGGACGCTGTTGTTCTACGACACCAAGATTAAGTTCTTCAACGCCATCTTGGACGCCACTGCCCAGAGAAATCTAGATCAGGCGGCCCCGGAGATCACCCTGGATCCACTGGAGATTGTTGGAGGTACTGGGATGAGTGTTACTTTGAAATTTCACAATGTTTTCCTGGAAACGGACTTTGGTTTTTGTCTCAAAGATTCACTTTGCCCCCTTTTATTGACTGAAAGTAAGAGAAAAAATAGTAACAATGATGATGTCGATTTGTTGTTGTTACAGCACCACCAAGAGGTGCTCAATGCTAAATACAAAGAAAAAAATAACTTGAAGTTGCAGCCCAAATTGTAATCAATATGTAGTTTTTCAAGTATGATTACATGAGGAAAACTAATAACAAGCGTTATTTAAACAACAAGACGACAGAGATGTCTAAATAATTACAATAAAGACAATGAGAAGCAGATTAAGGAGAGGACGCTATGGCACATAATGATGGACTCTTTTGTAAGGAGGATTTAAAACAGGCTACTGCAGCTGAGACTTAAGTTCTTCACCAATGGCATGAGGGTCATGTGTCGTGTTGTAACCAATTCCTGCTAATGCATAGTCTGATAATTTGGGTTGAATCAGCCGAGGGGCACTGCTAGGTTTTAAAGGGAGACCTTTTGAGGGGAATGTTTATCTGAGTTTCTTGTTTCCCCTCGTTTTTTCAGCGGATGCTCAGGATTGTTTATCTACCCAGTTCTGCCAAGCGGCTCGTCAGCTCTCAACTGTCCCGTCGTCAAAGCTGTGTGTTAAGATCGCCAGCGGTGGAGACCCAACGTACGCATTTAATGTCAGACTAACTGGGGAAGAAGTCCATGGAACCAGTAAGTATTTTGTTATTATTTCAGAACGGCAAAATTACTTCTGTGACATTTTTTGCTGAGAAGATATTTAGCCATCAGTAGGAAAGACTGCAGTCTTATTCTGAGGCGAATACTTATCTTCGTGAAACAAATTGTAAGTTCAGTCATGACTGTTCATTTTGTTTTTTAAGAAACATCTAAACACACCACAGGGCTTGAATTTCACCCTGAACCGCAAGCCTGAGGCCAGTGATTTGAGCATTGGGCCAGTAAACTCATGACCCGATGACCTGACAAGTCCAGCGGTCTTTTATTTTTCAATTGAATAACAACACCTCTACCTATATGTAATATCTTGAACAGAAACAAATTATGTTTAAATTTTGACTTTGACTCTGATATACTTTTCAATTCTGTTGAGTGATAATGCATACTTATACCAATAAATAAAAATTAGATAAAGCTGTTCTTACATGTCTGAGTGCTTGTTAAAAATGTAAAAAAGTTAAACGCATGTTAAACTTTGTTTTCCCCTTGTAAAATAATTCTGGTCCAGTACATATTTTGAGCTACAATCCTTGTGGTCTTGCAGATTTTCCCCCACAAATTTGAGCCCTGCGCCACCATACAAGGTCTTTTTTTCAACTGTTTACATTTCATTAAATAAAGTTGCATTCACTGATATCAAAATTTGTTCTTTGATTGTAAAAATGATAACTTTTGTTTATCTTTTTTATACCAGTGCCTAAATGTTTCCAGGGTGATGGCAAAGAATTTAGCCCGAGAGTAATCTTATGGAATCCTCCTTAAATTCATGTTAGCAAAGTAAACCTCAAAAAGAATCTGGCTCTGGACAAATCAGGAAAAATTGCCATCACAGAAAAATCTAACTTTTGAAAGACTTCAAAGCTAGCTATGTTTCTAAAGGAAGTTTTGTTTCATTTCTAGGAATACCAGTTTATCTTTCGAAATCATGTTTCTGTCCATGAGCTGAAATTTCCAAGGAAGCATCCATTCGGACATTTTGACAATTCATTTTGTCTTTATTTGCAACATTTATCCAGGCCTGGAGTTTCATCTTTGAGAGGGCAAGGCCATTTTCATTTTGCCAAGTACACTTTCATGGGAAAATCCTAAAGTCTATTGGAAACTTTTTAAGGGGCAAGAAGGCCAAGACCAGGGGGTCGATTTCACAAAGAGCTAAGATTGATCTCAACTGTGTATCATTCTTAATCGCTAAGCAAAGTGTGATTTCACAATACAAATCACTACATGGTAATATTTAAAACTCATCATAAGATGAACCTTAGTGCTTTGTGAAATCAAGCCCAGGGCAACATAGGCCATGGCCTCAGTGACCTTCGTGTAATTCTGGTTTTGATTCTCTTAATGTTGATTGTGTTGACTCTACCATCATTGATCCCATGTTGTTCTCTCCGCTCATCCTAGGCGGCTCTTTCAGACACTTCCTCGGTCAGGTCACTAGGGAGCTTCAGAGCTCAGTGCTTGGTCTCCTGGTGTTGTGTCCGAGTGCTGGATCCGGCCGCAATAAAGGACGGTTCTTAATGAAGCCGGGCCCGATCACATTCCCTGAGGAGAAACTCCTAGAATTCTTTGGACAGGTAGGAAGATCTTGAGAAGTCATTCTTAATAAATAATACAAATTCTCCAAGTCCTATTGGAGTCACAGGCTCCAATTATGGCACTTGTGTCCTTAAGCAATACACCTAATCATTATTGCTTCGTCCTTCGGATGGCATGTATAGCCATATGTCCTGTGTGTTGTTTAACGCACGTAAAAGAACCTTTACACTTATCATTAATTGTCCCAAGTCATCCGACGTTATCATCACAACAATATTAGTTGCACAATTTTGGGAGTCGTGTCCCCGTGTGTTATACAGTGAAGTGCAAATATTAGGCTCTTACATGCTTACCTGTTGACTCCTAAAACGGTAAGCCTGACACAGTCACGGCATGTGACATATAAAGTGCAAGGGATCAATAGAAGGGATTTGCCCCGGTGTTTCTGACTTTGTTGGCTGCAGATTGGGCCGTGCATCACCTTGTAAAACCCTTACAAGGTGCCACATAAATGGGTCTCATAATTCAAACTTAGCGTATCGTGGTGTGTCGTGGCCGAGCAGTTTAGTTAACCAGACCCAAGCTCAGGTATTGTCAGCAGCAGAGCGGTGTTCGCCCGGTCATGACACTTGTGCCCTTGAGCAAGGCACTTAACCATAATAATTGCTTCGCAAAAAGTTGGGAAGGTAGTGCATTTTGCTCTTCCAGCCAGGCTCTGGGTGGATGATACCATGCCTCCTACATCCTTATGGACTGTCAAGGGGGTACCCACGTTTTTTAGCCCCAGGAGTAGGTGGCAACGTGCCCCTGGTGACAGTTGATTTGGGTCAATCCCAAATCAGTTAAGTGTAGCCCTCACCTTGAATTGGCCATATGGGCCTTGTTAGGGGATCTTTCATAATTTTATTTTTTTTTTAAATACCTGTCATTAAAATAATAATTGCTTTGAAACGCCCTTAATAGATACAGCCCGATATAAAAACCAAGTGTTCTGTATCCTTGTTGTATTCCATACCCTCAGCTCCTAGGTGTGGCCTTGAGAGCAGACATCCCACTTGCCTTGGACCTTCTCCCGTCATTCTGGAAGTGTCTGGTAGGAGTGTCTATAGACCCTGAGCGGGATCTTGAAGAGGCAGACTGCATCACGTACGACTACATCAAGAAACTAACCGAGGTAAAGCCATCACACTAAGTCTGTTTCTTCTGTTTAAATTTTTTAATTGTATATCAAATTAGAAACCAAAATGGAAACTGAATGGGTGAAGATATTGACAAAATAGGGAGACCGCCAACAATCCGGAAGTTATAGGTTCAAGTCCCACTCTAGTAAATGTTTCTTTGTTCACCCTCATTTATTTAATAAATAAAATAAAATTTAAGTTTAAATAAATTTACCCTCATAACGTAAATTAAAAAAATTCCAGCCAGTTTCCCTTGTGGTTTATTACTTAAAAGTTTTTTTAATAATGTGTTTTAAACCTTGATTATGTCCAGGTCCAGAGTGAAGCTGAGTTCGACACACTCTGTGCCGAAGTCTCCTCCCATCATGCATCTGACCTTGAGTCACCCGACACTGACCCCTCGGCTGCCTCAGCATTCGTCTCTCATCAGGGTCAGCCGTTTCACAACCTCATGTTTGTCTATAACAGCTTGAATGGGGAAGAGGTTGAACTGTGCCATGAGGGCAGAGCTCGGAGAGTCAGGTGAGGTTTGAGATGACACTGTCACCTTACAGTTCAAGGTTCAAGGGTCAAGGGTTATTTATTTGCACAGTTTCAATTATTTCTTATTTTATCTTATTTTATTACACTCTTCACTGGCACAGCATTAAAAAATGAAAAAAGATACAAATATATATTAAAATATGGTGTATGTATACAATAACACAATTTATATAAAAAGTGATTTTAAAAGTTACAACAAATCGCCAGTGAGTGGCAAGATGAAACAGTTGACCAGCACCTCAATGGAGCCATCCTACCACAGTTGAAGGGGGGGGGGGGGGGGGGGGGATGGGGTTGGGGAAGGGGAGGGAATGGGGAAGGCAGGGGGGAAGGGGAGAGAGGGAGGAGGCAAACTGATAGAGAGAAAGGAACAAAAAGAAGGAGTCTCAATACCAGCAGCTAGCACAATGACGATTAGAAACCCAAGAGAGAAAGGAACAAAAAGAAGGAGTCTCAATACCAGCAGCTAGCACAATGACGATTAGAAACCCAAGAGCAGACATTGTCAGAATGAAGAGTGGGATTAAATTCAAAATCGTAAAACTCAAGCACACAAGTTTGGAATGAGAAAAATTATGTATCAGATCTGGGCCCAATTTCATAGAGCTGCTTAAGTAGCAAATAATTGCCAATAAATTTCTGCTAAACATAAATGGGCAGGATACCAGTCACAAATCGTACATGTGACATGGTAGTTTGGCTGGTAACCTTATTCTGGTAAGCATTATTTTGTTGTGCTTGGCTACTTTTGGTGCTTAAGCAGCTCTAAGAAATTGGGCCCTGGTTGCCAAAGAGAGTTGATTCCAAGTTGAAATTCTGCTTCTCTCTCTTCACTGCTGGGTTATCAAAGAAACAAATGTCAAAATTATAATGTCAACAAATCCATCCTTAGTCAAACCTTAGTAATAAAACAATTTTGAATGGACAAAAGTCACAGAACTGTAAAAATTTACTTTTAGCCATCCAAATAATGAGCACTTAACATTTTAAAGTTACATTGTAACTGGCATTTAATTTTATTCTCATTGTCTTTCGAAAGATATATTAATTCTATGAAAACTTCATAAACAGCCTATTATTTAATTCCCTCCCTTTTTTCCTTTCTTCTGCCAGTTGGAAGAACCGACAGCAGTACATCTCGGCCATCAGGGATCTACGGCTGCGTGAGTTGGCGTGCCCAGAGCGTATGTTGGCAGTCCGCTGTGGTCTGGCGTCAGTCATTCCCATCCAGCTTCTCTGCATCATGACACCCTACGACATCGAGCTCAGGATGTGTGGTCTGCCAACGGTGGATTTAGATTTCCTAAAGGTAATGAAGTATTTCATTTTCAGCCAATGAAATGGAAACCAAAGGTGAATTTTCTAAAACCCTTTTCCAGCAAATTGGTGAACCATTCAAAACCATTCAAATACACAGGTTGTGTATTGTGGCACAACTGGGCACAGAATTGCACAGAACTATCTGTGTATTGCGTAGATGTATTTTATGTTTCGCCAATGCAATTTCAATTCAATTCAAATCAACATTTATGTCATACTACTCTTCTCAAAATATAGCATATGTACAGAATAATGCATAGATAAGCAAAATAATAAGCACAAAAGATCGGGGAAAGAGTTAATCAATGTATACCAAAATAAATGAGAGTATGAGGCTGTCAGATTAAGCCAAGGCTTGTAGAAGACAGCCTAGACAGACAAACTACAAACGTGGAGACATGACAAACAGGTGACGCAAAACAAAAAAACAAAAACAAACAAACAAACACAAAAAAGGCTAGGATGCAATAAAATAAAAATGTCTAGACTAGCATGGCTAAGTAAATGGCGATGATAGGAGCTGGGCTGAAAAATAGAAGAGAGCTGACAATAGAAGAGAGCTATGCCACATAATGGGAGAGGAGAAATCTTTTGTAATGATACTTGAATCGACCCACAGACGGCGATTTTCTAATTTCTTCATGAATACAGTTCCATAAGTGCGGCCCATAGAAACGAAGAGTGTTGCTAGAGTATAGTGTGCGAGTGAAAGAAATATGGAAACCAAATTTGTGAATTTTCTAACAAGAGAACCATAAAAATATCTTATCTTTATCAAACCCGTTTCCAGCGATTTGGGGTACCATTTGAAACCACTCAAATGCACAGGTTGTTTATGGTGGGTCAACTGTGCACATAAATCTCTGTGTATTGTGTGGATGCATTCATCACATGCCAACTTAGATGCCATTCAGAATGATCAATGTTTAAAATGTTCGATCTTTTTTCAAAATTGTTTTGACTCACCCACCCGGCCCAAACTTTGATTTTTATATATTGACTGACTATGAAATATACCTTTATACACTGAAAAACAAAGTACTGCCTCAAATGATGCAGATATTTTAGATCAATGCTCTCCCAGCTCAGGAGCTTTCGATGGCTTTTCCTGGCCTCCCAACAGGCTACCTTTTTAGTTGAAACAGAAGAGAGATCTCCCCAGCAGGCCCTTAGGTCAGCTATCGAAACAAGGTTGACCGTTAACAATGAAACTGCACAGACAATTCTTCTAATATTTGAATTGAAAACTGACTTTCGATTTTCAGTTATTTCTTTTGACCCACCCAACCACAATTTCAAAATAAAATTATTCTGAATGACCCCTTTAGTACATCTGTAATTGAAAACCATGGATGATATTGAATGGTCGGACAGTAGGAGGGTTAAAATGCTAAAATCTTGACTGCCCTCCTCCATCAGGCTCACACCATGTACCAAGTAGGCCTGGTAGAGACGGACACACACATCCAGTATTTCTGGAACGCCTTGGAGAGCTTCTCCCAGGACGAGATCTGCCGCTTCATCAAGTTTGCCTGCAACCAGGAGCGCATCCCATGCACCTGCCCATGCCGTGATGGGGAGGCCGATACCACACACGTACCCCCGTACCCAATGAAGATTGCCCCACCAGACGGTACATCAGGTAAGGCATGATTGAGTTTACTCCCTCCCTCCCTCCACTTCCCTCCACTTCCCCTCCATTTCTCACCCCTCCTACCACCCATCTTTCCCCATACCCCATGACGATTGCCCCACCAGGGCCCAATTTCATAGAGCTGCTTAAGCACAAAAAGTAGCTAAGCGCAACTAATTTATGCTTACCAGAATAAGGTTACCAGCAAAAGTAGTATCACACAAGTGCAAACTGTGACCGGTATCCTGCTAATGTTTGCTTAGCAAAAAAAAAAATTAAGCAATATTTTCTGCTTAAGCAGCTCTATGAAATTGCGCCCAGGTGATACATAAGGTGAGCAGTAATTATTTAAACTCCCTCCCAGCCCAACTAACTTCCAACCCCCGCCCCCATCCCCACCCCCACCAGTATTCAAGTTCTGTTTGATTCTGATTCTGATGCTTGTGTCCTTGGGCAACTCGCTCTTTACCACAATTGATTTGTACTTCAGATGGAACGTAAACCCTTAAGTCCCATGTTGGCGACTAGTGAAATGTATTACCCGACTAGTCGCGCTTTAATAATGATAATAATAATAATTTATTCGTGATATAGCGTTTTACATAAATTCTCAAAACGCTGTACAGGAAAGCACAACAAAGTATACAGTATAAAACCAGTTAATTAGTAAACAAATAATTAATTAATCAAATAGTCACAACTTCAACTCTAGTCGCACTAGTTGCCAGGGCCTACTAGATACTAGATAAGGCATGTAAAGAACCCAGACCACTTATCATGGAAGAGTAGCTGTTTCTGGTTCATGGCAAGCTCCCTTGTCTACAGTCAGTCAGGTTGGCTCGGTGTATTCTTCCTTACCTTTTACATAAATGATCCCGGTTCGAATGATTGAATGGGGTTTTCCTCACACGTTCAAAACTGGCATTTCTTAAAATACATGAGAATGCTTTGCCGCCTAAACAATTCAGATTCAGGCTTCATTGATTCAGTTTGCTTTTGAGGCGTCTTTGGTTTCTCTAGTAGACGGAGGCATTTGCCCGTGGTCTCCTCAAATTGTACCCCGCTGGAATCACTGGTACCGCTCCCACCACAGCCCGTCTTTCTAGTGCTGCTGCTCTGAGTTCCATGGTATCACAACCTGACAATTTTGTTGTTTCATGACCAGAAATTAATCTCAATAACAATCACTTGGAGCCACTATGGTTTGCTCTCCAGTGTGAAATAAAGATGGATTTTCCTTATTGCTTTCCGGATTCCTTCAATGTGATTTTATTCTTGATGTGTTTTAGGGTCTCCAGATACTCGTTTCATCCGTGTAGAGACCTGCATGTTCATGGTGAAGCTACCGCAGTACACAAGTCAAGATATCATGACTAAGAGACTACTGTATGCCATCAACTGCAGAGAGGATCCCCTCAGTGGGTAAACGAGAACCCAGTCACCCATAGGAGAACACAGCGGGTAGCTTCAAGGGGTGTGTTGTCTGCAGAGATGACCACCACTGCAACCCAATCACCTACATGTTTACTGGAACACAAGGGGTTGCAGAGGAGGTACATCAACTGTTAAGAGGACCCCTCAGTGGGTAAACTAGAACCTAGTCTCACCCATAGGAGAACACAAGGGGTAGCTTCAAGGGGTGTGTTGTCTGCACAGAGAATACCCCTGCAGCAAGTATACTGCAACCCAGTCACCTACATGTATACAGAAACACACAGGGTAGCTGAAGGGGTACATCAACTGTAAGGGAGGTCCCCCTCCCTCAGTGGGTAAAGTGCAACCCAGGAACCCTTATAGAAGCTCAAGGCGTAGTTTTAGGGGGTGTTTTGTCTTCAGAGAAGACAACTGCAGAGAAGGCGGCAACCCAACCCTACAAAAGGCATAATTCAGGTTGGCTTAGTGGTTTGTTGCTTTTACCCCTGCAGACCCTTGCACATGGATTGGTTTTTCAGTCCTGACCTGATTGCATGGGTTTTTCTCCCACATCCAACATTTAGATTTGGTCAACACCTCTTTGTAGGTATATTCAGGCCTACATGTCACAGTGCAAGGCACTTTTTGAGGGTTGCTTCATTTCATTACAAGTATAATAATAGCAATTGCAATGTAAGAGTGGCATTATGGTGAAATTGGATTTTGGCTGTTTCTACTGTACATTGGGATCAACTGTGTGAAGTGAAAGTTCATGGTGGGAATGGGTTCAGATTGGATTTGGGTTTTGTTGTGTATACTTGACGGATAAGGGGTGTAAGTGGGATTGGATTTGAGTGGGTATTCCGGGTGGGTATAGACTGTGAAAGGAAATGTTTGTAGTTAGGGTTGGGTTAAAAGTTGTGTTGGGTAATTTAGCGGTTAGTTGGAATGAGTGAAAAAGGTGTGAATTTGAAGTGGTTTAGAGTGGGTATAACTTTGGGGTGGGGGTGGGGGTGGGGGTTGCAAGCAGGACGAGAATGTGGTAAGGGGATACTGGATGGCAATTCAATAGGATTAGGCTAATGTTTGATGTGAAAATGGGTGAAACATGCACATTTAGGATTTTTTTGTAAAAGTATGTATGACGTAGGAATGCAATTATTAAACAAGTTTACCGTTCCAGCCAAATGTATCCTTACCATTACTGCTTTGCTGTTAATGAGGAACTTTGATGATGTATTTAGTGTAAATTTCAATTCTTCATCTCAGAGTTTGACGAGAAATCTTTCCCCTCGTCAGAAACCAACTTAAAATCCATAAAGTTCATCCCTCTGCTGTGACTTTTGACTTATATTATTCTTAACTAAAGAGATTTAAAACTTAAGATGATTTCAGTTGCCCGAATCAAAGATTGTTTTTGGAGGGGGACTGGAGATGGTGTGTTTAGAATCATCGACTGATAGCCTCAAATCGTAGAGTTCTATGAAACGTTTCGAAAGGATTTCCAGCTCTGCTGGAGATCACTGCAATTTTTTTATTATATTATATTTATTGTATTTATTATTTGTATCACGGTCTCAATGATTATGTAATTATAGGAAAGTTGAAGAGACATTTTTTGAGTATATATCACCTGTACAGTATGACATGACAAAACCATGTTTTCGAAATGTGGGAAGTTTTTGCTAGCATTTACGGAACGCACCTTGAGTGTAAACAGTGCGATGTTCAGCGTTTAGTTAGTAACTTTTAACTTCCTGAAGGGAGCAAGTGTGTCTATCGCTATTTGTGAAATGGCAGTTTCTTTTGGGGCACTGTGCCAATATACCCCGCACAAGAACCTGAATATTCATTGACTTCATGTCACCTTTGACCCCGTCCAGCAGAGTATGGGGCCATGTGGTGGGTTGTATACAGAGTTACTTTGAATAAACTGGATGCCACGCACTGACGAAAAGCATTGCTTGATTTGCATGTTTTGACAAGCCCTCGGGGATGCTTGTGTTAGCTAAAGTTTTTTATAGTCTAGTCAAGTTGTCAACAACTTGACGTCATGTTGTCAACAACTTGACGTCATGTTGTCAACAACTTGACGTCATGTTGTCAATAACTTGTCAACAATAACATGTACTTTTTTGTTTTAGGCCTCAGTATGCTGGGATACAAAAGAAACAATGTAAAACTAAATATATACAGTTAGAACATGGAACCACTTTTAGTCAATTTCATTAATTCAAAAATTGTGTTTCACGAAATTTGCTCACATAACACTCTGATATTTCAAACTACTGCCAAGAAGGGTTTAAACCCAAGCTTTCACAAATTACTTTTAGCCAGTTCACTTGTCACACTTTTTTTCTTATTTTTGTTTAAATTTGTTTTACTCAATGTTTTGGTACCCCATGTGGTCAAACCCAAGAATCTGTTTCAGTCTCGTACCCTAGGGTATGCCGTTTCAGTCTGGTACCCTAGGGTATGCCGTTTCAAGAAATGTGTAGTCCATTGTAACTTTGGAGAAAAAAAAAAGTTGTAGTTTTCTTCTTCTTACTTTTTTAACGAAATCTGCTTAAAGTTGATTAAGCAGTGAGTGGGGTTGACAAAGCCCATTGTTGTAGCTTTATAATTTGATCAAATAATTTAAAATATTAAATGGTATCACTGCTGAGGCAACAGCTTATACAGTTTGTATGCATGTATGCACAATGTACCTTAAAACCCTGTGCAGCGTTCAAGGGGTGTTGCCCCTCAAAAATGAAAACATGTGCAATCACAGAAATGCTGAAACCAAATTGTAGTCTGGTTGATTTGTGTGCATGATCTTCAGCGCTTGTATTGGTAATCGAGTATATAGGAAACATGACGAAGATGGCACGGCTTAAAAATATGTTTGATCAAGGGAACAATATAGTTTCCATGATATGCCCGACAAACAGATGTGTATATCTATAAAGAATGATTAATATTGCTAATAATAGTAATAATGATAATAATAATAAAGGTTTTCCTGCCCAATTTCAACAAAAACCCGGCTGATTCAGTTTCAGTTCCGTTGAATCAGCATTGTCAAAATGAGTCATTCAATTTCACCAGTTTTAGCATTCACTGGTCAAATAAGATCATTCAATTTCATTACGCAGCAAGACTCATTCAGTTTTGTGAGAGCCAGCAGCAAGAGCTGGTCAACGCTTCAATTTCATCAAGTGTAAATAGGTAGTAGAAATTCAACTTAATAAAGGTCAAAGTGTAGTCTTGAATGCCTACAAATGAAATCGAATGACTGAAACAAATCTTGTGCCACAAATACGAAATTTAATGCATTAGTAGCTAAAAAGAAACCCTTGTTTGAGTGGATTAGTGCTTGAATTTGTATGCGTGTTAATGCAATTGAATGAATTTTTGCTGAAATAGGCCGGGAAAACCTATAGTAATAATGATAATAATAATAAATTTAAGATTAAAAAATACCTTGCACCCATGGCTGAATCTCAAGCCGCTGTGCAAATCAAAACGGCACCAAGAGAAAAGGAAGAAATAACCATAACAGCATTATAAAAAGCGTTGATTATGCTGTAAAAACATTCAATCTAAAAGATCCTGTGTGGTGAAAAAAGATCTTTGGGTTACCAGGCAAATCATTGTACAAATTATTTACAGTCTGGCTGGTTTGACGCTCAGCGGGAATTCTTGCTAAGCGTACATGTTTCCATGACAATGGCACTGTTTGAACAAGAGTGTAAACAGAATTTATCTTCTTTTGTATGCAATGAGTAACGAATTTGTTTAATTTGTACGATTAAGTTTTTCGTTCAGTATTTTAGAATTCATTATTTGAAAACATTGTTGAAATAACAGAATCTTTTACAAAACTGCAGTGGTAGCTTCTTTTTTTTGTGATGTAGTCGCAAAATTGATCCTGGGTATCGGTTAGTCTTTCTCTCTACGTTTCCAAGTGTATAAATAAAAGATTTATATCGATGATTTATTATGATGTTTATTAGCCAACAATGCCGTGCTTGAGTATTAACACTTCATAAATTTACCAGAAAGGAAGTAAACAGTTAACTTCTCAATATTTGAGATAACACTTCAAGATGCGATTCCCCTTAAGATAGCTACACTTTGTAAGTTTTACGATTCTTAGCCACGAGTGTAACAATTCAAACCTGTATTTCTAATTAATGAGTATTTCTATAATACATGCATTATAATGGTCTCTGGATCCCACACAAAGTGTTAAAATAATTCCACCGAATGAAAACTGTTTAAAAAGTATTAACACCTGTATAATTTGTAAATATGATTCTTACCCTGCTGGAAATAATCTCAAGGTTAACTATTTTATTCTCGGCTGAATATAACTTAAGTCCAGTATGAACTGCAGACTTCTGTTTCCTGAAGCTATGCAGAACGAAGGCCTTCCAACTGCTTGCACAATTAAGCAGCATAAGCAGATTGGTTGGTGAGGGAGCCAGTGACAAATGGTGTAGACCACACAGCATTTTAGCTGGTAACATATTTCTGCTAAGCAGAATTTGTATTCGCTCTGCAAATTTGTATGATTGGTCGAAGAGGGCATGAAAAGTATTTATTTCCATTCATACGAACTGTATGAAACGTAAAAGTAAACCACAGTTTTGTTGAGAGTGTGTCGATCAAGCATGACTTAATAATAGTATTTAATTTTTTCTTTTGTGGTTAAAAGGAGGGTGTGACTTATTGTAAACGGCATTTTAATGGTTGGCCAATAAAACATCAGCGTGGTTTGTGGAATATTTAGAGAATAAATATCATAGCAGTTGATACTTGTGTTGGTTTGAGGTTTGTGTCAAAGACATTTTTTGACATTCAATCAGTGAACAACTGTTATGTGCCTTTTTGTAAAACAAACTGCAAGTGAATTTGTGAAGTGGACAAAAGACTTTTCCCTTATGAATTTCAAAAAAACTACAAGACTTACTCCTTGTGAATTTGAACAATAATACAAGACTTACCCCTTGCAAACTTGAACATAATGCAAGACTTGCCCTTTGTGAATTTGAACAAAACTGCATGAGTTACCCCCTTGTGAATTTGTACAAAAATGCAAGACTTACCCGTTGTGAATTTGAACAAACACTGGAAGACTTGTCCCTTACAAATTTGAACAAAACTACAAGACTTATCCCTTGCGAATTTGACCAAAACTGGAAGACTTATACTATGCAAATTTGAACAAAAATGCAAGACTTACCCCTTGTGATATTTAACAAAACTGCAAGAGTTACCCTTTGCGAATTTGAACAAATCTGCAAGACTTACCTCTTGTGAGTTTGTACAAAACTGCAAGACTTACCCCTTGTGAATTTGAACAAAACTGCAAGACTTACCCCTTGCAAACTTGAACATAATCGCAAGACTTACCCCTCGTGAATTTGAACCAAACTACAAGACTTATTCCTTGTGAATTTGAACAAAAATGCAAGACTTACCCCTTGTGATATTCAACAAAACTGCAAGAGTTACCCTTTGCGAATTTAAACAAAGCTGCAAGACTTACCTCTTTTGAGTTTGTACAAAACTGCAAGACTTACTCCTTGTGAATTTGAACAAAAATGCAAGACTTGAACATAGTGCAAGACTTGCCCTTTGTGAATTTGAGCAAAACTGCAAGACTTACCCCTTGTGAATTTGTACAAAAATGCAAGACTTTCCCCTTGTGAATTTGAACAGAACTGCAAGACTTACCCCTTGCGAATTTCAACAATATCGCAAGACTTGCTTACCTCTTGTGAATTTGTACAAAAATGCAAGACTAACCCCTTGCGAATTTGTACAAAAATGCAAGACTTACCCCCTTGTGAATTTGTACAAAAATGCAAGACTTACCCCTTTGTGAATTTGAACAAACACTGTAGACTTGTCCCTTATGAATTTGAACCAAGCTACATTCTTGTCCCTTGCGAATTTGAACAAAACTGCAAGACTTATACCTTGCGAATTTAAGCAAAGCTGCACGACTTCCCTCTTGCGAATTTGAACAAAATTTCAAGACTTGTCCCTTGCGAATTTGAACAAAGCTGCAAGACTTACCTCTTGTGAATTTGTTCAAAACTGCAAGACTTACTCCTTGTGAATTTTGAAAAAAAATGCAAGACTTACCCCTTTGTGAATTTGAACAAAACTGCAAGACTTACCCCTTGCGAACTTGAACATAATTCAACACTTGCCCCTTGTGAATTTGAACAAACAATGGAAGACTTGTCCCTTTTGAATTTGAACCAAACTACATTCTTGTCCCTTGCGAATTTGAACAAAACTGCAAGACTTATACCTTGCGAATTTAAGCAAAGCTGCACGACTTCCCTCTTGCGAATTTGAACAAAATTTCAAGACTTACCCCTCGTGAATTTGAACCAAACTACAAGACTTATTCCTTGTGAATTTGAACAAAGCTGCAAGACTTACCCCTTGTGAATTTGAACAAAACTACAAGACTTATCCCTTGCGAATTTGAACAAAACTGGAAGACTTACTCCTTGTGAATTTGTACAAAAATGCAAGACTTGCCGCTTGTGAATTTGAACAGAACTGCAAGACTTACCCCTTGCGAATTTCAACAATATCGCATAACTTGCTTGCTCCTCGTGAATTTGAACAAAACTGCAAGACTTACACCTTGTGAATTTGTACAAAAATGCAAGACTTACTCCTTGTGAATTTGAACAAAAATGCAAGACTTGCCCCTTTGTGAATTTGAACAAAACTGCTAGACTTACCCCTTGTGAATTTGAACAAAAATGCAGGACTTACCCCTTGTGAATTTGTACAAAACTGCAAGACTTGCCCCTTGTGAATTTGAACAAAATTTCAAGACTTACCCCTTGTGAATTAAAAATAAAAATGCAAGACTAACCCCTTGCAAACTTGAACATAGTGCAAGACTTGCCCTTTGTGAATTTCAGCAAAACTGCAAGACTTACCCCTTGTGAATTTGTACAAAAATGCAAGACTTGCCCCTTGTGAATTTGAACAGAACTGCAAACTTACCCCTTGCGAATTTGTACAAAAATGCAAGACTTACCCCCTTGTGAATTTGTACAAAAATGCAAGACTTGCCCCTTTGTGAATTTGAACAAAACTGCTAGACTTACCCCTTGTGAATTTGAACAAAAATGCAGGACTTACCCCTTGTGAATTTGTACAAAACTGCAAGACTTGCCCCTTTTGAATTTGAACAAAATTTCAAGACTTACCCCTCGTGAATTTGAACAAAGCTGCAAGACTTACGTCTTGCGAATTTGAACAAAACTACAAGACTTGCCCCTTGCGAATTTGAACAAAACTGCAAGACTTACTCCTTGTGAATTTGAACAAAAATGCAAGACTTACCTCTTTTGAGTTTGTACAAAACTGCAAGACTTACTCCTTGTGAATTTGAACAAAAATGCAAGACTTTACCCCTTGTGAATTAAAAACAAAATTGCAAGACTTACCCCTTGCAAACTTGAACATAGTGCAAGACTTGCCCTTTGTGAATTTGAGCAGAACTGCAAGACTTATCCCTTGTGAATTTGTACAAAAATGCAAGACTTGCCCCTTGTGAATTTGAACAGAACTGCAAGACTTACCCCTTGCGAATTTGAACAAAAATGCAGGACTTACCCCTTGTGAATTTGTACAAAAATGCAAGACTTGCCCCTTTGTGAATTTGAACAAAACTGCTAGACTTACCCCTTGTGAATTTGAACAAAAATGCAGGACTTACCCCTTGTGAATTTGTACAAAACTGCAAGACTTGCCCCTTGTGAATTTGAACAAAATTTCAAGACTTACCCCTCGTGAATTTGAACAAAGCTGCAAGACTTACCTCTTGCGAATTTGAACAAAACTACAAGACTTGCCCCTTGTGAATTTGAACAAAACTGCAAGACTTATCCCTTGCGAATTTGAACAAAACTGGAAGACTTACTCCTTGTGAATTTGAACAAAAATGCAAGACTTACCTCTTTTGAGTTTGTACAAAACTGCAAGACTTACTCCTTGTGAATTTGAACAAAAATGCAAGACTTACCCCTTGTGAATTAAAAACAAAAATGCAAGACTTACCCCTTGCAAACTTGAACATAGTGCAAGACTTGCCCTTTGTGAATTTGAGCAAAACTGCAAGACTTACCCCTTGTGAATTTGAACAAAACCGAAAGACTTACCACTTGTGAATTTCAACAAAAATACAAGACTTGCCCCTTGCAAACTTGAACATAATGCAAGACTTGCCCTTTGTGAAGTTGAACAAAACTGCAAGACTTACCTCTTGCGAATTTGAACAAAATCGCAAGACTTATCCCTTGTGAATTTGAACAAAACTGCAAGACTTACCCCTTGCAAACTTGAACATAATGCAAGACTTGCCCCTTGTGAATTTGAACAAAACTGCAAGACTTACCCCTTGTGAATTTGAACATAATGCAAGACTTGTGAATTTCAACAAAAATACAAGACTTGCGAACTTGAACATAATGCAAGACTTGCCCTTTGTGAATTTTAACAAAACTGCAAGACTTACACCTTGCGAATTTGAACAAAATCGAAGGACTTCCCCCTTGCGATTTTGAACACAAATGCAAGACTAACCCCTGTGTGAATCTGAACAAAAGTGCAAGACTTATTCCTTTGTGAATTTAAACAAATACACAAAACTCACCCCTTGTAAAAAAAATTTAAAAGGCAATACTTGCCCTCAGAAATTGATCAAAAATGCAAGGCTTACCGCTTGTGAATTTGAACAAAAATGCAAGGCTTACTTCTCTTTTTGCAAAACTGAAAGACTTTTCCTGTGAATTGGAAATAAAGTATAAGAATTACTCCGTTTAGATTTCGGTAAAAATGTAAAACGAGTGGATCAACCCAAATATAATGTGATATCATAACAAAAGTACAAGGCATTCCTCGAAATGACAACAGAAAAAAAGTCAACAGCTCACAAAAATAGTGTAATTTATTTTATTGTAATTTTATAGTATTGGGCATTGTGTCAGAGGTTTTCCTGACAATATTAAAAACAAAATTTGACAACAATTATGCTTATAACCAAATTACAATTCTTATATCACCAATTCTATATACAATTTATCTATATTTCTTAATTAACAGACTAAATAAATTTTAAAAGTCATTTGCATCAATTCATATCTCAATGTTTGGTTTCGATCTCTGGTACCTACACTTGTGTCGTTGAGCAAGACACTATACTGTAATTGCTTCTTATCACCCAGGAGTAAATGGGTACCGTACCTTTGAGGGTATAGATTGTTAGTGTGAAATATTAGCAACCTGAGCACCCATTTTTCTGCCGGTGCTGCATACTCCTTAGGAGTTGACATAGTTTCAGGAAGACAACAAACAGTAATTGCTTCTCATCACCCAGGAGTAAATGGGTACCTTAACTGTGAGGGTATATATTGTTGGTGTGAATGATAAGCAACCTGTGCGTCCATTTTGCTAGCGGTGCTGCATACTCCTAAAGAGACATAGTTTCAGGTAAAGGCCCAATGAACTGGGGGTATTAATATTGTAAGGTGCTTTGAGGAGCCTAATTGACTTGGGAAAGCACATAAAAAATACATATTATTATTTATTATTTATTATAAAACAATTTCTCATCTATGCTATGCACATTCAATATGACCAACTGATTTACACGGTGGAAAACAATGCAAGGATCTTTTTTTTTTTACGAAGAAGAACAGGTTTTGTTTAGGAATGGAGGACAAACATACCATGCAGTGACAGCACTGTGTACAACACAGAGGAAGAGTTCTGCTGGGGTTAGACTTGTGAACAAGTTGTTAAATCTCTTTCGCAGTGGTAGCGAAACGGCTCTCTCGCAAGTATTTCTCGAGACTACTACTCTCACGACTACTGATCTGATTTGAGAGCAGTAGCCTCGCGCAGAGCAACAGTCTTGTGAGATAGTTGCGAGAGAGCCAATTTCGCTATCACTGTGACAGAGATTTAACGACTTGCCACAAGTCTAGCTGGGGTTAGTGTTTGTGTTGTACTACATAGTGTATATCGTTCCATAGACTTATTCCATTTTGTGACCATTTCAAAAGGAAAAACACACAGATATACTCAAGATTGTTGGTCAGGTCTTTCTATAATATGTAATTGAAATCGCTTAATGATAGGGTCATATATTGGTAAGTAATCCAATAATAGATCGATCCATTAAGCCCCGCCTCCTTACGAGTTGACCAATCACAGCCGCGAAACCCGATCACCATTAGTGCAAAGATCACCAAACGGCTCAAATGGTGATCAGATTTCGCGGTTGTGATTGGTCAATGAGAAATGGGCGTCGCTTAATGGATCGGTGTATTGATTGACCATAAAAACTTACTTGGTGAGAAGCACTGCAGCTATTGATGGTATCAACTTATTCAAAACTAAGAAAGAGGATAATTTCTCTCAGTTTTAGTTACCACAGTTACCACTCATCAAAGTCTGAATTTGTTATACCAATGTGCCCCCAAAAAATTCATGAAATCTGGATTAAAATGTACAGAATTTACCTAAATTATTCTTTTCCTTTTTAAGACAATAAGTTAACACTTTGATTCTGGTATGATATGAGTTGCACGTAAAAACAAACATAAAACACAAATTTAAATAAAATTGCTTAAATAAATTTAAAAAGAGAAAGTAGAATTAGCTGTTGTAAACTTCTTACCAACCCAAAAGCAAACATAGCATAAATGCAAAAAACAAACTAGTAATAATGCCCTGATGTTTCTACCCAATAGCGGAGTCTTTCTGCTCGGGTCAAAACGTCAGACCTTTAACTATTTTCAACCCTAGCCGAGTCTTTCTGCTCGGGTCAAAACGTCAGACCTTTAACTATTTTCAACCCTAGCCGAGTCTTTCTGCTCGGGTCAAAACGTCAGACCTTTAACTATTTTCAACCCTAGCCGAGTCTTTCTGCTAGGGTCAAAACGTCAGACCTTTAACTATTTTCAACCCTAGCCGAGTCTTTCTGCTAGGGTCAAAACGTCAGACCTTTAACTATTTTCAACCCTAGCCGAGTCTTTCTGCTAGGGTCAAAACGTCAGACCTTTAACTATTTTCAACCCTAGCCGAGTCTTTCTGCTAGGGTCAAAACGTCAGACCTTTAACTATTTTCAACCCTAGCCGAGTCTTTCTGCTCGGGTCAAAACGTCAGACCTTTAACTATTTTCAACCCTAGCCGAGTCTTTCTGCTCGGGTCAAAACGTCAGACCTTTAACTATTTTCAACCCTAGCCGAGTCTTTCTGCTCGGGTCAAAACGTCAGACCTTTAACTATTTTCAACCCTAGCCGAGTCTTTCTGCTCGGGTCAAAACGTCAGGTCTTTTACTATTTGTTTGCACACACAAAAATATGAACAGTATTCATTGGAACTTTTCCTGGAAATTTATTCCAACCAAGAAGCTTCGTAATGGAGTCATCGCAAAAGGACAAGGAGTCCAAACCCCAGCACTGCCAAACATTCAAATTGTCTAGCCCACCTCCCCTCCACCACCACCCCCAAACAAGATTGTTTGGCATATAAATATTAACAATCACATTTCATGTAATGCAGATACCTCTGAATGTTTCCCGCTCTTTTTGGCTGGGCTGACACAATATTTGTATGCAAACCTGTGTGCTCTTAAGTATAATGATTTTAAAACCAGTGTACACAGCACCTTTAAAAAACCCACACTGATTTAACATAATGGACCTTATGCAACTGACATCATCTAGTGGCCATCTTAGAGGTAAACCATTGGTGAAACATACAGAAACAGATTTGTAAGCGCAGCACACAGGTGGTCCAATGAACGACCCCCTTTTGACCTCTAGGCGAGGGCGCCCTACTCAAATGGTGTCATGTGCATAAGGTCTATATGCTTGTACCCAGGTAACCTGTATTACATGAGTAATGAAAATAAAACTCTCCGACAGTTAAATAAACACTGTTGTAGGTTTGACCGGCCAATACAAAATAGGTTACATGTACTCATTCATCACTGTATTAACCTCAGAACAATGAATCCTAAATTGTAACAATTCCATCATGGAGGAAGTACCTAGTGGGCCTAACTCTGAGCTATTGTGCAGTGGTCAGTCATTAGGAAGGATGAAGTGGCTGTAAGGTTCATTCTTGATTAGTTCAAACATCGACAAGACATAAAAACATTTCCCTTTTTTTTGTGTCAGTCATGACTTTTTTAAAGAATGTGATTTCCCACATCAAAATCAGGCACTTCTCGGACATCAAAAGTGAAGAAAACTGAAACCTCGGCAACAATATCAATGGGATCTGATGTCTCAGACAATCTATATGTTGAGAAATACTGTAGGTGTTATTTGTTATTTGAAAGCTCTTGTTTTCATCTAATTGATGAGCAAATAAACAAAGTTTTTAGTTTTGGCATAATGTACCTGGTTTTGGGGATGGAGTGTCACATATCGATACACTGTGCGACAAAACAAAACAAAAAAAATACCCACATCAGTTTACCAGCCAAAATACCATGTCTCGTATATCCTCTTGACTGGTTTCCTGCTTGTTTTTGCTAAGCAGAAAATATACAAAAATTTCTGCTTAAGAAGCTCTCTGAAAAGAGCGTGGAAAGGATAAATATAACATCAATGTTACTATAAATGTGTGTTCACCATCAAATAAAATACAGGGAAAAATGCAAAAAATAGTTTTATAGTGAGCGCAAGATACAAGGTTTTCATGTCTCTGGACTCCCTTTGTACACAAAGTTACATGCTTTAACAAAAAATAAAGTAATTTGTACCAAACTTAAAATGGCATAAGTTTTTTGGGTTTTTTTTTTTTTATTAGTGTGATGTGTACTTGTCAAAAATGAGGCTCGATTCTGGAACAGACTGGTGCCATTCAAAACTGTGCTGATATCAGGAAATATGGGTCATGAGATGTTAGGATGCCAGACATATACTTATACGTATGGGAATGGATTTTCAGGCCATCAGCAGCCATATGACGAATAGGATGGCCACCCACAGGAATACTTTGGAGAGAAATTGCTCATCTGGATTTGGTGGAACTTGTGGACGATCTGGAAAAAAATCAGGGGGGGAAAAAAGTGAAAAAGAGCCAACAATAAAAATAATGCAACCTTACAATCCCCCTCGCAAACTCCGCTCTGACAATTCAACCCTCTTCATTGAGCCTAACTGAGTGACTGATCTTTTCTTCATGCTGCACCGCGACTATGGAATAAATTGCCATCACATGTCAAATCTTTGGTTTCTTTTATATATCCAATCTATAAAAAAAACTTAAAACTCATCTTTTTTAAAGGGAAAGTATACCTGGAACCGTTCGATTGTTTTAATCCTATATATAAATGTAGATAAACAATCAAACTAACCTGTGAAAATTTCATCTTAAAAGGTGGTCCCGCTTTTGAGATATCGCCAAAAATCTGGAGCGGTTATTTCCCCGCAGTACGAATAATCCTCAGTTGGAATACACAATCTGAGAAACATATCTGACAATAACGTTTCTCAGATTCAAATTTTCAGGGATGAAAACTGATAACTTCGAGGTGAAATGATTCTCAAAATGCTTTATACTCTAGAAAGCTGCTGTACGTTAACCGAGTAAGCTTTTATTGGCATTAATTTTAAGAGTGATTACCAAACGTATACCTTCCCTGAAGCATTTGCATAATATCAATTTTTTGTGTTTTCTGCTAAATCCTTGTAGTTTTATACATTTCATTAAATAAGTTAAGGGGGGGTTATAAAGTCTAATAAAGTCTGCCCTTCATTGTATTAACTAATTATTTACCTCTCTTCTAACCTTCCATTTTGTCCTTTGTGTTCCCAACTTCTTGTGGTCAAGCTATCCCCTTCCCCTCATAACCCCCCCCCCCCCCCCTTTGTCTTCATAATCCCTGCTTACCCCCTGCCTTCTCTGAATGCTTTCTGCTTTTCTCCCTCCACTCTCTCTATTCATGTATTTCCACTTGACTACTCTTGCAACTCTTGTCTGCTTACAAGTACATGTATGTGTGTTGTGTGTTGTCATTTAGCCTTCGAGAAAGACTCTGCTAGGGTCGGAACTTCAGGCCACTAACTTATTTTTTGCATTTATACCACAGGTCCTTTTGGTTGGTAAGCAGTTTGCAACAGCTAATTCTATTTTAACATTTCATTAAAGTACACAAATTTAACTTTTGACTCCTATTCAAAATTCAATGAGAAGATTTAAAGGCAGGGTATACTTTCGGTAATTGTCAAAGACCAGTATCCTCACTTGGTGTATCCCAACATACGCATAAAATAACAAACCTGAATTTTTTTGTTTGTTTGATTGGTTGTCGAAGCTGCAAGAAAATAATGAAAGAAAAAACCACCCTTGTTGCATAGAATTGTGTGTTTCCAGAGAATTCGGGTCATCTCGTACCCAAGTCAACTCGTACCCAAGTCAACTCGTACCCAGGTGAACTCGTACCCGGGTGAACTCGTACCCAGGTGAACTCGTACCCAGGTGAACTCGTACCCAGGTCAACTCGTACCCAGGTCAACTCGTACCCAAATCAATTTTACCCAATCAACTCGTACCAATTTATTTTTTTCAATTAATATAGGGTGAACTAAATAAAACTGTGGAAGAATAATATTACGGTAAAACATTTAAAAGAAATCAACCCTTTTGATGTCTTTAATGTCTTTAATCCAGTCTGTTTTTAAGCAGAAAAGAGATGAACATCAAACATTATTAAAAACGAAATTCGTAACTTGAAAGGAGAGTAGAATCATTTCGTATCATTTAAAAATTCACGCCGCACGGAATTTTTAAGCAGAAACGAGATTAACATCAAACATTATTAAAAACGAAATTCGTAAGAAGGGATATATTACTAAAAGTGAGTAGAACATCATTTCGTATCGTTTATAAAATCAGGCCGCACGGAACTTCTCCGTTTCGGCATACAATGTACTTTAGACGGTACGAGTTGACTTGGGTACGAGTTGACTTGGGTACGAGTTGACTTGGGTACGAGTTGACTTGGGTACGAGTTGACTTGGGTACAAGTTGACTTGGGTACGAGTTGACTTGGGTACGAGTTGACTTGGGTACGAGTTGACTTGGGTACGAGTTGACTTGGGTACAATATTTTGGGTACGAGTTGACTTGGGTACGAGTTGACTTGGGTACGAGTTGACCTGTTTACCTGAGAAAGGCTTCATGCTTTAAGTCTTTCTCAGATTCAAATTTTTTGGTGGAAAATTACCTCTTTCTCTAAAACTACAATACTTCAAATGGGGTCGTTTCTTACAACGATTTATTATGTCAGCAGCTCTCCAGTACTCTTTACCAAGTAAGTTCTTCTGGTCATTAATATTTGGAGTAATTACCAAAGGTAGTTGTCCACAGGTTTTGAAGTAACAGGTGAAACAAAATAAGTAGCCGGTTTTCTCAAAGGACTGAACGAGCGCGTAGCGCGAGTACGAGCGCGTTGCCCAACATTTTTGGATTCTATATGCTCAGTGGTGCAATCTGAGCAATTTCTGGCTTAATCCATTGAATCAATTTTTTCTTTAAATCATCACATTTTTTGTTACATTGACTCCTGAACCTACTGTATATTTTGATTTCATTCAAGTATTTCTATGTTTTCCATGTCAGTAGGGAAGGGTTGTTGGACACATGAAAATGGTTCCCATTAAAAAACATAATATCCTTGGAATGCTTTTGCTTTTTTTTATTACATGCTCACTGCTCAACTGGAATGGAAATTGAATTGTATGGTAGAAAGTTTTTAGTTTTTTTTCAGTCATTGACAGTACTTAAGCTCAAGGAAAATTGGAGGGAGGGGGAAACTGGGGGGAAAAAAAATGGGGGGAAAAGTAGCCGGCAGCAAAGGACCGCTTCTGGACAACCCTGGTATACCCTGTCTTTAAAGAGCGGTTACAGAATGCTCTGAATTTTTAAGTTTTCACATATTTCCAATAGATGGAGTCCCCAAGAAATATAAAAAATTATTATGAGTCCCTTACTTCACGCTAAAACAGAGTAAAAATGTCTTTTCCTCGAAACACTCCAAGCCCAAAATCTGAAAACGCGAGGTCAAACAAACCACGCGTAACAGGATTCGTGACGTCACCGGCGGCAAGTAGTTTGGACCTGCCTATATGAATGTACGGAGCTAACGCAATATAAACCGCCAAGCTCCACCATTTTCAATCAATACAGCCGCAAATGTGACTCTTTATGGACGATCCAACAGGTTAAAAACCTGCAAGCTATTTTACAACGGATTTGTGATTTAGGGATTTTCGTTCTTTGAATACGAAAGGCGATTCCGCAGCTCGATTTGATTTTTGAGTACATCGATCTACACATTAGACTGGTACTTTGTTTATGTAAATGTTATTACTATGGTGAGGCATGAGGACCCAGTCTACATAAATCCATCCAGCTCAAAGGGGTTTTATCCTGTCCGCGGATTGGTTGATAGCGCAAAAATTCCATTTAGGAGCCAATAGTCTACCTCGACTGTAAGCGTAATTGTTACCAAGTACAGCGATGTACGTGCTTGGATTTGGCCACAAAATGTTTTGAGAATCATACAATTTGTCATAAAAGTTCACTATTTAGTTATACATTATCATTATTCAATGTTTTCTGACTTTTATAGAATAAACTGGAGTCAAGAAAAAGAAACAAAAAGATAATAAATATTGCGATAATCTTGGGAAATCGACTATCTAGGTACAACCACGTGTATAAAGCAGATTGATGCCGTGAGCTTACTATTCTGGAAGACTATTGGTTCAAAAACGGGATCTTTCGCGCTATCAACCAATCCGTGGACAGGATAAAAAAGATTAACCTGGGGTACGTTTTTGCGGCTGGAACCAATAACTGTTCGGACATTGGCCAGTGTTAACCGATGGCAAAAATTCAACCGAAACAGTGCTTCTGAATGCTGGCGCTGTCACGCGAATCTACTCAGATTTGCGGTGTTTCGTCGAGTGCGAATCTTCGTGCGAATCGATTCGCGTTGGATTTCTAGGCCTAGAACTACCCCATGTAGGCTTCATTTTACAACAATGAATTTGAAGGATACCCTGGATTGACAGTAAGGTTTCTTTAATGTATAATGTAAGTGTTGTTTCTTCTTGATTTTGTTTTGTTTCCCCCAAAAAGAGACGTTTATGTGTGTGTGTCATATGCCGATCATGTGTTTTTAGGCGCCGATGACGTCAAGGGGTCATTGCATATCATTATCATAGATAAGCAGTTTTTTACTCTCGGATGAAAAAGCCGCGCGGAGAGGTGCATTTTTGACTTGAATTCTTTATTAATAAATGCAAATGTTATGTGTAAAAAAGTTATTAACCAGTTACTACAATGTATATTCGACCATAAAAAGGCAATAAGTGCAATTTTTAGAGCATCCTGTAACTGCTCTTTAAAACTTCATATGACAACAAAGACAACTTACGCATATGTCCCGAGAATCTTCCCCCCTCTCCAAGATTGAATGTCGATGCAAAAAAGCCAAAAGGAAATGCTCCGATACCGAATGACATCTGGAAGCCGCCATCACCGAAACCAAACCCTTGAAATGGCTGTAAAAGATTCAAAAGACAAGGGGCAATTTATTAAATGATTTGAGGAAATTGTAAGCATTCAGATATAGGAATTGAAATCAAATCTTCTAGAAAGGATATCATAATAAAAAAATAAGGTATTTATTTGTCAGTTTCAAACATCGTATCCAAGCGCCTCACACTATTACTACCCCTTTTCATTGAGCCCTAAGCATTCCTGAAACTGCCTCAACCCCTTAGGCGTATGCAGTACCGGCAGCCAATTGGCACACAGGTTGCAAATCAATCTCATAAACAATCTCTACCCTCAAAGGTACCCATTTACTCCTGGGTGATGAGAAGCAATTAGAGTTAAAAGTGTCTTGCCCAAGCAAATAAGTGTCATGACCGGGATTCGAACCCACACATCGATGACTCCGACATCAGAACTTGAGTTCGGTGCTCTCTACAAAACTAGACCATGACATGCTACTAAGTCACTGCAGAGAGAATGCTACTAAGTCACTGCAGAGAGAATGCTACTAAGTCACTGCAGAGAGAATGCTACTAAGTCACTGCAGAGAGAATGCTACTAAGTCACTGCAGAGAGAATGCTACTAAGTCACTGCAGAGAGAATGCTACTAAGTCACTGCAGAGAGAATGCTTTCAGCAAACTGTAGCTCTATCTATTGTTGGAGCATGAAATATGCATGGACATCATTTCAGCAAGCAAATATTTTGTTATTTCAATGAAAGCAATGATCATTGTCTGCACTGATCTATTGTTGCATCAAAAGGGTTGTTCGCTGAAATGGCATCCAACGCACAATTCACATTTTTGCCCAAATTCCCCATCTTGCGCCTTCGGTGCTCTATAATCTTTGGTACTGATGCTAGACGGATGCTATGGAGGGCGATGCGCAATAATGGATCTATTTATGGATTAGAAATTCAAACTTACTCCTTGCGTTTCTGGCTCTGGCCTCTCCCCTGGTGGTCTCTGTGGTATTTTTTCTCTGTTAATAATAAGACAAAGATTTTTTTTTTTCAAATAGCGCAAAACTGGTGAAGGGTAACACAAAAAATAATATTCATTATTCTTGATGCAATTTAACTGCTACAGTACCCATTGCTAATTACAATATTCAAGCTGGCTTGTATTAAACCGGCATGCTTGTTGGATTTCCACCATTTTGGGAGTCAATTCCTTTGTGCACATTTTTACTCCCAAAATGGCAGACAGAATGGGCCCCTGTAAGTGCACTGCATATTGTGCAAGGGGTCAATTAGTCATGGCCTAGTGCCTATGTCCTTTAAGAATCAGTTGAATTCACCATTCGTTTTGAAAATGAACTTTGGTACAGAACAGCGAACTGAGGAGTGAAGAAATATATGTAACACTTGCACAAAAACATTCAAGGGAAGGATGGGGATTTTTCTTTGTGCGGTACAATTAAGAACAGTAATCGTTGCTAAGTCTCTGCTTGTGCTATCTTTTTAACCAGAGGAGGAATTTGAGAAGGAATGATAAGCGATCCCCCTGTTAGTCCCAACTGCCGAGAGATTACAATCAGTGAACAATTTCCCTTGTATAGCCTAGCAAAATGGTAAAGTACTCACAATTGCTACTTAAAATCATGTTTAATATATTAAAGCCATGACTGAATTAGCGGCTACCGCTATGGCTACGGCCGGATTGCTGCGTCGTCATGCGTTCAAGTAAAGAATGTCCTTAGTAACACCCTTAGCAACAGTCATAGCCATAGTTCTAGTCGCCAATTCAAACACGACCTGACTCAATATTAGCAAATGTGCACAAAACACGTCACGTCTAAACTGCAAAGTTGCTGGACAACATTGTTCCCTGCCACAATCCCTCAAACCCAGGTAGATATGGGTGGGGGCTGGTAAGGGATGTGGGGGAGGGGGACAAGATGGTGGTTTGGTAGCATCCATTCTTACCTTGGGTCCTGCTGCTTCGAGCTACCTCTACCGTAGAGCGGGGTAACACTTTCTTTACTGATGCCTGCTTTACATACTGGACATGTTTGCCGGTTGGGCCTCGTTTCTAACCATTGGTATAGGCAAGGCCAACTACAACATAGACAAAAACAGACAAATTAAAAAATAACTTAGACAAATTATTGAAAGCAGTATTTTAGTATTCATGTTAGTTTCCGTTTCTATTATGGCACAAATAAAGTTTCATCAGCAGTGAGTAAATGATATAAAGCCAGGTCTGGAGTAACAGGGAGACCACAGAGGCCATGGCCTCTGTGGTCTCAGTCTTGGCCTTGTTGCCCCTTCAAAAGTTTCCCAAAGACTTTAAAGTTTAAGTTTTTCCAATAGAAAATTAGAAGTGCCCTTTGCTCAAAGATGATATTCAAGGCCTGTCAAGCTGGAATGGCAATAAACATGCACAGTGGCTGTCCCCTATGAATGAGGACATTCATTGTCAATTTCTATATTGGAACATTTCCAGGGGCACCAACATGACCAAGGCAAAGACCTGAGGTTGCCTCTGTTGCCTCAATATCATCAGGCCTGTGCATCAGATGAAGGGCGGTTTTTTTACCTCCTCCTTTGTCCTAGCTAAATCATATGTGGACGAAAAACTCTGTAACTTTGGGTGTCACTATTTACCGGAAAACACCGGAAAACACCGGAAAACACCGGAAAACACCGGAAAACTACCGGAAAACACCGGAAAACTACCGGAAAACACCGGAAAACTACCGGAAAACACCGGAAAACACCGGAAAACTACCGGAAAACACCAGAAATTACCGGAAAACACCTGAAAACACCGGAAAATACTCAGATAGAAGCATTCCAGAAAAGCGTGAGTTTGAAATAGCACCGACACAAAAGACGGCGCGGCGGGCTTAGCTACACAGGAATACGTATACGAAGAACTGAGGAATAATTAAACTTATCAAAGTCCTTCCTTTATCTTTCTCGATTATCAGTGCAGTTTATAAAACGTACAACTTTAATGTAAGAAGTTGCGTCGGCATTACTTTTTGTGTACGTGTTAGTATTATTATTATTATTAGCTGTTCCGACCTTTCAGTCGGAACAGCTTTTGTTTCTGTCAAGATTAACCTTAGGTAACCATGACCCCATGTTGACCTTTACTTCCGGGTCAACCGGAAGTGACACCATATTTCAAGAACTACACAACCGATTTTCAAACGTTTTACAGTTATAGACTCATTGGGCATTGGAGATTAGCCTTGGGTAACTGTGACCCCATGTTGACCTTTACTTCCGCGTCAACCGGAAGTGAGACCATATTTCAAGAACCATACAATCGATTTTTAAACGTGTTTCAGTTATAGACTCCTTGGGCATTGGTGATTAGCCTTGGGTAACCGTGACCCCATGTTGACCTTTACTTCCGGGTCAACCGGAAGTGAGACCATATTTCAAGAACTTCACAACCGATTTTCAAACTTTTTACAGTTATAGACTCATTGGGCATTGGAGATTAGCCTTGGGTAACTGTGACCCCATGTTGACCTTTACTTCCGGGTCAACCGGAAGTGAGACCATATTTCAAGAACTTCACAACCGATTTTCAAACTTTTTACAGTTATAGACTCATTGGGCATTGGAGATTAGCCTTGGGTAACTGTGACCCCATGTTGACCTTTACTTCCGCGTCAACCGGAAGTGAGACCATATTTCAAGAACCATACAATCGATTTTTAAACGTGTTTCAGTTATAGACTCCTTGGGCATTGGTGATTAGCCTTGGGTAACCGTGACCCCATGTTGACCTTTACTTCCGGGTCAACCGGAAGTGAGACCATATTTCAAGAACTTCACAACCGATTTTCAAACTTTTTACAGTTATAGACTCCTTGGGCATTGGAGATTAGCCTTGGGTAACTGTGACCCCATGTTGACCTTTACTTCCGCGTCAACCGGAAGTGAGACCATATTTCAAGAACCATACAATCGATTTTTAAACGTGTTTCAGTTATAGACTCCTTGGGCATTGGTGATTAGCCTTGGGTAACCGTGACCCCATGTTGACCTTTACTGACCTTTACTGACCTTTACTGACCTTTGATTGGTCCGTTATTTCCTCGGTCTTGGGTGTTCACCATAATTTCCCAGCTCTCTCGACAAGATTGTGTTAATATTGTTTGGCTTCAGAAGATATTTGTTGCACGTTTTGTGGGTTTAAATGGTATTAAATAATGTTTCAATAAATATCTACTGCATTTTGTGTCACCAAAGGTCCACGGTTTTAACGACCCATGAGTCTTTTCAGTGAACAATCAGAAGTAGCGCTGCATGACTAAGGTCATTTCTCAAGGATGCACGCAATAAACAATCATATGGAAACCTTTGATAGTAAAAATCTGAAAAAAGATTTAGTCATTGGAGTAACATGTGTGCACACATGGGAAACACACACACAGTGAATAAACAGCACTGACCTTCAGTGCGGGCCATTCCATTGTGTTAAATAGGTAATAAACAGTGACATTATACTGAGGGAACAAACACAACATCATCCAGTGGCATACTTAACAGTATATTTATTGAATTACTGTCCTTTTATAACAACAATATATAGAATACAAAATAGAGGCAATATGTAAATGTTGAGGCTAAAATACAACTATAAATTAGGTAACTAAATACAATAAAAAGGGAAAAATCATAGATGGCATAGATGGTTCTGGTACGGTAGGAAAATCTGTGAGAGAGACAGAAAGGAACAAATAAAGGAAAACGCTAACCCACAAATCATTTTTATTTTATTTTCGTTTCCTATTTAAATCTCTAGACGTACGCTGAATAAAATTTGAAAAACGGGGTCTGTCAAGACAAAAACAAGTTTTTTATAGCCTTCAGTGTTGACAGTATAGTAGTTGACGAAGAGCCCGGTGTGAAGCCCGCCCTCTATCACTCTACTGACTGCCCGAAATATCACTCGACATTTAACGGTGCGGTTGCCGTCTGTTCTGTTGGTAGAAATACAGGTTGGAGACTACGGTGCGGGGGCAGCCCGTTACAATATGGTAGTCAAAGTTCGCCGCAAACACAGGTGGTGGCAGTCAGCTACTGACACAGTGTGTCATAGTGTAAGTGCATGCGGCTTGCAAGCACTATGACACACGTACACGCGTTTCCATGTGTTTTCCGGTAGTTTCCATGTGTTTTCCGGTAGTTTCCATGTGTTTTCCGGTAGTTTCCATGTGTTTTCCGGTAGTTTACATGTGTTTTCCGGTAGAAAGATAAAGGAAGGACTTTGATAAGTTTAATTATTCCTCAGTTCTTCGTATACGTATTCCTGTGTAGCTACGCCAGCCGCGCCGTCTTGTGTCGGTGCTGTTTCAAACTCACGCTTTTCTGGAATGCTTCTACCTGAGTATTTTCCGGTGTTTTCCGGTAGTTTTCCGGTAGTTTTCCGGTAGTTTTCCGGTAGTTTTCCGGTGTTTTCCGGTGTTTTCCGGTGTTTTCCGGTAGTTTTCCGGTACTTTCTGGTGTTTTCCGGTAAATAGTGACACCGGTAACTTTAATGTCGGCTACTCATGTCATGTACGCTTCAAAGAAGCGCTACACAATTTGATGGCTTAAAAAAGTAAATTTAAAGAAAGCCGTAGTCGGCAAGATATGAACTACCTTTTATTATATTATTAACCAACTCTGTTCCTTAGAAAACAGCTATTTTACTATTTAGTAGAAACTCACCAAAATAAATGACCACACCGACTAACTACAGCATCCCTGGCTGTATCCAGACAGATGTTGCATTCAAAGAGACTCTCCTGTGCCGATCCGTCCTTCTCGGCGGACTCTGAAGACGTGCCCCCGCCGGTAGCCCCGGCATTTTCACTGTCTTTACTACTTGGGCTATCGCCATTATTTTCAGTTCTACTCGTCGTGTTCGTGTTAACATTGGATCGTTGTTTTAGCGTGTCCGCAGTGGTAGCCGCTGCCGACGGGTCGGGCTCCACGACGGTAGCATTTTTAGAACTCGCTGCTGAGTTCACGTCGGGCATTATGTCGTCTAAAATACTCTACTGTTATAAAGGATTCAGTTCACTTATCTTAATCTTACTCGTAGTTGCTCTCCAAAGACACTTGTTTCTGTCGGAAAATGATGAAACGATCAGATCATATGACTTCGTTCATGTACAGCCAGCAAACGTCGATGGTTAAAAAACAAACCGCACACACTGTACTGAAGAGCGCATAGTCATCCTCCCCTTTAGAATAACGTAGAAATTACAAGGTGGAAGACAGGGAACCAGATCAGTATTTCCACAGTACACGTCTGCGCAAAATCCGCCGCCCACAACCCCCCCCCCCCCCCCCCATTTTTTTCTCATCATCAAAGACAATTTTCATCAAATACATCTGGCATGCATCAATAACAAATTCGCCATTATGGGCCAAATATGGTCTAGCTCTGCAAGAACTACCACGGTGGGGTGTGTCCATGGTCTGGAAAACTTATACTAGTATCTGGCTTGCTGCGCAGTGCACCAGGATGCACTTTTTAAAAAAAATCAAAAATGTTCCGAAAACTTTTTTTTTAAAGTTCTGCAAATTTCCTGATAACTTAAAACATGTGTACCTTCCATTTTGTTTATAAACATCCTGAAACATCCTGAAAACGTGTCTCATAAAAATATTTTTAAATTGTCTTCAAAATGTGTGATTTTTATTTATTTGTATTTTTTTTTGGGTCATGCAGCTGCCTTAGATTTTATCCTAGTCAAAAAAATTGTGTTTTCTTTGATTTGTGGTTGAACAAAGAAACGTTTACTAGCGCGAAATTTGAACCAACACACTCCGGTTTGATCCTGCTCTAGTCAATTTGTCTTTGTTCAACTCAAACTCATTAACCCAGTCAGTTTTTCTTGTGGTTAACTTAAAATTTTCTTTTAACACTTCTAATACAATACATAAGTTCAGACTAAACTCCAATAAATGTATACAATACAAAACATGTTTATTCAGTTATTATTTACAAATGTTTTTATGCAATATTTGTGGTAAAGAAGCATCAAAAGGCAAATCCAATGCAAAGATTTGATTAATAAATTGCAACACTATTTTAGAAAACTAAAAACAAATAAGGAACTTCTTTCAGGATCCATTTTAAAACTAAATGTGAATTCCTCAACTTTTTCCCGAAAAATTGTTTAATTGTCAACTCTTAACAACTTCTTTGGCAGTGAAGTTAATAACAAGAAATCCCCTCCATCCACTAATTTCCTACCCCCACCCAGACTCAGTAGTCTTCAGAATTCAGAAATCTACTCAACGGCAGTAGACAAATAGTAAGACAAGTTCTCAAAGAACAAATCCACACATCAGAGTAGATGTATACACTAATTTTTCCCCTTTTCAAAAAAGTTGATTTGTTATAAAATTGTACTTTTTATAGCCATTTTGCAAAAACAGTCTTATTAAATGGTGTGTACAACATTGACAAGATTGAAAATATAAGTTTTCACAGATTTACACATAACTTACATGGTGGAAAGATGGAGAAAAAGTTCTCTTAGAATGTTTTTGTTTTCAGCAGAAATAGGCACAAAAAGTGCCAAACTTAATTTCCCTTTTTTTTCTTTTTTTTCTTTTTTTTTGGGGGGGGTGATATTATTGTCACAGATATCAAACAATTTGTGTAAAATTCAAGTGCTAAGTGGACATATGAAGATATAACACTTCCTTCCCTCAATCTATACCCCCCCCCCCCCCTAAAAAATTATAATTAATTTGGTAATTTGGCAAATTACTTACATGGTAAACAGATGGTCGAGGTGGAAAACTTCCTTTGAAATAATTTCGCCTAAAATGCTATAGTTTTTGAGAAATTAGTGAAGCAATTAATTTAGATCTCACAAGACCTAAACCCAATGTGTTTACATGGGTTTTGGGTTTTTTCCCCACTATTTTTACCCGACTCCAATGACCGATTGAGGCTCAATTTTCACAGATTTTTTAAAGTCATATGTGAGGTCATATAAAGTGCGGATACTGCTCTTTGACAATTTTGTCCATCTGCGTTAGAATTTGAAACTGTACCTGGTGGAGATGGTCACAGTATTCTATCTCAAATAATAAGGTGTCTTTCCCAGTTCCAGCAGACGCTTTTACAAAGTCAGCACAGAATGTGTGAACATCTTTCAGTAAATATTAACTATTTACTCAGTATGATGAAAGTGTTTTTCGACAAAGCTATTTTTTCAACCGAAGACTTGTTTCAACGGGACACAGCTACAAGTTCCTCTGGGTCCAATTTTATAGCTGTACTTACCACTGAATTCTGCACTTGCGATCACAATTTTCAGCTAACAGGGCAATCGGGAATTTCTGGGCTAGCCATGCAAGTGAATAATGCCTAGTAAGCAAAAACTCCTTGCTCAGCTGTGACATACGCTGACGTAAGCACAGAATTCTCTGCTTCCGTAAACATAAATTCTTTGCTTATAGTGGTAAGCAGAGCCATATATGGCCCCGGGTTATCAAATATCATATTTGTAATAATAAAAAATGTATTAAATCTAAGATGGCTTTTATCCTTCCAAAAATATTGGAAACTAATTTCATGAAATTTATACAATTCCTGATGAGTTTATAGGACTGAGATGATGAATTGAGTTAATATCCTGATGCAACCGATGTTATACCGCCCTCTTGAGAGGAGATTCTCACTGTCTTAACGACAAAGACGACGCCATGGAGGTTTTTGCTCTACTGCTTGTCGTCTTGGCCTCACTGTCCACTCCGAAATATTTACACAGACTTTAAGAATCTCCAGCGGAAGTACCCTCCGTAAAATAAAATTGGCATTTGCCCGTCCAAAAAAAAAAAAAGTTCCAGCCTAAATGTCTTTGATGGAGCATTTTTAATGTCCAACAGCAGCTGTGAGGTTCTTTGTTTCTTTCACCAATGAAGCGATGGCATCAGTCCTGCAAATTAAACAATACAACAAAAAATTAATAATGAAATAATTCAATAAACAACAACAAAGGACAATGTCAAATGATAAAAAAAGCTAAAAGCAAGAAGATCCCACTAAGAACACAACTAAATTGTAAAAGGGCTAAGAAAATGATTAGAAAAGGCTCTTGCAGAGCTCCCCACACAAAATCATGTTTAAAATTTACAAAAAAGAAAACACAACATTTTGAAAAAATGGCATGAACATGTATCATACAGACAACATTAAAGGAAAATATTTCAAAGAAACATCAAAGAATGTACTCGGCCACAGAAGAAGACAACAACCAAACAGCCAACTTACTCTTCTTTCAGAAGTGTCTTAAGATGTCTATTCTGTCCTTGGCTCAAGGAGGGACTCGACACCTTCGTGTCAAACTCCTGGATCTTCTTCTTGCGGTACTCGTCTTTGACTTTCACCTGATCAGAGCAAACCAGAGAGACAGGCTTTCTAAAAAAATATCTCAATACAAGGTCAAATAGGGTGGAGGCACTGAACTAAGCTTTGAGATGTGTCCATTTCTTCATATCAAAAGTCGATCAATACAGTGCAGGGCTCTTGATTTTAGCATCGGACCAGTAAACTCATGACCAGACAAGTCCAGCGGTTTTGTGTTTTTCAATTGAATAATAATACCGCACTGTTCTTTCTCAGTCATTTAGATTCTGGTCTTGTAAAATAAATTCTTGTCCAGTAAAAAGTTTGAGCTACTACAGGCCCTGCAGTCTTGTGGAATTTTACCCCAAACTCGGGCCCTGCAGTGCAACTTCAATCAAATGTAAAATTTTAAGTTTTCCTCCATGTTTCAAAATTGTGCCTGCAGGAAGTCTAGGCTCTGTGGCTCTTCTGTAAGCGAGTGATGTCAAGGTTATATGGACTATAACATGTTTTTCCTTTGAGCAGAGAAGATTTAAAGCACAACAGGAGTGCAAGAGGCCAACTGTCTTGAGCAAACCTCACCTGTTGTAAGGTGTTCTGGAGTTGATCCAACTTATCTCCCATCTCGTTCATTTCTCTCTGTAGACTCTGCTCTGCCTCGGACAATACCGGAAGCTGACCATGCATTATATGGAGAACACTGATGACCCTGGGATATCAGAACGACAGTGAAACAAAAAAGCAAAAGTCAGACAAAAACAGTAATTGACACTGCTGGTCAGTTTTTCGTTACACAACAGGGCACCTCTATGGAAAAAAAATCAAGGCGATAAACAGGGACAAGGAGGCAAAAAATATTTTTAAAAGTCGTTTGTATTGCTGCTTTTTTATGTAGCACACTGTGCTGTAGTAGTGACTGACTAATCGCTCTACCAACTGAGCTATCTATATCTAGCCCTATGTTGGCGGTCTCCCTATTTTGTCAATATTTTTGTTCGGGGGGGGGGTGCCAGTCAGAAGCCATTCAACCGTAAACTGCCGTGTAGCCAGGGATCACACCCAAGTTTACGATACAACCTGGCAAGCGGCAGCCAGGGGATCACCTTATTAAGGGGATAACCTGGCAAGCGGCAGCCAGGGGATCACCTTATTAAGGGGATGCAAATTTGTATTATTAGATATCAAAATTACTCTGTCAGTTTCCCTTGTGGTTTATTATTTGATATCATTACTATTATTATGACAAAAAATGAAAATGCAAATAAGGACAAAAAAAGCACTGAGCTGATGGTTGATCTTTGTCTTGTATATCCCAGTAGGGCTTAACAATCTCCTCTGGTTTTCCCAAGCATCTCTACCTTTAAGTAAACAAGTCAGTCGGTAAGTTCGGTCTTTCTGTCAGGCTCTCTGCTACATCTCACCTTTTCATGAGTTCTTCCTGCTTGTCTTGTACGTCACTGTGGCGCTCGGCAATCTCCTCCGCTGTCCCTTTGATCTCTACCTTCAGTCTTATACTCTCTACCAAGTCCGACTGCTGTTGCTCTTTCTGCTGCTGCAGTATCTTCACTCTAATTATCACAAACAAAAGTATTGAAACTTCTTGCCTCGGCTGAATCTCATCTGGAATAACTCTAAAAACACTCAGCATCTTTAAGAAACTGTCGACTTACCACGTCTCTGTTTCCTAGAGCTGCTTTAAGTAAAATATATTGCTTAACAAATTTCTGCTAAGCAAAAAATTTGCAGGAAACCAGTTGCAAGTTAGCACATGTGAAATCTTACTTTGGCTGGTAACCTCATTCTGCTAAGCAGCTTGTTTGTGCTTAGCTTCTGCTTAAGCAGCTCTATGAAATTGGGCCCTAATGTGAAAAGGGCTGGTGTAATCAAACTCACTTTTATGGATTTCCTAAAAGGTCATCAAGTTTGTGCATAAAATCAAAATTACTCACAACTGCCAATCAGGGCACAACTTCTTAGAGCTACTTAAGCAGAACATATTGCTTAACATATTGCTTAATATGTTGCTGCTAAGCAAAAATGAGCAGGAAACCAGTCACAGATAGTATATATGAGATGACATTTTGGCTGGTAACCATATTCTCACAGTAAATGTCCTGCAAGGTAGTCCAACTTGGGGGCCAAACAATTCTTTGCCGTGATCTCATCACTGGCAACTTTCTATTCCTTCCTCAACACATTCTGGGTTTTTATGTGACTGTATTCAACCTTTCTGAGTTGTTTGGGTTAGATTGTAGGAAAACGAAAAACCATGAAAATTGGAGAACAATGTCCCGGCGGTGTGGAGATAAAGCTCCTTCAAGAAATAGGATGTTATATTTCAGGGGTTTATAGACTCTTTACATCACCACCAATAGAAGTCAACAGGTTTGATCTCAATAAGAGCAAAAGGTTATGTCTGTGATGGCGAGTTTGCCGCTTTCAAGAAAATCTGAAAGCCAAGGGAGAATGACCCCCCCAAAACAGGGCAAATTCTGATGAATCACAGGCCTTGAGTTGGTTTTCGGGGGGAGAGGGGCTAAGGTTTGGCAAATTTTAACTGACCGTTTTTCAATCTCATCCCTTGCAAGGTCTTGCTTGTTGATGTACTCTTCCCTCAGCACCTTGGTGGCACTCTGGACGAGTTCAAAGCTTTCTTTGAGACTCAGGCTAGTCTTGGTGCTACCTCTGTGAAGAGACAATAGAAAGAGCACTTGAAATCTATTGTAATAATCTTTTAGTTCAATTGTTTTTTTCCGAAGTATCAAAATCAATGAAATGGGAAGATATATAATTGTGGCGTATCGTGGCTGAGCGGATAAGAACACCGGACTCAAGCTTTGGTGTTTCTGATCAGCAGAGTGTAGGTTCGAGTCCCGGTCATGACACTGTGTCCTTAAGCAAGACACTTCACCATTATTGCTGCGTCCTTCGGATGGGACATAAAGCCGTTGGTCCCGTGTGTTGTGTAATGCACGTAAAAGAACCCAGTGCACTTATCGAAAAGAGAAGGGGTTCGCCCCGGTGTTCCTGGTTTGATCGGCAGCATATTGTGCCCAGTGTAAAAATTGAGCCCTTAAAATGCGCCCACCTTTTGAAATGAAATTTTCTCAGGTTAGTTTTATTGTATGTATCTTCATTTATATAGGATTAAAACAATCGAACGGTTCCAAAAACCAAAGGTACACTTTGCCTTTAAAATAAATAAATAACACCATAATAAATTGAACAAACTTAAGCTCGAATTACAAACTTGATGCCTTACTTGAGGATTGGATGTGAAACGTCCCTCTGTAGAATCCTGCGGATGTGCTGCTGGAATGGCTCTGCCCGTCTCGGCCGAGATGACACTTCATAGGAGTATATCTCAGACACTAGGGGAGGGGCTGGGGGCATGTCTAGGTTTCTGCATGTTGGAAAGAAAAGCATTCAGAAAAATTTACAGTAATTTTGAAGCACAAAAATGTGTTTTGTTTTAAGTATGCCATAAAGCAATAGTGAAATTGTACACACTGTTCTGTGTAAGAATCATGTCACTGAACAATAAAACAAAAGTGATAGTTGTTTCTTTATTTGTCAAATTAGTAATTTGTGACAAGTTTAAATAATCCTTTATTTGCAAGTTAGATTTGAATGATGTCTGGAATAATGCAGTCACATAGGAGAAGGCTAACACCCATAAAATGTTCCGATGAAACGATACCAGACTTTGCTGATCTGGAGGTTGCAATGCATTTATGCAGAAGCTTACCCCTAACTGATTTTCTTAAAACACATACTTTTTGCTGTGGGGCTAAATCACTGCATCCTAAAAACGGCGACAATCTAATAGTGATTGGGCAATTCACTGTATCTGGTCCATCACTCATATTTCAAGGGTCTGGTCATACAAAAAATAAAAGTCCTGAAAATGAGTGGTGTCTCCTCTTGGTTTTGAGTGAAATCCCCTGAACTTCCAGGGCTTAACATTTTCAAGTTTTTTGTACAGACAATTGAACTTCACCACAAATGGAAAAACTACAAGTTTGAACACAGCAGGGCTATGTTGTTTAATCCTTGATTGTATTTTATGGTTTTCAAGGCAAAGAGACAGCAGGTAAAACAAAATGTGATCTGAAAAATTCCAGACAAATCACACTTCTGAAAGTTGTTTCTAGCAAATGGCTTATTCATGCAGTTGATGCCCATGGTGCTTAGTGAACAAGACACCTTACCTTAGGGGGGTAACAATGCAGTCATTGTTGATCGTCTGGCAAAGCAGGGCTTCACCAAGCAGTTGATCATTCACCACAGTCAGGCCGAGGATTGGAGCAGGAGGGCTGGGGAGGTGGAGTGAAAAACATCAGTTTGCTTGACCGTTAAGGACGGTGCGGAAAATAAACTGTCTAAACAAGTAAAAATGTGGGGGTCAAATACATTGACCCACTGCACTCTGCTAAGGTTTTCTTCTCAAATCTAAAACTGCAACTTCCTTCCTTGTCTTCTCTCCATTGGGTTCTTGGCTAGTACAGTGATTAAGTTTGCTTTTCGGAGAGTACTTGGCTTCACAACCAGAATTAATGAAAATGAAAATGAAATCAGAGGCCTCCAGCCTGAACTTACCATGAATCAGACGGTTTGGTACATATCATATGTGCCACTGTACATGGCTGGTCTTGATTAATCACATCCATCACTGTGCCTTCGTCATTACCGTCATTGTCTAAAATATGAAGACAATCAGATAATGAGTTTTGTGTAAATAATGACGCTCAAGTTGAAATCAAAAGCAGGGCTCGAATGTTGGGGGAAAAATCCACAAGACTGCAGGGCTTGCAGAGCTGCCAACATTTGCCTCTTGCAATCAGGGAGATTGTGTACAATCAGGTGAGGTTTGCAGTGACACTATGTGTAAAATCTCTTTTGAGTAGCGGTGGTTCTGAGTTTGACAACTCAACGTTTCGATCAGTATGATCTGATCGTCTTTAGGAGATTGTGTACAACAAACAATCAGGGAGATATTCAGAATTGCATTCAACATATTAGTTTCCATAATCAGGGAGATTGTCAAATTTACTCATCACAACATTGAAAGATTGGTTATTTTAAGCAAACTTTCTGCAGAATCAGGGAGAGTTGGCAGATCTAGGCTTGTCGCTCAAAATCAGACTCCAAGTCAACATTTGAACATAATGTGTCCTGTTACTACACTGTGAGGTATTGATATTAAATTGAAAGGGGTGAAATTTTCTTAGACTCACCGGAGGAACAGTACCGCTGAAGTTTCTGCAACCATGACAATGTTACACCATGTACTCCAGCACTGTGAGAGCAGTAGTACTTGCACAGGGCTGATTGATCTGCAAGAAAATTAAATAAATATCTGTCATTTAGAGATACGACTTCAGTAAAGAACGCTATACACACATACAGAAACCATCCTCTGAAAACTTTTGTGTCATCCCCCACCCCCCCATAAAGAGCAATAACTTGTAATAAATCATTTTGTTTAAATTGTCTTGTGATATTCAGAAATGTACTATGAGCATGAGCATTGACGATTGACAATGTTGCACCAATTCTTTAGTCCTTGTTCCTCTCACAATTTTGATTAACCTTTTAGAGACCATAGCAGCCGCAAGCGGCTTGTACCAAAAATGACCACAGTGGCAGAAAGCGGCTTGAACAAAAAAAATATATTGAGGCCACACACAGCCACAATATTTGAACTGACTATTTTCCCACTCAGTCATGTCAGTCGTTAAGGTTGTGTCCTGAATTGATATTTTCAAATCTTTTCCTTGTTAACATACCATCTGCATTTTTTTTTTACCAAAACAAAATCACTTTTCATATTTTTATTTCCAAACATGTAAAAAAAAAAAATAATAATAATAGCCATGGTTGAGCATGATTAAACATAAGTTGATGCTTAGACTGAAGGCTCTCGCTAAAAGGTTGAAATCCGTCACACATGCATCAAAATCAGACCTCAAATCTTGTATCTCAGCACCCATGAGCATGATAGTTTGCCCTTAGGGAAAGAGGTAGGACAATTTTATTGAGAACAAGGGCTGACCTATACATGTTAATATGGTGATTTTTCTGAGGGCAAAAAAAACCCAAATTGAAATCAGATTAAAGTAGGAAGATCATGCCTGCAACACCCAAAACAATTTGCACTTGATTATTGTCACCTGGCCCAAGCTGACTGGTTTGTCTCCACACTGCTGACTCCATCAGACTCAGGCTAAACAAAGGGGAAGGTTTTCAGTGGATTCAGAGGAACTTATGGGTAATTATCCATTCTACATCTTGGACGTGTCATGGCTGAGGGGTTAAGAGCGCCGGACTCAAGCTCTGGTGTTTCCGATCAGCAGAGTGTGGGTTCAGGTCACGGTCGTGGCACTTGTGTCATGGAGCAAGATACTTTACCTTAACTGCTTTGTCCTTCGGAAATTCAACCGCGTGTCCTGTGTGCTAGAATTGGTAGCGCACTTAAAACACCCAGAACACTTACAGTGGAAGAGTAGGGGTTAACCCTGTGTTTCTGGTTCAAGTACACATTGTAGCAAGAACACTTACAGTGGAAGAGTAGGGGTTAACCCTGTGTTTCTGGTTCAAGTACACATTGTAGCAAGCACCCAGAACACTTACAGTGGAAGAGTAGGGGTTAACCCTGTGTTTCTGGTTCAAGTACACATTGTAGCAAGCACCCTTGTTCTACAGGTTTCCTCAGGCTTGCGAGCTACAGTGATTATAAGTTCACTTATGAGGCATCCATGGTTTCATAACCAGAAACATATAACAATAATAATAAACCACAAGATGCTTACCTTTGTGGAGAAGGATAGGGTAGGCAACCTCTTCGACACATTCCTCTGAAAATACTGGAGTGAGAAAGAGCTCCACGCTCTCATAAACATACAGACTTGCATCCGTCTTGTTTCGGACACTGCCCAGGTCTGACATGGATCCGGAGACTGTGGACTAAAATCAAGTATAAGAAAAGTGAAGAAAATAATTGTTTCTATTTTTTTCTCTTCATATTTAGTTGGAAAAGGCAAATGGCCAACTGAGAGAAGAATACATTGTCATTAATTCTCTGCCTGACACTTTATTGGTTTAATCCACTGAAAGGTAGGGTCAGAGATTAGTTTTTGTCAACGTAATGCTGATTTATAGGCAAAGTTACCAAGAAGGATAGAATAAAAGTCACAAGTGAAAGTTTCAGCTGAATACAGTGTCTCCTTGCAGAGAAAACATCAAAAAACTGTCGCGGTATTGTCACAAGAACGTCGAATCCATCTACGTTTAGTGATGTGACAGTGGGTACCGACTGCATCTCTAGCCGCAGCATTCGGACATCATGGATTAAGAAATCTGAGAAAAAATTCATGCATGAATAGTTTCCCAGACTCTAATGTTTTGGGGTGAAAAAATCCAAACCATATTAGTTCGAAGAGCATCCTCTCTCAAAATAGTTCATACTATCAACAGCTGCAGTGCTGCTCACCAAGTAAGTTTCTAAATTTTAGGAGTAGTTACCAATCTATGACCCTACCTTTAAGAGTAACAAGCTGTAAATATCAAAGAATTTTTCGAAAATGTTGGCCACGGCCAAAAAATGGATTTCCTTCATCCTTTGTTAGTTTGGGGGAAGGGTCCATCAAGTATGAAAGTATAAAGAAAATATATTTTTGACTGTGGCCACCCTATGTTTGATAATTACAGCTACATACTTGTAACCCTTAACGCCAAGTGATGTGTATACACGCCAATTTTTCATTGACTAGTCAGCAGGACCAGTTAGCTTGTCATTTTACTATTCAATCACCTTTTTCACTGGTTAATATTTTAAATTAAATACGGATGTGTTTCAACACTGAACTAGCCAGCTGGACCATTTGGAGTGAATATTGACTGGTCCTCAGGTGTTTTAACCGGCTGGCCAAATTTCAGCGGACCACTGTAGAGTGAGAACTCCGAGTTAGTTTGGGAAAAAGAAGAGAGAACATTGGCATAAATACAAACAAAAGAAGATCAAATCTCACATCAATGTCGTTACCGTCGTCGTCATCATCATCATCACCACCAGTTAATACAACACAGTGATGAAGGATACCACTGGAAGTAGCGACTACCAGTACAAGTGGACTGGAGTGAAGACACATTATGCTACATGCATCTAGCCCATAGTTGTCCTCAGCCGGGGGATGCATGGTCAGGGGCCCTTGCAGATTGGTGTGTAAATACCTGGAAGGGAGGAACATGAATAAAAGGGGGAAACATTGAAAGTTCTTGATTAGTATCTCAGCCAGTGGATGCATGGTCAGGTGCCCTTCAAATTAGTGCATTATAGATAATTCCCAGTAGACGCCATCTTTACGGGCAAATCGCATTTTGGCTTGCAGGCGCTTCAAGCGCTCAAATTATTAACGCAGCCGCGTCATTCACTAACCAATCATGCAATGAGTTTTGTGAAATGTGCGCGTGCTGCACGCCGTTCTCCTGCGTAACGCATGATTGTGTGTTCCAAATTGCCCGTAAAGATGGCCGATTTGCATCATATTGCAACCTATCTATAGAAGGGAGGAACAAGAATATGGCTAGAAGGGAGGACCATGAATAAAGATGGAAACATTCAAAGTGCAATGATGAATTCAGCTTACCCAGGTTCGGACAAACTCGTTTGGAGTAAGAAAACATCTCCATTACCCTTCAAGATGTAGATGGGGTAGACCAACGGGCCACACCCTGAGGGTCTCTCTACAATGAAATAAAGAAACAAGACATCCATTAAACATTATCATAGAAAAAACCCAACAACTGTCTATAAAAGAATTTTCATTGTACCAGAGTGGGAAAATTCAAATTTAGTTTTTTTGCCCCATGGGGCATCCCGATGAGCTGATGTCTGTAGCTTTCACTTGCGTTTGTTTTCTGCCCAAATGCGACGCACCACGCAAAACTCTACATGTATATGTTTACAAATACTTACCTTAATAAATGCCTAGTTAGGTGTTATGTGAAAGTTTATTCTATCTATTTGAGGAGACATCCAGATTTACATGACCTCATCATTTAAGGACCATGTGATAAAAAGCCTCATAGTTCAGTACAGTTAAGTACAAGTGCAGGGAACCTGCAGGGAACCTGCCAGCAACTTCTCACTGTCTGAGATTTCATCATTAGTACTTTTCTGAAGTTACGCAAAAAGTTCACTTTTGTACCATTTATCTACCATGCAACAAAACCCCCCTTGCATAATAAGATGTCACAAGCTCTAACAGCACCCTCACTGAGGTCAAAGGAAGACCTGTCTCTGGGCGAGAGTTGTGCGTGGCACATTCTCACATGTAGTTGCCGTAGACTCATTGCATTTGCAGCTAGCCAATCACTGAAGTCAAACAATGGAAACGTGCATATGTACGCGCTACCCAAAACTCTTGGCCAATGAGTGGTCTTCCTTAGGAGTTCTCTGGCCTTGTGGCTTCATACATGACTCAGGAGTCTATTATTTGACCTCAGCGATGGTGGCCTTGGCCAGGGGTCAGATGCTTTTACAATTTGATTTCTAAATCAAACAACGACTCATACCTTTGGCGCGTCTTGAATCTTCTGTTGCCGGTCCGAAGTCAAACGCCACAGCAACGTCGCCGAGAGCTACCTCAAACGTTGAGCGATTGGCTGAGAGGGAGTAGCTAGTGGAATACTCCCCTAATCTGTGGCATTGGATTGGCTTGTGCGGAGAGTTGATATCGTAAATCCTGATCCAAAATAGAAAATCTCACATTCAACCTTTCCAGATTCCAAAGGTGTGAAACCAGGGCTCGAATTTGGGGTAAAATTCCACAAGACCAAAGGGCTTGTCGCTCAGAATTTTTATCCGGACCAGAATTTATTTTACAAGGCCGGAATGGAAATGAGAGAGAGCTTTCTACAAAGTTTAACATGTAAACTGTTTTCATCATGTTCATTTGAACAATCACTGAGAGAGAAGATTGATCCATTAAGTATGCTTTGATGCTCAACACATTTTTGCCAGACTCACACTCAAAGTCAACATTAGAACATTAAATTAAATAACAATAATAATAACTAGTTCTTATATAGCGCATTTCACAATAACGTCTCAATGCGCTGGTCATTGGGCCAATAACATTCCTTTAATCTTTCTCAGCTCCCTGGGGAGTATACAGCCCGGGCTGCCGTGATGGCGCTCCGAAGGCTTTTTCAAACACAATATCAACCACTACCCTTGCAGGTACCCATTTATACCCCTGGGTGAAGAGAAGCAATTATAGCAAAGTGTCTTGCTCAAGGACACAAGCGTCATGACCGGGACTCGAACCCACACCCCGATGACTAAACCACCAGAACTTGAATCCGATGCTCTTAACCACTCGGCCATGACACCCTATAAATTAAAGATACTGCACAGTGAGGTATTATTATTCAATTGAACAACACAAGACAGCCTTGTTCGGTCCTCAGTGTACTGGCCCGACGCTAAAATTCACCGGCCTCCAGTCTGCGGTCCAGTGTAAAAATCGAGCCCTGGTACCATACAGGATTGGTAAGGTTAAAAAAACATCAATATTTTTTTTTAGTCTGAAAGCTTACAATATTCTTGAACATCAGGAAGAAGTATTTATTTCGTTCAAAATAAAAGTTTCATTTCCAACGTAGAAAAAAGTACACCTCTTTGAAGGAAGCTCTACAGGGTTCCTTTAGGATTTTTCAAAACTGTGGCACATTCCGGACTCAAATTTTGGAAGTTTGGCCAAAAGATGTCGAATTGAAACGAGGTATTCCGAATGTTTTCTATTTGGTGTTTAACTTGGTTTTGTAAGCCCTACTGTGTAATCTGGAGCATTCTAAATGGTTCTATCTTGATGATTTAAAAAAAAAAAAAAGTCCTCTTCTTTTTTCTTTTTTCTTTGGGGGGGACACCTATTGGCTTTATTCGCACTTATCGACCCAATACGCTAACTTGTGCTTTGAGATAACCCTGCTGTAAATGTAACTGGTGATTTGATCAGTAGATGTGTTGATGTCGTCATCTCAATCGAAGTCCAGTAACCTTTTGAGTCATTGACTGGACTTGAAGTTATGGTTTATTTTATTGACATGGGGTTAGGCTTTCCCTGCCAAACTGCCTTACAGATCCTTAATGCGGGTTATCTCACCACAGGGAAATTGGAATGTGGGGTTGTTGTTGTTGCAGTTTTTTTGTCCCTTCAAATTGTTAATCACCTATACACACTGTAGGTTAGTTTCAGAAATTATAGGAACGTTTGGGTTTGACGGAAATCCATTGACCGTACCTTAGAGTGTTGTCAGATGTGAGGAGTGCAACGTGTAAGTCTGAGTTACTCCCCGGGTGCCATGATGCCTGTAGCAATCTAATAGAGCCACTAGACATGAAGAACCTCTCCGCTAACACCATCGTCCTGAAAAACATACAAGTGAAGTGCATTAAAGCATTGGGGAAACATCAGTAATGGTCAGAGCCAGGTTTTCCTGGACGATTTCAGCAAAAATTCATTCAATTTCACTAACACACATCAAAATAATAATAATAATAATAATAATAATTTGGGAGGCTAATCATCCTTACTGGCAGCTAAGAGCTGAATTGCGAAGGACGCGGCTACAACGTGTTCGAGAAGCAGGCATGCAAGGGCGCCTTTGGCAGCCAGCCACATCAACCCATTATGACCACGGAGCACAGCCAGAGATCGAAAGTGTTTGATTTTTCCCGAGGGAGGAAAACTGGAGGGCCCGGAGAAAAACCCTCGTGGCACAGCAGAGAACCAACACACAACTCTACTCACATCTATGGCCTTGGCCGGGTATCAAACCAGGGTCACCTTGGTGAGAGGCGAGTGCTTTACGCACAAGCCAACCATGCCCCCCAAATGCAAGCATTTGTCCCAAATCCACTCAAACTAGGGTTTCTTTTCAGTTATTAATGCATTCAATTTTGTTTTCGTGCACACAAGATTTCCTTTTTCCAATTTAAATTCATTTTAAGTCATTCTATTTAATTTATAGGCAATCAAGATTACACTTCGACTATTATTAAGTTGATTTTCTACTACCTATTTTCACTTGACTAAATTGAATGGTTGACCAGTTGCTAGCTTTTACGAAATTTACTGAGTCTTGCAGCCTAATGAAATTGTATGATCTTATTTGACCAGTGAATGCTAAACTGGTGAATTAATCTACTCCTTTTGACTGCTGATTCAATGGAGCATTCATTTTCAAATGAAATTGAATGAGCTGGGTGTTAAAACGAAGGAAAAACGTACGATAAAATTGTACAATATTTGCAAATCTGTGATTTTGATTTTTTTTTCTATTCTTACCACTATTGTGCACGCCCTTTATTAAAAGTCACTTACCTACAGTTAATTGTTTCCTTTCCATTTTCATACTGGCCAAACTTTCCGTAGCGTCTCGGTAAATGCATGACAGATGCCCCTTGAGGTCCCCATAACAGTACATAGTTCCCGGTCAGACTCAGAGTGATGTGCTCAACGTTGAATCTTGGTGCATTTGTGCACAGTAAAATCTAGTCAAAACAAACATTTTGGGAGAGGGTATAAAATACAGGTTAAAAAAACACGAGTATCCTGAGGCAAGGTGAATATTTTATTGTTTACGAGATTTCAAAATAAAGGCATGATATTTGGTGATTGTTAAAAAAGTAGGAACATTGAGTACAAGGGCTGACCTACATGTACAATGTACACATGGTGCAGGCTTGAATTTAGACTTTTCAGGATATTTAATCACAATTTTTGTAATTTTTCCATGACCGAAATAAACCGAAATCAGACTAAAGTAGGAACCATATCATGCCTGAAGATATATGAGAGTCTGCCCCACTAATTTCTTGGACTGCCTGTTCTATTTTTTGTCGGTATCGACAACTCATTGCACAAATACTTACCTTAATGAAATACATGTGAAAAAAAGTTGTAAAAACTCTTTTGGGTAAAAGAAACATTGGTTGCTAATTATTTCAAAGATTTGTCTAGCCTAGGTTGGGCTCCTCCATTGTATTCAAATGAATGCGAGACGAGGGGGGGTCCAACATGGGCCGAGGCTCGACACTACGGTTTAACAAACAATGATAACTTTTTACCAACTAGTTGCAATAATCAAAGTATCCCTCAATCTTCCTGACACTGTTGTACATGTAGACCAGAGGGCTAAGACAAACCTAGCCCAGGTTGGACTCCTCCGTTGCATACAACGCGACGGAGTCCAGGGTATAAAGGGGCTCTGCCATTGCAAACAAATTAATGATAACATTTTTTCATATTTTTACCTTTTTGAGGAAGCTGAAACTTGACTCACATATTCTTTGTGTCCTGAACTTTACGCCTGCTCTATTCAGAATTGTAAATTTTATCCTTGGATGACATTATTGTGAAAATAAAATGGAAATTGACGGATTTGTTGCGACAGCCTAAACTGACAGCTTGTGAACCGCTTGAGAATGCTTACGCGCATGCGCGTTCTTTGTAGATGTTATGCATATCGCGCATGAGCCTTAACAGTCAATCAGTACACGATGGTCACATCGCTAGTGCACAACCCGGACTTATTTTCGGAAATAATGTCATCCATGACATAGTGTTAGCCAGAGGGGTGTCTGGGTGTCTTTTGGACACCCTGTTTTAAATTTGGACACCCTGTTTCATCTGTCATTTACATGTAAATGTATTGTAAGTGAACAATTTGGACACCCAGTTTTTAAATTTCCAGCAGATTTGGACACCCTTTTACCAAATCCTGGCTAAAACCTTGATCCATGGATGTATTTGTTAGTTGTGAATTCATAAAAAGTGTACTTATGGACACCAAGAATATATGAATGGAGTTTCAGCTTCTCAGATCAGGTAAAAATATGAAAAATGTGTACCTAAAATTGTGTTCGTATTGTACAGGATCTTTATACCCAGGACGTCAGTGCTGGCACTGACTGACGTCCTACCAGGGCTAAGACAAACCATAATTGGAATTTGGCAAATGTTTTGACATAAATTTACAGCCAAACTGGGTACATGAGTCTGTCCATGGGTACAGCTCATTAAACATAAAGTGAGGTATAGGAGAACTATCTACATGTAGAAGCAAGTATTTTTATTATCTCAGTTTGTTCCTGTATCCATTTCTGTTTAGTGTTAGTGAAAGTTTCTCACCCCCAAAAATGTAAAATGTTGAAACAAATACTGTGGAAAAAAATTGCAAAATCTTAACACATGACGGGTCCATCCTTGTCCTAGCCTAGTATGATGGATTAATTTAATATATATTATTACTTAGGAATTACTAGAATAAGCAAGTTCATGCAATATTCAGCTAGATATATATTTTGTTGTTATTATTCATATTATTCTCCTTTTGTTTGGGGGGGGGGGGGGGTGGTGAGTGATTTACATAACAATACATAACGTAACTTGTCTTTAGCGATAAGTCCAAGCTTTCTTTAGTTTAAAATGATAACGAAAGAAATACAAACAAATGATATATAGGCCTAGCCCTAGGGCCTAGGCAGGTATAGCCTAATAGGTTATTTTAAAATAAGTTGATTTCTTTATTTTATCAAATTTAGAAATTCAAATTAAATAATAATTTATTTATTATAAAATCTGATATAGGTATACCATAATTTCACCAAGCAAAGTCCACGGCACCTAAACATTTTAAAATGTTAATTTGACCATTGAGCTCCATGATTTGACCAAATATCGCAATTGGTCAATACGAACCTGCAACGCGTACGTGCTTCGTGAGGCGTCGTCTGCGTGCAGTAGATCCTTCAGATTTGTCGTTAAAAGACGGCTCTGCTCCCTGTCCCATGCGAACAAGATACCTTCCCGAACAACCAACAACTCCTCTGGGTCAGTCCTGAGTGTAACATATTTGCTAGTTTCTCTCAATCTGTCGAAAATTGGGTGAGAATTCAAACTTTTCCGCCATGAACTTCGTTCGTCCGTTTCATTCTCAAAGGCGGCCATTTTCAGTATAGGTTACTAACTCAAGCAGACCACGAGAGGGCGATATCACACTGATCACACAGCATGCAAAACTTGATGCCGTGTATTCTTGCGTGAAAAACTTTCTTTTGCAACGTCGATCACAGCCCGAGTTTTTGCCAATGGAGGTTGGAAAATTATGGAAAGCCATAACTGCAAATCAAAAACAGATTGCCACAGTTTGTAGCAGTGTTACACAAATATTCAAAAATAGTGTTGAATTTGTTGGAAACAAATCAACCAATCATGGAAGGTATTTCCGTTCATGAATCTTTACAGAAAATGTTGAATTTTTTAACACGATTGAATGTTTTGCTAACATTCGGCCGTCCATGCCAACAGTATAATGGAGCGCACTTTGTTTATCAACAAAAGAAAGGTCTATTACTAAATTAGTATTACTTAGTAGGCACTCGGGGTCACCTTGTACGAGCGGTAAGACTGTGCAAGTCTCGCGCGTAAGTGGTCCCGGAAGTTCGCTTACGCGCGAGACTTGCACAGTCTATTGTGGTCCCAACCATATGGAGTTTTACGTTGGCAAGATTTTGTTTCGTCTATTATTTTAGTTTAACGTACTTTATGACCATGGACATTAAATATGTTGTTGGGAATGTAATACTAAGGGATACAAAATATGAAAGTAAAATCAATTCAACAATACAACGAAGAAAACCCAAGAATTAAACTTGACCTCTGTTTCCGGTTACTTGCGAAAAATTAAGAATTTGTGCCAACCTCCGATCACCAAAGTTGTTTTGGTCGCGCGATGATAACCACCAGCAGTAGACTCGACTCTAGAAGTTTCAGACGCTAAGCCTTTTCATTGCAGTCTTGTCGAGGCGTCGTCAGCGTCCTCTTTAAACTGCGTCACGCGTTAATTCTACGCCCGTGTGCTTATCGCGCGTCTGTGTGCACGTACTCAGGCATGGATTTACAAAAGGGGTTCCTAAAAAGTTAAGATCAAATAAGCATCCTTGTCCCAGAGTTTTTAGTTTGTTTCAACAAAAACTAACAAATGATCTGTGTGTTTATTATGAAAGCTAAAACTCATTTTATACAAATTGCAATAATTATTTTTGCTGGTCAGATTTTTTCATAGATCTAATTTAAAAAGAATAATTTGATTTCAGAAAAAAATATGTTCTTCGCTTGACGTGTTTTCTCGCTCCGATACGCGCGAGACTTGCACAGTCTATACCAATACTTACCATTGTAGAATTGGTTTTATAACAGTAGTTTAAAACGGTTGACTTATGATACAATTTTGAGCATGCAAATGACGGTGATATACAAACAAATTGTTATATTTTTTAAGTTATTTAAAAGATTGTATGATATAAAAATGGTTATAAACGTCGCCTTATTCTATTTCGCGTGAATGTTTAGGGCATCAAAACGGACTTTCAGTTTCACTTTATTTAATCCAAAATGAACCTTTCATGTGTCGTTAAAAAAAAGGTGAGACCAACTCCAGTTGAGTGGGGAAAGAATCGAACAACTTCAATTTCCGAACATAAAACGAGACCCCAAGCCTAGAAGACTATAGGTTTCTCAACCATTAGCTAAAGGCCCGCCCAACCCAAATACCCCCAATTTGTATACCCGATTAAACAAAATAACATAGATCCATGAAATAGTTTCATTTGGAATGTTGCAAGCATTTTTTTTAAACAAAAGGTGCGGTGGCATGCAGTGACCACACCCTTCTCCATTGGATTGTATACGCCAATGATATCCCCCTGTAAAGACGATAACAATCGCATTCCTCCGTATAGGGTGAAATACCAGGGGCTGGCACAAGGGGATGCATCTTTTTTTCTTTCTAGGGGGCACTTCTGGACAACATCAGTTTCGGTTTGCGTATTTCAAACAAGCCCCTTTTCATCGCTCATGTTTAAACCATTATTTTACTCTTTTTAGAAGATTTTAGTCTGATGTGGAAGTAAAAACAATTATACATTGTTTGCGAGTAAATAGGAAAACGGTTTTTAGAATATTATTGAAAGTAGGTATAGGCTCTAAATAAAAGCTGCTAAATATTGTATGTGACATTCTGGTAATTTGTTGATTTCAAAGAATGTTCAGATTTCACATGGGTAGCACCGCAGTTTGTGGAGGGACACAAGTTCCCCCTGTAGCTTCCACACTGGATCCTCGTTTGTGGACAGAAGGTTAGAATAACTAATTTGCAAATTATATTTCAAAAATGTTCGCAGGCATTATAGGGCCTATGCGGATGCAACGAGAAAGACATCATGCTACATTCAATAGCGAACCAAAACGTTGCAAAACACTGGCATATACTATTGTCTTATTCGAAAACTATATACTGAGGTAGCATTAGTTGCTTGAAATGGGGATATTTTGATCTCGCCACTTTCCAAATAGTGTGATTAAAATGTTCCTAACATCGGTTCAGCTGTGTTGATTGACTTAACCCGTACCTTAGTGAAGGTATGTGCCATTAATCATGACACAATTTTAAAACAAATTTCGCCAGTTTCTCAAAATTGCAATGACCCGGGAAGCCAGTCCTTGGAATCCTAGACTGGACCATTCCATATTCATAAGAGGGGGGAATCAGGTCCAAGAGGTTTTTTGTGTGTTTGTTGTTGTTGTTGTCTTTTTTAAGGCCGGAAAAATGTGTTACAGTCATTTATTATGATTTAGTGCAATGATTTCAAATAGATAGACCTATCCCAGATCAAACCCTCCGGAGCCATCCGTTCTTGTTACAAATTAAAACATTTCATTAAACAAAGACAAATTAGGCTCAAATCATCTTAGACAATAGCTGGTCATTTAAATAAGTCACTTGGATGTAAAAAAAATAATAATCATTGGGAGATGCACATAAAACATACTTTAATGTAGGTAGAATGGTGTGCCATACAACGGAGCCTTCCAGCAATGTGAAAAAGACTGGGGCTGACACAGCTACACAAGGTTTAAATAATGGTTGGCGGACGCCCGATACCAATCAACTAACACACGGAAGTTTAAAAATTAGTATAATTATTATAACCGCAAAATAATGGAGAACTTAACAAGTTCTAATATTGAAGATAAATTAAATTTTATTCAATTTAGAATACGTTTTAAATGATTCGAACATTTCTGACATTTAAAATTTACTTAAATGTAAACATTGATAAAACTTATACTCAAAAAATATTTTTTAAGTTAATAGTGTTTTGAATAAAACTAGTAGTAAGATTATTTCAAAAAGCATAAGCGATCATCCTTTTTACGGGCTGTACACTTCTGTTTTTACAAACCCTTTTCGAAATCGAGACTTTTGGGCTCCAGGCTCTGGCTCACTATCCACCTGCTGGTGTTGAAGCCCCGTAGCAACAGGTATGTACTGTACGCCTTCGCAACATATAACTAAAGGAGCCAAAGCCTGAGCCCCAAAACAATAATTTCGAAAAGAGCGAAAGTAAAAACTGAAAGACAAAACGATCATCTTTGTATCGGTTGTAGTTTAACAGCGATTAACCGTTTACAGGACCACTCATTCCAGACGGATTGGTTGCTACTAAACGTTGATGAGTTAGAAACAGCCAAAGTAGTCCGCGGTGAAGTCTCTCGGGCCCACGTCGACCTCGGCATAAAGGTCATCGTACCGGTAGTAGTCTGTTCCAACCAAGAAGTAGGTGAGATCTGTAAAGTATACACAAAGAATGGTTGAACCAAGGTTTTAGGATACAACGTTCAAAATGGATCAACCACTGACAATATTAAAAAAAAACTGAATTGATAAGAGTAAAAGTTATATGTTTCAACACCTCGTAATCAGATTCTGATTTGTGAAAGGTTTAGAGTGTGTCACAGCGATCTTATTTTTATTAGAAAGCCACAAGGGCGCAACAGACTAAAACCGTAGCAACCAATGTACCATACCCGTAGAAACCAATTTACTACACCCATAGCAACCAATAATCGTAACACTCGAAGCATATATCAGAGAAGGGATGAACCCATGATGGTGATAGCTTTTTAAACTTTTGTCTTGAACCGGAAATTAAAAAAGATAAATCAACTGTTACCCATACGTCAAAGAATGAGGTTGGAATTTGACTCGTAGAATGAACTGGTCAATTTAGCAAGAAAACTTGAACTGTTTTCTGATAACGAAAACTGTTTCTGGGTGACAAAAAACTCACGTGAGATTTCGTTGTGGAAGGCTGCCGCCACACCGTTCGGGACGCCCCTCCAGACCTTGTCAATGCGGTATGGCCATCCGGGGTCCACTCTGCGAGTCAACTCGTCATACCGCCATACCGACTCGCCCTTGAAGATGTACGTCTTCCAGTCCGCGGCCCAGGTGATAACAGCGTCTATGTTACTAGGTAACGAGGGGTCGATGTTGGTGATTGGGGTCGGTCCGCTCTCTCGAATCAAACCATTGTAGACGTAGTAGTTGGAGCCTGGTGGAGAGGGTATATTTCAAATTGATTAATTTTTATGTTATGTCAGGTGAAAAATATTTTAGAAGTTTTTAACAAGTTTGCGCGCAAAGCAGTCACATTTGCACAAACAATCATTGTTTATTCAGTAGTAGGCCCTACATCCCTTCCAGGGGTTAGTGACGAGAGATAATCCAAAACGGTGCGCTGCCCATGGTAACGAGGCTGAGAAAGGTCTCATTCTCACTTACAAAATTGTGTCGATTTTACTCACCTTTGAATATAAAAAGTTTGTAGGTAACCGGGTCCTCGTAGAGGGCGTCGATGTCTCCGGGGAAGTTCTGGAAGAAATATTGAGCATTGCTTCCTCCTTCTCTCGAGAGGATTTTGTAGTCACGAATACGGCCGTACTTGTTGCCCTGATGAAAGTAAAGATGAACAATGAATAATATAGTACGGTTCGGGCTACAAAAAGTGACAAAACTCACCACTGTGTTCACTGTTTTCAAATATCGGGCTGGCGAGGTCAAAACTAACTGTTTAGCTTGTTTGTTGGTTTTTTCGGGCAAAAATATTTCAAGCGAAGTTCTCCACCATGACCATCTTGCTACCATGTTCGTTATGTATTAATCTGCGAACATTTATTAGGGCCTATTTGCAATTTTTATGGACACCCTCAAAAAACATATTGCATTATAACAACTTTGATTGCTGACTTACTACAAACAAAACGCCAGCCATGATAAAATGTACATTACACGGTATTTTGGTTTAAAATACTCATCTGCAAAGTGTTTGGTGCTTTGCAACGAATTTTCAAATCTTTTTCCTCATATTATGCTTTGACCGCTTTATAAAATTCAACCAAGGTTGCAAAGTTATTTACAACCATTGACTGGATTTCCGTGTAAAAGGTTGAGCCCCTTTTGCGATGTTACGGGCATTAAAACAGGGTTTTTCAGGACGGAGACATAATACGTTGAATAGCGGAAACTTGGAGATACCAACTTACCGTGAATGAGAAGAGTTCACCCCGCCAGTATGTCGTGGCGTCGAAGACGATGGACGGACACGGGTCGGTCGGGTTTGAGACTGTGGTGGTCGGGGTCTGGGCTGGCGGCTGAGTTTGGGGCTGGGTTGGGTTAGGCTTGACAGTGGCTGGTCTGGTAGCTGGTGGGGCACGTGTGGTGGTGGTAGGGACGGGTGCTTGGGTGGGTTCGTTTATGGCTGGGTTAGGGTAAGGGAACGGGTACGGCTGTGGGACTTGCTTGGAACCTGGAAATGAAGACACAACACTCGTTATGAAACACATCTAAGCTACATGTACATACATCGGTCATTGTCCTGCGATGTGGTGCCAAATATATCTGCGCCCCATACAACTATTATGAAAGACCAATAGGAGAAGACATCTACAAAATGTAAAGCATCGTGTAATTGTAAAAGCATGTTACCCAAAATCTTCGTGTCATCCTTACTGCATACTATTGAACCATTGCACTCACGCAGACGGGACTGTCTGCCCAGCGTGGTCTGCCATTTTGAGAGTAAAACTGCTTCCAACCCCCGCCCTCCCCATCAACAGTTGGAAAAATAAGTTTAGGCAGAACCTTTTTTTAAATGTGTTCATGTCCTCCTCCATTGTTGATAGTCTTAACACAAAGTTGTTTTACTCACCATACAGAGACTGGATACCAGACAGGTCGTCATATGGCATATAGAACGTGGGCTGGTAGCCAGGATAGAATGGTGCCATGAGGGCAGTTGGATCAGACGAGTGGTGCATACCGAGGGAATGGCCGATCTCATGGGCGGCCACTTGGAACAGATTTGTGCCTGAAAATTTGAATTTAATGATAGGCATTTAAACATTATTTGGTATAACAAAACGGAGAGAAAACACCGGTTGGAGAAAATAAAGGGCAGGAGTAGAAGAAAAGTGTGAAGAATGTATTATTTTGTTACCGGGGGGGGGGGGGGGGTACCAGGACGGACGAACGAAATAAAACAAAGTTGACAAATTCTATTCCAGAGGTTTTATTAACAAACTACATGTTGTACAGAAGTCACAAAATGAAATAAAGAAGGCGTATGAGATGTTGACGGCATCACGCCGGAGAACCAACTGCGCTGAACAAAGGCAGAAATAGTTTAAATAACGAATTGGTTACGGTAACCCGTAAACGAGTTCGAGTACAGCTGGAGGAATTTGTAATCCTAATTGTACGTAAAATGCAACACAACAAATGTGTCAAAATTGACCAGCAGATTCCGTGGGGGCTGACTCATTTCTGGGTCTGTATGAGGCAGAATCTGTGTCAAATTGACCCCAAAATGGGTCAAACTGACGCAGAATCTAAGGTTAGATCCATTTTTTTACAAATCCAGTCTCCGGGTCAGCCTGACCGAGAAATGGGTCGTGCACCCTGGACTCGGAATAGGGGGCCAATTCTGGCCCATGAGTTTTTAGAGTGGACGTTCAAGTCAAAACAAATTACGGCATAATAAGCAAGACACTTAACCATTATTGCTGCGTCTTTCGGATGGGACATAAAGCCGCCGTAGGTCCCGTGTGTTGTGTATTATGCACGTAAAAGAACCCAGTGCACTTATCGTAAAGAGAAGGGGTTTGCCCCGGTGTTCCAGGGGTCGATTTCACAAAGTACTATGATTCATCTTAAGATGAGTTGTCACTATTACCATAATGATTTGTATTGTGACATCACTCTTTGCTAAGCAACTACGATGAATTTGCATTTAAGATCAATCCTAACTCTTTGTGAAATCGAGCCCCTGGTCTGATCGGCAGCATATTGCGCCACAGCACCTTGTAATCAATTACATGGTGCTATAAAGCTCCACATACCTTGCAGGGAAAAAATACCGAGGGCTTTGATACGCCCATAGGGGTGTGATAAAGCGCTATAAGAACCCAGTATTATTATTCAAGCTGAAATGAAATCATTTACTAACAAAAACTACCAGTACATCCTATTTTCAAGAAAAAATAAATTTTGAAAATATCCAAAATAATCAAAGTCCTGCAAAAAGTTGTGGTTTGTTTGTTTTCACTCACCGTCATAAGTTGCGTAGCTAAAGGGTTCATCGTCATCGAAGTGCACGTCGCCCTCGATATCCCCAGAGTTGGACTTGGGCAGAAACGCGTGGGCAAGAGTCCCACCCGGCCCGTCGAACGGGTAGTTGTCACCGTGGTGGCCCCCGCCAAACTTCATGTAGAAATCTGCATACTGTGCACCATGGATCTCTGTGAAGGTGAGTGGTGTGATGTCGCTCCAGACTTTGAAGGCGCGTAGTAGTGCCTCTCTGGTTTCCGCAACGGGCATTGTGCGGGGATAGTTCAAGATTCTACCCCAAAAGAAAGGAACAGTTGCTGGAGTTAAGTAATTGCGTCGTGGACAAAGAGTTTTAATTTTTATTACACCGTGGATGAAATTCATTCCAATTACGCTTCGTACTTGCTTCAGAAGTGCACATCGGACTACGGCACATACAACAAAATTGATCAGCAGACTTGAACAACTCTTACCTGAAGGTGATGTCTAGTTTGTCCCATCTCTGACCGAAGTGCGTGAAGGACAGCGGGCCTCCCGTGTAGTTACCGGTGCGGTTTCCCCCCTTTGCCGGTGGTGTCATGTCGGCTACGCCACACCTCGGCTTGTCCATCATCATCATAGTCATCTCGTCCAGTTCGCCAGTCTCCTTCAGTCCCATGAACTTCTGCATCATCTTGATGCTCTTCTTCATCTTCTTAGCGGTTACCGTGTCGGTGTTCCAGTCGTCGTCATCCATTTCTTGCATGTAGCCATACGTTGACATATAACCCTGAAATGCGGGGGGGGGGGGGGGGGGGTGAACCAACAATAAACATTACAGGTTAAAACGATGGTACAACCATAATTGTTGGTCATGTGCCCCGTCTGCAATAAGTATACATATTCACTTTGCAACAAACAGGGCCCGGACTATTTTCCCTTTTGAGCTCGGTTTGATGCAGAATTATATAGATATCTTGTTCTATTGTTGATAAACAAACTGCGCTGGTTGTTAATGACGGCCGAATGTTAACAAACCATTCAATCGTGTAACCAGATGTTGTGACCAAATTCAACATTTCTGCAAACTTTCAATTAAAATAAAACTACATCCAATGATTGAGTGCTTTGTATTAAAAAAATTCAACACTATTTTTACAAACTATGGCTATCTCATTTTGCTTTGCATTTATGGCTTCCCATAGTTTTCTTCAGCATTCTCTTCAGCAAAACAAATAATCCCAATCCTTACACTTCTATCAATATCGACAACACTCCCATTAGTCTGGTTAAATCTACTAAATTTCTTGGCGTCATCCTAAATGACAAACTCACCTGGAGTGACCACATTTCCTCCGTTTCCAAGACTATTTCAAAAAATATTGGTGTTCTGTCTAAACTACGTGCTTTTCTTCCTCCATCCACCCTATTTTCTCTTTATAATACTCTTATTCTTCCTTATTTCAATTATTGTAATATTGTCTGGGCATCCTCTAGCCACAATCAACTGCTTCCTCTGATAACACTCCAGAAGCGAGCCATTAGAATTTGCACACTTTCACATCCTCGGGACCATACCGCACCACTCTTTTCTAGGCTGAACACATTACCTCTTACTGAAATCAACAAACTTCACATCGGGATATTTATGTATAGGTACGTTCATAAACTTCTTCCTTCTACCTTTATATCCTACTTTTCAGCAGTTCATGATACCCACGAGTACGGTACTCGTTCTGTTAACAATCTTTACGTTCCCTTCACCCGCACAGCATACACTATCAGAACAATTAGATTTCGGGGGCCACGGCTGTGGAATGGTCTTGACAAGGCATTAAAAACTCAGCCGTCTGTGGGTCGTTTCAAGGCCACATTCAAATCACTGCTGGTTTTAGAGTACTCAGCTTAGCTTCCTTTCTTGTATGCATTCCAGCCTTGTTACCCAACTGTGGCGTTATAATATAATACTCATGTCATCCCTCTTCAAAACTCCTCCTATGTCATTGTTGTTATTACTACCTTCTTTTTAGTTTTATTATCACTCTTATTATTGCTCTCGTTCAACGTGTTCCTTTATGAGTGTAATTGCAATTTTTTGTTTTATTTACTTAATTTGTTTTGTATTTGTCAGTAGGCATTCCACTACAAGCCTCTTTTGGCTTCTGAAAATTCCCCCACATTGGTTTGCTACGTATCAGTTTTATTATATTATTTTGATTTCTCTACTTATTTTTTGTTTTCATTAATTATTAATGTCCTAATCAGTTCTTGAATGTCTTTGATTTAAAAAATTGCTCTAAATTTGTTCAGTATTCTCTTTTCTTTGTTCGTTTACCAATGTGGAAATAAATGTTGATTTGAATTGAAAAAAAAAATTGAATAGTTGTCCAACCTTGGTTCGCAAAAACTCGGGCTGTGACGTAGTCTTGATTGGCGACGTTCATTTTGTTAACGTTGTGCGATATCGCAACACGAATTACTGTCCGCAACACGAAATTACTGGAGAAGAGATATCTGTACCACACGAACATCTGGATCAAACGATCCAGATTGATAGACTTGCCCAGTCCTTCTGAACAGCCTCCCAAACAGTCAATGTAGCGCCCTCTACCCGTGGCTAATACAAAAAACAGCGTCAACAATAGCTGTGGCGTTGCAATAGAAAGGTTTTTATAACTCTATGGTTTGATAACTCTAATTTGCATTTTGGTCATTCAAATTGGTTGCACCGTAATAGTGTTTGTTTCCAAAGGTACAACTACTACGTCGAGTCTCAACTACCAGTAAAATGAGCAATGGTTGCCCTGAATGGATATCACAAAATTAATATGCATCTGGTGTTCTTTCAGCAGAACCAATGTATTAATAAGACTGAACGACGATCGGCGCCATTTTTGTCAGTATCGAAAACTTCATGAAATGTGTATATGCAGTCCATATGAAGAGGCCCGATCTAAAGTTTTTACAGCATGGATTTGGTGGGTCTGCCAAAGTTTTGTTTTTTTGTTTTTTTAAAGTACTTTTCTTATCAAGTTGAGCAAGACTTCTGTTTAATATAACTGTTATACTATTTCTATAACTAATGCATAAATGTACTTACCACAGCTTTTCGCATAGCTTCTTGTTCTTTAACATCAACCTTGATTTCACTCACGCCCAAAGGACCCGTCTGAGGCTTGGAATTAGCCGGTCTATACCGAGGCCTAATCGGCATGTTCTCCCTTCTGCTCTGCCACCCTCTCGTTGTCTTGTTTGGATTACCATGGCCTCTCTGGTGTTCCTCTTCTTCCTCACCCTCGGAAATTTGATCCTCGGGTTCGGTTTGCTCGGAGGGAGAGTTGGGATAGTAAAGCGGCCCGGCGGTGTGATTGAACTCCCCGTCGGAGTCGAACTCGCCGTCGGTTTCGTCATCAACGTTGCTGGGCATTTCTTCTCTCGAGACTTCACCGTGCCGGCCTCTACCGGGATCCCTCGAGCCCTTACGGTGATCTTCGTGGCGATCTCCCCTCGCCTCTTGACCGTGTTTTCCGTGCTTCTTCTTGAGAGGCTTTGAAAGCACATCGGTCGGCATCAGGCAGCACACCATCAGTGCCACTGCCATCACCACATACATCGACAACAATCTCATAATTGTTGTTGTAAAAGTGTGAACTTAAATTATAAATTGCCTTCTTACAGACTTGAACGTCAACGCATCTGTTATGATTCTGAAACAAACTAAACAAACTCGCCTCTTTTATAGAAAACCTTTGACTCAATAATATTCGTATGGTCAAAATAAAGGCACAACTTCAGACAGTGTGGGGAATTCGCGGAAGTTGCCTGTCTGTCAACGGGCGGTGTTGAGCGGTTATTGGCCGGTTGTGATGAGTCGGTCTATGACGCACCCCCAAACCATTGCCATGACTTCATTGTTGGTGTATATACGTACCGGTACTGTGTCAGGGACATTGGAACTAAAAACTTCACTACTTCACCAGAAAAAGAAAAACGCAGTATATACTATAGTGCAGTTGAGACTGGTAGAGTCGTTATTCACTTCTGATGCTAAACTGGAGACAAAACAAAAACACTAGCGTATCCGTTAGAATTATATAGCTCAGCACTGCGATCAATTCCACAAGGTTCGCCTTGACAGAAGTCTAACTCTAGAGCTTTTAAAGAGCATGCCCTCATGTTCAAGTACGGTCAAACGAAGCCATAGTTAGTCATAATTCAACCAAGATTTATTATAAACAATACAAGTACGGTATGTGGCAATTAAAAGGCCCAACAATACTACTAGCTATAATACAATGTTGTTCAAATCGTCAGCAAACATTCACTAATTTTTTTTATTTACACAATACATCAGAGCTATAGATCAGCGAAATGGGTTACAACATTTTTTAAACAACAGTTGAATGGCAGCCAAGAACGCCCCGGCCTTTCCCTTCCCGGATTTGCAAACTTAATCTTTCTACCCGTATAGGTTGAAAATTACTGGAAACTACTGGACAATTACTGACAATTATTGGCAATGAATTACCGACAATAACTGCTAATCCCAAAAGCTTCATTTTCTCCCATTGTACCAATCCAGATGTCAAGACAAATGTTGTTCTTATGACGACAGTGACGACGGAACTGTGCAAGAACTTTAAAGGCAGGGTGTGCTTTGGGCAATTACTGCACAAGTTATATATGATCATAAAAAACTCACTTGGTAAAGAGCACTGGAAAGTTGTTGATGTTATGAAACATTGTTAGAAACGAATCCTTTAAAGTAATAGGGTTTTAGAGACAGACGTAGTTTTTCACCCCAAAATTTGATTCTGAGAATTAAATGGCTTGAGGCATGAATTAGCCTTCCTCAGGCATCTGAAAGCACACAATTCTATCCAACACGGGTAGAGTTTTTCTTTCATTATTTTCTTGCAACTTTTATGACCAATTGAGCCCAAATGTTCACATTTGTATATGTATTTTGTTGGGATACACCAAGTGAAGGTACTGGTCTTTGACATTTACCAAAAGCCTTCCTTTAAAAGGTTCACCACACCGGCGAAGGAAGCAGGCCTAACTTGACCTTGACAATATTTAACCTATTTAACCTGTATGTACCACCTCATGGAATATAATAATGACAAATGGTTAAAGGTTAAAGGAAATGTGACACATTTTGAGAGGTAATATTTATTTTTTTTAAATCTGAAATAGTTTAGTACTGTGAGGGGAAAAGTAGACCTACACACAGAATTTAAGTTTTACAAGTTATATTGATCGATTTTAAGTGATTTGTGTTTTTTTATTTGAATGTTTTGTTTATTCTGTTTTCACATTGTTTTGTTTGTGTTATATACTATAATGTTTGGTTTTGTTGCTGTTTGTAACACATATACTAAAATAATGTTGTGGTTCAAATATTGTTTGTTACTTTTTGGAGCTGAACATGCCTCATTAGTCTGGTGGCTGAAACCTGAACTTCTTTCTCAATAATTGCAGACTAGAGCATGACAAACAGAGTTAGGTCTTTATAACTACATTTTTTCGCACACGATAAGTTATCGTGGGCTGACGGAAGGGCATTTGTGGGGGTCCTGGCAACAATGGAACAATGGACCCCACAAGGTCATTTCAATAGGAACAATTGGACCCCACAAGGGAATTCTTCAGAAAAGGGACTAATAGAACAACAATAACAGTACCCCACAAACCGGATCCGTATACACGGCTTTGTGTACGTACACGACAAGTTGGGAGTTATCGAGTACGTATACGAAAAGTTGTCAAGTGTACGTACACGATAAGACATTTTTTTTTTTTTTATGTGGCGGCAATACGCTTCTGTACAACATAGCATGGGATGTACTTTTTTTTAATTGAAAGTTTGCAGAAATCTGGTAACACGATTTGCAAGAGATTTTTTACAAGAGATTTTAATGTGGCGACAATAAAAGATAACAGTTCTACTTTTCAAACATCTTTCCAATCATATTCACTTCATAACAATCGTTTTTTATAGCCCAAGTTGCCCAATCCAATGCAACGTGTCCCTTTAAATTCACTATGGCGGAAATTATGGTTGGCCCAGAAAGTCAGGTTGATCCCCCACCACCCAACTGTTCCAAACTTCATTTGGCATATACCGGAGTTTATTGCAGTTTCACGTCGGTTTTCTAGTATAGTTTGAGTTTGCAAACCAAAGTTTAAATCAACTACAGTTTGACATACACTACGGTGGTTGGCTGGGACCTAATAAGGGAAACAATGACGGGCCTTCCATCGCGCTTGTCATTGTGGTGGTCCAGTGAATAAATAATCGAATTACATGGTAATTTTGCATTTAAATAGCCTATTTGAAAAATAATTGACACTATAAATATTTGAACCATAATATGACTTTGTCTGTCTCATGTTAACTCTTATTATAAGAGCAAGTTGGTTCAAAGAAGTTCAAAAAATAAACATAATGAAATAAGAAAGTGTTGTTTTAATCGTTAAAATAGCTCTCTGGTGATCTTTACCAAGTACGTTTTCATGGTCAATAGTTGTGGAGCTAGTAGGCCTACGTAGGCCTAATTCAAGAAGTCCACCTAATTGCCTTTAACGGGAAACTCCCGTAAACGGCAGACGGGTCTACATGCGCAACAACCGAATACATTTTTTACTACTCTTTCTCGAGAACTTGAGCAACTATTACAAAAAAATTAATGAGAACGTGACAGGTCGTGAAAGTAGCACGCACAACGATGTTCCATGTTGCATTTTCCTTTTAAAGTCCACGTAGGTAGTTGACCTTGGTTGTATAGTATACACGTCCGTCATGTACAACAAACAGGTGGTGTAAATAAAGATGATTGTGATTGTGGCACCAGGAGTCCCTTCTTAATTTCCAAGAATTACTCTGTTAAAGTGACTGCCCGGATATCCTGAGGTGAGAGTGTGTTTGGCCCTGTACACTATTGGTAAGATCGACAAACAAAAATTTTCACAGATTCACACATAACTTACATGATGTAAAGTAAGTAGGGCCTAATGGTAGAAAAGGTTCCCTTGAAATATTTTTGCCTAAAATGCTATCGTTTCTGAGAAATGAGTAAAACAATAGTTTTTATCGCGCGCGATAATAAACTCGATGTTTGAAAAACAGAAAACACATAAGGTCTCTTTTCACTATTTTCTCGTAACCTCGATGACCAATTGAGCTCAAATTTTCACAGGTTTGTTATTTCATGTATGTGGTTGATTACACAAAACATGAACACTGTCTGTGATTGTTGTCAGCTCTGCCAATCCTGTATAATACCTTTAAAGGTTATGTACAACATTTGTAATAGTCAAGACCTGTATCCACACTTGATGTGACCCAACATAATATACATGAAGTAACAAACCTGTGAAAGTTTAAGCTCAATCGGTCTTCGGAGTCATGAGAAACCACCGAAAAACCCCAATATAATTATGTTTTAACTTTTTTTTCAAACATCGGAATTTATCCTGCATGCAGGATAGACCATTGTTTCACTCATTTCCTAAAAAACGATTGCATTTCAAGCAAAACTATTTCAAGGGAAGTTTTCCAACATGACCATCTTTATTCCATGTATAGTTATGTGCAAATCTGTGAACATTTGTATTTTCAATCTTACCAATGTTGTACACACCCTTTAAGACGTAATAATCCTCACCTACGGGAACCGCAGGGTCCTTAATTGCCTCCCCGCACCCACAAACGTGCCCCCGTAAAATTTGACAAAACACTATACAAATTAATATTGCTGCACTTTTGTTATGACAACCGTGAAGCCTGTTCAACCCAAAACTAGGCAACGGGCCAATAATTGTCTGCATTAGGTATTTTTACCCATAAAAACAAACTTTTGACCTGGTAATACTCCCTGAAGTCCCACTCTGACACACTGTATAACCCTATTTTGTAAATTTATTAAACTCTTAATTATGTGTATTTGAAACACAGTGTATTTTTGTGTAGTCATTTATTTATTTATTTGTTTATTTTGTTTATGGTGGCTGAACCATTCCTTTTATGAATTGTAAATTATATATATTGTTTACAACTTTTTAGTGTCAACCTTTCTCCTTGTGCTTTAATTTATCTTAAAGTGATCATGTGTTATGGAAGATATAAGTTGTCCACCTTCTCATATGGAACGTATAGCGTATACCTTTGGTTTTTGGAACCGTTCGATTGTTTTAATCTTATATAAATGTAGATATACGGTAATAACAGTCGCATTTTCCGCCAAAAATATAGAGCGAATTATGTCCAAGCAGGAAGAATAATCCCTAATAGGAATACACAATATGAGAAAAGCATCTGCCAGTAACGTTTCTCAGATTCAAATTTTGGGGGATAAAACTTAGTTTCTTTTTCAATAACCACGTTACTTCGAAATGTACTTATTCTCAAAATGCTTTATACTATCGAAAGCTGATGTACGTTTTTATTGCCATTAATTTTAAGAGCGATTACTAAACGTATACCTTCACTTTAAGGATTTTTATCAATTTTTTTAGTTTGTTTGCATGTGTTCAATGTTTATATTTTACATTCTGGTAATTTGGCTTGTGGGTCACGAGTGGAATGTGAATAAACCAAAACCAATGTGATCTGATCCGTGTACATACCGTCCAATCAGTTACCATTTTAAAATTGTATAAAGAAAAGGGAAAAACGAACCCTGTACCCTTTACCGTTCTTAAATCTGTGAATGAAAAAGAAAAAACAAACCTTTTACCCTTTACCGTTTTTTAATCTTCAAAAGGAAAACAAAAAAACAAACCCTTTACCCTTTACCGGTTTAAAATCTGTAAAAGGGAAAAAGAAAAACCGAACTCTTCACCAATTACCCGGCGTTTTAAAATGCAAAATAAAAAACGAAAAACAAACCTCACCATTGTTTTGTGCGTAAACCGAAAAGCCTTCTCTTTTTTTTGAGTAAATAAAAGCAGCACACCTGTATTTGTTTCTAATTATTCAACTGAGACAAGTGATAGAACATTATATATATTTCTTTGCTTTTCTGTCATAACAGAAACACGAACAACTAAAACCTATCACCAAGGCTTTTGCCAACAACAGTTAAAGGAAAAACGAAACCCTTTACCAGTACCAGGCTGAAGTGAGCACCGAATTTGGGACAGCACCGAATTTCTCCTCAGCACCGAATTTCAAAATTTCCGCTAAAGACCGTCACTACATGTCACCACTATCAGGGATACAATAACACCACAAAGACGGTGTGTGCTACATGCCTAACTTTAACTAAGGTTGTGTCACCTTTAATTTATGAAATTTTAATATTTTTCTTCATAGATCTGTTTGTTACATCCCTAGCCATATCTCCTAAGCGGAAAAATATTCTCAAACTACTAATTAGCTCAGCCCAACTGGCCGTGGAAAACGTCTCCCAACCCGGTTTCTGTTGGCCGGGCGGAACCTCCTGGGGGTCTCTGGTGACCTTCCTACGGCCCTTGCGACCGTACTGGCTTTTCGGTTAACGCATAAAACAGGAATACGGAAGTGGATACCTTCTCCGTTTTTCTTAATACAAATTCCGAAACGGTGAGAGGTAATTAGGTTTCTTCTTTGTCTTTTTCTTAATAAGGAGTCAAAAACAATTAAAAGGTAAGAAAGGTTTATTTTCCTCTTCTTTATAATGGAGTTAAAAATAGTAAAACAATATGAGGTTTGTTTTGGGTTTTTTTTATTTTGCATTTTAAAACGGTAATTGGTGAAAGGAGTTCGGTTTTTCTTTTTCCCTTTTACAGATTTTAAACCGGTAAAGGGTAAAGGGTTTGTTTTTCTGTTTTCCTTTTAAAGTTTCAAAAACGGTAAAGGGTAAATGGTTCGTTTTTCCTTTTTCATTCACAGATTTAAGAACGGTAAAGGGTACAGGGTTCGTTTTTCCTTTTTCTTTATACAATTTTAAAATGGTAACTGATTGGACGGTATGTACACGGATCCAATGTTATGTGCGTACCTAAACATTGCGGGACAATTTGACTTAGAAACTGTAATATTGAGATGGGCTCAACGTCAAAAACTTAAACAATGCCAAGCCGACGAAATAATGTGAGATCTCCGATGGGTTAGCAATTTTTCTATTTACCATGTGTCCTATAAAGCCGTACTTAATTTTTAAGTATATCTTGTCACTCGGACTGATGTCAAAGATGAAAGAAAAGCGCAACAAGTCAGTCTAAGTTGGCAAAGGGCGATTAACTGTAGACTTCTGTAATAATGTGTTTGATTTAATAAACAAAGTTAGTGTCACAGCTAACCCCCTAGGCAGCCATGACTGAAAGACTTCACCGCAAACTAAAATATATGCAGACAAGTGACACCAGAAATACATATTTTACAAAAATAGTTACAAACTTAATATATACATTTCTCTTCAGCATCCACTAGTTTGGGTCTATTTTACAAATCAATAGTAAATGAAATCCACATCAATGCAAGATCTAGTAATTTTATCAAGACCTGTTCCAAAGGGCCTTTTCAATTCAAAGGGTCCTAATAAATAATGACTGTGTGTCAAATTTCTGCTGACACAAAACTCTAATCAATTAAAGGAAATTATTTAATTGGGTAACATACCCATTTCAAAGTTCACTGGCAGAAACCATAAAGTTTAAAGTTACCTTGATTGGCAATATATATATACACAAAATATGCCTCAATCAATGTAATGTAGCTATAGAGTATTCACTGCTCTATAAATTAAAGCTATCTAATTTGTCAAAGAGAATATGGGAATTCTACTTGAAACTTGTGACAGTACTTCCTGCCAAAAGGTTGTTTAACAATGTTTGTTCAAACAAGTGATCGACATTGATCAATTATATTCAAAGACAACAATTAATCAAAATATTGGTAGTTGTCTTCTAGACTATCCTTCCGGCATAAATATGTCCCACATTCGGGCACATAAAGTATTACAATAAAAAGCAAAGAAACAGTCCCACCAAATTATAAGATTCCTCTTTCCGCTCCACGGAGGCGTTTATAGCTAGTAGCTCCAGCTTCTTAACTCAGTATGTGCTCTGTGGTTCCAGTCGCTGCGAAACCAGTTCAAAGTTCACATACCCAAAGTTCTCCTAAACTGATGCGCCCTCTGCTGCTTGTAGCAATCCAAATTATTGGACCTGGGACGTCTAATATCATCGGCCGCGCTCAGTCTGGCGTTCCTTCTCAGATTTTCATTCATTCACCAAGGGTGAAAACCTTCTTTTTTTAGTAGGAAAAGTAAACCACAATCTTCTAATACAATTGTCAACCAATAATAATTAAACGCTATTTTATTCCAGAACATTCCTGTAAATTTCTCATATACAAATTGATGTGCATTTTCAAGGTACAAATAACTGGAGAGGTCAACTAGTCTCTAGATAAATGTAATAAGCATTGAAAATAGCCACGTCTTGCATTTTACCAACCACATTGATTTAAAAAAAATCTTCCTCTTGGGTAAAATAATGTCATACGCTTCATCTTAGTAAAGTTTGAAATGCAGAAGTATGTAATAGATAAAGAAATAAACTTACGGTTTCAGCCATCATTCATAGTGCTTCTCTTGAAGTTCAGATCTCAGTATAATATTGTCTCACTCCAACCAAGCAGCCTGTATATCTGCTCTGATTTTTGCAATGGCAGCACAAACACATAACAGAGACCAACACCCAGCGCAAAATGCCTGACTCTAGATCAAAATGAGGATCACGTCCTCTCTCTAGCTAAGACGCTGCTAGAAAAACCTCACTCTTACTATTAAGGAAAAGCTAGCACAACCTCACTCTCACTGACCGCACCCAACATACCCAACATACCTCAACATTCTCCCTATTCAAAACTTCATACCTGACCGGAACATAATACTATAAAGGAATTTATGAGGGATAAAGCTCACCACTGAAGACCAAATAAGGTAAAGCATTAACATAATAACAAGAGAATGAATACCTACTGGGGAGCTGGCCGATAGAATATTCATGACACAGTAAAACTTTTATTAAACTCACAACTACACTCCCCTTATTTCCGCCCCAAAAACCCCAACAACACAACAATGTGCAAATAAGGCAAAATCTCAATTTAAGCTAGGTAAAAGATAAAGTGTTAAACGCCTCTGTACTGGATGGTACAAGAGAGATTCTAATGTCCTTTTCCCCAGGCCCTAAAACGGGCCCTGCCCCCGGACCCCACACCGGAAAGGTTTCGCGTTCGCTCGTTCTCGTAAAAATGGCTTACGCTATAATTATATGCAATTACATCCTGGCTATAGAATTGCTGTTTCTATATACAAACGGCAACGTTATTCCCCCAACTCCCCCCTAACAAAAATAGTAAAAATAATTGTTAACAGGTCAATAAAGCAAAATTTCTACTGGGTAAAAATAATTTGTAAAACGCCTCTGAAATGTCCCACATTGCACCAGAGAACATTTAATGTTCAACACATTTCCCGTGGCCCTAAGTGGGCCCCCCTGTTTGTTCTTCTCGTAAAATGCCAACATCCAGGCTACGTTTCTGTTTCTACATAAGCGGCGTGTGCCTCCGTAATAGCCGACCGATTCCCCACTTTTAAATTTAACAAAATAATTGTTAACAGGCAAATAAAGCAAATTCTCAAATGTTTGGGTAAAAATACTGTGTGGAACTCCTCTGAAGTGTCCTAAATTGCACCAGAGAGCACCTCCTGTTTAACATTTTCCCAGGCCCTGTGGCGGCTTTGCTCTGTGCTTCGCTCGCTGGTTCATCTAGTAGAAATGCTCCACGCTACAATTTTATCCTGGCTAAAGCAACACGGCAAGGGCGTGCCACAAGGTAACATTACCGGGTAGTTAATTGACAACCCTCGCCAGTCACAAAATGACTCAAGTCTACATCTCTGTAAAATCGGTGTTACTGCAGGTATCATAGGCCTATGCATCGTTATCCTGCCCGACAGGGATCAACTTGGTCATGTTGGCCTATACGAACATAAACCAATGGAACATTCTCTTGGCACGGACTATTATGTCAACATTTGAAGAAAAACATCAGGTATGCCCTACGCTTAAAAAAACCTGGATCCGCGCCTGTCATCTTTCGGTATGTATCAACGTAATGCTGACTTAGAGAAAACAAAATCGAAGAAAGATACAATAAAAGTCATATGTACAAGTTTCAGTTGAACACAGCGTCCTTGTTTATTAGCAAACAGCAAAAATACTATCTACAGTATTTTCATCATTAAAAAACCGCGAATCCATCCACGTTTAGTGAGGTGACAGCGAGCACCAAGCGCATCTCTGGCTGCAGCATTCACAAACGAACACCACAGAAATTTGAAATTCTAAAATTCGCATGAAGGCGATCTTTGGAGATTTAATTCTTACGACGACCTTATGCATTGACGTCACCAAGCCGCCATCTTAGAGGTAAACTGATGACGAAACAATGGAAACGCGCTGATTTGTACGCGCGGCGCACAGGACTAACCAATGAACATCTTCCTTTTGACCTCTAGGCGAGGGCGCCCTACTCAAATGACGTCATATGCATAATAAGGTCTATTATTATTTTGATGATTTCTAATCATTGGGTACACTTCAGACGAAATCATCTCGCAGGATGCTTACTACAATTTTTATATAGGCCTAACAAGTAGGCTTTCGGATAAAAATTGCACGATTTGTTTACTGGGTCATAACCAAAGTATGACCTTATGAGTCGCATACAACAAACGTCTGTTTTTTAAATTACGATTTACGATTGTTTCTTTTTACTTATTGAACAATATTATACCTTGATCATAACACAGCGATAAAATTATACATGTCTACTTTTCAGTCATAAATAATAATTACTGAAGTATGTATTACAGTACAATACTTTCAGTATGGGCTATATAGTTTAAGCAATTTTCACATAAATAACATAAAAGGTTTTGTGGGATTTTTAACGTAGGAAACTCCACTATTTTTTACCAGTGGAACACTCATTTTGAGCAAACGAAAGTGTTCATTTTATTTTGCTTTAAAAATATATAATGAAGCCGACGCGGTTTAATGTCGGTTTAATGTTGTCCACGTGGCTTTGAGAATCATAATGGTCAGCCACTTTGAAAGTTACTTAATGTCACTTTGTGAAGGCGTCCATTAGTTTTGTAAAAGGTCGTGACCGATGCATAAGAAAGTAACTTTAACACATTTCAATAACCGGTATTGCTATTTGTAGAATGTTATGCACATTAACTGCCTTTTAATTAGAGCTACACGACAAACTAACACCACGCTCTACAATTCCTCAACCCTGCATGCTACCAAAACCCAAACAAAACTCATTGTACAAACTACAGACGTTTAAAATGTTGCACAATACCGCAGTGTCTGTAATACACATAGGTCTATATAAAATGTATGTATAATAAATGTACATTTTATTATAATTTCTATTTAGTAAAAAGATGTATCTGGATGAAATATCAGGTACAGGAACAATATTAAATTTATATGGTATTCTTTTTCTACAATTTCTACTTGTCTAGATTTGAAATCAAGTCGCCGAGTTTGACATATTTCCCACACAATATCGAGCGCCTGTGAAAGCTCGTATGACCAAAAAGTTTAGCACAAATTAACGACTTGAGTCGAGTCTAACATTATTGCTGTTAGACTTTGTATACCATTGGTTATCGCTCTTAATCTATACTTAAAATAAGAAGCTTCAAAATTACGTCATAGATCACTGCATCAATCCGTGCAAAAAAATTCCCGCGTTTGAAATCATTTTAACTGCATTATCAAAATAATTTTGAAGAATCACATTGTTTTCATTTTGTTTACACAATTTTGTTTGGTAAATAAAACTCGTAGTTATGCTTGGGCCACGTGACAATGAACATACCCTCCGCCTCGAGCTCAGTCCCGCTCAATGTTGTTAACCGCAGCTGGAGCGCAGACCGCGAATTGAGAGCCAGCATTGAACGGGGACCGGGGGTGGGGGCGGAGGCACAACGTGATATAAAATGGCCGAGACTGTTGACTATAACCCTTCATACCTTCTGGTCGGTTTCACATGTATAGAGCACCCGGCAGATGTCAACAGAGGGCGGCTTAGAAGTAACCAAATGGCACGTGGTCTATATATTAAGGCCGTATCCGAATAGACGGCTATGGCTACGGCTACGACTGAAACGACGCGTCATTATGCGTACGGGACGTCCTTAGCAACAACATTAGAAACAGCCGTATAGCTGTAGCATTAATTCGGATACGGTCTAACAATAAATAGCCTGTTTTGACGAAGAACATGTCGGCTATCAAGATAACTTTAATGAATGCAGGCTTTGTCATGCCCAAACCTCTGATATGATACCATTTTTAACTATGACGTTATTCCATCATTTCAGTTATCGCTAAAAAAATTACGACCAGTTACTTATTCATGGTTTGCTTTGATGATAACTTGTCAAATGCTGTATATTAGTAAACACCAAACAGGTAAACTAGTTTATGCCTCGCGCGCGCTCAGATGAAGCTCATTCCCAAACCGGCAGAGCAGCTCCGTGTGAAGTCAGTGCAAGGGTTCTATGTCACTGTACCAGGTTCATACGCATCAACAGGGCAATGGGAGTTCTTGACAAACGGGAGATCCGGTAAGAATTATATGACTGGTTGTGAAAAGAAAAGACAATGGAAGAAAAATGAAATTGACTTTTAATTTGGCACTTTTAATAGGAATTAAAAATCACGCACGTAGAGAAGCAGTGCATGGACCATGGCCAACTCCAAATTCACACAACAGGTATATATGGGTATAGCAATATGAACGGGTTGAAATTCATCAGTATAAGGCCCACTGAATTAGGAATTGTTTATTTTCATGCGTGGTGTAAAAACTACGAAAAGCGAAACATCAATATTGGGATATTGATTACGAGAGCCCAAAGGGACATTGAAAAGGTTTCAAATCTCCCGCAACTCGTATCGCAGGTTTATGTTTTTGTGTTGTTTTCAATGTCCCTTTTGGAGTTCCGTAAAACAAAAAAAGGCAACATGATAGTCTGGCATTAACTTACTAATGGTGCATAATGTCCCGTTGAAGCCAGTTAGGCATGTGCATGTACAGGAGATCACTGACAGAATTCCACCACTTTCACAAAAGATACCACAACCTAAAAAATACAAGTTGAAGTATACAATTTAAATCAGTAGGCCTAAAGATCATGCCACACAGGACAATTTATACGGGAAACCTAGAGGCAACAGCAACTTCACTGCGTGTACAAGAAACACTTCGGCAGCACAAGAGACATTCTTCTAGCTGTAACTCACTATCCCGATAAAAATAATGGGAAATGTTTTAAAATGTGAGTGAATTCCTTCTTGGAGATTGCGAGGAGCTTGTTGCTTGTAAATTACCTCGTGAAGCAGTCGGACCACATTAACAATTGCCAAGGATCGGTATGTGTGTGTGTGGCCCAAAACTTATAATATTGTCAATGTTTTCAAACATTCAGTTTTTGACTCGTAAGATCGAAACTAATTGTTTACTCGTTTCCAAAAAAAATATTGCATTTTTCCGCCTTGACCATCTTTTTATACCATGTAAAGTTATATGTCAATTTTTGGACATTCTCTGTTTTCTCATCTTGTGCACATGCAATTGAAATTCAACTCAAAAGGTTTTTCAGTCTTTTGAGTTACAACTTAATATGGACTCCTTTACCTTGTAGTTTCAATATAAACCTAAACAGTGTGCCTCGGACAAAGTCTGCAGATCGAAATTTAAAGGCACTTTTCATCACGGCTTTGGCTTTTGGCTTCAGCTTAGGATTCGTCCTCCTGTTTGAAGCCTCGTACCAAAGGCACACATTTTTAAAACAACCGAAGATTTGGTTTCATAGTTTAATAACATGGTCTTCTTTCGAGTTGTTTTCTCGATTTCACGCGAGACTTTCACAGTATAGACCAAGTGACCTTTGACATCATACAAAAGAGCCACAGAGCCAGGACTTCTTAAAGGCACGATTTGCACACGGCCCACTGGAAGAAAACTTTTAAACCTTATAATGTTATGGAGATTGCGCCGTCTGATTTTTGTCAAATTTATATATGAAGATGTTCATCTGTTACTTTTATAACTCTTGAATTTATGTTGAAATTATGACACAAAATGCAACATTTTCCACATGACCTGTGTATCTTGCCTTCCATAAAGGCACGGGAATATAAGGTCACACTTTTTGTAAACAAAATTTACATGCATGGTCTAGATATACATGGCAAAACAATGGATGACACGTGACGGTTGTTCCACCAATCAAATGACAAGGTTCTGTGTAAACTTACTGTCAGTTATAACCAGTGTGCTCGGTACAACGTCGAGCGGTGCAAATGGCGACCCAGACTTCCTAGTCTCCTCCGTGATGAAAGCAAATACACTATTTCTAAATATACGGGTGATATCCACGCCTGAATTGAAGACTACACTGAAATCAACTTTGGTCGTGGTTGCTGTGACAGAAGCTCTGTGAAGTGAGAATAATCGAAAGGAACCTCATTTGAAAGTGGTCAACATACCTGACTTAAAGGGTCTGTAAACGTTTGGTAATGACTCTGAAAATTAATGGCACTAAAAACTTACTTGGTATTAGAAGTACAGCAGCTTTGGATAGTATAATGCATTTTGAGAAACTTTTCACTTCGAAGTACTGCGGTTATGGAAAAATATATCACTTTTTATCCCCCCAAAAATTTGAATCTGAGAAGCGTTACGGCCGTAACGTTTCTCAGATTGTGTATTCCTACAGGGAATATTCTTCCTGCGTGGAAATATTCGCTACGGTTTTTCGGTGATATCTCAAAAACGCGACCAACTTTTGAAGTGAAATTTTCACAGTTTAGTTTTATTGTATAAATACCTACAATTATGTAGGTTTGAAACAAACAGTGGGCTCCAATTACCAAACGTATACAGCACCTTTAAAGCGTGTGTACAACTTTTGTAATTGTCAAAGACCAGTATTCACACTTGATGTGACCCAACATATACATGAAGTAACAAACCTAATATAGACTGGTCACCTAAAGACAGGCACTGGTCTTACAGATCCAATGATTTCATTGGATACAACGATTTCGTTTGATAAACGTGAAATGACGTAAGCATTCCATATCTGTGTTATGATTGGCCTGCTCCGAAGTGACGTAGTTTGTCCGCTACGCCACCAGCAGGAACTGTTCGATCGTCTGCTGCTGCGTGTGCATTTTGTTTGTATGTAATGCTGTTTTATTCACAATGTAATGTGTGTACACGTGTGTATAGACTACGAATCTACTGAATTTCAGATTGACATAAATCTTGACATGGTATAAAGATGGTTATGGTGGAAAACTTTCCTTGCAACAGTTTTCCCTAAAAGGTACAAAGGTACATCTGACAGAATCCCGCCAGGTGCTCAAGGCTGGTATCTGGCGTTATTCATGAGCCTCGAAGTGTGACGTCAGATTTTCAGGCTAACAAATAGTTTCAAATCATTGAGGGCGACAAAGCTAAGCCAGGGTTTGGACGTGGAGATAAAAATTAACGGTTGGAACAAGTATGAGGACTTACGCAAAATCGGTGACGGTGCTCTGTTTGAAGTCGTTGGCGTAGTTGGCGCCGTCTTGAAAGATTTGATTCATCTATTTATAACAAGAAGGGTAAAAAAATATATAAAAATAAAATCGGTAAGGGCTTGTAAAGTGTTGGACTTCAGCGTTTTTAAAACTAGTAAAATGTAGTTCGTTATTGGCAAAGTAAGGGGGAAATGATGACGGGTTTGGGGTGTTTGTGCTAAGTTTTTTGTTGTTGAGGGTTTTGGGGTTCTTTTTCCTTCTTTGCTTGTGTTTGTTTGTTTGTTTTTTGCTAGTGCCGTGTTGCTGCTGCTGCTGCTGCTGATGCTGCTGCTGCTGCTGCTGCTGCTGCTGCTGCTGCTGCTGCTTGGGGTTTTTGTTGCTTGGGGGTTTTGTGGGGGATGTGCAGAACAAAGCTTATCAAACTTACTGCCGATTCAAAGTCCGCTTTCAGGTTGATGTATTGAGCAGAAGAAATATCATCCAAGACCGACGTGAAGCCTGTTCTTATGGACACATACCCCGTCACTGTTGCTGAATGATTGGCGATAAGTATACAGGACTAGTAATATTACAATATTTGTTTTATTTTAGAAGCTTGCTATTATTTTATAAAACTCGCATAAGAACCAATCCTCCAAAGGCATGTTAGAAAAGGCATGTAAAGGCCCCAATCCCCCACACCACACACAGCTCTGTGTTGCAGTCACACTGCAAAAACTTGGGTGTTGAAATGAACACCATGGGTGTTTTTACATATAGATACCAGAGAGATAATAAAAATTAACACCACGGGGTGTTTTAACAACACCAATGTAGTTGTATTGGCAAATATTAGTGTTATTTTAGCACCCCATAGTGTACATTTTGATTCTTTTAAGGTATCTATATCATGTCACAACCTGCAACGTCACAGCCCGAGTTTTTGCCAACCCAAGGTGTCAATTTTAACACCCAAGTTTTTGCAGTGTATAAACCCTTTTCACACTACTCTATTCCCCGTGGGCAACCCCGTGGAATAACGGTCGGCCTTTTCACACTATGATCGCTTTACCCCCTGTCTGCCCCCTGTCTGCCCCGGCAAGTGGGCATACCCCGGGGAATAGCCACCCCTGCTCCGGAGTAGGGGTAAGCGGTAAAACCCCGGGGTATTCTTGAAACATGCAACAGGAACCCTGTGGAATAGACCTTTCTTTTGCAACGTCACAGCCCCGGAGTTTTTGCCAACCCAGGTTGGAAAAGTATGGAAAGCCATAACTGCAAATCAAAAACAGATTGCCACAGTTTGTAGCAGTGTTACACAAATATTCAAAAATAGTGTTGAATTTGTTGGAAACAAATCAACCAATCATGGAAGGTATTTCCGTTCATGAATCTTTACAGAAAATGTTGAATTTGGTCACAACATTTTTTAACACGATTGAATGTTTTGCTAACATTCGGCCGTCCATGCCAACCGGCGCACTTTCTTTGTAAACAAAAGAAAGGTCTAGGCGGGGATAGTGTGAAAGTGCGCCAGGGTAACCGTAGGGTAACAATAACCCCGGGGCCTCCCCGGGGCTGTATTCCACAGGGGTAAGAGATGCAGTGTGAAATGGGCTTATGTGTATCATACTTCCCCGCATAATAACCCGATGGTCGTGCCACAACCACTAATTCGGGAAAGGCCTAAAATTGGCTTCGAGCATATGAGTTAATTAAAAGCGCCAGTTCTACTTACGTCCTGTCGAATTACCTGCATTAAAACAAGAAAAGAAAAAAAGGGTTTTCGTTCAGAGGGAGGGTATACCTTAATACTCTCAAAAATTCATGACCATAAAAAGTTACTTGGGAGGCTTTGATGCAATGGGTGTTTTAAGTTGTTGGTGTTTTTAGTTTTTATTTATTTACATTGCACACACCAACGGGATGGAGGGAATTATTAATTTTTAACACAAAACAGTTGTGGCTAGTTTTGCTCTGCGTTGTCACCCAGATTAGGAATTCGGGCCAAACAAAACGCAGCTTCAGTTGTTTTTGTGGGGTTTTTTTCCCAGCAAGGTTTTGACTTACCACCAGCAAGAATGGCCAACGGTACAATAATTGCCGCTACGAAGACGACCACCACCAAGAACCCGATGGCGAAATATGTCAGGTAAGTCCTCATGATTGCCTGCTGTGGAGTGGGTGGTGCTTCACTGCCATAGTTACTGTCATCATCTGACTTCTCCTAACAAAACAAAAAAAAGAAAATACAATTCCTAGCTGTTGCAAAATGCCTTCCATCCAAAAGGACCTATGGTATAAATGCAAAAAAAAAGTTAATGGACTGACGTGTCGACCCTATAGCAGAGTCTTTCGCGAAGGCTAAATGAAAACACAACACACTAGTTATAGGTAGGTGTACCAAAGGATTCAAGTGTTTACACCTTGCTTCTGTGTGCTTTCTGCCCCTCTCGCTCTCCTTCCACTTGACTGCTTATAGTACACTTGTATACCTGTTAGTGTTAGTGTGTGTTGTGTTGTGTTGTTGTCATTTAGCCTTCGAGAAAGACTCTGCTAGGGTCAAAACGTCAGGCCATTAACTTTTGTTTGCGAAAAAACACAAAAACCAAAGAACATTGTGGTGTCCAGTAATTTGTTTGTGGATTACCTTATATCCTTTTTCTTGATTAAGAAACATTTGCATTTCACATTTTGCTAACCAAGCGACAGCAGCAAAACTATCTTCGATTAAGGAAGGGAAAGTGTCAAATTCAATTTTGTGGTGTAGGCCTACTAATTTTCCAATAGATAGATTCCTCTTAAATTATGAGTGTAGGCAAATTATAAGTCTCAAACCTCAAGTCTAAACGGTGTAAGTTGTCATGGCATTTAATACTTTTCCGGTGCAAAAATGTGTCAACATCTAAAATATCTAATGACAACAATTTTTGAGAAAAATGGGTCTGAAAATTTTTGTCCGGGATTTTGTTGGGGTTCATTTCGGATTTTTTCAGTGGAGCAACTGAAACCTGACGTCATTGGATTTCAACAACTAATGAGTCGTTACATTTCAAGGAGTTAAAGTTTCAAAGTCGATGCCGTTTTGATTGAATATTATTGAAAGTCAGGAATGAACCAAAACATCCCCGTATACAAATGTTATGATCCATTGATCTCAGAATAATTTCATCAGATGTTTTTGATGTTGACAAGTTTTGCACTGGAAGCATTTCAAATACAATGGAAATTCACACCATTTGAACGTGAGGCTAGAGACTAACTTGTAATTATTTCCCCACTCATATGAGGACTCTATTGGACAATGAGTACATCACGAAATTGAATTTGACATTTCACTTCCTCTTCAAGAAATACATTTTAAAAACACATACAATAAACTTCCTTACCATATCGAATTTAGGGTCATTCGTGTAGAATGAGTTGTTGTAGTATCTTACGGGTGAGGCGGGTAAAGTCATCCCTGGTCGCTCCGGTGAACCGGCACGTGGAAACGGATGGGCCTTCCGTCCAGGACGCTCCACACCAGGGGGGAACTTTGCCTGTTCACGGCCACCGTCCGGGTAAAATTTACTCTTGCCATCATTCGATAGGTACAACGACCCGCTTAGCTTTGCTCGGCCATGGCTTTTCTAACCAAACGAAACATTAGAAACTCAAGGTCAAATAGGGCCTATGCTTCGAAGAGGGGCTTCAAGATCAAATTCAATTTTTTATCCACGCATTTTCCAATAGAGAGCCCTAATATAAAAATGCGGGAAAAACTACAAGTCTCTTCCTCACATTTAAGGGGTTTAAAATGTCACTGTGGTTGATACCATTCAAGTGCATTTTGTCAAAATCTCAAATTATGGTCTGTATATTTTGTGTATACCGAGAATTATTTAGTTCATTCCTGAATTCTGATGAAATTCAATCCAGACAGCTTTGAAATTATTTTGGCCTTTTGACTGGCTCGAAAAATTCCTTTTTGTAATGTTCAGACTAATTTTTGTTTTATATCCGATGGATGAAGCCATGTTTCAAATTTCGCTCTGAAAGAGTTTGAAATAAAATGATATTTTGAACCATTTTAACGTGAGGCTAGATACTTGTAATTGTTTCACCACTTTCATAAGGACTGACTCTATCAATTGGAAGATGAATGCATCACAAAACTGAATTTGACTTGTTAAAGAATGTATAAAAAATAATTTAAAAAAAATAAAAAAATCATTTTTAAAATTCGTAAATACTTTATGGAACAGAAGCAAAGGATAACAAACTTGACACCGTTGTTGCTTGTACGTTTACTTACATTGTGACCAGATGGCCGGGGCCTACGACCGGGTACCGTGGCGGGTCGTCTCGCTCTTCTCCCACCTTTCTGTTAAACCAAGCAGAAAACAAAAACTGAAACATTCAAACAACTGCTAAGTCCGTGTCCGAAATGAATGCTTCGGGCAGTGGCTATTGCCGGTATCCTAGGGAATTCTGTCCCCGAGAAATTCTGTCCCCATAAGGCAATTAACATGGGCTGAAGGAGGTTTGTCCAAAAGAGGGCGATATCAGAAGAAATCTGTACACAGTTTACCGTATAGGCCTATGGGGGACAGAACCTCCTGCCACGCCGGGTCAATAACAAGGTATTATTCACTTGTCATTGCAACAACTGACATTCTAGTTGAATCCGCTTGATTCTCACATGGCCTTTAAAGGTATAATAGAGGATTGGTTGAGCTGACAAAATGTTCATGTTTTGTGTGATCAACCATGCTACATGAAATAACAAACCTGTGAAATTGGGCTTAATCCGTAGTGTGAGTCAAGAGAAAATAGTGAAAAACCATGCACAATTTGTAGCATGTAAACAAAATTAGTCTTTTTTCCAGGTCTTAATAATTATATAGTTTTCTCGAATAATATGACTTCATTTTTAGAGGAAAACATTCCATAGAAAAATTGTTCTAGTATGAATTTCATAACCAGCAAGCTTTCAAACTAAAGTTAAACAATAATATTTGTATCGTTACCAATTCTGTATAAAATAGCAGAAAGAACAAAAAGGAAAAAAACTTGACCGAGTTATATGGCTAGATGGGATCTTTCTAAATCACGACTTTGGTTTGTGCTCCGGCTGCTGAGGCTCGTCTCCCTGTTTGAAGCCCCGTACTCAAAGCACAAATTTTCAAAATTAATGAGTCGGGGCCTAAGCCGGAGCTGCCTAAGCCGGAGCTGTCTAAGCCGTGGTTTCAAAGGGCCGTAGTTCACAAGACAGTCATATATTTAATGTTTTCTTAAGCTACTCTAAACAGAGGCAAGAAGTTCGAAATATGGCCTCATTTTTTAGTATAGGCCTGTCATTGGTTATTGCTGTTACTATCGAATTTTGCGTGAACATTACATTACAAGAGGAGTAAAGTTATGGGAAAGTTGTTACCAAAAGGAGCTCTTAATGCATTGACAGGGAATGGGGATGTTGACGCAACCCGAAACCTGTTGTTCTGTTTTGTATTTGACACCCCCCCCCCCCCCACACCCACCTCCATGCTCACCTCATCCCCTTCCCATCCCCGTTCTATACCCTCTAACAACACACTCTGCCTGACTGATGCTGTAGGCCTATAATCATACAGTTCAAACTTAGTAAAAACAATAGCCATTTCATTATGCGCTAGTAAAAAGTAGGCCTATATACACACAACACATTCCACCTTTGACTATACCCCCTGTTCATCTGACCATGGGCATCCCGGAGATCTCCTCAACTCCTGTGGAGTAAGCAGCACCAGCCACCACAATGCCACTTGCAGGTACCCATTTAATCCATATGCCAATAATGGCGGTCAGAATATTAGGCTTAGACTATATTCCTGGTTAGAGTTACACAAATTCTGGCTCAAATTTACAACCCCCACCCCCCCCCCCCCCCCCCAACAAACAGGACCAAATTTCATAAAGCTGCTTAAAAAACAATTCTGCCTAACATTCTTTTGCTTAGTAAAAATGAGCAGGATATCAGTCACAAATTGTACATATTGTGACATGGTAGATTGGCTAGTCTGGTAACTTAAGCATAATTTGTTGTGTTTAGCTACTTTTGTGCTTAAAGGGTCTGTATACGTTTGTTAATGACTCTGAAAATTAATGGCAATAAAAACTTACTTGGTATAAAGAAGTACAGCAGCTTTAGGTAGAATAATGAATTTTGAGAACCTTTTAACTTCGAAGTACTATGATTATGGAAAAATATATCACTTTTTATTCCCGAAATTTTAAATCTGAGAAGCGTTATGGTCACAACGCTTCTCAGACTGTGTATTCCTATGGGGAATATTCTTCCTGCGTGGAAATATTCGCTCCGGATTTTCGGTGATAAATTATCTCAAAAACGCGACCACCTTTTGAAGTGAAATTTTCACAGGTTAGTTTGATTGTATATACCTACATTTATATAAGATTGACACAATCAGTAGGCTCCAACTACCAAACATATACAGCACCTTTTAAGCAGCTGTATGAAGTTGGGCCCAGATCGTAACAGATCACCTCTGACCCGGAAGTGTTTATGACATTCACGAGAAAGGCATGCGCGGTGTGGTAAACACAGGGCGGGGTGTATGTGCATGTGCATGTAGGCCTATACGTGTTAAGCATGGTTGGTAGAGCTGACAAAAAAGTCGCTCAGTGTTTACGTTTGTGTTTTTGTGTGATAGGCCTACATGAAATAACAAAACTTTGCGAAAATTTGGGCTTAATCCGTTGTGTGAGTCAGGAGAAAATCGTGAAAAAACGTTCACAAATTTCAGCATTTAAACACGTTGTCCTTTGTGGTTGCAATGACCAAGATCAGCTGTTGCATTTCTTTGGGTTTTCAGATACAGTTTACTCGAGTATGGTTTCAGTTTAGATGGAAATATTTCACAGAAAAATGGTTCAAGAATGAACTTAACAATCAGTAATCTCTTCAGGCTAGCCTAATATTTAGGAATAAAGTTTGTTATCCTTACAATCCTGCATAATATATTTAACACCGATGTTTAAAACCAAATATGAAAATGAGAGAACAAATCAAAATGTTGAATAATACTTTCCTTTCATTTTGTTTGTTTCTACAATTCCTTTCTTTTAGTATAGATTTATAAAAAATAAACTTGCTGTTTTTTGTTTATCTCTATAGTAGCCTACGTCCTTGTAAACGTCAGCCTTCAACAAATACGTAGGCCTAATAAAGATTACTACAAGCCAAAATACTACGAAATCCACATTACTTACGGAATTCATATTTTTTCCGAAAATCTCTTCTACGGAAGCCAGAGTAGACAACAAGTTGAGACTATAATCACTGCCTCGTTGGTGTAACAGTTGGTAGAAGTCGACCGTTTTCTAGGCGTGTCGATTGCACGACATCGTTAGTTCCCACTCAGTTTTCAATTAGGCCTAGGTATGTCCGCTGAACCATCACATTGGATCACCAATAAACATCTACGCTATAGAACTGAACGGTACAGTCACAGAAAGTTTGTGGTCACGGTTGGGCGCGCCTTTTGAATGGTGTTTGTGGGCACGTACCACCTTGGCCCCTTTCGGTTTTATCTTTTTCTGCTTGGTTAAAGGCCCTGTACACTATTGGTAAGATCGAAAAACACAAATGTTCACAGATTCACACATAATTTACATGATTTAAAGTAAGTAATGGTAGAAAGGGTTCCTTAAAATATTTCTGCCTAAAATGCTATCGTTTCTGAGAAATGAGTAAAACAATAGTTTTTATCGCGCGTGATAATAAACTCGATGTTTGAAAAACAGAAAACACATAAGGTCTCTTTTCACTATTTTCTCGTGACCTCGATGACCAATTGAGCTCAAATTTTCACAGGTTTGTTATTTCATGTATGTGGTTGATTACACAAAACATGAACACAGTCTGTGATTATTTTGTCAGCTCTACCAATCCTGTATAATACCTTTAAGTTCAATGACGAGGGACGAAATATGTACATGTATGTACATGTACATTGTAGGCTTTATGGGGAAACACACAGCAAGAAGGCCATCACAGACGTTACGGCCATTTTGGGGTGCATGCGAGCGTAAGCTAATCCTAAACAGAAAAACAAGAATAGTTGTTACATTTGGTTGTCGTTTCGTAATTTTACAATAAATTCAAGTAGAAAGAGTGTATGGATTCTTGTTTTTATAATTTAAGCAGACTCTAGACAAACATAGCACAGCTTTGCATGCACACATCTATGAGGGACTGATGGTGTACAGTCTATGTGAATGTAACGTAGTAAATCAAGTTAAACTTTGTTTGAAGTCCCAATTCTCGCAGTGTTAAAACTAAAGGGTCTGTATACGTTTGGTAATGACTTTGAAAATTAATGGCAAGAAAAACTTACTAAGAAGCTACAGCAGCTTTCGATAATATAAAGCATTTTGAGAAACATTTCACTTCGAAGTAATGTGGTTAGGCCTATGGAAAAATATATCAGTTCTTATGCCTCAAAATTTAAATCTGAGAAACTTTTGTCAGAAACGTTTCTCAGATTGTGTATTCCTATAGGGATTATTTATTCTTCCTGCGTTTCTAAAAAAAAATGCAACCAGGTTAGTTTTATTGTATATATCTACATTTAGGCCTATATAGGATTAAAACAATCGAACGGTTCCAAAAACCAAAGGTATACTTTGCCTTTAAAGAATAATATTACTGTAATTGTTTTCATCGGAGGCTGATAATTGGGTCCAACCCTACCCCTGTAGACAGCCTATGAAGTTACTCAATAACAAGAACATCAAAACTATGGAAATCAATACTGCACAGCGGCGTAACTAAGGTAAATTTTTAGGGGGGCACAAGGGGATCTTAATCTGCACAATGGCGGGTTCCAAACAGCCAAACAGCCCCTCAATTTAACAATACGGTTGTTTCTATGCTATTTTTCAGCGCTTCGTTTAAGATTTATTTTTATATATATTTTTTCTCTCTCTTCTTTTTCGCACATTTAGAACCTTGCAGTTACTGTTTGAATGTGTAGAAATAAATCATAACTTTTGAAAAGGAATTGCGAGACCTTTTTTATGGGGATTTATGTATCTGAGGACTGGCACTAGTTATTTATTACACACTTGGGGCCATGCACAGTATGCCTAATCAATGTTTAAAACTTTTTTCGAAATTGTTTAGCGTCTCTCAAAACAGAACAGTGAAATACTTGAAATCGTAGGGTAGGGTGTACCATTGGTTAATAACAGTATTTAAATGAATACAATTGTACAAATAAAGAAACAAACAAATGAAAAGCTGGAAAATTTTGTATTTACATTATACATCAAAATCTTCAAAAAAAGTATATGCATCTCCATATATTACAGCCAAGCTCATTCCAATACAAAATATGGACGTCAACAAAGATAACGCCCACCCACAAGAACAAACAACTCATGGATAGGTCAATAGTGAAAGTGACAATACAATAACAATGTAATTAAAAGTGCTTTTTCTAAACACTTCATAAATTGGGTTTGTACATTCATTCATCACTTAAACATTAGAGGGGTGTACAAGTATTCACACTACTTGAAAACGAACCAAACAACAGACAAGTTAATTTCAGCATTTCAGAGCCACAACTTGGTGACAAAATCGGTTAATAGTTTCCCCCCAAAACCACCTGATTTGTTTTCCCATGCAGCAGTTTCCCATGCGAAAGATGCCAATATCTATTTCAACACACTAGTTTTCAATAGAGGGCGCCCCGACCTTGGCTAATCAAGAGCATTGTGTACAATGACAACAGAGTCCTGTTTTTGCAAACATAGTTCAAACTACAACTACAAGGATTTAAAAGGACTCTAAACCTCCACCATTTTACCCACCCCATTTTCTCTTGCATTTCCAGATATGAAAAAACAAGCAATCCCATGTGGGACTCTCTCACCCCACAGCGCCGAGAACTTCTATATTTAAAAAAGCCATTTTACTTGAAAGGGGCATTTCATGCAGGTCATGCGAGAGCTTGGCGTTTACATACAGACACCATGTTGTAGGAATTTGTCTTTGCTTAAGAATTGAACATTGTGTACCTTGCAAGCATGGCATAAAGACGTTTACATAAATTCTCAGTTATTTAAGCTCCCTGTCTACACACCAATCCATTTTAGTTCAATTTTACATGTCATGTAGTTTTACCTGCATGTAACGCATTAGGCTTTGGCTTTAACTTGCATCCATTGGGATTTTTGTAAACTAACGTCAACACTATTGGTTGGAAGTGCCCGCGGTGTGTTTAAACAAATTAGCGCCGAGCATATTTGCTTCCCTGTTCTGTCAAAAACACTTTCACAGGAATTCCGCAATAGGTTTTTCTATAGCTGAGAGTCTCTCTATATTATATCAAAGTGCACAACAAAGACATGACACTCTTCCATTTCAAAACAGTTACACCTCAAAGACATTGTACATTTCCATTAGTAGATATTGCCTTAACACCAAGGTGTATCACATATACAATGTAGAAACTGTCCTTCAAAGTCGATACAAAGCCAGAGCTCAGTTCATGGATACGCCTTCTCAGTATAGTTAAGGAAACATCCACAAAGGGCTTCCCCCACAGGAATGAAACTCGGGAAGCCTCCCAACAGCGAGGTGTACCCCCACATCTTTCTGGCCGATCAATGCGATTTTAATTTTAGAGGCTCCAAACTTATTTCAGGATGCCTCACTAATGTGTACCTAATACCTCTCAATCTCAGTCTAGGGTACATTTTTAACATGCATCTAAACATTTCAGTTGAGAGTGCCTTTTATTGAGCACAAAGTTCTCCGAGACAAGACCCTGTATAGGACAACAGTGCATTTCAAAAACAGGCACTACAAATATTAGTTATGGGTGCCTCTATATCATGCCACACCACAGAGACATTAAATCCTCAAAAGTTGGAGTGCATCACTACCAAATGAGTTGTGCCTCACATCTTTCCATCTTAGCCTGGGTGCATCTAGAGAGGGCAACATGGAAAATCTTAGTTGATGCTGCATCTTAGCTCAAATGTACCACGCAGGACTTCAATACATTGAGGAAGGAGAACCTAACAAATGAGGTGTACCTCACCCCTTTCTGTCAAAGTCAGTAGTCCGTTACATAAGGCCAACAGGAAGTACCTTGGTGGAGAGTACCTCTACACCAAGCTGTACCTCGGACAATAAATCCGCAAGATAGAAGTATCTCACAAATGAGGTGTACCTCACATCCTTCTGTCTTTCGAAGGTGGATATAGAGCAAGCAATGCCCCAAAACTTAGTTGAGGGTGCCTCTAAACCACACCGAACCACACCTCTGAGGTTTAAGTGCCTCACCATTTATTAACGAGGTGTACCCAATAACTTTCTTTTCCGGGTAAGTGGTTTTCAAGAACAAGACTCACAACAAATCTTAGTTCAGGGTACCTCAACACTCAGCCGTACCACACCTCTGAGGTTCAAGTGCCTCACCATTGAGGTGTACCCAACATCTTTCTGTTCCACCGGCTATTGAGCGGCTTCTAGAACAAGCAGCTCAACAAGTCTTAGTTGAGGGTGCCTCTACACTGAGCCGTACCGCACAAACATGAAATCTTTTCATCCTCAATGGGGAACTTGTAGTCATATGTGATCTCCTCCCCGGTGGAAATATTCTGCTTGGAGTAGATCACGATCTTCTTCTGTGACTCCATGGAGATGATCTTGGCGTAACAATTTGGCTGTTGAGGGGGAAAAAAGAAAAGAAAAAAAAAACACTTTGTCATTCCATCTGATCAAAAAGAGATACCAGAGTTACGAGAAAGAGGAAACACAGACATAAATTGAGTCTTGACAAGCAAGCAAACACGAGCATAAAAATTTTGACTTAACAATTCAAAGCTTAAGATTATAGGCTGTTAGTTAATTGGAACGCAAGAAGTGAATTCCGATGGGGGAATATAAAATATGAAAAAAACAATTCATGCCCTGATATTAAGATGATAGTCACAAAGATTAAAATTAAAATAACTGACTTCACAATATAAAGGTTAAGCTCATGCTTAAGGATAATTAAAAGACATAAACTGATTTATGAAACCATTAAACAAATACACAATGACAAAAAGCCAGAGTCAAATTTGAGAAAAAGTTCTCAACTAGCCCAATATGTCTTGTAGCTCAAAAGATTTACGAGATCAAGAAATACTTTTGAGAGATCAAGTACAACTATTTATTTGTTTCCATAAATACAACTAATTTTCTTGTTTAGGTTAAAGTTTGTACATGAAACGCTAAGGAATAAAGTAGTCAATATTGATTCACTGGACTGCTTGACTTGTCTAGCTCTGAGGTTACTGGCCTGAAGCTATAATCGCTGGCCTCAGGCCACTAGTCCAGTGAGTTTGTCAAGAATTCTTTCCTCCATCAGCCACTTCAAATATATATATTTTAAATAAATAACGACAAATAAATCATACACAATAAAAAAAATACACCCGTTAGAATCACATTAATAAAGAGAAAAGAAAACTGCACAAAGACATGAAAAACATGTTTCGATAAATTTAAATTCTAAGAAGTAACTATAACTAGTAAACGTACGGGTGCAACAATGTATAAAATTCCTTTGGGGAAGATGTTTGCTCCGAAAAGAGCCGGTGTGGTCTTGACGTTTTCAAACAGTATGCTCTGCTCGTCTTCAGGAGAAACAGGAGACAAGCAGAGTAGACTGTTCGGAACGTTGAGACCACACCGGCTCTTATCAGAGCCAACACTCGAATAAGAGATTTCCACATGGTTGTACCTGCAAGTTTACTAGTCATAGTATCTGCTCAATCTTCCACACCATGCGAAGCTTCAATCATTACTTAATTTCATTTGTCTTGTACCAGTGTTTTCCACCATTACTGGGACACACTACGCTTGTGCATGAAGAGCATGCAAGAGCTTCAACTCGCATGCATGATTACAAAATTACGAACAATAACTTTAGGAATGTTGGTGACCTGGAGCTTTCTTAACAAAAAAAATGAATTAACCCTAAACAATTTGTGAATAAAAGTGTTCTAACCAACACAGCAATCAAAAAGCCAAACAACTAAAGAAGCCCACAAACCAAAAATCGTTTCTTACATTGCAACTGTGGTTGATGAAGCGCGCCAGGTTTCCGGTCTTGGTGGCGTCGATGATGGAATCAGCATCGATCCTGAAGAGGTAGCTACTCCCGATGCCCAGCTTCTCGTACCGAGTCTCCCTCTCGTCAGCGATGCTCTGCCGGATGGACTCCCCGACGTACTCGATGACCATCTCATCGGCCGAGATGGGCTGCATGGCGTACAGACCCCAGCCATGGATACCGCTCTTCAAGAACTTCAGCTCTTTCTTACGGAACTAAAAAAATTGAAAAACAGAAAAATACATGAATAAAATTCCAAAGAAAGGATTGTTGTTGATAGTACTGTCTGGGTCAATTTTTCATGAAGCCTGTTACCTAAAATGATTGAGCAATAAATTCTAGCTGGTAACCAGTCACAAGCACTATTGAATTCTAGCTGGTAACCAGTCACAAGCACTATTGAATTCTAGCTGGTAACCAGTCACAAGCACTATTGAATTCTAGCTGGTAACCAGTCACAAGCACTATTGAATTCTAGCTGGTAACCAGTCACAAGCACTATTGAATTCTAGCTGGTAACCAGTCACAAGCACTATTGAATTCTAGCTGGTAACCAGTCACAAGCACTATTGAATTCTAGCTGGTAACCAGTCACAAGCACTATTGAATTCTAGCTGGTAACCAGTCACAAGCACTATTGAATTCTAGCTGGTAACCAGTCACAAGCACTATTGAATTCTAGCTGGTAACCCTTTTTCTTTTAATAGCAAGATTTTATCTGTGCAAATTGTTTTCTACTCACTACACCGAGTTTTAATACTTACAGGGACACTATCATCATACCATGGGTTTTAGTCAGTCTCGCTTTGAAAATGTGGTAAGTACATTTGTCTGCTTAGCGAAAATCAGAAGGAATCCAGAGTAACATACAGGGCATGGCACTTTACCAGGTGACCTGTTTCTCCTGAGTAAATGTTGAAATGGATAGCGGAATGGTCTTGAAATCAAAAATGTTACATCCCTTCGACAGGTTTGGTCTTTTGACAAAGTAACTCGTTTCTCCCTATTGACACTTCGCACCGATGCACACCGCGACCACTGTCTGCCAAATTGCGGCAATTTTATTTGCGGCAAATATTTCTTAACAATTTGCTGCTTAGCATTAATGAGCAGGATACCAGTCACAAATCGTAAATGTGGAATGGTAATTTGGCTTTACATGTGTCCGTGTTCAAGCGTTCCCTCAAGACCTTCCTTTTCCCAGATTTCTCTTGATTCTTGCTTTTGTCCTGGTCGCGTGTTTTGTTTATTTTGTTTTGTCCTCTTTTGTGCATCTTTTGTTTTTGTTTTCACCTTACTTCACTGTTCGGCGCTGTGTTCTTTGTATAGCGCGGTAGAAATGCTCTGTATTATTATTATTATTATTATTATCGGGCATACCACAATAATCAGAGTCCAACTGTTTGAGCAACTGTCAGAGTGAGGACAAATCTTGGTAAGTCACTTCATGCAAGTTAGGGTTACTTTTGAAACCTCTGAGAAATCTCCGGTGGGATTCATTACCTTGAGTTGGTTGAATTTGAGTAGATCCGACACGGCACCATCTTGCCTGGACAGGGTAGCCATGGCCCTCCGCTGGTCCGACCTAGCCTCCCTAGATAGTTCATTGTGTTTTCCGCTAGCCGCTATGACTGTCACACTGGGGTCCTGAAAGAAAACAACACAGATAAATATTCACATTTCAAGTTTTTTACTGAAGCCTACCCCAAAAATTAAAACCAATCTCACAAGTACGTTGTTCACACTCATGTTTTCATATTTGTGAAAAAGAAAAAAAGAAACAATTATTTCAATCGAAGACAATCAAGAACCGATTCACAAAAAGCCATAACAAAATAATGAAATAATAAGGAATAAACCAAAAAGTGGCGTGTTGTGGCCGAGCGGATAAGAGCACCGGACTCAAGCTCTGGTGCTTCTGTTCAGCAGAGTGTGGGTTCGAGCCCGGTCGTGACACTTGTGTCCTTAAGCAAGACACTAACCATTATTGCTTCGTCCTTCGGATGGGACATAAAGCCGTTGGCCCCGTGTGTTGTGTAGTGCACGTTAAAGAACCCAGTGCACTTATCGAAAAGAGAAGGGGTTTGCCCCGGTGTTCCTGGTTTGATTGGCTGCATATTGCGCCACAGCACCTTGTAAACCATTACATGGTGCTATGTAAAGGAATAGGTCTCAAACTTCAAAAAGTAGCTCCACATATATACCTTGCAGGAAAATACTGACTGTTGAAGCGCCTTGAGCGTCACTGAGTGATGAATACGAGCGCTATATAAGAAGCCATTATTATTATTAAAAGATTTGTCAGCACATGTGTACCTCCACAATGAATTTGATATCATCGTGTCACCCATTAGGGCCTAATTTCATTCAGCTGCTTAAGCAGGCAATACTGCTTAATAATTTTCTGCTAAGCAAAAATTAAGCACAACCTCAGTCAGAATAGTACATCCGACTTGGCATTTGAGCTGGTAACCTTCTCCAGGCATGCAACTCTTCCGGATCGGCGGATTTCCGCTTTTTATAAAATAGAATACCGCCGCTACGGAAAAAAATCCGCGTAAAAAAAATCACGCTGCATGAAAAAAAAAAATATCCCGCTGAAGGAAACATTGCTTATTGAAAAGAAATAAAGGTTCAGGATTCTTAAAGTCTGCCTCCGCGGAAGTTTACACATACAAAAGCATTACACAGTCCAGACACAGACACAAGTTCTCCTCGTACAGCATACCTTCTACACTATTTTTTGCACAGTCTGGCTCCGTAGTGTTTTTATTGCTATTTGTGTAAGGGGATGCGGCGGAAACCAGACGCTGTAAGAGTGCAAGTGAACCACGCGATCGATAGGTGTTTGCTCAAAAAATAACGATGGCGTCCACTAGGAAAGACATCGTTGATCAATAATTTTCCGCTTTTTTTTCGGCTGAAGAGTTGCATGCCTGCTTCTCCTGGTAAGCAAGCGTAATTGTTTTGTGCCTAACTACCTTTTCTTCGCTTAATGAGTTCTATGAAATTCGTAACCCTGCTTACAATAATCACTCGCAAGTTAGCATGCCTCGTATTTGCTTATGGCAAGCAGATTTAAGAAATACAAATTCTGCTAATTGGTACTCCATAAATAAAGCGGAAAATGTCTGCATACAAAGTTCTATGAAATTGGACCCACAGTTCGGCCACGGCACGCCATACCTAGTTCCCTATTTCAGCTAAGCACATTTGCTTGCCTACCCCTCCTTTGCGTACCTGATTATCATAACTCTTATCCAGCGAGATCGTCTGCAGCCTCTTCAGATACTTCTTCTTCTCTTGGTATGTGATCTTGTAGAATCCTTCCGTCCTGGCCGTCCCCGAGGCGTGCACCCGGACCTCGTCAGTCTTTCGCTTCTTCTTAGGCGGGTCTGGAATCGCTGTCAGTGAGAGGGTCAGTTAAGGAGAAAGCTCCAGGGAAGTTACTGTCTTAATTTTGACAGGTCACCGTACCACCAGACCGGATTCAAGTTCAATTCACATCAAATCAAAATCAAAACACTACAGACAGAGTAAATGCCACTTTAATTGAGATTTTTATAGCCCCCCAAAAACCTCTTTCTTGCTTTCGTCAACTTAGATGTTTTTGTAGTAAACAACAGAACTTTTTGTACAAAAAGAGAGCCACCAACTTTTTCTTTCATTCCCTCTAAAGTTTGTTAGCTCAGGTGAGAGTGTGAGAAAATGGATATTGTTAGCAGACCTGGAATAACACGGAGGCCACAGCCTCTGTTGTCCCTGGCCTAGGTGCCACTTCAAAAGTTTCACATATATTTTAAGATTTTCCAATTGAAGTGCGCTTTGCAAAATGAAAATGGCCTTGACCTCTCAGAAATGAAATTCCAGGCCTGCGTTAGATCTCATTATTACTGATTGGAATTTAGACCACGCTGTGATTGACTATTACATTTGATTTCCTTTTCACTGGATGGCATTGTTGGCAATCTGCCTGTCGGGCAAAGATTAAGCTTAAGATTAACAGAGACATATTTTTACTTAGCATGTTTTTGTGAATTTCTCTGCAAACACAGAAAGTGGGTTTCCAGTATTGTGAAGGCTAATTTAACAAATGGTGTTGTCTTTAACAGTGCTTAGAAACAGTAGTTTATTAACCCCTACCCTCACAAATCTATCTAAATTGACCCCTTGCGGACACGGAACGCACCTCGGCAAAATGTGCATTTACCATTTCCAATTCAATTCTTTCGTGTGCATTTTGACTCCCAAAATGAGGGACAGGAAAGGTGCGTGTAAGTGCGCTGCACTTCTGGGAGGGGTAAATACGCTTTGCTGAAATGAAGGATTCAGAAGGACTGAGGGCTTTAGGCCCAAATAACAATTGCTCATCCTGGGTCAGGCGTTCCAATCTTAAAGTCCAAACATGTTGGTGTGGAATGAGGTAGGAGAGGAGGTTATTGGGGGACTGAGGTCACCTGCAGGCAAAAAGGTCTTATACTCCAGGGTTAATAATCAAGAATGACACAAAAGGATATATGAATGTGAGACCCAGTGGGTGTAGCTCAGCCAAGGTATCTTGCCTTCTTGCAGCATAGACTCGTAGCTCTTCCTCAAGTAGAACGCATCCTCCTGGTCAATCCCTAGCGCCAAGAACTGATAGAGATGCGTCCACTCCTCGTAATAGTTCCTTGGCATGAACTGAGGCTTGGATGGCTCAGGGATGGCCACCTCTTCCTCCATCGCCGCAGCTTCCTCCCTGTGTTTCCGCTTCGTGGACTTCTGCTTCTTGGGAGGAGGTTGTGCAGGTTCTTCAGGCTCGGTGACGACGTCGATGATCTCGTTCTCCTCCGCCTCCTTGAAGGAGCCGAGTTCCTTGTCGGAGAGATCCAGCTTGATGAGTCGAACGCTCGGCTGGTCAAACCCGACTGGGGACTTTTCAACTGCTGTGGGTGGCTCCTTCGATTTAGCCGGGGGAGGGCGTTGGCAGTAGCTGTGGTCCAGGAATGGAAGAGGTTGCTGGCCATCAGCCGTCTCCTACAGGAAAGAAATTAAAATAAAAATTGTGTACGATTTGAAGCGTTTCATACAGTAAAAGAAAATATTTCTCTGTTTATTTCATTTCCCACTCTTTATTGAATACAAGATAATCATTCCTAAATCTAGCAGTTGTTTTTGAAGTACATATTCTCTGTGGGATTATCTTTGTTTTTGTGGGATTATCTATACAAAAGTTGACAACCTTGAAACAACATTTCAGGAACAAGAACTAAGATCGTCATCGGTTTCTTGTGCGAAAAGACTCTGTTCCTAGATTTTGCACCCATTTGGAACAAAGAAGAACTCTCTCAATGACGAATCATAAAATAATTTTCTAAAAACTTTACAATTTTAAGTGACACCCAATGTTTCAAGACAAAGTGGGAGATGGTTCAGTGAAAATTCTTCTTCTTGCTTTGAATAATGTTAGCCCTACCACACAAGGGCTCGATTTCACAAAGCACTAAGATTCCATCATAAGATGAAATGTTAATATTGCCACAGTGATTCATATTGTGATATCACACTTTGCTAATAGCAATTAAGATTGATACACCATTAAAGGCAGGGTATACTGTTGGTAATTGTCAAAGACCAGTATCCTGACTTGGTGTATCCCAACATATGCATCAAATCTGTGAAAATGTTGGCATAATTGGTCATCAAAGTTGCAAGAGAATAATGAAAGGAAAAAACACCCTTGTTGCAAAGAATGGTGTGCTTTCAGATGTCCGAGAGAGTCTTCATGCCTGAAGCCTTTCTCGGATTCAAACTTTGGGGTGGAAAACTACCTCTTTCTCCATAACCACATCACTTCAAAGGGGGGTCATTTCTAACGATGTTTTGTAATACCAACAGCTCTCCAGTGCTCTTTACCAAGTAAGTTTTACGGTCATTGATTTGTGTGGTAACACCCGGCCTTCAAAATCAATCTTAACTCTTTAGGAAATTGACGCCAGCTCTACAACCCACTCTACACTCCGTCATCTACTAACCTTTGGCAAGGCAGCTTTCCGGTTCTTTTTAGCATCAATCTCAAACTCCATATCCTCGATAGTTTCCATCACCACCTCCTCCTCGATGCTCTCTCCCTCTGGGAGCCTCGCCTCCGCATCCCCAGCCGACGCCCTACCCATGTCCCCATCCTTCCTCCCTGTCAGCACAACGCCCTTCTTCTTCATCGTCTGAAGAAGTTCATCGGCCTCTATCTCCTCGGTCTTTAAGGACGTCACGACGACCTCGGCCGGTTTCTCATCCAAGAGTTCTGTCCTCGCCTGGGTGGCCATCTCAACGAGTAACTCGAAGGAGTTCATTCTGTCGTCCGATTTGACCTCGGTGGTGACCTCTACTATCTCATCAGTTGCCTCTCCGTCATCTTTTCTCATCTTGTCAGATTGCTCTTTGGTTATTTTTGCCTTTGATTTTTTCTCCTCGATTCTGAAATTAAAACAAAAAATATTGTTCCTGCAGTGCTAGTTGAAAGAAAGAGAACAATAGCATTCTTGTTGAAGAACTATGGTGAATTACTCACATTCAGTAATTAAGAGATTACCAACATGGTCAGTAATGCAGCAGAAGAGGACATTAACATTTTTTTTTTTTTTATAATTGGGGAAAAAAATAATAATAATAATAATGGGCAAGGGAAAATCTTTCAATGTAAATGTAAATGTATTGCGATCCGAAATGATGTGGGGATTTAAAGCATAAGCGTTAGGGAGAAAAACTGAAGGTTGTGAAACCCACTGAACAAAATATGCAAATGAAAGGCTATTGTGCGAGGTGGGATTGGGACCATTGTCAAATTCTGTGAAGCTGATTAAGCACAAAACATCTTTGCTTACCACTACCACTTAAAGGTAACCAGCCTAAACACTATTCTCATACGTACTAAGTGTGACTGGTTTCCAGCTAATTTCTGCTTAGCATAAAATTTGTAAGCAAAGTTTTGCTTTGCAGAAAATTTGTACACAACATTTACTGCTTCAACAGCTCTATGAAATTCGGAGATAGCACTATGCCAACATGGACCCATAACATTTCTAACTGGTCTACATGTACAACAGTAAGTGTAGCCTGTCGTGATATGGGCCAATATGGCTCATCAGGTGGGTGTTTATGTCCCGTTTCATTGGCATTAAACGACTGAGGATATTTCTATTCCCCCTGGAAATATTCCCCCTGTCCATGGCAGGCTACTCCCCCTGCTAGTGCAGGTACTCATTTGCACTCCTGATAAAGTGTCTTGCTCAAGGACATAAATGTTGTGACTGACCAGGCCAGGATTCAAACCCACATTCTGAAAATTACAGAACCCGAGTCCACCACCCAAGACCATTGGTATACTACAGCGGGATTTGAACCAGCAACCTCCAGATTAACGTGTCTACAGCACTGCCATAAGAATAAGCAAAAACCTTACATGTCTTTGACAGGTTCCTTCTGAGTGGCGTCTCCGTTGACAGTTTTCTTGCTCGTCTTCTTCTCAGACAGCTCCTTGTCCTTGACCTTGGCGTCTGAGGTTTCCTCCTTCTCTTCTAAGATCTTGGAGAGTTTCTCCTCCCTCTTGATATCTGACACCACTCTTGAATCTTTCCTGAAAACAAACACAGATAAATTTCATTAAAATAACAATCCCACAGGCAATGAGACCTAAATTTTGTCTATAAATCAGCAATACGGTAAACAAAAAACAGTCTACGACCCTACCTTTTACAAAATACTCCGTTATCAGAACAATAAAAAGTGTAAAGAAAAGGTTTTTGTATTTTAATTAGAACCTGCCCCAGAGTCCACAGACTTGGCCGACTCTGCAGACTTGGCCGACTCTGCAGACTTGGCCGACTCTGCAGACTTGGCCGACTCTGCAGACTTGGCCCACCGATCGGTCCCAAAAAATTGTTGTCCTACTGACTGTGGCAAAACTTGTGGAACTGACAAGTCGAATACATGTAATTGACCTTCGATTAAAATACCCAAAAGTGTCAATTCTTACTTGCTGCTGTCTTTTGCCTCATCCTCTGAGTCCGACTCGTCACTCGATGACATCTCCGATCCAGAGCTGCTTTCCTCTGAGTCACTCGCATCCGACCCTTCATCCTCATCCTCCTCCTCTGAACTCTCCGATTCGCTCTTGAGGCTCCCAATCTCATCTATGAAGACAATTCAAGGAAAGTACAAATATTTGATGTGAACAATTATTCAAGAAGATTCCTAGGGAAGCAAAAGAGCTTTTGTTCAAGACTTGCCTATCTCGAGCAAATTTTGAATCCCTCAATTTTTCTGAAATTTTTTATATATAGTGCCAGTATGCAACAGTTTTGATGCTATTAGCACATGAGTATTAATACCACGGTCACTGGGCCATTTATTTCATCCTTAAATTCCCGTGCTGCCAAGTACGTAGCACATCAAGCTAAAACAGTCCCCAAAAAACATCTCTGCCCTGACAGGTAACCATTTACTCCTGGGTGAAGAGAAGCAATTATAGTTAAGTGTCTTCCTCAAGGACACAAGTGCAAATGACCAGGATTCAAACCTAAACACCAATGCCTTGGCCATCAGCAACGTAGTCTGGTGACAAAGACCACTCGGCCATGGCATGCAATAGAAATGTTTCAATTCTTAATCGCATCGTTGCGGTCTCCATACCTTCATCAAACCTGAGGAAACCAACATAGCTCGTCCTCTGTCTGCCCCTCAGCATCACCCCATGAGTTGGTTCCAACAGTACCAAGAATAATTAAACAATAAATAAAACCCAAATAAACAAACGGATACCTTCAAAATCCGAGCCAGATTCTTCAGATTCCTCTTCATCCTCCTCTTCATCTTCATCTTCATCTTCATCTTCATCGATCTCTTTAGACGTCTTCTCATAGTCATCATCATCATCCTCATCGCTGACCAGGCTCTCCCTGGCCCGTCTCACTGACGCCTTCTCTGAAGTCTTGTCCCCATCTTTATCTCGCTCAGAGTCTTGAAAAAGAAACAAAAAAACACTTTTCCTTATAACAAAAGTGTTCTACATAACAAGTTTCAAGTTAACAAATTTGATTACTGCTTGTCTTTGGCATGGCTCCTGTACATCTTTGGCTATATCATAACAGTAGGTTGTCTACTGGGTACCGTACCTGACACATCCTCATCAATGTACTGTGGCGTCTCTGCTCTAGGCTTCTTCTCATCATCCTCATCTTCCTCTGGAACTTTCCTCTTGACCTTTGGATCAAAGTTCATTGAAGAGCATGGATTAATTTTTAAAGAATAGCTCAAATTTGACTGTCAGTGCAACTACGTATCTTGATCGAACAACAATATCCCATCTCATATGAAACACTCATCTCTGTGCCGATCGGTTTTGTGTGTCCATCCCAGGACTGACACGGAGGCCTCAGAGGCCACATATTCTGTTGCCCCTGGTCTTGGCCTTGGTGCCCCTTCAAAAGTTTCCCATTGCCTTTAAGATTTTCCGAAGGAAGTGTCCTTCGCAAATGCAAATGGCCCTGCCCTCTCAAAGATGAAATTCCAGGCCTGACATCCAGATTTATTTTAAGCAAAACATGGCATTTTGACACTTTCAAACTTGCGTGTAACATTAAAGTAGGAGATAGGAAATTGTTGCATCGATATGATGACATCCTTCTTGAAGCAACGATCTTTTATGCATTTATGCTTCAGCCAGTTGAAGCTATTACCTTGAATGAAGGCATGCGTGGCATAGCAGCCCTTACTCCTAGGCCTAGGCCGATGCTCTCCAGCCCTAGGTTCTTGCCCTGAGATCCAGCGGTGGCCCATGACCCAGAGTGAAATGGGATGGCAATAAGGGGTTGGATCTTTGGCGAGGGCTTCTCCGCTTCTGTGGAAGTTCTAAGAGGTTCCTGATATGAAACAAAAAAGAGGAACAATTGAGTATGTCATACAAAAATATTTTAAAATTATCCCTTGTGGTGATTTTTTTAATCTGAAATATAAAAAGTCGCATCCCCTTAAGGTGATCTCCTGGATGCCGCTTCCAAGGTTGTATCGAAAACTTAAATGTGATCGCTGGCTACATGGCAGTTAATGGTTGTATGGCTTCTTACTAGCACCCCCGAATAAAAATGAGAGACCGCCAACATAGGGCTAGATAGCTCAGTTGATGGAGCGCTGGAGGTCGATGGATCAAATCCCGCTTCAGTCAATTTTTCTCTGTTCAACCCCAAATCATTGAAAATATTTCTGAAACATCTTTTTCCAGGATATCTTACATTTATGCAGAATAAACAATAAAACTATTTTGAATTTGCAACACACTATTTATATAAAATTCTCGTTCAAGAAAACAATATTTGTGTTTGACTATTACTACTGAGGTTGAAGGTTTTTTTTCTCACCTTAAACTTGAGTTCACAATCATCCCACCATGCCTCAAGAGACTTGAAGGCAGATGACTCCACCATCTTCCTCCCCAAATCCTTCTTCATGATCTTCTTCAGTTCGTTAAACGTCGTCTTCAGGAGCTCGCTGACAATCTCCTCCTTGGGGTCAGGTTTGGGAGGCGAGTACCAGGGCTGTTCCGACTGGGAGTTCGGCAACTGCGGCACCTGGAACTGCTGTGGGAACTGCTGCAGAAACTGTTGGAAGTGCGGTGGCGGGGGCATGTTAGTCTGCCAGGAGGGCACCTGGGCCCCCTGACTGGGGCCGGGTCTCTGTGCTGCTGGATCCTGAAAGGCAGCAGTTGGGTTGGATGGGAATCCTGGTTGGTTCAGGTTGAACGGCTGCATTTGAAACTGCCCCAAACGGGCCATCATCTGCATCTGGGCATGCTGAGGGGTACCCATGTGTCCAAACTGTGCAGGAGTCATGCCTGCGAACTGGTTCAAGAACTGATTGGGTAAGGAAGTTGAGGCGACGCTTGTCACCGGGAAACCGGGCAAGCCGGCTGTCTGTGGTATAGCGTAAGGGTTTGCTCCAGGGTACTGCGATTGCACACCAAAGCCAACACCCGGTGGGAACCTTGAGGGACTGGCTGTCATGAGAGCCGAGGAAAACGGTGCAGTGTACCCCGGTAAGGACACCCCAGGCCAGTGTCCATACCCAGCCGTACTCCGAGGCATCTCTGGGGGCCCTCTGAGCATTGATACAGGAGGGGTTGGGTAGGAGCGTTCGTTTCGTTGGGGTACAGGAACGTTGACTTCCAGCTTAGTTTCTTCACCACTGCTGAGAGACGACATGCTCATGCGATCGTCATCCATGTCCATGTCAGAGGGCGATCTGTTGGTGTCATCCCGGGATGCTAGTGCATCGGCAATCTCAGGCTGAACCTAAATGAGTGAAATATTAGAACAGGTTAATTTTCTTACTCAAGACCTCCAGATCTACCACGTTAGGATCAAAATTTGATGCGCAATTTCTAAAAACTAATCTTGGATTAACGAACGCCAGTGATCTTTTTTTTCCCCATGAAAATAATGTGCGCCAATAATATGCTTTGGCTGAATGCATCCTCTTGTAAACTTTGGTTCATTACAGGCGCGAGAGTCGTTGCTGACAAAAAGGTCTAAAACTAGGATCCAAATTTATGCGGGCATGGTAAAATGCTGAGTATTTCCACCCCTTGAGTCAAAGACTTCAAAGAGCATGATTTGAGGGAAAAAACATCTGGTTTTATTTTTCACAAGGCAGACGTAAACAAATCTGAATTCAGATAAAGTTGTCTGTCAGTTTTAACCTGAGAAAGTATCTAAATTTGGTGATTAATAATTAACCTAAACACAAGATATTTGAATGAATCGCTGAAATCTACAACTGCCCATTTTAGCCCAACTTTGAAGCTGTAATTTGACAGAAGTTGTGCCAGAAAATTTCAATTTATAATTTTGTTTTTCAAAAATGTCACAAATGCTTTACACCTTTATGAGAAAACCATAAATTCTTGTATCAAAAATTTCCCAGAAAAAGGTTTCAGTGACTTACTTGTTGATTGGACTGATTATCGGTGATCTGCGCCAGTAGCTTACTCATTTGTGGTTCTGATTCTACCGGTGTGGAACCCAAGCTATCATTCACACTTCCCTGGTGGTCCGCGTAAGGGCTTCCAGTGACCAGCGGGGAGGGTGCCTGGTCGCCAATGTTGCGCAGATTAGACAGTTCTCTGCTTATCATTGCACTGATGTTGAGCTGACTGGTGTGTTCGCTCACTGTCGGGGTTGATTCCCCAGACAGGACACTGGAAGCTTTGTCCGTGTCCCTGATTTCAGGAGTGGATTTGAACGAGGTGAAAGAATCCTGGCTACATGAGTCGTCCGGGTACATAGCAGGGTACCGCTCCCCTCTTGCGGATGTTTTGAGTTCTGGCTCCATACCGCCCTCGCCGGAATGTTGTAAACGCTTATAGCTGGCATGTCCAAGGTTACGTTCAAAATTTGATTTTGTTGTTCTGGGTTTATGCTTGGACGTGTCTTCCTTTTCGTGGCTTTCCCAATGTTTGCCGAGTTTATCGTACCGCCCGTGGGATAAGGGGGACTGAGTCCTTGAGTTTTCACTGCCGCTCTCATGTAGAGCACTGGTTCTGTTTTCAACAGGCTCGTCGAGCAAAGGGGAATCCCCAACCGCAGGCGATGGGCTCGAGCTAAAATCAGAGGTGGTCGTTTTACTAGTACTGTCTGCTTTTCCGGAGTTTGCCGAAGAATCCAGGTCAAAACCAAAGGCTATTCCGGACTGGCGTTTCAAGAGCGCCTCAATGCGGGAGTCAAGACTCATATTTAACTCATTTGACTCCGAGCCATTTTCATCGTCATCTGTTCCTGGTGGTTTGACTTCCTCATCTTGGACGGGTGTGGTTGCATCTCTTTCAATTGCAAGTTCCGATTCAGAGGACTGGCTTTCCTGCTCCGCCGGGGCAGGTACAGAATCTCTCTGCTGGTTCTTGGATTTCCTTTTGCTCTTCGAATAGGAAGAATCTTCCCTGGTTTCTCTTGATGGATCAAAATTAGAAGAGTCACTTTGTCTCTCAGGGAAATTCTGGTTTGTGTAGGACCTATCTGATTCTTGCTGGTGATGGCTTTTAAAGTCCCTCTGCATGCCCTGTCCGCCAAAGGAACTATCCCACTGATCCCCCTGATGTCTATGGTTACCATACTGTAACTGTGCATCTTGATTTGAAAACCCAATATTCTGCCCGGTTCCCTGCTGTCCATAGTTTTGATGGTCCCACGCGTGACTGTCTTGGTACATATTAAAGTTGGCATTCTGATGCCCATGAAAGCCGGGCGGAATCGGGATTGCAAATTTACCATGTGACATTTGCGGCGGGAACGGCATTGTTCCATTTGGGTCTGGAAAACCAGGTGGGAGGCCACGCTGCTGCTGCTGCAGCTGCTGTGCCGCCAACTGTTCCTGCTGCTGCTTCTGGTAAATTGCCTGATGCTCTGGCGGTATGAAGTTACCACTGTGGGGTGGAAACTGTTCCATACCTACTCGGTTGAAGTCTGGCGGGTAGGGTCCCTGTGGCCCACCAGGAGTCCCACTGTACTCATGCATGTTCATTCCCCCAAAATTTCCACTCAATCCCGGGGTGGCTGGGCCTGGAGGCCCTTGGAACCCCTGCTCAGATCCCACTGGATAACCCTGCTGCTCTGGAAACATAAACGGATGATCAGGCATGCTTAGCGGGGTTCCTTCTGCTACAGAAGGGGTTCGACTTTCCAGAGATGATCGCCGAGGGTCGGCCGTGACAATCCTTGGAGTAGGCGTGTCTGGAGTGGAAATACTGTGTCTTGGGTCCCTGGGTGTGGAGCTGGAACTACTTGGCGTACTGCTGTTGATGAGGCAGTCAAAGATTCTCTCGCATTCTGTGCCTGTAAAGAATCAAGCAAATGTTGATATCTTCAGCTGACCAGTCCAAGCCAAAACGCATCTCAATTTCAAAATATCTGCAAGTGCCTTACACCCGGTTCAGACAGGCGCTTCAGAGTTGCGCCTGACCAATTAGATTAGGAGCGACTCTAGGTCGACCCAAATTTTGGTTTCAGACAGGCGAACTTAACATAACATTTATAATAGGTTCGGCTCATGACAAGATCAACGTCTGAAACCAAGACTTTCCAGAGATGTTCTGAACATCTGCAACAGTCGATCTTTTGACTTCAAGCGTGTCCAGTCGCTCCTAACTGTTTCAAACGATGAACTTATTTAATAATAGGTTTAGCGCAACTCTAGAACGCCTGTTTGAACCACGTGTTAGATTCCAATATATCTGAGAAGTGCCTTAATTCCAAATTTCTAGATCTCAAGAAACTTCTAAGAAACTTTCTTGCTGATGTTTCACATGATTCTTGTTTCCTTCATTTCTCTTGCAGGGTAATTTGTAAAATCCCACAACATTCAAGAAGATTACCCCATTTCAGACTGCTGATTCTTGTGATACAAGTCGTACCCATCTTTAAAACCATCTTCTTCGAAACTCTAGTTTTGTCTTTGAGAAAGTAAGAACACGGCTCGAGTTTTGCAGGAAGCCTAGAGTCTATGGTTCTTTTGCAAACAAGCATCCCTCAAAAATGAATGTTTTACAGATAATGTGCGCCCTACAAATGCTGTGTTATTATTATTAAAAAGGTTTTTTTTAAACAATAAAACAAAATATATATAAAAATAAAAATTATTTTACATATCGGCCACATATTATGTGTATCAGCCTGATACGCTAACTTGTACATGGGGAGAACACTGGAATTTTAGCTAACGAACTATGAAACCTTAGATGGTAAAATGACTGTCCTACCTCCAGCATCAATCTGGACAATGATGATCTTTCCCATCACTGAGGTCCTATTCAGCTCCATGACAGCCTGTCTGGCAGCCCGAGTTGTACTGAATGTGACGCTGGCCAGCCCAAGGTGCTTCCGCGTCTTAGGGTTGAAGCAGATGTTGATGTCCTCGATAGTGCCGAACTTCTCGCACATGTTGCGCAGGAAGGCGTCACGGACGTTGTCATTGAGGTTGGTGATGGTGACCTGCTTGGGGGGCAGCTCTCCGACGTAGTGTTTATCAAACTGAAGAGTAATGGACATTAAGGATTTCTTAACACTCATTGTTATGAATGCATTGTGCTCAAAGGTATTGACCTTACTAACCTCACGTCATCATCACAGTAATCTTGGTTACACCATTTTGGGAGTCAATGTCCCTGTGTGCTATACAGTGTAGTGCGCACTTTAGGTGACATGGAGTTTACAAGAGTAATTTTACTACCAAAATGGCATATGTGACCTGCTCTATCGAATTGAGGAATGTCTCGGAAATTTTGAAAATTGAGTTATGCACACCATGTTAGTATTTCACTGGCTTTCCAGCAATACCATTATTATTTCCGTAGCTTATTTCAGTCCGAAGTTATCGGGTAATGAAGAAAGTCTACAAGACAAGGCCAATTCCATTTTGTTATGACGTGTTTAGTTAGATAATCGTTATTAACAACAGCTAGCTATTGTAGCTACGCGTACAAAAATGCTCAAGAAAACATACTTTTTGTGGATTTATTCATCTTTTCAATTAAAGGTAAGACCACGACAAGAAAGATAAAGTTTTGTTTATCCTAATACCACCGAAATCGCGGAATCAGACTATTATTTTTTTTCATGATTTTTGATTGTCAACAATTTTTGTATGGCGATTTACACGAAAATGTGATTTCAGAGACATTCCTCATTTCGATAGAGCGGGTCACAAATGTGAAAGAGAGTAGCACCGTGTGACATTGGTGAAAGAGGTCCATAATACATCATTCATTGGTTTTTGAAAAATTTGGGGGTCTTCAAACGCTATTTTCTAAGGGCGATAGTCATTGCTGACAAGGTCTGAAAGTAGGATCCAATTATTGGTATGTTAGTTGAAAATGATGACATTTTCACCTTTATGTAGCCCCTTGAGTTAAAGATTCCAAAGATCTTATAAGAACAGTATCTTCAGCCTTAGAGAAACAGATCAATTAGTAAGATTTCTTTGTCTGAAGAAAACACAACTTTTTTTTCCCCACGCAGAGATAAAAAGTATGAATTTAAATAGAAGTTTGAAATTTCTCATCCCTGGTTTTTCAAAGTATTTGAAGTGTTTCTCTAGAGGATTTGAACTGCAGGGATGAGATTTGACAAACTTCCCATGAAAAGTCTTTCGAAATGGCTTGCTGGCGTGGGTTCCCCTCCCAGATATTTCTACTCAGGAGGTTTACAGACTCCTGTGCATCACCAGAAATACAAAACTACAGGTTTGGACACAATTTGGACTATTTCTTTCTTACTTTGGTGATTGCGATACTTCTTTTAAGAAAAGTTAAAGGAGAAAGGAGATTTTGAGAAAGTCCTGAAATCAGAAAAAATCGTGAGCAATCACATGCCAGAAGCTGACTGGTATTATAAGCTAAATAATGGCAAAAAATAGTATCACCCACCACCAGCGATAATTACCGACTTAGCACTTTTTTAGTCTGAATTGTTTTTCTTTTCCAAAATATCAGCTTGGTTGTTGCTGTTTTTTTCAAGGTGAGGACTTTGTGTTTGGGTTTATTAAATGGTCAATTCTTGACTTAAAGCTGAAACAAATCTCCGGAAATACCAACCTTGAACTTAGGGACAGGAAGTTCATACTTCTCCCGTCCCTTCCAGAACCTTGAGAGCCTTGACCTTGGGTCTCGAACCACATTGACTGAAAAGTCGGCCCCCTGTGTAAAAGAAATAAAGGAACATTGTTAAAAAATAACCCTTCCAAAATAACAATCAACATTTTGACTAATAAACAGATTTTAACGTATCACCAAACAATAATGTACGAAAGCCCAATCGTGCCACTGAAGTATATATTATCAGCAGGAACTAATCCGTTAAAACAAATTAATAATCCGTTATAACGAATTAGTAATCGGTTAAAACGAATTACTAATTCGTTATTACGAATTAACAATTGGCCCATCTCCATGGTACTAAGTACGCCCGAGTTCGGATGCGGCGTTCCTGCCATAATAACCACTGCCGAAATCATCAATTCGGACTCGGCCGCACAGTCGCACCAATTAACAATTGGCCCACCTCCATGGTGTGACTGTGCGGCAGTGCCCGACCGTCGTTCCGGCCATATCCACATAGCCACTACCGAAGTCATCAATTCGGACACGGCCGTACAGTACGTCGCTTCATGGAGATGGGCCAATTGTTAATTCATTATAACGAATTACTAATTCGTTTAAACGGATTACTAATTCGTTAAAACGAATTAACAATCGGCCCACCTCCACGGTGCGACTGAACGGCCGAGTCCGCCGAAAAGTTCCATAACTCATCGTTGTTGTAGTCAACGGATATCCGCATCCGAAATCATCAGTTCGCACTCGGCTGTTCAGTCGCATCATGGAGGTGGGCCAATTGTTAATTCGTTTTAACGGATTACTAATTCGTTTTAACGAATTATTAATTCGTTATAACGGATTATTAATTCGTTATAACGGATTACTAATTCGTTATAACGGATTAATAATTCGTTATAACGGATTATTAATTCGTTATAACGGATTATTAATTCGTTATAACGGATTATTAATTCGTTATAACGGATTATTAATTCGTTATAACGGATTAGTTCCCGCTGATAATAATACTTCAGTGGCACGATTGGGCTTTCATAATAATGACCTATTTCGAGTTGTAATTGTATCATTTACATTTAGGATTCTTTTTACAATTCTTCACACACAAAAAACCTTCGTTGGTGACGTTTTTCAACACAGTGGTAATGTTCCGTCTTAATGTTGAAATCGTCCCAACTATAGTTCGGATGATTCTACAGTTGGGAAGGAACACTATCACTGCAAAATGTTTCAGATTTTGTCGGAGATAGTAGAGTCAAGTGAGGTTTATGGTGACACCATATGCAAAAATCTGATTTGAGTAGTGGTGGTTCTGAGAAGATCCGGTGGTTTAACAACTCGACAATTCGATCAGTATGCTCCGATTATTTTCAGGAGAATGGACGCTCAGAGCATACTGATCAAAATGGTAAGTTGTCAAACCACTGGTTCTTCTCAGAACCACCACTAGTCGAATAAGATTGATGCACATGATGTCAGTGCAAACCTCATTTGATTGTACTCCCACCATGCAAAGTTTCAAATCCTACTTCAGATCATTCAATTCATAGAGATTATCCAAGTTTTGATCCTCATAATTTGGATTTTGGATATGATTAATATATCAAAAATCCAAATTTGACTTCTACTAAGTACTACATAGAAAAAATGTACTATTCAGGGTTTTGTGTCGACTAAAAGACACCTCCGAAACCATGGTTACACACAAGCCATTGTTTCTATTGATTTGGCTTCGATGTGCCTTTAAAAAATGTGAAATTGCCGCTGCAAGAATGAAACCCAGAGCCTTACATATCAAATCTTACAGTTTGCTTCTCACAGGCACACCCCAAAAAAATCAAATATGCTTTTTATTGGCCTTTTCTCCGACTGAACTTCATCGTTGACAAAACTTGTAGGTAAGTCTCTGTTGAATCTTCTTCCACAGGTAACTATTGGTCCTTTTCCAAACTTGAGATGATCAAGATGATGGGACAGCAGCTGGACTGAACTTCACTAAATGTCCCACCAGAAGTTGGGCCTATCCAAACTCGAGAACGCTCAAGTTGGGACAGTAGTTAGCAGTTGGGCTGTCCCAGACAGTTGTTGGGCCTGTCAAAACTCAATTTCTGTCTCAACTGCACACCAAACCAAACTGTAGCAGTTGAGACAATAAAGTTGGGGACACCTGCTATACTTTACCACTGTATCAAACATTAACTAAAAGAGGCCAACTTTGGACTTGGTGTTAAAAAAAACTTTAGTCCATTTTTGTTACGGTGGTAAAATAATAGATGAACACAGTGTAGTCCCCCTCCTTAGAAGAAGATTCACCGGAGAGTAGGCTTGTATTGTATCTTCCATACATAGATGATTTCCCTTTACTTAAACCAGGGCGTTATTCTTACCGATGGCCCAGGCGCCACCCCATCATATCGATACAACTTCTGCTGTCCCTTTTTCAAAATTGGATCAACCAGAAGTTTGTAATTTCGCCATTTCTTCTCGCCCTGTCCTCCTGGTCCAGGATTGTGGCCTTCCGTCACACCGTTGAAACCTGCAATTAGATAAAATACAAACACCGTTGAAATAATCAAATAAACAATCAACTTTAAAAATGAAACCTCAACTCCACACAAGTGCTCTTGTGTTTTGAATTTACAACCAAAGTTGTACACAAAATAATGGTCTCCCTGGTTGGCTTGGAACTCACTTGTTGACATGAATTTGTTATTGTGCTGGGAGGAGAATTCGTCCATTTTTCATTCTGTCCCAACAGCACAACTATGAGAGAGAGAGTGACCCATTCAAGCTGAGGCCATCATGAACGCGTAACTTTCGTGAGCTACCAGTAGTTTGAACTCAAAATATAGGCACAACATCACCACTTTCTCCTTGTGCGCATTGCAATCCACATAACATTGGGAATTACCCATGATGCAACCAGCATCAAAATCACGCATCTATTATTTGCAAGAATTTTGGCCTCCTTCCATAGTTGTACAAATTTCCAAGATTGTAAGTGAATTTTTTTTTATATATATAAAAGGAAGAATATAACTTCTAAAATTTAATATAGACTTCATTTTAGTATTTTAATTTTAATCACAGTTTAAGAATTGGCGATTTGCGTAAAAATAAATACTGGTCTAGATGGGCCTTGTAATCATATAACAATCTATTTGATTGGTCACTACAGTGTTTCGCCCTTCGTGACAAAAAACTGTGCTTGCTTCGTTTTGTGGTATGCATTTTTGTCTAAATGAGCATCTGCGTGACATTTTAAGGCCCTATGTTCTATCATGACAGATTTTGGGGGATTATTTTCAATGAGATTATTTAAATCACCTGGAATGCCGTTAAAATATTTGGTTGAGCGTGAATGTGTTTCACAACACAAGCGTTGAATTGCGTTGAAATAACATGAAATAACAACCAATGAAAAACATCCTTTCATAATGTCACTGACAAGCACGTGTTTCTGTTATTGGACTAAGTCTGGCACTCAAACAACCCAGGTTTTCTAATACAGTGATCTCATTAATATAGTCTAGGTGTTAGTCGTATTAGTTAGTGCAGAAAAATGTGGTGCATGTGCAACCGCTAAACGTGTAGCCGTAAAAACATGTGTGAGGGTTTTAGAGCATATTTCCTCTGTACACTCGAGTTTAAAAACATGACAAACATGAACAGAATACTGCTTAGATCTGGCTGCTAAAGAAACTTTTGCAATACCATCGTAACTGTTTTCTTAAACATTTAGTCAGATTGCAATGCCATAATGAGCCTGAAAATGAAAATGGAAAAGAAGGCCGAACATTTTGTCCGTCTGCTGGCCAAAAAACTCGTTGAAAATGAACATGCAAAAGGTCAGTGAAATAAAGTGGTACCTGATCCTCAGTCCTTTCTCTATTATGATCTGAGTGATGCTGAGTGACATTACAATTTGCTTATGTTGTTTTTCATTACAATCCTGTCTAAAACTAAAATATCTTCATGGTCTTCGTTAAAAAAGTTAATGTGGTGTTTCCGTTAAAATAATTCGCTAACTGTATAATTCAGATTCAGATTCAGAATCATAAAGACATATATAACTAGACAACTTGATGACAATCGTCAAACGTCATCCTAACAGCCAGCTAGCTACAAATATCGAGTAGCCTGATTGTGTGAAGTTTTAACAATACAGTTTTGTAATACACAAATTAATTATTACTATTTTTATCTTTTGACAGATCCAGAAGCACAAGGAAATGCAGAACTCAAGAAAGGATTTAGGAGAGCCTTGGACAACTTGCCGAAGAGCCCTCTCAAAACTGAACTCCAGAAGAATGCAGCAACTTACTTCAGAAAACTAGAAGTGTAAGACTTATATTCCGGTGATAATTTTTTAACAGCTTATACTTAGGAGTGTCTTGCTTGGCAGGCAGAGTGCATCAGATTCAATTCTGGTGGCAGACAAAGTCATCAGAATGTGGGTTCACATCCCGGCCTGGCCAGCCGAGATGCTTGCATCCTTGTGCAAGGCACATGATCATAAGTTGCTTTTCTTAAACCCAGATGTACAATTAATGGGAACCTTCGATTGCCGAGATGGTAGTAGACAAAATCATCAAAATGTGCGTTCATATCCCGGCCTGCAAGTGCAAGACATGATGTTGAGGTCCTTGAGCAAGACACTCAACCATAAACTGCTTCTCCTAACCCAGGTGTATAAATGAGAACATAGGAGGGTTGGGATGGCATTGTATAAATGGGCTAATTACATAGCTCTCGTTTAAAACAGATTGAGGTTGTGTTCTTCCAAGGGATTTGAGAAAGTTTGAGGAACAATTAACCCAACATTGTTGTTATTAATCACGCATCAAGTTCTTGAGCAGGTCAAAGGTAATGTATGCAACAAATGGTTCAGGAAAGTAAGAAAGGATGGCATCTTTAAGAATCACAAACAAAAGTTAAGTGCGCTTGTGAGCTTATACACAAATTTTTTGCTAATGTTGAATTTTATCTTTTTATCACTTCAGGTTGAAAAGAAACGGCAGCAATGTCAAGTCAAGCAACGGTAAAGAGTTGACGAGACAAAAGGAAGAAAAGCCCCAATCTGAAGCTCGGAAAACTAAAGATGAAAAGAGAAAAACTGCAAAATCAAAGGATGTTACAAAAACTCCGCTTAGTCAAAAAAGCAGTGAGAAGATTACGCTGAAATCATCAAAGACGAAAGCAGTCTCAATCAGCAGTTCGGGGGAACTTCTTACGAATGGTGAAGAAGATAATGGTGTTGCCATGGAAACCCATCCCAAGATGGAGACAGATGCTGGGCATAGTCGAGGAGAAGGGTTTGCTTTTAATAATTACGCAACTGATTCTACGAGTGATATGATGGATGCACTCGCCAAACTTCCAGCGAGAAAGAAGATGAGACTAGGTGAAGAAAGTTCTTTGAACTCTGGGGGAGTTAGTGAGGCTTTAAACAAGAGGGCAGGGGTTAGGCAGGGGAACGGGGATAGGCAGCAGACCGGGAATTTCATCTTTAAGACGGCAAGGGCATTTTCATTTTTGCAATTTTCTCTTCCATTGGAAAATCTTAAACTCTACAGGAAACTGTTGAAGGGGCACCAAGGCCAAGACCAGCGCAACAGAGGCCACAGCCTCCGTGTAATTCCTGGCCTGGGGCAGGGGAACAAATAATTCCCTGTGACAACTCAATATTTTTCCTGATAAGCTTGCAATTCTTAAATAAATAAAAAGAGGTCATGATGAATAGTTGTGATATTTGTTTCCGAGAGATATCATTTTCTCCTAGGAAAAATATTAGACGAACAGAATATGACATCACTGGATAGCATTTAACAAGTAATATTCAGGTGTTGTACTACTTTGATGTCACCTGGGCCAGTTCCTAGCTCATCTTTGATGAGGGACATATTTTTGAGCAAAATTATTCGGAAGAGGAAAACAAAACAATAACCTTTGCCTCTTGGAACTTAAGGGCTGTCAAAATGCAACTATGATGAACCAAAAGTAAGCTAGAAATAGATTGTAATGGAAATGAATATTTAACAAATGCATCAACTTCTTTCCATTTTGGGGAGTCAGGACTCATTGTTGGATGTTAACTTTTTTCTTTCTTTTTGTCCCCCATATTTTTTCATATATTTTTTGTACACACTAATATTCATCTTTCTCTTTTCAGCCCCTCACGCTTACAACTCACTTTGCCAAGGCAAGAGCTTTAGTGATTTTCTTCAGACTCTACACCCTGGTGATAAGGTAAACAGTTCAAGTCCCTTTTTTATATGCTGGGTCCAATTTCATGGCTCTGTTTGCTGTGGAATTCTGCACCAAATTATCAGGAAAGATACAATTAAAGTCACCTGTGAATATTTCAGCCGAATACAGTGTCTACTTATTGAGAAAATAGCAAAAACTGTCCTGGTATATTCATCAAGAACGCCGAATCCATCCATGTTTAGCGAGGTGGCAGCAGGTACCAACTGCTTCTCTGGCCACAGCATTTACAAAGGACACCACGGAAATTTAAATCTCAAAAATTCGCCTTGAGATGAGTTTTGGAGATTCAAATTTTTCGACATACTTTTATTGATTTCTAATCAACTGGGGCATTTCAGACGCAGTAATTTCGCAGGAAGCTTGCCTCTATAGACCTTATGCATATGACGTCATTTGAGTAGGGCGCCCTCGCCTAGAGGTCAAAAGGAAGCTGTTCATTGGCCAGTCCTGTGCGTCGCGCGTACAAATCAGCGCGTTTCCATTGTTTCATCATCAGTTTACCTCTAAGATGGCGGCTTGGTGACGTCAATGCATAAGGTCTATTACCATCTTTATAACAAGTAAGCTTTTATGGGTTTTGAGGCATTGCATGGTGAAGTATCAATATATATTTGGTTTGCGGTAACACCATGTGTAAATCTACTTGCTAGGTAGATTTTGTTCTTTGAGAACTTGTCTTGCTATTTATTCTACTGCCGCGGAGTAGATTATTCGGAATTCGGGAGACTTCTGAAAAGAACTGCTCCTGCTTATTTAAACTACTACCAAGTAAGGTTTTGGATAAAAATTACAAAATTTGTTTTCGAGGTCTTTACCAAAGTAAGACCCAACCTTTGACATTAAGTGTGGCTTTTCATGCTACTGTAATTGTAAATGCAGATTTATGCTTGTGGTCGGCAGAGATATGAAGTTTACCCCTAATCACCAGGCCTGGAATTTCAACTTTAAGAGGGCATGGCCCAGGCCTGGAATTACATGGAGGCCGCGGAGGCCATGGCCTTTGTTGCTTCTGGTCTTGGCCTTGATGCCCCTTCAAAAGTTTCCCATAGCCTTTAAGATTTTCCAATGGAAGTGCCCTTTGTAAAAAGAAAATGGCCTTGCCCTCTCAAAGATAAAATTCCAGGCCTGATGGCCGATTCATTAAAGGGCACTTCCATCAGAAAAATCTTAAAGTCTGTGGGAAACCTTTGAAGGGGCACCAAGGCCAAACCAGGGCAATGGAGGCAATGGCCCTGTGTAGTAATTCAAGGCCTGAAGTTAGTGGCAGGAGTTTTTATAGATCCTGGAAAATTGTTTAACTCGACAGTTTTCTTTTTTCAGGATGAAGCAGCGATGGATAACCTAACCCTTCTAAAACAAGAAATCTTGACTGGTTTTGGATCTGTAGATGCCAAGGTTCTCACTCGCTGTGAAGCCAACTGCCTCAGGTGAGGATATCTAACCATCACTGGCAAAACTATGGACAGTGGAGGGGGATGCACTTTAATTGTTGATTTTGCTTTTGGAGTCGGGGAGTATTTTGTTTTAGTACTCGCATAGCGCAGTCTGTTTCATGTGAGAGGTTTGAAGTTTTACTTGTATAAAATATTCCTTAACCCTCCTACTGTTCGCAACATTTTCAAGTGAGTTGACCAACCATTTGAAACCATTCAACTGCCAAAGTTGTGTATGGTGGCACAACTGTGCACAGAACTAACTGTGTACTGTGTACATGCATTCCCTCATGGTATCATATTGCAAGGCTGGCATAGCTTATCTATCATTCAAAACCACAGTGAATGGTATTGAATGGTCAGACAGCAAGAGGGTTAAAGGCAAAGTTCACCTTTGGTTTTAAACCATTCGATTGTTTTAATGATAAAAATGTAGATATATATATATACTATAAAACTAACCTGTAAAAGTGTCATTTCAAAAGATGGTTTTTGAGATATCGCCAATAATCTGGAGCAGTTTATGTCCACGCAGGAAAGAATAATTCATAATTGGAATACACAATCTGAGAAATGTTTCATGCGTGAAATGTTTGTCAGATTGAAAATGTTTTGAATCGCTATCTCTAAAAACACATTCCTTAGAAGGGAATCGTTTCTCAGAATATTACACATGTTCAGCAGAGTGTGGGTTCGAGTCCCGGTCGTGACACTTGTGTCCCTGAGCAAGACACTTAACTATAATTGCTTCTCTCCACCCAGGGGGTAAAATGGGTACCTGTGAGGGCAGAGATGGTTCTTGTGATTGATTTAGCTTAGTAGCGCAGATTTGTTGCACAGGCTGTATACTCCCAAGGGAGCTGAGATGGTTTAAGGAATGAAACAAATGGCCCAGTGACCAGGGGTAATGATGTGTGAAGCGGTTTGAGACGCCCTTGGGTGTGTAAAGCGCTATATAAAAACCAAATATTATTAATATTATCAACAGCTGCAGAGCTTCTTACCAAGTAAGTTTTATGGTCATTGGAGTAATTACTAAAGGTATACCCTCCCTTTGAACACTCCTTTTAATATTTTAACAGGGAGTGTGTGAAGTTTTTTGAATTTTTGCGACGATGCTCTAACTTTGTCTACCCTATTCCAATGGGGGACGATTGGGACACTAGCTGGCAGCAGACTTACCAGGTAAACCCATTGCTCTCGTTATTGTGCGCAAACTACGTAAACGATGGAACTTTACCTGGTAAGTCTGCTGCCACCTAGCGTTCCAAAGTCTCCCATTGTTGCTTCTTTTATAGTTGATGCTTGATTTTATTGGACTTTTTTTTGTTTTCCAACGTTTTGATTGGTTCTCTTGACAGTGGCATCATTACTGTGGCTGAGAAGGCACTGGGTGTACAAGACACGGCGAGGTAAGTGTTTAGGAAGAAACTTGTTCTTTAATGTCCTTGTTTTTCAAGAAATGTATCATAAACAAATTCAATTTTGGGTTGAACAAAGGAAAATGGATGGATTTGAACCAACGACCTCCGTATTAACTGAGCTATCTAGCCCTATGTTGGTGGTCTCCCTATTTTGTAAAATTCTTAAAGTCACATTCCCTTAAGGTGATCCCTCTGCTGCCGCTTCCCAGGTTGTATCGTATACTGGCACCCCCCAAACAAAGATATTGACACAATAGGGAGACTGCTAACACAGGGGAAGATAGCTCAGTTGGTGGGGGGCCGGCACGTTAATCCAGAGGTCGGTGGTTCAAATCCCGCTCTAGTCAATTTCTCTTTGTTCAACCCCAAAATATAAATAATTTTACCAATAACAGTAATTCGTTAGTTGTAGAAAAGTTACAGGCGCTTGTTGGGGGCTCTAAATGGAGGAGTTTATAAATTGTTCACCCACAAATTGTTTATCATTCTGTTGGTGATTGTTTTGTTTGTCAACAGGATGAAAGAAGTTCAGGGGTTCATTTTGAACTTCTTATTGTGGGTCAAGACGCAGCATGACGCCCTCGCCAAAGGCCAAGACAAACACGTAAGAAATAATTTTCTCCTTGAATTCCCAAATATTGTGTGGTGGGGGGGGGGGGGAGTCATTTGCAGGGAGATCAACAGGGCAGTGAATTCTTCGGCAAGAAAATTGATACATACAAATATGTTTTCTAAATTTGGTAAAGGTTATCGATTGGCAATCAACTTCTGAATTCTGTGGGGAATTGATGTCCCAATTACGCAGATGTCAGCTTTTTCTATTGAAACAAATCTATTGTCTGTAATTATCTACATCTGTAAAAATTCCTTTTTATGTAGACTTTGGAACCACTTTCCACAGGGGGTTTTGAATTGTTTCCATGTGAGTTAGTGTGCTCACAAACGGTATTAATTTTTCGGAACTTTCAGAAAATTTATTATTGTTATATATTTTTTTTTAAATATTGCTTTCACAATGAAACAATGATTTAACCAAGGTAAAGACAACAAACACTCTCATAAAATGCATCAGGATTTTGTTCTCTTTAAAGAAAATAAGCCTTGGTATGATGAAGTCTCTGACTTGCCTCCCATATGCCAAATACAATGATAAACAATGGTTGCAGCCTATCAATTTCTCGCAGTCCTGGTTGGTCCAACAAAAGGTCAAAGGTTTGGAATTTGGGGTCGCACAATAGTCCCCGGAATAAGGGAGAACTCGGAGCATGAATTCCAGTATCCTTTGGCCCTCTTTGTTATGGGGCAAATAAACCATCACACAGTGAGTGCAAGCACTGGGCATGCTACACAATGTAATGTCAGAGACATTTTTTTTTTTAAAGGTTCATCCAACTTCAGTTTGTGTGTTCTTAAAGTTTTGGCTATGTACATGACTGGTGTTAAGTGGTTACAAACTATGTTAATTGACTGCTGAAAAACATTAGTATTTCTCATTTGTGTGACAGTCTCATCCCTTGAGTAACTTTGAGGACTTGGCAGCGGCCATGTTGTCCATCTATGTTGATCTCAGCATCATCTTATCAAGGTAAATACTGCATTTTTCTTCTATGTTCTTGGTGTCTTTGGGGGAAAAACATGTTTATGCTTAACACTCAGTTGTCTGGAGAAACTAAAATGAGGCTTATTTTTTATGTCATAAAGTTTTTTTTTAAGTGGCAGAAAAGTAATGCATTTAATTTGTCATTGTTTTGTTAAACCAAATTTTTTGTTGCCCATACTCAGGGTAAGGGAGGCGTGGACCTGTTTAGAAACTTAACTGTAACCCTCGAATATCCTCCAAAATTCCTCTTCGGGAAGTTGTCTGATTACGAAGTATCAAGGACTGTAGGCCCAAATAAGAATTGCTTATCACTAGGCCGGGCATTCCAATCTTATCTAAAGTTCAAACATTCTGGGTGTGGAGTGATGTAAGAGTGAAGGATAGTGGAAGATTGAGGTGGGCCATGGGCAGTGGGCCTAAGGAGGTTTTCGTCTCGGGTGGCAACAAAAACATTGGTACTATTTCTCTTGGTGAGGAAGCTTTAGTCTTATTTACAAACTTAAAAGAAGTTGACAGCCTTCTTGCTTTTCTCCAAGTCGCACATTGTAACCAAACTGAGGGTGGATGGGTAAATAGTCTGGCACCATTTAGGTATAATGAGAACCAATATACATTACTGCTGTAGCACACAAGGTACATTACAAAGATGGTGTCAGATTTAGCAGATTGAAAGTGTGCAATTCAAATGAAATAATAACATCAACTGAATTTTTTTGTTTTAAATCATCGACAGACACAGCGACGATAAAGGCGTGGCAGCTGGAAGAAACACCCTCTCGAAGATCCTGCTCTTCGTGGGCCACACCCCCATGCATCAATTGAATCTCCTGTTACAGGTGACATCACCAACGGCCGAGGATTGCCCATTCATGGTTCCCATCTACAAGTAAGTAGACGTAATGGAATGATCCCAAATGTGGGTATTTCTTGGTTACTCTTAAGCCTGGTTCATACTTCATGCAAATTGCGAAAGCGAAACAAATTTCCCTGTCATGTAATTCGCTTCACACTCGCATTCGCGTGAAGTTTTTAACCGGACTTTAGTCTTGTTCCCTTTGTACAGTAGTAATAATGGGTACTGATTCTCATACCTAAAAGAGATTGGACTATTTTGCCACTCCTACCTTAGGTATTACAATTATTGATATTGTGATTATTATTTCTTTGGGGTAATAAGCCAAGGAACCCTTGAAGCCCTAATACTTGTTTTTTTTGTAAGGGCAAGGCAGTATTTCATAGGAAAAGGGCAACTCTAAGAGGGAAATACGCCGATCCATTAAGCCACGCCCATTTCTCATTGACCAATCACAACTGCGAAATCTGATCACCATTTGAGCCGTTTGGTGATCTTTGCACTAATGGTGATCGGGTTTCGCGGCTGTGATTGGTCAACTCGTAAGGAGGCGAGGCTTAATGGATCGGTGTATTTAAACTCCTACTGGGACATTTCAAGGAGCACCAAGGCTATGACAAGGGGCATGGAGGCGATTGTCTTCATTTCCTTCGTGAAGGATACAAGGCCTGCCTGTAGGCCTAAGATACTTGTGAAGAGAATATAATAAAGAGATGTTAGTTGTAGTTGGGGAGGAAAAACTCCAAACTGAGGAGAACCCACAGAATCAGGGAGGGACTGAAAACCCAATCCACATGCAAGACTACCGGATGGGATTTGAACCGGGGTCCACAGAAGTGAAAGGCAGGGAAAGAAACAAGCAGGCCAATTTGTTCTCTCCCCAATGTAACATGGATGTACATGTATGTAAGAAAAAACAGATAGCATTAATGTATTTTTAATATTATCCAAAACGTTGATTTGTCTTCCCATCAAAAATGTTGGTTAACAGATATGATTTGCAGTTGTCATTTCAGAATGCATTTTACAATGGGAATAAAAATGATTCAATTGATCTTTGCCTAGACACATGTTGAGCAAGGTACCATTAAAGATGACCAACGAACTGTTGATTAAGTACCTCTATGCCGTCAGGTTCAGCCACGAGGTCCTCAAAGACCAAGAGAAGGAACTGTTGGATGACATCATCAACGTAAGTAATTTGAGCCTCCATCGACAACAAAAAACCCTCCCAAAACCCAGAAGTAAAAGGTGAACTGACGGTTTACAAACTACAGTGACCTTGACCTGGTGTGCTGGCACTGCCTAAACTGCGACAACCGGGTAGTGTCGTTGCTGAGCGGTCTAGTGCACCGGACTCAAGTTATAGCATTGTCAGGGTGTGGGTTCGGGTTCCAGTCATGGCACTTGTGTCCTTGAGCAAGATACTTAATAACCCTAATTTGTCCGTCCTTGGGATTAGACATAAGTCGTTCATCCTGTGTGTTGTGTCATCCACTTAAAAGAACCCAGTACGCTTATTGCTAAGTTGTTTGCCGTGGTGTTTTCTTGCTTGGTTGGCTGCAGATTCCTTTGCATCAATTTAGAAAACCTTACAAGGTGCTATATGAATGGGTCTCATAATTTAAACATAGCGCTCTACATACCTGTTGTAAAACCTTTCTGTATGGTCGACACCGTGTATGCCAACATAGCTGATTTTGTAAATACTTTTCCAGTGAAAAAAAGTACAAAAGCACTAATTGTGTGTTTTATACAAAATGGTCAGGCTCTTTTTATCTTGAAATAAACATGGAACATTTTAAGTTCAGGGTCTAATTTAATAGCGCTGCTTAACGGTAAGCCAATCTTCGTGCTAACTATAGCAGAAAAAGGTGCTCAAGCGTAATCATACTTAGCAGGTTAGCAAGAAAAATAGGCAGCCAGCTTGGGCATTCACCATAGTTTTGCATTGGTACGTCATTCATTTTCATACAGTAAGCACCAGAAGGTTGCCTTTTCGTGTGCTTACAGTGAGCAGCTCTATGAAATGGAAATCGCACAGTAAGCACAGAATCGATTGTTAAGCAACGCTATGAATTTGGCCCCAGATCTAGACCTTTATTTGTTTGAACCTTGGTTCCCAAAATGCAATGTGCAAGAACCACTTCAACTAACCCATCTTTGTTAAAGAAAGATCGTATCACTTATTATACCAATCACACCGGCAGGTCGCTATGACAGCAGAGCCATCTGAGGAGTTTCTCCAGTGGGTATTCAGCACCGCCCCCAACATCTACAGAAGCCTGCCGGAGCCTGTCAAGAATAGACAGGTGCCCGTCGTGGAACATCTTATCAAGCAAGTCACGAGAGAGTACATGGATACATTACTAGATGTGAGTTCAGTGTATTTGCCGGTTGGTTCAGATCGGGGTTAAAGAGTTCCGACATTGTCAAAGTGCAAGTTTAATCTGTTAGAGACTATTTATTTCTGTATAATCACCATCGTATATCCAGACATGACTAAGTTTGTTGATTTTTTGACACAATTTGTTCTTGTAAACGTGTCTGGGGAAAAAATACTATGAAACAGAAATTTGGTTTGTTTCAGAAACATAAATACAAAGTAGTCCTGGCCGATATCCTACCTCTCAAGGTAATACTTGAGCAGGACAGTTCTTTTCAGAACTAAGTAGTGTACCAAATTCCCAAATCTACTCCGCAGCAGTAGAATACATAGCATGGCAAGTTCTCAAAGAACAAATCTACGCAGCAAAGTAGACATATGCACATGGTGTTATCACAAACTGAACATACTTTTACATTGATACCTGCCACAAAACCCATATAGTTTTCACATTCAGTTTCATTTTTACCTTAATCTCAGCAATCGATAACTGAATCAAAAAGTTATTTGGATTGTCCCTAAAGCAGACAAATCAGAAACAGATAACAATACTTTTTTATCTGTTGGCCACTCAATATAACAAAGCTGCTAAACAAATTGAATGGATTTTACTTGATGGTAGATCGCGTCGGACGTGGAAAACGAGAGCCAGTCGCTGTCGTATGAGACCAGCCAAGATGATGCCCCGCCCGAAAGCACGGACGAACCAGCGGGGGCGCTGTTCTTCACCGATACGAACCGGGATGAGGATTTGGCGAGACAAGTGGATGTAAGTCTGGCTGTGTGGGAAGTTGCCGCTTAACGCCAATAAGCCCTTGTTGCTAAGGGTCTATTTTGACTCAATCATGGCAGGGTGTGTTTTTGGCTTTTTGTTGTTTGTGTTGAAAGTCAGAATTTTACAAGCTGTTGAATAAAAATGTCATATTTTGAATAAATGCAAAAGAAATCATTATTAATCAATCTCAAATGATTGGTGGGTTTGTTTGTTTATTTTATTTATGTGGGTTTTGGTTTGAAACATCGGGTCATTAACAGTTTTCCATTTGTATTATTGTTTTGTTTTTTGCTCAATTTCAAATGAAATCTGACATTTGTTTACTAAATGTTGGATGTCTTATTACAGTCGGATGCAGAATCAGCGGATGCAATGCACAGCCACCTGGATGCACTCTTCCACGACTTTGAGGTACAACAGCACTGTGAATCATTACCTTGAAATTATGGGTTTTACTGAAACCTAGAAATTTAAGATCATTGGTTATTCGTGAAAACAAAAATGGAAGGGGTTTAGATTTGATGATAAGATCAAACACCTTTGTAAAGAACTGAATTTGTAAAAAGTTCAAAGGGATGTAAGGTGCTGGAAAAGGAACAATAAACTAAAAGTAAAGAATCATTTCGAAGTGAAGAATCATTGCAAGCATTAACTTTTTCCCCTTTTTTTCTGTTTAACAGTCGTCAAGCGATAGTGGTACTGGCGATTCAGATGTGGATGTCCACAAAACAAGAGACAAGGCGCACTATCCACAACACAAAGCAGGTCTGTCACAGAGGAATCCATCTCAAGGGTCTACAAATTCCCAAGACGACGACAGTGATCTTGAGATTATAGACATGGACACCAGCACCGGACTTGATCCAAGGCTGTCGGAAACCGTGAGTCTTGAAGAGCAAAGGTACAGCTCGATGATGGCCCCCAAAGACAAGAAGACGCGACAGAGTCAATCATCAAGGAGAGTCCCAAGGAGGGATTCTGAAAGCAGCCGAAAGAGCCCGGTGAGAAACGCCGAAGGGAAAGGTTCAGGGGGTGGAGGAGACAGTGATGTTGTCCTCGTTGAACCAGACTTGCAGGTAGATTCAGACAAAGAGAGCTTTACTACAGCTAAGGATAACTTGGACACCACCAAGGAGTCCATTGTTGTAGACGTTGATGAAGAGATTACTTTTAAGTGGAGGGGCAGTCGTTCTGGTGGTGACAATAACAAGGACCAAGTGGATGAGGGAGAGGAGGAGGGAGAGGATGCTGATGAGGAAGACATCGAAGATGTAGAAAGAGACGATGATGATGAAGATAGTTGGGATGAAGCGGACAGCGGGAATAAGGATGGTAATACAATCAAGTCGGAGCAACCCTCCAAGGAGTTCTCGAACAAGCCAAGCATTTCGAGTCCAAAGAAGTCTCAAGGGGGCGTCAAGGACATTGCCAAGAAGCAAGAGCAGTCTCCGGATGAGACAGCCAGGAATAACCAGCATATGCATCTTAGATCGATGGATGCTGGGACTGCTGGCCAAGGTCAGTCCAGCCTCCTAAGTTTCTTCTCCCCCGTCAGGCAAGTCAGTGAAGGACAAGGGGACGATTTCAAGAAGCCCATGGACAAAGTGGCCTTGGAGGAAGTTGAAGTGGTACCAGATTCTTGTGATTCTGGACAGGATGAGAAGGGCGATAAAGATATGAGAGTCACTCCTAGACGTATGAAAAGCTTGAAGGCGTTACAAGGCGACAGTATCAACATGGAAAAGACTTTACCAGACGAAGCAGTATTTCAGAGTGCCAAGGGTAAACGGCTCAGGAACCGCCCTCCCAGAGAGAAAAGGTTACAATCCAATCGGAAAGTAAAAAGTGGCAACAAATCGATTAGTTCCTCCAGCGAAGGGGAAGGACAAGGGGACGATTTCAAGAAGCCCATGGACAAAGTGGCCTTGGAGGAAGTTGAAGTGGTACCAGATTCTTGTGATTTTGGACAGGATGAGAAGGGCGATAAAGATATGAGAGTCACTCCTAGACGTATGAAAAGCTTGAAGGCGTTACAAGGCGACAGTATCAACATGGAAAAGACTTTACCAGGCGAAGCAGTATTTCAGAGTGCCAAGGGTAAACGGCTCAGGAACCGCCCTCCCAAAGAGAAAAGGTTACAATCCAATCGGAAAGTAAAAAGTGGCAACAAATCGATTAGTTCCTCCAGCGAAGGGGAAGTAGACTCAGCTCTGTTTCTCTCCCCTGTTGTTTCGCTCAATAAAGTAGATGTGTGCCAATCAAAGACGAATCCTTCCATGATTGAAGATGCTGTGTCTGAGGGAATCAGGCGTATCAGAGCCGAATGTGTCACTTCACCCTCCGACCTCAAGGCACAACCGACCACCAGATCGTCAGCGTCCAAGCTCAGCATGTCCAAGCGGAAATCTCTAACCATCACAGGTGGTGTGAAAAGCAAGACGGCAGCTAGTGACACTCCGAGGCAGTTGTTCAAGCAGGCTGGAGAAGCCTCCACCCCGGCAGACAAGGCTGCCGGCAGGTCTGCCAAGAAACAGCAGGGTGTATCTCCATTGAGCCCATCAAAGGTCAAAAGAGTGGCGGCGTTTGGTGACACGTACCGCATGCTGGCTGGTATTTCTTCCGATAGCCAGACGGATTCAGGGTCAGTGCCTGCCCCGCAGTCGCAATCCCCACCCAAGAGGACTAGGCCGATACCCAAGGATCTTGGGGAGGTGTTCGCTGCAGACACCTTGGGCCAGAAACGCAGTGGCAAGAAACAGGTGGTGGATATCCAGCCAGTGTCAGAGTCATCCCAGGTAAGGGCAGGCAACTCAGATTCATTAAAATGGAATCTTTGAGATATTTTTTATATCAAGTAATTAACCCACAGGGGAAACTGACTGGGTAAATTTTAAATAATTTGGAGTTGAACAAAGAAAAATTGACTAGAGCGGAATTTCAACCAACCTCACGATTAACATGCCGGCGCTCTACCAACTGAGCTATCTAGCTCTATGTTCATGGGGTGCCAGTCAGATAAAAAAGTCGGAAGATATTTTTCAGTTGGACTTGGATTATTGACTTCGGTACAGTACCACAAGCATCTTGTTGGAGGATTTAGGATGCGAATGCTGTTTCCATTTCAAATAACTTAATATCTCTTTGTTATGATTTCATCAGGAAAGCATAGGATCTGGACGGGGCAGCAGTACCTTAAATCAGAGGAGTTCAGCCAAGACGCCTCAAACCCCAGTGATGCAGAGCAAGAGGACACCGGTTAAATCCAGCTGCCCGACTTGCGAGGAGAAATCGGCCTCGCCCAAGGAGAAATCAGCCTCGCCCAAGGAGAAATTGGCCTCGCCCAAGGAGAAATCGGCCTCGCCCAAGGAGAAATCGGCCTCGCCCAAGGAGAAATCGGCCTCGCCCAAGGAGAAATCGGCCTCACCCAAGGAGAAATCGGCCATGCCCAAGGAGAAATCAACCTCCAAACTCAAGAGGGCACAGAAGATGGAAAGCTTTGCTCCAGGAAACAGGTATGATAATCTTCCTCTTGGAGGACTCTTGGTAGGATGTACCCCCTCGATCGCTCTGAAGCTGTCAAGAGTGGTACAGATTCAGTTGAACAGTAGTTGACATGTCGTTGTTGAGCGGTCTAGAGGAAAAGGAGTCTAGCTCTGGTGTTTCTGATCAGCAGAGTGTTAGTTCGGTTCCCCTGCTTGACACTTGTCTCCTTGTGTTAAACACTGAGCCATTATTGAATCATCCTGAGGATGAGATGCACAATTATAGGTCCCGTGTTTAAAGGCCCTGTACACTTGGTAAGATCGAAAAACACAAATGTTCACAGATTCAAACATAACTTACATGATTAAAAGTAAGTAATGGTAGAAAGGGTTCCTTAAAATATTTCTGCCTAAAATGCTATCGTTTCTGAGAAATGAGTAAAACAATAGTTTTTATCACGCGTAATAATAAACTCGATGTTTGAAAAACAGAAAACACATAAGGTCTCTTTTCACTATTTTCTCGTGACCTCGATGACCAATTGAGCTCAAATTTTCACAGGTTTGTTATTTCATGTATGTGGTTGATTACACAAAACATGAACACTGTCTGTGATTATTTTGTCAGCTCTGCCAATCCTGTATAATACCTTTAAATCTATAAAGCACTTATGCTTATGCGCTACCTTATGGAGACTGAGAACAAAACAGAAAAGGGAAAACGAAAGGTCCCCATAGGGGATTCTAAGGACTGGGGTGCTCCACAAGGAATTTTGTGTACAAAGTCTATGGACGGTTCTTAACTACAGGGAAAAATGAAAGAAGAAAATATGTCTCCCCAGGGATGTAAAAAAATACCATGTGTGTGTTAGGCAGATATGGGTCAACTTGAATATTAACACCACTGGCTCTTCCAGTGAGGCAACTCGGGTTTATTGAGCCTTTATAGACCATTCATTTCATCAACCAACACCCAGATGTGGCTAGATCACCATACACCCAGATGTGGCTAGATCACCATACACCCAGATGTGGCTAGATCACCATACACCCAGATGTGGCTAGATCACCATACACCCAGATGTGGCTAGATCACCATACACCCAGATGTGGCTAGATCACCATACACCCAGATGTGGCTAGATCACCATACACCCAGATGTGGCTAGATCACCATACACCCAGATGTGGCTAGATAGGGCTTCATTTAATTTCATTTATTTATTCTGGTTGTGAGGCCAAGGACTCTCAGAAAAGCGAGATTAATCACTGTACTAGCCAAGAACCCCCATGGAGAGAAGACAAGGAAGGAAGTTTCAGTTTTAGATGTGGGAGGAAAACCCCAGAGAATTATTCCGGGGAAAACCCACACAGTCAGGCAGGGACTGAACACCCAATCCACATACATGTAGTGCCCCTGGTGGTTTTTTTATTCTGTCACTTTTTCCCTCCCCTCAGATGCTAACTTATCACCCTGTCATTTTCTCCCATGTTTCTAGGTCAGATGGTGCAGGCACAACGAAGGCAGCCGTCAAGAGAAGAGCCTCTCTCCCAGCATCTAAGACGACCAGGACACGTAAGTCAGCAATGCGTCATAATTTTTGCCCTTTGACATTTCACAGAAGATGTAGGAGACGAGGCAAGCGGAGAACCCACAACTTCCCACATTCGCAAGAGCAAAGGCCGCTTCCATGACACAGTTTTGCACTAAGTGTAAACTTGAGGGATTTAAGTTTGAAAAGGACAGTAATATTTGTTTTAAGAAGTTGAAAGCTCAATTACAGGATTGGTAATTACTAAACAGAAAATATTGATTTGTTTCAATATGACGGCTCCCTGAATATAACTAACCAATCCTCCAGAGGAATATTTCTGTCTGAAATACTGTCAAAGTCAAGGAAATATGAATAATACCAGAGTTATATAACGCGCATATCTATTACTAAAGATACTCAAGGAGAAACATTTAAGACAAGATTTTCAAACAAAATTGATTTATGAGACCCATTGATGTTGCACCTTGTAAGGGCTTACATGGTGCTGCAGCGCATTGAGCAGCCACTGCCAGACACACCAGGGCAAACCCCTTCTCTTAACGACGAGTGTTCTGGGTTCATTACACAACACACGGGAACTACAGCTTTACCTCCCATCTGAAGTACGCAGCAATTATGGTTAAGTGTCTCACTTAAAGGCACTGAACACGTTGGGTAATTGTCAAAGACCAGTATTCTCACTTGGTGTATCCCAACATATGCATCAAATAACAAGCCTGTGAAAATTTGGGCTCAATTGGTCATTGAAGTTGCAAGAAAATGATGAAAGAAAAAACACCCTTGTTGTACAAATTAGTGTGCTTTCAGATAGGAATAAAAGGCTTCTGGCCAGAAGTCTTTTATTATCTTAGTGAGAAATTACCTCTTTCTCAAAAACTACGTTACTTCAGAGGGAGTGGTTTCTCACAATGTTTTATACTATCAATAGCTCTCCGTTGCTTGTTACCAAGTAAGTTTTTATGCTAATATATATTTTGAGTAATTACCAAACGTGTACAGTGCCTTTAAGGACATGTGTCACGACCAGGACCTGAACCCACACTGTGCTGAACAGAAACCCCAGAGCTTGAGTCCGGTGTGTTGACTGCTTGGTCACAAAACACCACCAGAAATAACATTTGAACAACGCACAGATCACTGTTGCTTTTTTCAATTGCCACAATCTTAATAAGCCAGATAGGAACAAGTACAAAATTCCTGAAAAAGGGTAAATCGTGTTTTTGTTCCCGTTGTCTTCACTCTAATTTGAACATCGAATTTGACTAGAAGGGGGAAATTATTTAACTTTCCAAAAAAACATTGATTCCCTTGAATCAATCTCTATGATTTGACAAACATTTTATTTGGGTTTTTTTTCCTTTCTTTTCTCCCTTCAGCCACCAAGATGAGCAGAAAGTCTGTTGGGGCCAAGAAGTGAACGCCTGCAAAGATTCATCCATGCTGCTTTTTAAAAACATTTTTTTTAAACTGAATTCTCCAAAACAAATTTTGGCTGTCGTTCTCTGCAAGTTGCCACAGTTCATAGAGATGTCTTGGCTGTCGTTCTCTGCAAGTTGCCACAGTTCATAGAGATGTCTTGGCTGTCGTTCTCTGCAAGTTGCCACAGTTCATAGAGATGTCTTGGCTGTCGTTCTCTGCAAGTTGCCACAGTTCATAGAGATGTCTTGACCAATTTAGTACTATGGACTTTTGTTTTTGTATGGAATTTTTTTTTTTTTAAGAAAGAAGAAAACAAGTTTACTTTATTGTTTTGAAACCTTCAGAGACCTTGTGTTTCTGACCTCCTGAACCCTTCTACATTCAATATCATCCACAGTCAGCCTGCATTCATGGGTACGCCTGGTATGCGCGTACTTGCAACACAATGTGCGTACTTGCAACACAATGTCTCCCTACCCCCAAAACAACAATAAGCACAATGAAAAAAGTTTATTTGATAGTTCCTGCACAACAAGAAGAGTGCATACAGAAATTTTACATAACAAGCTTGTTAAGGGGCCATTTATTTGCTATTTCGCAGAGCTGGTCTTTATATATACCCCCCCCCCCCCCCCCCCCCATGTGACCAGTCTCCGACCAATTAGAAAGCATAAATTCTCTAAGGTTTATTAATGGTATAAACTTTACCATAATCAGAGTCCAACAGTTTGGGTATTGAGTAACTGAATGGTGTTGGACTGAGGACTGCACTGGTAAACTGGTTATGCTTTACATGGGGTCAGGCATACCACCATAATCAGAGTACAACAGTTACAGTGTTGAGATACAGAATGGTGTTGGACTGGGGACTGCACTAGTAAACTGATTATGCTTAAATTACATGGGATCAGGTATACCACCATAATCAGAGTCCAACAGTTTGGATGTTGAGTTACTGAATGGTGTTGGACTGAGGACTGCACTGGTAAACTGATTATGCTTTACATGGGATCAGGCATACCACCATAATCAGTGTACAACAGTTTTGGTGTTGAGTTACAGAATGGTGTTGGACTGAGGACCGCACTGGTAAACTGATTATGCTTTAAAAATAACATGGAATTAGGTATACCACCATAATCAGAGTCCAACAGTTTGGGTGCTGAGTTACTGAATGGTGTTGGACTGAGGACTGCACTGGTAAACTGATTATGCTTTACATGGGATCAGGCATACCACCATAATCAGAGTCCAACAGTTATGTTGCTGGATTTTATTACAGTGAGGAATGATCCAAGTAAAACACTCAAGGGTCATGGGGTTAAAACTTCCTGTTGTGATTCACCAAATTTTGACCCGATCTTCATAATTCATTGCCAATCATTCTCGAAAATATAAAACTGATTATTTGATTTAAATAAAATAAAAATCATCAATAAAAAAGAAAAACTATATGATGCTTAATTTTCACTAAATTATTGAATCTCATTAAGTTGAAAGATGATTGTGGTGATATTTATACAAATGTTGATAATTATATTTTGCTTAACAAAAAGTAAAATAAGAACTTCCTTGATTTATCTGTATTTTATCTTAAATCGATATCTTAAAATCATTTGTGTTTGAAGCAATTCGGTCCTGGGCTCAGTTTTGTTGAGCTTCTTAAGCACATAACAGTTATGCTTAGCAGAATAAGATTACCAGCCAAAATACCATGTGACATGTGCTATTTGTGACTGGTATCCTACTTGTTTTCGCTTAGCAGGAAATTGTTAAGCACTATTGTCTCCTTCAGCAGCTCTATGAAATTTGGCCCTAGTTATCAACAAACTTTTAAATAAAAAACAGAACTGTTCACTTTAAACGCTGTGTCAACTTGAGAATTTGTTTGTTTGTAAGCCCGAGATGTGACATTTCTTTTCGTTATCGAATGCGATGAGCGCTTACGCATATCCCTTTGTTGGTGCTCACTGACCAGGGTACATATAAACCCTGTTCTGAGCACAATTCCTCCTCAATTGAGTAATTGCACCTTGTTCCCCTTATTGCATGCCCTCCCTCCCGATATTCATCACTTGGTGTCCTTGGACACAACCACGTTTCCTCCTAGAAATTAGGTGGTTTTGCGTGGCCTCCAAGCGCCAGCGACCGCTGGACTGATATCGAGTGCCTTTTGTTTATAGTCTGAATTGTTTTTGATGAGTAATTTATTATGGCAAAGTTTTGTGTTAAGCAGTTGGCGAGATGTGTAACTCGATCCAGGATCACACTCTCCAATTCCTCGCTAAGTCACTACCTCACCTGCTGATGGCAGCCAAGGCATCATCTGCAACCAAAAAATATGGCGCCTCATGGAATAAATTGGAAAACTCAAAAATCGGAATCCAGACCATACCAGCTGCCCCGTTCCATCTTATCTGCGACATCTGGAGCGAAAAATGCTGCAGGCGCTCTCGCTGCAAGCATCAAGTGGGTCCAGAACCGAGCCGGGCTACCATCTCCTACGGAAGATCCCATGTTCAAACTAGCATTACAGGGTTACAAACGTCTCCACGCTACACCAGTCAAGAGAAAAGAGCCAATTTCACCCGACATTTTAGAAAAGTTACTAGCTTCACATGGACATCCAACGGCGACACTGGCTGACCTTCGAACTCTTTTCATACGTTTCATCAGTTATGCTGGATTTTTGAGATTTGACGACATCAGTCAGATCAGAAGACGGGACTGTAGTGTTACACCTACAAAAATCTAAAACCGACCAACTACGTCAGGGCCACAAAGTAACAATAGCCAGGAAACACAGACCAACGTGTCCAGTCACGATTGCAGAGCGATATTTGAACATCCTGTCAGATCCACCTGACTCGGATTTGCTTGTACTACGCAGACTAACGCCTTCAAAAAGAGGACTTGTACCCACTAAGCATAGCCTGAGTTATACAAGGGCACGTGAAACCGTCCTTCAAGCCTTGCAGCCATTGGTTCCCGACATTGGACCGTACGGACTCCACAGTCTCCGATCAGGCGGAACAACTGCGAGCAATGCACATAACCCACCCACTCTGATATCTCGTCACTGTAGATGGAAAACAGAAAAAGCTTGAAATGCCTTCATCAAACCTAGCCCCGATTCCACTCTAATATAGGTTTTCTCGGTCAATTTCGGCAAATGAGCAGCCAATTTAACAACTGAATCATTCTATTTCGCGCGAAATAGAATGCTACTGAAAAGGGTCATTCAATTTCGTTTTATGACTAAAATGTACTGTTGCGTCATTCAATTTAACAATTCAACAAAGCAGCATTCAAATTTGCAGGAGCTTTTTGAGGCGTGTGTTTAGTCATTCAAATTCATTTTGGGGCAGTCATTTCTGTAATTTGTGCAATCTAAAAAATGCTCTGTTAAACTGTTGTTTTCCTTTCGAATGTTAAAGGAATGTTAAAGGCATAAATACGGTTCACTTTGCCGATGTACTTCGAAGACGAGCTTTCGCTACAGTTTTACACGCATTTTTCTAGAAACGGCAGCTCGTGGTCGCTACGCAAGAGTGTCCCATGTAGATCGAGAAAGGTTGATTGAGGCCTTCGAGGGAAACAAGCAAGACTACCTTGAGCTTGCCAACAGATTGATGGTTGAGGAAGAAACAACATAAACAATGAGAAACCAGGAAAAACATAAAGAAACACCCCATTCAAACACAATACAAAATTTAGTCTTGGTCAGTTAACATCCCCCCCCAAAAAAAAATCAAAAGAAGAAAAAAACTAATAGGCCCCATGTAAAATCTACTGGAAACATAAATAAAGAAAAATAAGGTTTGTCTGAATTAAAGTGAAGATTCGAAACAGTTGCCTAGTAAAGTTTATCTGTTTATTCGCATTTCTTTATCGTACTTATTTGAATTCTCATTTAGCGAAAGTGATTGCCTCTTTACAAAATTGAAAAAAAATTAAATCAGTAAAAATCTCCAGTCGAACCAGCTTTGCTAAATTGAATGATGATTGTGTGTCACGAAAAAGAATGACGATATGCTAAATTGAACACAGTGCTGAAGGAATTTGAATGCCTCAAAACGAAATTGAATGCCCGAATTCTGAAATTGAAACGCAATAAAAACTGGAGAGGCAAAATAGCTTTAATTCGAATGCACGAAAATTAAATTGGCTGTTCATTTGCCGAATTTGACCGAGAAAACCTAGTACCAATTTGATTGAATTGTGATAAGAATTTGAATGAGTTACGAATAAAGCCTGAAAATCTTCAAGGCGCGTCAGATAAAGACAGGGAACCAGTCTATACATCCACCTTTGTATGCCTCTCCCTCTGATACATGCCCTCAGCCCAGCCCCCCCCATTCAATTATGTTAACCCCAGCTGGAGCCTGCAGCCCGCACAAATAGAGCCAACATTGAATGGGGGGGGGGGGGGGGGGGGGGGCAATGAGATATGACTGAGATTGAAGGCCTACAGGATGTCAACTTATGAATCCACCTGTCTTCTTACCTCCTAGCTAGATGACCAGCCCCACCGCCACTTTAATTCATAATATATTTTCCCTTCTCTTTTCTTTGATACGTCTTCGTTGCTAACCCTGACCTTTCTTGCAAGTTGCGACACACTTAAAGACCAATGGTCCAAACCGATCATAAAGTCAAGGTTGCTACATGTACACAATCAGTTCTTTTCAGAACCATCACAGCTTCTATCACATCAACACAGCTTCTATCACATCAACACAAACTTAAGTGCCAAAGGGTGTGCACAACATTGGTAAGATTGAAATAATCAACGTTCACATAAATACACATAATTTGAATGATATGAAGATGGTCATGGTAGCAAATTTCTCTTGAAATATTCTTGCCTGTAATGCTATACTGTAGGTTTTTTTTATAGAAATGAGTACAACGATTAAATTTGATCTTGCGAGTCTGAAATCTGATGTTTGAAAACAGCGATGGGGTCTTTCACTTTTTTCTTGTGAAAACCGATTGAGCTTAAATTTTCACAGGTTCGTTTCATTGATTATATGTTGGGTCACATAAAGCGCGGATACTGGTCTTTGACAATTACAAATGTTGGCTGTGTGCTTCAAATTGACGACAATAAAAACTTACTTGGTTAAAAGTACAGCAGCTTTCGATAGTATAAAGCATTTTCAGAAACATTTCACTTCGAAGTAATGTGGTTATGTAAGATAGCACTTGTTATGCCCCAAAATTTGAACCTGAGAAACGTTACTGTCAGATACGGCGATATCTCAAAAACGCAACTACCTTTTAAAATGAAGTTTTCACAGGTTAGTTTTATTGTATACATCTACATTTATATAGGATTAAAACAATCACATGGTTCCAAAAACCAAAGGTATACTTTGCCTTTAAGAATAGAAGTCCTTCTGACTAATAAAACATCAAGATAATCCCAGTGAGACTTTTTTAGTAATTTTTTTTTTATTTCACTATATATTTTTTTCAATTTGGACCATTTGTCTGTTTCCAGCCCGCAGTTTATACAAATAAAATGGACAACAATTATATCTCATAAACAAATTGCTTCAAAAACCACATAAACAAAAATAAATGAAAAAAAAAAAAATTATAATTATATTGAATTTTAAACCTACATAATCCACCACCAGTGTTTTCCTAAATTTAATTAAGCATTAGTTTATCTAAAAAAAAAAAAAATTGCAATCAAATTATGCCAGTGAAGTAAAAAAAAATTCCAGCTGTAAAAATTAGTTTGACTGTATACAAATAGGTATTATATGACATATTTAACACAAAGTCTCTCTAATTACACCGCTGCTGATATGGTTGACAGAAATATAATTACACATTATAAGAATCAAATTTGATAGACCTAGCTTTTATGATGAAAAAAAACTGGTCTGTAGAATTCATTTTGACATTGAAAAACCTTGATAAATTGGTTGACAAGTCAGAATATAAAACAAAATATCACAGTGCATTTTTATCAGGCATGACATTTTTTCTACTTTAATCTGATTTTCCTTGGGAAAAAATCTAAAAATATTGTGATTGGACGACCTGAGAAGTCCATGCCTCTTGCTCAACCACAGACATGCTTCAAAGAGTCTCCCCAAAAAACTGGTAATGGTCTTGTAAACAAAAATGGGATCCAGTAAAGCGGAGAATGGTGATCGTAAGCGCAGAATTTGGCAGTAAGCAGAGCCATGAAACTGGGCCCTGCAGTCTTGTGGACCTTTTCCACAAAATTTAAGTCTTGCTGATCATTCACTTCACCCATTGTGGTTGGAATGAAAGATAAACCATAGAAGACCATGCAAGCCTACAAACATGACGCCATGTTGTAAATGTATCTTCACATGTGCTAAAACACACAACCTGTTCAGTTGAAAATGGTTCCAAATGGTCGGTCAACTTCCTGGATTTTTTTTTTTTACCAAGAGTAGGAGGTTTTAACATACAATTATGCTCAGCACCTTTCTTAGCAGAAATGGCAGCCCTTCCAAATGCCATAAAGCTATCATTGCTTTGACCAGTGCCCTGCAAATGTGTTTGCTTAGCAAGGTTTTTCTGGTTAACAGCTTTGTGGAAAGGAACTTTGAAACTTTTGCTCAATCCCAAATGTTATCAGAAAACTTGGCAAAAACAAAAACAAAAACAAACCTGTCCCCCCCCATTTTCAATGCAAAGTTTAAAGTGTGCAAAATATATCTTCAATGATGTGTACTCACACAGTTAAAAAAAATCGTACAAATTGTATTCTACGTCCACCAATGGAAGGTTGGTTTTGATTTTGAAACATATTTGGTTTTCCTGATTCACTCATAATTTAAAAAAAATTAAAATTACAAATCATAATACTAACTTGATAACCTGATTTCTTTATTAATACTACAAAGTTAAATGCCTACATATTTTTTATTTTTTTTTGGTATCATTTTTTTTGGCTTTGCATGAGAGTATGAAACTTAAGAAAATGAAATTATATATATATCAATTTTTGTTTTGTTCAACCATTAGAGAGGTTTGCTGTAATAATTTGTCACCAATTTAACAAAGTGACCAAACTGCATTTTGGTACTTGATATGTTGCATGGTATATCCCTGGCATATCCCTGGCATATCCCTGGCATATTGTGTCTTCATTGTGTTCAGCGTATCTCAAGAATTCTTTAAAGGATGTTTTTAAATATTTTTTTTTTTTGGGGGGGGGGCGGATATTCTCTGCCACATGGAATAGTATAACAATCCGACAGCAACAATTTTATGTTAGGAAAAAATCATGTTTGAAGTTGATATATATATATTTTTTTACCTAGACTGCTTACTATTTTATCTTTTTTACTACCAAAATAAAGCTGACTTCTTCAATCATTTTTGGTGTCTTTGATTTTTAACATATCTCATTATTTATGCGGAAAGTTTATCGGCTGGTCAGAGGTAAGCATTGGATGCATCGACTTTGTCGGGAGGAAAAAATGCGTCCCGATAGAAACTTTAAGATATTAAGAAATGGTGAATTACAATACTATACAAAAAATTATCTCCCATTATCTACACAAACTTCATCGTATACCTCATGTACAATTATTTTAACTTGTACAAAATATCACTGATGGATTCAGAATAGTGATTTAAGAGCCATTCATAAATACCTTGGACAGTTTATCCATTCTGATTGGTGAGAGCACGTCACGTGGGGGTGTTTAAACGTGTGATATAAAAACGGCTAGAAGTGTTTAAACACGGCTGGCTTCGCGTGTTGGGCGCGCAAGCTCGTTTACGCCAATTTACTTACGCGGAACGCAATATACAGCTATTACTAATATATTAGTATACCAGCGCGTAATCTTGCCGACACGCGCGTGCACACAACCCAACGCGCTCCAAACAGAATGTTACAAAAGTTTTTGAAAATGTAAAAACTTCGAAAATTCGCTTAACAAACAGATTGTCTTTTTTACCACCGATTTTACTTATTCTTTCACTTTTTAACAAATTGGCATTTATGAATGGGAATAAAAGAGTAGTGACTCGTTCTTAAACAGTCGTTTAAAACCTTGCAGGGTCGTGGCCGTGCGATAAAGGCCCTCGCCTTCGGCTCGGGCCTTTATCGCACGGCCACAACCCTGTCGTAAGAACTCGTCACCACTCTTTTATTCCCTTATTGCAAAGTCTGAAGCACAATTAAAAGTTACCTCTTCAACTGAGTAACAATGTGTTCTTTTCTGACAAAGTGAAGTTTAGATGCAAAAACTGCAACATGTTGAGGTCTCACAGTTTTTTTCTGGTCTTAGCAAGGTATGGGTGCTAAGCAGCTTTTTGCAATCACATCCAATTGATCCTAAATTGATTGTCTTTGAAATTTGTCTGCATTTTTCTGAATGCTTTTCCACAAACACTTTCCCTGCCATATTACTGTCTCGACAAGAGTCAATTAATATTTTACATTTAGAATAAAAAGACTCAATCTTTAAATTACAAACATTTTCTGAAATTTAAACCAAAAAACTTACAAACCAAGAAATATTGAGGCACTTTGTTATTAACGAGTCTCTACACAAATTAGTACAGGATGGAAATGGTTGCAAACTCAATCCTCAAATTAGTAAAATTACTGTCACTACACCCCCCCCCCCCCCCCCCCCCAATGTAATTGAAACTGACTGGTCTGGTCTCCAATCCCTCCATTAATGTAACACACACTACACGTATAAACCTTTCTTTAGGTTACAGACCACCATATTTAATGGTCAGTCTTGAGCATCACAAATTGCATAACTGGGTCGGCGAAAAATCTGCAATTTTTAGAAACTTTTTTTTAATGGAAAATGTGTGTACTTTTTGTTTTGGGTAGCAAAAGAGTGATATATCAGTTTTGGTAATTTGATACTTTTCCAGCCCTAAAATTGCAGCTCAATCCCAGACTTATTCAAACATTCAAGTGTTCTGGGTTTAAAAAGATATCAGGTCAATTTACTTGGTATTTTATATACAAGTTTAAAACGGCCATTAAAATTTACACCAATTAAAACAAGGCTGGGAGAAAACTACAGTTTTTTTTCCACCAGCACAAAGTTGATCAATATTTTAGCCATAGATGAGGAAAACAACATTGCATGTTGTCACAAACAAAAACAATTCTCATGTTGTAGTGTTTTTGGTTGTATTCCCTGTATACTAGTATAATCATCCAGTGATATGATTACAAAGAACCAGACTATACCACAGTCAGCCTCAATTTAACCACACCCCAATAGTTGGGGGGGGGGGGGGAAAGACTGCACGACCATCTTTAGAGAGCAACTGGTGAAATGCATGTTATGTGATAGTGTTGAATTCCGTGGCGTATTTTTGCTGTGTGTATATCTACCACCAAATTAAGCCACAATTCAATGGCCTGGGGAAGACTTGGTGAATACCACAACACACAGGTACTTGTCACAGGTTGAGTTTGGGGACAAGACTGCCTTCTGGAGCAGTCACAAGAAGGGGACGGCCTGGCTACAGTCAAACCTGATTGGTTTATTATTACATATTTTTCCAAATTACACCAGAAGCCTGGTGCTGGACCCTACAATACAGCGCAACTCCTGCCTGCCTTTTAGTGCACAGTGAACAATAATCTTTACACGGACACAGTCCAGGAACACATCTTCACCCCGATTCTCTTGGTGTTGAAATCCTTTAAAACCATGTTAAGTCCAGGACCGCTGGGTCAATCCACAACCAAACCTTCTGATAACCAACACTGCTGTCCAAAGTTTAGTTCAGCAGAAAGGTACTAAATCCTCCTGACAAAATGACTCAAGCAACTCTTCCGTTCAATGGGGTCTTAAGGGTTAAGATTGGCTCTCACTTCCCAGTAAAATGCAAAAGTCAGTCAACACATTAGGAAATGGCGACACATGGCGTCAAAACATTACCATGTTTCAACCCCAGCGAAAGAACATGTTAACTTTTAGCGAGAAGTATGAGCCAGCCCCGACTACAAAGAGCTATTCAACGTCTAACTGAGTCTATTCTTTTAACTCCAGACGTCACAGGCGTACCGTCCTTTGGACTGTAACTTCTTGATGTAGTCGTCTGCCTCTTGATGGGTCTTGCCTCCCTGCTCGCTGATTATCGTTCGGATGACCTTCTGCACGTCGGGCGCCATGTTGCGCGCATCTCTGTCAAGAGGGAAAATGTGTAAAAGTTAAGGTCAGGTCAAGTCAGTTCCTGTTTTAGAAAGATTACCAGTGAACAACTCATTGTTTTGATCAGTTACTATCCATCTTTATTTGGGGTGGGGGTGGGGGGTGGGGGTGGGTGGGGAGGTGAGGATAGAGTAATAATTAGGGGTGGCCTTCACACTTTACCAAGAGAAACCATTTGCAAAAAGTGCAAGACATACATAAATACTTTTGTATTTATTTATTTATTTATTTATTTATTTATTTATTTATTTATTTATTTATTAACATTCTGTTAGTTGATGTACTGTGAACCATATATTTATGCATTTTTCAAACAGGGCATGCACGACAGATGTTTAAAATAAAGATTACAAGATTGTCCGAATGGAAATGGGGATACACAAATTTGTTTCATGTCTTTTCGGTTAGCAATTGGGGGGTGGGGCAAGGGTTCTGAGCGGGCTGGGGTTCAATCCCTCTGCTCCTTCCTTCTCCCTCCCCTCAACCCTCGATTATGCCCCTTGCTCTTAACAAGAGAAAGACATTAAGTGGCTTTGTAACATTCCAGGGCATTTCCTGGCAGGCAAAAATTTATCTAAAGCGGGATTTGAACCTGCGACCTCCGGATTAACGTGCCGACGCTCTACCTACTGAGCTATCTAGCCCTATGTTGGCAGTCTCCCTATTATAAAAATATCTTTGTTCGGGGTAGGGGGTTGTGTATCGCAGTTACCACATAAAATCAAGAATTGTACAAACGAACAGATGAAAGAAATTCAAGATGTGCCCTCTTTCTTCAGATCAAAAGTTGATCAAAATCATACAGTGTAATTTGTATAAAGCGTAGTGAGATGTTATGTTTTCTTCACTGAGCTGAGTACAAGTTGTGCCTACAGGGAGTCCAGGCTCAGTGGCTCTTCAGTTTCAAACATGTGAGGTCACAGGTCACATGGTCTATCCGGTACAACTTTTCCAAACAGATTCTCCGTAATGTTTTTGACAAGATATCTCCCCAACAGGGTCAGGGTACTCACCCACACACGTATATATGTCCACCATCGTCCAGCAGCTTCCAGATTCTGTCCTTCTGCTTGGACATGAGGTGTTGTACGTACTCCTTTTCCTCAGCCTCTCTGGAGAAGGCCACAAAGACTGCCGCCAACGTCTTGTCGTTCAGATAGATGTTCATCTCGTTCTCGTAGATGTAGTCATGGTTGCGATTGCGACAGCCAAAGAACAAGATGGTTTCCCCGAGAACTTTTCCTGTGATGTCAATAAATGAACCAATTGGTTACTGGAATGAACAAATTTCAACTTGAGACTTTGATTCTAATACAAAGTGTTGTTTACTACAAGAATTAACTGTTTGAGAAAAAACAAATCCTATTCTACTCTAACAATGCAAATCCTAATTTACAGTTAACACCTTTGGTAATTAGTCCGGTAACAAGTTAATCAGTATTAACCGTTTAAGACAAAAACAACTCTTACAATACAAATCCTACTTTACAGTCAGTGCCTTCAGTAACAAGTCTAGTATCAAGTTAACCAGTATTAACCGTTTATGACAAAAAACAATTCCAGTCAACAATTAGCAGGGGTTTCCCTTAACTTTTTTTTCCCACTCGCCGGCCGGGCGAGTCAACCAAAATTTTGGATCGCCTGCAGGTTTTTTCACTAGCCCGCCAAAAAATTTAAAAAAAAAATAAAAAACATGTGAAGTTCGCAAAATTGCGTTTTGGGACGATTTTATCTCTTATTTTCTGTCCTAAATTATACTTTTTCCATCATCAACCATTTTCATGGATTCGTGATTTGAAGATCGGTTGTTTTGAACTTCGTTTGCAATAAAATCTTCGCGAATCAACGATCGGTCGACAATGCACATTGAGAAATAATTCAATGAACTTTGCCCTCTATCGGCAAAAGTTGTCGGTGTTTGATTAGACTTCATACAAGGCTGTGTATTGTACACAATCTGCAGGCGTGCGGCACACTGTGTAGTAATTCTTTACTCCGTTCATGAACGTGTACTGCGTTGAAGTCTAGCCAAGCTCTTATGAATATGGTAATTATCAACAGCCATCAACAACCAATCACAACGTGTGGAATGTTGGTTAGCTTGGACTTTGGACCGACTGTGTTGTACATGTACTGTGTGTTGTGTATGCGCTATGCACGTACCGGGCGACCGAACGTTATGTGTGGGGCCGATGCACGTGCTGTGGATACTCGGCAGTATGTGCATGGCGTTTTAACGTTTGTATACCGAAATGAACGATCGCAATTCCGTTCACGATATCGCGGCCACATTAATTCTAGCAAATATCCAGACTTATTAAACTAAAAGCTTTAATAAAAACTTTCTTTTGGATTTTACCACCGTACCCTCATTTATTGTGAAAAAGAACAATATTTGACTCGCCCAGCGGGCTGGTAAAGGAAGGGTTTTGACTCGCCCGCCGCTGTTTTCACTCGCATTAATGAACATAGCCTGTAATGAATGTAGCCTGCTTGATAGTTAATGTCGTCTTTTTGAATGGTGAAGTACAGGTGTTCAGAGTTACCTGTCCAACTACAACTATTCACCAATTGAAATTTAAGGTTTTTTTTCTATCGGACCGTATAATATAATAATCAAAATAAAATCATAATAATAACAGTTGTTATATAGCGCGATTCAAAGGATCACAAACATAGTACACAATAAATATAATGAACAACGGCAAGGCGAATATTATATACATAAGAACACCAGCAAAGTGACCACACTAGAACATAATGGTTTTGAGTTATGGGGAGGGGGAATGATTGTACTGATATATCAAGGATCATACATCAAAATACACACAACACAGCCTAAAAATAAATTTAAAAAACTCAAGAATTATAATTTGAAGAACCAACTACATACAGATTCAGCAGAAAATTACACAAACAAATGTTTCAGAACATACACACCCTCATCCCTATATAAGGGGGAACAAACCACTGCAACAAAGACAGTAGAGTAAAGATTGAAAAGAGAGTAAAATCTGGCTATGCGCACACAAATAATAACAAATGTAATTGAAGACAACAAGAGTGAAAGAGAACCGAGATGAACATCCATCATGAAGGTTTCAAAGACGTAACAATTCCCGTTTCAGTAACCTACCTTCTTTCTTGGCAAAATGTCTCTCTTGAATAAACCCACGGAATGGGGCGAATCCGGTCCCGGGCCCCACCATGATCACCGGCGTGGCCAGCTTGAACGGCAGACGAAACTGGGACTTCCTGACGTAGATTGGAACGGTCGGTATGCTTTGGGGGCCGTTGGGTACCTTCTGCTTGAGCCACGAGGTGGCCACACCGTTGACCTGGCGACCTATGCGCGTTGAGTACTTGGTGAGTACTGCTGTGATATGGATACTTGTTGGGTATTCCTGTGGAGCGGTTAGGAAAAAGAATTGAGCGTTAAGCAGTGAATGATTTCCCTTGTCAAGCAAAATGCTACACAAAGTACTCAAAAATCAATTCCTACCCAGTGGTAGCATTCAGTGTGCAAAAAAAAATCATCAATGCATTTTTTACAAAGCAGCAAAATAAATAAGTATGGAGGCATCTTCCAGAAGCCAGGGCTTCAGGTGAGATGCCTGATGGACAGACAACCAAACAAACAGGAACAAGAATGTACGGACAGACAGGTGGGACAAGGACAGAAATTATGAAAAAATTTAAACTAGTTAAATAGTATAAGAGATCATTTGCCGACTTATTTGAGAATAAGCTATGTCAGATACTGGGAGAGGAGAGCACTTTTACAATGTATATAAGCGCTTTTAAATCTTTTAAATATTTGGTGATTTTTTTTAATTACATTTAGCACCGGCTGAAATGAGGGCCTTGTGTAAAGATTAATTGCAAAACTTGCTATTGAAATTCCAGCGGGACCCTACCTTGGGTGATGAGGAAATGGAGTAGTAGCGTGCATGCAGGCGTGGTAAGAGCTCACAGAGATGATCCAGAGGGGGTTTGAGTGAGGGAAGATCTTCCAGGATGGCTACGATGCTGCGGTGATCCTGGATCACCCACTCACTGTACTCTTTCTACAATCGGAAACACAGAAAAATGATTACAAACAAGAACAAAGAGGAAAATAAAATGTATCACTTTAATGTCAACTAGATAAATAAATGATTTTGGATTGAAAGAAAAATTTACTGGCGCGGGATTTGAACCTACAACCTCCGGATTAACGTACAGGCGCTCTACCAACAGCCCTAAGTTGGCCGTCTCTCTATTTTGTCAATATCTTTGTTCAGGGGGTGCTTTGGTAGCAACTACTACTTGCAATGAAGAAAATAACTTCAACCAAGGTTGATATACAGTCCAGCACAGTCACTTCTGGCAAAACACTTCTAGTGATGTCTACTTCAGAATGACAGACTGCAAACCCGTGATGGAAAATTCTCTCAAAGCCAAATATTTTGTTAAAAACAGGACAACTTTGTCCAACACAAAAATCTACAAAATGCTTTCTACATATTTCTTCATTGAAGGGTATCTTTGCACCAAACGGCGCGCCATGAATGTACTGTAAAGCATTTTTAGTCATGTGCAGTACAGAACAGCACCCTAAAATGTTCCCGCTCAGCACGGATTACCTTTCCTTCTGGTGTCGATGACGACAGCAGGAGGAGGAAGTCCTTGTCCTTTTGGTCGGTAGCATAATCAGCGATGTCTTTGATGACGTTGGTGCGAGGTATAGAGGTGATGTCCAGGTAGTGGGAGAGGGCCGTGCGGTAGGTGCAGGGACAGGGGAATGGGTGCTTCTTACTGGCTTCCTCTGTCGAGGGGGAAAATAAAGCCACATTTTTCTCCGAATTTTGATGAGGAAAAATAGATTTTGTCAAGCTGTATTATGTACTATATTGCGCCTCTTACATAAAAAATATCAAAACGCATAACATGTTTTAAAATGCACAGAATGGAAGAAAAAGATAAGAAACAAGACTGGTTACCAGGCCAGTGCCCAAACCATTGTATTCCTAACAGAATTGTTAAACTTAAAGACAAAGTATATCGTTGGTTTTTGGAACCGTTCGATTGCTTTAATCCTATATAAATGTAGACATATACAATGAAACTAACCAGTGAAAATTTCATTTCAAAGGGTGGTAGCATTTTTTAGATAGTCGCCAAAAAACTGGCACGGTTTCTGTCCATCCAGGAAGAATAATCCATAATTGGAATACACAATCTGAGAAACGTTTCATGCAGAAACGTTTCATGCAGAAACGTTTCTCAGATTGAAATGTTTTTGAATCCCTCTCTCTAAAACCACATTCCTTAGGAGGGAATCGTTTTTCAAAATGTTACACATTATCAACAGCTGCAGCGCTTCTTACCAAGCAAGTTTTTATGGTCATTATTTTTTTGGAGTAATTACCAAAAGATATACCCTCCCTTTTAAAACTTAAAAAATGAAAGCAAGTTAAGCGTGAAACCGTTTCTTACCGTCTACATTGTTTAGACTCATAACTACGTCCATGTCTTCTCCCAGTAGCTCAGCTATCCTGTCCACTAAGACAGGGTCGTTAGTTGGGAATACAGCCACGTGGTCACCAGCCTCATATCTGGAAATGCAAAAAAATAAAAATAAAATGTTTAGGCCCAACTCATTGATGCGTGAGGTACATGCTACTTGGTGGCGTGTCGTGGCCGAGCAGATAAGAGCACTCCTCGACTTGAGCTCTGGTGTTTCTGTCAGCGGTCGTGACACGGACGTAAAGCCGTTGGTCCTGTGTGTTGTGTAATGCACGTAAAAGAACCCAGTACACTAACGAAAACAGAAAGGGTTCGCCCCAACGCTCCTGGTTTGATTGGCTGCATATTGCGCCACAGCACCTTGTAAACCATTACATGGTGCTATGTAAAGAAATTGTTCTCATACTTAAAAAACGTAGCTCCATATACCTTGCAGGAAAATACTGAATGTTGAAGCGCCTTGAGTGCCACTGAGTGGCGGATATGAGCGCTATATAAGAAGCCACTATTATTATTATTTTTATTATTACAATTCTTAAGTTTGTTGGCTTTTGCCAAAATAATGTCAACAATTTTAAGAACATCAATGAGATCACACACAAAATTTAGACGCTTGAGTGGTCATCAGTGCTTTTACAGTTTGGTCAAAACAAATAGCATTCATCCAAAGAACAATAGGATTTTTTCAAACAATGCACTGACCTGATTTTGGATTCGCTGATGTCAAACTCGATGTGCATGCATGACCTTTCACCTCCCTTGTGTAGTTCCCTGTTGACGATGACGGGTGACAAGTACGGATTCTTGGCATCAAATGGACTGGAAAAAGAAAAACATCAATCATCAAAGAATTCCAAAAACAAAAAACATTATTTTGTTTTACTACGGTATATGTAATTCATACCAGACATGTGACTTTTGACACTTAAACAAAAAAAACAAAAAAAGTACAAGGGCATAAGGACTACAAGTACCTTTAGCAAATGTACAACTTTTGTAATTGTCAAAGACCTGTATCCACACTTGATGTGACCCAACATATACATGCAACAACAGACCTGTGAAAGTTTCAGCTAAATCAGTCTTCAGAGAAATGAGAAAACAGTGAAAACCCCATTATATATTTTCACTGTTTTCGAACATCAGATTTTATCCTGCAGGATAAAGACTATTGTTTTACTCATTTCCTAAAAACTATGGCATTTCAAGCAAAACTACTCGAATAGAAGTTTTCCACCATAACCATCTTTACACCATGTAAGTGCAAATCTGTGAACATTTATATATTTTCAATCTTACCAATGTTGTACACACCCTTTAAAAAGCGAAGACAGAGAAAAAATATTCTCAATTTTTTAATATTACTCACCGTTTCTGTGTTCTGAATGATCCCAGTCTAGCCACTTCCCCAGTGAACACCTTCTCAGAGGGCACCTCATCATGTACCTGGAGGCTGTACTGACGGATACTGTGGACGCAATGTGGGTACAAGGTTGTTAATTTTTCGTTTTCTAATCTACACAATAAATAAATATAAAATGAAACAGGCTTTCGTTTGGAACAGTAAAATGTTTAGCTAAACCCTTTCCAACTTTATTTTACTTTAAACAGTTTTAAAATAGAACATCCTGTTTACAACAAAAGTGACCTTGTGCATTTTCCAGGAAACTTCTGACAGGCAAGATACTGCACTAGGCATATGAGAAATGCTGTATCATAATTACCACATAAAACCAAGAATTGTAAACAAAATTGCAGCAGAACAAGTTTTGAGATTTGATTGATTGATTGATTGATTGATTGATTGATTGATTGATTGATTGATTGATTGATTGATTGATTGATTGATTTAGACAGGGTAGCAGGCCTAGAATGTCATCTTTGAGAGGGCAAGGCCATTTTCATTTTGCAAAGGGCACTTCCATTGGAAAATCTTAAAGTCTATGGGCAACTTTTGAAAGGGGCACCAAGGCCAAGACCAGGGGCAACAGAGGCCATGACCTCTGAGGCCTCCGTGTAATTCTAGGAGTTCTAATGAGCAAATTGGAATGTTTAACATGTTTAAAAGATATACATTTTATTTATTTATTGATTTATTTAGACAGGGTAGCCTTATCAGTATTAAAAATGCTATCCTTATGGGCCCTGTGTACAGGCAGTAAAATGAAAAACAGTAAAACAGTAAAAAATATAGAGCAATAAGAAAAGCCATGAATCAAAACAGCAAATATTTTGTAAAAACAAGACAAATATTTTACAAGGTTAGACGAAAAAACTACAAAAATTTAACACATCACAAAAGCAGGGTACTTAATAATAAAACATTAACACAACAATTAAAAGTGTACACACACAAAGGATTACACATCGCATTACAGTTAAGCAAAATAAGAGGCAATTATGACAGAATTATGATAACTTTCCAAACAAGAAAGAATAAACAGAAGCCTGTAACCATCAAAACAGCAAGATTCAGGCTAACCAATACACACATTACAATTGGTACTAAATAGTTCATCTAGTTGCGGTAAACGACCAAGGAAAGTAAACAAGGTAAAAACAAAAGAGACTAGAGATGTGCTCCCTTCATTCATAGCAAAAATTGATAAAAAACGTGCAACAACAATACCAGACAAGTCTGGGGGCATATTGTATGAATTCTACACAAATGCATGGTCTCTTAAGGGATAGACAATGGCTTTTTAACAAAGTTAAAAACCTTTTTTTTCAAACGCCACGAAGGATGAATGGAAAAAAAATATGTTATTTCCAGAATATACAGTAAGTCCAGCATAACAACTACAATCTGAGCTGAACAAACACCACAAAATTGACAAACGACAAACCATGGTGATCAAAGTGAGGGGGGAAAAAACAATCTCCAAGTTGGAAGAGGTAATTTCCTACAAATCTAAACGGTGGGAGGGAAAAAATTTTAAGGTTCAGGAGTTACTACCTTGATTCGTCACCGGTGGCTTGAACGCCATATCGTTGGCAGACTGCCGGCCAGAACTGCTCCCTCCATGTGACAAAGTCTTCTTCCATGCTGCAAGATGAGATTAAAATAAATTTGTTAAACACCTCATCAGGTTTGCATTAATTCTACAAATGAGTTACCTTCTGCATGAACTTTTTGTGGCGTGTGGTTAAGAGTCCATTTTGAAATTTAATCCGCCTGATCTACTAATCTGATCTCATTTTCGGGTGTGGAAATTGGTCAAGAAAACCATAACTTCACAGCAATACTGTAGCTGTCCCCGAGGCTAATACTCACTGGTACTCATCAAGCTTCTTCCAACGTACCGTCTTTACTATGGAATTCACTACCTGTGTCCTGCTTCCCTGCCTCTTACAACCTTTCCCAATTCAAACGCAATATCAACTTCTCTACTTTTGATTTCCTCTTAACTTATTTTTGATGTCACTCTTTGTAAACTGAATATTTTTAGTCTTCGGACTTGTTTGGTATTCGAATAAAACTGAAATGAATGAATAAATGAAAAATTGTACCCTTTCCCACTTTTAGCCATCTCCTTGAGTGGCCTGTTTTTAACAACCTTGTGATTGACAACTTCCCATAAAAAAAATGTAAAACTTGTAGAAGTTTTATTAATTTTCTTTTAACTACTGACCCTTCCTTCCGACCCTGCCCGTGTCCCAGGGAAATCAGTCCCTCGGAGATTCTGTCCCCCATGAGGGAAATTAACATTGACTGGAAAAGAAGGTTGATTCAAAAGAGGGCGCTATCAGAGGAAATTTGCACACAGTTCGCCATATGGGGGGGGGGGGGGGACAGAATCTCCAGGGAGACAGAATCTCCTGCTCCTGCCGTAGCCCTTTCAGACCCTGTCCAAACCCTCCGCCAACCCTGACCCACAGACCCCAATAAAACCCATTGAATGCTCCTTACTTTCCGTCATCATCGCCGAGTCCCAACTCGTAGATTCTCTCTCCCCCCAACTCCTCCAGTCGAGTATCCACATATGTACCCATGGCATTGTAGTGCTCATAGGTCTTGTTACCTAAGCCAAATACCTGTTTAAAAAAAAACACAAGTAGGTCTTTTATCTTATCAATTTAAGTTAGGACGTTTAACAGGTTAACCATTCAACTCTAACGGATTAACTGGTCCACCGCAACCTGTTCACTGTTCAACTGTAACCGGTTAACCGCTCAACCATTACAAAAAATGTATAAATCTGTTTCCCATTTGCCTTAACAGTGAAATGAAGATTACAGTAAAAAGAGAAGGAAAACAATAAATAAATAAAATAAAAAAAACGGAAGCCCACAGTTAAAAAAAAAAATGAAATTGGGACATTCCTTTTCCTGAAAATGTTCATGCAGATGCTATCCAGGGAGAATGATCCACAACACCCCTTTTGTTGGTGGAGCTGTCTTATCTTAATCCCTTACAAAATGTAAAGCATTAATTTCAATCCTTGCAATTTGTTATACATTTTGCTTTTACATCTCCACACCTGTGGTTTGTGACTGTAAAAACTGGCTATACAGCAATCCTTCACCGATCTTGAACTCTTGATGGCAACAGATACGCCTCCATTATTGCGGTGGTACCTGGGTGGTACTGCGCGGCCTAGCGACGGGTTTAAGGGTTGGGCTACACGGCGATTATCTGATCAGTCACGGGTTATTGGACTTTTACTTTGCAAATCGCTTAAACCCATCGCTAGGCCGCGCAGTACCACCCAAGTACCACCGCAATAATGGAGGCGTATCTGCTGCCACCAAGAGTTCAAGATCGGTGAAGGATTGCTGTATATAGTGGTGAGGTTTTTTTCCTGGTAGATTGCTGGAAAGTTTGTTGACATCTCCTTTGTGGATAGGCTCATATTTTCTGAATGGACCGGGTAGAAACAGTTTAACGGTTCACCGGTTATCTGTAACTCACATGTTCCACTTAACCGTTATAGGAAAATATACATTGTCAGGGCTCTTAAATTTATACTTGACCGCAGGCCCAAGGCCAGTGGTTTTTAGCATCGGGCCAATAAGAATAAGAATTGGCCACCCTGCTAAAATTAATTGGCCGCCCTGCCCCAAAAATGACAAACAGACTATTTTTAGCCTGCACTTAGTACGATCAAACGGAAAATGGAAAGATAGGTTTATTTTCAGGGAACTTCCTGCAGAATCAGGGAGAGTTGGCAGCTCTGAGGATTTCACCACTTAGGTCAAACAATGGAAATGGGCACGTTTGTACATGTACGTGCCATGCACAGCTACTATCCAATGGGACGTCTTCTTTTGACCTCAGTGAGGGCGCTGTTTGAGCTTTGTCTGAGTGCATACACATCAACAATAAATAGGTAACAGGTTGAAGGGCTCTGACCCTAAATGACACTTACTGCATATCGGACACCGCTCATATCAACAGAGCCCTCGTGTAACCAGTCAAAGAATTCTTGAGCGTTGTCTGTGGGGTCACCTTCCCCGTACGTGGCTAAACAGAAAATAGCCATGGAGTTTTCAATTTCACTTAATCTTGGCAGGTCCTCCTACAGACAGAAAGAGATAAACAAATTATCAGGGGTCACTTTTTAAATTATCCAGTGCTTGAAATTTACACTGTCCTGCAGGCCCGAGACCAGTGAGTTTATGATTGTGGTGTCGGAACAGTAAACTAATAACTGGATAAGTCCAGTGCACTGCAGTGGTCTTGTGTTTTGGTTTTTTTTTAAGAACAATAATACTCCACTACGTTGACTTTAATAAACAATGTTAAATGATGTTTGATGTTAATAAGTATCTTCATAATTCCGTTCAGTATTGGTGTACACTTACCAAGCACACTTGCAGAAAACCCTTTTTTTTCTCTCTCTTTTTTCCTGATTTTTCAGTAATTTATTGTTTTTCTTACTTATTCTAATTTACTTCTATCCCAAATCTCACAAATTTTGCTGGCACTTTGACCATCAACCAACCTCAGATATTTATCAAACTTGGAATACTGAGTGATAGACCAATATTTAGATGTTGTGTCTCTAGTGATGTCATCATGACACCATCATGTGCCACGTGACGTCACATTAAAGGTGCGCTTTTTGTAGTCGTATACAGAAGTACAAGTCTGATAGGGCTGAATCTTAGTACGCCCATAGACAGGGACGTAGTAGTTAGTGAAAATTGAGATGACGCCATGTTTTTGTTCTGTTTTTATTTTTAGAACTGAATTTTGTAAAAGTTGGAAACGCCCCGTGTTCTGTTCATCAAACAGACACAGGAACATCTAGTATTTGTACTCTTCTTCTTTTGTTTTCTAAAAAAAGGTCTGAGCATCTATCTTTTGATTAGAGCTGTTTTAGTATAAATTGTACATTAGTATACATGTATGAGACAACAATTAAAATTAATTGGGCACAGATATGCTACCTCAAAATAAAACTCCACAGTTTTGTGATAGTTACTGGTACATGGTAATGGCTGGTACAGTATATATATGCATTTAAATCAGAAACTATGCTGGGGGGGTCACAACTATTTAATGTCAAGTAAGATTGACTTAAGGTACACGTGCAGTCTGCATGATCAAGACTAAAACCAGCATGTTTTGTTATCTAATGTCTTCCTATGGGAATGCATTGTACAGGTCACAGGAAATTTTCCATATGGGTCTGTTCACAATTATGGGTGATTTTGGTTTCATATTGACGCCATTTTTTAAAAGCCATAGCTTAACCCCTCAGCCGTAAATATGTGGGTTTTTAAAAAGAAAAATCACGTTTGAAGTTGAGATTTTCAAACTAATGTTTAGGAAACTAAATGCTACATACATACAATGTAGGTGTGTTTTTTAAAAGTATGTTATACATGGATATCAAAACAATGCTGAATTATACAGTCATACAGAACTGTCAGTATTTTTTCAATATCTTGCAACTGTTTTACTAATTTTTCACTTTGTAAATTTTATTTTAAAAAACAGACCTGCCCGCAGGGCGCTGTGTACAAACCAATGCAAATTTATTTTTGTCACTTCATAAAAACTGTAAATGAACGGTTTTATCACTTCATAAAAATGCAAAAGGCAAACCATGCCCATTTTGGCATGTGTTTCCATGGATATGGTGGTGATTTTTTATTTGTCACTTCATAAAAACAAAAATTTGAAAGTAGATGTTTTGTCTGTTAGCGTTGTGAGAACTATTGTAGGAATGAAAATATTACGTACTACGTTCTGAAATTGGTGAACATGTAAATAACACCGAATACATCACTAATTTACAACAACAAAAAACATTTTATTGTTTTTTTTTAAGACAATGGGTTGAAAGCTTATGGAATTTTGGATAGCACAAAAAACATCAGAATGTTTAGTAAAACAAATTTCTACTGTATATTTCATGGAGCGATGTAGAAAGCAGGGATGTGATTGGCTGTTGAAAAACAACTGAACTCTGAGCGCAAAGCGCGAAAACTTGCGAGCACGAAGCCCACTAATAACATTTCTCTTTGGTTTTAAAAGTTTAAAACCCCTACTCTGCAATCTGGGGCGTTATATATGGTTTTATTTTCATTTTTTTATGAATTTGATCTTATATAAATAAAAAAAAAAAAAAAAACAATATAAAAATGTTTTTGTTTTGTTTTGGGTTTTTTTTTGGGGGGGGGGGGAGATTTCTTTTTTGGAGGGCAACAAAATGGATTTCCGGTTAAAAACGGAGAAATCACATCCCTGAGAATGGGATAAAGGGAACCAATAACGGGATTCGAACCCACACTCCAATGACTTAACCACCAGAACTAAACCGCTCGGCCGATGACTCTCTAAATGAGGGACAACATGGCCTCCATAGATCAGTGAAACGCATGAAGGAAACTCACCATTTCACATTCCTCTGGATCGGCTATCATCCCCTTCATGCCGTATCGCTGGGAATCTTTTGATAACCGTGTTGCAAATTCTTCTGCTGTGCCTGTCTGCGATCCGTAAAACACTACTACATTTTTTCCCTGTTTAAAAACAACACATAATGGTTAGTTTTCGTACGATATGAATTTTAGTTTGAAAAACTTAAAGAGAGTCTCCGCGGTCAAATTTAGTTGTGTGGTGCACTTATTTTTCAACAGAGAGTCCTTATGAAAGTGGGAGGAAAAACTAATCTCACGTTAAAATGGTGTTAAACGTCATTTTATTTGATACTCTTTCAAAGCAAAATTTGAAACATGTTTTTCAATGGATATCAAAAACAAATGGGTCTGTACATTCAAAAAGAAATTGTTGCATCAGTCAAAAGGTCAAATTCAATGCCTTTCTGATTGAATGTTATCAAAATTCAGGAATGAACTAAAAAAAAATCCTGTACAAAAATGTACCCATATATTTGAAATGTGTTGCCACTGGATGTTTTAGGATGTTGACAAAACTTGCACTAAAAGTGTACCAAATACAATTGGCATTTTACACAATTTCAACGTGAGGTTAGAGACTTGTACTTTGTCCCCACTTTCAAAAGGACTTTATCTACACAAAAACTGAAAGAACCTAGGAGCCTCTATTCAGAAAAACTATTAGGTATAATTCTAATTCCAGAATTCAAAAAATCTAAGAGTACTCATTGCCAAGACCATTAATCATTGCGCCATTTCACATTTGTATCTCCCCAAAAAAGCAAATTCCCATTACATGCGAGTTTTGAAAGTGCAACAAATATCCCAGACCACAAAAGCTTGCAAAGAAGCTTTTTGCATTTACACAACGAAATAGCAATGTACTTTTGGGGCACGTACTTGAGGCCTTTTCCAAAACTCGGCTTGAAATCAGGCTCCAATTCGCAGCGGGCATTTTGCACATTCCTCTAAAGGCAGGGAGGGGTATACTTTTGGTAATTACTCTAAGTTTATGACCATAAAAACTTACTTGGTAAAATGCACTGAAGAGCTGTTGATATCTTAAAACATTGTGAGAAACAACCCCCTTAGAAGTAAAGTAGTTTCAGAGAGAGGTAATTTTCACCCCAAAAATTTGAATCTGAGAAGGGCTTCAGGCATGAAGCATTTCTCAAGCATCTGAAAGCACACAATTCTATGCAACAATAGTGTTTTTTCTTTCATTACTTTCTTGCAACTTTGATAACCAATTGAGCCCAAATTCTCACAGGTTTGTTATTGTATGTACATGTATGTACATTGTATATGTTGGGATACATCAACGGAAGACACTTGTCTTTGACATTTACCAAAAGTATACCCTGCCTTTAACGGAGCCCTGAGCTGGAGACTATGAAAGTCGAAGTTTGGGAAAAAGCCCTTTGATCATTTTGTTTATTTTGATCATTAACATGGTACATTCAATTTACAGAGAGCCTACATGTACAAATATGCATGGATGTACGTGTATTACTTATTTGAGTTGGGTTATATTTAAGTAAAACTGCCAGTATAAAATAAGAATAGTAAACATCGTACATTAAGGCACAGAGGTCAGTTTTTAAAAAATGTATGGAGAAGTTCAAGTACTCATAAATGTTATCTTGTAGACCGGTTCAATGTCAACCGAGTTAAGATAATGATGAGTCACTCCAGACACTACCAGCAACTCACAAAAAAGTGCAACCTTAGTGCTTGTTCAAAGAAAAACAGTTTATAATCATGTTTAAGAGTGAAGATAGTTATTTTCTCATTTCAATTCTGGTCTTGTAAAAAAAACAATTCTGGTCCAGTAAAAAATTTGAGCTATATGATGTACAAGGGCTTCATGGTCTTGTAGTTTCTTTCCCTTAAGTTGATCTCTCAATATATGATCACACAAATCCTGAAAGATCTTCATTGGTTACCCATTAAGGACAGAATTGGCTTCAAGCTCACTCATCGAAAGGCACTCTACCACCGTATCTCTCAGAAGAACTTCAACCATCATTCCTACCGCGAGTCTGAGAGCAAAGAATGCACATCTTTTAAGGAAACCCCTGACAAAAACTTGAAGGATCGTCTACTTCTGCTGCCCCTCCATTATGGAACAATTTACCAGATCAATTCATACTAAACTCTCTCCATCACTGGCTTTGTTCAAACCTTGCCTCAGGACTCACCTAAGGAGGACTGCAAAAAACATTCCCCACAATAGTTGAGACGCTGCGCCATGAGCATCTTAAGATGGATACTGGCGCATTATAAATGCTCATTATTACTACATGTACTAATAATTTGAAAGTAACTTACCGATGACTTCAATTTGTCAATGAATCCCATGTTACTTCCCCTCGTTAATGTTGGACTGTAAAACAATGGGAAAGACACAGAGAAAAGGGTAAGACTTAACCAGTTAACGCCGGATGTCATGTTAGCAAGCCAATTCTTTCTCAGAATGTAAATGTCTTTTTTTTTCCTTGGATATTTCCTAGACATTTCGATGGACAATACAAGTACCAATGGCCTTGACTGAAAGGCACTGTCCGATAAAACAGAACAGTAATGAATGAAATTGTTTTTCATTATTTATAAAGCTTTGAATTTCATCTGAGAGTGGCAAGACCACTTTCACTTGCAAAGGGCAGTTTCATTGGAAATTAATCATATCTACATGTATGGGAAACATTTGAAGGGGCACCAAGGCCAAAACCGGGGGCAGAAGAGGCCATGGCCATCGGGGCCTCTGCTCACTTCCAGGCCTGATTTACCCATCTACTCTTGGTAATAATTTTACGGCAATCATTAGACTGTACCGGTTGTATACAGCAGTAAACCTGTAAACAGAACTATGTACTGTCATGACCAGATGACTGTGTAGATCTATGCATTCACCACAATTCTCTCAAATTACAGGGAGGCTGTTTATTGATCACTCAAAACCATAGTGGATTAAATGGTCGGACAGCAGCAAAGGGGTTAAATGTCCAAATGACTTGTTCAGTTATTATAGACTTACGCTACTGTAAGTTTCTTGACGGCTGTGAACTGTTGGTCGGCTGGCTTCTTCCCTCTGAAGAAGAACCAGTAGACTCCTATTCCTAGACTAACGGTCATCAGGAGGATGTCCAGCATCCCAAACATCGGCTCCGACACTACCTTACTGGCAGCCTCCGCCATTTCCGGTGTTGCCATTCTGCCTGTTAAAATAAAACACAAAAGAAAAAGACTATTTTGAAAAGAGAAGTTTGACTGTGGTTTTACTAAGGTTTTTGTGACTTCATCTGTCATTCAGCAACCATAAAATTATAATAATAATAATAATAATAATAATAGTGGCTTCTTATATAGCGCTCATATCCCTCACTCAGTGACGCTCAAGGCGCTTCAACAGTCAGTATTTTCCTGCAAGGTATGTATGTGGAGCTACTTATTGAAGTTTGAGACCTATTCCTTTACATAGCACCATGTAATGGTTTACAAGGTGCTGTGGCGCAATTTGCAGCCAATCAAACCAGGAACACCGGGGCGAACCCCTTCTCTTTTCGATAAGTGCACTGGGTTCTTTTACGTGCGTTACACAACACACGGGACCAACGGCTTTACGTCCCATCCGAAGGACAAAGCAATAATGGTTAAGTGTCTTGCTTAAGGACACAAGTGTCACAGCTTAATACTTGATGATCATCGGGTATCGTCGTTAGAATCAAGAAGAATTCATGTAATTTCAAAACTAATTTACTTTTGTGCTATGTTATACAACAAGCCTAGGTGTTACTGCAAATTTCATCCGAACGCACCAGTCTTACAAATTTAAAATGTAACACTACCAACACCAATAGCATACACAGCATACATTTTCCCCCTGCCTTTTAAACTTCTTAATCTTCTATTCTCTCATTTTTCTGTGTTTTGTTAACTTTTGACTGAAATACAAACTTGTTTTTCTCTCTTCTTGTCTTTCTTGCTCTTGTTCTCGTGCACATTATATCAGAATCGTCCATTACAAAAGGGACCTACATGTACATTATTAATTGCCATGTTTCGTAAAGCATGATTATAAAACTAGCCCACTGACACTGGGTTTAATTTCCAAGTATTGTTGTGTGGGCAGCCAAAGATGAGGGTACCTTCGAACGGAAGTGTTTCTAAGGGTAGTCTAGTTAGTGCCACACTAAGCACTTTGTAGTATTATTGTTGTATAGCATAGTACAGTGTTCGAATTCGAGGGGAAAATCCTCAAGACCACAGGGCTTGTAGCTCAAAATGTTTACTGGACCAGATTCTTTTTATACAAGACCGTAATAAACTAGAAGATTTATCTTGTAATATTATGGGTGAGAATTCTTCAATACTCAACAGAATTGAGAAAGATTTATCAAACTGAATGTCGACAAGTAAACAAAAACACAAGACTGCCAGACTTTTCCAGTCCTGAGTTTACTGGCCCGATGCTATAATCACTGGCCTCCGGCCTGCGGTCAAGCCCCATTGTAAGACTTCATTTCAGAGCAAATTATAATTCCCTTTCATACGTCATGTTTATTAAGTATCAAGTAATAAACCACAAGGACGAATGGGTAAAATTAATATTTTTTCTTTCTGGTTGAACAAATGTAAGTTGACTAGAGCGGGATTTGAACAAACGACCTCCAGATTAGCGTGACGGCGCTCTTCCAACTGAGCTATCTAGCCCTATGTTGTCGGTCGGCCAATTTTGTCAATATCTATGTTCGGGGGTACCTGTCAGAAGCCATACAACCATTAGCTGCCGTGTAGCCAGGGATCACACCCAAGTTTACAATACAATCTGGGAAGTGGCAGCCAGGGGATCTTCTTTATAAGATGAAACTTTTTAAAATATCAAATCTCAAGTAATAAACCACACGGGAAACTTACTGGGAAAATGTGTTTTAAATAATATTTTTGGTTGAGCAAAGAAAAATTGACTTGAGTGGGATTGGAACCAACAACTTCTGGATTAACGTGCCAGCACTCTACCTACAGAGATACATGTACCCCTCACTTTGTTCAACCAACAATTTTCATGTGTATAATAAACAAGAAAATCAGAAAGATAAGCCAGTTTTTTCACTAGTCCATCATATCATCATGGGAATGTTTTTTTATTTCACTGGACTGGCCAGCAGGACCAATAGCTTGAAGAGGTTTTGGACTGGTTCTCGGGTGTCTTAACTAATCCATAGTCAGGCCTCTCCCTTAACATTAGCCCAGCGTACAATGTCTAGTAAAAACTGCTATGGGCTAGTGTACATGTAGTAAACACCACTACTCAACTTGCTATTAGAAACTGTGCAACCTACATGTACGAGAATGTGCTCGTTTGACATGTTTGACCATTAAACTAGTTGTGATGCTACCATTAGTACATCAGAAAGACACATTTAAATGACAATACATGTAAAAAATCTGGGCTACTAAAACTTCCTGGGGGTAAGTAAAATGCACAAACTAGCCCAGTGGGCTACTTTAGGAAAAGTATTTGGCCAGCAGGTCACTATTTTAAGGGAGAACACTGCATTTAAGCTCATCTCAACTGATATGTAGTCTTAAAAGTAACAGTAATTTTTACCTCGTAATGAATCCATACACTATACAGACACAACCCTATGACCACTTCCCAACCAGCCAGTGCAGCTTGTAATCCGAAAGAGATCACTCAATAAAAAATGTACGAAACACCTAATTAGGTAGCAAGCACATGATATCTCTTGACTCAAAATAGACATAGAGTTTGAACCCTGTTCCATTGACTCTGCATGAACTCTTCAACTCCCAAACTCACAATACGTTCACAAAAATCTGTGTTTGTGTCACTGGCTACGGTGCAGGTTGTTGCCGTCTTTGTGTTAAAGAAAAAAATTGTTTAAAAAGTACAAATCACCACAGGGGACAGGTGACTGTCCTTTTTAGTGACACATGTACTTATTTCACACAAAGCAAATGGCACCATGATGCCTGCTCTCCCCCCCAAAAAAAAATGATCAAATTGAGAGAAAGCTTTATATGAGTTTATTGTTCAGATAAACAAGGTCGGACAATGACAAAGTTATTAAACACATGTACCAGAATCATGTACTGTAAACAGTGACCATAAGAGAGGTTTGTAACTTGTCTCATACTGAGATGTTTACGTCAATATGTTGTGTGTTCCTTGATGTGAAAATGTTGTGTCTACGTTTCGCACGCACGTTAACAATGGATACGCGCGTTCATGTAGAAAAACATTTACTATTTTGCCAAAATTTAGTTGTACATGTATATTGTCCTAGATATGACATTTCCCACTGAATTGCTGTTAAGGGTATTACATGTATCTATGATAGTTTTGTGGAAAAAAGTATTAAATAATAATAATGAGATGATAGAATTAGCTGTTGCAAACTGCTTACCAACCAAAAGGACCTGTGGTATAAATGCAAAAAATAAGTTAGTGGCCTGACGTTTCGACCCTAGCAGAGTCTTTCTCGAAGGCTAAGAATGACAACACACAACACAAATACAAGCAGACAAGAGTTGCAAGAGTAGTCAAGTGGAAATACATGAATAGAGTTTTGAGGTACTAGGTAACTGCAGAGAGACTGTCCGTCTGAGTAGGGAAAAACTTTGGATAAGGCGCATAAAGACCACTCAGCCCCATGGTTTGAATATCCAAGAAGGAAATGACTAATAACCTTTTGTTTTTGCCTTCTCCTTTTCCCACACAGTTATCCACTTTATTAGTCTGCCCTTCATTGTATTAACTAATTATTTACCTCTCTTCTAACCTTTCATTTTGTCCTTTGTGTTCCCAACTTCTTGTGGTCAAGCTATCCCCTTCCCTTCATAACCCCCTTTGTCTTCATAATCCCTGCTTACCCCCCTGCCTTCTCTGAATGCTTTCTGCTTTTCTCCCTCCACTCACTCTATTCATGTATTTCCACTTGACTACTCTTGCAACTCTTGTCTGCTTGTATGTGTGTTGTGTGTTGTCATTTAGCCTTCGAGAAAGACTCTGCTAGGGTCGAAACGTCAGGTCGAAACGTCAGGCCACTAACTTATTTTTTGCAAATAATATCTTTCTTGTCTTTTTGAGTGCAATGCATGGTACTTCATTCACTCCCTGGGCATCAACATGTTGATTGCTAGCGCACCCAAGCAGTGTCACAATGAGGTCGTTCACACGCCGTACTAAAGTTGGTCTAAAGTAGGTCTAACTCAACTTAGACCGGTTCGGGTTCAACTCTGTTGCGTCTGAACGCAAAAAAAGTTAGACCGGATCAGGTCTAAACCCCAAAACTTAGACCGTCCAGCGGGGCGGTCTAAGTCTAAACCGGTTCGGGTTTATCTTTTAACACGGCGTGTGGACAGAATGACATCCGGTTTTAAGTCCTCCACGGTGACTGTTGACCTGAAAGACGTCTTACGTACGCCTCAACGAACACGTGTCGAAATGAGAGAAAGCGTGGTCTTTTGTTCGGGTTATTTCCATCTTGCTCACCTGTAATTTAGGTTCGTTTTCACAAAAATCTCTCTTAATACGATCCTGTATAAATTTGTAATAACGCTACATTTTCAGCCATGTCAGTTGGTTCCTGCTTGAAAAACAACACGTCAATAAACGTAGTGACCGGACGGTAAATTGGAGTAGCCTATCCAGAATTTTACATCACAAAAAATGCGTCAAACTCCAGACATCAATATACCATGGAGGTAGGAATCTATTCCTACCTCCATGAATATACCAACACGTCACGTGCACGTCTAAAATCTCCCAGATTGCCAATCCCCCCTATTAAAACATTTAGCGCATACACTCGATGAATACGAAACAAAATCTAATGGGGGTTAGTGACAAGGGGTTAGTTAATGAGAGGTATCGATACTGTGTGCTGCTCATGGTAATGAGGTCTGACTTTTGTCTTAAAAGATTCATCGCTTCATGTATAGTAAGCTTTGGCGATAAAAAAAAAAAGAACATGCCATTAACCAGCCTCGCTACCATGGGCAGTCGCCGTATTGATTAATACGTCTCCGTCACTAACCCCTGGTACATGTACAATGTAGGGATGTACTGAAAAACAATGCTGATTCGTGATTGGCTACCTAAAGTGAATACTTTGCGTCCATGCGTGTTGAAAACTTTCAAGCGCTTGCATGGCACTTGAAGACGCTAAGTACGTGTGTGTGAAAATGCAAGTATTTTGACGCGATTCAATTTCAAATGAATCCTGTTTTTACACGGTCACCCTAAAATGCATACAGTTAGACATGTCCCAAGGTCAAAGAAGAATGAGAGGGTACCAGTTGCTCTCTGACTGGATGCCGGCAGTTTGCGGGCTACTATACTTGAGCGTGCAAGGATAGATCGACTACAGGCCTAATTGAAATGTGCCAGATTCTTGCGCATTTCAATGAACCAATTCCAGGGTGTAGCGAGCAAGGCATGCTTGGAATAAATCGTGCAGCGAGATTGATCACCCCTGGGAACGAGGTGGGCCTTTAACTGCAACCTGCATTTTCCTTCCTATTGTGCGTGAAACTGAACACCATTTTTTATGGGCGCCAAACACAAAATGGGCGTATCAAAAAATGGCACAAATCCGCCAATTTTTAAGAATTGGTTTTTTCTTTCTACACCCCCTTTGTATTTAAGAGGAAAACAAATATTACTTTGTATTTTTGATAGTACAATTGATTTATCAACGATATGGTAAATTTGACAGCACTGTGAAGACCACCTTTACATCAAACTTTTCTCAACCACTGGTTGGCTAAAACTCGCGGCTGTGACACCTAAAAGTGGTCTATATTGTATGGTAGTACATTGTAGATTCACAATAATCCCTTCTGGTAAAAAGCTATGTAAGATACACATTGTACAAAAATTCACACATAAATTGTCTTATCTCCACTGGGTTTTAAAACAGCATACTGTGCACAACTTTTTTGTAATTATGTAAAATTATGACAGTTTACACACAGACAGTATTACAGACTACAAAAATTACTATGTATTGCACGTGTAACACATGTTATGTACTTTGTACATTGTACAATGTGTACTTTATTAAATCACAGAGTTCAGAGTCCAGTTCAACACAAACATTGGGCATGTGACCTTGTTCGTTGCCAACTTACATGTACATAACCATAAATCTATTGCATAAACCTTAAGCACAAGACTCGTTTGAGTCGGGCACCCTCTATGACCCTACCTTTAAAAGAGAAAAACCGAAATGATAAGTCTGACAGTTGGCTGTTAAAGTTAACTTTCCATCAAGAATCTATGGTAAACATTACCCTAAGATGAAGACAGTTTTAGCTTTTGGGTTTTATTATTGTTAGTTAGTTTTTGTTTGTTAGTTAGGGCAAAACTGCATGCAAGTAATCAGCGGTAACTCTGCAGACATTTCCCAGAGACCATGCCCGCTGAAGCTCTGGTCTTGGCCATGCATTTTTTTTAAAATCACATTTTGTACACTGCACATTAATATCCCAATGGGATGTGTGCCCTCGTTCCCACAGGAAAAGTGTTCTTGCTTTTGTCAAAACTAAAATCCCCAACCTGAGAAAATTAATCACCACTGAAGCGAAACTCATAAACAAGGTCAACGTGACATTCTGTGCCAACACTGGGTTCATAAGATGAGAGCTCTTTTAAATAACACCTGGCCCCAATACACCGATCCATTAAGCCACGCCCATTTCTCATTGACCAATCACAACCGCGAAATCTGATCACCATTTGAGCTGTTTGGTGATCTTTGCACTAACGGTGATCGGGTTTCGCGGCTGTGATTGGTCAACTCGTAAGGAGGCGGGGCTTAATGGATCGATCTATTGCATAGAGCTACTGAAGCATCAAATATTGCTTAACAAATTTCTGCTAAGCAAAAATGAGCAGGATACCAGTCACAGATGGTACACTCAGACATAGCTCGTTTACGAAAAACCATAGAGCTGGTCCTTGCTCTATGCTCTATGGAAAAACTATACAACATCGTGGGCTTTATTTTACTCAATGATACCATTTCAAGGATAAACAAAGAGATTATTTTACAGTATAATGTAAGATTTGTTTCTTCTTGATTTTGTTTTGTTTTGTTTTGTATCGTTGTTGTTTGCAGGGTGGTTGCTCGAAGTTGAAATGCTTTGATGAAGACAAAATGTTTTTGATCACATGCGCGGTCGTGTAAATCTTCTTTTTTTTTTTTTACTCTGAAATTTTTTTTCTGAAATGGACACCTCCATGTGTAAACGACTTTTTCAAAAATGTTTACACGTTGACAAAAATAACCGTCTGTAAATGTAAGGCTTACATGTGACATGATATTTTGGCTGGTAACCTTATTCCGGTAAGCTATAGCTTAGTAAATTTATGTACTTTTAAAAGCAGCTGAGCTCTATGAAATTCTGTCCTGATAAGGGCCTGTAATTCAGAAATTAAATAACATTGATTGTTTTTTAAGACATCATCACAGTTGAGTTTTCAGTTGTCTTCATTTTAAATACCATTCCAGTATTAGGCCGGGTCCAAAATAGCGGCTACGGCTAAAGCTGGGTTGCTACGTCATCATGCGCTGTAAGTATAGGTAGGACATCCTTATCAACGCTTTTTAGCCACAGTCATAGCCATAGCTGTAGCCGTCAAATGGGATACAGCCTTACAGAGAAGTACCTGACTAATGGTGAAAGGGAATCACAAATAACAGACACGATCCAATTCTGTTAATAACTGTCCAAACAAAATAAGAATTGACAAGCATTAGACAAACAAAACTTGGTTTTACTAAGGTACAAGTATTCTAAAATCAAACATTTAAACAAATTTCTTCTTTACAGAACATTGACCTTCTGAGCATTTTAAACAACTGCCCCCCAAAACAAATCTCACGTTTTCTAGGGAACATGGTGTTCACGGTACCCTCCTGTACCCACACTGTTTGGGCTCAAAGATACCGCTGAAGAGCCAACACAACAGCACAAGGTCTCACAGTTCAGTTCACTGGCAGACAACAATGAAATCCAACTTCCAATTTGTAGCTCGGAGGTGAATCGCTCCAGAGTTGTCAATGTGAACTTTTTGAAGTTCACTGGAGTGACATCATTCCATGAGAGAGAGGGAGCATGGTAATTGTACTCCATGTTGTAGACATGATTGCTAAGGTATTCTTTACAGTATAGCAACACCCACTAAAACTGATATAACCTGAACATGCATAATCTTGCCAAGTTCAATGGCAGCCAAGTCCTATGCATGTGAACAAGTAAGTACATCAAGCAGTGTACATGTACATGCACCAAAAAACCAACTCAATGCTCTCTAAATCCATTTTCCATATTTAGAATAAGCCTTGTTTGACATGGGATTAGCCCAAGATATTACTGATTGTGGTGTGAACCAAGATTTGTTTCTCCTCAACATGCCCAACAGGGGCTTTTGAAGCTATGTGTACTGTGGTCATACATTGTACATTATCTAATCTAGTACTGGTTGTTTGTTATCATTTCTGCAACATTGCAAGTGTCTAGGACCAGCATTCACACTTTCTGTGACCCAACATACTGTACATGTATGTACACTGTACATGTATGTACATACATGTACCTTTACAATGTACATGAAATAACATATAAAAGTTTAAGCTCACAAGAAAATAGAGGAGGGGGGGATGTGAAAGTTTTCACTGTTTTCAAAAATCCAGGTTTTGGAATCGCGAGATCAAAACTACATGTAACTGTTTTACTCATTTCTCAAAGCTACATTGTAGATACATTTCTAGCAATTTAATATTTCATTGCAAGGAAACTTTTCCACCATGACCATCTTTATACGGTAAGTCATGGGAACATCTGTGAAAATTTAAATTACATGTTTAACAGGAGAAAGAAAAACAGACAGCTCAACCGGTACCTGTGTATTTACTTGAGACTCAATGAGACATTTCACAAGTAAAGTCGCTGGTACCACGGCCCTCGTATTGATTGATTGATTGATTTGGTTTATTGCTATATTTATATACAAGTATACAATAGAAGTTGCCTTGGCTCTCGTGTAAAAAAAAAGTATATATAAACAGTACAATAAATACGGTAAAAGTTTAAGCAATTTTACAAATATCTGATGAAGCTGCATCTAATTGAAACATTAATTGCACAGCTGGCAGCAAATTTGCACATTGGCATTATTAGCAAGAGCCTCTTTTACATGTATCCATCACAAATGGTTTTCTTTAGACTACAGTACTAGGCAGTTTACATTTTACACGCGCGTTTGGCCGTAAACTGCAGGGTTGTCCACAGATTTTGAAGCAGCATGTAAAAAAATATGTAGCCGGTTTGTCAAAGGACTGACCGAGCGCGTACCGCGAGTGCAAAGCACTTACGGCGTGGGGTCCGGGGCCTGCCCAAGGGCCCCGATAATTGTTTTTGATTCTAGATGCTCTGTGGTGCAATCTGAGCAATTTCTGGCTTAACCCTCCTACTCTTGGTAACATTTTCCAGTGAGTTGACCAACCATTTGAAACCATTCAACTGCACTGGTTGTATGATGGCACAACTGTGCACATAACATGTGTGTACTGTGTAGATCTGCATTTACCACATGATATTACATTGCAGGCTGGCATAGTTTATCTACCATTCAAAACCACAGTGGATGATATTGAATGGTCAGACAGTAGAAGGGTTAATCCATTGAATAATTTTTAAATTGTCACATTTTTTTTTAATGATTCCTGAACCTGCCTTTTATTTGTATTTTTTCATTCAAGTTTTTTTATGTTTTTCATGTCATTAAATACTAAAATAGCTCGGGGAAATTAATTAAAAATAAAAAAATTTAAAAAAAAGTTTTTAAGTAGCCGGCAGCAAAGGACCGAGTAGCTGGCGAAATCGTCGGCAGTAGGCGCTTCTGGACAACACTGAAAATGAGGTGCATACTGGTCTAGATAATGACAAATTTTGTCATTAGACGTTTACATTAGACCAGTATGCACCTCATTTTAAGTAGAAGTGCAGGCTGTAGATATAACATTTTTTTAAAATCATTATCTAGACTTGAAGCATGCACCTCACTTCGTGGCTAACGGGCACATAAATTGTATGCGTAGCTAGTCTATATTTATAATAAGCCACACATGATGGGAATGACAATAAAGAACTTGCTCATAAAAATGTATATCAATTTATATTGCAAAGTAATCCATGAAGCTTTCAGCATGGAACATCTCCCAGAGTCAATGTACAAGAAAGCCAACATCAGAATGTCTCTTCAAACACAATGCCCAGTTACGAACAAATACGAATCAAACCTGAGTGACCAAAGGGCTCCCGTGTCTACAGCACTTTAAAAAACAAGTTACGTATTAACTACAAGTAGCTTACTGTATCAACTTAAATGCATTGCGAAATGATTGCAGAGTTTGCCTTTAACGTTTTCAGTGACTAGCCAGCAGGACCAGTTAGCTTGTCATTTCACTAAACCGTCAGCATTTTCACTACTTCATATCTCATTTAAAATATGGATGCTTTTCACCACTGAACTAGCCAGCCAGACCACTTGTAGAGAATTTTGACTGGCCCTCTGGTGTTTTAATAAGGGAGAACCCTGCATTGGGTGTATAGGTGTATGTGACAGTAGACGTATTATAATTGTACACAATATCGGTTGCAGTAGGGGCCCGAAATCAATTTCTGTAATGTTCTGTATTACTGAATCGGGGCCTACATGTAGATGACAGGGTTTATGAAAAAGCAATGTACCCCTCCCATAATCAGGGCCCTATCTGGGAGGGGGAGAGAAGGGTTAACGCTGACAAAGCGCCACCTACAGTACCTTCAACTTCATGAAACTAAACACTGACAAGACTGAAGTTCTTGTTGTTGGCACAACTACGAACCTGAAGAAAGTTTCTGCTGTAGACATTGATATTGGAGGTCACTGCATTACATCCTCTAAACAGTTGAAAAACCTTGGGGTCATCTTCGATTGTAAGTTAAACATGCAAAGTCATATTCGTGAGGTATCTCGCAATGCATATTACCATCTGCATAATATCAGTAAGATCAAAAAATACTTAAATTATTCTGTCACTGAGCAGGTTATCACAATGCTAGTCATGTCTAAGATAGATTATTGCAATGCCTTGTTTGCAGGTTTACCCCAGTCCACACTGGCACCATTACAATGAGTACAAAATTGTGCTGCCAGGATTCTCACAGGAACCAGAAAATTTGAGCATATAACCCCTGTACTTATGAAGCTCCATTGGCTTCCGGTGAATTATAGAATCATGTACATGTATAAAATTTGTCTGTTAGTTCATAAATGTTTAAATGGTCTAGCCCCTGTTTATCTCAGTGAATTACTGCATACTACTGGTTCCAGTTCACGTAGAAACACACGGTTGTCATGTGATAAAACCAGACTACAGCACTGTAACACCAGATTATGCACTGTAACACCAGATTATGCACTTTTGGGGATAGAGCTTTTTCTGCCATTGCCCCTAAATTATGGAACCAGCTGAACTTGTGCCTAAGGGAAACAGAGAGTATTGATGTTTTTAAATCCGGGCTGAAAACTTATTTCTTCCGAAAGGCATTTTTATGATTATATAGACCCATGTTTTTGTTATTCTTGTGGTTTTTTTTATTATCCCTAAAGGTCTCTTTTTTGCACTTATTTTCCATTCTTTAATTTTTTTTCTGGAGTTAAGTTTTGGTGTATGTCTCTTTTTTACAAATTTTATTGTGGTCACAGCTGGTCTGTTTTTACATTTACTTACCTTTGCATTTTAAAATATTGCATATTTCTATAATTGCTTGTAATTTTTTGCTTGTAATTTTTGCTGATTTTAAACTTATTTTAATACCTTCTTGTTAATTCTGTTAATGACTTTGTGTTTATCTATAGGGTTTTTGTTTTTAAATGTTACTCTGTAAGCGCCATGGAGCATTGTTTTCGATGGATTTGGCGCTATATAAATTTTCACTATTATTATTATTATTACATTGGAAATAATCTCAAATCGATTCTCCTGACATGAACAGTTCGAAACTCCACGTACAATAATTATACAGCGAAGTAGGCCTACTATACGTCTCATACGTGTACACTGACAGACATAGCTTCTGGGCAGCCGTTGAGATTGCCTGGACAAGTTATCAGCCAAATTACCGGGCCACATGTACTTTGACTGGTATGCTGCTCATTGTTGCTTAGCAGAAATACTTACATGTAAGCAATATTTTTCGCTTTATACTTTGATCTAAAGGTACATGTGTAGCTACATGTATAGAGTGCTTACACTTACAGAAAGCTACGAGCAAGTGCGAGGAATGGATTTTTGAACAGTTTCAATTTCAAATAGTCAATCAGGTTAAAACAGCAACTAAACAAAAAACTAGATGGGTCATATCGTTGTATCAAGTGTGTGCATTAGTAATATGGCTACCGATGACTTCCAAACTTATCAACTTGGAGATTCTTCATAAAATTACACCAAAACGAGCCAGCACTAAACTATTTTATGAAAGCACCACATTGTGTCATGTGAGTGAACATTGAGAGAACATTTTCGGCAAAAATAGCCTGAGCTCTCATTCTAAAGGTCATCACAGTCCTTAATGCTATGTTGGCGTAGGGCCAAGAACCGGTATTAGAGTCCAATGTATCATGCACACAACCAGCCATTGGGTTAGCTACATAGCTAGGCCTACACTAGCCCCATTTAGTGCCAATACACTAGACTCCCTCTGCTTCTTGGCCCCAAGCCCACATAGCATCGGGGACTCTGTTGACCTGTCCAATGAGAGCTACCTTTTTTTGCAGAACGTTACACAATTGTGATGATTGACGATTTCATGAAAAAGACTCACCACTAGGTCTAATTTGGATTTAATTAAATCTCTGGGCTGACACTCAAGTGTTTTTTTAAAACACTGTCAGGACCATGATGTTTACTGATGCGCATGAGCGCTGATTTGCATGTCTTTTCCCAGTCACTGCAGCGGCCAGCAGGCTGTTTTAATGCAAACTGTTCATTTATCGGGTCGTCGAACATACACACTGTGTATTACAGGTACAATGTGTACAAACGACCGTTCAGCGAAAGTCACGTGTTCAGTGAAACAAGTGCTCATTTGTTGTTGGTTCATGTTCGCGGTGGTGCCGCTGTGTGTGATGATTACCAGGGTTGCCGCAAGTCAACAGCAACTAGATGACAGGTCATACAGCTCTGTAGTGTCAGCGCGCATGCACATCAGTTAACAATAACATCATGGCATGTAACTTAAGTAAAAACAGCTATAAATTGACAAATGTGACCTGTTCCCACGAAACCCGGACAAAGTCGCATCCATTCATTTCGAGTAAACGGCGTCCAAAGCATTTTAGGCTGGATTCGTCCCCAAAAAAAATATGGGATAATCTTACGTTTTACATATTCATCTATCATTTTACTTCAACAAAATTATAAATATGTTCAAGTAAACTACCTTTTTTCACCTAATTTTGGATTGAAATTGATAAACAAAAAGTGATGACTGAAACAAAACGAAGCAAATTACTACAAAAAGTACTAGTAAATAGCCCGTTTTCCCAAGTAGAGTATAAATCCCCCCATTGAAAAGTGGTATCATCGTAAAGCTTGCCGCCTGCAGATTCTATTTTCATTCATAAAATTTGTCAATAACGTCACAGTAAGCCAATAACAGCGATTCTTACAGAGCTAAAACATGTAAACGCTTATTTCCTTGTTGCCGTGGTCATCTCATACGGGAAATATGATTCGCCAATGCATACCACGTGATTGGTTGCGCCGTCTTGATCCCTGAACGTACATGTAAATTATTAGCACAGTTTGCACACCAATAACGGGAACCAGACTATGTCGTTTGTCGTTACGAGTCAATGCACGTCGTCTCTTCTTTCGACGTGTAACGAGAGAAATTTTATGTTCAGAAGCCAGTGTTTGACATCATTTTAGGCATTTTTATTAAGTTTGTACCCATGATATCCAAATTATTAGTATTTGTGTACATTGTTAAATCATTATTGTGATATTTTATGACGGAAATGTCATGAAACGAGACCGATTCGCCGGGGAAAAAGGAAGCATCATCGGCCATCAGGGAGTTTGCACCGTTGACTCTGACCGCGTTGAACGAACGAAGCACTTGTACTTCTTACTTGGCTTGACGTGTTTATTAGTCATTCAAAGACTGTTTTAGTAAACCTCTTATGTGATCATAATGTAACAGCACTGCCATTCCGACATGAGGAGGTACATAAATATTAATAAGCAAAATTTGACCAGTTTTAATACAGATACTATGTGCGTGTATTTTAAAACTAAAACTTAAAAGTCCACATGTTTTTGTTTTAAGTACAAGTTCAAATTTTCAGTCAAAGGTTAACTGCCATAACTTTTGAAAATTCTAATAAAAATTGTTCAAACTTTCTGAACATATTTGTCATGTTTAGTTCTTTATGTGTGCCAAATTTCAAATGAATCCAACAATAGGAACAAGGTGGTTACCATGGTTATTTGAAATGACCTTGTTGAGTGCGCTGCTGCGTGTACTATTCGCGTGTGGATTTTTTTCCTGTTCACAAACAACTGGTTTACTCGAAATAAAAATGTTGTGGGTCGGCATTGCTCGGGTCTGAATCCCCTCTCATGGGGCCATAGGGAGGGATAAACAATACAATCTATATACCGTTGGAAAGCTGAAACACAGGACAATGTGAAAATACCATAAACTCAATTTTAGTTTTTTGCTACTTTGTCCAGGTTTCGTGGGAACAGGTCACAAATAGTTAATTTTTTATCACTTTTAAAAAGTTTAAAAGAAAAAGAATACTTATAAGAATAAAGAAAAAACATACTATCCTTTATAGAACCAGTAAACTGGGCCGTCGTACTCCTTTAATTGTTTTTTTTTACATCCGGTGTCACGTCCTCGACGTTCCGACGTACTGAGCGTTCCAGGTGACCTACGCATGCGCGGCCGTACTGTTCGTTCCAGCCGTGTTGGTGACGTGGTCTCCTTCTCGTGCTCTTTAATTGCCTTTCGTTACAACAGGCGAAATATGCAGTACGTACTGTGCTACAGGTACAGCGCTAACTAAGTTAGTGCTACCGATGGTGCTACACACACTAAATGCTGTAGTACTGTAGTAGTATTGTAGTAACCATGGTAACTCATTTGTCATTGAGTACTTACTGGCCTCGTCGTAAGAATACTTCTTAGATTGGGCACGTACAGCCCTCTTTTCCCCCCTCTGTCAGGCCTTCCACATACATGTACCTCCCGCTGGTATTGTAATGAATTATACTTGATGTCTTCACACCTAGAATTACAAAACGACTTGACATGCTGCGTTCATCACTACTAGTAGTAGTAGTAGTACTACAGCTCATGGGCGACGCCATGACAGCTAGAGACTAGAGGAACACTCAGTGCGGCGCAAAATTGACTTCTTTCACTTGCTGCGAGCAGGCATGATGACGTAATGTATAATATTTAGTCATCTGGATTGTTTAGTACGCCGGAATGCTCAGTGCGCGACACAGGTCTTCAACACTTTTGTTTTACTTAAAGGAGTACTAGAGCCAATTTACGGACACTACTGCCTTGGATATTAAACTTTATTAATATTATTAACCAGTTCATCTCAAAGTCAAACTACCAACGTGACAGCAGTGTGGTCTGTGGACAATACTTCTAGTTTCTACTATTGTCTATTGAGACATTTTAATTGCTTGAGATCATGCGTTTAAGATCATGCTAGAAAAGTGCAAAATTTAGCGATGCATGTGGGACTGCACGTCAATAGCCACATCTGAGGCGATTTGTGCAGACAAAATATCAAGATCAAGATCAAGAGCTTGCCATATGATACTTAAGTTAAAGCCCTAAAAGTCGATAGAAACTGCCGCTAAATGAATGGATCGAAAACAGGTGATTTACGGTGCATTTAGTATACCCATGGAGGTAGAATTAGACTCTACCTCCATGGTATACCGATCTATTCTAAGACATTGAAAGAGACCAAGGACGTGAGTGGAACACGTCAGTTCAGTGTCGAACAAATTAAATTGTCGTCATCTGGCATGATCATAAAACACCACAATATATTATATGAATGGTTATGAATTGAAATCAAAACCCCTGTACAGTCGTTTGACCAGTTCCGGATCACTTTTTGAATTCACAATGTTTTTGTTGCATTCTCTTTAACATTTTAAACAAACAAAAGTCGATCAGTTTACCTACACATGTCATAATATTCACCAAATATCCATTGGCAAAAAACAAGTAATACTTTTGAAGTGGCTTCGAGAAAAGTATCGTCACCCGTTTGACCAGTTCCGGATCGGTTGAATCTATTCCGAATCAGTAGTGCGCCCTCTATTGCAAACCAATACTCCCAATCCCATTCATAGAACTGAAAATACATGCAACGTTATCGACGGCTGTTGGATGAATTACATGTAGTTTTACATTCCTTGAAATATAAAAATGCAGGCTTCCAGTGCAACTTAAATGACAAACTTTCTACAACAGCCGTATGATTTTAACTAACTGAGTGCGCCACCATTTAACATACCAACATATTGAGTGATCCAGAACTGGGCAAAGGTACGATGCCTCCCAACAAACGATTTCGGTAATTTTATCTCATAAAAAAACCAAAACGTCTGCTCAGTATTTATGGGAATATGTTTTACACATTCTTACCATTTTACATAAATGCTATTCGCCCTGGCATTCAAATTTGAAAGGTGAGAAGTTTTAACAGCGTTTTTCAACCAACATTTTGAGGGGTAAATAATGATCATTATCGCCGACAAACTTCAGAAAAATTACCATAATTTATTTGTCGATGATGTTTGTCACCTTATCTTGGGTTTGTTGGTTTGTTGGATGTTATTCTTCACATGTATCAACAGGAATTGGTAATGTGAGAAGTAATTTAATTATGTGGTTGTTGCAAAGTTTAAGTGATCCGGAACTGGTCAATGATCCGGAACTGGTCAAACGACTGTACAATTATTTTGACTTCGTCCAAAAAGGGAAATTCACAACAGAACTCTTCTTACCTAGCTAGCGCCGCGCCAAATTATCTACCAGTACCAGGATCACAAAGACAGCTCGCCCAATGATCTTCAATTAAGTCACGAAGTTGCGTAAGTTTTCAAATCCAGTCTTAAGACTTTTAAGCGCTTCGTTGATCAGCTGTAGTGAAGCTGATCCCATCCATTGATTGATTGATTAGTCGATAAGGTGGTGGTGTAGTTACGGAAGGCACTAAAAACTAACGCTTCCAGCGGTTCGGTGCCTTTCGGCCTGTCGGGTGCCTTTCGGATGCGACGGATACACGCACACGCACACGTACGTACGTCCGTCCGTGCCTTGCATATAATGCCAATTTGGATGAACTGTGTGTGTGTGCCGTTCTTCAGTAGTAGAAGCATGGGCTCCATGGTAGGGTTGCCTGCCTATACCAGGGCAGCGCGGTTATGGACGGTAGAGGGGAGGGAGGGGAAAGTGAATCAATCGAGGACGACAATATTGTCCGTTGTGAAGTGCTATTCATTTTTGGCAGATCTTTCGTTGGTAGTGGATTATACAGAGGGTCTTCCTAAATTGAAAATAGGCCTAACTCATAACTGCCTATGGGAAATTCACACCTCTGGTGAATTTTCAGTTACCCCAATGGCAATAGGAAATAGCCCTTAGCCCTAGATTCAAACTGTGTGATTGTTCAACACAATTACTAAAACAAAAATGTATGAGGGTGTTCACAGTCACAGAAGAAAAATATAAGTACACAAATATTCAAGAACATGTCAATGTTTATTTGGGTTAACTTCAGCTTAAACACAAAAACTAATAGTAGAAAATGCAATTAAAAAGTGCTGTTTTCAAATTTTTATTCCTCTAAACAAGTACTGACAAATATTCCAGAATATGTCAATGTTTATTTAAACTAACCTCTGTGACCTGGTTATTAAAAATTCCCATGATTAAATACAAGTGCTGTTCCCCATATCAAGGAACAGGTCTCAGACGTTAGTACATGAAGCAAACTAACCTCTGTGACCTGGTAATTAAAAAATCCCATGACTAAATACGAATGCTGTTCCCCATATCAAGGAACAGGTCTCAGACGTTAGTACATGAAGCAAACTAACCTCTGTGACCTGGTAATTAAAAAAATCCCATGATTAAATACGAGTGCTGTTTTTAAATATGTTTTTCCATCCTCATATCAAGGAACAGGTCTCAGACGTTAGTACATGAAGCAAACAAACCTCTGTGACCTGGTTAAGAAAATCCCATGACTAAATACAAGTGCTGTTCCCCATATCAAGGAACAGGTCTCAGACGTTATATTAGTACATGAAGCAAACTAACCTCTCTGTGCCCTGGTAATTAAAAAAATCCCATGATTAAATACAAGTGCTGTTCCCCATATCAAGGAACAGGTCTCAGACGTTAGTACATGAAGCAAACAAACCTCTGTGACCTGGTTAAGAAAATCCCATGACTAAATACAAGTGCTGTTCCCCATATGAAGGAACAGGTCTCAGACGTTAGTACATGAAGCAAACAAACCTCTGTGACCTGGTTAAGAAAATCCCATGACTAAATACAAGTGCTGTTCCCCATATCAAGGAACAGGTCTCAGACGTTAGTACATGAAGCAAACTAACCTCTGTGACCTGGTAATTAAAAAAATCCCATGATTAAATACGAGTGCTGTTTTTAAATATGTTTTTCCATCCTCATATCAAGGAACAGGTCTCAGACGTTAGTACATGAAGCAAACTAACCTCTGTGACCTGTTCCTTGATATGAGGATAGATATAAAAACAGCACTTGTATTTAATCATGGGATTTTTTAATAACCAGGTCACAGAGGTTTGTTTGCTTCATGTACTAACGTCTGAGACCTGTTCCTTGATATGAGGATGGAAAAACATATTTAAAAACAGCATTTGTATTTAATCATGGGATCTTTTTTAATTACCAGGTCACAGAGGTTAGTTTGCTTCATGTACTAACGTCTGAGACCTGTTCCTTGATATGGGGAACAGCACTCGTATTTAATCATGGGATTTTTTTAATTACCAGGGCACAGAGGTTAGTTTGCTTCATGTACTAACGTCTGAGACCTGTACCTTGATATGAGGATGGAAAAACATATTTAAAAACAGCACTCGTATTTAATCATGGGATTTTTTTAATTACCAGGTCACAGAGGTTAGTTTGCTTCATGTACTAACGTCTGAGACCTCACTGTTCCTTGATATGAGGATGGAAAAAGATATTTAAAAACAGCACTCGTATTTAATCATGTACTAACGTCTGAGACCTGTTCCTTGATATGAGGATGGAAAAAGATATTTAAAAACAGCACTCGTATTTAATCATGGGATTTTTTTAATTACCAGGTCACAGAGGTTGGTTTGCTTCATGTACTAACGTCTGAGACCTGTTCCTTGATATGAGGATATAGGGATTTGAAAACAGCATGTGCATCTACTACTATTAAATACTAGTTTTCGAGTTGAATCTGAACGTTTGACATATTCTGGAATATTTGTGTACTTGTATTTTCCTTCTTTGACTGTGAATACCCCCTCCTACATTTGTTTTAATAATTATGGTGAACAATACACACAGTTTGGATCTAGGGCCGAGGGCTAGGGCTACCATTCCATTGGGATAACTAAAAATGCAGAGTTGTGAATGCCAACGGCCAACGCTCTGTACATGGGTGCGTGTGCGTGTGCGTGTTTCCTTCGCCCGTCGCATCCGAAAGGCACACGACCGTCCGAGAGGTACCGAACCGCTGAAAGCGTTAGTTTTTAGTGCCTTCCTGTAGTTACACTACTGAGAGCCTAAACTTGCGCTTGTAGCCCAATCCACGACTCTCTCAGTGATACCGGTAGCGCCGTATTGGGCGGGTTTTCGGGTTGTCGATGACATTACGTCATTACCAAAATAAGTTTCATCACTGACCCCCTCACACGTTGGCAGAACACGTGGCGGCAGGTGCATTCAGTCATTCAGTGATCTAATTTCATCAGTTTGGTTATTCTTGTCTAGGTCCATTTCTCAGAACTGAGGTTACGTCATCATTTGAACGAGTAGACGATGACATAATTTTGTAGCGCCCTCTACATTAAATAATGATGATTTTACTAAGTGACTTGAATTTCAAATCTTTACAAAGCCAGAGAGGAACAATAGATTGAAGCACTTTGATGACTAACTACAGTATATCTGCATGATATTACTAGTTAGTCATAAAGTGCTGCAGTCACGGTAATTCTTTATTTTCCTCTCTGCAATTAAAGTACCAGGAGGACCAGTGAGCACGGCTACAAACCACTTATTTTTCGCAGAGTGAAATGACAATGTTAATGATTCTCACATAAGTTTTACAATCGCAAATTTAGCCTTTTGATGGTGGTTCAGTGTGAGACGTAGGCCTACGGTTCGAATCCCACCCGAAAGTTGAGTGGATACCCCCCCCCCCCCCCTCCCCCACCCTGCAGAAAAATCAGAAATGGCGCAAATGGGTTTGATGGTCCATCATTCTGTGTGTAGCCCTACACAAAGTCTGGGAGGATGAGGGACGATCCATTAAGCCCCGCCTCCTTACGAGTTGACATCACAGCTGCGAAACCCGATCACCATTAGTGCAAAGATCACCAAACGGCTCAAATGGTGATCAGATTTCGCGGTTGTGATTGGTCAAAGAGAAATGGGCGTGGCTTAATGGATCGGTGTGAATCGAACCCAACCCATGACTCATTTTCTACAATAGATGCTACTAGACTACCGAATGGCGGCGCCCCGGCCGGGTGGATGGATGTCAAGTTTGAATCCTGTTTCGAGTGGATGCGAGGGTCTCGCCGTCCGAATCCCTATCCAGCATGGAAGGGTGAGGATGGTGGTCCTCATCTCTCATTTTGTCAATGAGGCCGACGTCCCGCCCGCCGAAGATCGTGTCATTGAATGTGGCTTGCCTCCCAACCATGGAGGTAAATTCCCTCCATGCCTCAACACTCTTCGGTCGCTGCCTGGGGAAATCTGTCCCCCGGAGATTCTGTCCCCCATTGGGAAATTAACATGGGCTGAAGGAGGTTGATTCAGAAGAGGGCGCTATCAGAAAAAGTTAGTACACAGTTCGCCGTATGGGGGTGGGTGGGGGGGGGGGGGGGGGGAGGGGACACAGAATCTCCGGGGGACAGAGTCTCCGGGGGGGGGGGGGGGCAGAATTTCCGAGGGGAAAGAATCTCCTGCCACATCAGAGCCATTTCCCCTCTGTCATCTGCCCAGCGCGCCGGGTGACGGATGGTGCTGCTGCCTGCTACACCCATCCCAGATCTTAACCGAGATCCCACTGGAAGGCAGTTGGATTGCACACAACATAGATGTAGTCAATTCCCCGGATTGAGACATTTTGTTCCTTTTTGGTCGCCACTAAGTAACCAAAATAATAAGGGCACTATCAAAATAAGGTAGATCAGAGATTATAATGGCAAGGGTATAAAACAACAGATATAAAGAAAGAAAGGGTGCCAAACAGAGGAGCTGAAGAAGAATACCACGATCGGTAGGAATACTAAAGATGGGGGAGGGGGGGGGGGGGGGGGGTCAACGACTTTGTTTTGGCATTCTTAGACTCCACAGGCAGTGAGATCAAAACGTCGATAGAGGAATGGCTACTGTGATCGGATCAACAGGACAGAGAGAAACACAGAGATAATGACCTGACTAACTAATTGTGGGATTATGTCATAATTTTATGCACAACTTTTTTAAAAGTTAGTGGTATGACGTTTCAACCCTATAGCAGAGTCTTTCTCAAAGGTTAAACGACAACACAACACACAGTCAAGTGAAAAGAGATAAAAAGGGATGAAAGCACACAGAAAAAGACACTTATTGAATTCGTTAATAAAGACATTGAAATGCAAATATAATATTATGACCATATTTCCATGGAATGGATGTAAAGTGTAGACCATTATTTAAGGCGCCATCTTGAATTGAGTCTCTACTCACATGCAACAAAAAGCTGATGGTTTACCTATCCTCGGCATTAATTTTATGCTGAAATGCGCCAAACTGCTATTGCAAGGTACATATTCCTTTTCCCCAAGTGCTTTTTAATTGTGTGGTGAATTTCTTTGTAATAATCGTGTCCGTTGTTTATGTTGTTGCTTGAGTGCAGCACCTTAGCATTTATAGCAATAGTCTTATAATATAAGGGTCACCCACACTAGCCTAATGGGGGGAAAACAGAGCGTCGGCGGCCTCATTACTATATTTTGTAGGCCCTCAAAATATTCTCTTTTAGACAGATTTGAGAGCCCAATAAAAGGGATATAGTGTAAAAATGTTGCCCAATAGTAATAGATTGTCAACTTGAGGTATTTTGGATGACATGCCCTAAAAAATGAAATGGTCCTATTTGCCGAGAGGGGGGGGGGGGCGGGTGTAGGGAATTTTTTTCAAGATTGATTTTCGGACGTTTGGAAAATTCACCAATGGGCAGGGGTGTCTTTTGGGGATTTAACTCGACGGGCACAGGGACGACTCACAATATAAGATTGAACAGAGGATAACATTTAAAGAGTCAATGGATAACTTCCACGTTAACAGCAAAAAGCTGTGAGACTTCTAAGTATTTGTTTGTGTATTTTTGAATATTTAGCATTTATTTTACGCTGTACGCTACCGGGAGTTTATTTAGTGGGGTGCACCCTATAAAACACCAAACACAATGCAGTACATCCCTTCCCAGGCGTTCCTTTGTTGATTTCCTCTTGATATTCTTTGTGTTTTTGTTTTTCTTTTGAGTATAGCTTATTATTGTCCTCTCATTGCGGAGGAAACAATGCATCCCATTCCCGGAAATGCCCATGTAAATGTGCCATTAATGTTTACCATTTCAGCAGCCATGTTGGTCATGTTCCCTGTAGCCTTCATATACATCTATCAATAAAAACAGAACAGGGGACCAGTCCAACAGATACATTTTTACTAATTTCGGTTTATCACCATCACTGTCTTTCTCTGATAATAAATCCCTTCAGTTTGTAATAATTGCAAACAATAATTCATTTACAGACACTTTCTTCTTTTAAGCATACAATATCATTTTATTCTTGCACTTTCAAAATAGTATATCCACAAAACACATTTTCATAAATTATAATGCAAATTGTAAAAAGACAGATGCAATACATGTTGTTTTTTTCCTACTCGAGAACAGCCAGACCCTAACTCATGATGCTGAAAGACCAAAAATGAAAACAAAATAACACAACTTGCTTTATTTGAAACGTTGAAACATTAATAATGCTTGGTCTTTACAAACCTACAGGTCTTTACAAACCTACAGCTTCTTCTGAACCCGGTAATAAATCCTCCTATGTCAAATTCAGTTTTGTGATCCATTCATTTTCCCAAAAGATGGAGTCATTATGAAAATGGGGAAAAACTTAGAAGTCTCCAACATCATGTTAAAATGGTGTAAAATGCCACTGTGTTTGATATCCTTCAAAGGCTTAATGCAATTTTTGTCAAAATCAGAACATGGTCAAAGATGTCGCACTTCAAAATGGTTTGTGCCGTACAGAGAATTGTTAGTTCATTCCTGAATTTTGATGATATTCAATCAAAACGGCCTTGGATTTGACCTTTTGACTGGCGCACAAAATTCCTCTTCATTTGTACAGATCCATTTGTTTTTGAAGTTCGATGACGTCACATTTCAAATTTCACTGTGAAAGACTATCAGATAAAATGACATTTATACACTGTTTTACAACGTGAGGTTAGTGACTTGAATTTCCCCCCCGACTTTCATGAGGACTCTATCTGTTGAAAAATTAGTGCATCACAAAACTGACTTTGGCATTAAAGTCCCTCAAGCACTGCCGATTTGTGCTAGCAATGCAATTTCCATTTCATAGCCCTGCCAACCGTAAGCACAGGAAAAGGCATGCCAATGTTCTGGCACTATTGCAAGTAACCGACATAACACCACAAATCCATGGTGAACGAGCAAGCAGGCTGCCTAAATTTCTTGGTAACCTGTTAAGTTAAAGTAAGCAGAAAGTTTGCTCACTGCTTTTCGTCAGCTCAATGAACATGTTCCTTGACTGTTACCTTCTATAGGTCAATGAACACAAAATATCAGTTGTCAATAATATCACATTCTCTTTTCATTGGGTTGCTAATGTTAAATTATTATACATTTTTTATTAGAAATAAATCGTCAATAAACAATAATTTGACACTTTTTGGCAGTAGTGATTTACAGAGGTGATGTACACATACTGAATTGGACATCTGCGCGGTCAAGTTAAAACTGTTACAGTGGGACTTGCCACCAAAACCCTGAATTTAATTGACTGAAATCAATGTCACTTTAGATTTCAAAAGAGTAATAACTTCCAAAAATTCAAAGTTTCCGAGATAGAATAACAATTTATTAATTTTAGAGAGCGTTGAGGTCATGATTTTATGTAAAAAGTTGTTGCTTTTGAACGTTCCAATGAGAATATAAGATTTACCAATGCACATGTTACAGTATCTTTTTTCAAGAATCTCAACCCAATACAATAACTGGTAACCCGCATCATCAATTAGCATTTTACAAAATATACAACACTTCCAGCTGGTCCCCTGCAAGTCTGCATAGCAAATGCATATTTCTTAAGTGAATGAAAATCCTCATAAAAGACCTATGATCAACTTTATACACAGGATTCTTGGTGGACTCAAGCCGAACTTTCTCTAGGTTTCAAGTTAATTAATATTACAGAAAGAAAACTTGAAAATGAATGCTTTTAAAAACCATACCTGGTCCTCATATATCATTAGCATTTATAATTGCGATAATCCATATTTTGCACTGATAATTACATATTTCATACAAGTTAAAAAAACAAAACAATTAATACCCCAATAATTATGAACATCATTGTATGCATACATTAATGTCATGCCTTAACAGGGACAGATCATGCTCTGCTCAGAGGGTTTTACATGCAGATCCAATCCAGATCCATAACAATAATGTCAATACCAATTGGAGACTTTGGAACACTAGGTGGCAGCAGACTTACCTGGTAAATTTCCATTGTTTACCCAGTTCTGAGCATGCGCAAATAACCGAGCACAACCTGGTAAGTTTGCTGCCACCAAGTGTCACAAAAGTCCCCCATCAGGATATTAAAAAGTCTCAGTCAATGACGCCTTCGTGTTTAATTTCTTTGTCAAATTTGAATAACTGTATAATACCTGGGAACTTATAATATATACTGAAGGGCTATATTTGTAAAACAGTAGTATCAGAACAGTCAATTTGATCCAGATTGATATGGCGGGTCAATTAACATCATTGCAGTGATGTTCCCCCCCCCCTCACCCCCGCGACATATCCCCTCACCCCCGCGACATATCCCCCCTAAAAAGAAAACAAACATACATTGGCACAACATTTTTAAAAGCATCAACGATATCATCAAAGAAATACACAAAAGAAATTAACCATACAAAAATAAAGTGCAAAATCTAGCCAAAAATTAAACTTCTATAACCAGAGATGAAGCAATGCACTGGATCAAGACGTGAGTTTTTTACACCGTGGTGGGTAACAATTGCACATCATTAATAAAAGAAATTGAAGAAGAAAAGGGTTTCACTGAAATAAATTACCAACAAGTTCCATCAAATTTGACTGATGATGAAGTAAGTTACTTTTTTGAGGTGAGGTAATTTTGAAATCTTGCACCAGTAATTAATAGTTTAATATCTACCTTCCATTAAAGGCACTGAACACGTTTTGTAATTGTCAAAGACCAGTATTCTCACTTGGTGTATCCCAACATATGCATAAAATAACAAGCCTGTGAAAATTTGGGCTCAATTGGTCATTGAAGTTGCAAGAAAATGATGAAAGAAAAAACACCCTTGTTGTACAAATTAGTGTGCTTTCAGATTGGAATAAAAGGCTTCTGGCCAGAAGTCTTTTATTATTTTAGTGAGAAATTACCTCTTTCTCAAAAACTACGTTACTTCAGAGGGAGTGGTTTCTCACAATGTTTTATACTATCAACAGCTCTCCGTTGCTCGTTACCAAGTAAGTTTTTATGCTAATATATATTTTGAGTAATTACCAAACGTGTACAGTGCCTTTAAGTAACAGCAATATTTGATAACTTGTAGTGAAAGTATTTGAAATTGTTTACACCAAGTGGAATTTGTTAACCCTTGTGAAATTATCCACATTGAAACATTTCACATAGTGTGAGGTTTGCACCATGCTACAACGCTATATAATGTTTTGCTCTTAAAAAAGTTAACCTGTGTAAAACATTTCACCCCATGTGAAAAGTTTCACTTGTAAGGAGTAATGTAAACCACCTTGTGAAACGCTTCACAAGTGTGAAAGAGTTCAAGCCACAGTAGAACTATGTTGTTAACGCACATTTGATCAACATCTTTAATCCTTATGTGATTGCCACTTTAAAAAAAACCAAGGGCAACATCAGAGGGTCTCGAACCATTGACTACTTACCTCTTCTCAGTTTTTATATTTTCTGTCATAATTGTTTCTTTGAAGCCTACATGTATAGATCAAATGAAATCAATGTGGATTTGTTTAAACCATAACTTTTATAAAAACTCCAACACCACATTGCCATGTGTCTCAGGCAATTGGATTTGACATTTCAGACTTTTCAACTCTTTAAACTTGAAACTTCAGTTACGTAAATCATATTTTTACAATTTTACTCCAACCCTCAATTTTTTGAAAAACTAATATACATAAAAATATTCCAGCCAAAGAACCTCATCCAACCTAAATAATAATAAAGAATTAAAAAAAAAAATTGACGAAGATCTCATATTGACTCAAATCTTCCATTGACGAGCTTTGACAACAATCTCTTTGAGTAACCTACTTGTCACTTCAAAATAAGAAGAAAGCCAAATAAAAAACAAAATACAAAACTGTTGCATGCAAAGGCAGACATACAACGATGACAACACCGTTGTGTCGTCACAAATATACTTAATAATAACATCAATGAATAATAATTAGTAGTACTATAGTAATATATTTTACATAAACACATAGAAACTTATATCAGAATAGTAGTTCATTTTTGCAATGCTTGAATAATTGTACAATTTGTTTTTTTCTCATCTTTTACAAGACATAACTTTTGTATATTCATACATTTTTAAAATCACCTTCGATCATTTACATACTCAACTGCAATGTTGGAAGGAAGGAGGGAGGGGGTAGGGGGTGGGTGGTGGGAAGGGTATCAGACAGGTAGGGGTTGTTCCAAAATAGCAGTTTATTAAAAAGTTGTCAATTGTTTTGGTTTTGGTATCAGAGCGGTCATATTGGAATCACAGCCTCTTTCAGTTAGTGTCGGCAAGTTAATCTTTCTCGTCAAACTTTGTTACAGTGTGATTTTGTTTTTCTGGTCAAATCAGTTTATCATTTTTATACATTTTTCTTTTATCAGTTTTAAGCACGTCACATGGTCACAGTAGATATATATACAGAGTCACATTACTCATTAAACATGTACAATTGTTTATTTTTTTTCATTTTGTATAATAAATACGTTAAAATACATTAAAATTACAATAAAATACGTTTTTGCTGTCGAAGAGCACAAATGGCACTAAAGAACAAGTCAAATTACTAATCAAATGTTAGTCTTACGTCAGTTAATTACAGGCAAAGACAAATTCAGTTAAAATGAAAAAATGTTTCTCAAACATGGCTCGCCAATTCTTCAAAATGCATATTTTAATTTATTTGTTTAAATATGCATGTGGTTTGTATTTTATTGTCTTCAAAGGTAACTTATGTTTGCATCCAAACATGTTTCAAAAATGTCATTTGATCTGAAAGTTTCACGTTGTCGTCTTACAACTGGCCAGCCATTTTGTTCTTTTCAATATTTTTATTTTTAATTTTTTTAATTTTTGAGAAACATTTCTTGCATGTTTAAAAGATCTCATCAAGTACACGTAAGCAGTGGCCTACCCAAGTCAAGAAGGAGGTATTGTGGGGCAAGGGCTTACAGGGCAGCCAGCTGTGCTTGCTGGGTCCTTTACCCGAATTCTCAAGTCTGCATACGCTTTCTCTGACTGTAGGAGTTGACTGTAGCAAGGATGAGAAATTTCAGATTCTTTATCTGTATTGACTTTTTTATTTTCTGCTTTTAATAGCGAAAAAGTAGCTGTTATTTTCTTCAGCTATCACGGAATAAAACTTTCTGATCTACTTCTCTAGCACTGAGGATACTTTTCCCAGAGGTTTCTTTTAATCGATAATCCCAGGGTGTTATAAAAACAGGTGGGAATGCCATCATTTCAACATGAATCAATCAACATACCTTCTCAAATTGGGGTTGTTGTCAGAAATGACACTCACTCCTGCTATAGCCAACTTGCAGATGACATAAAAAGCTCAAACAGCGTACTCACTGAGGTCAAAGGAAGACCTATCATTGGTTGGGAGTTGTGCGTGGCGTGTATGCGCTTGCATATTTCCACTGTTTGACCCCAGCAATGGTGACCTATGCAAGGGGTCTATGGGTTATTCCTCTTCACCCGTCGTCTACAAAGCAAAAGTATTCCAATTGATATGCCAACCGCTATCCGCTGGTCTGCAGCCATCTCTCGCCAACAAATTATCATGCTCCATTCTTGAAAAAACCTGTGTGCGCCACTGTTAAAGTCTGAAAAAACGATTTGAATACCACTGTAAGCACTATATATCGTCTATATACAAACATACTTGTCACTCGATAAAATACTTCATTACAATAAAATATAAAGTTTGACCATCATGTAGGATAGCGTCTCAATATATTCAATGTGCGCACTTTGGTTATTGTGCTAATATTATATAATCAATAATTTGGTCTTCTTCTTTTTTGTTTTACCCACATCAAGGTGTTTTTGATTGAAATACTTAAAACACAGATTACATTCATCTCAAATTTTTTAGATTTGGGGTTCATCAGTTTGGCTCTTAAATACTCGTTTTAAAGCCATTATACACAATTGAATTATAATATTTACTAAAATATATTTTCATTTTATTTTTAATTAATCAATAATTTGTTGCCGACTCTGAAGAGCATGTTAAGGTTGTGAGGGATAGAAAAACAGACATTCTAGTTTGTGTACGCATCAGTTGTTGACCAGTTCTAACCAGTTCTAACTGGTTTTCTCTACCTCCTTGCTGTATCAGGCCTTCTATCAAAGACAAACAGTTCTGGCTAGTTCTGACCGGTACTACAAGCCTTTTGATTGTTCTAACTGGTTAGGGCTGGTTTCAGGCCGTTTGATTCAGAATGGTGCTGACAGGTGTTTTTCAAGACCTGTGATCGTACTGGTTTAGACTGGTTCTGTTTGGTTTAATCTGGATTATCCAACTCAATTGCCACAAGCAACTGGTTTCAACTAGACATGATGGTATAAACTATAACCTTGCTTTTTTTTGACTGATGTCAACAATAACTGGTTCTCATTCCAAACTATTATTTTTTTATTACAAAAAGCTAGTAACTGGTTCTGACTAGTTCTAACTGGTTTAAGCATACCTTAAAGTCAATAATACATGTAGCTTCAACTGATTTAAGCTGTAAGCACATGTTACTGCTAGCCTGTGACTGCTCTGTATGACTGCTCTTTGGCATGTTGATTAAAACTTCTTCCAGCTTGGTTTAACTAGCTGTTTTCACCTCTTCCAAATCTTTCAACACTGATGTCCTCAATAAGCGCTTCTGACTGGTTGTCATTCCATTTTCTTTTACGAAATGCTAGTATTGACAATTTTTAATCAATTTCTGTTTTACATTGGTAATCTAAAGCTTTCTACATCGTCATCAAGAGAAGAGTGTTTTTCCCCCTTTTTAGTTTACTGTGCAACTGTCACAAAAGAAAGGGACAAAAAAGAATGTTTGTTTTGTTTTGTTAAAAATTATTTTCTCAACATTAAAAATCCAGGCCTCCAAAATTCCTTTAAAAATGAGTTAGAATCAAAAAACCAAAAGTTCAATCTTGATAATAATCACAATTTGGGAAATCACCACATTCAATCAAATGTTTGCCAAAAACATATTCATGGAACCATCTTTAAACAATTTCAGTTGAATTCATATTTTATTTGAGGGACTATAAAGATGCAAGGTCCGATTTCCGGCCGATTTGACTAAAAACTAATTATCTGGATAAAAATCAACCTAATAATAACTGGTAAAAAATTTAGAGCTAAAAATTAATTACTGTTGGGAACCCAACATTTCTCTTGTCCATTAGCTATGAACAAACAATATGCTATGTCACATGTATTTTGGGCATTGTCCATGGCATATGCATAAGTTGTAAGCGGAAAAAAAAATGATTAACAAAAAATATTTAAAAAAATCAGTGAAAATGGGGCCATGCAACTTTATCGTTTGGGGAACTCGGGATATAAATTTAATCTTACAGATTCACCATATAACCATTGCTCAGTTTTGGAACAGTTGGTGACTCTGAAATGAGCTGGTTGGTTTATTCTCAATGGTCTGACTAGTGTGATCTATGTAGCCATTGTCGGTAATAATAATAATAGGTATTTATAGATTGGATATGCTTAGAAACACTGATAAGTATTTCATTGCTAAATGTTAAAGAGCTGGGAAAAACCTGCTGTATTTTTCAAAAGACTAAGGAGTGTTTCTCCGACGTAAGTTAACTCATCTAGTAAACCAAGTATGACAGAGGATTTGAATAAGGTCTAAACTTTGTTTTTCTCTTCTTTTTATGTTTTACAAAAGTCCATGCTTTACCTTCCCTTTCTCATAGATGAAGTTGAGGTGAACAAAAATTAAAAGTGAACAAACTTACATAACAGGTTCAGTGTTTCAGTTGCTGACAGTTGAAAAGTTCTTAAAGAGCTCAGGAGAAACTTGCTTTTTTGAAAAAACCGCCCCAAATATTATTACGTTTATTTTCTTCCCCCGAGCCTAGAAAGCAATTAAATCTACCATGCTTATAGTTTTATTTATTTACATCAATATGTAACTCCGAAAATGTTTCTCAGCTTCAACAATACATCCGTTACCATGGCAATGTGATTTTTGTATACACACCTGGGCTGTATAAAAAGATCCAATCAGGTCTATCTTCGCATTGATCCCTTGCACCAAATGAACACGGTTACCATCTAGTTAACTAATTAGCAATAATCACAGAACGACGATCTTTAATTTTCATTCTTTGTTCACCTGTCCCTGCGTCACAGGTTTTTAGTCGACGTAAACTGAGACGCGATGGTTTTCTTTTTTGTTTACCGCTGTATCACGGTGACCTATTTCTCTCTTTGGTTTGGTGCTTCTTCTTTCTTTTAACTGACGTTGATCCACAAAATACACCCAGGTACTTTTATCAAGTTGGATATGACAGATATGTTATTGTCTCTCAGCACTCTACTCTGAGATTAACCATTGTATGGTGAGTGCATAATGATGTGCAATGCTAACATCTGAGTTGTCCTCGACGATCCCTGATTTTAAATTCATAAATCAAGATTTTTGTTTTCTGATCCTTTACCTCTCAGCCAAACCTACCGTTTCTCCGAAGCCGACTGTGTGCGCTTCATTCCTGGAAATACAAGAGACTCCCTGCGAGCCGTGTTCCCATAAAAACCAAAAACTTCCCTCATATCTCAAACTTGACGCTGGACTGAGGCTTGGACATTTTGAAGCTGCCTCCCGAGAAGCAGGGGCTCGCCGCCTTGGAATTTCCTGATGTGCTGCTACTCCGAAAGCTTCCCCCCGTCATGCCCTGGGATCGTATCCCACTGCCCCCATAGGACATGGTTCTCGATGCAGTTTGCTTGCCGCTGCGTTTGAGGCGGGATTGGCCTGGTAGACTGAAGCAACCTTTGCGCAGGATCAGACGAGAGTTGCCCACGGCCGGACGGGACTGGCTGGCGAGAGTGTCCAAATGCGCTGAATAACCTCCGCTTAACATCTACAGAAAGGATATCACAAGGCGTGAAAACCAACAACAACAAAAATCAAGTTTACATCAAACTTAATCATCAAGATTTACACTTCTTGATTTTAAAAAACCTTTTTAAGTCAAGTTCCTCCAGCGTTAGTAACTGAATTAGTCACACCTGCAAGTGAAAGCAACCATGTTTATTAAGTACCAAAGAAAAGAATTGGAAAAATTGTTAATTCTTTCTTGAAAGAAGATTTGAAGTTAAAAAGCAATGTTGCCTGGTAGAGTGTAGACTTGACTCAAGTCCCAATCGCATGCTGGCGCGTTACGTTAGGAACCTCGCACGAGAAAGGGACTTGAATCAAGTCTAGGTAGAGTGAAGCATGACAGAGCATTGTGTGGCAGAGCATTATGTTACCTTAAGCACCTCTACACTAACTTATACCTTAAACATTACCATCAAACTTTTAAAAGTTAGTAGTAACTCAACTACCACTAAACCCGATTCTTTCTCTTTCTGGAACCAGTTATGCCCGGTCCCATGCACAGCCTCACCTCACTGGCTAAACTAAGCACCTGTTGTTGAAGTTTGATTACTTTTCTTGGGAAGGGTTACTTAACAAGACCCACCAAGTACCCACAAAGTATCCAGCAAGCATACATGTACATCAAGTACTTACCAAGTACCATCCAAAGTACCCATCAATTACCCACCAAATACCTATCAAGTACCCAACAAGTATTTACACAAGTTAAGCATGCCTCCTTTGAGTTTACCATATCTTATCACTTACTATCACCATCTACCTTCACACTATCACCACATCACCCGACCAAGCTATTTTATAAAACGCATCCAAGCAACAATTGAGTGCTGCCATTACTGGGTAGGCACTACTCCATATATTGCGTACAGCTTTCATTTCTCAAAAGCATCACAGACATCTTGGACAATAGACACAAATACACAAAACGCCAGCGTGTTAAAGCCACTACCTACGTGTACCCTAGTGCAAATGCGTCCCAGTAATGGTGGGAAAAAATGGTACATGAAAGTGGCCTTAAATGGTCTACACAGTGAAGTACCTAGATCAACACCAAAGGTTGCAAATCAGCTTCTCAATTTGTTTTCTAAATTTGTTTTAGCTCCTACTACATGTATGCACACTTCCCTTTTGAAAGTTTGAAACTGATGTGTTGTGCAAAGTTTGCAATACATAGGACAGCACCAAAGAATTCCCATAAAATCACGTTGACTTTCTGTACAGTGGAAAAGGTTTTGGGCCGACTGCTTCTATTGTACAAGCAGCTCTGATTCCTGATCTACAAGTATGAAACATTCATCTTAATCTTTGTATGATTATGTCATGTTTGCTTCACGATCCTATTGAATCGAAAATGAAATGTATGTTTTGGGAGTTGTGTGAATGATGAAATGTTTGAAGGGAAACTCAAATGGAAAACTAAGAGCTAAGTTTCAGATGAAATTACTCTGCAGTCCCGAATAAAAAGTCACACAAGAGATTGCAACATTTTTCTTTGATGAATTTTTTCTCAAAATATTTTCGCCTTGTGACCAAATATCCAGAAATAATTTATCAAGACATCACCAAATGCCAAGTTTTTTGTCTTCTTTTGGGCAAAATATGAACACCTCTGTTTCGTTTTTTTATTATGAATTATTATGACATAACATTACTTTGTAAAAGAACAGTAAGTTCTGTGAAAAGTTCAACAAAAACATCATCCGAATTTCAACAAATGTTGCCAACATACTACAGCCCTTTTCAAAACCATGGCTTGGGCTCCAGCATTTATTTAGAAATTGTGCGCTTTCCTGACAAGGCTTCAAACAGGGAGAGCTCAGGTGGAGCCTAGGTGGAGCCCAGATGAAGCCCAGACAGAGCCCAGGTGGAGCGAAGGTGGAGTATAGGTTGAGCCCAGATGGAGCCCAGTGGCCTAAGAATGTGAGTGAAGTTTTCAATGAGAGCATCTTAGTTTCATTTCACTTTTTAAAAACAATTTGCTATTGGTTCTCTGCAATACTCGATGAAAAACTTTCCAGTCAATGAAGACAGAAACAGGGTCCACTGGAAGGTGAAATATAATAAGATGATTTTTTGTCTCTTTGTTTTTTGCTTCAGTGAAAGGTTCATGAAGCAAAGCGATGTTTAAACTTGACATAGTAATAACAACTAAAGGATGTTGATAAATTGAACGAAACATGATGTTTTTTTGTTTTTTTTAAGCATTGTGGAGAAGTATATATTGTATAATTTAAAACCTTCTGAGATTAAAGTTTTGGGATCCCCCCCCATGTTGGTGGACTTAACATTTCAATGACAATACAAGATGTTTTTTAAAACTCTACTAAACACCCCCCCCCCCCAAAAATATATATATATATATAAATAAATAAAGTTTTTCTCAGAACAGTCACTTTGTAGCAGAAGACTTTAATTACACAATGCACCATTAAAAAAGTAAAAAATTGGGGGGGGGGGGGGGGGGTCAATGTGTCAAAAATAATTTAATAATGTTTCTTGTCTGCTTGTTTGATTTAACATAAGGCATAGCAGCGATAATCCTGGCTAATCAGATGCTACAGACTGACCCTTTACTGAATCAAGATAAGGTACAGCATCGGTAACGCTTGCCAAACCTCCGCTAGACACTGTGAGTAAATTCACTCATACGCGCAAACCAAATGTTTGACCTTTTGTGAACCAATGCTGTGCTATATCTTGAAGAACTTTTAATTTTTTGTTATAACTTCTAGTTATCATTAATTTTTCCAAGCAAGCCCAAATAATCTCTCTCACCATGCAGTCCTCCTCTCGGATATCCCCGAGACCATACTGTTCACCGACATTCAAATAAGTCTACAACAATGGAGGGAAGAAAAAGCCAACAGAAAGACAATTACTAAACATGATCGGTTTAGTGAGGATTACGACATGGGTTAACAACATTACAGTTACATCGCCTTGACCTACAAACCACAATTAAGGAATAACCAACTGAGAATCTTCTTGTTTGGTGAATTCTGCTTAGCAGCTCACCACACAGCGCTAAACAAATTTGTTTACAAAAAACGTCTTTGGCAGTGACTTCACTACAGAAATCCACTGTGTGCAGAAGAGTTTTTTTTTTTTTTTAAGCAGAACCGGTTACCAGCTAAAATGATATTTGCTTTTGTGTTTTAGATTGATACTGGTTTCCCGCGACTTTTTTCTTAAATAGAAAGCAAACCAGCCCAGCAAAATGTGTTACAGGCTAAATGCAGCGTTGCTTCCGAAAAAACGTGCTCATTTTCGTTTGTTTGTTCGAATAACTTCTTTCAGATCTTTAATGAGGGAGAAGTTGGAAGCAAAATTATATAATTAATTTGTTTTCCATAAAAAATGTGCAACACAGATCCACAGCTTATTTTTTAAACCAGCTTTAGAGGTATTCACACACTAAGGCACTCAAATACCGATCCCACCTCCAACTTGAAAATGGAAACAAGAAAACAAACAATTCAGTGTTGAATTGTTAGATTTCACAATCCACAATCCCCCAAAATACATGCTTTTTTTTTTTTTTTTGTGTGTGCGTGTGTGTGTGTCTCCCCCCCACCTTAACAGACATCTTGAACAGCGTTATAACACAAAACGGCATCCATGTTGCTCACATAAACACTGCAGCGTATGAGGAGGTTACACCATCTAAGTGCATGAGGGTCATCATATACAGGAAGAGACAGAGAGGAGTAGGTGAGCTACTAATGTGACTACTACTGTCTAATCTTGGAGAAAGAGAGAAGGGGGGGGGGGTAGGGGAGGAGGAGGTTGAATCTTTTGGGGGACTCTCACCGTTGCCTCCTTCTCTGCTATGTCACCTAGGCTGTGCCTTTGTCGGGTGCTCTGGGAAACCAAGATTGAAATGGGATGTAAAGAGAACAAAAGGTGCAAATGTGCTCCCTAGGTTAACTTAGAAATGTCCTTTTGGGAAAGGTTGTGGAGACTGATACAAGTTTCTTACAGCAACAACCGAGGGTAAATGTTAAGAACTGTTCAAAAACCAACCCAAAAAATTGTGCAGAAGTAAGAAAATGTCCTCTAGAAGTTATTGGTACGATCAACAAGTTGATCAACAAGTTCATAGTGTTACATGGCTCGCTTACATAAAAAAAAGTGCACTGTGCAAACCGGACTTTCTAGCTATCTTAAGTGTGTATTGAGTTAAGAGGTTTGACACTCATTCGCATTCTGTGATATTCCGCCATTTAAAGGTATCATACAAAAGAGCTGACGAAACAGTCGCAGACAGTGTTCATGTTTTGTGTGATCAACCGTATAAATGAAATAACAAACCTGTGAAAATTTGGGCTTAATCCGTTGTGCGAGTCAGGAGAAAATAATGACAAAATATGCACAAATTTCAGCATGTAAACACATTGTCCTTAATTTTGGTTGTAAGAAACGAAATCAGCTGTTGCGATTTTATTTAGATTTTCAGATACAGTTTTCTCGAATATGGCTTCATTTCAGAGGGAAATATGTCACAGAAAAATTGGTTCTAGTATAAACTTCACAATCAGTAAGCTTTCAGACTAAAAATAAATAATGGTGTGTTTTATCTTTACCAATTCTGTATAATACCTTTAATGGTCTGCATATTAAATAAATATATTGTAAAGCACGTAGAGAATTAAGTCTTAATTATTATGCGCTATATGAATCGAAAGTTATTATTATTATTATTATATTGCGCTTCAGCAGCTCTGTGAAATTGGGCCCTGGTTACCAGCCAAACAGTCATTTAGTTTCTATTGTTGTCACCAAAGTCATACTGTCTTATCAGCTAAGCGGTATTTTTTTGCTTAACAGCTTCATGGTATTTGGCTCTCAATACTTCAATCAAACATGTAAGATGCGGACAAAACAACAATGTGATTCCTAGACCTACCTGGGCATGACTTTGGTACTTCTTGGACACCTTCCCGACGATGTAGATCTGAGACGGTTGTAACCCGACCGTAGAGTACACCCAGATGTCCTTACTGGAACCATATGCTGCATGGATTACCATCTTGGCCTGTGAGGGTCAAAGGGGGACAGAAAATGACAATTTAACTTGACCGTTTCACTCCGTACTAAGCCATCTTCGGAGAGGGCTCTCGTGCCTCTCAAGTGACAGTCCCGCTGCAGCCCTCGACCCCCACTGCCCCTGGTCCGGCATGTCTACTCCACCCTGCTGGGACTCGAGACCCATCCAGTTCAGCCACTTCGTGGGGAACGGAGCTCCGCCAAGCCCCACCAGGAGGAATCATGACCAGGATCATATTTATGATCTAGAAAATCATGACACAAAATGCTTCCGACAGCTGTGCGAAAATATCTCTGTGACCAGAAAAGGTTCATGCCAGAGAAGTTCACGGCTGAGTTTGTGAAAAATGGGTCACCGGTGACCAAGGGTCATGTAACCAAAGGTCATGTAACCAAAGGTCATGTATATGTAATTTGTTATACCTTTTTATTGTGGTGTTACATATTGCCCTAGTTGGAATTTTTATAACTGTTTTTATTATTGAACTGTCCATTCTTTTGTAATTGCCCAATCTAGGACAAAAAAAAGTTTTTAAAATTGAAATTGAATTGAATTGAACCCTTGTCAGGGTGACTGAAACTTTCTCCAGGTCAAAGACAGTTCCACGGGACTATTTTTTCAAAATGAAAGAGAAGGTTTTTACGTACCTGCTCTGTCAGGCTCCTAAGATAGTTAGCCTTCTGTCTGAGTGGGTCCGTGGATAACCCGTCGATGAAGTATACTATGCCGTGGGGGAAGTTATGCTGGGCCAGCCACGCTACCACCTTCTGTTTCTGCATGCTAGGCCTGGCTGTGATGTAGATGATCAGGTAGTTCAAATCCTGCCAATGTCTGGGAATAATGAGAGGATCTGATTTACTATCAATCTGCCAACTAAAAAGAAAAGTCTGACATTTTTAGGACAAGAATATCTATGAGGCGGTTGTTACACTGTCCAAAATAATATTTGAACTACTACAAGCTCCTGGCTCACCTGACTACATCCACAGCCCCAGCTCTGACCTTGGGGTCCCTGCCCATGATGGACACGCTGGCAGTGAAGGAACCATCAATGCTGAAGACTACACATTCACATTTAGGTGGCACTATGGCTAGATAGCCCTCGGCTGATGTGTGGTCCCCTCTACCAAGAAGAAAAACCAAAAAAGAAGACAGTTTATGAATGATCAACTTGACCAGGGCTCGACTTCACGACGCAATAAGATTCATCTTAAGATGAGTTGCCGATATCCCCATAGTAATATGTATTTGTGACGCCACATTTTGCTCAGCAGTTAAGATTGATACACAGTTAAGAACAATCTTAGCTCTTTGTCATCAAATACAGCTTTGGTATATTGTGTCACCCGTGTAGACCATGCAGCCTGTAACATCATATGTTTACAAAAGAGCCTGGAATTCCTGCAGCCACGATTTGCACACACGATTTGCACACAGTTCCACAAGAATCAAATCTTGTGTTATCGAGATTGCACCGTGCGATTTCTATAAATGTGACCCACTCTATCGAAATGAGGAATGTCTCGGAAATCACCTTTACGTGTAATTCGCCATACAAAAGTTGTTGACAATCAAAAATCATAAAAAACACACTACAAAAAATGATTCCGCGATTTCGATGGTATAAGGTCAAATGTGGTCTAACCTTTAATTGAAAAGATGAATAAATAATAATAAACAAACTTTTTCTTGAGCATGTTTGTACGCATAGCTACAATAGCTAGCTGTTGTTAAAAATGATTCCCCCAAATCAAAGGTGATTTGGGAGTCCGCGAAGGGACGATACTTACCTGTTAAACCTACAATTGCATATTTGCCCTAGCCATAGGCTTTCACTAGATTCTTTTTTACCACACCACAACAGCGCCCTCAAGAGCCCATACATTCCCTATCCTGGCCCCATGTGTTGGATAACTCGACCTCTTTTTCTCGAGGTGTGAGTAAAAAAGACACAGTACAGGCCGAACCTGAGCGGGGAAGGAGGGAGGGAGGTTTAACAGGTAAGTATCGTCCCTTCGCGGACTCCCAAATCACCTTTGATTTGGGGGAGTCCACTTCAGGGACTCCCTTACCTGTTAAACCTACAATTGCATAGACTGGCACAGAACAGAAGGTGGTGGGCCCAAGGGTGAGGCATGAAGTAGTACAAACAACCACTCGGAAAAACCGATAGCTATTTTTATTTATTTTTATATAGTCCCTTCGTGTTCTCTCAAACCATGAAAACAAGAAAGTGAAATGGGACTACTCACCAAGGATTGGAGGCCGGAGGGGAAAATCTCGTCACTCCTGGAGGGCTGCCGCAGGGGGCTGAGGTACACTCAGAGCAATACGGCCAACTTTTCCTCTGGATGATTGGACATCTCGGAGGTAACATGACATGAATGTGGAAGGTGTTTTCCAGGCTGCTGCCTGTAAGATATCCTGGAGAGGAACACCTTTAAGAAAGGCCCATGAAGTGGACATGGACCTGGTCTCGTGAGCACTAATTGGATGATTATCGGCCATGGGAGAAGGCCAGGAAGCCAACGATGAACGTATCGCTCTAACTATCCAACGGGAGATTGTGTCAGGCGAAACTGCCCTATATGGGCTGGTAGTAGTAATGAAAAGTTGGGTCACGGGGCCTCTGAATGTTTTAGTGCGGGCAATGTACCACTTCAGAGCCCGAACAGGGCACCATAATTTATCCTCGGTAACTGACGAGAACGATTTAATATCTGGAATGAAAATGTCAGGGGGGGTGTATGACGGAGACTGGTTCTTTGCTAAGAATGTTATATTTGGGACGAGGCGAACGCCACCCGGTTCCCAGCGGATATGACCTGTGTCAATTGATAAGGCATGGATCTCACTCCGTCTCCTACTGGTTGCCGTAGCTATAAGGAATGCTGTTTTCACAGACAAATCTATAAGTGAGGCACTCGATAGAGGTTCGAACGGGGCCCCAGACAAAGTGTGAAGGACTTGTCCTAAGTCCCAAGCAGGGAGAAGCTTTTTGTTCGAGGGGCGCTCGATGAACATGCCCCGAAGCATTTGGGTTAATGCGTTGTTGTTTGAGATGAAAGATCCATCTGGGAACCCAATGTGAACTGCTCCCAGGGCAGAACGATAGCCTCGAATAGTGGCCACTGTGAGACCCTGATTGAAGAGTTTCATCAGAAAATCACCAATCACTTTTAAAGGTGCTGAGCAGGGATCAAAAGAGTTGTCCCTGCACCATTTATGGTAATGTTGAAGCCGGCTGTCGTAGGTCCTTCTAGTGGACTTTCGGCGGCCTCTGGCAGCCATGGATGCAGCGTCCGATGAAAGGCCTGCTGATCTGAAGGAATGTTGGACAACATCCAACACGTTAAGTGGAGGTTCTCCGACCCCGGGTGGTAGATCTTCGACCGGGGTTGGGCTATGAGATCCGCCCGTCGGGGAAGTAAGACTGGGGGATGAATGAGGAGGCGAATGAGCCTCTGAAACCATGCTTGTCGAGGCCAGAAAGGAGCAATGAGGAGCACCCTGCAAGTCTCCGCTTCTATTTTGGCTAATACCCTTGGAATTAGTGAGATCGGGGGGTAAGCATAAGCGTACATGTTTTCCCAGTCGATTGAGAGGGCGTCTGATGCCCAAGCCTGAGGATCCCGACTGCGAGCGCAGTATACCGGTAGCTGGTTGTTTAGGGATGATGCGAATAGGTCTATGTGAGGACGATCGAACCTCAGGAAGATGGATTGCACCACTGCCTGGTGGAGAGTCCACTCCGTGGGGGTGACCCTGCCTCTGGACAGGGCATCCGCCAGGGTGTTTGCTTTCCCTGCAAGGTGGGATGCAGACAGGTGTACATTGTTTGCCAGACACCAGCAGAGGAGGTCCCATGCCTGTACACAAAGGGGTGGGGACCGAGTCCCCCCTTGTCGATTGATGTAAGAGACGACAGTTGAATTGTCGGACTTGATGAGGACATGTTTTCCCCCCACTTTGGGAGTGAAGTGTATCAGGGCTCGATGGACTGCCAGCAACTCGAGAGCATTGATGTGGGACAATCTCTCTACTTGGGACCATGTCCCAGCGGTGGTCTGTGGTCCCATATGTGCCCCCCACCCTGAGGGGGATGCGTCCGTGGTTAGGGTCACGGAAGGTTGAGGGAGGGGAAAAATTCTGCCGCAGCTGATATTTTCCCGCTGAAGCCACCAGTTGAGATGTAAGAGAACTTGGGGAAGTATCGGAACCAATAACGACAGAGGGTCTCGTTTTGGACGATACTTGGCAAGAAGATAGAGTTGGATTGGGCGCATGCGTATCCTGCACCAGGGAACTAGATCTACTAGGCTTGCCATTAGCCCCAAGAGGCGTAACCAGGCCAAGGCCGGTGCCACTCTTGCAGAGATGAAGAGGTTTACACACTCCAAGAGATTGTGAATCCTCTTCTCGGTGGGTGTGGCTATGCCCCGTTGAAGGTCCAGCACAGCCCCGAGAAAAGTTGGGTTCAATGAAGGTGTCAAATGGGACTTCTTTACATTGATGATGAATCCCAAATCTCTTGTTAAGGAGAGAGTGAGATTCATCGCCCAGTGGGCTTCGGCTTCGGAATTGCCTACCACGAGCCAATCGTCCAGGTAAACAAAAATTCGCACGTTGTGGAGGCGAAGGAGTGCTGCGACAGTTTTTACCAGTCGCGTGAACACCCTCGGAGCCGTGGACAGGCCGAAGGGGAGCGAGCGAAACTCGAATGTTGTTCCCCGATACTGGAAGCGGAGGAAATGGCGGTGATGTTCTGACACAAGTACGTGAAGGTACGCATCCTTCAGGTCCAGTGTTGCACCCCAAGACGGGACTGTGAGGCAATTCAGGACTGTGCGGAGGGACTCCATCCTGAACCGACGTGGTCGAATGAACTTGTTTAGCGGCCTTAGGTTCAGGATTGGGCGCCATTTTCCGCTGTTTTTTGGTGACACAGTATATTGCCTTTTTTTTGAAGTAAGGCAAGAATCTCCGATTCGAGAGCCAAGCGTTGAAACTGATCGGATGGGATCGGCGTAGGCCGAGGGAGGTACGACGACGGAGGGGTGCTCGTGAATTCTAGTTTGTATCCATGAGCGACAGTATCGAGCACCCATCTGTCGTTGCACAAAAGGGCCCAAGTCTTTGCGAAAGACTGGAGGCGGCCCCCTATGGGCCCGCAGTAGGGGGCCGCTGAAAGAGAGGCGTCACCGACGCCCTGGCCTACTCCGACCGCTCCCATAATTTGCTTTGGGGCGGGGGGTGTATGAAAACCGTGAACCCCGGTTGCGGCTGCCGAGCGGGGCACTGGGAGCCAACAACGGCTGTGGGGAAGAATAGGGGTTAGCTGGACTAGCAGATGGAGTACGACCTGCAGCTCTATACGGTTGTAAGGGCTTGCGAGGGAAGCGGGGGCCAGAGCCCTGTTTCCCGCCACGACCAGGGCCAGAGACATTCTGGGAAGACTTGCGTTGATTAATTTTGTCTGTTGCTTTAATGCGTTTGGCCTCTTCTTCGAGGGTCTGTTGAAATTTACCCGCAAAGAGGTCAGTACCCAAGCGAGGGAGGGCTTCGAGTCGAGACCGAGCCCCCTCGGTGGGGAGAAAAATAGCATCAAGGACGTTTCCCCGCCGGGTAGAAGTAGCAAGAGCGGATACCCGGGTGAACTGGTCCATGCAGATGCGTAAGCTGTCGTCCAGGCAGCGGAAAGCCAGCTCAACTGCATTTGGTGACACTGGTGAGTCTGCCTCACAGGAGCACACCAAGTACTCAGAGAGCAGTTGTAGGAAGCAAGTAACACGGAGACCAGCCCTGGAGGCCTTGTCTACCTTGACTAGGGTGTCTTCCAGTGTATTGCGTTCCTTACTTGTGAACGGAGACCTGAGGGAGGAACGCCCCCCGGAGTCTGCCGCTATTTTGTCACGAGCTGCATCAGGTAAGGTGGGAACCGCAAGAAACTTGTCAAAATCATTTCTCGGAACCCGGAAATGGCGGACATCACGTTTAGCCACAGGGCGCCATTTCTTAACCCCTGCAATAACCTCAATACGGTCAGCACAGAGGCGGTCTACAGGGAGGACTGGGAAGGACTGGGCCCTAGACTCAGCTGGACCAGTGCGTTTTTTTGAACGACTGGCGGGCTTCTTGATCAAGTGTAGGGTCCTCCTCCTTCGGGATATTTAGGACACGAACCATATCCTGAATAACCCGGCGCAGTCTAATGTCAGCTGTGGAAAGCATGACAGAGTCCCCCGATTCATTGCCTGAAGAATAACAAACAGGTGGATCAGGATGAGAAGACTCTCCGTCCCCAGGGGGTAAGAGGGCTGTAGCTTCTTTAGCCCTATCTGGATTAGGCTCTGTCCCACGGGAGAGGGAAGCCAAAGGAGCAGGGCCCAAATGTCGTGGACGAGAATCAGAATTATCTGAGAACTCATCAGAGGGAAAAAGGGATACAATTTCCTCCGACATCTGACCGGGATCCGGAATAACTACTGAAGCAGGCTGAACAAAGTCCGCTGGAGCAGTAGCAGCCGGACGTTGCACTAATGCTGACATAGTAGCTGTGAGTTGTCTCAGCATTGAGCGGGTGCTAGAGCGGCGATGGCGTCGCTCACCAGCCGAAAAGCTAGACGAAGAAGCGGACCCATCCGAGGACAGGGAGCTCTGACTAGAGTAACGCCGTTTCTTCTTGCGATGTCGTCTGCCTCGGTCAGATTGACGAGCTGGGCAAGACGACTTGCGCTCTGAAGAGCCACAATCGGTCTTGGGTGTGGAAGAGGCCATGCTTTTAGGTCTCGCTCCAGAAACCGGAGCCCCGGAGGGGGCGGTTGGAGTAGCAGAGTCCAAGGTACCGGAAGCTAGAGGCCCGGAAGGCGTAGCTCCGGGACGCTTACAGGGTGTAGATTTGTCCTTCTTGGGCTTTTTAATGCTTGGATTAGAGACTGGAGGCCCCGGAGGGTCAGCCTTAACAAGCACGCCTGAAGTGCTGGGGGCCAGAGGCCCGGAAAGCGTGTCCCCAGCAAGAGCATCATCATTAAGCATAGGGACTGGAGGCCCGAGAGGCGCAGCCCTAGCATTAGCATCTGAAATGTTACCAGGAGCCAGAGGCACGGAAAGCATGTCCCCGGTAATGGAAACAGAAGGGGAGCGAGGCCGAAGCCGCGCCGACGACGCAGTGCGTCTCGAACAGCGAGAGTCTGCCATTCTAATTTTTTTTATTTTTATTTTTTTTTAATCACTCGAAGTTCCTTATCTTACGAGCGAAGAAAACGAAAACGGTAAAGATAAATTAATAATAAAGACGATACAAACTTTGTATACTCTTGTCCTTATAAAACTTTACAAAATAACAGAGAATCTGAAAGCTTATACAATACGTTCGAAGACGGAAATCTAAACACGTCCGTTCACGTCGAACACTAGAGAAAAAGAGGTCGAGTTATCCAACACATGGGGCCAGGATAGGGAATGTATGGGCTCTTGAGGGCGCTGTTGTGGTGTGGTAAAAAAGAATCTAGTGAAAGCCTATGGCTAGGGCAAATATGCAATTGTAGGTTTAACAGGTAAGGGAGTCCCTGAAGTGGACTATCTAAATAAACACGTCGAAAAAATTGGAAGTGGCCTTGTCTTGTAGACTTTCTTCATTGCCCGATAACTTCGGGCTGGTATAAGCTACGGAAATAATAATGGTATTGCTGGAAAGCCAGTGAGTTACTTGTTAACATGGTGTGCATAGCTCAATTTTCAAAATTTCCGAGACATTCCTCAATTCGATAGAGTGGGTCACAAATGTTTGATATGAAGAAGGGGGTAAATCTCAAAACTTGTTCAGCTGTTCTTTTTGTTAACTCTTGAATTTATGTGGTTGGTACAAACTGTAACATTTCCCACATGACCAGTGTAGTACCTTGCCTGCCAGCAAATACCCCGGAATGCACAAGGTTACTCTTATTGTACTCAAGGTTACATTGTCTATAGGGGGTGCTCTCTCACAGAGATAAATAAAAAAGATGTTGCTCATTGCCCCAATCAGGGCCCCATGAATGGGTTCCAACGTTTCATCACCATTTTACGGTGGGTGGGCCTAAGTCAATGGCATGTCTTGGCTGAGCGGGTAAGAGTGTTTCTGTTCAGCAGAGTGTGGGTTAGAGTCCAGGTAGTGACACTTTTGTCCTTAAAGAAAGACAATTAACCAATATTGCTGCGTCCTTCGGATGGGATGAAAGCCGTTGGTCCCGTGTGTTGTGTAAAGAACCCAGTGCACTTATCGAAAAGAGAAGGGGTTCACCCCGGTGTTCCTGGTTTGATTGGCTGCATATTGCGCCACAGCACCTTGTAAACCATTACATGGTGCTATGTAAAGGAATAGGTCTCATACTTCAAAACATAGCTCCACATACCTTGCAGGAAAATACAGACTGTTGAAGCACCTTGAGCGTCACTGAGTGACGGATATGAGTGCTTTATAAGAAGCCACTATTATTATTATTATTATTATTATTAACATTATTATTATAAGGTCTTTATAAATTAGTTTTTCAAAAGAGGAAATGGATGAATTACTGAATCTTACCTGACCACCATCTTGACTGGATAGATACCCTGGCTAAGTCTGCGGGTCTCTGGAATGGTGTAAGCGAGACGGCCGTGGCCGTTGGTGATTTCAGTTGCAAAGTGAACCCACTCTCCAGATGGGGGTTGGGTGACAATGTGGATGTCCACCTAGTTCAGCAAACAAAATAATCACATGACACAAACTGTCACGATATTTTCACACGAATGCCGAATCCGTCTACATTTAGCAAGGTGACAGTGAATACCAACTGAATCTCTGGCTTCCGCATTCCCGAACGGAATGAATGGTCTCTCAGATTAAAATGCTTTTACTGATTTCAAATCAACTGGGGCATTTCAGACAAACTGATTTTGCAGGATGCTTACTACCATTACCGTGACTATAGGCTTTGGGATAGAAACTACAATATTTATATATATATATATATATATATTTTTTTTTGGGGGGGGGTCATTACCAAACGATGACCTTACCTTAAAGGATGACGTCTAAAGCATGTTGACAGAAATGGAGTTGTTTGTTTACCTCGTTTGTTTGTTTATTGGTTTTTTCCTTGTTAATGACAAGATTTCTCTTACCTTTTCCCCTGTTAATGTCACCATGTCCAAGGAGCTGTACATGAATCTGCCGTTTATTGTCTGGGGTGCTCCCTCTAGACAAACCGTGTCTGTACATCTGTGATTTGGGTTCACATTTTGCTGTGGGTAGAAATCATAAAAAAGTACCATTCAAGACATAATGTATCAATAGGCAGGGCTACCCTAAGATTTTAACCCTCGATGGCTCTGTTTTGTCCACATTTATTACCCAAAGTTAGGTCAAGAAAGCTGATTTTACATCAATTTCAATTAATAATCAACCAGTCAGAGTGCTCAGCGAAGTGCACTTGGCATAGGGCAAGTGCATCTGCGAACTGTTTGCCTTTCAGCGAGTAAAACCCCGTCTCTCACAGAAATACAGTCCGACGGAAATCCAACAAATATTTGACATCGGAGAATTGTTATCCGACTGCCTGTCCTTGGATTAATGTTGACAAGACCCCTGAGATTGACGAAATCTCTTACCTTCATTTTGACGCTTGTTCTTTTGCGTTGCCACTTCTCCCTCGGATTTGAAGGAATGAATGACGTTGTGGAAGTCCCGTCGCCCGTGTGTACGCTTACGCAGTCATTCTTGAAAATCTGCAAGGGGGTAGGTAGGTTGCAAGAATGAAAAAAAAAAACGGTTTGTGAATCGTGCCTGGAAAGTTGGGAAGCCTCTGTTGGTACGGGTCACAGTGTTCCTTTAAAATATTGCCAAAGATTTTCTGGTGAAAGGGCCCTTTTTAGAAAAATGCCCTCCTATCCCTCGAAGACGAAATTGAAGCTGTAGCAATTTTCTCCAAGATGTTACACTTATCCCCAAGAGTAGGGGTCATTCCCAACATTCTGGCAGTGGCTGCTGAATGCCCCACAGCACTTTGTAAACAATAAGAAGGTGCTACATAAATGGGCCTCATGATTCAAGACATAGAGCTCGGCTTATACTGTTTTATTCTTCAACAGGATAAGCAGAACTCTATGTTTTTAATTATGATACCCATTTATGTACAGATTTTTAATGGTTTACAAGGTGCTGTGGAGCATTCATCAGCCACTGCTAGAAATGAGCGCTTTCTTCATACGCCCCCCTAGGGGTGTGTTAAAGCGCTATATAAGAACCAAGTATTATTATCTATCATGAACCAGTGTAGAGCAGAACCTATAACCCTGTAGTGCAATACATAATTTCTGATTCCAATAAGTCAAGTTTACCTGTCTGAGAATAAACGCCACCACGTCGGTACTCTCCCAGTAGCTGGTGTGGAAGAGATGCGGCAGGGCACCGGTTGGGAATGCCTGCAGTGCCTCAGGACAGTAGAGGGCGTAGTCAAGCCGGCTGGCACCCCACCACTTACTACCGATGGACTGTACAGCTGTGATGAAGAATGGGAGGTCAGGTAACTACAACGCACTTAACCTTCTACAGACCACTCATTTCTGTATAATCATCAACATATGCCTAGAAATTGCTAAAACTGTTGATTTGTTTACTCAATTTTGTTTCAGTAAAAATATGTTTCAGTAAATAATAATTCAGGACATGACTGTTACTTTGACTTTGTTTAGTTGTTCGGGTGAAAAATTGACTAGAACAGGATTTGAACCTGCGACCTACGGATTAACGCGCTGGCACTCTTCCATCTGAGCCATCTAGCCCTAATGTTGGTGGTTTCCCTAAAAGAGGGAGACAGTCAACATCAGGGCTAGATAGCTCAGATGGTAGACACTTGCCCTAGCCCTAACCCTAACTCTGACACTAGCTCTTGCCCCAACCCTAGCACGTACATGTGTAGATCACAAGGGGTTATCAAAACCATAGGGTTGTTGAAACACAGATCAGTCACCCCTCCATTTTGCGATATCTTCCTATTCCTGTGCCACAAATATTCATGGAACAACTTGCCATCCTAACATAACCACATGAACGGTTTGTCGTACCATTTGTAAGAGCCGGGGACATCCCACAGGTCTCCTCGTCCACAATCTCGCTGCAAGTACTGGCGGAGCTCGGCAATCTCCGATGACTCGGGGTGAAGTTACTCGCCGCGTTGGCTGACTGAGCCTCCAGGAATAAGATGGTATTAGAGGCTATGGTGTCAACTGTCAGTGAAGAAATTAACACAGAAACAATACACTTAGTTGGATACAGAGAGGGAAAAAACACGTGTGCAAGATTTGAAAAAAATAAAAATTACTCACTGAGGGCGTTAGAGTGGCCGTCCCCGAGGGGGTACTTCTGGTACCTAGCCACAGCCGACGGTGATAAGAGAGCAAACTTGTGATTGAGAAGAGGCTCTATCCTTGATGCTGACGGGTCCGTCCTATGGAACAAATTGAAGAACTGACGGCACACTGGTTTGGGTGGCGCTACTGCATGGATAAACAAAGAAAACACCTCAACTGATAAATAAAATAAAAATTTACTTTTAGAAAAACAAGTTTTAAAATGGGTCAAGTTTGTAAGGATTCAAAGTGTTTGTGTACACCTTTTTACGATTTTTTTTTAACCCCCCCCCCCCAAAAAAAGAGTGTGGTCCACTTACAATGGCACTTAGGTTGGACTGTAAACTGGGCATGATCCCTGGCTACACGGCACTATACAATCGTACAACTTCTGACTGCCCCCCCCCCCAAAAAGACCAAAACAACAGCAACAACAACAAAAACAACAAAAACAACAACAAAACACAAAAATATTGACAAAATAGAAAGACTGCCTGTTCAACTGCATCAGTTTTGAGATGCGGCAATTTTCCTCTTATCTAAAGTTGACAAAAATTGAACACTGCCATATTCATCACATGTTGTATTCCATTGAGTTGTTGAAACTTAGGCCATTTTACTTTTGATTACTTGGATTACGGAATCGCCGCCCGAAAAAATCGTGTTTTGGAAAAAAATAAAAAAAATCCCCGCCCCCAAAATTCAATTTTGTGTTTGGAAAAAAAAAAAAAAACGATCCAAAGGGCATTTCACATCTTATTTATGCACACCTTGTCCATTGGTACACACCAAATTAAAAAAATCCACTCGAAAAGTGCCGCGAAACGCTGACCACATTGCGATCACAATTTACACAACGCACGATCCCGCGTGTGACACACACAAGCATAATCTTTTCCAAATTACAGGCTTGTTTGTAGTCTTCGCTATTTCGTTACTGTTCGTGCAACAATAAATGTAAGAAAATTTAAACGCTAGAGGGCGTTTCACAACAATGCGATAGAGCGAAAGCAATCGCCCTCTCTATTAATGAAATTGCGCTATAGCATACAAAAACCAGTTACAAACGCCTTGAACAAATTTGTCAAATAATTAACCTATTATTATTATTCCCCGACATTGCAATAACATTATTCGCTGGTGTGCGCTTAACCTATCTAAACAGCATTGTTGTTGCTGGTACTCACGCACATTCCGTCGGCAGCATGGTCAAAACAGAGCACACTTCCGTGGAAATTTTAGCTTGTTCTACAAAAATACAGAACGTTCGGGCTTCATTCTACAAAAATGACCACTTTAGGATAGAGTATTTAACTGTATAATGTAAGATTTTCTCTTTCTATTTTAGTTTTGTTTTGTTGTATTTTGGGGTTTTTTTTTGCGGGTTGATTGCGCTCAGAATTTTGGTCTCGAATTTCCGGCTAGTGAAAAATTGTGCGAGCTAGAAACGTACTGTTATGTTGACAAGCCCGGCGGTTTAGTCAAGTGAAAAAGTTAGCGCAAGGCCTTATATTTACATGAAGGTCTATAGTTTACATTCGTTTTAGAAGCCGCCCGCGTGCCTTCTTTTTTGGGGTGTTTTTTGTTGTTTTTTTTCCCGCACGCCCAATTTTGTGAGCTGGAAAATCCGTAATCCCGGCAACGTTTTTTTTTTTTTTTTTTTTCCCCCCGGTCCCCGCTCATATTTGAAGCTTAGAAATCCGTAATCCAAGTATTCAAGAATAAATGGCCTTAGTGCAATTTAGCAATTTTTCTACGTACCCACTTTACCATCCAGTAAAAGTTTCCTGTGAGCTAGGACAATCCCAAGCGGCGATCCAAATGTGAAAAACTGCATCACTTCAAAATCCAGCCTGCTAGCCGGGGCATGTATATAGTCCGATATCATGCTGCTTGCCTGGCTACAAGAGCTCGCCCTTCGCCAATCGAAGCTAGATGCTTGACCCATTGCTGACATTTGTGGATCATTGGTCAGCGACACCTCCTTGTTAAAGAACACATGGCTGGAGAATTGTTTGAGGCGCTCCGCCTGGCTGGGCGACGGCGTGGTCTCGCTGCGGCTGCGCACCACCACGTCGTCCTGCATGGCTTGCAGGTCGCTGCTGCTCAGGCTGAGACGCTTTGAGGAGGATTCGAGGCTCTCCGAGCCGAGACGCTCCATGCACCTGGAGCTTGAGGCACATCTGTGTGGAGGCGCTGGGTAGGTTTCCACAGAGCTTGACGGGGAGGAGAGGGCGTCGGAGAGGTTGGCGGGGCTGCTGGTGTTGCTACAGAGGGGGCCACCACGGCACAGTGCGTCGTAGCCGAGAATTGCTCCCATACAGTCGGCAACAACACACACCTGTGCCAAATACGCATAAGGGAGGTAATTCAATTTGATAGGAGTTGTGATTTTAAAAATGCAAATCGTGATAAGCTATGGTTGCAAACTTTTGGAACTTCTAAAAGTCTGAATCTCCTACATGCCAAATTTCAGAAGATTAAGTCTTTGTCAATCAAATGAAGAAAACCAAGTAAAAGAAAAAACTAGCAGTTTGGAAACACGTCATCTTTGAATTAAATTTTCAAATGATATTTATGTTCATATTATCGCCCAAAGATTAATAAAATGAATGTTAGATATTGGCGAAAGAAAAATCACAACATTTTTATGTTTAATACTGGTTTTTTTTTGGGGGGGGGGGGGTAAAGGTATTTATCAATGGCAATAACTGTGAGAGGAGCCTGTCTTCACTGTGTGGTAATGACCTTGGATGGTGACTGGCCGCTGTTCGGCAAAGTCCATTAACAGCAGTCAGTCACCAACCCAGTCATTGCCACCGTGGTTGGTGGCTGGCAACTGTTAATGGACCTTGCGTTCGGCTTGGTCCATTCACAGCAGACAGCCACCAACACGGTCATAACCACGCAATGAAGACCAGCTCCTCAAACTGTTATTGCCTAAAAAAATCACCTTTGTTCAAAAACTCTGAGAACAAGAACTGTGAAAAAGATTACTACTGACCTGTCCATCAAAGCTGTGGCCAGCCTCTGACCTGAGAAACTCTGTGTACACCTTGTTCATGTTGTTGATAGTAACCGAAACGAGATCAGGATAATCTGGGGACGATGCTGCGAGTATTGGAAGCGCCCCCAGTGGTATGAATTCACCATTGCTGGAAGGCGGTTTGATTTCGGGGGAGACGTCGTTGCCGTACGGACTAAGGCTGTTGGTAGAATCATCAATAAACTCCTTTTTTAGTCATGATCGTGATGAACATTTACACCCGGTTCAGACAGGCACTCTAGAGTTGTGCCAAACCAAATAAAATAAAAAAATACATGAACAGTTCAACGTCTGAAACAGTTAGGAGCAACTGGACACGCTTGAAGTCAAAAGATCAACCGTTGCAGTCGTTCTGAACAACTCTGGAGTGTCTTTGTTTCAGACTTTGATCTTGTCATGAACCGAACCTATTGTAAATGTAGTGTTAAGTTCGTCTTTCTGAAACCTAAATATATTCGGGACGACCTAGAGTCGCTCCTAATCTGTTTGATTTGGCGTGACTCTGGAGTGCCTGTCTGAAATGGGTGTTATACAGCCCCGGTGTGGCAGGAGATTCTGTCCCCACAGACGGCCATGACACGCCCATTTGCCACTCTTAAATACCTACATTCAAGGCATTTTTTCTAGGACTTATCCTAAGCCAATAGAATTAAAGAACGTCAAGTTCCAAACCCTTGGAACACTGGACCACGCCATCCCCCACACTAATCTGTAGCCTCTTCAATGCAGTTCCGATTCCCTCAGAAATCTGTAGGGATTTGCTGAGTCAAAGGTGGCTAAAGGGACATAGAAACATACCTTGTCATAAGTGCCATGGCGTCACAACATGTCGAGGGGCATGGCACCAGTCTAATCACTGTCCTCCCCAGCGCAATGGGGAAGTGTGCCCTCACCACGGCATCGAAGGCTATTTTGAAGGTATTAACGTCGCTGGTCTTGGCCCCTAACTCCTGCATGCCATCCAGTATGTTTCCACCATGCAGGATCAGGATGAGAACGCTGACGTCAGACAGGGAAGCAGTGGTTGCCGGGGCAGAGAGGGGCGGTTGAGGGATAGAGTCCCCTGAAAGAAAGACGTACAGTAGTGGAGACGTTCAGATATTTGGTAACACGGTTAGCGGCCCAATTTCATAGAGCTACATACTTAAGCACAAAACTTCAGCACAGTTTAATTCTGCTTGCCAGTAAAATGTTACCAGCCAAACGCCCCATTTAAGATCAAGGGTGGTGACTCAACTCAAACCTGAGTAATGAGCACGTGATGAGTTTTTGTTATTAAAACAACCCTTACCTTCAGCGAGTACTGCATGGTTGAGGGCCTCTAATGAGCTCCACTGGGATAGCGCCCTCGGCTCCTCTTCTGTCATATCTACAGGACGATCAAATAAAATCAGGAAAGAATCAACGTTTGTCATCAATCAAATTTAAGAAACTCAGAAATACTAGAAACACTATGACGTCATGTTGTTTGTATCTGAGTTAGAGCATATAACATAAGTTAGAGCTTTAATATTTGTCTTCTTGTAGCCCCTTACCAAGAGTGGCCTTTAGCCTTGTTTGGGGCAAACTTGCATAACAAATACAAAATTAGAAAGGGCTTTGAGTTGATGTACTGTTTGTGATTCATAAGACTGTAGTTCCTGAGACCGACTGCTCACAAGTTTCATGTATTAAAGCAATGAGATTTATTATCAGAGAGAAGTACAAGTATAATATTAAAAAAAATACAAATCTTGACGAAAAACGAGGAAAGTGGCTTTGATGGATGGCCGAAACCCCCCAAACTGCCAAAACACAAAACATATCTACCACTTCAATATTGCTACATGATTGCCACTTATAAAATAATCACCGGGTATTAATGTTGAGCCCTTCCTGCAATCCCGAGTAATCTCTCAGGAAAGTAATTATGTGCACTCACATGTAATAAATCTGAACTATAATCACAATTGTGTTCTGTTAAAGCCGTTGATATTGTCAGCCTAGCTAGTGAGGACAGTCTGGTGACACGTGTTAACGCTTGTTAATGGTTTTAACACTGGCGTATGAAGCAGCACTCAGAGACTATGGATTTTTCATTTAAAGGCCCTGTACACTATTGGTAAGATCGAAAAACACAAATGTTCACAGATTCACACACAACTTACATGATTTAAAGTAAGTAATGGTAGAAAGGGTTCTTTAAATTATTTTTGCCTAAAATGCTATCGTTTCTGAGAAATGAGTAAAACAATAGTTTTTATCGCGCGCGATAATAAACTCCATGTTTGAAAAACAGAAAACACATAAGGTCTCTTTTCACTATTTTCTCGTGACCTCGATGACCAATTGAGCTCAAATTTTCACAGGTTTGTTATTTCATGTATGTGGTTGATTACACAAAACATGAACACTGTCTGTGATTATTTTGTCAGCTCTGCCAATCCTGTATAATACCTTTAAAGCTGTACGTGTATTTTGAAAATTCTATATTTTGCTGATAACTACCAATGAGCTATTTCTCATTAGTAGTTATCAGCAAAATTTCATAACTTTTAACTTAATATTCAGATTTAAAGGCAGGGTTGTACTCCACAAGTTGATGACCATAACAACTTACTTGGTAAAGAGCACTGGTGAGCTGCTGATATTATAAAACACTGTAAGAGTCAACTCCCTTTAAAGCAATGTAGCTTTAGAGAAGGACGTAATTTTTCACCCAAAAATTTGAATCTGAAAAAGACTTCAGGCATGAAGCCTTTCTCAGGCATCTGAAACCACCCAATTCTATGCCACAAGGGTGATTTTTCTGTCATTATTTTTCTTGCAACTTCGATGACCAATTGAACCCAAATTTTCACAGGTTTGTTATTTTATGCATATGTTGAGATACACCAAGTGAGGATACCGGTCTCTGACAATTACCAAAAGTATACCCTGCCTTCAATGCAGTAATACGTAATTTGTTTTTCTTTCGTCTCTACATGTACCTCATCAAGCATTTTAATACTTTGGAATAATTTAGGCAATTGTCGCACACTGTATTGTTTCATTAGTGTTATTATTTTTCAGCAAATACAAACAGTCCATTTTGGTCCAAGCAATTGGTCGTTTATTTTCACAGAAATGTTTTGTAGAAATGGTTTTTTTCATTGATGTACTTCAAAACGTAGCTCCACATACCTTGCAGGAAAAATACTGAGTGCTTTGAGATGCACATCGGGTGTAATAAAGCGCTATATATAAGAACTTTGTATTAATATTATAATTACTTTTTCCTGCGCCTAACAGTTTTTATGCAACACACTTTTGGGTTTCCATTTTTAGACAGAATTAACCCCAACGAATCGAATCAAATCAAAAACCGCAATTACATCACTTAAAAAAACAACCCATTTCTAATCACTACATTTTGTATTTAACAACAATCTGACTTTTCAATTAACACGTTAATTGCAGTAGTCTGATTGAAAATTCCCATTTCCCAGTGCAGTGCAGACGTTCTAGTCAGTCAATACTTCACATTTTGAAAGACGAGGTCACTTCGTCTGCGTATGAAAGATTGATCCAATGTTATTTGGAGCATTTTATTGATCTCAGCCAGTCTCTCACAGCTGAAATGTAACCACATTCAGCTAGCCTCTATCCACAGCAAGCTTCTATTATTAGTCAAATATTTTTTTCTTTCTATTGTTTTAAAATAAATATTCTGTATTTGTCTTTAAAATGCCTGCCTCCTCTTCAATGTTTCTCAGACAATTCATAAGAAGAACTAAAACAGACTCCTGTCTATTTCATACCTATACTGTACAAGACATAGATCCTGTTTGAATCCAATGGGATTTTCCAGGGGAATTTTAACTTCACCGACCGCCAACCCATGTTCATTTGACACTTGATGCAATTTTCATGGGGGGAAAATGAACACCCAGCATGTTAAACATGCGGTTATCTCGCTTACCCCTACTCCAATGCAGGGGCACCTATTTCCCGTGAATTTGTTATTTCCAAGAAGAAAGGGAAAACTTTGCCTACAAGCCTTGAATTACTGTTTGAGACACAAGTATTGTACACCATATAATTGAACTTAAAGAGGGGTCTAAGGTCAGATTGAGTTTTGTAATGTACTCATTTTTCCAATAGATGGAGTCCTCATAAAAGTGGGGAAAAGTTACAAATCTTGACCTCACGTTAAAATGGTGTAAAATACCATTTTACTTCACGCTCTTTCAGCGTGAAATTTGGAATATGGCGTCATCAGGCAGCAAAAACAAATGAATCTGTACGTACCGAAGAGGTGTTTCTGTGCCGGTCATAAGCTCAAATTCAAAACTTTTTTGATTGAATAACATCAGAATTTAAGAATGAACTGAAAAATAACTTCGCAAAACTGTGCAGGCTATGTACTTGAAATATGACGGCAAAAGTTTCTGGATTTTAACAAAAATTGCACTTGAAGGGTATTAGACACAGTGGCATTTTGCACCATTTTATGAATGCAAGGTTAGAAACTTGTTTTAAAAAAAAATGGTTTTCATAAGGACTCCCCTATTGGAAAATGAGTGGATCACATCACTGAATTTGAATTTGAGCAAATTGAAGAATAAAACAAAAAATTAATAAATACAAATTATTCTTGACAAAAAGAAATATATACAAATAAATAAATAAATGAATAAATATTTTATATAAAATGCAGACACATCTTATCTCAGGATGACTGTATTGAAAAGCTCAATATAGCTCTGACCACAAAAATCTCCCTGCATTAGAGGGCCACCTATCGGTAAGAAAATTGAGACTTCTTACCCTGGGCGTCAAAGAATTCATCCTCGGAGCTATCTGAGTCCTGCTGTATGCTATTCATCCGCCACTGGGCAAACATCTCACTGTTATTATTTGATCCTGTGAACAGATAAGAAGACAGTTCAGTTGGTACCATGGAATTCTGACCATCGTGAGGATATCAAAAACAAAATCTGTGGGTGAATTATTTCGCCGAGATCGGTGATCGGACTGAGAGGGTGAATTGCCAGGAGGTGAAAGAGAGGGTTGCTAAGATGATCTAGGGTATGGGTTGGGATGATCCCCCCCCCACCTCCTTATTCCATCATGGCTGAATCACAAGAAAGATTTGATGCAAATATGCCATTCCACACTAGAGTAGACTTCACGAAATAATCAAATCTACTGGCCTGTTTTGACACTCCCCACCTCCAAAAAGAGCCGCACCTACAAATTTTTAGAACATAATAAAAGGAAGACCCATTTTGATAACCCCCCCACCTCAAAAAAGAAAAGAAAAGAGGGGTGTCACAGTCCTAAACACAGATAGACTGCACTAACATGAAACACTGACAAGAAAGTTCTGAATCAGCCCATGTTAATACAAAAATTTAAATAATAAGTAAAAAATAAGTAAAAACAAAAGTTGTCTTAACAGTTATAATGTAATAGACCCTTACCATTAAATAATTTTACATTCATGCATGCATACAGACCCTATTGGTTGGCAAACGCCATAGAGATGTGCACTAAGCAGACGCGCAAACGCTTCTGCGTCACGCGACCATCAGCACCACACAAAAAGGCACGATGTTCCATCATTTTGCCAACCAAAATGTTAGTGCGCACACGCGATATGCAATTTACATATTTCATGGAAAGGGTCTATTGTGAGGCTGTGTCCCAATATGGCGCCTATATAGCCAAGGCTACGGCTAGATTTCCTCGTCATCATCCTTAGCAACATCCTTAACAACAGCTGTAGCCGTAGCTGTAGTCACCAATTCACATATGGCTCAAGCCTTTCAGGTACATATCATGAACAGTAGTGTTACTGTTAGCTTTGAAAAGAGTAATTTGGAATTTCTCATTTTCCTTTTGTCGCAAACTGCTTTACAATATTCTATCCCATCCATTCACAGCCTGAAGTCCCACAGTGCACTGATGATGCCATTGCAATGAAACTATGAGACTAATTTATGTAGCACCTTATAAAGGTTTACAAAGTGCCATGGCAAATTCAGCAGCCACTGCCAGACACACCAGGGCAAACCCCTTCTCTTAGCTATAAGTGTTTAGGGTTCTTCTGCGTGCATTAAACAACACATGGGACCTACAGGTTTACGTCCCATTCGAGGGACGAAGCAATAATGGTTAAAGGTCCTGTACACTATTGGTAAGATCGAAAAACACAAATGTTCACAGATTCACACATAACTTACATGATTTAAAGTAAGTAATGGTAGAAAGGGTTCCTTAAAATATTTCTGCCTAAAATGCTATAGTTTCTGAGAAATGAGTAAAACAATAGTTTTTATCGCGCGCGATAATAAACTCGATGTTTGAAAAACAGAAAACACATAAGGTCTCTTTTCACTATTTTCTCGTGACCTCGATGACCAGTTGAGCTCAAATTTTCACAGGTTTGTTATTTCATGTATGTGGTTGATTACACAAAACATGAACACTGTCTGTGATTATTTTGTCAGCTCTGCCAATCCCGTATAATACCTTTAAGTGTCTTGCTTAAAGGATGCAAGTGTCAAGAGCGGGACTTGAACCCACACTCTGCTGATCAGAAACACAAGAGCTTGAGTCCAGTGCGCTTGACCGCTCGGCAACGACACGCCATCAGTAAATATGCAGCTACTCAATTCAATCATCAACATTTACTGGCGTGTCCAGGCCGAGCGGACTAGACACCCGGTGTTTCTGTTCAGCAGAGTGTGGGTTCGAGTCCTGGTCTTGACACTTGTGTCCTTAAGCTAAACACTTAACCATTATTGCTTGTCTTTCGGTTGGGATGTAAAGACGTTGGCCCGAGTGTTGTGTAAGGCATGTAAAAGAACCCAGTACACTTATCACTATCTTGGCCCAGTGTTTCTGCACAAAATGGGCTTTTTAATTCAATAACACCAAAAAACTGTCTGGATATAAATTATGATGAAGCGCTTTGAGATGCCCATAGATAAAGCGCTATATTAAAAAAAAAAAATTGTTATTTATTATTTATTTCCATACATAAATCAAAGCACACAACTTGATAAGTTAACAAAGACTGAGACTGTATGGAGGCATGATCCTTAAAAGCAAAAGCTTGTAGGCTGGGATGCCTTGTACAAAACAAATACAAAATGCAAAACAAATACAAAACAATACAAAACAAATACAAAACAAAATGGAAAGTAACTATATAATATAATAATGCAAAGTAATTATATACACTCCCTTAAATTGTTTAGCCACATTTCACATTCTGATACTTTGAGTGTCTACTCTAGGTCAAAAACCTTCTGATGAATAATGTGGCAGATATTCAGATACCATTGGCTGTGTTGTTTGGCCAAATCTGCCACTGGCATTTCAGGTGCAATCTGTCCATCAGTAATTTAAAGGCGTCATTAATATTGACACTTTAAAGGGAGCATGCAGGTTTTGAATTTTGTAAGGATCTCTATGGTTTAGACCCTAATGTACAAAGAGCAGCCATCTTGGTTTCTCTTCCTTAACACTAACATATACCAGAATGAGGCTAGAGGGGAAAATTGTCTGGAGACTTTCTCAAGTGGTGGAAATCAGTATTCACGAGTGTATAAAATGAACACTAGGGAATATGACCCATTCAATACAAAACTACAGGTTTGGACACAGTGTGAACTATTTCTTTCTCCCTTTGGTGACTGCTTTTCTTCAGTCAGGAAAACTTGAACGCTGAAGGAGATTTAAAAAGCAAAAAACAATCCTGAAATCATAAAAATAACAAAACAATCACAGGTATGCCGCAAAGTAGGCACTCAAGATGCTGGACTAAAATATTAACATGAAAACTGTGACGATGGGTGTTCACTTTCTGTAAAGATCTGAAACTAGGAATCAATGAGGAAGTTTCACACAAGTTCACCACACAGGAAAACAAAAGTGTCTTATGATCTGTGTGTATTTTTGGCGGGGCAAGCTATCGTCATGTAACCTGACGCCGTGATCACTTTCTTCCTTTCTCTATTTATCTCCCTGTGTCGTTCTGTCCACTCTTTGCTTTCTCAGAAAAACCCCTCCGAGTCGGGGTTGAAAAGTGTAATTAGATTGCAATGAAAAGATTGCCTGTAATTTGGGATGAGCATGTGTAGGCATTCGTGTAGCTCTCTTTTTCCGCTGTGTGTGTGTATCTTCATTGGAAGATGGGCATGTGTGATCGTGCACGTACAGTAGACGGAGAGAATTGATAACAATGCCGTCAGATGTATATGATACTGACTTTAGAATTTCATTTGTCCCAGTCTTGTCTGCCAAGAATATTTAATCAGGCATTGCAGATAGATCGTCTGGTTGGAGGAGAAAGGACTTCTCAGGCCCTTTTCGTGCAATTTCGGAAAAACATTTCCTGTGAAATTATAAATTTCTGTGATAGTTCATGCAAAATAAAACTACATGTGTTTCTGTGTTTGTTTTTTTGTGCATGATGTTTATCTGTTGAAAGCAATCTTGATATTAAATTTATAGGTAGTAAAGCCCAAGGTACATGTACATGTGATTATTTGGGGTGCTTTTAAAACATTTTTGTTATTGTTATGATACATGATTATATATGTATAATGTATTGCATTTATGATTATTATTGTCACCATAATTACAATTAATTCATTAATTAATTCATTAATTCATTTATTTATTCATTGATGGGGGAATTATGCAAACAATGGCATTTGTAATCATTAAAATATTTGCGGTTGAGAAAATATTTTAAAGATTTGAAATTAGGCAGCAGCAAGGAAAGCCATTAGTAACAAAAGATATGCAGAGTATGCCAGCTGTGGTGCCAGACGCAATGGATGCAAAAGACTGTCTGCTTGGACTAGACTGTGATTAATGATGTGACCGGACAGAATGATTGGTGACAGATTGTGTTAATTGATGGGTCCCTGGGTCAGCTTTATTAATTGAGACTCGGACCAACTCTTTCAACAGAGATATCACATGTATCATGGATGGTATGTGAAAGGAGATATCACAGTATGTGCATGTGTAGCTATGCAGCAGGGAATTACCCTCAACTTCTTCAGTGGCTGGCCAGCAGGACCATTTAGCTTTTCATTTCAAAACAACATTCTAAAAATAACACACACCCTGCCAGGTATTTTGTCATATTCACGACAAGGATACATCTATTTTGACTCAGGTTGTCTTGGGAAAAAATAGGGAAAAACAAATTGTCTGGCTGCATGTTATCGTTTTGAACCTTGATAAGTAATGTAGGAAGGCGACTTATCAGTAATGTCACCGGTATCAAGCTCTTGTAACTCCTTGATTATTGGGCCAATTATTGGAAAAATTAACCCTAAGGTCAAACTAAGTGGGTCACGCAAGGCCAATTAGCGATTCGTTCCTGAAGCCGTTTCGGATAGAGAATGACAACATGCAGAGATCCAAAGAAACCAGCTCCCCTTCCCTTTAAACATGTTAAAGGAAACAAACCACACTGGTGATTATTGTATTCAAGTGGGTTTTTTTTTTCCCAATTTATATTTTTTTATTTTTTATTTTTTTTATTTTTATTGATTGTTGTTTTATTAATTTATTTATTTATTTATCTAAATATTTATTTATTTATTGTTATTTTATTATTTATTTATTTATTTTATTATTTATATATTGTTATTTTATTCTTACTTTTTTTATTTGTTAATTTTTCTATTTATTTTTATTTGTTTATTTGTATACTTATTTATTTATGTTTATGTATTCTTATAGGGGGAGGGGTATGTACTTGTATAAAAGATCAATTTCACAAAAATCATCAAGATAGAACCATTTAGAATGTTCCAGATTGCACAGTAGGGCTTTTAAAACCAAGATAAACAGCAAGAAGAAAACATTCCGAAGAGCAACTGTTTCATTTCAGTGTCCTTTGGCTAAATTTCCAAAATTTGGGTCCAGATTGCCCCACAATTTGTGAAAAAATCCTTGGGAGAACCATGTTGTCTGCTATGATTCGAACAGAAGAAGACTTCAGAGAGTTTCAACGACACCTGCATGTTGTCTCAAAACGCTTGTCTAACTCTTAATAAAAATTTAAAAAAAGGCTACATAGAAGGGTTTCAATGAATCACAAGGAAAAGTCACCCATGGTTATGTTGTTTGTTAGTTCGGGTGAGATTTTATGATTACATGAAACGAATTTATGATGAGCACTGCGCTACCCGCCGAGTTGGCGGCACCACACTGTGCGACAGCCGTTGATGATCCACTTTCCGATCCCCGCTAGAAATTGATCACATTTCGTAAAAGGATCTACACCTACTAATTGTTTTTGTTCTAAACACGTACATGTGTTGTACATGTAACAAAAACATATGAACTATCCATTCATGCAATGCAATTTTTATGCAGAAGGGACAGAGAAACCAGGGCCTAATTTCATAGACCTGCTTAAGCAGAGGATTATATGCTTAGCATTTTTTTGGTAAGCAATATTAAGCAGGATACCAGTCACAATTTGTACATGTGAAATAGCATTTTGGCTGGTAGCCGTATTCTGGTAAACATAACTTTGTTGTGCTTAGCACATTTTTATGCTTAAGCAGCTCTATGAAATTGTGCCCAGTTAAGCTGGTAGAGTATAAAACTACACAATTTTGTCCAAGAGGGCCTAATTCGTGGAGCTGCTTAAGAACAAAAGTGGCTAACCAGAAAAAGGTACCTGCCTCCATTTCACTACATGCAGTTCTACCCTGTTCCCTGCTATATTATATCTCATTAGTGAATTCTGATTTTATGGACATCATTATTTTGTATGTTACCGGTGAATGAGATTTGTGAAATGGAAATAAACGTTGAATTGAAAGACTGTTCTCTTTCCAAACCCAATGCTGTAATACGCCTTTATTATTTGCCAACCAGACTTTGATTGTCACTCTTTTAACAGCCAGCAGACTGATCTATTGATCCAGTGTGCAAACAATCTATCAACGACAAAAATGAAATAATCAAGGGGGGAGGGAAGCAGGAAAAAAACTGAGCACCATTTAGTGTACAGATTAGCGGAGGTATAATGGACTTTCACACCAAAAAAAAAAACTTCAACAGATCCAAAAGGCAGTCTTTAATAGCACAACCTGTCCACTCTCGTTAGGTCACAGATGAACTGACAGACTGAACAACAGTGTCAACAAGAGCTGAGAATGGACTCAAAATGCTATACTTGTATTCAGATTTTTATTTTTTTATTTTTAACACTTGTTTTTGGCAAAAAATAAGTTAGTGGCCTGACGTTTCGACCCTAGCAGAGTCTTTCTCGAAGGCTAAATGACAACACACAACACACAAGCAGACAAGAGTTGCAAGAGTAGTCAAGTGGAAATACATGAACTTGTTTTTTGCCATAAATTAATTATTTTCCCTCAGATTTCAATGTATAATTTTCTTTAACAATATTGAAATACCCAGTTGCGTGGTTTTTGTTTAACTAAAAATTTGTTTTCTGTATTTGTTAACCTTCTTTTTAAGTTGGGTTATCTTAAATTTAATTGATAATTATATGGCTTTGTGGTAAAGCATACAACCGCTGATTTCTTAACCATGTGCTCGTTTTCAAAGAGTAGCTGGTTATGACAAGTTTGTAAAAATAAAACATTCTGTATTCATGCAACTTTGTAATTACTAAAATTGGGGGGAAAAAAGAAGAAGAAAAAAACCACATTTGAAAGTTTGCACACCTTTACTAAACAGGGTTTTCCCTTCACATTTTCTAGTGACTAGCCAACAGGACCAGTCAGCTTGCCATTTCACTAGTCCATTATTCATATTAAATAGAGATGTTTGTCAACACTGAACTAGCCAGCCGGACCACTTGGAGATGATTTTTAACTGGTCCTCCTTAGAAGTCAACCAGCTGACCAATGTAATGCGAGAACGCTGCTATATTGTTTACTCTTAGGAAACCGAAATTTTAATGTATTTAAGAAGTTTGAAGTTGATATTAATGAATATGAGAATACATAAGCTGTTGCAAACAAACCAAAAGGACCTATGGTATGGGTGCAAAAAAATAGTTAGTGGCCTGATGTTCCAACCCCTGTATAGTCTTTCCCGTAGGTTAACTGATTATGGATTACATATAAATGCACCAGGCTAAACCCCTCCCCCCCACCCAGGTTACACCCCCTCCCCACTCATCAAACCAAAATGGATTTATTCTGAAAAACAGCTTCAAAGGGATGGAACACAAACTGTTCCAAAAACAGAAAACCGTTGGACTTTAAATTGTTGCCATTATTACAAATACTAATTCTTTGCAGCATGTCATCAGCTTTACTTAAAGAAAATTCATTATTTCTAGTTTTTTAAATAACAAAAGCACATTTCATAATAAATAAATTACATTTCAAAGCACATTGGGCATAATACTTCTGAGAAGAAAAAACAACTTAACAGTTTAGGTGTTTCATCAATGTTGGGTTTATTTCAATTTCAGAACTGAGGGGACAATTTCTCACAGATATAAACTTATAAACTTTTCTCGGAATGGATGATTCAATCACAGTAAGAAATGTTTTCCAGATTAAATAAAATTATAAAACTAAATCACTGATTTGTTCTTCTCCAAAGTAGTAGACAACCTTTAAGGGGCGACAGGCTTTCTCTGTAGACATACAGCTCAAGCCGCCAAACCCTTAAGGTCTCTTACTAAACTTGTTCATCAACGCGCTGTCATGTAGGCCGGCACGGATTCCAGGAATTTCCCCACCCGATCATCCCCAGCGTAATCTAGGGGATGGCGCGCTCGGATAATAAACCTTGATGACTGACATTCTGACAAGTGCACACTGCAATTGTCACTGGCAGCTGATGACGTTTAATTGATCTCGTTATATAATTAGGAAAAGTCAAGCGATGCTAATCCTTCGGAACCCCACACTTGTTGGGTTATCTTAAATTTAATTGATAATTATGGCTTTGTGGTAAAGCATACAACCGCTGATTTCTTAACCATGTGCTCGTTTTCAAAGAGTAGGAAGGAAAACAAATGAACATGCTAAGAGTAAGACATTGTCATTTACCACTTCAAAAATAATAAATATTAATTTGTATTTTATGTCAAACAACTGTGAATGCATCCAAGCTTTAATGGATGCAGCAGATGTTAGACACAACAAATAGTTCAGAATGAAATAGTTCATGGCATCATTTATGAGTAAACAGTCACACAAGGTTTTTCCTTGAACTGAAAGTGAAAAAAATAACAATAAAAATAAATAAAATGGGTGTAAATTAGTAACTTTGGTATTCTAATGTTGACTTTTTACGTAACATGCGCACGTATCTGATGTACGGCCAAAGTTTTCGCTACTTCTGGCTCCAAAGCTGGTATATACTTGTGATTTATTCTACGAGAAATCATCCATTTTCTTTGTTCAAAGGCATTCCTTAAGACAAACACTTTCAATTCTCAGAAGACATTTAGTCTTCGATTTGAAGAACAAATGTAAAAAGCCAAACACAATTATTACACTTTTCTTGCATGAATCATCAAAGGAAAAACTAGCACAATGCAACTCCTATGGGCTTCTGGTAATCAGTGGAGCCAGTTTGTGTGAAGTGGGCGTGGCTTACAGTGGAATTACATCACACTTACGAACAGGACCCAATTTCATAGAGCTGCTTAAGCAGAAACTAGTGCTTAAAAATGTCTGCTAAGCCTGTTCTCCAACTTGTAGCTGGTTGGCCCCATTACTTTGGTCTTTCTTTTCTCCTTAGCGCCTTGCATCCTTTGGTAATTTGGCGCTATATAAATCCAGTTATTATTATTATTATTATTATTATAAATAAACAGGATCCCAGTCACAGATTGTACATGTGACATGACATTTTGGCTGGTAACCTTATTCTGGTAAGCATAGTTTTGTTGTGCTAAGCTACTTTTTGTGCTTAGGCAGCTCTATGAAATTGGGCCCTGCAGTATGCCTAGATATCAATATAATATTTAGTAATAACTAGTTCTTATATAGCGCATTTTACAATAACGCATCAATGCGCTTTAGATTAGTGCCCTGGTCATTGGTAAGCTTGGGCGATACCACGATATTATCGAAAATCGCGATACTATTTTTTAAACGATTACGATATCGTGTCTGTTTTTTTAAATCGCAATATCGGCAAATCGCGGTTTCGATGAAGTATCGCGATGCATTTCCTAATCGAGATGATATGAGCTGTTTAAAAACATAAAAAGGCACCGACCGCAACCGCAAGATTCCCTACTATTGATCCCCGGCTGGGATTCTTCGAAAAGACCGACATCAAACAGAGTCCTCATACAGACCAACATCAAACAAACGAAAACTGTGCGGTATTGCTCACGCACGTACATGTATAAAAACGTTCCTCGGACGTTTCCCGACCACAAGGCGATTTCTCACAAAGGGAATTTCCCTTGCCTTTTCGTTCCCACAGCTACACGCCATTCCTTCACCCCCTAACTATAAAGTTTACCACGTTAGGAGCATGCAAGCACATCTGCGGGATTGAGGTGATGAATACTATGGCAGTGCTGTGAGAAGCACTACGTCATAATTATTCACGCGATCGGCCAATCGGAAAGCTGTGAGAAGCACCATGTCATAATTATTCACGCGATCGGGCAATCGGAAAGCTGTGAGAAGCATACGTCATAATTATTCACGCGATCGGCCAATCGGAAAGCGGCCGGTCAGGAATCAGCCAATCAGCCTGTGCCAATTGCGTTCGTGGTGCTTCGGGTAACATGAAGAATAAAACCATGGCTAGAATGGAGAGCCTTACAGCCTTTATGAAATTTCCTTACATCAATAACCAATTCGCGGCACTTCAGTTTTAACACTTTTTAAATCTGAAGTGGGCTCCCTCATCAACACACGTCACAAATTAACCGCGATATCATCGAATATCGCGATATATTTTTGACGATGTATCGTGAATGAAAAAAAGCAATATCGCCCAAGCTTAGTCATTGGGCCAATAACATTCCTTTAATCTTTCTCAGCTCCCTGGGGAGTATACAACCCTGGGCTGCCGTGATGGCGCTCCGAAGGCTTTTTCACAACCTCTACCCTTGCAGGTACCCATTTATACCCCTGGGTGAAGAGAAGCAAAGTGTCTTGCTCAAGGACACAAGCGTCAAGACTGGGACTCGAACCCACACCCCGATGACTACACCACCAGAACTTGAATCCGATGCTCTTAACCACTCGGCCATGACACACTACAAATATCACTGGATGTGATTTTTTGAAAGTGTAAACTCCTTTCCTTTTAATTTTTTTATATAAGAGATCGCCTAACATCACAAGGCCACGGACGGCCACTTCAAAGTGAGGGCTACACTTTGGGCTATTGACCACCTACTCCTGGGGCTGAAACCCTCTTTACAGTCCATAAGGATGTACATGTAGGCATGGGTATCATCCACTAGGAGCCTGGCTGGTAAAGCAGAATGCACTACCTTCCCAATTTTTTAAAGAAGCAATAATGGTTAAGTACCTTGCTCAAGGGCACAAGTGTAATGACCGGGATTCGGATCCACACTCTGCTGCTGAAAACACCAGAGCTTGGGTCCAGCACATTAGACCGCTTGGCCACGACACGCCACAATGGTAGCAAAGACCCCCTGCATTGTCCACCATAGCTAATGAAACAACATTGAACTAAGAAATAAAACCAAGTCAGCCTCACCTCTGCTCTCAATGGACAGCTTCTTGGATAATCTCCGGTTGCTCAGATTCATGGTCCCCACAGCATTCTCTGTGTCCTCTAGACTACTTGGCACATCGTCCGTCATGAAATCGCTGCACACCGAGTCCATCTGCGCTTCCATCAGTCGGTTCCCGGCCTTGGTCGAGGCCAGCGAACGCGACAGATTGGGTGTGTCCTGGTACTCCAGCCCTCGAATCTCGTTGTTCTTGGTCGTAAAGTCGTGGTCCTCCTCCATGTGGGCGTCGGCCATTTTCTCCATGAGCTCCTTGGCCGCCTCCTTCTCTAGCTGTCGGATGTCGTCGATGGTCAGGTTTACCCACTCATCTTGCCAGCACCATGCCTGGCGGTGAGCGTGCAGCATAGTTTTGTTCAAGGCTGATGGTGAGAGAGGTCAGAGGTCATGAATAGTGAGTGTGCAAATTATCTCATCCAAGAAGTATTCAGAGGTCATTATGGTGAGTATTCAGAGGTCATTAAAGTGAGTATTCAGAGGTCATGGGGAGTATTCAGAGGATATGATGGTGAAAATATAGAGGTCATAATGGTGAGTATTCAGAGGTCATTAAAGTGAGTATTCAGAGGTCATGGGGAGTATTCAGAGGATATGATGGTGAAAATATAGAGGTCATAATGGTGAGTATTCAGAGGTCATTAATGTGAGTATTCAGAGGTTATGATGGTGAAAATATAGAGGTTATGATGCGGAGTGTTCAAAGGTCATAATTGTGAGTGAGCAGATGTCATACTGGTAAGTATTCAGAGATCCCTATGGTGAATAAACAGCGACTACATATGGTGAGTATAGTCACGGGAAAATGCTCTTGATCCAAAGGTCATATTGTTGAGTATTTAGAAGTCAAATTAATTCAAACGTAGTGCTAAATAACACTAAAAGTACTTCTATAGCACATAAGGCAGAGGCATCAATACGCTTTTACAAAGCAAAATTAACCAAAAATTACAAAGCATTTTTTGTTATATATACAAAAAAACAAAAACAAAACCATGAAAGACTGGCATACTATTATATCACCATCTAACCCTACAATGAAACCCCGAAGACTTACCTACATCGTGAATGAATTTTTCTATTCTACTTTGCATTCCCCAGTATCTAAACTCCACTCGGCACAGCTTGTAAGCGCACATTATGTTTGTGCAACCGCCAATGGGTACCAGCCTGCCGTCGACGTCCAGTGTAATCCAGTCGTTGTTCAGCGGGCCTCGGCCCGTCTTCTCAGAAACATATATTTTGGGGTCCTCGTCCTTCTTGTAATCGTTACTTGAAATAGGGTCTTTAACCATGTCGATAAATTCTTCAAGAGATATAAGAGGAATATAAAAGAACAAATGCATCATTTTACAGCAGGCGGATGGTTCATTGATTGTTAGGAATGATTGCCCAAAATTTATAGGGAGGTGTCATGGCCGAGCGGATAAGAGCACCGAACTCAGCTCTGGTGTTTCTGATCAGCAGAGTGTGGGTTCGAATCCCAGTCGTGACACTTGTGTCCTTAAGCAAGACACTTAACCACATGCTTGGTCCTTCGGATGAGACGTTAAGCCGTAGGTCCCGTGTGTTGTGTAATGCACGTAAAAGAACCCAGTGCACTTATCGTAAAGAGAAGGGGTTCGCTCCGGTGTTCCTGGTTTGATTGGCTGCATATTGCGCCACAGCACCTTGTAAACCATTACATGGTGCTAAGCAAAGGAATAGGTCTCATACTTCAACACGTAACTCCACATACCTTGTAGGAAAAATACTGAGCGCTTTGGGAGTAGATAAAGCGCTATATAAGAACTGCGTATTATTATTATTATTATTATTATGCCTTTGGTAATTACTCACAAAATTGATGACCATAAAAACTCACTTGGTAAGAAGCTGTTGATTATGTGGAACATTTTAAGAAACAATTTCTTTCAAAGGAATGTGGTTTAAGAGAGAGGGATTCAAAATTATTTCAATCTGTGTTTCTCAGATTGTGTATTCCAATTACAGATTAATCTTCCTGCATGGACATAACCGCTCCAGATTTTCAGCAATACATTAAATACATTAAATAAAGAAGAATATAAAATAAAATAAAAAAAATCATTTTTCTTTTTTTTATTAAACATTTAAACCTTTAAAATTTCTAAAATGTCTGAGTATGGTATGGATTTTTTTACAATTTATAGAAATAGAATACAGACACATAATGCATGAGCCACACAGGAACCAACACAGAAATGTGGACTCATGAACAATTTTCACAAAAATCAGCAAAAGTACCCTTACTTTTAGTGTACAGTAAGAACAACTTTATTTACAAAGAATTTGACATGTTAGTTGGCAGAAGGATCATTTCTGGTTGGTAAAAAAATTGGCATTTATTAGCATTCTCAGCAACATCACAGCAACTTACCATGTAAGTTAAGTGTAAATCTGTGAACATAGATATTTTCAATCTTACCAATGCCCATGCCTTGAGCAGAAAATATAGCTTCATAATTTTCAGCTATATGTATTAAAGCCAACACGAGCTGAATACTAATCCTGTGATAAGGTGTTTAGGCTGGTAACCTTGTTTTGGTAAGCAGAATTTTTTCAGGCTTAGCCATGATTTTCCCTATGAATTTTGGCCCTGCATTTTAATCATCACCATATAATGCCTAGACATGACTAGTATAGTTTTTTGTTTAGTAAATTTATATTTTCAGTAAAAATGTCTAGGGAAAAATAATACAAAAATATATTTGTTTTAGTTTTATAAAGTATGTTATTATGAAAAAAACATTTGATGAGTTCAACTCAGGTCATGAACTGTACCATTTTTATATAATGTAGGCCATACGGTGTAAACGAAAAGATGCCTGGAAAATGATTTCCGTTCCGACCCCCGTGGGTCTACTTTTTGAAGGTATATTTTGTGAGTTGTAGACATACTAAACACTATACTAAAAGTTCTCCAAAAAATATCCAGTCAAATTTGCAAAAACATGCAAAGTTTGCTAAAAACGTTGTTGGGCGCAATCTGTGAAAATACGCGCGCGCAATGTGCGAACTGAAGTCTTCCGACACACACAAATCAAATTGCGCGGCTGAGACACGGTATTGACCATGGGCAGCGCGCCGTATCGATTCCCCCCGTTGGTGTGTGTGGGCCGTAAACATATTATAGGCCTATATCCTTTATTTAAAAAAATAAAAAATAAAAATTGCGTCGCGTCCAACAACATCAATTGTGTGGTTTAGCCATGTTTAAAACTGTAGGCCTATTTCTCAAAAACTATTTGTCTTTTTATCCTGTCTCCTTAAGTGAGTCACGTTTGCTTCACATTTTGTATTTTGGTTTTTGTATATAACTTTGTAGTAAAGGATTTTATTGGGTCTGACACATCTATGATGACAGTTTTTTTTACTTTTGTCTTGACCCGGACAATTTTTAAAATGTATATACATGTACTTTTGTCCGAAGATTTAAAATAAATAAATAAAAATAAATAAACTAGACTATCGTGTCTTTTTAACATCACTGAATGGTTAGCCATCAAAGTTTTGTGCCAAGAATAAAGAGCTTAGTTTAAAAAATTTATAGGCTAGTCATTGAACAACAAGGATGGAATGATGAGTCGCTCCAATTATTGTCAACAAAATTAAGGAACTGACAATTTTTTTTCTTATTCTTTTAACCTTTGATTTCTAATTAATAGGATACTTTTCCCCTAAAACACCTATCACTGTTATTGCAAAAAAAAAATCATAAGGCCTAAGGTAAACTATAAACAATTAAAATAAAATAAAATAAAAAAAGGGGGAAATGTTTGTGTTATTAAGTTAAAACATTCCCCTTTACCACTTATAACCCCCTTTTCTGTGAGGGTGCATGCAAACATCAAAGAAAAAGTATGTTTAACTATCGCCTTTTGACTTTTCGAGGGAGACCATTGTCTCCCACTGAAAACATCATCCATAGGATGGTTTTCAACGCTTTTCTGATCATTTTTCTGTCGATGTCTCTCGCCGGAACACTCGCTAATTCGTTAAAGATTAATGGGCAGGAAAGTGCCTATAGGCACACCGTCTCCCTTTTTCTCATGATCCTCCCTCCTTTCCGCCACCCCCCTCCCACACACACCCCTTTCTTGGATTTTCCCTTCAGGCCCGTAACTATAGGGGGTGAGCCGCTCATAGTATAATAAGTTTGTTCATCCCAACATTTAAAATTTACCCAGTCAAATTCCCTTGTGGTGAATTCAATGTCTGGCTGCAGCTTCCCAGGTTGTATCGTACTTGGATGTGATCCCTGGCTACACTTTTTGAATAGCTTCTGACTGGTAACCCCCTAACAAGGATAATTATTGACAAAAATAGGGAGACGGCCAACATAGGTCTAGATAGCTCAGTTGGTAGAGCGCCGGTATACGTTAATCCGAAGGTCGTTGGTTCAAATTCCACCCTAGCTAGTCAGTTTCCCTTATGGTTTATCATTTGATAAAAAAATTAATAAATACATAAAAAGGCATCAATAAAAAGGCATAAATAAATAATTAAAAAACCCACCAAGATCAAAAAAGGAAGAAAAAGTCCACACAAAATGTAAAAAAATGGTGCCCTCAAAAAACCCAAACAAAAACTAACAAATTTACAAAATTGGCTGGAATTGGGCCTTCCATGGGCCTTCATTATCAAAAAAAGTAAAAATCCAGCGCCCCCACCCCCTCCCTCTCGTCGACGGGCGCCGCTAATTTATAACGTGCCGATGTTCTTTTCTTTCATATTCGCCCCCCCCAAAAAAAAATATTAATAATAAATAAAGATAATAAAATAAAATAGATAAATAACAACAATTTTTAAATCGCCCCCCCCCCCAAAAAGGGTTAGAAGAATAATTTATTTTACAGGCCTGCCCCTAACAATTGTTTTTGTATCCCCCACCCTCTTTAGAACTGTATATAGGCCCTATGATGACGCCTCATTTCTTCAAGCTTGCCTTAATACATGATTCTCACTCGACACGGGGACAAGCTACATTTTTAATAATTTACAAACATTTATTATTTATTTAACATTTATTTACATTGAACATTTTAACTGCGTTACGGTCCTATTTTCTTTGGATGTCCTTGTTCTCTAATAAAAATTAGCGCATGAAAATATATTGTGCTTTCTCAGCTTTGACAGATTTTAGGTGAACAAAACACTTCGGATTTATCACGGAGTCTTTCTCACCCGAGCGAGGCATGGGCGCCGCCATGTTTGTTTTGGGGTGTCACATGACGTGTGACCTAGGATGTGATTGGCGAATTTAGATCACATGGTGTCTGTGCATAGGTATTTCAAATAAAATGTAACGAGCCGACGTATCACAACCGTAAACAGTGTTCGATCGCTGTCGATTATCTAGTGCAATGTTTGGTCGATAATTTCTCAAATTTGACTGGCGTTTTTGTGGAGAACTTTCGGAATCGTAATCTCCAGCAATTACTCTGTTAAAAACTGTAGAGTTATCTTAGTCCCACAGGGGTCGGAACGGGACGACAAGATACAGTTTACCCCGTGTGGCCTAATGTGAGGTTCCCAAGTGATTAGCTGTGCTGGATGGGTCACCCTCGTTAAATCTGGTTTTTGAATAAAATAAATAAATGATGACATTTTTGGTTGACTTGAACAGGCATGCAACTGCAGTTTGTCAAAAAACAAGGAAAGTGCCAGGCACAGTAAGACTTTTTTAAGTGTTTTTTATTTTTTCTTCCAATTTTCAACGGCATAACTGAGAAACAAAAATGAGGAAATCAGCTAATCAGCTGAGAAGTTGCAAGCCTGGTGGAGATGGGTTGAATCTTGTGGCCGTTTGCAACCGCTGAGGGGCATTTTGGTTTCAATCCACATTGAGGCCGGCATTGATCTCTAAGGGCTTGAGTAGACCGTGCATTTCTAGCCAGCGGAATCATATCCACCCCAGCTACACGTCACACCATGCGGGCATAATCGTAAGACGCACAGACAGACTGAAAAAATCTGACATTTAAGGCCGGGAAACATTAGCCCAATTTAATCAAATGAAATTGTTCCCTCCAAGTGTGAACAGTTATGGATCACTGACACCCTCAGAACCGTGGGGATCCAGGGGCAGTGACGGACGAAGACATTCATCAAGGGAAGATGAAGAGAGAAAAACCTTACGAAAACGGGTGATTTTCCTCACCTACTTGTACTTAATTGGGGTCAAGCTAATTCCCTTTTGGCATGTTCATCTAACAAAAATATATAATTGGTTGGATACATTTTTTCTAGCGTATCCCTCAGGCTTTTTCACTAGGGATTTTACCGAAGGATTTGCATAACTGGTAGTTGTCTTCACCTCCCAGTTTGTCAAATTATGTTTTTGTTTGTTTGTTTCTTTCTTTCTTTCTCTAAATATATGAATGCCCTTCAATTTGAGTAGACTTGTGTTGCCAAACTCTTAAGAGATAATTAATTTCTGCATAATCATGCCCATACGCCCATAGTTAATATTTCTTGTAATTCATGCGGGTACAACCATGTACAGGAAACTCTTTTGGGAGGACTGTTGGCTCAGGGAAGTGTCACTTGGCTAAATATTTCTGATATTTTTGAAACTACATTTCCAGTATCCTTAAAAAATAATCCGAATACAGAAAATTTGTCAGAAAGTGCGTCAACAAATATGGGAAACATCTGAAAATGACCGTAACGGTAATTTATGCGAATAAGAGGCAGCTTATCTAACTTTCAAAGGTAGAAAAAAAATTACTGCGTCTTATCTAACGGTGTGCCTTATTTGATTATCGTCTGAGTTCATTGCGATGTTCGCTGTGTGACATCTTAAATTTACAGTGTATACTTTCAAATAACCTTTTTTTTACGTCCAGAGTAATCCAACATGTTATTATGCAAGCTTTGACAAAATTTACTGGCTGAAGAACGAAGTCACTGATCATGCAGCCGCCCATAATAATAATAATACCGGCGTGAACCAGTGAAGACCCATGCTGTAAATGGCTATAGCACGCACACCGGTGACATACTAGTCTTTACTTATCAAGTTTTTGTATATATATAATTTGGTTTTGACCCTTACACCGATGTGTGTTAAGCACTGTATACTCAGTACTGACCCGAGTTCTGTGAAAAAAAATCCACAGGCAAATCACTCGGGTAGGATTCGAACCCACGACCTTTGCATTGCTGGAGCAGATGGCTAGAGGCAGTCCGAATCATTAGCAGCTGGTACCGCAACAAAAATTTACATATATATATTTTTTTTAAATGTTATTGTGTAATGCACTGTTAGATTTCGCCGACAGAGGGCATACTCTCTTATTCTATTGCGTTGTTGTGAAAGTGCCCTCTAGCGCTCAGATGTTGTAGCATGTGTTGTAGCATGCAAAATAGCCATATAACAAAGACTAGCAACCGAATCATTGGGAAACAGTGGTACAATATTTGTCTGTGTGCCCAAGTGGGCATACCCACCCATCCTTGTGGGGTCCAAAACACAACAGAACAATGGACCCCACAAGGTATTCTTTGTTAAACTTGTACCCCACAGGGGAATTCTTCAGAAAAGGGAATAATAGAACAACAATAGCAGTACCCCACAAGTCTGGGTTTGTGAGGGTTGGTGTGTGTGTGTGGGTAGGTATCCACATTCAAACCTTGGACCTATAACAAAAGGGACAATAGGTCCACGGTTGCTATCACAAAGGAAAGCATTGTGGTCCACGGTTGCTATCACAAAGAGTTGAACAAAGGAGGGTCCACAATTGCCGGTATTTACACACATGTGTGTGTGCATGTGTGCAAATAAAAAGCCATGTAGCGATGTTTCTAGAACAAATCTTTAAAAAGAAAAGTAAAAGTCAGATACAGCGCTTTTGCCAACTTACCTATTAATCTACTTTTAGACTCGGCTGACGGCAAGTTGAAGACATTTTCCTGATGGCCAGCATCAGGGAAGTACTTTGTCTCAACTTCTACTGAGAACTTCTCCACGAAGGGGCAGGTGTAACGGGTCTTGGTGTAAGGGTAGGCGTTCCAGGATTCCTCTTCGACTCTCAGGGCGGTCTTGGGTAATATTGCACGGAACCATCCTAAAGAGGGGTGACAAAGAGATTTTTTTAAATAATAAAATATATAAAAAAACACCACATTATTTCATTCAAATCCTATCTTTTTTATGAAGTGGTATAACAACATCATTTGACCCTGTGTCACACAACAACTTTGACAGGCAACTTGGGAGGAAACCAACTGTACACTGCATGCAAAAAGGATTACTTCAAAAGTACACAAGACATTTTGCCTACCAGTGTCCTACTACCCCTAAGAAAATTACTTGGAAACAAAATATGAAAAATTCGTCCTAAATTGATATTAAAATCTGACAAATTTGTCCTAAATTCATGTAGAAGTGGCTTTAAATGTGATATACTTTGTGGGTATATTGGCCTTTTCAAAAAGGGGCATTATTGGCTTCCAGTTCGATACACTAAAACTGGCTTCCAATGTGATACACTTTGTGGGTATGTTGGCCTGTTTCAAAAGGGCCACCAGTGGCTTAAAATGTAATACATTTGGTTTTTGGTATATTGACCTGTCCATAGGGCCATTATTTACCAGGCAAGTGGCTTCCAATGTTATACACTTTGTGGGTATATTAGCCTGTTACAAATGGGCCATTAGTGGCTCCAAACGTGATACATTTTGTTTTGGGTATATTGACCTGTCCATAGGGCCATTATTTACCTGGTAAGTGGCTGCCAATGCGGTACACGTGGGTGTATTGGCCTGTTACAAAAAGGCCATTAGTGGCTTCAAATGTAATACATTTTGTTTTGGGTATATTGACCTGTCCATAGGGCCAAGGGCCATTATTTACCTGGTAAGTGGCTTCCAATGTTATACACTTTGTGGGTAGATTGGCCTGTTACAAAAGGGCCATTAGTGGCTCCAAACGTGATACATTTTGTTTTGGGTATATTGACCTGTCCATAGGGCCATTACCTGGTAAGTGGCTTCCAATGTGATACACTTTGTGGGTGTATTGGCCCATTCCACCGGGGCCATCTTGATAGGGTCTGTTTATCAGGATCTCAACTCCACTTCCTGCCCCACTGCTCTCTTGCCTGCTCTTTTTCTGTAGAGGGAGAGAGTGAGAGAGAAAGTACAAAATAATGAAGAATCGTTAGAAGTCAGGCATTCAGAATAGCCCAGTGGTATCTTGCCCTGCTTCTCACCTCTGTGGACCCTGGCTTGAGTCATACTTCAGACCAGAGCCTTGTAATAGGATTGGGTTTTCAGTCCCTAGCGGGGACCACTTTCATGGCTCTGAGTCTGCTTAGCGCGGAAATCTGCGCTTACGGCCCATAGGATCATGTGCTTCACCACAAGGCGACGTAAGCTTCCAATGGTAAGCAGAGACATGAAATTGGACCCTGATTGCATGGGTTTTAATTTCCCCATTTGGGACTTTCCTCCCACATCTAAACCTGAGGTCTCTTCCACATCATCCCCGAGTCAAAAGTATCTTCATTTTCGAGTTTTCAACATTTTCACGTTCGTACAAAGCATACGAAGGGGGGAGGAGGGGGTCAGACCTATGACTTTGAAAGGTGTATACAAAGTTGATTTTTATATCGCAGAAATAACAAATGAAAAAATAAATTCACACATTTTTCCAGAAAGGTTTTTGGTGCAAGGTTGTCCCAAACCATGTAGCAACACTTTCTTTAGTCTGAGGAATCCAATTTGAGTGTTCACATACGACCGATCAAGTCTTTTTACCAGAAATTCAAACTGTAATCTCGCAAACTATGGCTTTTTATCTAGCCGTGTTTATAATGGCAAGGGCAATGCCCGATGATTCACTCCCTTAATGCTGCAGAATGTGCAGGTACATGCATGTGGGTGGTCGGCAAACAAATCAATCACACATTGTACATGTATACTGTTACTCCAACTTAAAGGTAGGATCACATTTTGGTTATGACCCCCCCCCCCCCCCCCCCCCCCCAACAAAAATTAATAATAATAATAATTAATAATTAATAATAATAATAAAATAAAATAAATTAAAAAGAAGAAGTAATTTCCATCCAAAAGCTTACTTGTAATTGCCGTAAGCATCCCGCGAAATTATTTCGTCTGAAATGCCCCCATTGATTAGAAATCAATAAAAAACATTTGAATATAGAGAAACGATTCATGAATGAGTAATTTCTCAGATTTCTGAGGGTTGGTGTCTGTTTGTGAATGCTGCAGCCAGAGATGCAGTTGGTACTCGCTGCGCTGTCACCTCACTAAATGTGGATTGATTTGGCAAATCAAGTGACAATAATGTGCTCTGCCAACTGAGCTATCTAGCCCTAATGTTGACTGTCTCCCTATTTTGTCTATATCTTTGCTCGGGGTGCCAGTCAGAAGCTAAAAGCAGCCTGTAACTGCGGTATACATGTAGCCAGGGACCTTCCCCAAGTTTATGATACAACCTGGGAAGCAGAAGCAGAAAGATCACCTTAATATCAAGCCATAAACCACAAGGGAAACTGACTGGGTACCTCTTAAATAGTTTTGGGTTGAAAAATTGACTACAGCGGGATTTGAACATGCGACCTCCATTTGGTAACGTGCCCGTTACCAAAGAAAAATTTGCCTTGCCCTTACAAGAAACTACCTTGCCCTGACAAGAAACTGCCTTGCCCTAACTGCCTTGCCGTTACAAGAAACTGCCTTGCCGTTACAAGAAACTGCCTTGCCGTTACAAGAAACTGCCTTGCCCTCACCAGAAACTGCCTTGCCCTTACAGGAAACTGCCTTGCCCTTACAAGAAACTGCCTTGCCGTTACAAGAAACTGCCTTGCCGTTACAGGAAACTGCCTTGCCCTTACAGGAAACTGCCTTGCCCTTACAAGAAACTGCCTTGCCCTTACAAGAAACTGCCTTGCCATTACAAGAAACTGCCTTGCCGTTACAAGAAACTGCCTTGCCGTTACAAGAAACTGCCTTGCCCTCACCAGGAACTGCCTTGCCCTTACAGGAAACTGCCTTGCCCTTACAAGAAACTGCCTTGCCATTACAAGAAACTGCCTTGCCCTCACCAGGAACTGCCTTGCCCTTACAGGAAACTGCCTTGCCCTTACAAGAAACTGCCTTGCCCTTACAAGAAACTGCCTTGCCGTTACAAGAAACTGCCTTGCCCTCACCAGGAACTGCCTTGCCCTTACAAGAAACTGCCTTGCCCTCACCAGGAACTGCCTTGCCCTTACAGGAAACTGCCTTGCCGTTACAAGAAACTGCCTTGCCCTCACCAGGAACTGCCTTGCCCTTACAGGAAACTGCCTTGCCCTTACAAGAAACTGCCTTGCCATTACAAAAAACAAGATATCTGGCCTGATCTTAAACATTTCTTAAACATATCCCAACGACATTCAACACTCTGCATCAAATTGAAACATTCCAATCCCCTTTAACATAAATCATCGGAATGAAAATATGAAATGTCCTTCCCTTTGAGTCAGGAATTTAAAGCGATTCCACAAACAGAAAAATTCTGAAATCAACAGCGGCATAAATCATGTTCACTGATATCGCACGATATGTATTTTTATCGCCACCGTTATGAAATCCAATCCAATGTTGGAGGAAAAAATACACTCTATTCATAAACATCAACTCTGCATGTGCATCATAGTTGGAAGTTTACTTCAACTGTCACTTTTTAAAAGCAAATCTTTGTTTTATTGCCTGGCGATTTCTATAAAAATCGGATGCCCACTCGTCAAGTACGCTGCAAGTAAATGAAATGAGCATTCTTTCCTGAATAGGAGGTGCAACCTATGGACCTTTTAATCTTATAAAGCCATGTCCGCATTGGGCTTTTGGGGGGTAAACTGAGCACATGGGTAAGTTCAGTGCGAACAGCCCAGGAAAATTTCACTCAGGTATCTTAAGCCGTGTTCCCATTGGACTTTTTCTTCCACGGCCACGCGGTAAGTTACCGTGACTGGATTAAGTGTAATTCTACCGTGCCTTCCCACCTGGACTTAAATTCTGCGACGAAACAGTTAACTTGCTGTTCGAAACTGGCAGCCTGGCAAAATGTCACACATCGCGGGTGCTGTGCACAGTCACCTTTGACCTATGCAGGATATGACTTGCCTGTGACGAAGTTTTCTAGCGTTGAATTCATCGGCATTTTCACGTTTATCTAGTCCAATTAAACTCCTCACAAAATCGATCAAATCTGCCATGTTTCTAACCACATGTGCACAGTAGCGAAACTACAGCAACTGGCCGAGATTGAAAAAGTGCTGAGCGTTGTTTCTGTAATGCATGCTACATGTACACACGCTGCCATCAGTGCAAACGAGACAGGGAACCATACTACCATTTTCGCGCGCCCTCTGTGTATAGTTGTGTCGTATACAGGAAGTGGTGTTGTTTGTATAGCATTTTACATCGTGGTCGCGGCAGGTTTACAGCGCGGAGTGTTCCCATTGGACTTTTTAGCGGCCCTGTTAAGTTACCGTGGCTGAGCGGAAGTCTTCCGTGATGTAAAAACTAACAGGCCGAAAGAGGTCGCGGTATGTTGACAGGGAGGTCAGTCTACCATGCGTTCCCATTGGATTTAATTTTGTAATTCTACAGAAAAGTCGCGGTATTTTAGCCCCAAAAAGTCCAATGGGAACACGGCTTTTACTGAGTCCAATGGGTAGTTTCAACATGTCAACCTAAGCCAAAAGTCAACATCCTAGTAAAACCGACCAGTAAAATACCACGTCCGGTTCACTGCACAGCCATGTTGTGCGTACCCTTTAAATAAAAATGGTGCATCCAATTTGTTCAGTTTCAATATCCGACTAAAAAAGCCTACATATTAGACATACATTCGACTATGAGACGCTAGTGCATTTTTCAAGTGAACGAAAGGCTCAGTCCATTTGATAATTGGTAATTCCATTTTACCAATGGTTCAAGGCAGAGTGTCCTTTTGGTAATTACTCCACATGTTAATGACCATAAACACTCACTTGGTAAAGAGCACCGGAGAGCTGTTGATATTATAAAACCATAGAGCAAATGATAAAACATTGTCAGAACAGAAACAAACCCCTTTGAAGTAATGTAGTTTTAGAGAAAGAGATAATTTTTCACCAAAAAATTTGAATCTGAGAAAGACTTAAAGCATGAAGCCTTTCTCAGGCATCTGAAAGCGCACAATTCTATGCAATAAAAGTGGGGTTTTTTCTTTCAGTATTTTCTTGCCACTTCGATGACCAATTGAGCCAAAATTTGCACAGTTTTGTTACTGCATGCATGGGCTACACCAAGTGAGGATACTGGTCTTTGACAATTACCAAAAGTATACCATGCCTTAAACAAACCATGAGGAGCATCAAACAGAGGAAAAATTCCCATAACCGCATTCCCAGTCAGCGCCGCCGTGACGTGTTTTCCCTCTCCGTGTATTTGGTTAAAACTTGATTGATCGCAGGCGAATTTGTAAACAAAGGCACCTCAGAATCTGGAACCTGCTGGATTGCTTAATCATTCTCAGACAACCATTAAAACAGAGACATGGGGGTGGGGTGGGGAAGGAAACAGGGGCATTATGTACACTGATTTTTAGAATCACACCAGCCCCTGAAAGGGATAGTACACTTTTGGTCGTTGACCTTTGACCGGAATAAGAGAGATTCCCGAGACGAAAATATTGCTGAAACAAATTAAGGGGGAAAATAGACGGGGAATCAGTTACAAACCGTGCACATGACATCGCAATTTGGTTGGTAACCTGACTCTGGTAAGCCAGCCTGTTTTGTGCTCAGCTGCTGAGTGAAGTTAGGGTCTTGAAATCTTTGTGCATGAATTGTCTTCCCAAAGTCTTCCTTGAATGATTTTTTATTTTTTATTTAAAGTAATGTGACGTTCAACTTCAAACTTCGCACTATCAAGAGATGATATAGTCTATGCGGTTTGTGGTATAATCACGTTGTGGTATAATCACGTTGAGGTATAATCACGTTGTGGTATAATCACGGTGTGGTATAATCGAGAAAGACTCTGCTAGGGTCGAAATGCCAGGCCACTAACTATTTTTTAAAATAAATGTACCATTTATCATCATCATCATCAAGACAATCAGAGCAAACCATGAAGGAAGAGCATGAAGGAGAGCAAACCAACCTAAACCCTGAGTTGACCAAACACAAGGACCAATCTCATAGAGCTGCTTAGCGGCCGATTCTGTGCTTACTGCATGAAAATGAATGATGTAACAATGCAATTCCCTGGTGAACGCGCAAGGTGGCCGCCTTATTTTCTTGCCAACCTGACAAATTTGTCTGCTACAGTTAGCACGAAAATTTGCTTATCATAAAGCAGCTCTATGAAATTGGGCCCAGCTACTTTCATCAGAGCCTCCACACAATGCTAAAGAGATTATTACCACATGGTACCAACCCCCTGATGCTCAAAGAATTTGCTGCATCTGACATGCTGTCACTTGGATGGAAACATGAACTATTTAAATGGATCACATTCAGTGATCTTATATATATCAAATCAACCCATATCTGTTCAACTACCAAGTTGCTACAGGATTTCCTGTTGAACAATCTGAGCACACAAATGCTTACCTACGGGAAGTTACATAAGTGAACAGTGAGTCTTTCTTTATACTTTCGTTACCATGTGGCACCAGACATGCCATATGAAAAATGTGGCAAAATATACATCACTTTATAGACAATTATGTGCTTTTTCCAAACAGTTTTTTTTGGATACAATGTTTATTTGCAGGGCAGTAAATAATGAGTGTTGATTGTAATGTGGGTGCTAAATAGGCTTAAGGTAGGAATAGTGTAGGTACAAAACATCCCCCCTTTAATTTTCAGTTTTTCATAAACTTCTCAGTCAATTCTTTCAATAATTCCTTTAATACTATGATGAAATCAGGCGCCCTCCTCTACAAAATGGTGGACCGTTGTTAGTTCACAAAGTGAAAAAGGGAAAACCACACAATTTCAAGGCATATTTGAGAGGGTCAGTACATTCTACTCTTAAAGGCAAAGTATACATTTATACCTTTGGTTTTTGGAACCGTTCGATTGTTTTAATCCTATATAAATGTATATATATATACAATAACACTTACAGTACATGTGCAAATTTCACTTCAAAAGGTTTCCCAGGTTCAAATTTTGGGGCATAAAACCTGATATTGTTTTCCATAACCACATTACTTCGAAGTGAAATGATTCTCAAAATGCGTTATACTATCGAAAGCTGCTGTACTTCTTACCACGTAAGTTTTTATTGCCATTAATTTTCAAAGTCAAATACCAAACGTATATATACATACAGACGCTTTAAAACATCTTTCAAACCATATTCAATTCATAACTAATGCTTTTCATAGCCAAAAGCGCCTAATCCAAAAGCGCCTAATCCGAAGGCAACGTGTCCTTTTTAAATACGCAAAACAACAATTCATTTACATGGCGGCTTTATAACTGTGATGCCAGTTTGATAAATTTCAAGACAGAATCAGGAACATAGAATTGATCATATTAAATTATACTGGTGGATGGCCGGACGGAACAACTGAACGGCAGAAGTAAAAGGCCAATTCCGAAGGAAGAAAAAAACAAAACAAAGGAGTTCAAAAAGGGGGGGGGGGAAATACTACACAACAGAAGTTGTTTTTAAAAAGGACTTTCTTGTTTTCTAAAGTAATTACATTAGAATGAAGTGTTTGCAAAGTGAAGAGGCAAAATAAACTGCTTAGGTTCGAGAAAAATGAAGAAGAAAAAGAAAAAAAAACCAGATAAATTATTCAAGCTCAAATTGTCCAATTTTTAATCCAACGACCAATTTCATTAACTTCTCAGACACATCACTGTGAAAAATTATTTGTGACTATTCAATCATTCCAAATTTCTCTCACACATCACAAGCCAGGCTCCACATTCCCTTAAAATTTCTTTTAAGAAAAATCTGCATGTCCCCACAGTTTCAGCAACATCAGCCCCCCCACCTTTCCTAACGAGAGGAAAGAAGTTTCAGAGAGCTTTCCACGCATTTCTTTGCAAACCACAACAAAATGTTGCTTAACAAACACAAGACACAATTTCACGAAAAGGTTCCTTAAAAGCACACACAAAAATGCTTAGCAGAAATAGGTTAGCAGCCAAGCATACCATGCATTTTGTTTGTGACTGGTTTCCATCTAATATTTGCCTGCCAGAAAAATCTGCTGAGCACCATTTTTTGTTTTGCTTAACAGCTTTCATGAAACTGGGTTGGATCACTGGCCCAAATGACATGTGTTAAGTGAAGCACCTCAATAAATGTATAAAATTGGACTCGTGGGAGACATTTGTGCATACAAAATTCATTTAGGTTGGCAATAATAAATCACTGAGAGGACCAACACTGAACCCATGGCATTCTGTCCTCCTACCTACATGTTGTTCTCCATCACTCAAGAACAAAATTGCCTTACCCCCTTTGGGACATGAAGCCTGTGTCATCTGTTTCCACTTTGCCCCCTTAAACATGTTCTAAATAAATGTTCCGATGCAAAACAAAATTATTTTCCAATGAATGGAAGTATCATCATCATTTCCTTTAGAAGAGTGACCTCGTCCCCGAAGGTGTGAATTGCCATCCCTTAAAATTACCACCCCTCCCCCAAATCCCCCACCACACACCTTCTAATCACAACCTGTCCAAATCAAAATGATAAAACAGTCTCCAAATGAGCCAACTTCCAGCATGAACAAATATGTAACTCATACGCACTGCAATTTTTTTTTCTTCATACGTGTCACAGACGTACGAACCACTTTCCTCTCGGCTCATTTCTAATGCCAACCTGTCTTCATCCATTCAGTTCCCAAATCGTGCACTGCAACATCTGCAATAATCCGTCCAAACTAAACTGCTATGAGAGAAACTGTTATAATAACGCAGTGATTCCTGGGGATTACCAACGGGCTCCGTGAGGAAGGGAGGAAGGTAGATGTGGGGGTGGGTGGGGGGGGGGGGGGGGCTAGGAAAAGGAAGAGAAATGCTTCCATGGAAGATATACAAGTATATAATAAAAAATAAACAGTAACGATTTGCTCCAAGGAATGATGCAGCTGAACTAGGCTCCCACATCACAAATATACAACAGTCCTTCTGTCTCGCTCTCCAGTCCACACGGTCTGACTAATGTATTCAACCTTTACCGGCCAATGAGACCATCCTGGAGCATTTATGCTACTGATACATAATGGGGCTTTTCTCTCCCATCTCACTCACTCCATCTCTCTCTCGGTGCTGTATTTTTAAATTCCCTCAATACAAAAGTGTACACAGTGTGGAGGGACCGAGTGCATGAAAAAAAATGTATTTATTTTTTTTTTCTGTAGAAGGTGTATGCTCAGGGACCCACATTGGAGAGCAGGAGGGGTTTTTCATGCTGCACGTTTTTATAAATTATGTGTAATTTTGATGAAACAGTATGGATGGTTTTGTACACATGTGGTTCCCCCCCAAACTAATAACGTAGTGATTCCTGGGGATGAAAATTACTCAACCATGATGTCGCTGGGATCATTTTTTAAACGAGGCTGAGTATCCCCAGGCATTCATGTTCCCTCATTAAGGGGGGGGGGGATACAATGTAAACACTCATATTTGTGTATTTCATTAGCGTGAAAATTACAAGCATTGTGCAATCGATCTTCAGCCGGCAAATAATTGTCGGATATGTTGTTCTGATTACTTGCTTAGTCTCACATCAACACAGTTCAAAGACAGTCTGCGTATTATGTCAAACAGTTCTTTTTTGCGCAGATTTCCATTGGTTCCTACGGCAACACGGAGACAAGCAAATTTCAGGGCAAGTATCGTTTCCCGTAAAATCTTCTTTTTTTTTAATGAAAGTTGATTTACCCCATCACAACATGTCACAACATGTTACAAAAATACATGTGTAATGTATTCATAATATTTCCACAGGCTGGCAGGACCAGTGAGCGATGCTTGTCATTATCTAGTCTCTTGTAGCATTTAATTTTGTAACTGTTGTCACTTTTGCCTTAATCTGTTTTAAAGCAGTATTTTTACCCCTTAGTATTTATTCCCAAAGGCTGACAGGACCAGTGAGCGATATTTATTATTATCTAGTCTCTTGTAGCATTTAATTTTGTTGTCACTTTTGCCTTAATCTGTTTTAAAGCAGTATTTTTACCCCTTAGTATTTATTCCCAAATGCTGACAGTGACAGGCAGTGAGTGATGCTTATTAACTATCATTATCTCGTCTCTTGTAGTATGTAATTTTGTATCTTTTTAACCTTTCTTCTGCTAATGACTTTTGTCTTTTTATCTAGCTTTGTTTTTGTGCTAAGTGCTAAGTGCTTTGAGGCTGTTAAGAGGCAATAATGCAATAAATTCCTTTTTGTTATTATCATTATTTTTATTAATGTAATACGTAGTTCACATGACAGGGATTGGTTTCTCCTGCCAGTTGTTTCTTTTTATCTTGTGAAATTTTATTTTAGTGTAAACATTTTGTTTTTAATAATTTGGGGTTGAACAAAGACAAAACTGACTATAGAGCAGGATTTGAACCAACGACCTTCGGTTTAACGTGCCGGTGCCCTACCAACTCAGCTATCTAGCCCTATGTTGACGGTCTCCCTATTTATCTTTGTTCAGGGGTGCCTGTCAGAAGCCATACAATCGTTAGCTGCCATAAAACTTAATTTTGTTGATGTATAATAATGTATAGTTTAAGAATTGCTCATGCTAATTAAGTAAGTTTCATGCCTGTACAGCGCATTGGGGTCTTGCCATGGACGGAATGCACTTTAGAAGAATAATTAATGAATATTTTTAATTTGTACAGCATTTTTGCTGTGCAAAATTTTTAGACTGAAACTTGTTTGTGAATACTGAATACTAATATTGAGAAGCAAAGAATGAATTTTTGAGTAACAACTGGTTCATTTTCAGGCATGATATTTGGTCCTTGGAAAAAAGTAGGAATACTTTATCGCATACAAGACCTGATCTACATGGTGTGGGCTTTAATATAGACCATGTGACCTGTGACATCACATGTTTAACAAAAGAGCCACAGAGCCTGGACTTCCTGCAGGCACGTAAACAGCTCAATGGAAGAATACAACAAATCTTATGTTTTATGGAGATTGCACTGTCTGATTTTTCTCAACTTTTGATATGAGGAAAGGGGGGACATCTCAAAAGCTGTACAGCTGTTGCTTTTGTAAATTTTGAATTTATGTGAAAATTATGACACAAAAAGTAAATTTTCCCATATAGCCTGTGTAGTATCTTGCCCGTCAGGAAATGCATTATAATGTACAAGGTCACTAGCTCTGTAAACAAAGGTAACATGGTCTATACATTGTAGGCTATTTAATCACAATTGTTCTGATTTTTCCCAAGGGGAAAAAAAAAAAAATGGAAATCAGACTAAAGTAGGAAGAATTTCATGCCTGATTTTGCGTAGCATTTTGCTTTTGTATACATGTATCAAGGGAAATCGTTCACTGCGGTCGGTAGTCATAATATGTTATCTGAATTTGAAAAATGAAACATCCATTAAAGCATAATTTGTACAACATTGGTAATTGTCAAAGACCAGTATCCACACTTGATGTGACCCAACATGAAATAACAAACCTGTGAAAGTTTCAGCTAAATCGTTTTTCGGAGTCATGATAATGCAGTGAAAAACCCCATTATATATTTTCACTGTTTTCAAACATCAGATTTTATCATGCGTGATAAAGACTAATTGTTTTACTCATTTCCTAAAAATTATAGCATTTCAAGCAAAAAATTATATTAATGGAAGTTTTCCACCATGACCATCTTTATACCATGTAAGTTCTGTGCAAATCTGTGAACATTTATATTTTCAATCTTACCAATGTTGTACATGTACACACCCTTTCAAGTTGAATGACCCATTTACACCGAAATAATTCGTTCTTTTTTTTCTCTCTAAACGAATTTAGACAGATGATGCTGTTTCAAAACGAAAAACATACAAACACTTTTGCACATGCCAAGAAGGATAGTGACCAAAAACACTTGTAGCATGATTTGAAGTTGTTTGTACATGGCTAATAGATGTGAGATAATGTACGGATCACGTCAGTACTTCATTTTGAGTTTTTAATTAACCACCACTTATCATTGGCAGATGTTTTTGTGCAATACCTTAAAGGCACTGGACACGTTTTGTAATTGTCAAAGACCAGTATTCTCACTTGGTGTATCCCAACATATGCATAAAATAACAAACCTGTGAACATTTGGACTCAATTGGTCATCGAAGTTGCAAGAGAATAATGAAAGAAAAAAACACCCTTGTTGCACAAATGTGTGTGCTTTCAGATGCCTAATAAAAGGCTTCAGGCCTGAAGTCTTTTATTATTTGAGTGAGAAATTACCTTTTTTCTCAAAAACTATGTTACTTCAGAGGGAGCCGTTTCTCACAATGTTTTATACTATCAACAGCTCTCCATTGCTCGTTACCAAGTAAGTTTTTATGCTAACAGTTATTTTGAGTAATTACCAATAGTGTCCAGTGCCTTTAAATGATGCTGATACTTGTAACTCTCTCAACTCATAAAAGAAGCTCTTTAGAATATCAATCTAAATTTTGAGGTCAAATCAGCCCTATTTCGGACCTACATGAAGCATTTTTGATAAATGACAAGCTGTCAGATCAAACTGTGTTTTATTTCACCTGATCCAGTCACTACAAAGTCCAAGGTTTTTGCCATCTTGTATTAAAGGGCTAACCATGTTTGTCATATAGACGATGTGACCTCTGTTTACATTCAAACCGCCCTCTGTTGACAAGTCTGTTGTCCAAGTCATGTTCCGCCGGGCAAAAAGACGCGTAGTCATGGTAATATTGCGTGTACTTTCTAGCTGGCTGTCAAGTACACAAAGGTTTTGCCCGGCGACATGCGCGCGCATCATGTTATGATTTTCAAATGACGTCAGAGGTCACATCGTCTATAGCAGTAGCATGTATTCATTTGCAACCTCAATATCAAAATGGTTGGATTTAATACTCTAAAACAATAAAATCACTCACATTTCCATTAAAAATGGAAGGAAAAAGCTACCTGCCTTATCGGGGGAATGAGTGTAATGTTACTGAATGGAAATCATATTTTGCTTGAGATAGTTGTTTTTTGCCCTCTTCCCAAATTCCCCATTGAGTACAGTATACATGTATGTAACATATCAAAGTTCATATACTACAATTACAAATCATTTTACCAATTATCTAACATTGAGTATGTGATTTTTAATTTGCGTGGTAGAGTATCGATATGGTTTCAGTTTTTAATTAAGAGTAAGACTTCCGAATATGATCTACTTTCGCTATGTACGCCTCATTCACATGTCGTGGTACATATGGACATAATTGCACACATAATCAACATTTCCCAGCATGTGCAACGGTAGTCTGTCAAACCCAACTCAAAAATGCGATACACTGACGACAAATAAGCCCGAACAATGAAGAGTCAAAGGCATGCACAAAACCCGTACACGGTCTCCATATGGATTGCAGGAGAGATCACACAAAAGCCAGCCCTTATAAACCTAAATGAATGGCTATAGGGGAATCCAGCTCAGAAACACAATATACATGTAATATCATTACTGTGCTCAAATAACGGTCCGTACGGTAAACGTTGAAAGCACGGCATGCGGTAACTTAAGACCGCATCCGCTTCTCGCCGAGTCGGTGTGATCTGTGAAATAATAACAAGTTTTATGGGCACCTGACAATTTGATTTTTTGTCTGTTTTGTGCGTTTTGTTCAGATTGTTTACAATTTCTTTGTGACGATTGAGTGTGGGTGTTGACAGTTTAGAAAAAAAGACAAACAGAGGAAGAATCTTGAAGGGTTACTCGGGTACAGATCAAGCCTCTTGTGTCTGCATTACAGAGGTTCATGTAATAGGGGCACATGCAAATTTTTCATAAACAAAACAAGCTGTGTATTTATGTCACAATTCTAGCCACTTTATATACCTGATAAATGTAATTATCATATTTTGATTTTCATAATGTAGACTAAATTGGTTATGTACGTATACATGATGCATTACATTTATTATTGGGAGGCTTTCTTTGTTTTGTTTTTTTGTTTGTTTTCATTATAATTTTTGACACATCAAATATCATGCCTGTAATTTCATCTTGGAGAGGGCAAGGCCATTTTCATTTTGCAAAGAGTATACTTCCATTTGAAAATCTTGAAGTCTATGGGAAAGTAATGAAGGGGCACCAAGGCCAAAACCAGGGCCACTATGTAATTACAGGCCTGAGATATTATGTACTAATACTGCCAGTTCCATCATACTGACAACTGATGACATCAGATCCTCATGAAACACATAAATCCTACATTACAACTGAATCAAGGCATAAACATGTTTGTAAACCACACAAATATGACTCGGAACTTTTGGGTACAAGAAAAAGCTGCACTCAGTGAAATTTCTCATCCAAAATTACTATGATCCAAATCAAGGTACATAGAATAATCTAACATTGAGGAAACAAAGAATTGGAGAAGCGTCCAAACTAGGGCCCAGTTTCTAGAGCTGCTTAAAAGCTTCCGCCCTCCTGCCCTGGTTTCACCACTCTTGACGAACAAAGCAAACTCAACCCTGATCCCTCACAGAGGCATCAGATGCAGTGCTTCCATGCCCCTGGTCATTGCCTTGGTACCCTTTGAAAAGTTCCTTCAGAAAAGTGAACATAAACATTCAGAGGAATTTGTCTCAAAATAGATTGAAAAACCAGGGGAGAATGTTAGCGTTCTCAACCAACCGGACTGAAGACCCTTCATTGGAGTTACAATGTCAACAAGGTGGCACGTTTTGTGAGCACTCATTTCTAGGAATCTAGAAATTACAGATACTAGAACAGAATCTAAGCGGGTGGGGGAAAACAAAACCAATAGTCGGGTGAACATTTCTAGATTTGTTTTGAGAAACAACCAAATCTAACTCTGCTGGGTTTGTCTTCAAGAATTGAGCTATTAATCACGGGTCAAGTTAAGAGCAGTTTCCAGGAAGTCCAAGGATAGGTGTTTAAACGTTCAAAGGGGGGGGGGGGGGGGGGGGGGTAAATAGTCTGTAGTGTCTCTCAACAATGTGAATCAACATGATTGAGTATTATTGGAGTTATTAAAAGGATCGGCCAGGGACTAAGGCAAGGCAGTTCCACGAATTTGTCCTCAAAATATCTTTTAACGCAAGCTTTAAGTGGAAACACTATAGCCAGGATTTAGACACTGCAGACCGTGCAGATTGGAGCTTTTTACGCGTGATGCCAACTAGTTTTCAGGAATTTGTCAATTTTATTTTGTAATAGAAGAAGCCTTTTAAAGAGTTCAAATAAAAACGTAATAGCCTCGGTGTAAGTCTATTGCAGCTGATAAACATGGGTCAAAGGCCTGGGAGGGGGTTCCAGGATTTTCCCCTCGCATTGATTTTCAAAGAGTTCAAATAGAAATATAAAAAAGCCAGGAAAGATGCTCTGAACATACAGTAGATCAATGCTTTGACATGTTTGAATGCGTTGACTGATTCAGGAAGACTTGAGCTTATTAAGCATGGGTCAGAGAACGGGGCAGCTCGTCTAGTTCCAGGAATTTACCCCTGGAAATGACTCAGAAAGAGTTGAAGTAGAAACATACTGACATGACTGAGCCAGAGATTGCTGTATTGAACACATTAACAATACTTTGAACCATGTTCATGAATTCAGGTCGATTCAAGCTACATGTACATGTATTAAGCATGGGTCAGGGATGGGTGAAGCAGTTTCAGGAATTCACCCTCAAAATGACTCAGAAAGATTTGAAGTAGAAACAAACAGAGCCAGAGAATGCTGTATTGTTGAACACAGAGCAATGCTTTGAACGATATTCATGGATTCAGGAAGACTGTGAGCTATTAAGCATGGGTCAGGGACAGGTGAAACAGTTCCAGGAATTCACTCTTAAAATGACTTTAAAAGAGTTCAAGTAGAAAGATAAAAAGTCCGAGAAAGAAAAGTTTGAACATAGAGCAATGCTTTGAAGGGTATTCATGGATTCAGGAAGACTGAAGCTACTAAACATGGGTCAGGGACAGCTGAAGCAGTTCCAGGAATTCACTCTTAAAATGACTTTAAAAGAGTTCAAGTAGAAAGATAAAAAGTCAGAGAAAGAAAAGTTTGAACATAGAGCAATGCTTTGAAGGGTATTCATGGATTCAGGAAGTCTGGAGATATTCAGCATAGGTCAGGGACAGGTGAAGTACATGGGTGTACGTGTAAATTCCAGGAATTTACCTTCAAAATGACTTTGAAAGAGGTTCAAGTAGAAATATACAAAATACCCAAGAAAAGATATTCACAGATTCAAGTAGACTGGAGCTGTTGAACAAAAATATCCTCAAAAGTTATGTCTTAAAAAGAGCTCAAGCAGAAACGTAAAAAGCCGGGAAAAGACGCTGTCAACCATGTTCCCGAAATCAAGTAGACTAAAGTTATGAAGTATGGGTCAAGGATGGTGCACAGTACATCTCATTCCATGAATTTGCCTGAAGTCTTTCTCAGATTCAAATTTTGGAGTGAAAAATTACCTCTTTCTCTAAAACTACATTACTTCAAAGGGGGTCATTTCTAAAAATGTTTTAAGATATCAACAGCTCTCCAGTGCTCTGTACCAAGTAAGTTTTTATCATCATTAACTTGTGGAGTAATTACCAAAAGCACACCATGCCTTTAAAAAGACTGAAAAAGGCTCCTATGCACCATGTTCCATGATTGATTGGGTCTATTATGCATGGACTAGGAAACCTGCAGCCGACTGCAATAATTCTGTGAATTTCCCTCCTGTTTTTTCTGTTTCTGATGAGCTACAAGAAACTCTTTTAGAGACCATAGCAACTGCTTGTGGAAAGCGATTGGCTTCAATACACATTTGTCCGTAGCTCCACAGACAGCCTCCGAATTGGATCTTCTCCCGTTCAGCTGTAGCGAGTCACGATGCAAATCATGTCCTGAATTGACAATTCTCCACATTTCACATAGTATCTAAACCATGTACACACGTACAGTAATTTCAATATTTCTGGTGCAAAACCATAGAGCAAGGACCAGCTTGCTCTATGGCAAAACCAAATAAATGGGCTTTGGACTACGATGAGTAAACTGTTTTTTAGGAGGCAGGGGTGGGGGGTTCCCTGTGGAAATTTTTAATTATCAAGAAATCAGCAAAAATGTTGTCACGGACGGGCATGGAGCTTGACTGTCCAAACAATCATGTTCTTAATAGACTGTGCAAGTCTTGCGCGCATTCGAACTTCCGGGACCATAGTGGTCCCAACCATATGGAGTTTTACGTGGGCGAGATTTTGTTTCGTCAATTATTTTAGTTTAACATAGTTTATGACCTAGAAAATTATACATGTTGTTGGGAATGTAATACTAAGTGATAACAAAATATGAAAGTAAAACCAATTCAACAATATAACGAAGAAAAGCCGAGAATTAAACTTGACCTCAGCTTCCGGTTATTGCAAAAAATTAAGAATTTTGTGCTCGCCTCCGATCATAAAACTTATGTAAACGCTTGTTTTTGATGCGCGATTATAATCGCCAGATGCTGTAATTGCAAAGCGAACCCTTTTCATTGCAGTCTATGTTTGTTGAGGCGTCAGCATCCTCTTTAAACTGCGTCACGGGTCAATTTAAAACCCGTTTAACCACCACGAATCGGCGTAAGGGGTTTCTAAAAAGTTAACATCAAAAAAGCATCCTTGTCCCAGAGTTTAAATTTTTTTTCAATAAGAATTAACACACTTTTGTGTATTTTTTTCAAAAGCTAAAACTAATTTCATAAAATTGTAATGATTTATTTTTGTTGTTCAGATTTTGTCATGAGATATAATTTAAAACAAAGATTTGATTTCAGAAATAATAATGTTCTTCGTTTGACGTGTTTTCTCGTTCGGATACGCGCGAGACTTGCACAGTCTATACTGAAAAAAGGTTTAGGCTTAAGCACAAAAAAGCAGCTATAAGCACAACAAAATTGTGCTAAACAGAATATGGTTACCAACCAAAATACCATTCCTCTGTGAATGGTATCCTGCTAACTTTTGTTGAGCAGAAACTTGTTAAGCAATATTTTCTGCTTAAGCAGCGTCATGAAATTGGGCCCTTGGAGAAAAAATGCTTTGAAGCAATTGTGCTGACCAGAATATGGTTACCAGCCAAAGTACCGTTTCTCATGCACGATCTGTGACTTTTTTGCTAAGCAGAACTTTGTATGAATGCAATACTTTCTGCTTAAGTAGCGCTATGAAATTGGGCCCTAGGGGAAAAAATACTTTGAAGCATTTCAAACCAATCAGCATAAAAATTAGCAATTAATCATTAACCAAGGAAAGGGTGCATAGTCCTCGTAGTTCTAGGAATTGAACCGGGATGTCCGGGGAAATATCACGGCTTTCAACAAGCAAGAATCCACTCCCCCCTAATTGGAGCTGTTTATTACGCAAAGGGACAGCAGAGGAAAGTTCTGTTCTGCGAACTGGTCTCGGTAACGACCACCAAGCTGGATGTCAACTGGGAATTTAGTCTTTGGAAAAATCAAACAACATAATTTGGTTGGGGCTTTATTAAAGTACAAGTGCGTGATTCAAATGGCAATTAGGAAGCAAAGGACGCACAGGGAATTCTAACATTTTTACAAAAGGGGAAACTTATTAATTTTCCTGGAAAAATCATGTAGATAACATCTTTTAAGTTTAGTGTTGGTTCTGAGAAAAAACAAACATTACCTTTTTAACAATTGTTTTTAAAATACACTTTTCCATAGTGCTATATGCACTGTAAACTTGTTGTCTATACACCAAATAAACTTGCATATCTTGCAAACTGAAGTCCATCTATTGACCCAATTCACCTGGCGCCATCTTCACAATAATCTTGCTTGCCTCATTTTATGAGGCAAAAACAAAGAACAAAATTACATAATAATATATTTTATTCCATCACACCAACAGCAGAAGGGTTGGTGTATTGTTAGTTTTGAAGTTGTTTTCCAACCAATTTTGTCACTCTACATACTGAGGAAAAAGCCAGGCAACAAGAGGAGTAAACATGTGGATGCACTTCATCTAAATTTTCATATAACATGGGTCCAATGTCACAAAGCCAGTAAGCACAAAAAACTTGCTAAGCACAGAATAAACTTGCTTAGCAGAAACAGATTCCCAGCCAGCATTCTAAAAAGTTTACGTTGTTGCCACTGGTGCCGCACTCAGTTTATGCTAAGCAAAGAAATCTGCTACATTATGCAGCATTTTTTGCTACACTGCTTTAAAAAGATGGGCCTTGATAACCTGAAATGCACATCTGTGCTGTCATTGCATCCTTTTTGTAATTTTTTTTTTTTTTACATTTTGGGATGAACAAAGAATTAACCCAAATTGTTAACAAGTTTATCCTGTCAGTTTCCCTTGTGGTTTATAACTTGATATTTAAACACAAAAAAGTCACATCCCCTTAATTGGTTATCCCCTGGCTGCCGTATCCCACGTTGTATTGAAAACTTGGGTGCAATTCCTGGCTACAGATCAGCTAACGGTTCTACTGCTTTTGACAGGCACCCCCGAACAAAGATATTGACAAAATCGGGAGACTGCCAACATAGGGTTAGATAGCTCAGTTTGAAGAGTGCCGGTAAGTTAAACCGGAGGTTCTTGGTTCAAATCCCGCTCTAGTCAAGGTTTCTTTGTTCAACCCAAAATTATTTAAAATTTACCTATAGTCAGTTTCCCTCCTGGTTTATAACTTGATTTTTTTGTGGCAAGGAAACCTTAATAGAATAGAAGTCAAGGGACAATGTTTGCTGCTCAAAATTACCTACAGCTAACGCTTAACACTACATAACTGTACCCAAACGTACATTGTACTAGAGGGATTGGAACAGGGAGGTCTGCATGGACAGACCGTAATATTGTACCTCCGAGAAATTGTCTACAAAATGACCTAAAGCTAACGCAAGTCGAGGGAAAATGCTGAGCCCTCTGTGCTGTACCCAGATGTACTAATGAATGACATAGGAAGGTTTACATCGACAGACTGTAGTTTTCTTTTTCTGAGATCTTTTCCATAATATGACCTGGAGCCAGCTACATTGCAAGAGTCGGAGGGGGGGGGGGGATATTTAACCCTTCGTACTGTACCCAGATACGTTGAGACTAGAGATTGGATTTCAGAGGAGTACACATCAGTAGAAACGTAATTCTAATATTTTGTTGTCAAAACGACCTGAAGGTTGGAACAAAAAAGTCCACAGGAAAAGAAAAAAAATTCAGAATAAAAAACAACAGAAACTCACCTGAATCATGTAGAGCTGGGCTATCCTATATTCCTCCACGCTCAGTGGCAGGGGGATGCGATACTCCTTGGTCAACATGGCCGCCGGCTACCGAACGAACAGCACGCGCTCTCACTCTCTCTCTCTTGCTGCCTTGATCCCCCTTCGGTATTTCAATGTTGATGGCTGTTATGTACTGATAATCTACCCTGATCAGAGAGAAAATGAGGCAGGGAGAAAGGAAGATAGACAAGATTTAAGTATGCTAATTGCCAATAAATCTAGGTTGACCCTCACAGCAGTAATTGGGTCGTAAAATATACAGTCGCTAGACTTCCAAGATGGGTGTATTATTATCATCTGTTAGGGAAGAAGACACTTCTGGTCGTTGATGATGTAAAATATATCACACTTTGTAAAATGAAAAACTAAAGGCTGCGCTAAACGTCGTACTTTTACCGTGTCAAACTCAAATGATTTTCACATGGTGAACGTGCGGCAATTAAAATGAACCGGTGACAAACGTTGAATTTCGTGAAACAGATTGCCAAAGTTAAATCAAAAATTTGCACTAATCGTCGCTCTTTTGTTGAATTCTGTTCATCATTTTCTAATTATTTGAGTTCGGCACTGCAAAAGCACGACATTTACATACATATAGGCATTTAGCTTAGGCCTAAGCTCTCATTTTAGTTACAGTACAAAGGCAGCTAATTATGTATGTTGAACTGGAGATACATGTACAAGAAGGCCACATACTGTAGGTCTCTCCTGCCCCTAGGCCATGTGGGCCAAACTTCATAGAGCTACACTGTACTTGGGAACACAAATAACCTCTAAGCATAAAACAAATTTGATTACCAGAATAAGGTAACCAGCCAAAGTGCCACACGTCACACATGTGACTGGCTTCCTGCTAGTTTTAGCTTAGCAGAAACTTGTTAAGCAATGTTTTCTGCTTAAGCAGCTCTTTGAAATTAGGCCCTGGGTCCAATTTCATAAAGCTGCTTAAGCAAAAAAAGTAACTAAGCTCAAAAGAAGTATGCTTACCAGAATAAGGTTACCAGCCAAACTGCCATGTCACAAGTGCATTTTGTGACTGGTATCTTGCTCATTTCTGCTTAGCAGGAACTTGTTAAGCAATGTTTTCTGCTTAAGCAGCTCTATGAAATTAGGCCCTGGTCTTAGCCTTGGTGCTACCTGGCCTTGATGCCCCTTCTACATGTACATTGTAGCTGTTCTCATAGGCGCGTAGTATTTCCAATGGAATGGATGGGTGCAACACAATCATGGACTACTCAACAATATTAGGCCTACATTTTACGCGCACGTTAGCCATAACATGGTGCATGCTTGGACTACTTTGCAATACGTGCACAATCAGACAATAGCCACAAAATGGAGTGCATGCTGGTCTAGATTATAATCTAGACCAGCATGCATCTCATATGACAGACTACATGTAGCATGCACCTCATTTTCTGGCTAACGTGCGCGTTTTGCGATCTAGTCTATTATTGCCACCAATTGATATACACTTCTTTTGGTGCTCCCATGACATATTGATATGTTTTATGAGCACTAAACTAAAAACTAATTATGTATTATTAACATTGCTTTACTTTGCAGTGTTTTTGACCATGTGAGGGCATATTTGAACCAAATTTAGGTGAAGCAAAACAAGTAAAACAAACATTTTTTTTCTTTTCATTTTTTAAAATTATTATTATTATCTATTTAGCAATTAATACAAGAAAACACACAGGCAGACAAAATAAGGTAAATTAAGGTAATTGTAAGGCAAGGAAATTTGCTGTTGAAAGCGCCCTCAAGCGGTCAAAATTACAGTCAATTATGCATCTTTAAATACCCTTTAAATAGAAACAAAAAATTCAATTCTGAATCAAATCTGCCAAGAGGAATTCTTCTCCTTTTCTAATTCAGCCATTGAGATACTTTCCATTGCACACCAATCCTACCCACCATGAGGAATTCTTCTCCTTTTCTAATTCAGCCATTGAGATACTTTCCATTGCACACCAATCCTACCCACCATGAGGAATTCTTCTCCTTTTCTAATTCAGCCATTGAGATACTTTCCATTGCACACCAATCCTACCCACCATGAGGAATTCTTCTCCTTTTCTAATTCAGCCATTGAGATACTTTCCATTGCACACCAATCCTACCCACCATGAGGAATTCTTCTCCTTTTCTAATTCAGCCATTGAGATACTTTCCATTGCACACCAATCCTACCCACCATGAGGAATTCTTCTCCTTTTCTAATTCAGCCATTGAGATACTTTCCATTGCACACCAATCCTACCCACCATGAGGAATTCTTCTCCTTTTCTAATTCAGCCATTGAGATACTTTCCATTGCACACCAATCCTACCCACCATGAGGAATTCTTCTCCTTTTCTAATTCAGCCATTGAGATACTTTCCATTGCACACCAATCCTACCCACCATGAGGAATTCTTCTCCTTTTCTAATTCAGCCATTGAGATACTTTCCATTGCACACCAATCCTACCCACCATGAGGAATTCTTCTCCTTTTCTAATTCAGCCATTGAGATACTTTCCATTGCACACCAATCCTACCCAGTAGATATGTGTTTCTCAAGGTCTTCTGCCACAAATTAAACTCCCAGGATTCACTTATTAAATTTCTTCAGTCAAAAGGCACAGGTATCTAAGCCAAATTCTATGATTAAAAAAATAAATAAATAAAAAAATTGCTGATGAATCCCCGTATCAAGGACGGGAAATTGGGTCATCGACTTCTAATTAGGCCAATCAATAATTGACCTACATGTAATTCTCAATCTGGAAATGGAGACACATAGTGTTAGCCAGAGGGGTGTCTGGGTGTCTTTTGGACACCCTGTTTTAAATTTGGACACCCTGTTTCATCTGTCATTTACATGTAAATGTATTGTAAGTGAACAATTTGGACACCCAGTTTTTAAATTTCCAGCAGATTTGGACACCCTTTTACCAAATCCTGGCTAAAACCTTGTGGAGACAGACTACATACATGTATATGTAGTGAGGATGACCCGATGACGTGCATGTTGGAACTGAAATATCGCTTCAACAAAAACACTCACCAATAATACTTGTAAGCCATACACACTGATGTCAGTTATTTCATTCAACATGGCTGTGTTATCCCTTTTAAAAACATTGTACAACATTGGTAATCGTCGAAGACCAGTATCCACACTTGATGTGACCCAACATATACATGTACATGAAATAACAAACCTGTGAAACTTTATGCTCAATCGATCTTCAGAGTCATGAGAAACAGTGAAAAACACCATATATTTTCACTGTCTTCAAACATCAGATTTTATAACGCGTGATAAAGATTAATTGTTATACTCATTTCCTAAAAATTATAGGATTTCAAGCAAAACTATTTCAAGGGAAGTTTTCCACCATGACCATCTTTATACCGTGTAGGTTATGTCCAAATATGTGAACATTTGTATTGCCAATCTTACCAATGTTGTACACACCCTTTAACAGTTGTCCCTTGGCCAGATGCTAGTTCAAACACCTAAGGACTACTCAAAATCTGTAGTGGTCAGGCTGGCTAGTTCGTTGTTGAAAAGCATCCACATCTAACATGAAATATGAATTTGCGGAAAAGCTGGCAGGCCATTGAATTGAAAAGCTAACACTCTATTGGCTAGTCAATGAAACAGTTAAAAACCCTGAACGGCCAACCATGAACGGCCGTTATGTATACGTACATTGTAATGAGGTACAGTATGTAAGCAATTAGCAAAAGCTACATGTATTTTTCAAGACCCGGGTGATATATAATTAACTTTGAAAAATACCAATTCCTGTCTATCACAAGAGGGCTCTGTATTTTATGTTAATAAATTTAGACGAAACGTACCACAAACGTAGTATTTTGGGCGTTGCCCTACGTCATATAATAAGGACATTTTAGCGGAGTTTCTTTTGTTAGTAAATTCTTGCATAGTAAATTAAGTGATTTGTATATGAGGTTCAGATCCGTCCAGCATCTTGAGGGTGTGGTAGCATCAGATTGGCATTAGCCTAGAATCAAATAAGAGTGAAGACACGTCTGGCGATAGCCAATGAGTTCAGTCAAAGCTGAGAGTAAATTTTCCCATTAAAAACACCAAATGACAGGAAACACAATAAAGTACATGTACACCACTTTCTACCGTCAAGTTAGCAGTTTTTCCTATGGTTGTAACTTTTTCCAAGGCAAAGTATACCTTTGGTTTTTGGAAACGTTCAATTGTTTTATATGAATGTAGATATACAATCAAACTAACCTGTGAGAATTTATTTCAAAAGGTGGTAGCGTTTTTGAAATATTGCCGAGAATATTGAGCGGTTACATGTATGTCCAAGCAGGAAGAATAATCTATAATTGGCATTATACACAATCTGAGAAATGTTCCATGCATGAAACGTTTCTCAGATTAAAATTTTTTTGAATACCTTTCTCTAAAACCACATTCCCTAGAAGCAAGGTTTTAGCCAGGATTTGGTAAAAGGGTGTCCAAATCTCCTGGAAATTTAAAAACTGGGTGTCCAAATTGTTCACTTACAATACATTTACATGTAAATGACAGATGAAACAGGGTGTCCAAATTTAAAACAGGGTGTCCAAAAGACACCCAGACACCCCTCTGGCTAACACTATGCCTAGAAGGGAATCGTTTTTCCATCAAAGACCTCTTCAGTATACTTTAACCCCACATGAGGTACAAAAAGGAGATGTTTTTGGTAAATATGGAGGTATGATTGTGGCAGATATTTTTCAAAAAAGATAAACTTTCGGCTAAAAGGTTGCCCCATCTGTGGAGTGCAATCAACAGATTTGCACAACGAATTGGACAAATTCTTGCGCACTCTGCAGTTTGCACTATGCAGAATCGGCAGCTTCATTTGCCTATCGAGCAAAAGTTTGCGCAATCCTCAAGTGCGCGCTGTGCTTTGAATTGTGGATATTTTTCGCTGGGTACTTCAGGAAACACGACGCGACAAACGTGGATCACAAAATCAGGAGACCCAAATCACGGAGATATCAGTAAAATTGTCTGGATGTCACGTGTTCTGTTTTTTTAGTTCAATTTTGTTAAAAACATGTTAGTTTGGTCAAAGTCTGACATTTGGTCCATGGTACCTTCATTTTTTTAATATTATTATTTCTTTTTTTTCAAGCCGAATAAAAAGTTTAGGGTCGCGGCATAAAGTTAGGGTCGGTCGGGAAACCGGAAACAGAACACTTTTGTTTTTACACCCTCCCTTTAAAGTGCCGAAGAAACCCAAGAAGTGTTCCAACATGTGAATGGACATGCAGGCTTACCCTGGAATTTTTTTAAAGTGATTAGAATTATTTAATTTTTTAATTACCCTCAAGTTTCAATCAAAACATGATGGAAAAGGCAGGTAACTTTTTCCATCTATTTTCAATGGAAATTTGAGGGTGATTTAAAAATTATACAAATATTTCAAAATATAGAAACATCAAATGAATCAACTCAATTAATTCCAGTACAAGCCTGCATGCCCATTCACATGTTGGAACACTTTTTGGGTGGTTTCAGGAACTTAAAAAAAGGAAGGGAAAAAAAGAAATAAAAAAATTACAATCATCGGAAAAACTGCTCATGTGACAGATGCAAAAATGGTCCCCCCTTTTGTGAATTTTTGTCATACAAATTTTGTTTGCCGTTTTATTTGGCAAATCAGAATAAGAAAATAGTTTTGAGGTGTTGTGGAGCAATTTTTCTCACACGTGGCAAGTCCAAGACGAAAATATTTGTCAAAAAAAATTACGAAAAGTAAGATTTCAGATTCAAAGTTGTCACTGTATTTTGTTTCAATTCAACCAATCGTATATTCCACCTTTACGTTAAATATTTTACAATATTTAGGTTACAGATTTACCACCACTTTGTCTAGAATGTTCTGTTTAATGGTAGATCACTCTAATTGAAAATACCATTGACACACACAAAAATAATAAACAATCATACAAAAAAATAATAATAATAAACACATCAGAGTTAATTTTAGAAAATAAACAAAAACAACTTTCACTCACCAGCTTCTCAAACAAAAGCCACATCATGAGCAGCAATGCAGAAAACTAAAAGATGACACGATAATGACAATCACACCAGAAACAGTTGTCACTCATAAGCTTCCGTCATCGTAAACTAAACAATATCCTCCATCCTGTCTCCTTATATAGACGAAACTGCCAAGATGGTGGGACGTTTTTTTCCCCCTCTTTCCTTCACCCCCCCCCCCTTCAGTTTCCGTCTTTATTACACGAATACACTTGTGAGAAAGTCTGTCATCTGTGTTAGAATTCTGCTTTTTTCCCCTTTTATTCTTGAGGCTTGCCAAATTTGGTAGTGCAGATTACAGAAACTACCTTGGGAGACCGCTCCTCCGGAGGTTGGGTTGCTATGGCGATAACACACGTTTGAACGGCTCACCTGGCGACCACGAGAATTGTGAAACTAACCGTGGCAGGCCTGGGCTGGAAAATTGAGGGCACAGAAAGAGAGATAGTGAGAAAGAATTATTATTTATGAGACCGTTTGACATTTTGAATTTCTGGGAACATTTTTGTGTTGTCATCGAATGGTTTAGGGACAGATTTCTGCCTTTTCCCTTCCCTCTAAACTACGGTAGACAGAATAATTGCAAGTGTATTATAAGCAGGCACATGTACAATATTAGGACACCTTTTGAAATGCACATTGCATGGCTGTACATTAGGATGCACTTTCAATAGTACACAATACATGTATACACAATGTACATGGTACACAGTGTACAGAAGATTATAACTTAAAAAAACACACGATTGTTTGATTTAATTTATTTATTTCATCTCCAATTACATGTACATTGTTGTTATATGAGTACGTACAATTTTGAACTAAATACAGGTCTTCCCTTCGCCTGTTCACCTACTGGGAAGGTAATCTGTGCATCTTATTAGAGGAACTAACTCTGAGGTCAGATTCTATTTTTCCAATAGAAAAAATCCTTCTGAAAATGGGGTAACATTACAAGTCTCCAACCTCACGCTAAAATGGTGTTAAATGCCACTGTGTTTGATACCCTGCAAGTCTAATCTTTGTCATAATACTTTAACAAATGTTCAATGACGTCACATTTCAAATATAATGGTCTGTACATTTTTGCACAGAGAATTGTCAGTTCATTCCTGAATTATGATGATATTCAATCAAAACGGCATTGAATTTGAGCTTATGACTGGCACAGAAATTCCTCTTGGGAAAGTACAAACCCTTTTGTTGTAGCTATCTGACGACGTCATGTTTCAAATTTCGCTCTGAAAGAGTATTAAATACAGTTTTAAAACCATTTTAAAGTGAAGTTAGAGACCTGTTTGTGCATCACATAACTCAATTTGACCGTGGAGCCCCTTTTAATTTGCCTGAAGCAAATTTGATTAGCCTTGACTTTAAACATACATGTGTGTATGTATTTTTGTCAGGTGTTAATGATTCATTTAATTTCATTTCACATATAAATTTCACAAGATAAAAATAGTATAAAATACAAAAAACCGATACACACAAAATATTAATAACAAGAAATTGCACTATTTAAAGGTCAGGTCGTACTTTGGTAAAATTAACCTTGTTATAAAGATGGTAATGGTATAGCGAACATCCTGATAAATAATTTTGCCTCAAATACGCCCGTTGATTAGAAATCAATAAAAACATCTGAGTCTGAGAAACGATTCATGCATGAACCGTGTCTCAGATTTCTGAGGGTTGGTGTCTGTTTGCAAATGCTGCAGCCAGAGATGCGGTTGGTACCCGCAGTCACCTCGCTAACAGAGATGCGATTGGTACCCGCAGTCACCTCGCTAACAGAGATGCGATTGGTACCCGCAGTCACCTCGCTAACAGAGATGCGATTGGTACCCGCAGTCACCTCGCTAACAGAGATGCGATTGGTACCCGCAGTCACCTCGCTAACAGAGATGCGATTGGTACCCGCAGTCACCTCGCTAACAGAGATGCGATTGGTACCCGCAGTCACCTCGCTAACAGAGATGCGATTGGTACCCGCAGTCACCTCGCTAACAGAGATGCGATTGGTACCCGCAGTCACCTCGCTAACAGAGATGCGATTGGTACCCGCAGTCACCTCGCTAACAGAGATGCGATTGGTACCCGCAGTCACCTCGCTAACAGAGATGCGATTGGTACCCGCAGTCACCTCGCTAACAGAGATGCGATTGGTACCCGCAGTCACCTCGCTAACAGAGATGCGATTGGTACCCGCAGTCACCTCGCTAACAGAGATGCGATTGGTACCCGCAGTCACCTCGCTAACAGAGATGCGATTGGTACCCGCAGTCACCTCGCTAACAGAGATGCGATTGGTACCCGCAGTCACCTCGCTAACAGAGATGCGATTGGTACCCGCAGTCACCTCGCTAACAGAGATGCGATTGGTACCCGCAGTCACCTCGCTAACAGAGATGCGATTGGTACCCGCAGTCACCTCGCTAACAGAGATGCGATTGGTACCCGCAGTCACCTCGCTAACAGAGATGCGATTGGTACCCGCAGTCACCTCGCTAAACGTGGATGGATTCAACATTCCTATAAAAATACTGCACCAATAATACAAATGTGCATGAAGTAGCACACCAACAACTGTTGGGGAGGGGGCGTTTTTGAGGAGTGTCGGCTTAAAAACTTGATAGTGCAGATCTTTTTTATTTCAGGAGAAAAAATAGTAATCTTCAATATTCCTAACCACTCCATTTCTGACATGAATTAACAGGGCATTGAGGCACTAGGTAACCACAGAGAGACTGTCCGTCTGAGTAGGGAAAAACTGTGGATAAGGCGCCTAAAGACCACTCAGCCCCATGGTTTGAATATCCAAGAAGGAAATGACTAATAACCTTTTGTCTTTGCCTTCTCCTTTTCCCCCAAAGATATCCACATTTTTGGTCTGCCTTATTTACTAATTATTTACTTGTTCTCCCTCTTCCAACCTTCCTTTTTGTCCTTTGTGTTTCCAACTTTTTGTGGTAAAGCCAGCCCCTTCCCTCCATAACCCCCCCCCCCCCCCTTTGTCTCCATAATCCCTGTTTACCCCCTGCTTTTTCTGAATGCTTTCTGCTTCTCTCTCTCTCTCTCTATTCATGTATTTCCACTTGACTCTTGTTACATGTTTATGTGTGATGTCATAATTGTGTTGTCATTTAGCCTTCGAGAAAGACTCTGCTAGGGTCGAAACGTCAGGCCACTAACAAATTTTTGCTTGTATAAAAACATTACATCTTTATAAATTACCCTAAAATTGCATTATTTGTTTTCTGAAATTTTTCTTTTCCCTTTCTTTTATGGAGGAGTGGGGGAGGGGTTAAAAAGGAAACACTAACAATACTGGAAAAAGTATTTCCCGAGATGAAATATTTTGCCTTTTAATCTAGATTGATAAGTAGATTATAGAAGAAAGAATTATTTTACACCGACAACAATATGCCATATTCACATTGTAGTAATGCTTTACTCAACAATATTTATACAATCGAGCAATACGTATGGAAATAGGCTTTGGGCTGATGTGTACATTAATATTAAAGGTCAGTATGTAGGAAATAGTGAAACAAAAAGCTTATTGTACTTTTCCCTATTGGAAAAACAAAACAAGGAATGATAGACAAGGGACAGTTGGACAGCTGAGAACCACTTAGTCAATTAGGCTTAATCATATAATTATAGTACATGTAGTATAATTTGGGGTTGAAAAAAGAAAAATTGACTATATTAGCGGGATTTGAACTTACAACCTCTGGCACGTTAAACCGGAGGTTGTAGGTTTAAATTCCGCTCTGTTTCTTTGTTCAACCCCAAATTATTTAAAATTTACCCAGTCACTTCCCTTATGGCTTTTAACTTAATTTTAGTTTACAAAAACAAGTTGCGAAAAGATCATATTCAAAAAGAAATTCTGCAAAAAGTTCTAACTCAAAGCATCATATATGTAGATTTTGCAAAAACATCTTATCACACCTGAAAATGCTCCGAGCAAAAGCAATGTATTTCGGCACCTACATGTTTTATGTGTACATCCGGGCTACAATGTATTTTAAGCAAGATACAACACTTTGAAGATTCAAGATTTGCTTGTAAAGTAAGTGCTATTTTTAGGAGATACAGCGTTTTCGCACTGAAACGACAAACTGTTCCAGTTTGCCTCAAGTCTATGTGAAGGTTATTCCAATAAGCTACATGTACGTTGGTAATCATTCAGATGCAAAGCTTTCAGTTGTATCCATTATTGTGGACAAACCCATTTACATAGTTTATCAACTGACCTGTTGAAAATATCTAAAGAAAGAAGGTAACTTCAACTCCCAGAGACACTTGAAGAATTGTAATCAGAAATTTCATTGTGAAAATATTGATAATCGGCGTACTTTGTTCTCAAATTGATATACCTGTATGAACTTTACACCTGTAAGTATTACCAAACACACTGTTCGTGATAAGGTACAACACTGTCACGAACTGCAATGTTACAAAATCTTATTGGGTAAAATGGTGTAGAAATTGACTTTTGTATTGTAGGGGTATTTTGTTTGTTGGCCAAGTACAAAAACAACATTATGGTACACATTGAAGGTACAGGATGTTGAAACCACCCCACCCCCTTAAAAAATAACAATTGTAAAAATATGTGACATAAATTGTTCCCCCAAAAATTGAAACAGAATTATTTTTTCCCCAAAAGATTGTGACCAATTTTAACAGGCCAACTAGAATCTGACTCTTGATCAAACGATTTTCGATCAGTAACTCCTGGACCTAACAAGTGGACTTGTGGCCAGACAACATGAACATAATAAATGTACCTACATGTACAAGTACCTACTACGCATTAGTTATACAGTCTGTTACCATGGTTACAGTTAAAAAACAGCTTGTACCAAAATGCCCATGACTGGTGCAACATTTGCCCAACTTCCACTTAACCAAAAGAAGAGTGGAGGTTCATCCCCTTTTAAAACTATTTTCTTATTCAATTTTGCCCCAAACAAGGCTAAATACCACTCTTAGTAAGGGGCTACAAGAAGAAGAAATAAATGTCCCTGCATGGACATTTTCAAATAATTAATATATTTCCTTAATTTCTAGAACAAAACCAAATGTCTGTTTTGAATTATTTTCCTAAAGAATTACCTTCTGGAAACAGGTCAACAAATAAATTAAACCACGTCTGGGAAATGTTGATAACTAATTACACAGACATGAAAATAAAGTACGCCACTCTAAAGTGAAAACATAAAAACACAGATTTTGCCAAGAGATTTAAAGAAAGGCTCCAAGATCAAAATCAGTTTTTGTGATCCACTCATTTTTCAATAGATAGAGTCCTTATGAAAATATGAAACAAATTACAAAGTCTCTAATCTCACATTAAAACGGTGTAAATGGCACTGTGTTTAATACCCTTCAAGTGCAATTTTTGTCAAAATCCAAAAACGTTCGATGACGTCACATTTCAAATATACATGGTCTGTACATTTTTGTACAGAGAATTTTCAGTTCATTTCTGAATTTGGACAATATTCAATCAGAACGGCATTGATTTTGAGCTTTTGACTGGCGCAGAAATTCCTCTTTGGGATATGTACAGACCCATTTTTTTTTTTATGTTTGATGATGTCGTGTTTCAAGTTTTGCTCTGAAAAAGTATGAAACAAAATGACATTTTACACAATTTTATTGTGAGGCTAGAGACTTGCCGTGTTTTCTCCAGAATTAAATCTATTGGAAAATGAATGCATTACACAACTGAATTTGACTTTGCAGCCCTGCTTTAAACTAAGAGGTTCCAGGTACAGAATTCACTAATACAGATGTTACATTTTTCTTTAAAAGACTTTCTATTTAGTTATACTCACTACTTGTACAAACAGCCCCTCGCGTGCAGAGATAATAAATACATCCACAAGCATGCAACGTCACTTATATATCCCACAGACAGACTAAGACATTAAAAAAATATAAAAAACAGAAGTGGTGAGATGACATCCCCGTCGTACAACTCACTCAGACACACTGACATAAATGATTTCATTCACCAATTGTGTTGGAAAACGACCGGCCGCCACCACGATGGATTCACAATGTAAAAATTTTGTTAAATGCTCACGAGTGGAGCTGCCTTGTATATGAACCAGCCTGCTGGTGTTGTATACGTTCATGTACGTATACACACATCCCAAACCCACACGTAACTCTGCCTTAATGTAATTTTGCACGCCAGTTATGCAGTCAATATACAACGTTGACCTCAAGAGCTGACCTCTGGCATTTAGGAGAGAATGAGACGGGGAGAAGAGATGAAGAGCGTCAGAGAGAGAGAAGGGGAGAGAGGAGAGGAGAGAGTGAGAACGTGAAGAATTACAAAGCTGTGAGCATCCTGTTATTACGGACACTAAACTTGACTTAGTCAGTTCGACGTGCTACATCCCGCTGCCAGATCTCATAAGATACAGGCAGAATTTTCATATATTTTAGGAAATTAGCCATAAAAATGGGTGAATTAAAAAGTGATCGGGGCTCCAAATTTGAACTAAATCACAGGCAAGTGGCCAATGATTGTAGCATCGGGCCAGTAGATTCATGATTTTGTACTGTATTTGTCTGGTATTTTTGTTCAAATGTTGGCTTTCAGTTGGATACATCTATTTTAGTCCTGTTGAGTGTAGAAGAATTCTTACCCATAACACAAATGAGATCAATCTTCTTTTAGTGATCGTTCAAATTAAAAAAGTTTGAATGTTGCATTTTTGTTCTTCTTCTCTCTTTTCAATTCTGGTCTCGTAAAAAAGAAATTCTGATGTCCATTAAAGATTTTGAGCAAGAAGCCCTACAGTCTTGTGGATATTTTCCCCCAAATTCGAGCCCTGGAGATGGTCAATTTGTTTCACTCTGAAAGCTTGCTGATTATAAAATCAATCAATCACTAGCATTCCTTCAGAGCTTAATGTTTCCATCAGGAATAATGATAAAGTTGTCAGAATACAATTAATATTTGACCATCGAAAAGATTGTATTGACTTGAATACAATGGCTCACCTACATAATTAAGGTAGGGCTTTTTAAGGCTGTTTTTAAAATAACAATCTTACTGATTATCTGAGGGGATAAAAATAAATTGAAAATCAGATTGAAGTAGTAAGATTATCATGCCTACAGAATAGCATTTGAAGACAGAAACAAATTTAAATCATTGTTTATTTGTTTGGTGCAGTCAAAATAAGTAATGCTATGTGAATGTACAACAATTCCTTGACAAAAACATAGTGTTATTTATTTTAATTGGTTTTTTTGTTTGTCTTTTTTTTGGGGGGGGGGGGGGGGGGGGTTAGTTTTTTCATTTAAACTTGATCACCTTATTTTGATTGCACAATTTGGTTTGATGGTGTGTTTTATTGAATTGTGTAGATGGACAGGGTTCCACCCAGATTTGTTCAAAACCGGGGGACATTCTGGACCCACATTCTGCACGTTTTGCAAGAATTGAAAGAAAGTCCTTTAAATGTCTTTTTACTTGGTGTTCATGTTTGCTTTGAAAATCCTTAACTGTGCAAGCTGGTTTAAAACGTAAACGTAATTTAAACGTAAATCAAAGTTGTATGTACCTGAACTAAATTATTTCATTTGAATAATACACTTCCCTTTAATGTGTAATTTACTTAATACAGTTTGTGACATCATCAGCCTCCTACAAATCAAAACAGTTGTAATATTGCAACCTTGGTTCAATATTAAATGAAATACTTTCAATTATAGAACCCCCCCCCCCCCCCCGGCCCTCCCATCCCTTGAGTGACAGAGTACGCCAGGGTAACTTGGTCAAGTCTAGGAAAGTGATGAGCTGGAAGAACCAGGTTGAGGAAGGATGCTCGGCCAGCCAGGGACAGACATTGAGAGTAACATAAGAGAAGAGCGGGAAGGAATACATGTGAAAAAAAGGAACAAATCAAAAAAAAAAAATTGTTTATCATCCTATTTCCCTCAATCATCATATTTAGGAAGATTAAGTTATTTTTTTAAGTCACTGTTGTTTTTATAAATAAATAATTATTTAATTTCTTGGTGCTTCTCCTGATGTGCTGTTTTTAAAATAATATTCTTGCTCCTTTCTTATAAATAATTTTGGGTTGAACAAAGACAAATTGACTAGAGCGGGACTTGAACCTGCGACCTCCGGAACAACGTGCCGGAGCTCTACCAACTGAGCTATCCCTATGTTGTCAATATCTTTATTCCTTTTGTTACCACTTCACTTTTTGTATATATATTTTATGTTGTGTACCCACATGAATCCATGGCTTAGCGATTGACCATGCAAGATTTCATTGCTTTATTTTAAAACAAAATAAAAACAAAAGCATAATTTATTTGTAAGAGGCGACTTAGAAGCATCAAAGGACGGTTCCTCCTGTTTCATAACAATGTATTCTTAGTCATGGTGATTAGTAGCCATGGAACATCCGGGTAACTTCTTGGACACACTGTCTGTAACTGGGCACACTACCTAAAATGTTTACACCTAATGTAGTATCTATTCAAATATCGATATAAGAAAGAAAAATTAGGAACTATGCAAAAGGCCGCTTAGAACGAATTGTGCGTTATTTCAATGACTTCCGGAAGTCTGAAACATACAAATAAAAAAAAACAAAAAACAATAAAAACAAAAACTCTTAGTAAAACAATAGCTGTTTTGCTGCGCTTGCTGCGAAACAGCTAAAAATCAACTACAATATGCTTGCTCTGATTATTCTGATTTGACGCAAAAATTTGGGTTCAAATTCTAAATAGCTTTTTTTAAAGATACATGTAGGTTTAGGTATTACATGAAAAAATTTGCCAATAATAAGTGATACATGTAGTTATTTAAAAACAAAAAAATTATTTACTGGAGGGATCCCTTTACTATCTCATGTCCATCAGCAATACGTGCACAAACTATTTTTAATGTTAGGTGTATTTTGTGCACTTTTGGTGGCAATATGCATAAGTTTTTGTGTGTTTTTCCTTTTGAAACAGCATTGTCTGTCAAAATTAGTTTAGAGAAAAAAATTCAAAAAGTCTGCGGAAATTGGGCCCATGCAACTTTACACACCTGAATGAGTTATTATGATAATTATTATATTGATATTTACTTCTAATTTCTAACATCTGGAAACAAATCACTGTAAAACCGCTCTATGCATAAATGTCAAATATGAAATAGTGGTTTATACGTCCTTAAACTGATAAAAAAAAGTAGACATTTCGGAGGAAAAACTTCACTATGAGGATCCCATTGGATCTGGTTAAACAGAGCTAAATTTTATCAGTTTACATTGGGGTAAAATACTGTGCAGAAGGGAGCAAAACATGGACCCCCTACTTCTTAATTTAAATGTCGTCACCTTTTACAAAATTGGGAAGAAATATTCAGACATCAAAATGGTTTTGGTACCTTTTTTCTGGACGGCTGTGGACACTAACTAATTTTATTTCTTTCCATCCCCTGCATTCCCCCTCCACAAATTGTTGTTATAATTATTGAAATTATCATCTTTCACATACACCAGCCGCAGATTCAACAGAAAGAGGATGTAGTTTTATTAATTGAGCAATAAATCTCAGACACAAGATGACTTGCAATTGGTGCATTACGGAGGTCGTCGTGCGGCATTCACAACGAATCAAAACACTATTGTTGGAGGATAATGGACAGAGCAGTCTGAACAATCTGTAATTAAAGGTGGCTCTTGTTGTTGTCGCTACATGTAATTGAATTGCTATCGTTAATGAAAGCAAGAATTTTTTAATTTCAAACAGATCAATGGATGTTTTACATCTTGGTGTCTGTGCCAGAAGCTTTCATCATGGAACAGCCATTTTGTTTTTTCTTCCATTTAAACCAATGTAAACAAACTGAGGCAGGAAGAGAAAATAGTCGAGTTCCTTTACACAAATTGAGAAATGAATCTGCAAGTTAAAGAAATGTTATTGGCCAAATGACCAGGGAATTAATGTAAAGCGCATTGATGATACGTTATTGTAAAATGCGCTATATAAGAACTAGTTATTATTATTATTATTATTATTAAGTGTCATTGTGTATGTACAGGAAATCTGACAAGATGGCTGTATAGGGTGATAAAGGTACACGTATGTACAACGTGGTTCTGACTCAATCGGCTCAGTGATGTTACATGTAGACCCTTAATTTGCAATTTCGTTTCCCTGTAACAACCTACTATCTATAATGGCAAATCAGTAACAAAAAAATCAAGCACCACAGATAAACGGTTTCCTACAAAATCCATGCTTATCTTTTCCGATAAATATACACTGGTGAAAATCCAATAATCTCAATCTACACATGTACGAAGTGCTTCAATTTATGCTAAATCAACTTCATGAAATTCATTTAAATGTTACTATGAATTTCATAAAGTTATAAATGCTATATAAATAATAATAATAATAATAATAATAATAACTAGTTCTTATATAGCGCATTTCACAATAACGTCTCAATGCGCTTTACATTAGTGCCCTGGTCATTGGGCCAATAACATTCCTTTAATCTTTCTCAGCTCCCTGGGGAGTATACAGCCCGGGCTGCCGTGGTGGCGCTCCGAAGGCTTTTTCAAACACAATATCAACCTCTACCCTTGCAGGTACCCATTTATACCCCTGGGTGAAGAGAAGCAATTATAGCAAAGTGTCTTGCTCAAGGACACAAGCGTCATGACCGGGACTCGAACCCACACCCCGATGACTAAATCACCAGAACTTGAATCCGATGCTCTTAACCACTCGGCCATGACACCCTAAATTATAAATTTAAACTTATTATCAACATTTTTATTAAGACCTTGTAGTACTGAACCAATGACAAGTTTGTCTTTTAACAATCTTAATACATTACTGTTTCTCAAAAAGTGTTTTTTCTGGTTAAAATTCAATTTACTGTTTGTATTGTGGTCTAAATGTGTGCTGTGATCCAAATGAAATGGCGCTATATAAAAGCCCAAAATACTAGTATTGTGCCTTGTTTCTGTTTTTAAAACAAATAATAAATGTCACATTTAATGCCACATGATAATTTAAGAGCTGCCAACATGTTCATCTTGCAATCAGGAAGATTTTGTGCAACAATCAGGGAGATACATGTAATGTATAGAATTATATTCAACATAATAGCTGGAGAAAAATTCCACAAACTGGGAGATTTTCAAATTTGTTCATCAGAACATGGAAAGATTGGTATATTTTCTAACCCTATGCTGGTGGTCTCCCCATTTTGTATATAATTCTAATCTAATCATCTAAACCCATCTAGTAATATCTAATAAAAATAAAAATAATTAGTCATGTTAAAAAAGTACATGAAATTCCTTTTCCTGGTGTGAAAAGGTGATCCCCTGGCTGCCGCTTCCCAGGTTGTATCGTATACTTGGGTGTGGTCCCTGGCTACATGGCAGTTTGCGGTTGAATGGCTTCTGACTGGCACCCCCCCCCCCCGAACAAAGATATTGACAAAATAGGGAGACCGCCAACATAGGGCTAGATAGCTCAGTTGGTAGAGCGCCGGCACGTTAAACCGGAGGTCGTTGGTTCAAATCCCGCTCTAGTCAATTTTTCTTTGTTCAACCCAAAATCATTTAAACATTTACCCAGTCAGTTTCCCTTGTGGTTTATTATTTGATAAGTATAAAAATACACCAAACCACAATGAAACCCACTCAATATCTGCAATTAAAAGTGTTTAAGATTATTACAAATTACAAATACGTCGTATTTAAACTATGCAATAATTAATTGGGGTAACGTAACAATCACACAATGTAAAAAACTCACTCTCCTACAAAAGAAGGCTGTTCGAATTATCAGTAAAACTGGATACTTGGATCACACTGCGCCTCTGTTTCTAGCCTTGAAGGTCCTTAAATTTGATGATTTGTACAATTTTAATTTAGGTAAATTCATGTATAAATATAAAAGTGGCTTTTTGCCTAACGAATTTAATGATCTTTTTACCCTGTGTTCATCAGTCCATACGTATTCAACTCGTGCAGTATCAAAAGGTGATTTGTATACAAAATTTAACCGAACAACGTTTTCAAAAAACAACATTGTATCTCGTGGTACCCTATTCTGGAATAACCTCAACTCGGATATTAAAAAGTCTCGTTCACTCAAGTCAATCTCTAACAAACTGAAACATCACCTCTTGAATATGCATTTGTAGATCTAGTACACACTTGTACAAAGACTGTTTGTTTTGATAATTATTTAATTTGACTGGTCTGGTCTCAATGTCATTGTCATTGTCATTGTTATTTTTGTCTTTGTCGTGTCTAAGTCCTTGTCTGTCACAGGGAAATGTACAAAAGCATTATGCTTAACTTTTTTCCCTGCATGTTGGCTAGCATGTTAATTACACTTGATATTATTTTTGAAATTTCTATAAATCTTATTGTTGAATTAAGTGGCATCCATCTTCTCATAATTATACTCATTGTTATTTGTTTCAACTGTATGTGTAATTGTCATTGTCAGCATGAAAAATAAATGTGCATTGAATTGAATTGAATTGAATACAGAGAGGTGTATACAATAAAAACCTACAACAAAAATTCAAAATTCAAAAATAGACTGCATGTACACAAGTCCACCTCCCCTTCCTAAGTTAAAAACTCTCTCCTGTGATCTATGTTAAACGTCCGAATTGCACTGGGTAAAAAAGAAAACTTATTATTATTATTATTATTATTATTTATTTGGCAATTTCACATAAAAATACAAAAATACAAGTAATTTATACATACATCTGGAATGGAAAATAAAAAACCAATAAAGATTTTAAAAAGAGGCAGGCAGTAAAAGAGAAAACAAAGTACTACAAGACTGAGGACAACAGAAAGACATCAACAATCCAGGTTTGCCAGGACTGACAAAAGTGCCTGCACTGTCACCAAGAGGTGTGTCAGTCCAACCTGGATAAGACAAGGGACAAAAGGACAAATAATGGCACATAACAAACAGGCGAACAAACAACAAACAAAACAAACAGAAGAACAACGAAAGAACGAACAGCAAAAAAACACCCCAAAACACAAAAAACAAACAACAAGAGCATGGAAACAAGACAACAAGAAAAAACAGACAGGATGAAAACAATTTTATTTTTTACAAAACTGCCGGAAAAGGATCTAGTTGGAATATACCGCAACTTTTAGTTTGCCTTTAAAAGTGTTGAAATTATCAGTTAAAAGAGAGTTTTTTTACATCAATAGGTAAAGCAGACCACTTAATTGGAAAAGAGAAAATGCAGCTGTTCTTGGTTGAATTTTTCTTGAAGGATAAATGATTAAAACAAAGCTTGTCAGTATGCCTGCTGTTGATGGTAATTAAACTTAAGATGGGAACAGTGTCTCTTTGATCATTAATAAGCAATTTGGAAATCAAACATAAGCTTTGATACTCTCGTCGTTTACTAAGAGGGAATAAATTTAAGCGAGCAAGTCTAGACTCATAAGGTTCATCTTGGCGTCTCTGTTTTAGGATCATTCTGGTGGCTGTCCGTTGGATTTTTTCTACAGCCTCAATATTTTTATGTAAAAATGGATTCCAAATTGGAGAGCAATAATCTAACACAGGCAAAACCAGAGACTTATACAATTGCAAGAGAGCTTCAAGTGATGAATGACCAGCTACACTGCGGATAAAACCAAGTAATCTATTGCACTTGGAGACAGTGTTTTGAACATGATTATCCCAAGACATATTATAGGACAATGTGACTCCAAGCAATTTTAGATAGTCAACTGTTTCAAGAGACTGGTCCTGCACATAGTAAGTAGGTTTAGATCGAGATCTACTACGATTCAAGGATAAAACCTTACATTTGGAAATATTCAAGGTGACGTGACCAAACTTGTGGTCGTGTTTGTGTGTCGACCATGTGTAGAAACTGGTGCAAACAACACACAGCCATCACAGTGCAATATGCAGGCTGTGTTTTACAGGTACCAGACACTTTAAGACCAACTTACAAGCTGGTCAAGATCATTTTGTAAAATTGTTTCATGTTCATGCGAATTCACAGAGTGGTATATGAAGGTGTCATCTGCAAACTCCCTGCCCTACTAAAAACAATTTGGGAATGTAATGGGTGAGTTTTATCTGTACAGATCAGGTTAAAGCTTTATCATACATCATTTAATCTTGATTGAATTAAACAATGAATTTTTATTATAGGAGACAGTAGCTTTGATTTTAGTTCACTTTGTATTAAAAATGTTTAGTTATCATTATTTTAAAAATACGTTATTTACATTTTTTTTCTTCAAATAAATGCCAATTCGATATTGTGTTTTAATTTTTGTATCATAATCATACTTTTGGGTTTTGTTGTTTTTTGTTTTTTCTGGGGGGGGGGGTGGTTGTGTAATCTGACCTTTGGCTTATGAGGATATAAATTTAAAATATGTGTACGAAATAAATACAAAACAACTTTTGTATTAAAAAGAAAATAGATCTGGGAATTCATTGTATGCCTGGCGCTGATAATTACATTTTGAATTTTCTACGTGGCCTTCTGCAGTGACAAGTTTCAAGATAAATGTATTTCACCGTGACCATGCTGGTAGTGTTATAAGCATGCCAGAGACCGTTTTTCATTAACATTACAATTACCGATGTCAATAATGACAACACCAGTCTGTCATCAATTTAGAAGCCTTGTCTGGCTGGGTACACTATTTAATGAACAAAACTTTTGGGTATTTCATTATTACATTTGCAAAGAATCTCCAACATGTCCAAAGAAGCAATCTTGGGTGAACACAAAATTTACTACAACAGGATGCGGAACAGGTTTTTTATTCCCCAATAAACTGAATAAAATTTACCCACTCAGTTTCCTGTGTGGTTTATTATTTGATATTTGAAATAAAAAGTGGTATTTATAATGTGCCCTTACCTATAACTGCCTATACTAGATTGTATCCTAAACTTGGGTGTGATCCCTGGCTACATTATATGGTTGAATGGCTTCCGACTGGCAACTCGTAGGAAGATATTGATTAATGATAGATAGCTCAGTTGGTAGAGCACCCCCATGTTAACCTGGTGGTCACAGGTTCGAATCCCATTCTAGTCAATTCTTTCTACACCCCAAAATAAAATTGAATTTACCGAGTCAGTTTCCCTTGAGGTTTATTACCCAACCAGTAGAATTTGGTTAATTTACTATCAACTTCAAGGTAATGGAATTACTATACTTGTACAGGGATGCTTGTGCATGAATGATTTCAAAATACTTTTACAAAGAGTCAAGCACATCATACAATGTGCAGTGTTATTTTGTAAACACCTAAAAAAGACACATAAGTACTGTATTTACAATCGGTGATACATTTGAGGTACTACATTGTGTACACACTGTACATCAGGGTTTGCACTTAACTTTTTCAGTGACTAGCCAGTCGGCCTTTTTAAATAGTCCATATTTCAAATGAAATAGGGATGTTCTGAACTCTGAACTAGCCAGCCGGTACACCATGACCACTTGGAGTGCATTCTAACTGGTCTTCATGTGTTTTAACTGGCATTTGGCCGGCGGACCACTGTTAAGGGAAAACGCTGTACATACAGTGTACTATAATAGACTGTGCAAGTCTCGCGCGTATCCGAACGAGAAAACACGTCAAACGAAGAAAATTTTTATTTCTGAAATCAAATCTTTGTTTTAAATTATATCTCATGACAAAATCTGAACAACAAAAATAAATCATTACAATTTTATGAAATTAGTTTTAGCTTTTTTTAAAAATACGCCAAAGTGTGTTAATTATTATTAAAAACAAATTAAAACTCTGGGACAAGGATGCTTTTTTGATGTTAACTTTTTAGAAACCCCTTACGCAGATTCGTGAAGGTCAAACGGGTTTTAAATTGACCCGTATCGCAGTTTAAAGAGGAATGCCGACGCCTCAACACCATAGACTGCAATGAAAAGGGTTCGCTTTGCAATTACAGCATCTGGCGATTATAATTGCGCATCCAAAACAAGCTTTTACATAAGTTTTATGATCGGAGGTGAGCACAAAATTCTTAATTTTTTGCAATAACCGGAAGCTGAGGTCAAGTTTAATTCTCGGGTTTTCTTCGTTATATTGTTGAATTGGTTTTACTTTCATATGTTGTTATCACTTAGTATTACATTCCCAACAACATGTATACTTTTCTAGGTCATAAACTACGTTAAACTAAAATAATTGACAAAACAAAATCTCGCCCACGTAAAACTCCATATGGTTGGGACCACTATGGTCGCAGAAGTTCGAATGCGCGCGAGACTTGCACAGTCTATGCACTCCTCTTTCAAATGTGACTGGTACATTATATTGAAAATACTGTTGCAGTATGAGACTGAGTGGTCCAGTGCACCAGAGTCAAGTTCTGGTGTTGTGTTTGGTTCCAGCATACACTCTATGGTTCCAGTATTGGAACCCTACATTGAGCAAGACAACTGGGTCTGCTTCATCCTGTGGATGGGATAACATGCCAAAGATTCCATGTGTTGTGTAAAGCACATAAAGAACCCCAGTACACTTATTGTTACTAAGGGGTTTGCCCGAGCATTTCTGGCATGGTTGGCTGCAGCTTATAGCGCCACATGAACTTGCAAACCACTTTACAAGGTGCTACATAATTGGGTCTCATAATTCATAGCTCTACTACATGCCTGGCATAACAATAATATACATTTTAAGACGCCCATCCGATGTAATAAAACGCAACAAAAATGGCATAATATTATTATTATGAATTCCTTTACTAAACACCTCAACTGCCTCTTTTACATCAAGTATATTTCTTTATCTGCAAGCCTAACATGTGGAAAACTGTGAAACTGTGCTACTGAATCTGAGTGCACAGAATTGAATTTTATTGGTTACCTTGAAATAATGGTCAATATGAAGTACTGATAATGAATATTTGCCAAAATCTTTGCACCAAAGTTTTGCCTAAATTTGATTAATTTTTCCACTCACACATAGCATCAAGAGGCAAGACTTGTAAATATTGTCTTAAATGCAAGGCATACACAACTTATTAGTTCTAACAATTGAGTGCCATAAAGGTGTGTAATTCTATGGATTTGGGACAGTGTCTAGCCAACTAGCCTTGACCTGAGAGCCTACTTGGAATAAGCACCCTGCACAATTATTTTGTCTGAAGTACCCTTGTTGATTAGAAACCAATAAAAGTATGTCCAACAATTTGAATCTAAAAAGATCACCTAAAGACATAAATTTGTGAATGCTATGGCCAGAGATGTGGTTGGTGCCTTTGCTAAACATAGATGGATTGAACATTCTTGATAAAAATACCGTGGCAGTTTTTACCTGTTTTCTTAACAAGTACATAGATACAGTACTGAAATTTTCACAGGCGACTTTTATTGCATCTTTTTTTTATAATTTAGCATCAAAAATAAAAACCAATCAATGACTCTACCTTAAAAAAATGACAAAAGTTTTGACATACGCTTACTTCATAGTGTCTTATTTATTCCCTTGAAATAATGAACACTCCCCTCAGTTAACCAGTGAAACTTGCAAAAAGATGGCTCACAAATTCGCTATGAACAATACATACATGTAGGACAACCATGGAGGAAGGATACAACATTAGTGTGTGGTTATTTTAATAACATCTGATTTTTTACTTTTATTCTGCCGGCTTTATAAACAATTCTTGCTAAAAGCTGGCTTCTAGGTTATCACATTTAAGGATACAAGAATCAAATTTGACAAGAAATTGCTAATAAATTTTCTCTTTGAACATACAAATAGAATCAATTTATGAGAAGTTTCTGCACCTCCCAACTCTCTGATGATAAATTAATTCCTTTCACCATGTCAACTTCTCCGACAAAAAAAAACACAAAACATTCTCGCTGTTTTGTCCTTTAGGGATCTCAGCCATTCATACAGGGACATTTTGATCTAACCACAAGAATGACAACATGTAGCACTCTTTTCCACTTACAGACACAGAATGGGAACACATGTCAAAGCCAATATTGTGTGTGTGTGATAATCTTTTTTTTCTATGGTGAGAGTGGGTGGTATCCCCTGGTTGAGATTCCATTTCCAAGGACAGGAAGTGCAGCCAAAGGCAGTTTTACCACAAGGGGAGCCTTGATGGCAGACAGTCTGTATTCAAGTAGGCGAAAGGAGGATGTGACCCAAACTTGTTGACATGTGGGAGAAGTGAAGGCCAGGCATTGTTGTGGTTTGACAAGGTGAGCCAAGTTTAAACCCCTCTGGAGGCAAGTTAGTGAGATCATAGAGAAAGGACAGCCCCTGTGGTGAGATGCATGGATAGATATTTTGCTGACTAAATCAATGAAGATGAGGAAAGATGAAGATGAGGCAAGGTTCCATTGATCCTGTTATCCTCATGAATCCAACAAATTCCATGCCATACTAAAGTAAAACATTGCAGGCCTGGAATTTCATATTTGAGAGGGCAAGATCATTTTCATTTTGCAAATGGCCCCACTGAAAAATCTTTAACAAATATTTTGTACACTTATCAAGTGGGTTAATTTTACCGAAACAATACTTTCCTTTTCTATAAAAAAGTGTCTATAAAAGTTACACTTTCTGCACTTATTTAAACAAAGTTATACAGCAGTTTTATCAAATATCTTTAATTGCAAAATTACCATGTGCCTTTGAATAATTTATAATAGAATCTGTAAATTAAAATATAATTCTTATTACCAATACACAACTTTTCTTACAGTCCATTGATCTCCGGTGCAATTGCCATTTTGTGGAAAGTTAATAGTATTGTCCACAAACATTTAACAAAGTAAACTACATTTAGAAGACAATGGATCAACAGTTGATCTACTGTCAGTAATCCAGGCCTAGATACAAATTATATATTTTCTGTCTACTTTGAACCATGTGAAGAAAAAAACATTTCCCAACATATTTGAACTTGAAGGAAGGGCAGAAACACAATAAGTACTTAGATTGTGACAGAAGCAGTCAAGTACATGTGTTGTACATGCAGAAAGAAGTTGGAAGAGAGATGCCGAATGCAGTCGGAAGGAACAAAAAAGACAAAAAATCAAAGGTGGGAAGGAGAGGGAGAAGAAGCAATTAACTTTGAATATCATTTCGACATTTGATGGCAAGAACAAAGAGCTGCTAGTCATTGTACAAGTTTACAGTTAAAAGCGTGAAGAAGAAATACTCACGATATCATTCCCCAAATTTAGTTCAGTCTTAAAAGTATAACTCCAAAAATGTCGATCAAAAATAACCTTGGCCCTCCTGGGAATCTAATTTTGTCTGTGGCCTGGTTTCCTTTCTAAAGTGGTTTCGTTTCCACCGCATTTGATAACATTTTTACAGCTGACTCACTTTAAACCTAAGACCAAACAGCAAAACACAATTGACTTTTTTGTGGCATTTTTTTCAGTTTTCTATGACCGTGCCTACGGCATTGTTATAAAAAAAATAAAAAAACAAGGACAAAGTGTGCTTGTTGTGCATTCTTTCAGACTCCAGTACAGGTGTATGTGTGGTACCCGCCTCCTCCGTCCCTATAAGGCTTGCTTAGCTGTCGCTGCGACATAAAACAGCCATTGAATTCTGTTTGCACCCTTGTGACACAGGTGACATATTTTGACATGGCATTGTGGGTCTCTTCCAAAATGGCAGCGATCCATTTTGGAAGTAATTTTGAGCAAATTGAAAAGGATTATAAATACTTGCAAATTTGCAAACTTTTTAACACTTACACTAACAGGTTTAGTATTATTTCAACAACCAAAGCACTTGGGGGAAGACCCCAATCATGCAAATTCAAAACGACGTCATCGGCCGGCATGGCTGTGGGCAGAGCGAGGTAAGGGTGCGAACATTTCATTGGTTGCTTTGTGTCTGCTCCGCCCACAGCCCAGCCGGCCGATGACATCGTATTGAATTTGCATGATTGGGGTCATTCCAAAATGGCGGCTCCTTGTACACATCGTGGAAAGTAATTCGGAGTAAGTCGCACAATTATTGTTTGAAATATCTTTTTTTAAAGTTATTTGTTTGAATATCCAAAACACACAAGGCAAGCTAAGTGAACACATTTAGCTGGTTTAAACCGCCGACTGGCTCGTAGGGAATACGCTATAATTGTTATAAATGGCTGTTTCTTAGCTTAAAAATAAATAGTCGGGACGTGTGGCCAAGGATTCAGCTAGCCTTGGCCACAGAAGTGGGGCTATTTGCAAGTCGGTGGTCAATCACAGGTCACATAAATGTGCCCACTTGAATTTGCTCTTAAAAGCTGACGATTTAATGATGTGGAAGGAGAATCACCATCATCAGACCATGGATTCATGATTCACCAGTATCATTGTTAATACTTATGTTATTTAAATTAATAAATTATCACACAGTTAATTTCAACCATTTTTGCATTTATGTCAGACTAAAGACAAAGTGACCATAGGGCCTACCAGATTTCCCAAATTTTTACCACATCCAAAAAATCATAACACAAACTCTAAGAACCTGGATTTGTTCTGTGACCGTCGGGAGGATGCACGGTTACTACGATAATATCGCAACGACAAATCATAGAGCTAGGAAGGAGTAGGACACACAGAAGTTAAAAAACAATATTGACAACAACACCCTCCCCCTCTCCACACATCATTAAAAAACATTCTCCGTTTCGGCTTTAAAAAAACTCAGCAGTCCACCACATTTTCTGTGTGTTGAAATGTATCAAAACCGTAACTTTAAGTGAACATTTAGAAGACATAACTTACCGCTTTTTAAGATGAAATCTTTACCCCCAGACGACAGTATTTCATTCCCGAACAGTCAACTGAGACAGCCAAAACAAATCTGCAGAATTATTTGGAGTAAGTCTGGTAACTGTATCAACAGTAATTCAAACAGTTGCAATGAACACCTATGACACAAGGAACACGACCACAGGCTGAAATATAAAATTGATAATTTCCAAGAGAGTAGACTTGCAAAAGTCAATGGAGTGTTTCACTGGACGGGTCTTAAATAATTGTCCTTCAAAGTGACATTGGACGAGTTGTACTGGTCCCTGCATAATGTTCTGGGTCCAATTTCATGAAGCTGTTAAGCAGAAACTATTGTTTAGCAAATATTTTTGCTAAGCATAAAATGAGCGGGGCACCAGTCATGACAATGTAAACTTGATTGATTTGTGGCTGGTTACCTGTTTCTGGTATTAGCAAGAATTTTCTGTGCAAGTTTTTGTGCTTACAGGCTTTATGAAGTTGGGCCCTGGACTTCCTTGTGGGGAGGCCAGCTGGTTGAAATTGAGACACCAACGATGACTTTGACACATCACAAGACAAATTTAGTTAGTTGTCTTGAGATTGGAAAGGGAGCTGGCGCAAGTTTCAATTAATGAGCGGTCAACAATGAACGAGTATAATAAAACAGATTTACTGCATTGCTTTGTTTTAGTTGATATGAAAAAGTACAATAAGAAGTTATTAAAATAAGAATTTTCCACTAAACAATATTTATTTCAAAAGTGTATAATTTAGGAAACTTGTGTTAACCTTCGTTGCCCCTTCATTAAAATCACACAGCAATGACTAAAATGAACAAAATGATTCCAATATATTTTCTAAAATTTCATTTTGTTGAGGCTAGTTGTAGAAGTATCTGATAATTTTGCCAGAAGTCATAAGGTGAAGTGGAAGATTACCCCCAAATTTATAAGGATGCCCCACCCTACCCCAACCAACTTTGCATCACACCGATCTTTTACCATAATTATGCTTACAAGCTCACTTCCTTAATGGGTAATTTATAATTAGCTGTAGGCCCTATAAACCATCCAATATATTTTTCTCTGCATTTCGAAGTTAATTAAGCATGTTTGCATCAAACAAATTTTTGAATTTTAAAATGATTGACTAAGAACCCAGGCTGGATTTCACTTACCTTTTAAGCAGATTATTTCCACAAGTTGGTAGGAAACCGGTTACAAACAATAAACACACATCATTGCGGCTGGCAACCCATTTAAGCAGATTATTTCCACAAGTTGGTAGGAAACCGGTTACAAACAATAAACACACATCATTGCGGCTGGCAACCCATTTCTTCTCCAAAAATTTGCTTTAACAAAGCAGTTTCGCTAAGCAGTTTTAAAAAAAAAAATTGCCACAGAATTGTGTGCCATATTTTATATTTTAAATTAGGTCATGTCTGAATCAAGTAACTCGGGCTACAGCTATGGCTGTTGGCTGCAGCAACATCGTTGGAAAAATTGACATTAATTCGAAGCTATCAATTTGGACAAGGTTATAGTTTCTCAGAGTTCGAGTTTTACATTGGACTGCAGGCTCAATACCAGTTATTTAGCTTATGGGCCAGATACCTCACAACCAGACAAGTGGTCTTCTGTTTTTCATTTGAATAATGATACCTCACTGTGTAAAAAGAAATTGTGTTGAGTCTGGTAAATATCTTTCAGCTCTGTGAAGTACCAAAATATATATAGGCCTACTCTAACCCACAAGACGAGATCAATCTTCCCTTTAGTGCATATTCAACTTTTGATGAAAATTCTTTCTCATCAAGATTCTGATCTTGTAAAATAAATTCTGGTCTGGTGAAAATATTGAGCAACAAGTCCTGCAGTCTTGTGGAATTTTCACCCCAAATTCAAGCCCGGTTTCTTCATAATATTAACAAATCATGGTACCTCCATATGAAGGAAAGGCAAAGAGCAAATAAATCAGGTGCGAGCTACCGTCAAATTTTTTCACACATTTGTTAAGTTTTTATTCATGCTTAAATCAGCCAGACAAACACATACAACATGAATTGCAAATCATGGGGGGAAGGGGGTGATTTTCATTTATATTCAGAATTCAGAGAGGTGCATGCGTCACCATTCCCTACACAGCTGTGTATTAACCATAAACCGTCATGTCCAACATATGGAAAAGACCAATTGGTTTATGTAAATAGGCAAACGTGCAGTTGCAGACAATATTTAAAAAGTGCACCAGTAGTTGATGACATAAAATGGTTCACCAGTAGTTCACGATAATATTGTTAATTTGTTCAACAGCAGGTGACAACCAGATGACACATTTTACAGGAGGCTCACACTGTTGGGCTCATTAGTTAAGATTTTTGTTTTCCTTTTTTAACCAAAGAAAAGATTTCTTACACCAGGGCCCAATTTCATAGAGTTGCCCAAGCATACAAAATAGCTAATCACATTAACCTCATGCTTACCAGAATAAAGTTACCAGCCAAACTATCATGTCACATGTACAATTTGTGACTGGTACCCTGCTCATTTCGGCTGAGCAGGAAATGGTTAAGCAATATTTGCTGTTTAAGCAGCTCTATGAATTTGGGCCCTAGCTCATTCCAGCATCACCATGTTCCTTATGCATTGACGTCATCAAGCCGCTATCTTAAAGGTAAACAATGGTGAAACAATGAACTTGCGCAAGGCGCACAGGATGGGCCAATCAGCTGCCTTCTTTTGACCTCTAGGCTAGCCTAGAGGTCATGTGCATAATGGTCTATTGAGGGTGGACAAAGGATGTGAGGCGTAGGACTGGACATACAGCTAAGCCCTTCCTTCCCTAATGTATTTTGGAGAGGCAATAACACAAAGCAACTCTCAGATCTGAATCATGAAAGATTCTCCTTCACAAGATGCCATTCATTTCATGGACCATCAACTTCACAAAAATTTGTAGCAAAAAATACAAAAATGAAATATGTATACGTTTGTCTTTAATGAACTCGCAGGACCAAACACCACATAAGCTACTGCTACATTCACATCGAGGGGCTTTTAATACTGTGACCTCCAAATAATTCCTGCACCTTGTACCGTTAATGACGCCTCTGGGGAAATTATCGATGGATATTTCATATCCATGTGTGTCAATAGACCTTTATAATGGTGCAGCCATCTTGTATTTCTTCCATTCAAACAATGTGATCAAACTGAGGCTGAAAGGACAGAAGTAGTCTGGTACAATGACAATCAGTGTACATTAGTGCTATTGCACATAGGGAACCAAGACAAAGATGGTCTAAGCATGATTACAGTCAATGGGAGACTTAAAGACACTGTGTGGCAGCAGATACACTAGGTATATTTCCATTGGTTTTGCAGTTCTCAGCATGCGTACATTTCTGAGAACAATGGATTGACCTGGCAAGTCTGCTGCCACCGGATGCACCTGAAGTCTCCTTTGGTTTTTGTGAGAGTATCTTACTCTTTTGTGTTAAATCAAATTACTTTAAAGGTGTTTTTTTTTTTGCCTTGTGCCTCGGAAGTGTCTCAAAAGTCGGAACATTCTAATTGGATCGGATGAGTATTCCAGTTCGTACACATGGACCATTTTGTTGGAACCATTGGAATGCTCAAAATATTAATGCACAAATTCACCTGCATAGGATTACTCCCTTACTGCACAACGATGCAGTCTAGCGGAACATTTTGGCAGTCCAGTGGATTGCGGGCGTGTGCCCACTGGAACGTTCTTTTATGCCTAGAACTTACCCGACTTTTGAGACGCTCCCTGAACCTAATCACGTTAGTGCAACAAGCTCTTACTTAAAAAGAACTGCTCTAGAAATATCTGCACAAGTAAACAGTACAGAATTAACTACCTGCACGTATGCCCCACCATACAGAACTTCAGACATTCAGAACCTGGTTCTGAGTAGTCAATAAAATGGTATCCGGTTATGTCAATGAGAGGAACGAAAGGTTTGAACAAGAACTGCTTCCAGACGAGCGTTTGCGTCCCGCCAAGTAAAGGCTGGGTTATATACTAAAGTACAGGTCACATTTAATCTTTAAATACTGCCAAAGTTGAGAAGATTTTTTTCCCCCTTATTTTTGTTTTTGTTTCGACAGGATTGCCATCTCGTTTATTTGAGACTATTTTCTACTCTAGAGAACTACAACAATCAGGAGCCCTTGAGTGAAGACAGACCAGCTCTCATGATTTCATCGACTAGTAGAAGATTACCTGCAATCACAGTGCTGTAGAGAGGAGTGTGGGGGGAAAAGGAAAAAAAACAGTCTAAAATTAGATTTTGGGATTATTTTAATTTTGTAAAAACAAATATTTCATACTATATACATTCAAGCCAGTATTATGCATTAAAGCATTTCACTGGCATCTAAACAAACACAATTCTATGCAACAAGGGTATTTTTTTTTCCCTCATTATTTTCTTGCAACTTCGATGACGAATTGAGCCAAAATGTTCACAGATTTGTTATTTTATGCAAATATTGAGATACACCAAGTGAGGATACTGGTCTTTGACAATTACCAAAAGTATGCCATGCATTTAAAGAGGTGACAGAAGTGATTTGAAAGGGTCGTGACATTACACTCACCATGAATGGAGTATCTGTTTCTTGACACAGTAGTTGTCCCAAATCCCTGCATCCGCTGCGACGATAGCTTCACCTGAACAGACAAAACAATTAACAGGGGAAACAAATTACATGAGAGGAAAGTCGGAGGCAGGAGGAAAGAAAGTACAACGTTCAACATCAAGTTCGCGAAAAGGAACGGGATAAAATTTCGGAAAGCTTTACAGCACCCCATCATACTCAGCATAGAATACTTGTGCTGAGCAGAAACAGGATATCAGTCAAAATGTTATTTAATGTACATTGTTTGTGATTGGTTCCCTAATTTTGGCTCAGGAGAAAAGTTTGGTTAGCACCTATTTCTGCTTAACAACTTAAACAAATTATGCTCAGTTTTTTCAAGGGACTTGAAGGAGAATTGTTATACTATTGTACCTTGTACGACAATTTTCCCAAAATACCCTAATTTCCTCTACTACAGTTGAGACCTCTCGCTACCCTCATCAATAAGTGACAGACAAATTGTCACAGTGGTCAAGTGGTTAGACTGCAGGACTTTGCAATCACAAGGTTGTGGGTTCGAATCTGGCCAAGCTAACTACTAAGCCTGTGACCCTACGTTTAATTTACTATCCGTATAAACGAAACTTTTCTAAACGGTTAACCGTTTAACCGTTAGTCGACGGCAAGTGAATTTGTTCTAAAATACACGAACAACAAAGACGATGTATAAGGAAGCCCAAATGTTTTGACAATTAACATCGAGACTGTACCTGTGTCAATATATTTTGTAAATCCTTGTTTCATGTTGTTTCCAAAAATTTACCGACCGAGAGATAATCCTTCACGATCTTTATAAGCACAACATCCCGCAGAGTCGAAGTCGTGTGAATATCCCCCATCACTTCCGTGTGTATTTGAGTTTGACAAACGAAAACTGTGCAGTATTGCTCACGCACATGTAAAAACGTTCCTCCCGACGTTTCCCGACCACGCAGTGATTTCTCACCAAGGGGATTTCCCTTGCCTTATCGCTCCCACAGCTACACGCCATTCCTTCGCCCCCTAACTATAAAGTTTACCACGTTCAAGCACATCCGTAGGATCGAGGTGATGAATACAGCGCTGTGAGAAGCACTACATCATAAATAATTCTTCACACGATCGGCCAATCGGAAAGCGGCCAGTCAGGAATCAGCCAACCAGCCTGTGTCAATTGCGTGTCAATATTCGGTGATACCGTGATGAAGAAAGAAAACCATGACTAGAATGGGAAGTCTTACAGGTCGTACCAAATTTCCTTCAACGACATAACAGGTCGCGACACACTTCGGTTTTAAAGCTATCACATAATTTTATGACTGTGAAAAGCTTAACAAAACAGAAATTGTACGGCAATTTCCCTTGTGGTTTTTTATTTGCAATTTCAACTAAACCAAATTTCAAACTAAACACAGTAAAATACTGCAAAGACAGCATTGAATGAAACGAAAAGCTTACATTTTGAATTTGTAATTTACTAAACGGATAGTGATTTTGTAAACGATTAACCGTGTAAACATTTAACCGTCACAGGCTTACTAACTACTCATTTCACAATTGTTGTCAAATTTACTGAATCACAATTTATAGACTTGTGCAATTAATAATCATAGACGTTAAAACCTATGTTTGTAAGAGAGAAATTGGCTGTTGCCAGGCTCTAGGCATTTATATCCCCTTGTGGGAGCTTTGTCGAGTTCCCTTGTTGGGAAGATCATCTAAACAAACAAACATAAACAAACATTTGATAGTACTATTGTCAGTATACATCAGAGACTGGGCAGAGTAAATTACTAAAGGTGTCTCTACCAAACCTGAGCAGCACCAGGGGCTCTATCCTCCATAGTATAAAGCCCCATACTTAACCAATTCAATGCCATATTTCAAAATCAGAAAGCACCTCTTGTGGTAGGAAACACAGGGCAATTATTTCAGGGATGTGATTGGCTGTTGAAAAAAAAAAACTGAACTCTTGCGAGCTCGAAAACTTGTGAGCACTAAGCCCACTAATAACATTTATCTTTGGTTTTAAAGGCCCTACTGTGCAATCTGAGGCGTTATTTATGGTTTTATCTTCGATTTTTTATGATTTTGATCTTAAGTTAAAAAGAAAAAAAAGAAAAAAGAAAAACATACATATTTAATTTTGGGTTTTTTTTTTTTTTTGGGGGGGGGGGCATAAAAAAAAATGGATTTCCGGTTAAAAACGGAGAAATCACATCCATTTAATTTACAGCTTTTCTGTGAACACTAGAGGTCCCTTAGGATTGTAAGCAGTTCAAAACAGTCTTTATACAGTTTCTAAACTGATGCCAAAGCCCTAGCCAGAAGTGGAGCCTCATCCAAGATTTGAAAAAGTTTCTTTTTTTGGGGGGGAAATACTAAACACGCAGCGCAGCACAGCACCCTCCCCTGCCCGCCCACTTCCAACAACAAGTCGAGCGTCCAGAGGATTGACGTATTCCCTGAGCAGGGATGTGATAGGCTGTTGAAAAAAAAAACCTGAACTCTGAGCGCAAAGCGTGAAAGCTTGCGAGCTCGAAAACTTGAGAGAAAAAAAACAAAAAAACAACGGATTTCCGGTTAAAACGGAGAAATCACATCCCTGCTAATTAAACCCAACTTACCACTTGATATGTCCAAACCAACTAGCTGCTTGCTTTCAGCATACTCCTCCTGTAGCTTGACGATGGTCTCCTGAGAGTCCAGGCCAGAATTCTGGGCCAGCACTTTGGGAATGATGAGAAGGGCATCAGCGAAGGCCTGGACACCAAGGCGAGCTCGTCCCTTGACTGTATCCTTGTATTTCATCAGGCCAGCGTGGATGGCAATCTCAAGGGCACCCGCTCCTGGGACCACGGCAGCTGATTGGTGGAAAAGGGAATAAAATGGCATCAAAATCATGTATCTGGAACTTCGGTTTTACAACTACACCCTGATTCTAACTAATGCTGTATCAAGCAATAAGACATAAAGAAAATGCACCATCAAGGATTGGGTTGGGAGGGTTAATCATTGTAAATGACAAAAACAAAATTGAAATCCATTTCCAAATTTACATAACAGTTAAACGAAGCTGAAGCCGACAATAAAAAACAAAATAAATTTAGAATTGCACCTTCCTTTTCTTTTAAATGTTTGCCCAGATGTTATCCAGGCAGAATGATTGGCATCCCTTTTATTGGTGGAACAATCAATAATCAATAACTTTAATCAAATCTTTATAAGATCCCCAAAAGGGTAATTCAAATGCTCGCATACAGTAAAAACATTGAAACATTAAAAACAGTCTTATCTTAATCCCTACAGTTTGTTATACACTATTTTCAATTTCCTACAATTTGTCATACATTTTGCTTTGTCCGCTGCCACACACGTGGTTTTGTGACTGTTATGATTCAGTATAGTGTTCTGTTTTTAATCCTGATCCATCCTGGAAAGTGAATTAACATCTGCTCCTTTCGGGCTAATTGGAATCGATAGAAATGGTTAAACGGTCAACCAGAAGTCACAAGTTATGTTTAACCATTTCGGAAAATAAACGTAGATGCACAACCTACTCCAGGAAGTCACAAGAAATATGTGTACAGAACTGTGTTTCGGGAAGACATATGTCGGAATGTTTTACTGTTTCTCTTTACTGTTTTATCTAAGGCACAGTACACGTTTGGTAAGGACTCTGAAAATTAATGGCAATAAAAACTTACTTGGTAAGAAGTACAGCAGCTTTGGGTAGTATAATGAATTTTGAGAAACTTTTATTTTCAAAGTACTACGGTTATGGAAAAATATATCACTTATTATTCCCCAAAATTTGAATCTGAGAAGCGTTTCTGTCAGGAACGCTTCTCAGACTGTATTCCTATGGGGAATATTCGCTCCGGTTTTTCGGTGATATCTCAAAAACGCGACCACCTTTTGAAGTGAAATTTTCACAGGTTAGTTTTATTGTATGTACCTACATTTATATAGGATTAACACAATCATTAGGCGCCAATTACCAAACGTATGCAGCACCTTTAAAACACAGCACAGGAATGGAAAATTGTAGGGAAATTCTAGTAACATAGATTGTTAAGTTTTCTCTTTCTCTAGTCGACTGAGGTCAGAATCATGTGCTCATTCAAGTTGGGGAGATCATTGCTAAAGCCTAAACCGTTTTATTACTGACACTTTCTGCTGAGATAAATGTAGTACTAAAGCATTCCCCGTCTGCCGAGCTTCAAAATGTTCCTAATTGAACCTACCATCGTCAATAGCGTTCTTGACTGCACGTAGACCATCATGGATGGCATCTTTAATCTGGGATAGGGTATGCTTGTTGGGTCCCTTGATCAAGATGGTGACAGAGCGTGGATTGGCACACTCCTCAACAAAGGTGAACTTCTCCTCTCCCTGAAGAAAAAACAAAGGAGAGTGTTTTATCTTTTCTTTTTATAGTCAGGGGATTCAATGTGACAAGGAAAGTTTCATAAACAAATTATTCCGCCAGTTCCGACAAAATTAATCCCATGGACATATTTCAGAAAACCCCAGCGCTAAGTAGGAAAAGACAAAGTACTGGATTTGTAGTTATCTGAAATATAAAAAAAACATTGGTTTTGGGGTGAAAGTTCACTGATTGTAAAGTCCATACAACAGCCAGTCCTGCAGAAAAATACTTCAGTCTAAAATAACGTCCAAGTCATAAATAGCATTTGAAGACCCCCGATCATTATATTTCAATCTCTCGATCAAAGCCAAAAGATATTCTCAAGAGTTCTACTCACCAGGACATGCTCGTAGACAAGTCCAGCGTGTCCAAGGTTTTCCGGTGCTAGATCATCGACAGAGTTCATAGCAATACCACCACAAGCAAGGCTCAATCTACAAAAACAAAGTTTGATACTTCAATAGACCAAAAACACGCCCAAAACAGTCCCCTCACTGCGTTCAATGAAGAGTTATCATTGGCCGAGAGTCATGCGCATCGCGTCAACGTTTACATTGTTTGTCATCAATGATGGCGGCCAATGCAAGAGGTCTAATTTAACCCACAGAATTTATCCCTTTAACTTGGGCCTCTTTGTAAAGGTCCAAAATTACAACAGAAATATATAATCTTTTTCAGTCAAAAGCCTGTTTAAGAATAAAGATGAAAGCCTCTAACCCTAGTGTCATGTAATACCATGCATTTTAAGCTGTAAATTCCACAACAGAAATTCAAAAGAAATTCAAAATTACAACAAAACAACTACTGAAGTCAAGGCATATCCAAGCTCAAAGCTGACTTCCCATACTTTACTTTCACAAAAGTCATTTTAAGGTCATGTGGTGTGTTGCAACCAATACAAAAATGCGCGATAAAAAGGGCTGATATAGTTGGCCCTGCCAAAACACAGTCTGAAAAATTGGGCCGATTGAATCAGCCTGGGACACTGTCAGGGTTAGCATTGATGGTGTAATGGTCAAATACAGCTTTCGTTTTACAAGGCCAGGGTTTGAAACAGCAGCCATGTTTGATCTCTCAAAACACTATTCCATGATGTACACACAAACCCAATGAAGGGAGACAAAACATTTATATGCATGGGGCCTTCCTTCCTTTTCATCTTTACCAAATTGAGTTACGTTTTAGCACTGACAAAACAAACCGATTAGACATGTTATTTTGTAATTGTAGAAAGAAACAAGAATTGGTCAAGGACTTGTAACTTTGTAGTGTTTTTTCTGGTTTTCTGTGGTACATAATATTCATGAAAAAAAAGAACATTTGGTTAAAGTCTCAAAAGATGCTTGCCTGAGCATTTATTAAAGGGACACGTTGCCTTGGATCGGGCGAGTTGGTCTATAAAAAGCGTTTGTAACCGTTTGTTATGAAATGCATATGGTTAGAAAGATGTTTTAAAAGTAGAATACAATGATCCACACAAATATGCCTCGAAATTGCGTGGTTTTCCTTTTACTTTGCGAACTAACACGGTCGGCCATTTATGGGAGTCAAAAATTTGACTCCCATAAATGGCCGACCGTGTTGTGTAGATCATTGTATTCTACTTTTAAAACATCTTTCTAACCATATGCATTTTATAACAAACGGTTACAAACGCTTTTTATAGACCAACTCGTCCGATCCAAGGCAACGTGTCCCTTTAAATTTCAACCACGGGCAATAAATTAACGTTTAGAAGTTGAGCTTGTTTCACGAATCTTGATAATAGAGTTTATAACACAAAGTATACACTCAACCACTGGTTAATAAAATGTACTTCTCATTGAAAAAAAACCAGTACAAAATGGCCAATGCCACAAGAACTTTGTACAGGCATGATATTTGGTTCTTGGAAAAAAGTAGGAAATATTTGATAAAGCACAAGGGCTGACCTACATGTACACATGGTGCAGGCTCAAAAATAGACTTTTCAGGCCTTTTTTAAAAACAATTATTCTGATTTATCCTAGAGTAGGAAGAATATCATGCCTGATTGTACTGCTTCAAAACTTATCAGAATGTACCTTTCCATATTTCTTCTCTTTGCTCTGCGTAGAGCAACGATTCCCTCCTTGGCCAGCATGTCCAGTGACAGGGGATCAATGCCCTAGTCAAGGGAAAAATCAGACAGGAAAATAAACATTATATAAAGGTGGGGTCATAGAGTGGTTATTGTCAACGTATTGCGGATTTATTGGCAAAATTATCAAAGTTATATGTGAAAGTTTCAGCTAAATACAGTGTCTACAGCAAAAAACTGTCATGGTATTTTCACAAGAACGTAAAAATCATCCATGTTTAGCGAAGTGACAGCGAGGGTACCAACCCCATCTCTGGCTGCAGCATTCACAAACGAGCCACCAACCCTCAGAAATCTGAAAAACGATTCGTGCATGAATCGTTTCTCAGATTTGAATGTTTTTATTGATTTCTAATCAACGGGGGCATTTCAGATGAAACAAATTCACAGGATGCTTACTACCATTAACATCTTTATAACTAGTAAGCTTTCGGATAGAAATTACATATTTTTTTCGCGGTCATTACCAAAGTATATCCCTACCTTTAGGAAATATTGGGAGATCTAACTCTAATAAATGAGAAATGTCTGAGTTGGCAATCAACATTTTACTTACCAAGAGATCACAACCTCATGACTGTATTATGTTTTTTATTTTAATGTTTTAAATCAATTCTACATGGCACAGTAATCCGATGGTCGTTGGTTCAAATCCCACTCTAGTCAATTTTTTCTTTGTTCAACCCCAAAATCATAAATTAATTCTCCAATAAATTTTGTACCCCTCAGTTGAAAACTTAATGGAACTTTTTAAAAAGTCTCTGCAAACATGGCTGTACAACGCACTCGGACATGAATTTATAAATCAACAAGAAAAGTCGTGTTTGGTAAACACAAATGCCCCGCAAGCCAGTCCGTTTCTTGACATTTGGCCTAGGGTGCAAAAGCAATAGGGATCCCAAGACCAATCCACAAACCAAGTTTGGAGGTGATATGACAAGTACTTCTCGAGGTATTGCTCAGACAACATTTCTTTTGTTTTAGTCATAATGACCTACATGTAAAAGTTTGGCCTAGGGTCCAAAAGCAATAGGCTTCTTGGGGATCCCAAGACCAATCCACAAACAAAGACCAATCCACAAACCAAGTTTGGAGTTGATATGACAAGTACTTCTCGAGATATTGCTCAGACAACATTTCCTTTGTTTTAGCCATAATGACAATTTTTTTTTGCCTATAGTCCAACATTGACAGACCTCTGGGGGTGGGGGGGGGATCCCAAGACCAATCCACATGAAAAGTTTTTAGTCCTGAGTTATAATTTGCAAGCACGCACGCACGCACAAATCACAACACCAAAACACCATGCACGCACACACACCCATGTGTGTAAATACCGGCAATCGTGGACCCTCCTTTGTTCAACTCTTTGTGATAGCAACAGTGGACCACAATGCTTTCCTTTGTGATAGCAACCGTGGACCTATTGTCCCTTTTGTTATAGGTCCCGGTTTGAATGTGGATACCTACCCACCCACACAAGTGTGTAACAGCCTGCAATCGTGGACCCTCCTTTGTTCAACTCTTTGTGATAGCAACCGAGGACCACAATGCTTTCCTTTGTGATAGCAACCGTGGACCTATTGTCCCTTTTGTTATAGGTTCACGGTTTGAATGTGGATACCTACCCACCCACACACCCACCCACGGAAGGACATGTCGGAAACAGTATGCCCCTTCGGTGGCTTCGCCACCGCGGGGCATAAAAATGAGAGGGAACTACATTGCAAAACTTTGTCTCATGTTTTTTAAAGGCCCCTAACAAGGGGTAGTAGGTAAGTCCAGTCAGTGTCTTTGTTATGCAATTAAAATTTTCTGTAACCATAAATATCTAACCTTTTGGTTGATAACGACAAATCCCTTCTCGCTCCCCTCGCAGACCTTTCTCTTGAGTTCAATGACCTTTTTGACCTTCTCGTCTGTGAAGGCCCGCTCGGCCTGCACGAGTTTCTCCCGATCCTCGGCCGACTTGTAGAAAAATCCTGCGTTGACCTCACTGCGTCAGGGAAGAGGGAAATAAGGAAAATTTAAACTAGTTCCAGCTTCATGGAATGTAAAAACAAACACAAAATGCACTCCAGCAAAATCAGGGATAATAATAATAATAATAATAATAATAAAGACTTGTTATGCGCACATATCCACCCTGCTGGGTGTTCAAGGCGCAGTAAACCAAAAAAACAAACAAAAGAAAAACAGAAACAACTAAATTATTCCTTGAAAACCTGTGACATTAGATAAGTTTTGAGAAGTGATTTAAATTTTGTGGTACAAAGACAAGATCTAAGATTATGTGGTAGAGAGTTCCAGATGCGTGGCGCAGCTACAGAAAAAGACCTGTCACCCCAGGAGTGTTGAGACTTGGGTTCCTTGAGGAGAAGCATGGTACTGGATCGAAGATTCCTTGACGGAGTGTAAACTTGAAGCAGTTCAGAGATATAGTGGGGAGCCTTGCCGTTAAGTGCTTTGTGGACAATGAGCATCAGCTTGAAGATGATACGTTGAGAGACAGGGAGCCAGTGAAGTTGTTTCAGAATGGGGGTGATAGAACAAGACTTTTTAGACAGTGTCACGATGCGGGCTGCGGTGTTTTGGAGGCGTTGAAGGCGGGAAATCTGGTTGTTAGGAAGACTGTAGAGAAGAGCATTGCCGTTGTCAAGACGAGAAGTTACGAATGCATGAATGACTTTTTCAGTGGCACTCTTGTTCAAGTACTTGCGTATCTTACCAATATTCCTGATGTGAAATGATGACACACGTATGATGTTGTTGATGTGTGGTTGAAGTGTCATTGATGAATCAAAAATAACCCCCAAGTTCCGAGCTTGCAACGAGGGAGCTATCCGAGCATTACCAATGGAAATGTATGGCACTGAAACCTTTGTTAATTGTTGACGAGACCCAAAAAGAAGGAACTCTGTTTTATCATCATTCAACTTCAGGAAGTTCTGTTGGGTCCAACGTCGAATCTCTTGGATGCAATTCTCAAGTCTTTCAATAGAGGTATTGGCATTTTCTTGAGTAGATTTAAACGTGATGTATAGCTGAGTGTCGTCTGCGTACACATGGTAATTCAGGTTAAATTTCAGGATGATGTCACGAATCGGTAAAGTGTACAGTGTAAACCACTGTGGGCCCAGTACCGACCCCTGTGGCACAGAGTAATTTAGGACAACAGGGTCTGATACCACATTGCCGATACACACATGCTGAGTTCTATTGAATAGATAGGATTTGCACCATGCCAGGGCTGTGTCCTGGATGCCAAGATGATTCTGGAGCCGAGAGAGAAGGATGTTGTGATCAACAGTGTCAAAGGCAGCACTCAAGTCTAACAGTACTAGTGCTGTAAGGTTGCCATTGTCCATTGCTGTAAGAATATCGTTGCTCACACGGACTAGTGCAGCTTCTGTCCCATGGAAAGGCTTGTATGCCGACTGGAACATGTCGGACAGGTTGAAAGCATGAATGTGATCGCTAATGCGTGATGAAACTACTCGTTCGATGACTTTTCCAAGATATTTTAAGTTCGCAACCGGTCTGTAGTTTTTGAATACCTCCTTGTCCAGGTTTGGTTTCTTGATGAGCGGCCTGATGTAGGAAACTTTTAGGCTATCGGGGAAACAACCAGAGCTAAGAGATTCCTTAACAAGATTAGTGATGTACGGAGCAAATACATCAATGTTTTGTTTTATCATGGATGTCGACACTGGATCCAGCTCACAGGATTTTGAAGGAGATTTCATGATACTTCTTTTAATCTCAGTAACAGTGGCAGGCTCAAACACAGACAGTCTACACTCTGGTTGAAGATCTGGCATTGTCTGCAGCACGTCATAAGGGACTGATGAAAATGATGAGCGGATGTCTGAAATCTTGGTGACAAAGAATTTTTGAAATTCATTTGCCAGTTCCTGATCATTGTTGGTTGATGGGAGGACAGGGGTTTTGGGTTTGAGCAACAGCTTATCAATTATCTTGAAGAGCTTCTTTTGATCTCCTGAGGATTCATGCACTTGGGATGAGTAATGTGTAATCTTTGCCTGGTTGATCAATTTCCTGACCACAGTACATTGGTTGCGGTATTCCCGTCGTTGTGATTCCAGTTTGCCGTTTTTCCGCCATTTCCGCTCAAGTTGACGACAAATCTTTCTCGCGGTTCGAATATCAGCATTGAACCAGGAGACTTCAGTTCGGACCTTGACTGATCTTGTTTTCCAAGGTGCGTGTTTATCCAAGATGTCACGGACAGTACTTTCGTATTGGCTAACATAGGAATCCAAGCAATCATGATCAAGTTTTAGCTTTTCTAAGTGAGTTCCTATGTCTTGGAACACTTCAGGAAAATTTACTTTTTTCCACTGTCGGCTCTTTACAGTGATGGTTGGGACTTTGGGCTTGCACAGGCTCAAGTTACACATAACTGCATAATGGTCTGATAACCCAGGTAGAGTGACAATGTTTGAGACAATAGGTGGGGTGATATCACGAGTTATGACAAGGTCCAGGCAATGGCCAAGACGATGAGTCGGCTCCATGACATGCTGGGTGAGACCAAAAGCCAGAAGCAAAAGCTTAAATTGGTTTGCATTGGTGTTATGGATGTCATCAACATGAATGTTAAAGTCACCAGTGATGATGATGTCAGATGGATGAAGGAGATATTCCAAAATCAAATTCTCAAATTCTCTTAGAAAACTTGAGAAAGTCACATGTCGGCCGTTGGAATCTCTTTCTGGTCTGTACACAATGACAAGGCGAACAGATTTAGAGTTTCCAGAAATCTCAGCATGAAGAGATTCAAAGGTTGTGTATTGGACGTCATTACTTTTCACAGAGACAGATAAAGTGGATCTGTACAGTATTGCAACTCCTCCACCAGTCTTTACAGGTCTAGGGATGTGATGAAAATAGTAGCCAGCAGGGGTACACTGACGGCATGTTAAGTCGTCACCTGGTCTCAGCCATGTTTCTGAAACAGCGACAAGATCCAGATTTTTGTGCAGAACAAAATCAACAAAATCATCATACTTGTTGCAAATGGACTGTGTGTTCAGAACACAAAGGCTGAGTTGAGATTTTGCAGGAGTCACTGTTGCTTGAACAGATGGAAGAATAAATTCAGGTTTTGGGGTATCATGGACTGTTCTACGGCGGCCAGCTTTTTTACCACGATGTGTAGGCCGGTAAACACTGCTGGGATTTACAAAAAGTCCAATGTTCTGTAAAGCAAAGCTACACGAAGGCAGGGTTGTAGCACATATGGATGGGGCATATCGTAGACTAAGAAGCTTATTACGCGAGTATGAAATCGCAGAGTTAGGACTAGTTTCTGCTGAGTTTAAGTTATTTTCAACTTCAGGACCGGGATTTACAGCAATGTCACCGAAAATCACAATTTCCAAGTGAAAAGTGGCTGGTGAGTTGTCGTAGTAGGAAATAGGGCATTTCAGATATTTTCGATGCTTGATGATTCCTAGCTGTGTCTTTGGCAGAATGCATGCACCATACAAAGTTGATGTTGGTTGAACAAAGCCGACCACAGATGAGTCATTGCAGCACAATGGTCCGGCAAGCAGGGAGAAGATAAACAGGAAACAGACCACCATTGTTCCTACTGCACAGCAATGCAACCACCAATGTGTGTGTTAGCTTTGTACAGCAAACTTTCCAGCTGAGACGGTGAAAAAAAAATCCAACAGAAAATCACTAATTTCACAACTCGGATGACTCCAGGATGCACAGAAAATGTCCAGTAGATTCCAGGTGTAGTAATAAATTCAGTGGTATAAGAATGAGGACACAAATAAGCAAAAAACTAAAGAAATTAGCAAACAAATACAGAGCAGATTTGAGTGGCAGCTTGTCAGGCGCGCATCTCACTGTACAAACATTTTACAAATTATCCTGATAAATAAGTTAGGGTCTAGAAATTGACCCCTCAAGTTACTAGAGATCTGATCTTTCATCTATTGACGGCCAGTTCACATTGTTTTAAGGCAGTCGGTAGGCAAGGGGAAATCTATGACAAAAATCTACAGGGAATCTAGAGAACTGACAAATGGGTAAGAGTCTGGAAATTGGATTCCTGGAGTCACTGGAGATTTTAACAAAATAGGACAATGTCAGGAAATTTAAGACAATTGGAAGGTGGGGGGAGATCATGAATTTAAACCCCAACAGAATGGGTAGGGGTCTAGAAGCGGACCCCTTGAAGCCACTAGTTTAGATCAAAATTGGGCAATGTCTTTCAACCTTTGATGACCAGTTTACATCTTTTAAGACAGTCGAAAGGTATAGGGGAGATCTGTGACAAAAATCTACAACTCAGGAAATTTTAAACCCTGAAAAATGGGTTAGAGTCTGGAAATTGGACTCCTGAAGCTACTAGAGATTTTATCTTTCACCCATTGATGGCCAGTTCACATCGTTCAAAACAGTTGGAAAGTAAGGGGAGTTCTGTGACTAAACTCTACAGAGAATTTAAACCCTGACAAATGGGTATGGGCTTTGAAATTGGACCCCCTGAAGCTACTAGAGTTTTGATCACTGTAGGACAATGTCTTCCATCCATTGATCACAAGTTCACATTAATCAAGACATTGGAAGGTAAGGGGAGATCTGCGACAAAATCAGGGACTAGGGATGTGATAGAATGTTGAAAAAACCTTGAACTCTGAGCGCAAAGCTTGCGAGCTCAAAAACTTGCGAGCATGAAGACCACTAATAACATTTATCTTTGGTTTTAAAAGCCCTACTCTGCAATCTGGGGCGTTTAAAAAAATCTTTTTAAAAGGGGGAATCACATCCCTGAGGGACTTTAAACCCTGACAAATCACTGGCCTAAAAAACTTTACTCTCAAGTCTGTAACTCTACCTCTTCTCGTATTCCATGGACACGTTACAGGTCAGGATGTAGGCATCAGTGACCCGCTTCTTCATGTCGGGGTGGCGGGCACCGTGGTCCATGACCAGGCCGCGGACCAGCTTGGTGTCCAGGTCAGTCTTGTGCTGCATCTGCATGATCTCTACCATGTGAAGGTCAATCTGCTCGTTGGGCTGACGGATGGCGAGGACGGCATCAACAACGGCCTGGTGAATGAAGCAAACATACTGTCTTAGAGCAAATCTGATTTACAAATGTCGGACCCTGTCGCATTGCAGTCGTCCTCTGTGTGCGTTGCGCCCGTGCGCTCTTCAGCACGCGATTATCGCAGCGCGCAAATTGTTGTTTTTATTTTACTTTCTTGTTCTTTATAATTAGAAGCGTTAATGATCTAGAGGTGATCACATCGAAACAATTACTCTCCGGTGTTCTTTCTTATAATTGTATATCACCTCTCGTTGATCTACCCTGTCCCTTACAGGTAGGCTTCTTACTTTGTTATCTTAATGAATTGTATAAACGATGATTGTATTATTTAATATATTGACGATAATTTTAGAGGAAATATCCCACTCCGTTTTATGTTAAATAAATCCTAAGTTTATTTGACGTTAGAAAGATTTGTTGACTTTTTGAAGAATGTGTGAGATTGCAATTCTTTCCATTATACATTTTCGTAAAGTAAATTGTTGTTTATATAAAAATTACTTCATTGCTGTTTACTTAAGTAACGTCGATCATTTTTGTTGTTGCAATGATTAGAAGCGTTAATGATCTAGAGGTGATCACATCGAAACAATTACTCTCCGGTGTTCTTTCTTATAATTGTATATCACCTCTCGTTGATCTACCCTGTCCCTTACAGATCACGCTTTGGGGAGCCGGCCCGGTCCGCCTCTTCGCAATTTCCATCCCATTGTTTTGATGATAACAACCTCTGACGCTTTCCATCCCTTTGTGCTGATGATACACCAACCTCTGAGAATATCCTTGAAGCTCTGCTCATCGAAGCCTATTTCTCATAATTAATTACACAAGCCGATTGTACTTAAATCACAACATTATTGTAAATCATTGTATATGTTTTGATGATTGATTTGAATAATAATATAAGAAGAAGCAATGCATATATAGGCTTATCTCTGTCTGATCTTTATTTTTTTTACTAATAGACGAACCGACCAGGTCCTTCAAAATTACTTAGCCAAAAGTTAGAAAGACCTGTGACAAAATGGAGGCACCACCCGGAGATATTTAAATTAGTAAAATTGACCTTTGTTATTGCCGATATCTACTCTATTTTTAGGGAAGCTTAATTACGGAGTTATTTTCATGTATGCATTACATTCCATTCTTGTTTTCTCTTCAATGTTGTGTTGATTATTCATCATCACGCTCTATTATTCGATTTGTTTGTCAGAACTGATTGATAGCGTTATATATATTTAAATTGATGATAATATTGCATTGATGTCTATTTATGTTATTTTATAACTAGATAGATAAATATAAAGACTTATACACTGCATCTCTCTTGAAAATTAAGCATTTTTATCGATTTGGTGTAGGTTCAGTTGTTCAAAACAAAACAATTTGCGATCTGCAAAATGGCCAGTGAATCTGATTTTAGTGAAGCGCTCAAAGAATTTTTGTCTGCGCATGGGAAGACATTGGATGATCTAAAGTCCGTCGATACTAGCACAGGTGGAGATGCTACCGGTACCAGTACAAGTTCTTCTTCTGAACCTAAGGTTATCCACGTCGTAGACAAGAGCTCGAATCGATCATACCGGCGACTGAGGATATTTTCCGGAAGAACACCTACACCTCCTGGAGAACTCGACTTTGATAATTGGCGACGTCTTGTCAGGCAGCTCGTTAAAGATGACACCATATCAGACGTAGGAAAGAGAAGCAGAATAACCGAATCCTTGGTACCCCCCGCACTCAATATTGTGTGGGCAGTTGGAGATGGTTCCGCAGAGCAATATTTGAATTGTTTGACCAGGGCTTATGGTTCTACCGCTGACGGTGATGAGCTTTTGACGTCCTTCCGTTGCTCATATCAAAAAGAAAATGAACAAGCCTCAGCTTATTTAATCAGGATCCACACACTTCTAACTCAAGTAGCTGAAAAGGACAGAAATTGAGGAAGACCAGATTGACAAGGTACTCTGCAACCAATTCCAGAGAGGTTGTTTATTTAATGATCCTCTCTTAAACCTGCTTCAACTGAAGACAAGACCAGATGGTCCACCGATATTCATGGAGCTACTTCGTGAAGTGAGAACAACCGAGTTTCAGCTAGAAGAGAAGTTAGATAGAAAGAAGGCTATTACCAAACGCCCTCAAAAGGCTACTAGCTTCCAAATGAAGCAAGAAGAAATCCACAAGCAGCCGAAGAACGAAGTCGAAATGTTGAGAGAAGCAGTGGATAGACTACAAAAGCGAATGGATGGACTGTTCAAGAGTGAACAAAGACAGACATTCAGGCACAACCAACGACCAGCCACGGCTCCAGAAAATCACTGGCCCCGCTCAACAATCTTCTGTTACAATTGTGGAGAAGACGGCCATAGAATGAATGAGTGCAAGTCTCAGAAGAATGCAATGTTAGTACAAGAGAAAATGATTTCTCGACAACAGACCAGACCCCAAACAAACCGTAGTTCGGGAAAAGGCAACGGGCAGCTGTAGAGAGGCAAACAGTTGCCCCAAAATCAAAGAGTCTCACAAGTACGAAGACTGCGAAAACGTGTCAAGGAAACGTTTCAGATGAAACATCAGAATGCATTGCCCCCAAAGGTGTCGTCGGTAATCAGGCAACTACCCCGGTTTATATAGACGGCCATTTAAGCAAATGCTTACTTGACACAGGGTCGCAGGTAACTTGCGTGACTGAAGCATTTCACTGCCAATACCTTCCTCACCGCCAGATACATCCTTTGTCGAATCTACTGGTTACAGGTGCTGCTGGGCAACCCGTTCCTTACAAAGGCTACATTGAGTTGAATCTCAACTTTCCGGCCCACACCGCTGGTCTGCAACAAGAGACTACAACTCTAGCTCTCGTATGTACTGCTAGCCAGAAAGAAAATGATGTTCCCCTGATTGTTGGCACTAACACCAACGTCATTCGAGCCATGCTTAAAGCGTATGATCAAGCAGGTGAAAAGAAAATCATCGATAATCTTTCAATTGACACTGTTTGGGCAACGTTTTACAGAATGAACTTGAATAATAATGGCGACCTGGGCAAGGTGAAATCGTCTAGCAAAAGACCCATCACAATTGCGCCAGGACAGGAGATTGAAGTGACAGGACGGATAACCAACCGCAAAAGAATCAAGCAAGAAGTTCTCATCGAACATGGAAGTTCATCCCAACTTCCTAGTGAAATAATGGTGAGAAACACCTTGGTTGAATTGCCAGCACATCGGACGGCGAAAACGAGGGTAGTCCTCGCCAATAAGTCCCACCAATATGTGGTCATCCCTGCTCACTGCAACATTGCCTCTGTATCAAGTATATCCCAGAAGTCAATTTTTCCTGCAGAATCACCTATCGAATTAGAAAATTCGATTGAAGATTCGACTGACTGCGTCAAATTTGACTTTGATGGTTCATCCCTTCCTGAAAGAGAAATACGTAGAATTAAAGATATTCTGCATAACTACAGTGATGTCTTCTCGAAAGATGATCTTGACATTGGGTGCACAACCACCGTAAAACACAAAATTGACTTGTCGGATGAGACCCCGTTCCGCGAGAACTGTCGACGTATTCCCCCTGCTGACTACGCTGATGCACGACAGCACCTCAAGGATCTCCAGGACAAAGGAATAATAAAGAACTCAGAGAGCCAGTTTGCGTCTCCAATAGTTCTTGTACGAAAGAAGAACGGTGATCTGCGTATGTGCATTGACTACAGAAAACTGAACACCCGTACCATCCGAGATCAATATTCCATCCCGAAGATTGAAGACATGTTGCATGCCATGTGTGGAGCGAAGTGGTTCTCGTGTTTGGATTTGAAGTCAGGATACTACCAAATCGAGCTCGCTGAAGAAGATAAACACAAAACAGCTTTTTGGTGTCCTCTTGGTTTCTACGAATTTAACCGAATGCCACAAGGGATAACAAATGCACCTGCCACTTTCCAGCGACTGATGGAAAAATGTATGGGCGACCTCAACCAAACTGAAGTCTTCGTCTACTTGGATGACATTATAGTATTCGGTAAAACTGCAGAAGAACATGAAGAAAGACTAATGAAAGTTTTAGAGCGCCTTCGGCAGTTTGGTTTGAAACTTGGACCCAACAAATGCAAGTTCTTCCAATCATCAGTTAAGTGTCTTGGTCACGTTGTTTCCAGTGAAGGAGTCAGTACAGATCCCAGTAAGATAGACGCTGTCAAGACATGGCCCGTTCCGACCACTGCGAAAGAACTGAAATCCTTTCTAGGATTCGCTGGGTACTACCGTCGTTTCGTTGAAGGTTTCTCATCCATTGCCAAACGATTGAATGAGCTGACTAATGGCTGTGATCTGACAAAGAAGCGTTTCCGGAAGACAACCACGAAGAGAAAGAGCAAAACGACACTTCGAAGTCCAAATGAACCATTCGGCGATTTATGGTCTAAAGAGTGCCAACAATCCTTTGACACAATAATAGAGAAACTCACGACTGCTCCTGTGTTAGGATTTGTCGACTACAAAAAGCCCTTCGTGATACACACAGATGCAAGTGGGATCGGCTTGGGGGCAGCCCTGTACCAAGAACAAGAAGACAGTAAACTCAGAGTGATAGCCTATGCAAGTCGAGGGCTTTCCAAGAGTGAACTAAACTACCCGGCTCACAAATGGGAGTTTTTAGCTCTAAAATGGGCTATTACTGATAAGTTCCACGACTACCTATATGGTACCAAATTCACTGTCCTGACTGACAACAATCCGCTGACCTATGTACTCACCACGGCCAAGTTGGATGCCACTGGTCATAGGTGGCTAGCAGCCCTTGCCAACTACAACTTTGATATCAAGTATCGTCCTGGTTGTAAGAATACCGACGCAGATGGGTTATCCAGAAGACCACAACAACCACCAAGAGACGACGACGAATCAATCCAAATTGAAGACCGTATCAGTCTACTACGAAACAAAATAAACCAAGGCAGTCAAAATGAAGACGTCAGCACCTGCACACGTGAGGTTTTCCAGGCAATCTGTCAAAATCGCAGAATTGATGTTCTGGCGAATAACTCTACAAACAGTCAAGAAGACGAGAATCCCCCTCTGGTCGAAAGTTTGACTGATTCTACACAAGCCGTTCCATCGGAATTCATTGAGTTAGAACCAACGACATTGCCAAAAATGGATTCCATTGATTGGCAATCTTTTCAACGGGAAGATGAGGTCTTGCGACAAATAATTCACTTCTTTGAAGAAGAGTATAAGCCTACAAAAGAAGAGCGAGCATCATTACAAAATGAAGCCAAAATACTCTTACGCCAGTGGGACAAGTTATTCCTCAGAGATGGAGTGTTGTATAGAAAGAGTACTAGTCATGATGGTCGCAAAATCCTACAATTGGTTTTGCCTAAAAGCCAACGACGACAAGCTCTTCACGGTTTGCATGACGATGTTGGACATCTTGGAGAAGACAGGACGTTAGACTTGGTTCGTTCCCGATTTTACTGGCCACTTATGGCAGCAGATGTCGAGGAGAAATGTCGGACATGTGAGAGGTGTGTAAGACGGAAAAGGCGAGCTGTGAAGGCTGCACCATTAGTTTCCATCCGAACCACCTCTCCAATGGAATTGGTCTGCATCGATTTCCTCACCTTAGAACCCGACGACAGAAACACCAAAAACATACTTGTTGTAACAGATCATTACACAAGATATGCCCAAGCTTTCCCAACCAAAGATCAGACGTCCCGCACCGTTGCTAAAATCTTGTGGGAATCCTACTTCGTACACTATGGATTTCCAGAAAGGTTACATTCTGACCAAGGTCGTGATTTTGAAGCAAAAATCATCAAGGAGCTCTGCTCAATCTCTGGGACTAAGAAGACTCGAACAACGCCATACCATCCTCAAGGAAACGGCCAATGTGAGCGGTTTAATCAAACCTTGCTGATGATGTTAGGCACGCTGGAGGATGAGAAAAAGACTAAATGGCGACTCCATGTTGGCCCCCTGGTGCATGCTTATAACTGTACCAAGCATACCTCAACAGGAGTGTCTCCATACTTTTTGATGTTCGGCAGAGAACCACGCCTTCCCATTGATCTTCTGTTTGGTTTACCCACCCTGACTGGGAACACCTTGCATCGGAACTATGTAGCTGACTTAAAAGAAAGACTACAAAGAGCCCATAAACTTGCCTCTGCCACCATGGAGAAGACTGCATCTGCCTATAGGAAGAAATACAATAAGTCAGTCCGCGAGAATAATCTCAAAGAAGGAGATCATGTTCTTATCAGGAATGTCGGCTTGAAGGGACAACACAAACTTGCTGATCGCTGGAGTAAAAACGTGTACAAAGTCATCCGCAAGATGAGTCCTGAAATACCTGTGTACTTGGTTGGTCCGATAAATGATGACGGCCCAAACAAAACTCTCCATCGAAATATGCTGCTTCCATGCGGTTTCTTTGGAAATGAGCCATCTGAAGATGATACACCGAGACCACCACAACCAAAACCCCGCCAGCGGAAATCATTAAGACAATCACTTAAAGAGCATCTAGATGATTCAAATGATGCATTGGACTCTGACTCCTCAGACAAGAGTCAAACATACATCCTCCGTCCAATACCTACTCCAAGGATTTCACTTAATCCAAATGCCCAAAGCTTCATGCCAAAAGAAACTCCTGCAGAAGTCTACACTTGTCAGAATGACAATGATGTTCCAGTCCCTGTGGCAAATGAACCTGGAACAAGTCTAATTAACTCCAACTTTGATGAGAAGAAATCTCCTTCAGAATCAATGTCTTCCTCAGAGTCGGAAACAACTCCAAAGAGTACTTATGCATCTTACAGACCAGTACGTCGGAGAAGACCAAAAGACATTCCTGCAGAAGTCTACACTTGTCAGAATGACAATGATGTTCCAGTCCCTGTGGCGAATGAACCTGGAACAAGTCTAAATAACTCCAACCTTGATGAGAAGAAATCTCCTTCAGAATCAATGTCTTCATCAGAGTCAGAAACAACTCCCAAGAGTACTTATGCATCTCGCAGACCAGTGCGTCGGAGAAGACCCCCTCAGTATTATGGATTCGAAACTCCTGAGGCTAAGCTTCTTGCACAACATTTTGCTACTCAACAGGAAGCACTGAAGGCTACCAATAACCTGATTAAGGCCATTTATTCCAAGGCCAATTAATTAGTCAAGAAGACACATGTCGAGGACGCCATGATTCAAAGAGGGGAGAATGTCGGACCCTGTCGCATTGCAGTCGTCCTCTGTGTGCGTTGCGCCCGTGCGCTCTTCAGCACGCGATTATCGCAGCGCGCAAATTGTTGTTTTTATTTTACTTTCTTGTTCTTTATAATTAGAAGCGTTAATGATCTAGAGGTGATCACATCGAAACAATTACTCTCCGGTGTTCTTTCTTATAATTGTATATCACCTCTCGTTGATCTACCCTGTCCCTTACAGGTAGGCTTCTTACTTTGTTATCTTAATGAATTGTATAAACGATGATTGTATTATTTAATATATTGACGATAATTTTAGAGGAAATATCCCACTCCGTTTTATGTTAAATAAATCCTAAGTTTATTTGACGTTAGAAAGATTTGTTGACTTTTTGAAGAATGTGTGAGATTGCATTTCTTTCCATTATACATTTTCGTAAAGTAAATTGTTGTTTATATAAAAATTACTTCATTGCTGTTTACTTAAGTAACGTCGATCATTTTTGTTGTTGCAATGATTAGAAGCGTTAATGATCTAGAGGTGATCACATCGAAACAATTACTCTCCGGTGTTCTTTCTTATAATTGTATATCACCTCTCGTTGATCTACCCTGTCCCTTACAGATCACGCTTTGGGGAGCCGGCCCGGTCCGCCTCTTCGCAATTTCCATCCCATTGTTTTGATGATAACAACCTCTGACGCTTTCCATCCCTTTGTGCTGATGATACACCAACCTCTGAGAATATCCTTGAAGCTCTGCTCATCGAAGCCTATTTCTCATAATTAATTACACAAGCCGATTGTACTTAAATCACAACATTATTGTAAATCATTGTATATGTTTTGATGATTGATTTGAATAATAATATAAGAAGAAGCAATGCATATATAGGCTTATCTCTGTCTGATCTTTATTTTTTTTACTAATAGACGAACCGACCAGGTCCTTCAAAATTACTTAGCCAAAAGTTAGAAAGACCTGTGACACAACTTTAACCGACCTTAATGCTATTTCTTTCTTGACTGGACATTTGACGACCCAGCATAAATTTTGAAAGTAAAATAAACATAGTTTAACACAGTTGGGGTGCTAATGTTTCACCAGCTCACCAGACTACATTGTACCTGCGAGGCAAGTCCGACAAACCAGCAGCACCCATGATTAGTGCTTGTACAGTACACCAGGGCCAAGTTTCAAACATAGAGCTGCTTAACGGCTGCCTTAGTGCTTACTGCACGAGATTCCATTTCATAGCACTGCTAACCAGAAGCACACGAAAAGGCATGCTAACCTTCCAGTGCTTACTCTATGAAAAGGCATGCTAACCTCCCGGTGCTTACTCTATGAAAAGGCATGCTAACCTCCCGGTGCTTACTGCATGAAAAGGCATGCTAACCTCCCGGTGCTTACTGCATGAAAAGGCATGCTAACCTTCCGGTGCTTACTGTATGAAAAGGCATGCTAACCTCCCGGTGCTTACTCTATGAAAAGGCATGCTAACCTCCCGGTGCTTACTCTATGAAAAGGCATGCTAACCTCCCGGTGCTTACTCTATGAAAAGGCATGCTAACCTCCCGGTGCTTACTCTATGAAAAGGCATGCTAACCTCCCGGTGCTTACTCTATGAAAAGGCATGCTAACCTCCCGGTGCTTACTCTATGAAAAGGCATGCTAACCTCCCGGTGCTTACTCTATGAAAAGGCATGCTAACCTCCCGGTGCTTACTCTATGAAAAGGCATGCTAACCTCCCGGTGCTTACTCTATGAAAAGGCATGCTAACCTCCCGGTGCTTACTCTATGAAAAGGCATGCTAACCTCCCGGTGCTTACTCTATGAAAAGGCATGCTAACCTCCCGGTGCTTACTCTATGAAAAGGCATGCTAACCTCCCGGTGCTTACTGAAAATGAATGACGTAACCATGCAAATTCTTGGTGAACGCGCAAGCTGGCCATCTAATTATCTTACTTATGCTTAAGAAAAATTGTCTGCTATAGTTAGCACAAAAATGTGCTTACCATTAAGCAGTGCTACAGTACCGCCCACAATATAAGCCGACACGAAACACGGTTATCGTGCATCATTGCATCGTGAGGATTAAGACACGATAAAGGGATAAAGGATTAAAAGGGATTAAAAAGGATTATAGTAATCCGATATCGCTTCCTAAGCCTCACGAAACACGATGCCAAGACTACATTGTACCTGCGAGGCAACACGAAACACGAAACCAAAGAAGAACGCGTTCACGGACGAGCGCACACAGAGAGTTGTTTACCGTGTCCAACGTAACAATGATTTCACTGTTGCCTGCTTTCAAAGTTCATTCATGGAGTGAAACAATTGATATAATACAGGCAAGTTATAGCAACGAATTCGGTGTTGAATAAACCCATTCGAAGTTTGCAATAAGTTTTATTTTTGTAACCAGGATTTTTTTTTTACGGAGCAAGTGTTAAATACCTGTATCGGTTGCGCTTTTTCCCAAAGTCCTGATGCCGTCCGATCTTCCCAAATCGAAGTGTTGCAATGCGTCAATAGTAGCCACGCCTGTCGGGTATATAAACCGGCTCTAGCTTTTGCTGACCGCTACACAGACTAAATGAACGTCCTATTTAAAAAACAACCTCTTAACGCCGTCGGTCGCCTTTTCAGTTTCAATGAGAAACCTTTCCCCCAGTTGCCAATGATTAAATAAAACATCTTTTCTACCCTAACGAAGCCGACAGTTAAACAATCCTTTCCTTTATTTCAGCAGCCCCAGACACTATCCAGGCCTGACCTGGGAGACAGATCGACACTCCAATTGAGATCCAATTACTCTTATCTTATCATCTGCAGTTTGTTATACAATTGTTTTAGTTTGTAATACTCTTGCTTCACTCAAAAGACAAGCCGCGAGCGCGGTGTCTCTGTGGTGTTGTGTCCTGGTTTTGGGTGTTGTGTAGTCTTTTTTAAACCTGAAAAGTGTGTTGACACCTGCTGGCTTTCAAATTGGGCGCATAAAGAACCCGGTCAACAGGCCATTCAGTGTTGACAGCACTTTTGAAACCCGGCATCCCACTATGGGGGGAAATGTTTAAATGGTCTTATACTTTGTAACTAAGGGTAATAGTTTGCGAATCAATACAAATATTGTAGCCTGTGGGAATTAAGTCCGACTTCCATCTTAATAATAATAACATGCCGTTGTGAGACGTTTGCATATTGGCGAATTATTTTAAAAAGGGTTAGAAATTAAGTCCGACTTCCATCTTAATAATATTGCCGTTGTGGGACGTTTGAATATTTTCAAAAAGGGTCAGAAATTAAGTCCGACTTCCATCTTAATAATTAATAACATTGCCGTTGTGGGACGTTTGCATATTGGTGAATATTTTCAAAAAGTGTAAATACGTCAGACTTTCGTCTGATTAATAATATTGCCGTTGTTGAACATTTGCAGCTAGGAGATGTTTTCAAAAAGAGTCAGAAATTAAGTCCGACTTCCATCTTAATAATAATAACATTGCCGTTGTGGGACGTTTGCATATTGGTGAATATTTTCAAAAAGTGTAAATACGTCAGACTTTCGTCTGATTAATAATATTGCCGTTGTTGAACATTTGCAGCTTGGAGAATATTTTCAAAAAGGGTCAGAAATTAAGTCCGACTTGCATCTAAATAATAATATTGCCGTTGTTGAACATTTGCAGCTTGGAGAATATTTTTAAAAAGGGTCAGAAAGTCCGACTCGGTGCATTTATCTTATTAATATAATAATATTGCCGATACTGAACAATTGCATCTTGGATAATTTGTTTGTTGCTTTAGTGGTCAGAATGTCCGACTTCCATCTGATTATTTAAAAAAATGGCCGTAGTGGAACATTTGCTTTAGTAGAATATTTTCAAAAAGCTTAAGAAAGTCTGACTTCCGTCTTATTAAAAAATATTGCCGTTGTGGAACGTTTGCATTTTGGAGAATATCATTTTAATGGTAAGAATGTCCGAACCCCATCTTATTAATAATATTGCCGTTGTGGGACGTTTGCATATTGGCGAATATTTTCAAAAAGGTTCAGAAATTAAGTCCGACTTCAAGCTTAATAATAACATTGCCGTTGTGGGAAGTTTGCGTATTGGCGAATATTTTCAAAAAGTGTAAATAAGTCAGACTTCCGTCCGAATCAGGGCCTACATGTACATCTTATTAATATCATAATATTGCCGATATGGAACAACTGCATCATGGAGAACTTGTTTGTCGTTACTGGTCAGAATAACCGGCTTCCATCTGATTAACAAAATTGCCGTTGTGGAACATTTTCTTTAGTAGAATATTTTCAAAAAGGTTAAGAAAGTCTGACTTCCGTCTTATTAAAACTAATGCCGTTGTGGAATGTTTGCCTTTTAGGGAACATTGTTTTAATAGTAAGAATGTCCGAACCCCATCGTATTAATAGTATTGCCGTTGTTGAACATTTGCATATTGGAGAATATTTTCAAAAGTGTCGGAACTTAAGTCAAACTTTTATCTTAATAATAACATTGCCGTTGTGGAACGTTGGCATATTGGTGAACATTTTTCAAAAAGTGTAAATAAGTCTGATTAATAAAATTGCCGATGTGGAACATTTGCATATTTTTTAAAGGGTTTTAAGAAAGTCCAACTTCTATTTTACCAATAATATTGCCGTTGTCTGATGTTTTGCTATTTATAAAATTACAAATCTAATTTCTCTGTTCCGGGACGGACGGGATATTCATCTATGAAGATTTGAAGCTTCTCTAACTTTGTTCTGCTTTATGTGTTGTTGCGTTGTTTTTTCAATTATGCTGTTCTGATGACTCATGGCAATTTAAAATCACAGTTGCTGGCAACCAGTGGTGTGGGGAAGTTTGCCATAAAACCTTTCGACGTCTTTTTTTATACAGCCCCACAGACAATGCACGCCAGGATGGGTTTTGTAAGGTGTGGCCAGGTCTGCCATTGTTGCAAGCTTTGAACAAGAGATTACGCAAGAATAGTCAGCTAAACCACAACGAAGGTGCGAATACAGTGCTGAAGAGCTTGTTGTTGAAGGTTTTTTTTTTCACCAAACGAAAGTCTAGTCAAAAATTATCAAACGCGTGATGATAGAGCGAGAGTTGTTTCAAAGAGTGGCTATAGTAAATTTGCCGTTTCGGGACTTTTGCATATTTTGAAGTGTCAAAAAAAAAAACATTGCCGGTGTAGCACATTTCCTTTTATCTACCAATTATCTACCGACGTAATGGGAACATAGGGGGAGGGTGGAGACAAGATCTGCCATCCATATAATTTAAGGGCATTTGTAGTAAGAAGAGGTAGTGAGTCTTTATTCCTGCTTATTCCTTTTCAATCGTGGTGTTTGTACATGGAGATAGAAAATGCGTTGACGAGCATCTTGTTCTATGTGTAGTTTCATATTGTAAAGGCCTACCCTATACTGGTAAAATCTTAATTTTTTTAAATCGTGACATAACACAAATCAAGTGATTAAAACAGCATATTATATTATCAATTAAGTAATCGTTTTTGGTCACTACCCTCTCTTACCTGATGTATGAGCCCCCCAAAAAGAAGGGGGAAAAAAGAAAAAAGAAATGTTAAGCAAATGCCAGGACAGGATGATTGACAGCTTTGTTGTTCGCCGACTAGGCCTTATCTTTTAATCCCTTACACTTGTAATACAGTTTTCACTTTGTACGCCGCCATCGATGTGGAGAGGCTAGGAAGGAACAGCCCTCAGCCATTTGTTGTTGCTGTAATAATTCTTTGCCTGCAAGTGAACATGGCCAGCACTGATAACCCACTGCCAAAGTAATGGAAACAACATATTTTTTAACACAACTTTTTGAATAGAACAAATACCACCTTGACTTAATTATTTCAGTTAATTTTACATGATAAGAAATTACATACCAGGCCTAAGTTGTTTTGGTCTTCCCTCTTTTTCGTTATATATCTTTTTATAACTTGGACCTCCCCTCTCTCTTTCTTATTGGTCTCTCTCTTTTAACTTGGATGACGGAATCTCCATATTTGCCGCCCCAAAACGCAACATTCAATCATTTTTTTACGAAAATGAGTAACAACTACCTCGCGGTCCCACTCTACCACTCACATATTTCTTATGACGCAATCGTCAATTTGGCTCCTTTTGTCACCCTTAATATATTTTCACACCACATTCAAAACATTGCGAATACAACAAACTTACACGGACGATCTACCCATAAAACTTGTAATAACTATTTTGCTTGTGGTTTTCAAGTCAATAGTCAAAAAGTGTCACTGAATTGTACAGCAACATAATTTATTTACCGTCAGTTTTCGGAAGAAAATGAGCAAGAACTCATGAAATTCCTTTGAGTTTGAATGGAAGTATTTAATTGGTCATTCTGAATCGAAGTCATCTTGAAAAATAATATTTTAAATCAATCTTGTAGTGTATCCAACAGCATGGCCACTACACTCCTGTAGTAATTTTTTGTTCACGCTCCAGTCACGCTTATATTACATGGCAACACTGTTGCCAGGCAGTTCAATGGACTTTGTTAACGAAACTGCCCTATCTCTGGTCACACTGTGTGTCCCAGTCACCACCGAACTCCAATTGACGGAAGATGGATCCACAGAGAGTGACCAATGGAGACCTCATTCACAAGAAATCGGATAATTTAATTGGCCAAGAAAATACAGCCGGCATGATAAAGGAAAAGTTACCCAAAGTTTATTATGAATTAGACTGGTGATGTCAATCACATTACGGGAAATTGCCGGTTTTTTATTCGCCGCGTGAAATTAATTCGACATGGGGGATTGTGTTCATATTAGGGCTAGTTCATATGTTTTCAAAAAATCTCTGGGGTTGACGGGAAATGTGAAATTTAAAATGAACTCGAGGAAAATACTACACAAGCTTACATTCTGGAATTTGTTTCCCACGAAGAAAACATATAGAAATACATTTTACGGATTGGTTTTTGTGGGTATAAGTTGGAGTACCTACGAGTTGGTTCATGTACGAGTCGAGTTGGTTTGTGTATTGTGTGCACTAGTTGACCTGAAATAGTGGCATTCGAGTTGGCGAGCGTACGAGTTGGCGAGCGTACGAGTTGGCGTGCGTACGAGTTGGTTCGAGTACGAGTCTGTGTGCACACCAGTTGTGCAAATGGAATACGAGTTGGCGAGCGCACGAGGTGACCTTCTGTACGAGTTGGTTCTCGTGTTCAATTTGGTGTGCTTTCGAGTTGGTTCGTGTGCGTTCGAGTCGGTTCGTGTGCGTTCGAGTCGGCTCGTGTACAAGTTGCAAAATGCTAAATATTCAAAAATAATTGTAATAATACTTAGAAGTCTCAAAGCTTTCTACGGTTAATGGGAAATTATCCATGGACTCTTGAACTGTTATTCTCTGCTCAATTTTACATTGGGTTGCTCCCGGAGGCCCGTTGAGTTATTCTTCCTCCAAATAAAAACACCCCAGCACCTGTGTAAATTTCCAAAAGTCCAAGCAGTTTTAAAGAGTTGTCCCTAGACCTCTCTCGGCAAATAGGAATATTTTTTATCAGGGCCTATGTCTTACAAAATACCTCAAGTTAGAAGTCAACAACCCCGGGTCACAGTTAGGAAACATTATTACACACTACCTTCTTTATTTGGCCCACATATATGTTTTTGGCCACAATAATATTTTAAAAGGCATACACAATATTAATGAGGCTAGACAATACTTGCCAAGGATCCTCTTAATTACCAAACGTGAACCACTGAAGCCCTCTCAAGCAAAAATACGATTGACCTTTTTTAAAGCAGAATTTTGTTTTAACTTCAGCTGAATTATTCTTACCAAGGATCAAAATAAGGTACATTCATTTCTGGAAGTTTAAGAAGTTCCGTTAGAGAAAAAACCTTCAACAACAAGCTCTTCAGCACTGTATCCGCACCTTCGTTGTGGTTTAGCAGACTCTTCTTGCGTAATCTCTTGTTCAAAGCTCCCAAACAATGGCAGACCCACACCTTACTAAACCCATCCTGGCGTGCATTGTCTGTGGGACTGTTTAAAAAAGACGTCGAAGTTTTTTATGGCAAACTTCCCCACACCACTGGTTGCCAGCAACAATTTGTCTGTAGTTATGCCGCTGTGATTTTAAATTGCCATGAGTCATCAGAACAGCATAATTGAAAAAACAACGCAACAACACATAAAGCAGAACAAAGTTAGAGAAGCTTCAAATCTTCACAGATAAAAATCCCGTCCGTCCCGGAACAGAGAAATTAGATTTGTCATTTTATAAATAGCAAAACATCAGACAACGGCAATATTATTAATAAAATGGAAGTCGGACTTTCTTATACCCTTTTTGAAAAATGCAATATTATTAATCAGACGGAAGTCCGACTTATTTACCCTTTTTGAAAAAATTCTCCAATATGCAAACGTCCCACAACGGCAATATTATTAATAAGATGGGGTACGGACATTCTTACCATTAAAATGATATTCTCCAAAATGCAAACGTACCACAACGGCAATATTATTATTAAGCTGTAAGTCGGACTTATTTTCTGACCCTTTTGAAAATAATGGTTAATATGCCAACGTCACACAACGGCTATATTATTAATAAGATGGGGTTCGGATATTCTTACCATTAAAATAATATTCTCGTTCCACAACGGCAATATTTTTAATAAGACGGAAGTCGGACTTTCGTAACCTTTTTGAAAATATTCTACTAAAGCAAATGTTCCACAACGGCAATTTTGATGGGAGTCGGTTATTTTGACCACTAACAACAAAAAAATTCTCCAAGATGCAATTGTTCCATCGGCAATATTACTAATAAGATAGACCCCGAGTCGGACTTTCTCATCGTTTTTTAAAAATATTCTCCTACCAGCTGCAAATGATCCACAACGGCAATATTATTAATCCGACGGAAGTCTGACTTATTTACACTTTTTGAAAATATTCTCCAAGATGCAAACGTCCCACAACGGCAATATTATTAAGATGCAATTGTTTCATATTCGGCAATATTAATAATAAGATATAGACCCCGAGTCGGACTTTCTTATCTCTTTTAAAAACATTCTCCAAGCTGTAAATGTTCCACAACGGCAATATTATTAATCAGACGGAAGTCTGACTTATTTACACTTTTTGAAAATATTCTCCAAGATGCAAACGTCCCACAACGGCAATATTATTAAGATGCAATTGTTTCATATCGGCAATTATAAATAAGATATAGACCCCGAGTCGGACTTTCTTATCCCTTTTAAAAATATTCTCCAAGCTGTAAATGTTCCACAACGGCAATATTATTAATCCGACGGAAGTCTGACTTATTTACACTTTTTGAAAATATTCGCCAATATGCAACATCCAACAACAGCAATGTCATTATAAAGCTGTAAGTCGGACTTAATTTCTGACCCTTTTTGAAAATATTCTCCAATATGCAAACGTCCCACAACGGCAATATTATTAATAAGGTGGGGTTCGGACATTCTTACCATTAAAATAATATTCTACAAAATGCAAACGCTCCACAACGGCAATATTTTTTAATAAGACGGAAGTCAGACTTTCGTAACCTTTTTGAAAATATTCTACTAAAGCAAATGTTCCACAACGGCAATTTTGTTAATCATCAGATGGGAGTCGGTTATTTTGACCACTAACAACAAACAAATTCTCCAAGATGCAATTGTTCCATCGGCAATATTACTAATAAGATAGACCCCGAGTCGGACTTTCTCATCGTTTTTTAAAAATATTCTCCTACCAGCTGCAAATGATCCACAACGGCAATATTATTAATCCGACGGAAGTCCGACTTATTTACACTTTTTGAAAATATTCTCCAAGATGCAAACGTCCCACAACGGCAATATTATTAAGATGCAATTGTTTCATATCGGCAATTATAAATAAGATATAGACCCCGAGTCGGACTTTCTTATCCCTTTTAAAAACATTCTCCAAGCTGTAAATGTTCCACAACGGCAATATTATTAATCAGACGGAAATCTGACTTATTTACACTCTTTGAAAATATTCTCCAAGATGCAAACGTCCCACAACGGCAATATTATTAAGATGCAATTGTTTCATATCGGCAATTATTAATAAGATATAGACCCCGAGTCGGACTTTCTTATCCCTTTTGAAAACATTCTCCAAGCTGTAAATGTTCCACAACGGCAATATTATTAATCAGACGGAAGTCTGACTTATTTACACTCTTTGAAAATATTCTCCAAGATGCAAACGTCCCACAACGGCAATATTATTATTAAGATGCAATTGTTTCATATCGGCAATATTAATAATAAGATATAGACCCCGAGTCGGACTTTCTTATCCCTTTTAAAAACATTCTCCAAGCTGTAAATGTTCCACAACGGCAATATTATTAATCCGACGGAAGTCTGACTTATTTACACTTTTTGAAAATATTCGCCAATATGCAACATCCAACAACAGCAATGTCATTATAAAGCTGGAAGTCGGACTTAATTTCTGACTTTCGGACTTAATAAGACGGAAGTCAGACTTTCTTAACCTTTTTGAAAATATTATACTAAAGCAAATGTTCCACAACGGAAATGGAAGTCGGACATTCTGACCACTAACAACAAACAAATTCTCCTAGACTTTTCAATTGATCCATATCGACAATATTATTACTAGGATGTAGGCCCTGGGTCGGACATTATTATCCCTTCTAAAAAATATTCTCCTAGCTGCAAATCTTCCGCAACGGCAACATTATTAATCAGACTTAATACTTATTTACTTTTTAAAATAAGTATTCTCCAATATGCAAATTACGTTCCACAACGGCAATATTTTAAATAAGATCGAAGTTAGACTTTCTTGACATTAAATTTGAAAATATTCCCCAAGCTGCAAACGTTCCACAACGGCAATATTAATTGTTATTAAGATCGAAGTCAGACTTGAAATTAGTTTGAGAATATTCTCCGAAATGCAAACGTCCCACAACGGAAATATTATTAAGACGGGAGTCAGACTTTGTTGAACTTTTATAGTTTGAAAATATTTTCCGATACGCAAATGTTTCACATCGGCGATATTATTAATAAGACGGAAGTCAGACTTTCTTGTCATTAGTTTGAAAGTATTCTCCGATATACAAACGTTCCACAACGGCAATATTTTTAATAAGACGGGAAGTCAGTGACTTTCCAACCCTATTTAAAAAATGTTCTCTGATATGCAAACGTTCCACAACGGCAATACTAGGCCTATTATAAGCTATTGTTCGAATCCTGTAAATGATTTCTTACAAGTGGTAGCGGACATGACTTTCAAAGGGGGATGTCGACGTCTTTTTGGTGCTACATTGTATTACATTGTATTTGTATTTAGCTGCAAAGTGCCAAGCGGATGTGGGTCTGTTGGAAACCCAGTCGGATAACAATGTTATCTTTGATAATAGGTTTATTGACTGTTAATCCCTTGGCTAATAGGTTAACTGGGGGGGATCGTGTTTCGGACGGATTAATACACGCTATTTAACGACCGTGTGTTTCGTGTTCGTGTTTCACGCAACGATCATCGTTGCATCGTGTGGGCTTATATTGTGGGCGGTACTGTATGAAATTGGGCCCCCCGTTAGAGTCCAGTCTCACAATGCACCTTAGTACTTCCAGCCCAGTGTAAAAACTAAAATCAAACCAATAAAATGGGGTGCACTTTTTTAAAGAGACTTTACACATGGTCCTTCTTAAAACCACATTTACGGTTAACCGTTTAAATTTTCCCACCACTACCTGCATGTCAAGCTTACCTCTGTCAACAAATCCGCCATTTCGGAGTGGACTTTGGTGCGGAGAGAGGTGCGAGCGACACTGATCAGAAGGTCCCTGTCCATCTCCCGGGATACTTTCACCTCATCCAGGATCTCCAGGGCCTTGGCCTTGGCAAGTTCAAACCCTTCCGTGACGATGCGGGGATGTAAGCCCTGTACAATACAAGTACTCAATTGAATATGTAGTTTGGCAAAAAAAGGACACTAGGGCTTGTAGCTCAAATTGTTTACTGGACCAGAATTCGTTTCACAAGACTAGAATTGAAATGAGAAAAATAAATCTACACAGTTTATCATATGAACTGTTTTAACTTGAAGGAGCTCTAAGAGAAGATATATCTCATTTGTATTATGGGCAAGAAATATTCAATACTCGACAGAACTGAAAGAGATTTATCAGACTAAAAGTCAACATTTGAAAAAACTGGACTTTTCCAGTCCTGAGTTTACTGGCCCAATGCTATCATCACTGAGGACTGCGATCCAGTATAAAATTCAAGCCCTGACTCCTGACCATGTTTTCTCTTCAGTTTTAAAACTTTCAGAGGAGATGCATTACCTCTGAAATGTAGAGGTCCGCTTGCTTGAGAAGTTCTCCAATGATGAGTACGTTTGATGTTGTTCCATCACCCGTGATGTCGTCTTGGGCGGTGGCCACTTTAGCGATCATGGAGGCTGTGGGATGTTGGATTTGCTGAAGGGGTGAACAAAAATAAGACATGGATAAGTAAATTGTGAAACGTACTTAACCACTTCATGTCAGATGATAATTATCTTCATCCGCATTTATTTATTTTTTTTTTTTGGGGGGGGGGGACAGACTAGCAGACATTTTTTTCACGACCGGAACAACTTCAGATAGTCCTAAAAAAAATTACCGACAGCTTGATGGCTGACATTTGTATCTACAGGCTGGACTTTCCAGTGTATAGCATGTTGAGGCAGGCACCTACCATGATACATGATAGGCTTCATTTCACCCTTACATAGAGCAACATGTTCTGGATGCCACATGCTCTTGGTCAGACTAGGGTCTGTGTACATGTGGTACCCACCTTCGTAATGCAACTCGTTTAGCTGTCACGTGAAACAACCGTTGAATAGTGTACGCATCACCCCGTCACTGCCATATTTTGAAATGGCACTGCATTGAGGGTACATTCCAAAATGGCTGTGATCAATACAATATATACAGAGAAGTAATTCCGAGCAAATTGAAAAAGATTATATGCTTTAACTTTTAACAAGCAGTGTTCTCCATACACGTATTTTGGGAGGGCGGGCCGCCCTCCCAAAGTTTAAGGCCGCCCTGCCAAAGAATTGGCCGCCCTGCTAAAATAATTGGCCGCCCTGCCAACAAAATGACAAACAGACTATTTTTAGCCTGCACTTAATACGATCAAACGAGTAGCCGACGAGCCAATCCCGACTTCTAAGCGGCAGCATTGGAATTGCGATCGTTCATTTTAGTAGTATACAAACGTTAAAACACGATGCACACACAATCACATGGTTCTGACTGCTGAGTATCCACCGCTGCACGTGCATCGGCCCAGGCCCAAACAACGTTCGGTCGGTAGTCCATGCATAGCGCATACAAAACACCACGGTCCAAAGTCCAAGCTAACCAACACTCTGCACGCTGTGATTGGCCGTTGATTACCATATTCATAAGAGAGCTTGCTAGACTCCAACGCAGTACACGTTCACGAGCCGATAAAGAATTGCAACACATTGAGCCGCACGCCTCACGCAGATTGGTACAATGTACAGCCTTGAAGGATATTCAAACATTGACAACTTTTGCCGATAGAGGGCGTTGCGGGGCAAAGTTCATTGAATTTGTTCTCAATGTGCGTACCGTGCGTTGTTTACCGATCGTTGAATCTCGACGATTTTATTGAAAACTAAGTTCTAAACAACGGAACCTCTAATCACAAATCCATGAAAATGGTTGTTGATGAAAAAGGTATTATTGAGGGCAGAAATTAGGGGATAAGATCGTCCAAAAAATGTTTTTTTGTAATTTTTTATTTTTTTTTTCCGTTTCGAAAATTGCTAGTGTCGGGTGTCGGGGCCCGGGGGTTAATAAGATTATTTTTAAGAAAAGGATTATCTCGGGTGTTTTTTCCTTTCACGTGCGATGACGTCATAAACCAACGGGCGCCATTTTGATGACGTCATATCGACGGGTGCCATTTTGATTACGTCATGCCGCCCTCCCAAAGAAAAAGTCTGTGGAGAACACTGAACAAGGTTAGTAATTTCAACAGCCAAAGCACTGGAGGGAAGGTAAGAGGTAAGCAGCCATATGTAGTGGGTTTAAAGTTTAAACCACCAACCCGCCTGTAGGGGATGCGTCCCAATTGCCAAAGCTGCATGAGTGAATCGAATGGATGTGTGGCTAGTAAGGATTCATCCTTCACCACATCAGAGGGGCTACTGCCATGGGGAAACAATGGACCTAGGATTGAAAGGGTAAGATAAGGGAAGGTGTTGAGATGTTGTCAGTAGATCTTTTACCATTTCATGAAGGAGAACATTGCCGTCTTTGGTTAGTTTGATGTCCCCACTTCCAGACACCAACCTGAAGGGGGAACAACAACAAAAGTAAGACTTTGTAATCAAATTATTCAGACTTCAAATTCAAGCAAAGTATAAATTTAACATCACATTATAGATGACATGCATTAATTTATAGATTTAGTAAAATAGATTTGTAATGATATGTATTTTCACTGGTAAACCAACCAATTCTTCTACACGAACTTTAATACGCCAATGGCATATTCAGACACCAAAATGGTATCAAAATAAAAATAAAATATTGGGAAAGGTATCAATTAATTAACCTAAATGTTATTTCATTAAATTTACAACTAACAAAAAGTAACCCCATGTGTGCAGGGCTCGAATTTTACACTGGACCACAGGCCAGAGGCCAGTAATTTTAGTGTTGGGCCAGTAAACTTATGACCTAACAAGTCCGATGGTCTTGTATTTTTCAATTGAATAACAGGAACAAATTATGTTCAAGTGTTGACTTTGGGTCTGATAAATTATCTTTCGATTCTATGAGTAATCAAGTACATGTATACTCTTCTCTTACTTGTCTCAGTTCGGGTTCATATAAAAGCAGTCAAATGCATGTTAAACTGTGTCAGCAATTTTTAATTTTCACATTTGAATCTGGTCTTGTAAAAAAAATTCTGGTCCAGTAAAGATTTTGAGCCCTGCAGTGTGCCCTCGGCTGTAGTCTTGTGGATTTTCTCCCTAAATTCGAGCCCTGCAGTGTGCCAATACGCTCGACTCCTAGCCTTCCTTGTTGGGCTGTTATGGCTCTCTTTTAACATCGGTCTTATCATAATCACCTAGCCCTGGTAGGACGTCAGTCAGTGCCACTGCACTGACGTCCTGGGTATAAAGATCCTGTACAATACGAACACAATTTTAGGTACACATTTTTCATATTTTTACCTGATTTGAGAAGCTGAAACTCCATTCATATATTCTTGGTGTCCATAACTACACTTTTTATGAATTCACAACTAACAAATACATCCATGGATGACATTATTTCCGAAAATAAGTCCGAGTTGTGCACTAGCGATGTGACCATCGTGTACCAATTGACTGTTAAGGCTCATGTGCGCATGAGCGATATGCATAGCATCTACAATGAACGCGCATGTGCGTAAGCATTCTCAAGCGGTTCACAAGCTGTCAGTTTAGGCTGTCGTAACAAATCCGTCAATTTCCATTTTATTTTCACAATAATGTCATCCAAGGATAAAATTTACAATTCTGAATAGAGCAGGCGTAAAGTTCAGGACACAAAGAATATGTGAGTCAAGTTTCAGATTCCTCAAAAAGGTAAAAATATGAAAAAATGTTATCATAAATTTGTTCGCAATGGCAGAGCACCTTTATACCCTGGACTCCGTCGCGTTGTATGCAACGGAGGAGTCCAACCTGGGCTAATAATCACCATGTTTTGAGTGTTAATGGATTCATTAGACATTGTTCCATGTTCCTAGAATGTGTGTCATGATTTTTGAAAGTGGTAAAAATTTGGCAAATCTGCTGACTAGTCTGGCAAAAATGGTAGAAACTGCAAATACGGATATTTTGTACATGAGCTGTCTCAAAACCCTCCGGTCTGCGATACTGTCAGGAGGATGGAGAGTTGCTATTATCGCAATTATCTTACCTCCTGATGTGGGTGTACTGTAGGGCCAATAAGCGAAGGGAGTCCAGCATATATTGGCACTTTTACGAGGCTAAACAAAAACTAAAGATGCATTTGTAGATACTTACCAATACTGTGTGTGTGTGTGTACGAAACATGGCCCCGCCCACGGTACAAAATATCTGTCCTTTTTTCACTTGTAGCAACAACCATGAATGAATTGGCGCACGCGCAGAGCGATGCTAGCGGTGATTGGTTAATAAATTACCCGGCAACTTCAACCTTAGAATTTTAGCTGTCAATCACCGTTTGTTCTATAGAAATCGACCGAATATAAATATTTTTACACAAGTTTGAAAAATTTAACGATTTTTGATCGTTTACTACATACCTATAGCAACTCTAGACGCTCACGAAAGTGCGATATTCGTCCTTTTTGACTATTAAATACCCATAAACTAATCTCTTCGTAAAAAATATAACCGCCGAAGACGTCCAGAAGAGCGCCGACAAATTATTAGTCAGCAGCCGAAAGCTGCATCGTCGCAATGGCGGCCATCTTGGATTCCATGACTGATAGTGCACACGTAAGTAATCCAATGCAATACGATTTCAATCCACTACCATCCGAAATTGTAACATCACCATTACTCATAATTCGATGAAAAAATGTTTCTTCTGATACAAATTTTATGGATTATCACAATTTTGTATTTAAAAATTATATTTTGGGTCGAAAATTTCTCCCCCCAAAAACATTAAAAAGTGGGACTGTAAAACTTCGGTCGGCCATTTTGTTTTTGTCGTCTGCTAGTCAAAATTAATTACAGGTATTGAAACAGGGAATTTCTAAAAATAAATACTATATGTATTACTAAGTTATGAAATAAATTGTTCATTCATGCTGATATTCTCCCGACTGAAATTTAATTTCCAACCTTTAAATAAATATAAAAAAATAAATAAATAAATAAATAAATAAATAAATAAATAAATAAAACATAAAAATAAATGTCAACAAACAAAAAATCTGATGGAATTTTTTTGTCAAATTGAATTTTGTGTGTGAGATTATTCTTCAACTTTAATCTTGAGAAACAGGGAAACTTGGAAACTTGGAAACTTGGAAGTCGGAAACTTGGTCCTGAAAAAAATAATAACAGTGAATTAGCAATTGATGTCCATCTAAATAATTTTAAAAACAAGTAATTATGGATACATAGGCCTACCCATAATAAAACCCATTCAGAACTTAGAATTATTCTGTTAAATTATTTACTTTTCCGTTTCGTATTTAGGCCTTAAAAAAAACAATTGGGGCGAATCTTGGTTCTCGCAACATTAGAGTCATGGTTGATATAATCATGGAAAAATAATTGTAAAATAACCATTCAAAGACTTAAGTGTGCAAAAAGTGTTTTTAAATAATCTGCTATAAAAGACTAATGTTTGTGGAAAATTTGGTTGAGTTATCTTTAAAAATAGCAAACTTATGTGATTTTCAAGAAAATACCGATACCGAAAATGCCGCTTTTCGTCACAATTTTTTCGCAACTGCCTATCCATTACATTAGCGAAAACGTCCAAATCTTTACGACTGTAAAATTAAATATCTTCAGTTATGGTTGAGCTACAGTGACATAGGACCCACCATTGTAAAGCATTTTGTGTGCTTTACAAGATGGACACAGTTTAAAATGTTTTAATCAAACTTAAAAATAATCAGTAAGTGCCTAGCATTTGTTTTTATTTTACCTTTTTAATTTAATTTTTTTTAAATTGAAATGGGATAAGCGAATTTTTTATGACATGGTTTTTGTTATAATTTCACATACACAGGGCCTAGGCCTATATGCAATGTTTTTATTTAAAATTTTACTTCGTAGATATCCGAAAAAGGTGTTATTTCAATAACTTCTGATGAAATTAAATTCAATATTCAACATTGGGCCTACGAAACAGCGCCCTCATTTCAACTTCCATTGTAACCAACATGGCACGAGAGGACATGACTAACAAAAATAAACCAGTCACGTTCAACTCGAAATATTAATAACGATAAGAAAACTTACATTTTGATTGTGCCTTTCGGTCCGAGGTTTGTCCGTAATACATCTTGCAGACCCTTAGCGGCGCTGGTATTAATTGCGAGGGCTTGGGCTGCTCTCGCAATTTCAGCTTTCGGATTCAACGCCTTGATAGCTGCCATGTTTGTATGTAGTAATTTTCAGAGCATGGTTTCACGCTGGTACCCAAAGCAGACACTATGTTGAAGTGGACGTTAAATTTCTTTGCTGGGAACCAGTGGCGTTTGCGGCTTCGAGAAAGTTCTCAAGATTTGTACAACAGAGGGCGGCAGATTTTTACTCCAGGGTTTCACCCCTCTAAATAGACTCCCATAGCAAACAATGATAAATGCTAAATATTCAAAAATTCTCAAAAAATAGTTAAAAGTCTCTCAGCCTCTTGAAAACCAATCAAATATATTTTCAGACCACTAAACTTCAGATTTCTTTTCAATTTTTGGCAGGTCAGCCGTTTGGAATTTTTGCTAATTACCCCAGAAAAAAACACCCCCCGAAAATGTGTTTTTTCCCAAACCGACTTGCCGCCAGTTTTCATGAGGCACTCCTCCAATTCCCAAGCTAAATAGGACCAACTTTAAAGCCCAAATTTATCAAATCTCCTCAAAACTTGAAACCCAGAACCCCCAGGTTGTGATAAGTTCTTATAATTACACACTCTATTAGTTGCATGACCCCCAAAACGTTATAATTAAAAATAAGTTGTGGGTTTACAAATTATGATAAGTAGCTTGGCGCATGAATTTTTGGTCGATTTAGAGTAGTGCACCCCCAGTTGGCTCACCACAATAAACTTCCCATAGAAACCAGTGCTAAAATACATGCTAAATATTCAAAAATACTTTTGAAATACTTTGAAGTCTATCAGCCTCTTGGAAACTAATCAAATATATTTTCCGACAACTAAAATTCAGATTTCTTTTCATTTTTTGGCAGGTTAGCCGTTTTGAATTTTTGCTAGTAACACCAGAAAAGTAACAACGTACCCCCGAAAATGTGCTTTATCTCAAAATCTCCACTTTCCAAGCCAAACAGGACAAACCTTAAGCAAAAATTTATCAACTCTCCTTAAAATTTAAAGAACAGAACCCCAAGCTGTGATAACTTGTTACAATTACACAATTTATTAATTGCATGACCGCTAATAAAATTATTATAAAAAAAAGTTGTGGGTTTACAAATTATGATAGTTAGTTTGGCACACCAATTTTGGCATAATTAGTGTGCTTTCTCTCTGTCCATGCTCTATGGTGTGGTGCATCCAAGTGCAGCGCTGCTGCTAATTATTTTTTTTTTTGGGCATCAAAGGAGAGCAGACATTTTCCTCCCAGCATCTTATTTATAGGGCAAGGCAGCCGCACATTGCAGTGCACATTGCACATTGCACAATTGTCACTATAACAACATTTATAAATACAAATGAACAAGAATGTACAAAGCCGACAAACATAAACTGTACATGTACCATGTACAAAATGTAACGCATGCTGTAGCCTGAACATTCAGAGGTCACACTTCGAGGATAAAGACAGGGGACCAGTCTACGCGGGCTGTCACACAGCACACCATTATGTAGAGTGATGCTTGAGGATAGAGGGCAGGCTTCACACCGGGTTCTCTCTAGCTCCGATTAGGGTATAGGGGACTCAGGAAACAGTTGATCTACCACTGCTGATTGGGGACAGGGAGGTTGGTGTCGATATCCTGTCAACATTGGGAGGGGTGAAATTATTTAAGGGGGCAGGGTGGATGGGGTGATTATTGTCCATGGCAAAGCATGGACCTAAGGAGTCCGATGATATGCAGTTATGGAAACCACATTGTTCTAAATGTTGCGGTTTTGCAGTGTGAAAACATGATAATTAACAAAAACAGTTGAAAAATTAATATTTATTAACTTTTTGAGAAAAACTGTCTCTACAACTCTGAAAAGGTAATTAGCTTCGAAATAAAATGGAATCTACCTTTCAAAGGAGGTTCACACGTTTTCCCATCATACTGCATGCTAGGGCATCCCTATAAATTCTAACAGTGAGTGGTATGGCATTTATATACATGCATTTTACGGCAGACAGCTTGATTGCAACCTTATAACTTTACGCAACTGTGAAAGTCCACTAAGGCAACCCTAATAACGTTCCTCACTACTTTCGTGAAATCAGCTGTAGGACTGAAAGAAAAGGCCAAAAGAAATACAACATGATATGGTGACAAATTTACTGTTTTAATTCCGGCTGACACCACAATGTCATCTACAACATATTTACAGAAAATACCTAACTTACAGAAAAACAAGTGAACACAAGTATGAAAATGAAGCACTCACAAACAAATAATAACCCCCCCCCCCAAAAAAAAAAACCGAAACAAAAACAAACCCAGACAAGATCCCAAAAAGTACTTGTGTTTTTACTGGAGATAAGAAAAGGCCACCGAACAAGTTTTACCGAAACTTAGCGAAATTACAGAAAATTTTTAGGGGAAATTTATACCAAAGAAATCTGGCCACCCAGGTACCACCGCAATAATGGAGGCGTATCTGCTGCCACCAAGAGTTCAAGATCGGTGAAGGATTGCTGTATTCCAAGTGTAAGGTTAACAAGCCCTTTTTCAACCCTCTAATGAAATTTTAAACCAACTTTGAAATCAACTGAATAAATCTAAGCAAAGTTAACATCTTACAATAAACGTCTTGAAACATCTTACAAAATCAGCTATTCATAGTTCTTGTTTATGGCAAATGTCTCAAACATGATTTTAAAAACCCCAAATATCATACAATTTTGTGCAACGTTACAGGTACACATTTTCTTAACCACTGTTACTGCGTCTGAACAACAAAGTTCATAAACTCTTACGGCTTGAAGTCCAAAATACTCCCTACTGGACCGCAGAGTCTTGTAGATCAAAAATTACACTGGACTAGAGATAAGTTGACAAGATCAAATTATATTGTTTTGTCCAGGGGTGAGAGTCATTGCTGACTAAAAAGTCTGAAACTAGGATCAAAATTTTAAGAGGTTCGTTAAAATGATGGCATTTCCATCTTTTGGTAACCCCTGGGGGTTTGGATTTCAGAGCTTTAAGGAACAGTGTCCTCTGCACTAAAGAAGTAGATCAAAGAGCAGGATTTCTTTATATATGGGAAAAAATGACGGCCGTTTTTCTTCAACGGGCTGACTTGAAAAGTCTGAGTTCGGATGAAAGTCAAAAATTTATAATCCCAGTTTGTCGGTCAGTATTGGCTAAATCTTTAGATATGTTGAAATTTAAAAGCTTTATTAAGTCAGTCTTAAAAAGTATGTACTTTGAAAAACATCAGGACCAGTTCGGTTGAGGGGTTACTCGCTCCAATTGTAAAATTGACTGGACTCAGGCCTGTGGTCCAGTGGGTATCTCAAGCCCTGCTTCTTCCTTTTTTCCTTCTTGCCATCATTTCAAATAAGTCCGAATGGCTCCTATGTACAAATTGTTTTTTAAACAATTTTTGTTTGGTTATATACGCTTAAACTTCAATCTGTTTCATAACAATCTCTTTGCCAGAATCACATTTTTATTTTATTTAACCATCTATTTTTACTGTGTAATGTTGTCCAACTAAAGCTTAATTCACTTAAAAAAGAAAAGTATTTTTACATCATATTTTCTTGAAATATCAGAAAGTACATTCAATATAGCCCAACACCTCTTTTCTCACTGGCTTCAAATGCACATACTAAGCCCCCGCCCTGAAAAAAACGGGGGGAAATCGTAAAAAGAAACAAACTGCTAACATACCCTGAATAATCTGCAACAGATGTTGGCAGCCAGACAGCTTGCTAATTTATATTCAGATGAGAAACCCTTCACTTGTTCCCAAAAGAAGATCAAAACTTGACAGTTCATCTATTAGCTTTTTAATTTCTGGCAATCATTCACCTCTCATTCGCATTCACTTAACAGCGTGATGAAAATCATCCAAGCATTTAACTTTAAAAAACACAACCCCTTACCCCTCCCACCCTGTCCCGTAAAAAAATCCCCCCCCCCCCCCCTCCTTCAAAGTTCTCGCTCCTCTCTACTTGTACATATCTTCCCTGTCACTTCCCATCAAGTCGCTGGTCTCCTCCAAGGCACTGAAGTTGAGGAAGTGAGACGGCCGATGTACCTCATGGTAGAACTCTTTGGGGTTAGCTAGCTGCAGGTCGTAGCGCATCCCTGGATCGTGACGTACGCCTATCAAGAAAAAACATAAACCAAAGATGAAGTGAAACACAATCTTGATGAAATTGACAACATTCTAGCATGGCTAAGGTAACAGTTTCAAATCCCACCGAGTGATATGACTGTTGACTATTTTTTTTCACAGCATCTACAGTAACTAATGTCATCTAATTTCTGAACCACAGTTCATTTATAAAGGGGTTGACCATTATCATTTTCATCAACCAATGACAGCTTTGATTCCAGGCATTATGTCTGGTATTTGTAGACTCTTGTATCAGGTTGATTCCAGGATGGCAAGTCACTGTGACAGACACAGCCATCCAACGATGCAAAGCACTGATCAATTACTGTAGCATTGATTATACGAACAGACAAGTCATGTACAAAACACCTGCCTGCAGATACCATACAATGCATAAAACATTTCTGAATTCTCTGTTACTAGATTCACTTATGGCAGCAAGGGACAGGGAAAAGAAGGTGCTTTTGAGAATCTTTCGATTGGGTGAAATCTGAGAGGACTCACCCATGAAGTTGTAGTTCCAGGAGCCCTGGGATGGTACCATGAAGAATCCCAAGAAGCGATCAGAGAGTAACATCTGCACCCTCTCATAGTGGGATGGGAGGTACCCCTTGGGGTTGTTACCCTTGTCTGTGTTGGAGCGACCCCACTCGTACCCACTGGGTGTCAGCTTGTAGGCAGTTAGGGAACAGGATCCTGGGGTGAAACTGGGTGGAAAGAGGGACAGAGATCTTGATTACTTAACATTCATGAATTAAAATTTCTTGATGTTCACGTATTGACCGAAATTCACATGTGCCCAATTTCATAGAGCTGCTTAAAGGGACACGTTGCCTTGGATCGGACGAGTTGGTCTATAAAAAGCGTTTTTAACCGTTTGTTATAAAATGCATATGGTTAGAAAGATGTTTTAAAAGTAGAATACAATGATCTAAACAAATATGCCTCAAAATTGCGTGGTTTTCTTCTTACTTTGCAAACTAAGGTCACCGCGAACTAACACGGTCGGCCATTTTGTGGAGTCAACAATTTGACTCCACAAAATGGCCGACCGTGTTAGTTCACGATGTAAAAGGAAAACCACGCAATTTCGAGGCATATTTGTGTGGGTCATTGTACTCTACTTTTAAAACATCTTTCTAACCATATGCATTTTATAACAAACGGTTAAAAACGCTTTTTATAGACCAACTCGCCCGATCCAAGGCAACGTGTCCCTTTAACGGTAAGCAAGTTTGCGTAAGCATTGCGTAAGCATAAGCGTATTTCACAGGTTTGCAAGAAAATAAGGCGGCCACCTTGCGCGTTCACAATGGATTTGCATTGATACGCCATTCATTTTCATGCAATAAGCACCGGGAGGTTAGCATGCCTTTTTGTGTGCCTACGGTTAGCAGCGCTATGAAATAGAAACTCGTACAGTAGGCACAGAATCGGTCGTTAAGCAGCTCTATGAAATTGGGACCTGGCATCTTGCCGTCATCCCATTTTGGGAGTCAATGTCCCCATGTGCGCAATTTTTAGGTGCAATTTGACTCCCAAAATAGCAAGCATGGCCGGCGGTCTCCCTATTTGGTGATCCCTCTGCTACTATTTCCCAGGTTGTATCATAAGGTGTATCGTAACTGGCTATATAACAGTAACAAATTGTTTGGCTTCTGACTGGCACCCCCGAACAAAGATATTGACAAAATAGGGAGACCACCAATATAAGGGCTAGATAGCTCAGTTGGTGGAGCACCGGCATGTTAATCTGAAGGACGCAGGTTCTAATCCTGCTCTAGTCAATTTCTCTTTGTTCAACCATAAATTAATTAAGAGAAATTGCCAATTAATAATAATGGTTCTTTTCCTTGCTTAGCATCAGTTTTCCCTGCTTAGCAAAGTTAGTGTCTGTCACTGATCCGTGTTTTTACCTGCAAGTGATGACGATGGTCTTCTCACCATCCCATGAGGGGTTGTCAGCCATGACCTTGGCGTGGGTCGTAACGTCTTGCGGAGACAGCTGGGGCTGCTCGTTGGGCTGTGTGTGAACCCAGCCAAGGGGCTCCATCTCCTAAAAGAAGGAAACATTTAAAAACAATTCAGGGATGAGGCTGCGTGGGGAGATTGTTTTCTAAGAGCAAAGGAATTTTGTCACTGTTCTTTTGGGGAGAGAAGCCTCCTGCAGAAATGCCGAGACTGAAGTAACTTTGAAAGTTGTTTGGTTTGTTGGTAGGCACGAAGGTGATGGTTTGGTATTGAATATTATCAGAACCTGGTACTATGGGACCTACTAATGAGCTGCAATAGGGCTGTGTATCTATGCAAATTTTCCTCAACAGTTAAATTGAACTTGTGACTTCCAGTAAACCACATAACAGTTTCTACCAATTCAAATCCGAACTATGAGCCGATATGTAAAAGAAGCAAATATCAACACACACTTTCCAGGATCAACCAGGAATATAAGTAAAACACTATACCCAGTGAGTTCCACAAACAAATGAAACATCAATCAATCTCCCTGGACAGCATCTGGAGCTAACATTTTCAAGAAAAAAGGAAGGTCCATGTCCCAATATCATTTATTGCAAGCAGCCATTTATAGGAACCCCTGGGCCCAATTTCATAGAGCTGCTTAAGCACAAAAAAAGCTAAGCACAACAAAATTTTGCTTACCAGAACAAGGTTACCAACCAAACTACCATGTCTCATGTACAATTTGTGACTGGTATCCTGCTCATTTCTGCTTAGCAGACAATTGCTAAGCACAATTTTCTGCTTAAGCAGCTCCCATGAAATTGGGCCCTGGTTTCAACAGACATTGCTATTACATTTGAAGAAAACAAAAACATCCACTTAAACATTCAAATATGCAAGAGAATTGCATAGTCTGATGTGATAAAAAACAAAACAAAACAGACATACGCTCAAACTGTTTACAAAATAAGTTGAACATAATCTACGAGTCAGCTTTCTGTGGGCCAATGACTGACCTTTTCTATCGTTAGCCATGAGGGCGCACTTGCGCATTACGCAACGGTGTGAGGGTTGAGTGGACGCCGTAAGGGCGTGGTTGTCATTGATCGTTTTCAGCGCAGCTACAACGGACGTGTACGTTTTATTTCGCGATTCAGCATGTCTGATTCAAACGACATACAATTTTCGGATTCTGAGAGGCATATGTCGCAATCTTCTTTGCCTCTAATGACCGTTAAGAACGTTTCGGATATTGTGAAAGCCGGCGTTTCTGAAGCTTTGGTAAATTTCCAGTCGCATTTCGACAAGGTAATAGCAGAGCGCAAGCAGGAGAACGAGAAAGCCCTTCAGCAAGTACAGTCGCTGAAGAGAGCCTCTGAAGTCCAGTTCAGATTTAAAGGTAATAAAGCTCAGTTTGAATTCAACGAAAAGATTGCTCAGAGCGTGGAGTCGGCTCAGAAACAGCTAAAGGAAGGTTCAATTTCGACCGCCGACGAAACATTAGCAGAAGCGGTAAAAGAGCTGCAAAAGAGAAACAAGCTAATTCGTCTAGCTGACAAATCGGACGCAGGTTGGTTTTATTTGAATATTGTTTTGCTTTCTTAAAAAGTGTAGCGGAAATACGTTGTTCGAACGTGGTAATTTGTTCAATTTTGTAGATACAATTCCATATCCAACCACCAAGGAATGTACCTTGTTGAGATGTATAATGCCAGCGTATTGGGCTATAGACAGTGGTCATGTATGGTATTCTTTCCATTACTAATAATTCGTTGAATTTCTAAAGCGTAGCATAGAACGTTGTGTATGTTCTATGTGGGACATTATTGTTAACACTGAATGTGCCGTGTTTTAACATTCTATGTATATAGGATGGGGCGCCGTAGAGGAATACATGAGCGATGAACTGGCAGACGACTCCGAGGACGAGAAGCGTATTCGCTCGGCTCAGTCACGGGCAATGGCAAAGCGCAAGAAAACCAAGGCTGGATTACGGCAGAGGCCATACCAGCAGAGCAGACGGCATGTGTCTGAGTCTCCGGTTAACCCAGATAGTCTTTTTCGTGGCTATTGTAACCAAAATAGATCAGCGTCTTGCACCCCTTACGGCGCAGGTTATAGATCAGGTCCAAAACCCAACGACGTCTGTTTCAAGTGTGGTAAACCAGGGCATTGGAGAAAGAGCTGCCCAGGGATTCAACATTCCATCGGCGGAAAAGACGCCAGCGGTCAGCGATGATTCTACATCATCACGAACTTTGACACATATGGGGCATCCTCAGGAATGCAGCGATAGCAACGAGTATGATAAGTTACTTGCTTATTCAGACAATTATTTTGATTATGAGCAGGGATCTGCAGAGCCAATTGTGAAGGGACGGTTAAAAAATTCCTTAAATTTTTGGAATAAAATAAATGCTAATCCCGAAGTGCTGGATGTTATCCAATCAGGGTACAAGATACCGCTGATAGAAACGCCTCCACCTAGGCAATTAAGGAATAATAAATCTGCATTGGCCCATTCAGAATTCGTTACGGAAGCTATCTTGGACCTCCTAAACAAAAACCTCATCTCGGAATGTAACTCTCCCCCAACTGTGGTTAATCCATTAACCGTTTCGATTCAGAGTTCTGGCAAGAAGAGGTTGATATTAGATCTAAGATATGTTAATCAATTCGTTTGGAAAGACAAAATCAAGTTTGAAGATTGGAATGAAGCTTTGAAATATTTTTGCAAAGGTGATTTTATGTTCAGTTTCGACCTTAAATCTGGGTATCACCACATTGACATTTTCCATGAACACAGGACGTTCTTGGGATTTTCGTGGAATTTTCGAGGAGCTAGCAAAATTTTTTCATTTAATGTTTTACCGTTTGGTTTGAGCACAGCTCCTTACATTTTCACCAAGGTGTTGAGACCTTTGGTGTCACATTGGAGACGTACAGGTATGTTCATTGTAGTTTACTTGGATGATGGATGGGGAAGAGAGGCAACTAAGACTAGTTGTGCCAAAACCGCAGAATTGATCAAAGCAGACCTACTGGCTGCCGGTTTAGTGCCAAACAAGGACAAGTCTGTTTGGGTCCCAACACAAAAACTAGACTGGTTGGGTCTTACTTGGGACTCCCAAGAAAGCTCTATTGCTGCAACAAGTCGGCGAGTTGTCGACACATTGGAATCGATTCAAAGAATCATTGAAGCGTTACCTAGTGTCACAGCCAGAAAGCTCGCCTCAATTACCGGCAAGATAATTTCATTCTCTTGCGTTGTCGGAAATGTCTCGCAGCTCAAGTCTAGGTACTTGCACATGGAGATTTCCAAAAGAAAACATTGGGATTACCAGTTTTCTTTGTCCAATAACAAAGTACTTGAGGAAATCTTTTTCTGGAAATCAGAGTTGCCTGAACTTAACAAACGTTTCATTTTTGATTATTCTGTTCCCCAAATATTGGTGTATACCGATGCAAGTAATACAGGATGTGGTGCTTGGGCTATTGCATCTTCAGCAAAGATGGAGTTCCAACAAAATTGGTCTGTGGAAGAGAGAGGTAAAAGTTCTACATGGCGTGAATTAAAAGGGGCATCCCTGGCAATCAAAACGTTTGCTAATGTTCTTAAAGGTAAAAATCTTATCCTATACACAGATAACAAAGGTGTAGTGGCCGTGGTATCTAAAGGCAGTATGGTGGAAGAACTGCAAGATCTGAGTTTAGAACTCTTTCGGTTTTGTAAATCAAATGTAATAAACTTGAAAACTCAGTGGATCTCGAGAAATCAAAACGTAGAGGCAGATTTCCTAAGCAGACAAGAAGATTTGGATGACTGGGGTGTATCCAACGAGTTTTTCAAATTTGTGGATGGAATGTGGGGCCCACATTCGGTAGACAGATTTGCAAATGGGTATAATGCAAAGTTACCAGTTTTCAATTCGAAATACGACACCCAGTATTCGAGTCATGTGAATTGCTTCACACTCGATTGGGCCAAGGATAACAATTGGTTAGTGCCCCCAATCGACTTGATATGTGACGTCTTAAGACACGTAAAGACATGCAAGGCCAGAGGAACCTTGGTGGTTCCGGAGTGGCCATCGGCAGTATTTTGGCCACTGATGTTTACTCAATCGGGCCATTTTAAAGACTTGGTTGTTGAAACAATGAGGTTTGAAGATCCTACAAACATTTTCGTGCAAGGTCATAATAAGCAAGCAATATTTGGAACAGAGAAAATGAAAAGTGCAGTTCTGTGTGCGAGACTGCAGGGTTGAATGCTTAAAATTGTTTGTGCCGTATGGCAATACGTAGAGTGATAATACCGAATGGTAGCTCTCACGTCAAGTCGCATGACAGTAAATAGTGAAACCAAACCGCATATATTACAGAACATAATTGTTTTCACACTGCCGCATGGTACTTACTGCAATGATGCAGACTTGGCATGAAAATTGGTATGTTTCCACATTGCCGCGTGGCACTCGGTAACTGCAATGATGCAGACTTGGCATGAAAATTGGCAGGAGAATTCATAAAATACATGTTTAAGATGCCACATAATTTTGTAATAAGTTTTTAATTATTACCCATTCAATGTTAATATTACAGACTTCCAGAATATCGACGCACAATGGACCGTGTTATGAAAGCCTCTAGAGCACCCAACACATTACGGAAATATGAGAGACACTTTGCCGAATGGCAGTCATGGTGCCAAATTCACGGTTTACCGCACATCCCAGCCAAGACGGATGACATAGCAAGATTCTTTATGGAACTGTTTACATCAAATGCACCTTATAGTAAGATTGAAGGTCTGTTTTATAGCATAAAATGGTATCATGATTGTACTTCATACATCACCACAAACCCTTGCGATGCAAAATTTCTCCGTCTCGCTTTGGAAGGATTGAAGCGACTTACTGCTAAGCCCACATGTCCTAAAGACCCAGTTACAACGGAAATTTTAACAAAAATTGTGGATAAGTTTGGTGTGTCCAATAACCTGCTGCACGCTCGTCTATGTGCAATGTGCTTACTATCCTTTGCGGGTTTCTTTAGAAACGATGAACTTATCAACATAAGAGAATGTGATCTGGACATCCATCCTTCATTTGTTAGAATATTCATTGCTAAAAGCAAAACAGATCAACTTAAAGAAGGTTCGTGGGTTTATATTGCCAAGACCGGTTCGACGCTTTGTCCTGTCAAAGCGTTATCAAAATATATTGACTTAGCAGGAATAACTGACTTCACAGATAAGTTTCTGTTTAGACCGATGATATTTGTTAAATCTGTTCAAACTCACAGGCTAAGAAATGGTCAACTTTCATATACCAGATGTAGGGAGACTTTCAAGGATGCACTCGAACAAGTCGGTGTCGACTCTAAGCGATTTGGGTTACATAGCTTACGCTCGGGCGGAGCCACAGCAGCCGCTGCCTTAGGAGTGCCTGACAGACTGTTTAAGAAACACGGAAGATGGCGATCAGAAAATGCTAAGGATGGATACGTTAAGGAGTCGGTAGAGACTCGGCTTGCTGTATCACTTAATTTAGGTTTGTAAATATAAAATTAATTAAATTTCATTTGAGTGAGACAAGCTCGTTAAGCCCTTGTATTATAGCATCACCAGGAAACATGGTCGATACAAGTTGATATGGTAAAATAAACAAGAATTAAAACTGCACAATTATCAGTTTGTTATGCTTCTCCCGTTCTTTGTTACTTGAGGAGGCGGATGTAAGATGTCCGCCTGTAGCTCGTCGCCGAAGAACGATGTTACCCCATTGTTGGTGCATTTAACATGTTCTTTCTTGCAGGTTAGGGAGCGGCGTGGCGCGATAGAAAATAATTTATTCACGGTTGAGCCCGCGAATTAGTGAATAATGACCTTTTCTATCGTTAGCCATGAGGGCGCACTTGCGCATTACGCAACGGTGTGAGGGTTGAGTGGACGCCGTAAGGGCGTGGTTGTCATTGATCGTTTTCAGCGCAGCTACAACGGACGTGTACGTTTTATTTTTTGGGAACAATACAAACCTCAAGACGAGTGATAAGTCATGTGTAAAGGAACTAATTTCGTGGCATTATATTCCTTGTTGTTGACTGCAAGTATGTTTACAAAAATGATTGACTGAAAATTTTTACTTTCAAATTGAATAACCTTTATCTGTATAGAGATTTCAGGTTTCAGTTGCCAGTGATCCTGTGAAAGATGATCGATAAGCAGAGGAAATGTCTGCTGCGCGCACAGCGCGTCTCAAAGGTTTGTGTCACCTACGACAGGTATGTCCACTAGTCCTAGGCTTAGCATTAGCCTAGAGTAGCCAGATGTCCGCCTGTAGCTCGTCGCCGAAGAACGATGTTACCCCATTGTTGGTGCATTTAACATGTTCTTTCTTGCAGGTTAGGGAGCGGCGTGGCGCGATAGAAAATAATTTATTCACGGTTGAGCCCGCGAATTAGTGAATAAGTTACCTTGAGGAACTCATGATCAGGAAGCTGATTGGGCAGATGAACAGTCTGGTGAGTACCCCACTGAGGGACCATTACAATGCATCGGATCTCTTTGACTTGAGGGTTGTCAGGGGGACTGACGCCGTACAGGTAGCCAGAGATCTAAGAGAGAGACAAAGAGAGAAAAAAAAGTTCCTTTATAAATTAATGCAAACAAATTTTTGTAAAGTTCTTGTCAATGCTTTCACAGTAAACAATACAGAACTTTTCGGATGCTAGGTGGCACCAGACTTACCAGGTAAATCCATTTTTCTCGGTATTGTATTTTCTCAGAGCTACGTAAACGATGGAAATTTACCTGGTAAGTCTGCTGCGACCTAGCGTGCCAAAGCCTGCTATAACTACACCATCCCAAAATTTGATATTCGACATTACAATTTCCAGATAACAACACACCTTTTCAACCCTTAACTAACAGACCCAAATCCTTTGAGATCCAATTGCCTAAAAAAAGTGAAAGATTCAAAAGAACTGGGGTTGATAGGTCCATACAATCATTGCTTATCACAAGAAGTGCCATGAAATTTGGAAACAGAATTCAACGTTTGTTTAGGGTGTAACGGTTAAACGTCCCAACCCTAACGCTAAGGTATTTTCAAGACTTCCTCCGATCATCTCACCTGGGCCCTGAGATCGGAGATGGTGATGAACTTCTTCAGGACGTTCTTGGGGAGGATGTAAGTGTAACCTGTCTCCTTGATGTCATCTGATGATACGTAGATGTGGTTGGTCCTAAGGTGGAGATTGGTGGCCGAGATGGCACGCACTCGCCACTCTGTCTTGGAGGAGAACGTCGCCGTCTCGTAGTTACTGGTGGTGGATGTGATGATCTCATCACCTGTGGGCAGGACAAGGAGCGTGAGCAATGTTTCTCAAAGTGATTAGAAAATGATCTCTGATAAAAGTCAAAGATATCAAATAATAAACCACAAGAGAAAATACACCCAGTCAGTTTCCCTTGTGGTTTATTATTTGATATCTGAAATGAAAAGTCGCATCCCAGTAAGGTGATCCCCTGGCTGCCGCTTCCCAGGTTGTATCCTATACTCGGTAGTGATCCCTGGCTAACTTCCACAAAATTCACTGAAATAATTGTGTGTTTTTTAAGTCCTTACAATCCTGGCACTTGAAACTAAAAGGGTTTTGTGATGAAGGGAACTCTTTCATAAAGAAATGCTAAATCTTGACGACAACCTTTTTAGGGAGAAATGCTGAATTAAACAAGCGGAGCTCAAAGTAACTTGAGGTTGAACCCCGAATAACCCCAGAAAGCCTTTCAAAAAACTAAGGCTAAGCTTGAGTTAATTTCTGTTTAATTTTGCATTCCTCCCTAATGGGACACCAAGGGCAACACCTCAGCCTAATTTCAAAGACCTACTAGGCATAGCAATAACTAGCAGGGAACCAACCACAATGTACATTACATGGTATTTTGGCTGGTAACCTATTTCTGCTAAGCAATTTGTTTTTCTCTGGTCATCAAATTTGTGAGCTGTTCACTATAAACTGGCCACAAATGTAAGATAAGAATTTCCTTTGTTTGGATTGTGCGTAATGTGGATGCCTGAGACCCTTACCGTGTTTGTTGACCGTCTTGGTGGTCGTGGCAGTCAGCTGCGACTGTTCCTTGGTCTGTTTCTCAATCTCGGCGATCTGTTGGCGTTGCTGAGACGGTGCGGAGATCTCCATCCCGAGAATGATGTCTCTGATCTCAGACTGAGTCAGGGATGCTACATTCACACTGAAGAATAAAGTGTAAGAGAAGAAACATAAAATGGCGGGAAGACGGTTCTGTCTTAATTGTTATAGATCAAATTAATACATGATCCTCTTATTTATATGTTTTTTCTTAAGACGCAGTTCTCAACCAATTTAATCAATATAACCTTGTATTAAGAACTATCTGTGCACTGTGTAGATGCATTCACCATATGACATCATATTGAAGGCCTGCACAGTTAATTTATCACTCAAAACCACAGCGGATGATATTGAATGGTCAGACAGTAGGAGGGTTGAATAATAATATACGCAGTTCTTATATAGCGCTTTATACTCCCGATGGGTGTCTCAAAGCGCTCAGTATTTTTCCTACAAGGTATGTGGAGTTACGTGTTGAAGTATGAGACCTATTCCTTTACATAGCTCCATGCAATGGTTTACAAGGTGCTGTGGCGCAATATGCAGCCAATCAAACCAGGAACACCGGGGCGAACCCCTTCTCTTTACGATAAGTGCACTGGGTTCTTTTGCGTGCATTACACAACACACGGGACCTACGGCTTAACGTCCCATCCGAAGGACGAAGCATGTGATTAAGTGTCTTGCTTAAGGACACAAGTGTCACGACTGGGATTCGAACCCACACTCTGCTGATCAGAAACACCAGAGCTTGAGTTCGGTGTTCTTATCCGCTCGGCCACGACACGCCACAAATGTGTACTGTGTAGATGCATTCACCACATGTAATATTGATAGGCTGGAAAAGTGCATTACCATTCAGTTGATAATATTAAAAAGGTCAGACAATAAGAGGGTTACAAAAGATTAGGACACTAAAAAACAAACGAACTATAGCCTTACTTGTTTTTCTTTCCGTAGTCGCCAAGGATGAGATCTTTCATTGTAACCTCTACCTTGATCCATTCTTCATCAGTCAGCGTGGGCCAGATGTGATGAGGCTCAGTGATCGTTGTCTTATCTGGCTTGAGGATCACCTTAGTGCGGTCGTTGTTGACGTGCAGCGCCCTCAAGATGAGAATCAGACGAGAGAATGCCTAAGTAATAAGAAGAAGACAAAGGCAGATTACAACTAGGGTATTTATTCCAGCAACTAAATCATCTTTGCTAGAATGTTTTTCTGAGGTTAAAACAAAAGTATATTTGAACCAGGATAATTTTGTTGCTGAATTTATTTATTGACACTCCAAAAAAGTGTTTTTACTTCTAGACAACCCAAGCAATGGCATCTGCTGTCTAATACGTTGATCAACATTGATAATTGGGTCAGCTTGAACTTAAAACTGCTTTAAATAGAGACAATGTAATATGTAACGTCTCACGTTCACACAAAAACCCAGAGCCCTGACATCCTGCAGGCAAAAATTGAAAACAAGTCAATTGAAGAAAACATCAAATCTTATACTTTATGGAGGTTGCACAGTGCTATTTTAATCAACTTTTTTCATTGTTTTTGTTTTTAAGGTGACACGGTCTACAAACACAGATGTGATATTCATTGACAAGGGGACCTTGCCTCTTTAATGAAAAAATAAAAAAAGATTTCCAAAGAATGAAAAAAGAAAGGAAACATAAGTATTTAGTGTTTGATTTAATTCTTGTGTCAGGTTGATTCCAGGATGGCAAGTCACTGTGACAGACACAGCCATCCAACGATGCAAAGCACTGATCAATTACTGTAGCATTGATTATACGAACAGACAAGTCATGTACAAAACACCTGCCTGCAGATACCATACAATGCATAATCAATTTAATAAAACAACAGGTTTATCTTATCAGGGAAAGTTTGGGGAACTCGGCAAACTCCCACAAGGAGATATGAACACCAGCATGCAACAGCCAATCTTTCTCATACAAAGAGTAATTTAACGTCTATGATCATGAATTGCACAAATGTTGATGCAGTAACTAGACGACAATTCTTATTCTAGTAATTGTGAAATCAGCAGTTAGCTTAGATTCAAACCCACAACCTTGTGATTGCAAGTCCTAAAGTCTAACCACTGGACTGCGATGGGGGTGCGGGAGTGACTGTACCCAAAAGCTGCATAGCATCAGTTCCCAACAGTTTATCCCAAGGAGTGCCTGCATTTGTTGTTGTTACTTACCGTGTAGGACGAGATGGTCTTGAGCCAGTCGTCATACAGGTTGAACAATACCATCTGGGGTTCAGTGGCCTTCAAGATCAAATCACCAAACTTCTCTACTTTCAGACAGGCCTGGAACGGCAGTTGCAACTCGCTGCCCTTGATCACGATGTTGGGGAAATCCAACAAATGTACCTAGAGAAACAGAGGAGATTGATTGGGGGTTTATAGGAAAAGAGAACATTGCTTTATACATCTGGATTCCCACAGACTCCTTCCAAATGTCACTATAGCCTCAGACAAAAAATTCACATTTATGTTTTTATACGCAAGTTTTGAAAAGTGTCAAAATGTTGTATTTTGCTTAAAGGGTGTGTACAACATTGGTAATTGTCAAAGACCAGTATCCACACTTGATGTGACCCAACATATACATGAAATAACAAACCTGTGAAAGTTTTAGCTCAATCGGTCTTCAGAGTCATGAGAAAACAGTGAAAACCCCCATTATATGTTTTCACTGTTTTCAAACATCGGATTTTATCACCAGTAATAAAGACTAATTGTTTTACTCATTTCCTAAAAACTATAGCATTTCAAGCAAAACTATTTCGAGGGAAGTTTTCCACCATGACCATATTTATACCATGTAGGTTCTGTGCAAATCTGTGAACATTTATATTTCAATCTTACCAATGTTGTACACACTCTTTAAAGTATCATGGATGTACACATAAAACCAATAGGCACTGAGATATGACAGTTTTGCACAGATTGTTTTTCAGATGAGATACGATGCTCTTACAAGTTGAACATACACATTGTGTGAATCTTTTGTTTTGTGATTACCGGTTTTTAACTTCCCAAGACTTACTTGGCATGAAGGATTTTATTTTATTTGTTATTTACCAATTCTGGTTGTGAAGCCAAGGGTTTTTAGAAAAGCAAACTTAATCACTGTACTAGCCAAGAACCCCATGGAGAGAGGACAAGGAAGGAAGTTTCAGTTTTAGATGTGGGAGGAAAACCCCCCAGAATTATTCCAGGGAAAACCCACGCAATCAGGCAGGGACTGAGAACCCAATCCACATAGTGTTCCTGGCAGGATTCGAACCAGTGTCCTAGGGGTGGAAGGCGAGGAAAGACACCACTGTGCCAACCCAACCGGATTCAATTGCAGTAAGCAGAGAGTTAGGCAACAAATGTGCAAGTTGAATTGATTTATAACAGCAGAAAGTCAGTGAAGAAGAGACTAAGCTTCCGATCAGAGCATGTATCAGGTTGATTCCAGGGTGGCAAGTCACTGTGACAGACACAGCCATCCAACGATGCAAAGCACTGATCAATTACTGTAGCATTGATTATACGAACAGACAAGTCATGTACAAAACACCTGCCTGCAGATACCATACAATGCATAAAACGATTATTCCATTACGTTGAAACGAATTCTGGGATTTTGGGGATTTCTAAACTATTGTGCATTGCTGCAATGAATGCAGGCATAATATTTGGTCCTTGGGAAAAAAAGTAGGAACATTTTATTGAGCACAAGGGCTTCATGTACACAGACTTTAATATATATTTTTTTAAGGCTATTTAATTACAGTTTGTCTGATCTTTCAGAGGGCATTTTTTTTCCTCGGAAATCAGACTAACGTAGTAAGAATATCCTGCCTGTGAATGACAGCATCGACATGAATGTCACCGATTGTACGGTCCTCTAAGAATTTAAAAAAAGCCAATACCTCAAGTGGATCCAACATGCCCTTCCTGGTGACGATGATCTGTTTGGGCTGTTCCTCCACCGGGAGAGATCGAATCAAAGCGGCAACCTCCTCGGCGGTCTTCCACTTGGCCAGCTGACCGAGACGCTTCTGTCCAGCCCAGACCGAGGTGTGGATGATCTTCAAGAAGAGCTGACCGGTACGAGGGTTGAAGATGAAGATGGCTCCGTTGATGGGCTTGGTGGTCAAGTTACCCTCAAAGGTCTGCAGGAAAAAGGTTGAATCCAAATATTTGTTAAACATTTATTTAAAATCAGCGCCAAAATGTTGTATCATCAAAAATAGCCTCTATACAACACAAGTTTTTGAAACTGCAAAACTGTTGGATCTCGCTAAACCATCCCAATGCCAACACAAACCCTATCCAGTAAGTAAAGTCATTGCACCAAAAAAGGCATGTTTACAGCACGGCATAAGTTTTGTGACAAAAAACTCAAAAATTCCATTGAGACCTAGCCAAAAAGCATGGACAATATCAAATTTCCCTTGGTTGGTTCTTTGAATACCCCAAAAATCCACCAATGACAGCCACTTTAAGACTTTCCACAGGAATTATAAATTGATATCTTAGCCTTGGCCACTCCTGGCTGAAATCAATCATGTGTTCGACAGTTGGCTTCTAGATGGCTTGGAATTTGTTTTATTGGGTCTAAAGGCGCTTATCAGATGGGTTAGGATTGAAAAGGATTGTGTTCACCACAAAATATATACCACACGCTATTATCAAATGTACTGTTCGAAATAATACAAAGGTGTAAGCATGTGCATAGATCCCGAGGGTGTCACCTAGGGTTACTCGATATTGAAAATGCACAAAATCAACGCCTTCAAGGACATACAGTTGTCTTTTTAGCCCCCTTCCCTCGTTATGTCTGAACGAGTTGGGATAACTCCTAAGCTAGGCTTCATCAAGCACCCACCTTATGGATAGTGACTCTGTAGACGTTAGTGTCGTCCACAAACCAGATGATCTGATTGGAGAAGAGCTCTCCGTAGTTCTGCGAGGACAGGTACGGCTCAGTGGGCTCGGAGGAGTAGAGTTGGAGACCCTTACGGATTCTCTCCCGGAGTACGTACAACGCCGGGTTGGCCTTCATGATCTTGGCCATCGCTTGCTGGATCAGGGGCTTGCATCCTGGGAACCAGTTCCCAAAGGCACTGGAACCAAGAACCAAGAGTTGGTGAGAGAAAATTGTACACAAGGAAAGAGCATTTTATGGGGTGGGGGCTGGTGTTGCTGAACTTGCTCAATGAAAAACATTCAACTTCCTTTACTAATATTTTTTATTTGGACCAATGTTATTGCTACCAGACTTTGTAAACACTTAATTATGTTAATCAAAACAATTCAATGGAAAAAAAAACACCTCAAAGCAGGCCTTGAAAAATGATGATTTGACAAATTATAACTTGACAACTACTGATTTGACAAAGATGATTTGACTCTTGATACTCTACTCTTCTTTTGTGATTGTGGGAGTTACAGCACAAGCTTTTGCAGCAGATGTTGCAGAACTGTAGGAATAATTGATTGCTCCCACAAGAGCAGTGTCCCAAAATGTTCCCCAAAACAGTATAGTTGCAATAGACCTTTCCATTGTTGATAAACAAAGTGCGCCGGTTGGCATGGACGGCCGAATGTTAGCAAAACATTCAATCGTGTTAAAAAATGTTGTGACCAAATTCAACATTTTCTGTGAAGATTCATGAACGGAAATACCTTCCATGATTGGTTGATTTGTTTCCAACAAATTCAACACTATTTTTGAATATTTGTGTAACACTGCTACAAACTGTGGCAATCTGTTTTTGATTTGCAGTTATGGCTTTCCATAGTTTTCCAACCTCCATTGGCGAAAACTCGGGCTGTGACGTTGCAATAGAAAGGTCTATAATAAGCTCTATGAAAATGGGAGCAGTGCAAGCACCAGGCAGTCACATGTCACATTAATCATCTGTTACTTGTATCCTGCTCAGCAGAATATTTGTTTGCTAATTTTTCTGCTTAAGGCAGCTCTATGAAACACCAAGCACCAGGCAGTCACAAATCTCACCTGTGTAGGTTATAAGCCAAGTCAATGGCCACTAGCAGTCCAGTTGGCGATGGATAGATACTCATGTTGTCCGTGGTGTAGTCCAGGAATTTAGCTCTGGAGTAACGCTCAATGTCGTGGGAATCATAGTCACCCCATCGGAGCTGAACGTCCAGCCAGTACTTCTGGGTGGTGCTGCTGTCCATTGTATCTCTGCACGGGAAACAATAGGAGATTTTGTGAAGGCAAGTTGCATCACATTTTGATTTCGTATTATTGCTTTATTAAAGGTATTATTACAGGATTGGTAGAGCTGACAAATTAGTCGCAGACAGTGCTTTTGTTTTGTGTGATCAACCACATACATGAAATAACAAACCTGTGAAAATTTAGCCTTACTACGTTATGTGCGTCAGGAGAAAATAGTGAAAAACCTTGCACAATATTTCAGCATGTAAACACTACATTGTCCTTAATTTGAGTTGTAACAACATAAATCAGCTAATGCGTGGTTTTTTTAAAGGGTTTTCAGATAAAGTTTTCTCGGATATAATTGTATTTCAGAGGGAAATAATTCACAGAAAAAAAATGGTTCTAAGATGAACTTCATAATCAGTGAGCTTTCAGACCCAAATTAAACAATGATATTTGTTATCCTTTACCAATCTTTTATAATTCCTTTAAAAAACGATTTTAAATATTTCTACTGTCGGCAAATAATCTAGAATCTAAGGTTTGCAGTTATGGCCTGATATTTTATTCTTGGGAGGTCAAGGCAGTTTTCTTCCTTTGTAGGAAAATTTCTACTGGAAAATTTCATAAGGCACGAAGGCAATGAATAAGTAAAATCACCCATATGTTATACCACAGACAAAAACCTGTACAATTTCTGTTTTATACTTGTAGAATCTCTGACGAATGGGCCTCAGCACTCTAATATTTTGATAGATGGGTAATACCGGGAGTGACAGTCACTGCTGACGAAAAAGTCTGAAACTGGGATCCATATCATAGGAGGTTTGTTGAAATGATGGCATTTCCATCTTTGGATAATTCCTCGAGTTATAGATTCCAAGGAGCTTTTGGGAACAGTATCCTCAGCACTAGAGGATTACATCTACAAGCCCGACTTATTTTATTTAGAGAAAAATATAAAATCTCTTTATTCACCAGGCAGACTTTTAAAAGTTTTAATTAAGAAAAAAAGTCTGAAATTTCTCATCCCTGAACTACGTACTTGGAATCGGCGAGCAGCGAAGGGCGAGACACGTTCCACTTGTAGGAGGCAAAGAGGAGGATGTCAGCGCAGGAGCTGTTCATCTTGTAAGACTTCCTGGGATGAATGGTCTCCTTCTGGACCGTCTCAATCTCCAGAGCATCAAGCTCTTGATCAAACACCTAAGATGAGGAAGACCAAAGAGGATGCTTTAAGACGTGGTACAGTGACGATAAAAACATCTCAACAATAATTTGCAGTGAATGTTTGAAACTTTGTATGGCGGGGACCATAAGAAATACTGTAGTAGTAAACTTGTGCGTACAACAATGTATAAAACTCTGGGGAGAAGTTAAGACTCTGAGAAGAACAGATGGGATCTCAACATTTCAAACAGTATACACTGCTTGTCTTAAGGAGAAATGAAGACAAGAAACAAAGAAATGAAGACGTCTTCTAAAAACAAGCAGAGTATACTGTTCGAAACGTCAAGACCACACCAGTTCTTCTTGGAGCCAACACTTCTCCTCAGACTTTATATTTGTATCCGCAGGCTTACTAAAGTCTTTCTGAATAATTTGCAGTTTTCTGAAGAATGTAAGCACCAAGGGATGATTTCAAGCGTATTCTGCTCACAAAGCACTGCTGTAAGCGCCGTTTCTATTTCATAAAAACTGCTTACTCCAAACAAAGCGAAGAGTGTGATAACTTGCAGTGGTTCTTGTAAACGGGACTCAATTTTATGAAGCTGCTTTAAGCAGAAAATATTGCTTATTTATTTTCTGCTCAGTTATCATAGCGTCATACAATAACATTTGAAAAAAAAAGGTAAGTTTCAAAATGATTCAAAATCCTAGGTGCAGCGATAGAAAAGGCACGATCCCTCGACTGTGCTTGCTCCTTGGTATGCAAGTAAAGGAGTGAAGTTTGCGAGCAGGTTCTTTGACGGACAACATGTCTGTGAGATATGTTTGAGCTGACGCATTCAGGCAACGGAACACAAGCAGCAAGATCTTAAACTGAACTTGTGATTTGTACAGGCAGCCAGTGCAGGCTTTTCCGGATTGGTGCCACATGATCAGACTTCTTTAGCACAGAGAACCAGACGAGCCGCCCAGTATAATCACACGGGGGCAAAATCAAAACGTAACAGGGTTTACTTTATATCTCGTGAAAATATTTCACGGAAGCGTTCCTGACCTGACACAAGTCCATAACGATGCTCTCGTGGATCTTCTGCCACAAGTGAGCTCGGAAAATCTGGATGAGCGAGATCTTGAGGGTGGGGATCTTGCCGTGCATGAAGATACCGGTCAGATCAAGCTGCACCTGGAAACCAACGTACACCTGCAGGAACCGAAGTCAATTTTCAAATTCAATACAAGACATTTATTTCCATACTTTGGGATGAGTTTGGATGGACGAGAAAATTCCTGGAAAATTTGCTTGAGCGTTTTGGTTCCCTCTTATTCTAGACACGAAACCTCCCAGATGCTACAATTCAGGAGGTTTATAAACTCTGTGCATCACCAGAAAGACAAAACTACAGGTGTGGGCACAATGTGGACTATTTATTTCTCCCTTAGGTGATTGCTTTACTTTTTTCAAGAAATATGGAAGGCTCAAGGAGGTTTTCAGAAAATCTCTCTCGAACTCGGGTAAGTACTGAGTATACAGTGCTTAAACACACATCGGTGCAAGGGTAAAAAAACAAATTATAAGATTGATCGAGTTTTAACATTTCAGAATTTGTTGTTTTTGATTAACATATTTGAAGAGAACTCACATTGGCCCTGTTAATGGTTGGTGACCACCAGAGTGTGAAGCGTCGATTGGGGATCTGATTCAGACCGGAGCGCTGGGCGTTGGTCAGCTTCTTGTACTTCATGGATTCCTCAAATCCACTTGCCTTCTCCCTGGAAAATTAAACCAATCACGATATCACAAAAGCAAACAGAACAACAATAACCACTACAGGGTTATCAGGGTTTATGACCAGAATACCGAGTCAAACTTGCTGTGGACGAAAAAAATCCTGTACTGTGGACAAACAAAAACCAGTTCTTTCTCATTCAGGAGTTTTTGACAAAGATTCAAACTTATTACACTATAATAAAAAAGGCGTTTGCACTCAATGCACGGTCAGCATTCCTGTTAACAACATTATGGGGCAGGGTTCTCCCAATGCACCAACTAGCGAATTAGGCTCGATATGCGCAAATTGCAGGCTGATATGCGTGAGTTACGGCCGATATGGAGAAAAAAATAAATAAAAAATTCTCATCCCTGACTGGCGCAACAAAATTATTTTCCTTCCTTTCCCCTTACCAGAAGAGACCCTCCCAGGTAGGGAAGTACGTCCCCTTGAAGAGCGTATGCTCCAGGATACCCTCCACACCACCCAGGGCTTGGATCATGTCAGTACGGTAGTTATTCAGATTCCACAGCTTGCCGTCATGGCGCTGATGAGTCCACCAGAAGGGATTCTGCTTCAGGACCTAGGATTAAAAGTAAAAAGTTGAGGATTGTTTTATTCACACATAAACCAATCTCAGCCATCACAGGTTCTCATGTGTACACCTGGGTTTAAGAGAAGCAATTAATGGTTAAGTGTCTTGCTCAATGACACAGGTGTCACGACCAAGATTTGAACCCACACTCCGAACTTGAGTCTGATGTGCAAAACCACTTGGCCACGACACATCATGCCATCACTTTACTAGGGGCGCTTAGCATGGAATATTGTTTAGTAAATTTAGATTGCTTAACAGAATTTTGCAGGGGAACTGTCAAAAACGGTATATGTCCATTTGGGTTGGTTGTATATACTTTTGCTTAGCACAAATGTTTAGGCTTAGCAAGTTTGTGCACTTAGCAGTTGTTCCATATTGACTTCCTTAACTTATGGACAAATAAGATGTAGTACGACTACACCATGAAGGGATTAAGCAGTTTAGAAACTTACCTGGTACTGTTTGAAGTCTGTGCGTACCCTCCAGCCCTTATCGTAGGCCAGGGTGTGTCTGTCCTTCTGGAAGAGGGTGTTGATGCGAGGGATACCACGGTCCCACGAATCCTCAAGATCTTCTAGAGTCAACCGCCTGGAGGTGAAGAAGTGAAACAAGAATATAAGAATAAATATAAGAAGAGCGACTGTCTTTTTGCTTGTTCTCTTCTTGTCGGTCATGTCAGTGCCTACGCTGACCTTCACTCTCTTTGAGTCATTGGATTTCCTCTGGAATGCAATGAAAAAAATCAATGTCTGCTTGTCTGCAAGTACATGTAGGACTGTTTGTTTGTCTGCCATTATGTCTGTTTGTCTGTCAGTCTTCTCACACCTATGCAGTGCATTGGACTCTAGTCTCTTCAGAACTTGGCCCACACTCTCTGCGAGTCAATGAATTCATTCTACGATGAGTTGCAGTCATCATTTGTTTTTCCAATCATAGATCTGTCTGTTTGTTCATCTTTTTTGAACTATTCTGAGCATTTGCCTCTTGTCTCCAGTGGGATAATGGGCGAGTCACTGAATTTACTCTACAATTAATTACTGAGTAGTTGTCTGTTTGTCCACTCAATTGGCTGTCTGTGTGTCTGTCTGTTCTCTTAACTATTCAGTGCAGTTGCCTCTTCAGTGCGTACTCTGCCCATAATCTTTGTGAGTCGATGAAGTCAATCTACAATGTCGGTTTGTCTACTCACATGCCTGTTTGTCTGTCTGTCTGTCCATCCTTCTCTTACCTATTCTGTGCATTTGCCTCTTGTCTCTTCAGTGCATACTCTGCCCATACTCTCTGTGAGTCAATGAATTCACTCTCCCACGGCTGGATGTAACGATACAAGTTAGGAATCAGCTGGTCCTCGTCATGGCTCATCCCAGAACGGAAATGAGTGATGCCAACATCTGTCTGCTTAGACCACCTATTCAAGAAAACAAGCTTGCGATTTAGTTTCCAAGCGTGCAAAGTCAAGACAGAAACATGATCAACTCCGGTTCTTCCCAGAACCAACATTTCTTTCAAGAGATTCCTGTGCATGGTTGTCACTGGTTACTATTCCTACTTCCCACACCAAGCAAAGCTTCAAATCAGACTCCGGCATGCCATGGCAGATTTTCAGCCGTGGCTCACGGAGAGTGCCTAATCAATTTTCTCAAAAAAACAACATAAAAACCTGGAACTAACTACGAGAAACTTTGTTGTCTTTCCTTTGTCGAGTCAGGGTTTAATTGTGGCAACGATATTTTCAAAGAAACTCAAGAAGCTCCAAAAAGTTCTGAAAGATACCGTGAGTGGGCACACCAAAAAAATAAAATACTGACGTTAAGTGGTTAACATTTATTGTAAATTTCAAAAATAACAATCTCAAGATCGAGAAGTTTATTGACAAATAGATAGGTTGCAATATGACGTAAGTCGGCCATCTTTACGGGCAATTTGGAACACACAGTCATGCGTTACGCGTGAGAACGGCGTGCAGCACGCACACATTTCACAAAACTCGGTGAATGACGCGGCTGCGTTAATAATTTGAGCGCTTGACGCGCCTGCATGCCAAAATGCGATTTGCCCGTAAAGATGGCGTCTACTGGGAACTATCTATACCTGAGATCGGATTGAGGAATGAGGACGTGTCCCATGGACAGCATACCCAGTCCACCCAGCTCCTTAGGGGTGTAGAAGACGACCGGCGGGAATCGACTCGGCATCTTGGAGTTCAAACCAATCTTGATCCTGGTCTGGATCTTATTCTCACACTTCACCAGGAGATCCAAGAGCTCCTGGGTGTTGACGACGGCCTCGCGGTAGTACGTCATCAGGCCAATGAGGGCGGTGTTCCACTTGTTGACGATCTGGAAAGAATTACAACAAATATTGGGTGCCATCCACTTAAGTATTACTCTTCCTACGGTTAATAAATAATTTGAGGGTGAATAAACAAAATTACTAGCGTGAGATTTGAACCAACAACCTCCGGATTAACAAGTCGGCGCTCTACCAACTGAGCTATCTAGCCCTATGTTGGCAGTCTGAGTCACCCTATTTTGTCAATATCTTTGTTCGGTGGGTGCCAGTCAGAAGCCATACAACCGTAAACTGCCATGTAGCCAAGGATCACACCCAAGTATATGATGCAACCTGGGAAGTGACAGCAGAGGGGTCATCTGAACACTGCATGCTCTGCAGCTTGACACAAATAGCCCAATGATAACAGGCCGTAAAAGTTCACAATAATTCTGATGCTTCCAAGACCTTTCTGGTCCAGAAATTATTTTGAGCTACAAACCCTTCAGTTTTGTGGATTTGAGCCTAGTGGACTAATTTCACAAAGCGTGAAAAAGGTTAAGCACAGACAAATCTTGCTTGTAATAGACTGTGCAAGTCTCGCGCGCATTCTAACTTCCGGGACCATAGTGGTCCCAACCATATGGAGTTTTACGTGGGCGAGATTTTGTTTCGTCAATTATTTTAGTTTAACGTAGTTTATGACCTAGAAAATTATACATGTTGTTGGAATGTAATACTAAGTGATAACAAAATATGAAAGTAAAACCAATTCAACAATATAACGAAGAAAACCCGAGAATTAAACTTGACCTCAGCTTCCGGTTATTGCAAAAAATTTAGAATTTTGTGCTCACCTCCGATCATAAAACTTATGTAAAAGCTTGTTTTGGATGCGCTATTATAATCGCCAGATGCTGTAATTGCAAAGCGAACCCTTTTCATTGCAGTCTATGGTGTTGAGGCGTCGGCATTCCTCTTTAAACTGCGATACGGGTCAATTTAAAACCCGTTTGACCTTCACGAATCTGCGTAAGGGGTTTCTAAAAAGTTAACATCAAAAAAGCATCCTTGTCCCAGAGTTTTAATTTGTTTTTAATAATAATTAACACACTTTGGCGTATTTTTTTAAAAAGCTAAAACTAATTTCATAAAATTGTAATAATTTATTTTTGTTCAGATTTTGTCATGAGATATAATTTAAAACAAAGATTTGATTTCAGAAATAAAAATGTTCTTCGTTTGACGTGTTTTCTCGTTCGGATACGCGCGAGACTTGCAGTCTATACCACAAACATTTGTTCAGCCAAAATGCCAAGTGATGTAAATTTCCGAAGACTGGTAACCAGAATGTTCTTTTGCTTACCAGAATGTTCTTTTGCTTGCTAATAAATTTGGCCAAGGGTTACCCGTAGAATCCTTGTGATGTAAAACTGCTTACCTTGGTGAATGTAGTTGAGCCAGATGCCATCAGGATCTGTCGGACTCTGTTATGGAATCTCTGCATGGATTCCTCATCTACCCTCAAGAAGCACTGAGCGGTACGCTCCTTGGTCACCTTGAGGTTACAAAGGTCAAGGGTCAAAGGTTAAAACTTCCAGATCCAAACACTTCTATGGCCATGTTTGTCTAAACATAGAATACTGACCTATACATATTTATCAACTGGGCCCAATTTCATGGCTCTGCTTACTGCGGAATTCTGCGCTTACTGCTCATAGAATGGCAAGTTTTACAGATCTGTAATAAGGGCAGAACTTACTGCTCATAGAATGGCAAGTTTTACAGATCTGTAATAAGGGCAGAACTTACTGCTCATAGAATGGCAAGTTTTACAGATCTGTAATAAGGGCAGAACTTACTGCTCATAGAATGGCAAGTTTTACAGATCTGTAATAAGGGCAGAACTTACTGCTCATAGAATGGCAAGTTTTACAGATCTGTAATAAGGGCAGAACTTACTGCTCATAGAATGGCAAGTTTTACAGATCTGTAATAAGGGCAGAACTTACTGCTCATAGAATGGCAAGTTTTACAGATCTGTAATAAGGGCAGAACTTACTGCTCATAGAATGGTAAGTTTTACAGATCTGTAATAAGGGCAGAACTTACTGCTCATAGAATGGCAAGTTTTACAGATCTGTAATAAGGGCAGAACTTACTGCTCATAGAATGGTAAGTTTTACAGATCTGTAATAAGGGCAGAACTTACTGCTCATAGAATGGCAAGTTTTACAGATCTGTAATAAGGGCAGAACTTACTGCTCATAGAATGGTAAGTTTTACAGATCTGTAATAAGGGCAGAACTTACTGCTCATAGAATGGCAAGTTTTACAGATCTGTAATAAGGGCAGAACTTACTGCTCATAGAATGGTAAGTTTTACAGATCTGTAATAAGGGCAGAACTTACTGCTCATACATTTTTTGTAGAATGGCAAGTTTTACAGATCTGTAATAAGGGCAGAACTTACTGCTCATAGAATGGCAAGTTTTACAGATCTGTAATAAGGGCAGAACTTACTGCTCATAGAATGGTAAGTTTTACAGATCTGTAATAAGGGCAGAACTTACTGCTCATAGAATGGCAAGTTTTACAGATCTGTAATAAGGGCAGAACTTACTGCTCATAGAATGGTAAGTTTTACAGATCTGTAATAAGGGCAGAACTTACTGCTCATAGAATGGCAAGTTTTACAGATCTGTAATAAGGGCAGAACTTACTGCTCATAGAATGGCAAGTTTTACAGATCTGTAATAAGGGCAGAACTTACTGCTCATAGAATGGCAAGTTTTACAGATCTGTAATAAGGGCAGAACTTACTGCTCATAGAATGGCAAGTTTTACAGATCTGTAATAAGGGCAGAACTTACTGCTCATAGAATGGTAAGTTTTACAGATCTGTAATAAGGGCAGAACTTACTGCTCATAGAATGGCAAGTTTTACAGATCTGTAATAAGGGCAGAACTTACTGCTCATAGAATGGCAAGTTTTACAGATCTGTAATAAGGGCAGAACTTACTGCTCATAGAATGGTAAGTTTTACAGATCTGTAATAAGGGCAGAACTTACTGCTCATAGAATGGCAAGTTTTACAGATCTGTAATAAGGGCAGAACTTACTGCTCATAGAATGGCAAGTTTTACAGATCTGTAATAAGGGCAGAACTTACTGCTCATAGAATGGTAAGTTTTACAGATCTGTAATAAGGGCAGAACTTACTGCTCATAGAATGGCAAGTTTTACAGATCTGTAATAAGGGCAGAACTTACTGCTCATAGAATGGCAAGTTTTACAGATCTGTAATAAGGGCAGAACTTACTGCTCATAGAATGGCAAGTTTTACAGATCTGTAATAAGGGCAGAACTTACTGCTCATAGAATGGTAAGTTTTACAGATCTGTAATAAGGGCAGAACTTACTGCTCATAGAATGGCAAGTTTTACAGATCTGTAATAAGGGCAGAACTTACTGCTCATAGAATGGCAAGTTTTACAGATCTGTAATAAGGGCAGAACTTACTGCTCATAGAATGGCAAGTTTTACAGATCTGTAATAAGGGCAGAACTTACTGCTCATAGAATGGCAAGTTTTACAGATCTGTAATAAGGGCAGAACTTACTGCTCATAGAATGGCAAGTTTTACAGATCTGTAATAAGGGCAGAACTTACTGCTCATAGAATGGCAAGTTTTACAGATCTGTAATAAGGGCAGAACTTACTGCTCATAGAATGGCAAGTTTTACAGATCTGTAATAAGGGCAGAACTTACTGCTCATAGAATGGCAAGTTTTACAGATCTGTAATAAGGGCAGAACTTACTGCTCATAGAATGGTAAGTTTTACAGATCTGTAATAAGGGCAGAACTTACTGCTCATAGAATGGCAAGTTTTACAGATCTGTAATAAGGGCAGAACTTACTGCTCATAGAATGGCAAGTTTTACAGATCTGTAATAAGGGCAGAACTTACTGCTCATAGAATGGCAAGTTTTACAGATCTGTAATAAGGGCAGAACTTACTGCTCATAGAATGGCAAGTTTTACAGATCTGTAATAAGGGCAGAACTTTGGGGTAAGCAGAGCAATGACATTGGGCCCAGATCTCTTGTATATACTGCCTCAGCTGAAGTTAAACAAAAGACAAAGCAATTCTTGCGCGTATTTTGGGGACTCTTGGGTTTCCACGCATATTGTTTCAACGTGTGAAGAAAAATAAGGCAGGTTATAACATTGCAATAGGAAAGAGACTAAGTACACAGTAGAAACCCCTATGTGCATGGCAAGCACAACCATCAGTCAATGACATCAGTAAGGGCGCTTATTAAGCTTGTAACAAACATAGGCAGGATACAGTCAGTAGTCCATCAGACATGGAATTTTGGTTGGTAACATTTATCTGGTAAGCATATCTTTATTGTGCTTAGCTACTTTTTGTGGTTAATTAATCAGCTCTATGAGATTGGGCCCTGGTCTTTGGCTAGGAGCTGAACCAAGGGCCCTGGTCTCGGCTAGGAGTTGAACCTGCATTGCTTTGGTTTTTTTTTGTATCAGGTTGATTCCAGGATGGCAAGTCACTGTGACAGACACAGCCATCCAACGATGCAAAGCACTGATCAATTACTGTAGCATTGATTATACGAACAGACAAGTCATGTACAAAACACCTGCCTGCAGATACCATACAATGCATGTACAATGTTTAAAGGTGCTGTATACATTTGGTAATTGGAGCCTACTGATTGTGTTAATCCTATATACATGTAGGTATATACAATAAAACTAACCTGTGAAAATTTCACTTCAAAAGGTGGTCGCATTTTTGAGATATCACCGAAAAACCGGAGCGAATATTTCCATGCAAGAAGAATATTCCCTATAGGAATACACAATCTGAGAAGCGTTACGGCCGTAACGCTTCTCAGATTCAAATTTTGGGGGATAAAAAGTGATTTATTTTTCCACAACCGCAGTACTTCGAAGTGAAAAGTTTCTCAAAATGCATTATACTATCCAAAGCTGCTGTACCATGTAAGTTTTTATTGCCATTAATTTTCAGAGTCATTACCAAACGTACACAGACCCTTTAAAAGGTAGGTAAAAAGTTAACATATAAATAATGTACATCAGTTTTGAAACAGGCATGATATGTGGTCCCTAAATTAAAGCAGGAATTTCTTTGTGTATCAAGTACAAGTGACCTTCATGTACACATGGTGCAGGCTCCACCAAACCTTTCAGGTTATTTAATCTCAATTTTTCAGATTTGTCCATAGGCCAAAAAAAAAGAAGGAAATCGGACTAAAATAGGTAGAATATCATGCCTGTTGAAAGACAATTTGTGATAAGTACTACTTGGGGGGGGGGGGGGGGGTAGGTACTCCTAAGTAGTACTCTCTTTACAACCTGACAAGCGTTGAACATTTTGGCTGGTCCCTAATAAACTAACAATACTTTCTTAAGCGTGTTGGCTTCTCCCTCACCTCATTCTGCAAGTTCCAGATTCCATCCTTGTGGGTGAATTCCTCCGACGTGGTCCGACACTTGGGGAGGATGCGGCACTCGAATCCAGACATGTTGAAGAGAAGGTTGGGGTTGTCCTTGCTGTAGACGGACACAAAGCTCTGCTCCCACTGGAAGGTGGTGATGGAACGAGGCAGACGGTTCTTCATGTCCCAGAAGACAGCACGGCCACTGGGTAGATGAAAATATCAGGAGAATCACAAGGTTGGGAATATTTTCACAGTGTGGGAGGGTGTGGACTCACTAAAAAACATTCGGCTTTTCTCAAAAGAACCTAAAATGAAAGGCGTGTCATGGCCGAGCCGATTAGCAGATCAAATTTAAGTTCTGGCGGTAAAGTCATCCGAGTGTGGGTTCGAGTCCTGGTCATGAAACTGCAGTACACAATTACAAAACCTGGTAAAGTTACATGTAAACTAGAGTATGGAGTCAATCTTATTCTTGGCAGCTTGATTTATTTGTTAACTGTACTGGGTTTCCAAAGATGCACTGAGGTATGTTTTTGAGATGGCTCTGGTACATATGGGCAATTGAAGAATCTGTCATTGTGTTTCTTTCTTAGGTATCACAGTTAACTACTCACAGATTAACATCGTGTTTCATCAATCTCATGCGTGCATCTCTCGGCCAGCACTTCTTGTTGTTGTAACCCACGATGTTTTCGTTGTTGGGGTCCGGATGCTCCGTCAGGTAGCGTTGGATCAGATCACGAGCTTCTTCAGCTGTGAACCTATGGAAAAACATTGTCGAGTATTAAACCACGAGGGAAACTGACTGGATAAACTATAAATAACCATGGGTTGAACGAAGACAAATTGACTAGAGCAAGACTCGAACCCAACTCCCTCTTTGCATGGATCTGCCATGTGCGTGTAGAGCCTCAACTTCACTCTTAATTTGCATTGTATTTATGTATCTGTTTGGATGAAAGTGTCATTACATTACCGTGACATTACCGTGATCAATAGTCAAACAATCTTTGTTGCTGACGGAAAGATCAAAAATGTTGAGATAAATTTTCAGCGCTTCTGACAAAATTTGGTGACCCACAGAATTTCTCCACGACCCTTTGTTTGCGATACATTGCATTAAGAGAATGCAGATTCTTTCATTTATGGAAAAATAAAATTAAAACAATCATAAAAATGAACTCTCAATTTTAATTGATGAGATGACATCAAGACTTACCTGAAGAATATATGAACTCTGTCAATGTATCTGGAATACAGTCTGATTGGATGGCTTGTTTCCGTGGCAACATCCTGTAGATAAAAGCAAACATCAGTTTCTAGTTTAGTTTGAACAAAGCAAACTAAAAGCTCTTCACAAAGAATTTGTTTTATTTTTTCTTGATTATTGATTTGTTTTGAATAATACTAATATTACGACTGTGGCTGAAATGACAGCTGAAATGACAACAGCCAATTTTGAAAATAAGATACAACCAACCTTTGTTGTTTTTTATTCCCAAAACTACTGTTTTCAATTTGAAATGATTTTAGAAGATCTTGGAAAAACTTTCGTTTGTTGCTTCAAAATTATTATGATTTTTTTGGTTGAAAATGAAAAACAACTTGGAAGACTGTCATTTGTTGCTATAAAATCTTTATGTTTTTTGTCAGTGTTGTTGTTTGTTTGTTTCTCTGTTTGGGGTTTTTTATGGGGGGGGTTCTTTTGACAAAATTTGATATTAATCTCACCTGGAATTGCAAGAAGTCATTGGGCATCTGTGGGGCACCGACCATCTCACTGGCTCTATGCAGACCCAACCCTAGGAGGTCAAGTACCAGACCGTAGTACTGCACAATGAAGGAGGCAAACTGCAGGCCTCTGATGATACCGTAAGAGTTAGTGTGATTCATGTCCTGCAGAGTGGAAAATAAACAGAAAATTTCAAAAAAGAGAAAAAAAAATCAAAAAAGAGAAAACAAAAAGGCCATGTCTGAATCAAGTGACTTTGGCTACGGCCAGGACCATTGGCTGCAATGACATTGTTAAAGAAAAGGCATATCCAGCGATACGACTATAGCCATTGCCAGGGTCGTCAATTCGGACTCTTCAAAATAAAGCGCTCATATTAAATAACACTGAACACTTTCATTTTCTTTGTTCCCTTTATCGCTCATTTGTTATCAAACAATAAACTGCACCAAGGATACTAAGACAAATCCAAAACAGTTTCGTCAATTCCTATTCAGTTCCTAGGAAATAACGACCCCTCAGTGGTTACTCTTCCTGCCTTTCAACTCTGTGAACCCTGGTTCAAATCCCACCTCGGCACAGAACCTTGCTTGTGGATTGGGTTTTCAGTCCCTATCTGACTGCATGGGTTTTCTCCAATGGGGTTTTCCTCTGACTTCTACAACTGAACAGTGGTTCCTGTTCATTCTGTTATTGGCGCTATTAATAAAAGTTACTAGTTTATCATCAAGTTTGACTTTCAATTATGTACCTTGTAGTTGATGACGACGTTGTTCTTAGCCGTCATGTAATCAGCGATGTTATGATCAACGATGAGACGCAGGAGTCGATTGAGCAGCGTCAGATCAATCTTCTCGTACATCTTCTCAAAGCGGGATTCCATCATCACGTTACATTCTCCTTCTGATGTGTCCCATACATCCTGCAGGTTGTTGATGCCTAGAGACAAAAGATGGACGATGTTTTAAATCTCGTTAACTTCAGAAAACACTACTGAGTTTGCCAAACGGAAAATAATAAACAATGTCGCCTTCAAGAATCCGCATACAAATACAAGCATTTGAAGCAAACATGAATGACGACATTATGAAAATGGTAAATACGAACACTTCTAAAATGCCAGTATCCTCCACAGATGGGCGCTGATAATCACTCATTATTTTTCTACAAAGTACTCAGAGCTCTAAATTATGAGACTTTATCGTCGCAACAGTGCAAACATCTTGTATCTCAATTTTTCAAAAACCATATATCTCACATGAAAATGCTCTATGTAAAAACATCGCTTCTCTGTGCGTACTTGTTTTGTGTGAACATCCAGGCTATTTTAGGCGAGATACAACGATATGACAATTTAAAACTTGTGCATAATGTAAGAGCTACTCTAGGAGATATGAGGGTTATAAGAGGTTGTGGAACATTCTGCAGCAACTATTAGCAGCAACCATGCCAGAAATGTTAGAGCCAACCACTTCACTGACCCATAAGTGTGCTGGCTTCTATTTCATGCACCACATAACACACAGGACGTATGGCTCGACATGCCACTCTAAGGACAAAGCAATAATATTTGAGTGTTTTGCTCAGTGTCAAGACCGAGACTCAAAACCCAAACTCTGCTGATCAGGGACCAATTTCATGTTGCTGCTGCTTACCACAGAATTCTGTGCTTACAATGCTCTGTAAAGCACATGAATCTATGGGCCATGAGCGCAGAATTCGGCGGTAAGCAGAACCAGAAAATGGTCCCAGAAAACACGCATTGTAGAGCAGATTTCTTTCTACTAGACCATTGAGAATACCCTGTGACACAAGGCCAGTTTGATTTAATTCTTGTGTCAGGTTGATTCCAGGATGGCAAGTCACTGTGACAGACACAGCCATCCAACGATGCAAAGCACTGATCAATTACTGTAGCATTGATTATACGAACAGACAAGTCATGTACAAAACACCTGCCTGCAGATACCATACAATGCATAAAACACTCTTTAATAAATTAAAAAACCATAGTTTAGAACTTTGAAAGTGAGTACAAATTTCTCCTCCATTTAATGGATGTTCTGTTGAGCCACGTTGATCCGGAGGTTGTTGGTTCAAATCCTGCACTAGTCAATTTTTCTTTGTTCAACCCCTAGTTATTTACCCAGTCAGTTTCCCTTGTGGTATTACTTGATATTTTAAATAAAACAGTTGCATCCCTCTGCTGCCACTTCCCAGGTTGTATCGCAAACTTGGGTGTGATCCCTGGCTACACAGCACTTAAAGGTTGTATGGTTTGACTAGCAACCCCAAACAAGAATATTGACAAAAAAGGGAGACCGCCAACATAGGGCTTGATAGCTTAGTTGTTAGAGCGCCGGCACGTTAATCCGGAGGTCAATTTTTCTTTGTTCAACCCCAAATTATTAAGTAAAAGATGTGAGTTTCTGGAGATGAAGTTTGGATGGATTGGGAGCAAGGTAACATGGCTGGATCCTACCAACTGTATCAATAACCTAAGATTGGAGTTTGAGTTTTGGGGCTTTGGCAGCCCAAAATAGTGCACAATTTTCTGTTCATGTGAGGATGTTTTACTTGCTCTTATTTTTAAACATGCAGCTCATGATGACTGTAAGCATCCTCCAGTCATTGATGCCAACTGTATGCAGAGCTGCCAACATTGGTTTTTGAAAATCAGGAAGATTTTTTTTAAAGTCAGAAAGACTCGATCTCAGCGCGCGTCACGACGATTTTTGCTGAAATAAAAACCAATATTCATGTACAGACAGATATACTTTTGAAATATTACCAACAAATATTGCTGTTTATGTTTTAAAATTTAAATGCTTTGCACATGTTTCTAGTTTTGAAGCAAGCACTGACCTATCTTCCTAATCCTATCCTATTGTTGCCTAAATAGAGGACCAGCATGGTCAGACGATGCTAAGTTTAAGTTATGTTCGATAAGAAAACATGTGAACAAAGTTTCCGCCTTTATTATGCTGTCATCTGTGCCCGATTTTCTAAAAAATCTGTAATTCCTGGCGTGCTGGATCGTGCTGTTGTACTGTTCACGCAATGTTTGTCGGATCGGAATCTATGTGTCGCAAGATGTCATTTTGTCCGCCATATTTCACTGAAACATCTGAAATACACGTGGTACAGAATGCTTGATTTTCATCCTAAGTTGATTTTTTAATACATGGCCATTCTTTGTGGTCATCGCCTCTGTATTTTTGCGCATATTTGATTTTTTCCAGCGACTTACCGGTTGCTCTGCAGGGCGGCGCCATTTTTCTTTATATTTCCAACCTCGTTCCCAGTAGTGTACGATCGTGCAGCGTCATTTGCTCGATCGTGGGCAGCGCGTCGTAGCGATACCACTAGTAAACACTGTAAGCATCTCTTCCAGGGGTTAGTGAAGAGAGGTATCGATATAGCGTGCTGCCCATGGTAGCGAGGCTGATCAGTGCGACACATAGCACATGTATGGATGCGCAGAAGACGAAACTGCGGTTAGAACAACTTTTTCTGCGCATCTATGGCAATTAAATATGCACATGCGCAACCATTATAAACACACACGGGACGGAGGGCTAGGAAATTCGTAAATTTTTGTTATTTTTTTCATCAGTAGGTTGGGGATCCGGGAGATTTTGACTGCTTGCGGGATGTCGGAAGATTGCCGTCAAATACGGGAGTCTTCCGCAAAATTCGGAAGAGTTGGCAGCTCTGCTGTATGTTACACAATGCTTCATAGTTTTGTCCCATTCGGAAATCTCTGGCAATCTAATGGTCTACTGAAGTTGATTAATTTATAACAATACTTTATACTACAGCCTGGGGTTTTTGATTATGGTTTTTGTTAGCGTTGGCTTCGTCTAACCGGAAATATGAATAACGGATTTCAATGTTCGTTTGAAAGATTCACCGGCTAAAGGTTCCAACCCTATTTGAGACGCTTCCTAACTCTGACTGATAATCTGGATGACCCACCTTGACACCACTTGTAGACCAGCAGTGGAGGAGGCTCCGTATCGGCTGGCTTGATCCATGGAGGGAACAACCTCCTCTTGTCTGCCTCGTACCACAGGTACTGATCCAGGTAAGCATCGGTGATCTTCTCTAGAGGTTCCACATCGTACACAGGGATGAGGTGACTGTAGAGATCCATGAACTCAATGCCGACCTGTTTGGATTAGGGGTGCAAAATATTCAGGTTGGTTGAGAAGAACCGTGGCAAAATTAAGTGCAGAAATTTGCTTAGCTCACAAGACGATTGTTTCTAAGAAGAAATAGGTTACCAGTAAAAATGCCTTGTGATATCTACAATTTGTGATTGGTTTCCAGCTTATTGTTGCTTAATAGCGTAAGTATCTTTTTTAATAGTACTTTGTACTTGGCAGTACTGTGAAATTGGGCCTAAGTGTTTAGGCCCAATTCTGACATTCAATGTATCAGCTCCATGCAATGACATCTTTTCAATTAATTTCCACCAACATTTTCTTGGAAACAAAATATAAACGCCACTGCGACCCAAAGAAAAGGGGTGTGGTCTTCATAAAAAAATTCTCTTTTTGGTCTAGAAGTGTAACATTACTTTCCAAGGTGTAACATCTTTTAACAAATACAGACTAGCAAAATTGCCGTATCCAACCAAAAATGTCCCTTTTTTCTTAAAATATCTCGAGCAACTGGTAGTAAATACCTTCTTTATTTACCTTTGTAACAAACAAATGGAAGCGGACATTTCATCTAGTTAAAACATGTATCACCCATTCCAGAAATAGAAGAGTCCCACCATCAGAGAAACAGCGGACGTCCGATATGGCAAGTTTGCCCACAGACTCTACACATCACCACAAGCAAGTTGGACATATCATGGGCTATGCCTTCCTTAGATGGCAAGTTCCCATCTTTCAATAAGTTTAGAAGGCAAACTGAGGAGACACTCTGATAAAGAACCCTTTTTGTGAGTGGATGAGGGTGATGAAGGGGGGGACGGGGTGAGTTTACCTCTTTGAAGGCTCTCTGTGTGAGTAGATGACGCTTGATACGACTGAGTGCCTCGTGAGGGTTATCATACGCCTGTTCAATCAAACCTAACTCCTCCCTCTGTGACTGGTTCAAACGACTCTTTACACTGTCAAGAATAAAAACACAACTCATAAGTCCTCAGTTCAAAATGGACACATGCAGAAAGCGCAGTTAAATCCCAGTGCCTTGTGAAAGTTTTAATTTGTATGTCTGTTCAATCAAACCAAACTACTCCCTCTGGGATTGGTTCAACCGACTCTTTACACATTTAAGAATATACAAAAACTCATAACGAGCCATTCAGAGTAATCAATGTTTAAAACTTGCGATATTTCTTCAAATTCAGCTTGACCCACCCAACCAACCCAAATTTTTATTTTTAATTATTGACAGACTATACACACTATACACTGAAGAGCAAATTAATGCCTCAAATGAAGCAGATATTTTGGATCAATGTTCTCCCAGCTCAGGAGTTTTCAATGGCTATTCCTAGCCACCAGCATGCAACTTTGTAGTTGAAACTGTTGCCATCTCCCGCGTCACGACTACGCAGTTGGAAAGTAATAGACTCAACAAACTTCCCCCGAGAATGAATTCTAAAAAGAAGGTTTTGGGTTGAACAGAAGTGGTTTTCTTCTCCTGACCTGTACGCCTCCTTGAGTCTCTCAAGAGCCAGGATGAGCAGCTTGGTGTCGTGCTTGTAAGACAGAGGCGGGAACGGGATCGGGGAGAAACGACGACTCTCCAGCCAATGGACAGTGGTAGTGTAGATGGCGACGGCCTCCTCTGCTGTGATGTATGGACCATCCTGGTGTAATGAAATACAAGTTATTTATTTTAGTTTGCAGGTTCTTCAAGTAATGTCAGGAGAGTCAGTGTTGCGATTGTTTCATTTGAAGTTTTCGTTGAGACTGAATTATTTGGTTTTTGCCCTTACACCAATTCTTATTAAGCATTGTACACTCAGTACTTTCCCGAGTTCTGCGAAAAAATACACAGGCATATCACAGGTTCTGGATAATTTTACCCTCGACTTCATCTCGGTAAAATTACTATGAACTAGGCCTCATCGTGTTTAAACAACAAGTTTAAAATCTCTTCACCACACTATGATTCCCTTATTCAAAACATTGAATGGGTCTAACAGATAGCAAGGTAAACATTACCTTCAGGTAGTTGTGCTGCCTCTCTTGTTCCGCCTTGAGGTACAGACGAGTCAGCCTACCTAGATTCTTCTTACACACGGTCTTGTCGACGGTGGCACCACGTCGGATACGCTCTCTGTTGTAGTGGGCTGTGTTGGTCCACCAATCGGCTTTGGACTTGACGTAGCGGAGGATCATGTTCTCAATGGGAGTGGGCAGACCAGGTACCTGTGAAGTCAGTTTGGATGGGTCAATTTTTGCTTTGGAAATTTGATTAACTTGAACAGTTAATTTAAAAAAAAAAAAAGATAAATCTGACAAATTTTGTAACCCACATTTTCAATTTTCACAGTCATTGTTTTAAATTTTTTTAAACAAATTTAAGGATAACAAAATTTCGTTTTAATAAGAGCTAATACTTTTTAGCCATTACTTTTTTTACAGTAAACAAGTTCTTTAAAAAGCTGCACAAAGCAAATCTTTCTTTCCAAAACTCTTCATTGGTTACAATAACGCAGGGCTTGAATTTGAGTGGAAAATCAACAAGAATGCAGGGCTTGAAGCTTAGATTTTTTACTGGACAAGAGTTTTGTTAACAAGACCAGAATCAAAATGAGAATACAGTTTTAACAGATAAACCTTTTTTATATGAACAAACACTAAGAAAAGATGTGTATCGTTTGTCTTTGATACTCAGCAGAATTGAAAGATATTTATCAGACTCAAACTCAACATTTGAACAATTTTTTTTTTTCAAATCAAAGATAGTGATTTTCAAAACACAAGAACGTCGGACTCGTCTGGTCTTTGGAAAAAAGTCGGAATATTTTATCAAGAACAGGGACTGATCTACATGTACACATGATGTAGGACATTTCAGGCTATTTAATCACAATTACAATAACAACAATATTTTACCAAGGAAAACAAAATCGGAAATCACCAATGACCAGGGCACTAATGTAAAGTGCATTGATACATTATTGTAAAATGCGCTGTATAAGAACTAGTTATTATTATTATTATTATTATTATCAGACTAAAGTCGGAAAAATATCATGCCTGCAACACTAAAATCATTGGCCTCAGGCCTGCAGACCAGTGTAATTTTCAAGCCGTCAAGCCTAAACATTCAAACTTCAAAGTTTCTATGGATGTGTTTCCGTCTTAGTTCTTAAAGAGTTCTCTTACCTTCCATGGGATGTTGGCCTTCCAGCAGCGCCATGCTTCACTGAGATGCTGTAGGATGGTACGAGCCTTGTTCTGCTTGATTCCTTCTGGCATCATGTCGAGGATGTCGTGCATCACCTTGACAACAAAAATACGACATTCAGTATCTCAAGAATCGGATGCTCTTCAACTGACTAAATCTTCTTCTTTTTTAATGGCAACCCCGAACAATGCTATTGCATCACAATTGGAAAATAGCGCGTACAAGATTGTTGGCGTCTCATAATTCGCTTGGCATTCGCTTTTGCGCCAAGTATGAACTGGGCTAAGAGCATGTATCAGGTTGATTCCAGGGTGGCAAGTCACTGTGACAGACACAGCCATCCAACGATGCAAAGCACTGATCAATTACTGTAGCATTGATTATACGAACAGACAAGTCATGTACAAAACACCTGCCTGCAGATACCATACAATGCATAATATTCACTGACTGCACTATTGAAGCAAATAGGTTTGCATGCTCAAAACCATTGTGCAATGGATCCATGCTGTTGGTAAGGCACTACCCTTCCGTATCCTAGGCAAACTTACCGAAGCCCTGAGCTCTAGATCGTAGTGACTCTCCACTCGCTGCTTGGTAACTGTCTTAGTGACGCCCTTGGAGTGTCGGCCTTCAAACTGTCTGGACAGTAGATTGCCCAACCATCTCTCTAGGAGAGGGGTGATCCCCCGCAGGAAGAACACCCAGACACGCCACCCTGGAGCCCAGAACCCGCAACCTGGTCCCTTACCAACTGGGCCCTGTAATAACGGACAAGATGGAAGGAAAAAGAGACGAGTTAAGTCTTGCAGTTGTGTGTAAACTGTGTGTAAACATTGGTTTTAAAATTTGCTACCTTATGGAAACAAAAGACAATAGGAACCAAAGGTCTCCACAAGGGGAATTCTAAAGAGAGGGATGTTCCACTAGGAATTTTGTGAACAAAGTCTGTGGGAAGACATTAAGGGAGAAATGCAGAATTTAACAAGCGGTACCTCAAGGTAACTTAAATTGAACCCTGGATAACCCTGGAAAACCAGCATTCTCCCTGAACAGTGGTCCACTGGCCAAATGCCAGTTAAAACACCCGAGGACCAGTGAAAAGTCTCTCCAACTGGTCTGGCTGGCTAGCTCAGTGATGAAAAGCATCCAATTAAATATGAAGTGTGGACCAGTGAAAAAGCTGGGGGACCAGTGGAATGACAAGCTAACTGGTCCTGCTGGATAGTCACTGAAAAAGTATGAAAACCTCAACCAAATTCAAGGCTAAACTTTGTAGTCCTCAATAAGTACAAGGACAAAGGAAAGAATGAAAGAAATTTCCGCAAGGATGCAAACTTGTAAATGAAAGTTGTTCTAAAGGTGAGAAAAGTGGCTTGTTTGTGGATTTTTGTCATATCACTATTTCTTCTCGATTTTGCAAAAATGTTGTATCTCACACGAAAATGCTCCAGGCAAAGTTGTTGTATCTTGGCATGTACTTGTTTTGTGTGTACATCCGAGCTATTTGAAGCGGTCAAACACCGCCATCCCCACTCACCGTGTTGAAGCGATAGTAGATGATGTGCTTGATGTCCTTACACATTCGGATCTGTCTCATCAGCTTGTATTTGTAGCGGTACATACCAGTCAGTTGACCTACGTGGGCAAAGACGTACTGCAGGCCGTCTGACAGCTAGAAATGTAACCACAGAAGAATTATACCAGAGTTGAAACTAACCAAACCAAAAATAACTGTCTAACAACTTCAAATTATTCTTATTCTTATGAAATACTCTCAGGATTTGTGTACACTAAAAACAATTGCAAACATTTTCCGAACAGATATATTTTTCAAGACAGCTTTTTGAATTTTTTGAATTGATACCAATTTATGTTGCACCTTGTAAGGGTTTACAAGGTGCTGTGGCGCATTCAGGAGCCACTGCCAGAAACACTGGAACAAACCCCTTCTCTGAGCAATAAGTGTAACTGGGTTCTTTTACGTGCATTACTCAACACACAGGACCTATGGCTTTACGTCCCATCCGAAGGATGAAGCAATAATGGTTAACGCTTTCCTTACCTAATTGTTTGGACATAAACAACTGCTGATAACCGCATTGTTTGACCACTCAAGCGTGAAGCACACATTCTTACACAACAGAAAGCTCATTTTTACAAACCCCATTATCTACTTGAAGACATTGTTTTACAGCAAAATAAGTAATAAAAAAGTTCACACTTATTGAATTCCCATCATATAATCTAAAAATCATTGAAATCGGTCAATAAATGTCAAAGTTCTTTGTCTTCTTTTCCTTGGTGTATCTGTAATCTCAAACACTTTTTTGTACACAACCATATGGCGCTCCGTAGGTGTTTGGTATTTCGGATCTTTCAACTCCAGTTTGAAGAGATTGCAAAATAGCAACCTTATTTTATTTGACCATCATTGGAAAGATCAGCATTGGAAAGATCTGATCTTTCCCTTTCCAATGATGGTAAGCTTGGGTATGGAGGGCAAACATGGACAAAACTACAGCTTTATTACAAATGGCCTTTGTGCTCAGGCTTGAGTGCTTTTTTGTGTGTAAGCTTGGTCGAATAAAGTCGCCAATGGTAAGGAAGGGGGGTATTAGTCCAGTCGACTAAAGTCGCCTATGGTAAGGAAAGGGTTAAGTGTCTTGCTTAACCCACACTCTGCTGACCAGAAACACCAGAGCTTGAGACTGGTGTTCTTAACTGCTTGGCCATGAAACACCACAAGGGTTAAAGCATAGGAGTGCTAGAGCAAGTTCGTCCTTGTATTCATACCTGGAAAGCGTCTACATTGCCCAGTCTGTATTGCACATGGCTATCAATGATGAGCTTGGTTAGACGTAGGATCTCACGACACAGATGGAACGCATTGCCGAAACGAGACTTCTTACGCTCCTACAAGTAACAAAAATATATATATCAAACAAAATACAATAATGCAACGATCAACCAGAGACCAATCCTGACAACAAACACTTCAATTACTTCAAAGCCACAAGAGTTTTGTTCCCTCTCTTTTAAATTTTTTTACTTTTTATTCTTCTTTTAAGAGGGAACTTTTCCTAATGTTTACCTCCACCCCACCCAGAAATATTGTTGCATATGCTATACTGCGACAAAAATTGTATTCATAAAGTATTTCCAGATGCTACAAAGGAAATTGTTTACAGTATGTGAACATTTTGGGGGAATAAATGATTGGCATTGAGCCACAGTGATGGTCATAATCCAGTGATGCACAGATGCTCTTGTGTGAATTTGTAGAAATGGATCAGAGAATTGTTTTGACGCAGAGCTAGCCCCCGGTCCCCGTACCTTGGTTGTGAGTGTCTTGACGGGCTTGAGGTTGAAGTTGTAGTCCAGATGGAGATAGTTGAGGTTCTTACGATGGATCAAGAGATTCAACATGTTGTAGCCCTGACGGCACACCTGTAGACCCACCTCCACCCAGTCCAGGGTCGTCGACTGGAAGAACTTGGTGGACTTGAAGGAACGGAATAGGTATCTTTGGAGAACGGAGGTCAAGATTTAGTGAGGAATAGGAAGACATTTAGCTATGGAATGATCTCCCCTGCTAGGGGGCAAGTCTCAACAACTAACAAAGTGAAAGGGCACACGGGCAAAGTATTGACTTCTTGTGTCTGACTTTGTAGAGGCCTTTCTCAAATCTCAGCTTGGGCTCAGGTTCCAGGCTCCGTCTGATGTTCGAACCACCGCGTGCAAATACACGGTGCACCAAAAATGTATAACAGAGCCCAAGCCAAGGTTTGAGAAAGGCCCCAGGATATGGTACTGCAGGCTTAGCTTGTGCATTTCCAGAAAAGTCTGACTCTGGTTCCGGTTCGGAGTCTGACTTGGTAACATTAAATTATTTGTTCGTGTACATAAGCGGAATACCATGATTTAAAATGATATTTCAGATAACTTTAGGTAAAGAAGTTATCTGTAGGTAACAGAGGCATTAGTTTTTATTTCAAAAGGTATGTTGTTAATATTTTCAATCACTTTTGTTAACAATTTGTTTTCTTGAGACAACAGTACAGTTGAGCAAACTTCTGTGCACAACTTTCCATGAAAAAAATGTTTACATCCTACACAAAAAATATTTTCCTAATTTCAGTTGATCTGCCTTCTGTTTTAGGCTCAAAGCTTCAGTATGGTAAAGGAAACAAAACAACTGTGCAAATCATTGAAAGGTAATTTCATCTTCTACAAAATAAGCCAAACTTGTAGTACAAAAACAAAAATCTCAACGAAAGTCATCTAAAGATTTCTAGGTACAGTTGAAAATGTCACTTTCCGCGTTGCGCTCAAGGAGTACTTGATTCAATGTCTACTTATGCGCCAGTGCTAAAGGAATGAAGATTTTTTTTTTTTTTAAATTCCCCAAAAGTCCTCACCTCTTTTTCTGTGACTTTGGAGGTCTGTGTTTGAGGGCGTTCAGGACGTAGATTTTGAGCAACTTCTGGTATGACACGCGCACCTTGACGGGCTGACCACTAGGGCAATGTTCACGGTACCTGGAAAAAATCGGACGCAAGAAAAAAACATAAACAAATACTCAAGCTAAAGTCTGCTCGAATAGTTATCGACTTCATGATCTATGGAGCTCATGTAAAAGCTGCCTGCCGTGTTGAAAACCCGGGTCCATTTTCATAACTCTATAAGCACAAAAACTTGCTAAGCACAGAGGAAAGTTGCTTAGCTGAAACAGGTTACCAGCCAAAATTTCATAGAGGTTACACTGTTGACACTGGTTCCCAGCTTAGTCTTTGCTCAGCCAAAAATGTTTTTACAGCTTTATAAAATTTGGCCCTTACCACTTCTGGTTATAAAAATGACAAACATCCAACAAAATACAAATGAATAGTTTTAAGGGAATAAAACAGAATCAACAGAGGACAGAAAGAGTTACACAAAAGCGTCCACAGAATTGAAAAAAACCCCCCATTTATGACTAAGACTGTATCCGAAGTGACGGCTACGGCTACAGCTCAGACTGTTGCTAAGGGTTTTGCTAAAAATGTCCTATACTTCAATGCAGTATGACGCAATGATCCAGCTGTAGCCGTAGCTGTAGCCATCATGGAGAGTGAGTCAATAATGGTTGACTGAAAAGACGCAAATTTAAACAAATTCAGCACTGCACATTTAACAATGTTTAAAATTTTTTGCTTTTAGGGAGAACACATTGAGCTCAAAATGCAGTCACCACATACCACATGGCTTTGGTAACTCATTTCCGCTAAGCAAGATTGTTCATGCTTAGCAAGCCTGCTGCTCATTTGAATATGGCCCTAAGACCACAGCATCATCCACTCAGTGGCCTGGCAGGATCTACTGTACTGGAATTACACAAAAGCCATGTCCTCTGTTGCCCCGCTCTTGGCCTTGATGCACCATCAACAGAAAAAAAGCTTTGCAAAATGAAAATGGCCTTGCCCTCTCATGACATAAAAGTCCATCTACCCTCACCATGTTTTAGTAAGTGGTATGTCCACTGCTCGTCTGTGTCTGCCAGAGCGAAGATGGAATGGTCTTGGTGCCCACAGCAGGGCGATACCGTTAGCTGTGTTATCAGTGTAGAGGGGTCTGTCTTGTAGGAACGGTTTTACATAGTCTGGTAGCTCGAACTCCTCATCGTCTTCAGGCAGTGGCTCTGTAATCTGGAGATCCATTCAAGGTATTATTGTTATTATTTTTTTTTATTTATGAGAAACATCACAAGGTGAGGGATACACTTAAAGGGTGTTTGTAACATTGGTAAGAGTAAAAATATAAATGTTCACAGATTCACACATAACTTACATGGTATAAAGATGGTCATCGTGGGAAACTCCCTTTGAAATATTTTTGCTTTAAATGCTATAGTTTTTGAGAAATGAGTAAAACAATTAGTTTTGATCTCACAAGTCGAAAACTCGATGTTTGAAAACAGTGAAAACACTTGAGGTTTTCCCCCACTTTTTTCTGGTGATTGCAATGACCGATTGAGCTTAAACTTTCACAGGTTTGTTGTTTCATGTATATGTTGGGATACACCAAGTGAGGATACTGGTCTTTGACATAATTTACCAAAAGTATAAACTGCCTTTAACTGATTTGGGCTGTAAACCAAAATCAACGGTCAGCAGGGGTATGTTGCCACCTAATCCAGGGGCTGAAACAGGGTTACCCCCTTCAGAGTCCTTAAAGATGTAGGCATGGGTATCATCCACTAGGAGCCTGGCTGGTAAAGCAGAATGCACTACCTTTTCAACTTTTTACGAAGCAGTTATGGTTAAGTGCCTTGCTCAATGGCAAAAGTGTCATGACCAGGATTCGAACCAACTCTGCTGCTGACAGCACCAGAGCTTTGGTCCCGTGACCGCTTGGGCTCGACATGCCACAGGGCTGGTAAGAATAAAATACATCATTGTGTCATTTTAGTCCGATAGCTTACTGATATAACTGAAGTTCATACAAGAAGCGTTTTTTTCTATGAAATATTTCCCTCTGAAATGAAGTCATATTCAAGAAAACTGTAACTGAAAAAATAAAATAAAATAAACAGCTGATTTCGGTTGTTACAACATTTAAGGACAGTATGTTTACGTTTCCTTTAAAATGTTAGCCCCAGAAACTATATCCAGGTGGAATGATTCTTATCTCAATCCCCTACAAATGCAACACATTATTTTTAATCCCCAACAATTTGTTACACATTTTACTTTGTACCCTGCCCAACTGTGGTTTGTGATTTTGTGACTGTAAAGACTGTGTTACAGTGCTCTATTTTGAATCCTTGATAAGTGTGTTAACATCTGCTCCTTTTACAGATGGACTCATAGTTCTGATTGGAATTGGTGGAAACATTTAAACGGTTCAACGGAAGTCACAAGTTTGTTAACCATTTAGAAAAACAAACATAAAAGCACAACTCTAGTGCGCATTTATCTGCGCACGACTTGCCTAAAATGCTATCTTACCTTTCCGCCGTGTCTGTGTGAGATTGGGTTGATCAGAGGATCAAAGTAGAACGCTGGGAGATCCGGATCTTCCGTCTTGATGAACACTACGCTGGGAGTGTGATACCTTACCACACAAAACGGAAATTCTATCAATAACATATTTCTAAGGGTATTTTTTATTTTCAGAATTTTGTATAAATACAATTCAAAAAGAAAATCACAAATTCATAGAAAATTATCGTCTTCTTTGAGTAGTTTTCTCGTTTTTTGGTTTGAGCGAAACTTGCAAAGTTTATTATTACTATACTCATCATTATGATTTATTTGGCTAAGATTTAAACTATTATGCAACAATACAATAAAGTAACATTTGTATATTTGCCGTTACTAATGATGTAATAGAACAGTAACAGAAAGGCAAGAACAACTATTGCAATCAGATGACTCATTCTAAAATGACCAGACTTAATAAAAGTGACGCAAACCATTGTGACTCGAAAGCCTGTTAATCAGTTTTAAAATGAGAAAAGAATCCCAATCAAATAAATCTAACATTATAACAACATTGCGACGACATGTTGTTACAGTCAACCAAATATCCACTAATATCTAGGGTGGTATCTTTCCTCGCCTTCTACCTCTAGGACCTCAGTTCAAATCCCGCCGGGGGCACTACGTGGATTGGGTGTTCAGTCCCTGCCTGACTGTGTGGGTTTTCCCTGGAATATTTATCTAGGGGTTTTCCTCCCACATCTAAAACTGAAACTTCCTTCATTGTCTTCTCCCCAAAGGGTTCTTGGCTTGTACAGTGATTAAGTTTGTCTTTTTGAGGGTCCTTGGCTTCACAACCAGAATTAATAAATTAAATGCAAAGAAATGAAAACCAGGCAATGCCTCCATTCCAAACCAATACATCATTTAGCTTGACACCTGTGACACTTACCATGTAAGCTGTACGTAGTATGGCAGGTTGTTGTACAGATAGGGGAAGGCAATCTTGTACTCTGTGCGGATCTGTTGCCTGATGATGATCTTGTTCACATCGTTAAACTCATTCCAGTCCTCGTCTCTGTCAAATCAAAAAAACAATTTGCAAAACAAATTGTGAAAAAAATACAGTAAAGTATTTCCAACAACCAGGGCCCAATATGGAGCTGCTTAAGCACAAAAGTAGCCAAGCACAACAAAGTCATGCTAACCGGAATAAGGTTACCAGCCAAAATACAATGTCCCATGAGCTATTTCTGACTGGTATTCTACAAATTTTTGCTCAGCACAAATTTGTAAGCAAAATTGTCTGCTTAAGCAGCTCTATGAATTTGGGCCCAGATCCTACTTGCAAAAAGCTGCTAGCACAAAAAGTTGCTAAGCACAGAAAAACCATGCTTAGCAGAAACAGGCCAAACAGCCAAAATTGATATTGTATGTGACTGGTTGCCGGGTAGTTTGGAGTAGACAAATTTGCCCTGGGTACAATAGACCTTTCCATTGTTGATAAACAAAGTGCGCCGGTTGGCATGGACGGCCGATTGTAAGCAAAACAATCAATCGTGTTTTTAAAAAAATGTGACCAAATTCAAAATTTTCTGTGAAGATTCATGAACTGAAACACCTTCCATGATTGGTTAATTTGTTTCCAACAAATTCGACACTATTTTCGAATAATTTATTTGTGTTACATTGCTACAAACTATGGCTATCTGTTTTTGATTTGCAGTTATGGCTTTTCATAGTTTTCCAACCTGGGTTGGCAAAAACTCAGGCTGTGACGTTGCAATAGAAAGGTCTATATTTTCTGTTTGCCAAATTCACCTGACTCCATCATCGCGATAATCTTGGTTGCCCATTTTGGGAGTCAATGTCCCAGCGTGTTATAAAAGTGTAGTGCATATTTTAGGCTATATCAGCGTTTACAGGCTTACCTATTGGCACCCAAAAAAGTGATTATTTTGTAGCATACTGTCATAAAAATACTGTTGATAAGTGCTTCTTTGGGGGAATGGAATGTGGAGGGGTTCTTAAAAAGTAGCACTTTCTGTACCTCCACATAAAATGTTGAACACTTTGGATGAACCCAAACAAGGAATGAGAAATTTTGCAACAACAAAATGGCTAGGCTTACAGTAGGGTTGCATCCCGCACTAACGGCTCAAACTTTGGCCCTCCTGGGATGGCCATGTTGAGGGCCTTGGAGGTAAAGAATGACTTGAGATCAAAGAGATAGAAGTAGTTCTCATCCACGAGGTCCGTCAGCAGCTGGTTGGCCAGACGGTACACTGTGGACATCATGGGAAGGGTCAGACGCCAGCTCTTGTAACTGGTCCCGTTGACATGCCTGAAATCAGAGAGAACCAAAAGGTCATTCAGATTCAAAATTAATATGGTGAAAACAATCTTTCAAGAAATGACTGATATCAAGAAATCTACTTCTATGATCCAAGTACTACAAGTTCAGCGTAAGACCTATTTTGTGTATAATATTAATTAATAATAATTTGTGAGGTTAATCATCCAGACTTGCAGATGGGAAGCTGGATTGCGAAGGATGCAGCTACAGCGTGTTAGGGCTGCAGGCATTGCAGGACGCCTTTGGCATCCAGCCACATCGACCCATATATGACCAAGGAGCACAGCCAGAGATCAAATGTGTTTGATTTTTCTGGAGGGAGGAAAACCAGAGGGCCCGGACAAACACTGTCATGGAATAGGAGTGAACCATCACAACTCTACTCACATATGGCCTACGCCAGGTATCGTACCAGGTCCACATTGCTTTACGCACTAGCCACCCATACTTTCCTTATAAGGGTATGAACCCTCCTACTCTCTGACCAATCAATATCATCCACTATGGTTTTGAATGATGGACAGACTATGGCAGTCTACAATGTGACATCAAGTGGTGAATGCATCTACACAGTACACAGTCAACCCTCCTACTCTCTGAACATCTTATGGCTTAAGGAACACAAACACTTATGAATATTTTCTGACTAATAATGCACTAATGAGTTGTAGCCCCAATTGGGCAAATCCTAAACTTGGGCAGTTTAGGACGAAATCAAAACCAACAAAACTATCAAAATTTTGGTTTACCAAAATTTTAAAACAACAAAATATATATATCATACAAATTCACTTTTCTTCTGAGGACCAGTCAAAATTCACACCCAAGTGGTTCGACTGGCTAGTCCTGTCTTGAAAAGCATCCCTGTTTCGTTTCAAATATGGACTAGGGAAAAAGCTAGTTGACTAGTGAAATGACTAGCTAACTGGTCCTGCTGGCCAGTCAATGAAATAGTTAAGGGCAAACCGTGCTATAAAAAACATTGATAATCATATGAGACCTGTTTGAATACTAAACTGTAACAAACAAAAAACAAAATGCTTAACCACCCCAGCCTAGCGTCCCCTGTACTCACAATGTGTCAATCAGCGGTTTGTGATCGTAGAACCATTCATACACCGGGCCATCTTCCTCCGGGTCAAGCTCCATGTTGATTGGCTCCAGCGGCTCAACGTCCAGGATGTTGTCCGCGTAATCCAGAGGGGGCTCTTCGTCGTCGAAGGGCGGGAAGCGCATGCGCTTGAAGTGACGTCGGTCACGCTTCTCACGTCTCATCATAATCCACATGGTTCTAGAGTCAAAAAAAAAAAATATTAGATTCAAAATCAGTATAAACAGCAGCCACTGCAAGTTTCATTTAGTAAAGAAATAAAACCTCTTCCAAATGGTTATGATAGAAATTGGACCAAGTTTTTTACATATTAAAATGGTGGATGTAGTGATAGAGTTAAATATTTTTAAACAAGTCTTATGTCACAGCTATTTCCTTGTTATTCTATTGACCCAGTTCACCCGACATCACCATCACAATAATCTTGGTTGCGCCATTTTGGGAGTCAATTTCTCAATGTGCTACACAGTGAAGTGGGATCTTATACTGTGCAGCGGGAATTATTAGTATTATTTTTTCAATGAGAGATTGCCTAACATCACAAGGCTTGATGGCCACTTCAAGGTGAGGGCTTGGGCTGTCAACCCAACTCAACTGTCACCAGGGGTACGTTGCCACCTACTCTTGGGGCTGAAACAGGGTTACCACCTTAACGTGGTGTTTACATGCTTCTGTGTCAAATCCCAAAATGGCGGTTGCAGACCTGCCAACCTTGTAATTATTTTTTGAGTACCACATTAGCGCAGCGGCATAACCCAACTACATATACATGTACTGTTGGTAACCGTACTGTTGTTGACACAACAGTGAGTTAAAAAAAAAATAATAACCAGTTCGACGGTTGGCACTGTATGTTCCAATTGCCTAGATCATAGATGCCACTCATCCATATTTGTACACTCAATTATCAATCACACGGCGATGCCGAACACGTGCGTTGTGTGCACGACGTACATGTACATCCGTGCATACGGCTATACAATGTACTGTACATACAAGATTGACAGAAACTGGATTGCGCCATTCCCACCCCCTTTGTTACGCATTGGTTTATTAGTTTTCCAGCGAGAGTAAGAATTTAAAATATAGTTCTAGGCACAACCTCGTTTTTATCGAAGTGCATCTCAGATGCAGGGTGTCTTTGTTCGGTTGTTTTTGCACTTGGGGTCGAACGAATGACAGTTGAAGAAATTGAGAACAAAATTGTCCGTTCGTGCTGCAGTTTTTAACACCGCGATTTAGATCATTTGCGTCTTGTGCGTATTTTCTGCATATATTTCGTACCACCGTACTCAGATGTGAAAATGCGTGCATGGTACGCAAAATGCGTGCATGGTACGCAAAATGCGTACAGGTTGGCAGGTCTGCGGTTGTGGCAGCAGTAGTGGGCGTGTGACGTTGGTGCAAGGGCTTAATTGATATCAATATGACCAAACTGAGGGCAGTTACATAGTCTGGCACCTCTTTTATAAAATTAAATAGGACTAGTATTATCTAGGGGTATACAGGGAATGTGACAAAGGTGGCAATGCAAGCCTTACTCACCCCCACTGTGCTATGTAGACGGGTTCAATGACCCTTGCAACCTCGTTGACAAAAGAGATGGCGCCCGTGATGTGATACAGAACGTTGACGTCACGAATCTGCTCCCACGGCATGGGCATATTCTCAATCAGCTTCAACACGGCATGGGGCATGTACTTAAGAGCTCTGAACAAAACAATAATAAAATGCACAGTGTTTGAAAACTTCTACAAGGAATCTTACAAGAAGAAATTGAATACAGCATCACAGAGCTGCCAACATTTGCAGCTTGCCATCAGAGATATTGTGTACAACAATCAGGGAGATATTTGAAATTATATTCAACATAATAGGGGAAAAGTTTACATTATCAGGGAGAGTTTCAACTTTGTTCGTCAGGCATTTACAGAGCGCCTTTTCCAGAGGTTGCAAAGCGCTAGGTTGTGTCCAGCACAAATAAAAAATTAAAATCAAAGATGGCCAAAACACAAAAAATTACTGTCGACAAAACAAGTGGGTCTCCAGCAATTTGCTTGAATGCTTCAAGTGGGTTGGCCCTTCTGCAGCTATCAGGAATTGAATTAAACAGATCCGGGCTTGCATTGGAGACAGGTTGGTCTCCTGGCTTTACATGGAAAGATTTGTATATTTTCAGGGAACTTTCTGCAAAATCAGGGAGAGTTGGCAGCTTTGGCATTATCATGCAGTGCTGTAAGACTCCTGACATAGACTTCCGACTTGGACTCCAGGATAATGGACATGAATTACAGTAACACATGAAACTCTTCTGCAACACACAGTGGCAGGCTTTAACATCATCTGGCATTTGAATTGCTGTGTGTGATGACAGTGGTCATGTAAACAGGCCACGTGTGGCGAGACACTGTAGTGGATTGCGCGTACACAGGCACCTGGTTCACAAAGTCCTTGGGATTATGTTTTGGGGTTGGGTGTTGAGGTACCACAATATGGTGTATTGTGCAGCTGGGCTTCAAATTTACACTGGACCGCAAGCCAGAGGCCAGTGTTTTTAGCGTCGGGCCATTAAACTTATGACTACACAAGTCCAGCCTCATCTCAACTTTTCATTATATGTGTTCAAATGTTTACTTTGAGTCGAATAAATATCTTTCAACTCTGTTGAGTGTGAAAGTATTACCTATAATAAGACAAATTAGCTAATCTTCTCTTGGTGCATGTTCAAATAAAAACAGTTTAATTGTGACACAATGTAGATAGTTTTGTTTTCTTCTCATTTTGATTCTTGTCTTGTAACAAATGTTCTGGTCCAGTAAAAATTGTAAACAACAAGCCCTGCGGTCTTGAGGATTTTTCCTCCAAATTCAAGACCTATGCAGGAGTCAGGGGTGGGTCTCCAACCAAAGACATTCGGGGGGTTAGGGTCGACGTTTAACAAAAAATCAGTTCAAAGTGGACTAACCCAAGATACACTCTCTTGTCGTGTCTGAATTTCCGGTTGGTCATGTCTCCGTGGTCACGGATGATCTTGCGCACATGCTCAGGGGGCATGTCCTCCTTCTGAGCGTCCACAAAGCCAAACTTCCGCTTCTCGGCATAACGTTTGGACTGTAGCTGCTGCCATTTTCGAGCTAGTGGAGAAAAACATATTGAATCTGAAAGAATTGCTTTCATATAAAAGCAAAAGCACCTACCCCCTTTTCCCACCTAAATGCTTTTATATAAATTAAAACTAAATAATCAATCCATAACCAATCTTGTTTCCCTGTGGATGAGTTTTGGAAAAATAGTTTTTTTCTTGAAGTTCTTCAAGCAATAGTCATATTGTGATAATAAATAAAAAAATCCCCCCCCCCACAAAAAAAACCAAAAACACAATCAAATTTATGAATCAAGTCCTTTTCCAGTGTTTTCAGCATTGAGAACAATAGAAAAGGACCGGTGAGTGGGATGCCCGCTATCGTCTCTATAGTGTGTCACATCCTCAAACAGCATCACTGCAAATATACACATGCCCAAATTTCTCAAAAATTCGACCTTATCTATGGCAGTGGACACAAGGGTTCCACAGGTTTTAAACTGTGCATCAAGAGACAATGTGTACCTTTTTCTTGCAATTTTTCCTCTGTCATATAGCTGGGAATCTGCTGAGGCACATTAGGCTGGACGTAGGTACCTGGTGGAGGGGGTATGCCGTAGCCCCCAATCAGGGCCGCCATCTTGGAGTCTGACAACTAGCTATTTAGTGCCAAAATAAATAAATAAATAAATAAATAAATACATTCATTCATTCATTCATTCAGTAACATTTATTTCAATGCTGTCATTGATTACAATAATGCACATTTATGTTGAAATTACACAAGTAATACATTAGCATGAGATATGATTTATATTTAGTACACAATGATTCAATAATAATCAGCAAATTAATGACAACATTTAGGTGTAAGGTTAAGCAAAATGCTTTTGTGCCCTAACCTATGGACAGACAAACATACAACCAAGGAACCGTAACAGGACAATGGACAAATGAAACAGACAAGACAGTGTGAGACAAGGCCAACACAACTTACAAGTTACACCTTATTAGTTTATGAATAAGAGTCAATACATTTATTTACTGCGATGGCATTGATATGAAAGCATAAATATCTCATTCACAGACAAACATCCTAGAAAACTGACAGCTAGTATTCTTGTTCTTATTGAGTCCAGCGAAACGTCGTTAATAAATGGTATGATGCGCAGCCATATTTGATATCATAAGGCGAGGATTCTGAAAAACGGTGAACATTTAACGATTTTTGCAAAAATGTTTAGCTGAGTGAATTTTGTGGACCCGCAAAACGCTCAATGAGAGTACAAAGAACATATAAAGCCTAATTTAGGCAAGATCTGATTTCAAAAAAGAATTTTTGAACTGTGGGCTGGTAAACGTGAAGGGCAAAAAGTTTCGATTAGGATTTTGCACCAGTCACTCTATGACTTGTGGTTCGTGGAGACTCTAGCGGAACGAACCTTGTAACTCTAGGAGCAAGTGCCATGTAGCCCCACTTGTGTGGCCAAGCTGAATCATTGGCCACCTGTCGGGGCCCATTTTTTGTGAAGCTAAGCGATAACAAATTAAAAGCGCATTCCCTACGGGCGGGTCGGCGGTTTAAACCAGCTAAATGTGTTCACCTACCTCTAAGCTTGCCCTGGGTGTTTTGGATGTTTAAACAAATAACCTTTTAAAAAGATATTTCAAACAATAATTGTGCAACTTCCTCCGAATTAATTTCCTCAATGTGTACTGAGCGCTGCCATTTTGGAATGATCCCAATCATGCCAATCAAATCACGACGTCATCAGCCGGCCAATAGGATTGTAATGGTTCTAGGGCTAAGAATACAAAGTGGATTGGCCCAATCAATGTAGACTCTTCCTCGATTTCAAGGAAAAAGATTCTCGACCCATATACTATTTTTTTGCGTATTTTATATCTCTGTGAAGGATCTATTCAACTACACATTAATAATAATTCTGGACGAAGATTATTCATTTGTACTTTTTACTATAAAATTAAAAAGGTCAAAATATATAAAAAATAAATACATAAGCCGTCAAAGACTCCAGCTGACATTAACAGGTAACTAATTTGTGGATCGCATTACCACCTGCATTGATGTTTCAGCTTTCAAGGTCATGCTGGATCAATCTCGCTCATGTGGGACTGAGCTATTTTTTTGGACTGGGTGCCGAATTTGTATTTGTGCATGTTCCGAGTTTTCCAAGTGCCAAGTTTGTAGGTGCTGAGTTTGCAAGGTGCCAAAGTGACCGACTACAACCGGTCACACTAAAAGCCGACAACTGACGACGCCTAGGCTAGCCTGATGACGACAACTGCCGACAACAAATTTTAAATGCACTTTCGAACGATGTTTGAACAAAAATAAACCGTTAAATACATGTGTAAGAGGTACTTCTAGAAACTATAAGGCTCCCCCGTGAGCCTTATAGGGGTCTAACATTTTGGACCTCCGTAACGCTATACGTTTTCAAAATGGTCGTTGATAGGTGAACATTTTACGGTGGTTTGCCATCAATAACTAGTTTCCTTTGCACTACACAACAAAAACTTTCCCCATACACTTAATATACATTCATAATGAATGCATTTCCTTTTTGTTTAGTTATATTCAAAAACCATCTTCAAAAAAAGAAATTTACCACGCAATACTCACGGTTGTTTTTCCCTTATTGCGGCACTCGCGCGGCGTTCGCGATTTGCGCAAAAAAATAAGACTGCGCGGTGTGCGCGGAGCCTTCCACTTGGCTTCCGGCGCACACCGCGCTGTCTTTAGGCTCCGCGCACACCGCGCAGTCTTATTATTTTGCGCAAATCGCGAACGCCATGCGAGTGCCGTTGCGTTTATGCCATTTTTGGTTTCTGCAACGTACCGATAGATACAGATACAGATGAGGGAAAAACCGTGAGTATTGCGTGGTAAATTTCATTTTTTGAAGATGTTTCTGAATATAACTCAACAAAAAGGAAATGCATTCATTATGAATGTATATTAAGTGTATGGGGAAAGTTTTTGTTGTACTGTGGTGCAAAGGAAACTGAAGTTATTGATGGCAAACCACCGTAAAATGTCGGAGGTCCAAAATGTTGACCCCTGACTCCTGAGTATAACTTTAATAAGAAGGCTCACGGGGGAGCCTTATTCTAGAAGTATGTAAGAAGAGGTATCCAAATCACCTTCAATCTGTTGAAAAAGTTTTGTTTTTAACTGTAAAATAAAAGCTTTTATTACCACGATTTAGTAACAAAAAGAAGTGTCGCCAGCCATGATGCATCTAAAATAACCCACTGCACTGCCAGAGGCACTGGACAAGTACAACAACCTTCACTGTCGGAAATACACGACTGTCCATGCACGTTTGTTTAAAAGTTTGAACATTTTTTCCACTTGGGATAAAACGAATAAAGAACGTCGGTACATTAAGTCCTATAAGTGATTTTAAAAATGAATTAAATACCTCATATATATAACATGATTAATCATTAATTAAAGATATCATAATTTTTTTTTTTAATGCCTTTGCGTATTGAAGGTAAAATCCTTTCAAAACACGGTTTACCTGTCCTGTGGTTTGTGGCGTGCAGTTCCCCCACGTTTGATAACTTCAGTCTGAACTCCGCCGCCCTTGGTGCAACTGTTTACATGTCAAGCTGCACAACACAATGAACAAGTGTACACACTTTACGTGAAGCCAGACTATTATGTCACGTGACTTCTCAAGTACTAGTCTCTTTTCAAGAGTCCTCTCAGCGAGGAAGCGAATAATAATGTGCTTTTTTTAGGACGGATGGCGTAACATGCACCATGGTACCAGCGCGCAGCGGGGGCAGGCAGCTGGTAGATCCCCCCGGACTCTTTCCCTACCTCCCCCTCCCCAAATTAGATCAAAAAATGAATAAATAATGGTTTCTCCCCTCCCCAAATTAGATCAAAAAATGAATAAATAATGGTTTCATACAACAAAATCACAAAGAATTTACGTATTTCCCTCCTTACCTGCCCCACATGAAAATGTGCACGAAGAAAGACTAGCAGCATTTATTTACTCCGATGTGTTGTTGTGTTGGAGATGAGCACTGGTTCCAAGCTCACACTCATTCTCAATACATTATTGGCAAAGTACCAGTTGTAACATTATAAATACATTTTTTGCTACATAACTACAGCAGCTAGCAGGAGGTGTCTGCTGATTGTGATGATAAATAGTTCGAGACATTCAAGAATCATACTGCAGTTTGGAATGGAAAGTTTATCAAAAATTCACCAAAATCAAGATGACCTCAGCAATGGTACCGGTTTGTTGAATTATTTTATGTGTGTGTTAAATGTTTTGTTTATATATTTATTGACAAATTTGATAATTTCGTGTAGTTAGTTGATCAATCCAAATCAAATCCGCATGAAAACGCCGGTAGAAAAAATCATATCAATCATATTCGACTTAACAAAAGGTCCTTTCTCTATGGTCTAAATAATAATATCATTTGACTCTGTCTGGGAACGGTGGTAGCTGTTTAGTTTTAAATTATGTTACTTTCAAATATTTTTGGCTTTAAAAAAATATTATTTCAAGTGCAGTGAATTTAATTTTGCCCTGACAAGTGAGCCCCTTTCTTTGTTATGTCAAAAAACATAATATTTCCGTAAGCAAGCTGCTTTATTAGAATGTGGGTCTCAATGACAGTTTTGTAAAAAGTAAATATATGGGAGCTGGTTTTTGCTTTCCTTTTTTTTGTCTTCAAATTGTTATGATTTTTGTCTGTTTGCCTTCATAATTTAACTTTATTTTAAAAGAAATATTTCTGTTAAAAGGATTATTAAACACTGCCATAAATTCAAGGTCGATTATAATATTATAATGTAGAGTAGCAAGCCTGGTAGTTGCGATAATTGGAATCTTCCATCTGCCCGACGGTCGCGTCCGTCGGGAAGCAGATGGAGGGTTACGATTATTGCAATTACAATACAAGCCTGGAATTAAACAGAGGCCAAGGCTTCTGTTGCCCTGGTCTTTGCGTTGGGTGCCCCTTTATAAGTTCTCCACAGACATTGAATTTTTCCTACGAAAGTGCCCTTTGCAAAATGAAAATAGATTTGCCCTCTCAAAGATGAAATTCAAAGCCCGATGTTGGCTAATAGCCTAAAGCATTTTTTACATTAGTTTTCTTTCTTTTCTTTTAGTTTTTGAAGAGACCGTGTATTTTTAAGCATATAAGGGTGTCATGGCCGAGCGGTTTAGAGCATCGAATTCAAGTTCTGGTGGTTAAGTCATCGGAGTGTGGGCTCAAATCCCGGTCATGACACTTGTGTCCTTGAGCAAGATGCTTTACCATAATTGTTTCTCTTCACCCAGGGGTATAAATGGGTACCTGTGAGGGTACAGGTTGACATTGTGTATGAAAAAGCTTCGGAGCGCCACGGCAGCTCGGGCTGTATACTCCCAGGGAGCTGAGAAAGATTAAAAGGAATGTTATTGGCCCAATGACCAGGGCACTAATGTAAAGCGCATTGATACGTTATTGTAATATGCGCTATATATAAGAACTACATGTAGTTATTACTAAGGAAAAATAAAAAACTTGAATCTCCAGTCAAATTGACACTGTCGTCTCATGATCATTTCATGACATACTGGACTCTAGTCCAGTTACTGCGTGCGTGTGCGCCCTGGCTGTCACATCACAATAGAATAATGATGATGCCCTTGTTGGTGCAATGGCCAGTGTAGGTGTGTGAGCAGTAACTGGGCTAGAGTTCATGTACAGCCACAGGCCTGCTACGGTCATGAAGAAAGTACCTCTTTAATAAGAATGCTTTGTTTTTTATTGTTTCATGTTTCAGAAATTATTAATTCTATCTGTTTGTCTATCACAGTTAATTTGTTTGACTTTATGAAAAACTATAAGTGCCCTTTTGTGTGTTTTTGCCAACAGATATAAGCCAGCAGGAGTGACGGAAAACCATTTCCAACATGGCCGCCCCTCTCACCGTGCAACTGCGCAACGCGGAGAGCTCGATCCTGTTCATGCAACAGGAGCACGCCAAGACCCTGCAGGGACTGCACCAGGAGCTGCAGAAACTGCAGAAGAAATGCGCAGAGTTAACCTTTGAACTTGCCATGAAGAGTGGCTCACCTGATGAAGGTCAGTATCATGAATATTCATGTTTTTGGGGAGGGGGGGGGGGGGTAATAACTGAAATCCTTATCAGAACCCCAATTATGCATTGTGTTTTGCACAACTTTGGTTCTGGGGTGACATAAGGGGTCAGATTGCTTTTGTATAGATCTTTTGTGTCTGTACTTAATTGTTACCCTGTGTATGGCCTATTCTCTGTGTTTTTCCCCCGAGTCCTGACCCCTGTAGGAAATTAAGTCCACAGGCTACTTTGGTTGGATTCGAACCCACCACTCCTGATTTCTAGAGCAGATTTCTCAACGACCTGTGTTCGAACATTGGTACCTTCACCTGGTCAAAGTTCTGTGTACTGAGCACTTAAAAGGTTTAAAAGCTCCGCTAAAAAATATTCAAAATTTAATTTTGTGGTAAAAACAAAAGTGGTAGTTAGTACAAAAAACACAAGATGATTTTTCAACTTTGTGGCCTTGATTTGTCATCGTCCGGACCCTCCTAATATTCACTCCAACTCCTTCCATTAAAAAGTAAATACACCAAACATAACCATAATGTATTGTTTTCCCTTTCCTTATTCTGTAACTCCAAATAAGTACAATCGGCAAACTTTTCCTGAACAAAATAAATTACAAATCAGTAGCCACAATAGTGATGTAAATAAACTCTATCAGCAACCCCCCCCCCCCCCCCCCCCCCAACACACACACACACATGTGTGGGTATACGCCTGCAATCGTGGACCTCCTATAGACCGTTTTCCAACTGTGGACCTTTCCTGAACCGTGGACCTATTCATTGTCCTCTTTTGTGATAGGTCCCTGGTTTGAATGGGTATACCTACACTCACACACACAAGTGTGTAAACACCTGCAATCGTGGACCTGCTATTGTCCCTCGTTTGTTTATACATTAACTTTTTTGCAACAGCTCCCATTGGTTTTGTACACGATCTCCAACCGTGGACCTTTCCCCAACCGCGGACCTATTGTCCTCTTTTGTTATAGGTCCCCTGTTTGAACTTGTATACCTACTCACCCTTACATATGGCAGTTACTGGGTACATCCGTTGTTGTTCTTATTCCCTTTTCTGAAGAAATCCCATGTGGGGTACCACTAGAACAAAGAAAACCTTGTGGGATAGCATTGTTCCATTGTTAAAAGTACCCCATAAGTTGGCATGTGTAAGGGCACACACTCACACACCCAATTTTTCATCCCAGGTGCTTTTAAAAAAACTCATTGCTGAAAATGCACCGTAGGCTCTGAATCGGGGTTCTCCCCAAGATTTTTTTTTTTAAACTGTGGGGCATTCTGGACCATAATTTTTTGATGATTTGGCCGAAGCACGCTGAATTGAAATAAGGTCTTCAAAATGTTTTGTTTGTCTTGGTTTTAAAAGCCTCACTGTGCAATCTGGAGCATTTTACATGATTTCCTCTTAATTTGTTTTGTTAAATTATACATTAATTGTTTTTTTAAATGTATACAGTGCTTAACACACATCGGTGTAAGGGTAAAAACCAAATTATATTCATTATTCCCGATGCAAAATGCTAAATAATACTTTTGTTTTTTTGTGTATTGGCCAAAATGTTCGTGTATCCGCACGCTAGCTTGTGCATGGGGAGAACCCTGTGAACTATTAAATTCCTGCTTCATGATGTGCCAGCAAGACAATGTTCAGCTGCGTTATGCATGAGTCAATTTTCTGGATGATCGGTTTGTTGGACCTTGTTTCACCTGTCCCCTGATAAATAAATGACTGATCACTAATTAGCCTGGCAGTACAACATCCTCATAACCCAAAGGTAGCTGACTGTCTCCAATTTTCCCGGACAAAACCAGTTAACTCTGTCTAAAAGGAATTGCTCCAAACCACGCATTAGACTGGTGGTTGCCATGACAATTATTACGCAGGTTTCCGCATCAGCGGGCATTCTAGTCAATTACTTTAACATTACTGTCAAGTTACAAGACAAATATGTCTCGTTAAACCATTGTGCATTAATTGGCATGGAACCATAACCTTATGGAAATTTATTTTTCAAACTGTGAATGTCAACAAATTCTCAAATAAAGAATTTTGTAATTTTGTATTATGATTGTTTCTGACTTCAATTAGATTTTGTTCAAACATTTCTTAACTTTATTGTTGAGAATTTTAACCTTCAGTTAGATAGAAAGGTTGGTGCTGGCAAGGAATAAATATTCATACACTAAGCAATATCTGGAGAACAAAATAGTTTTGCAGATGAACTTTGAAGAGAAGCTTTTACTTAATTTTGTTTTTAACTGGAGAATTCTGGCTAACTGTACCCTTTTCGAATTAGCAATTATGGCCAAGGAAGTGTCCAAATTTGCTGGAAATTAAAAAACTGTGTGTCCAAATTGTTCACTTACAATACATTTACATGTAAATGACGGATAAAACAGTGTGCCCAAATTTAAAACATGCTGTCCAAAAGACACCCAGAGACCCCTCTGGCTAACACTATAACTGTGGCTGAGGTTTAACTGCCGCATTAACGTCAGGCTGATTAACGTGCGTTGAAGTTAACACCTTTAGCTGCTGCAGCAAATTCGGACACTGCCTATATTTTTAAGTAATTTTTTTGGCGGATATCATTTCAGTCAATGCCATTGTGCTCTCAAAATACAAATTTACCAAACAGTTTCCCTGAAATTACTTAATATATCTTTTTAATTCAACAGAATTTTATGAGAAACAGCAAAAACTTTTGGAGGCTCAGCTCCGGGAAAAGACCAAAGACTATTTAGAGGCCGAGACGCAAGTCCAGAAACGAGATTCCAAGATCATCATCCTGGAGCAGCAGGCTAAGATTCAGGATCGTCGACACCAGGATGAAATTAAACAGTACCAGAGCAAAATTTCAGGGATGACCAGTGAGCTTGAACAACGCTCGAACAGTTTAGCTTACATGACAACCCAGTTACATCAATTGAAGCTAAGACATCAGGCAAGAGACGATACCAGTCCGGCCGATAGAATTGAAAGTCCTGTACCACCGAAAGATAAACCGCATCATGTACGCCGACATAAGGTGCGGTCCAGCTCCATCGGGTTGCTACCCGGTGAGAACTTAAGGGGACACTTGCGTGCCGTCCACCCAGCGAGTATTGAGAACGCAGACTTACTGGAGTGTAAAGCGGACACGACAACGAAACAGTTTATTGTTACGACGAGACACTCCGGTTCGGCCAGTCCCCACCGACCGATCGCACGCTCCCGGACGGAAATCATGGACCTTCGTCCGTTTCTCGCCGCCAATGCTGGCCGTGATCAAGACATTAATGCCAAACCCGCTCCACCTATCTTGCCACCTATCTCTCCCCACCTTGAGGACGGCAGACACAGACCAGAGAAGCACCCAGTGTTTGCTAAGAGGACCCTCCACAGGTCCAGCTCTGAGTTTGAGATTTCCTCGATGGAGACCCTTGCCGTGGAGAAAGTCTGCTCTGTGGAAAATGACTTGCGACAGATTGAACAGTCTAAAACTGACTGATATACCTTAGTGTGCAAGAAAAAGGATATATATAATAAGTGTGTATGTGCCTTTTAATGCATCTGTGGATTTTTGAATTATTTCACACTTTACATTTTAGCACATTTTAGTGTTGATTTTATTGCAATTTTTAACAAAACATCTAAAACAAAGAGAGATTACATATTAAAAACAGAGATATCAGTCACACAAAATGGTTAAAAAAACCAAATACACCCATGCAGACTTTGAAATTGTGCAAATTATTATTTGTGTTTTGTGGATCGCAAAGTGCTTTATTAAAAAAAACAGTGTGTCATAAAAAGTTATTGTGTTTTTCCCATTTCTCATTGGTGCTCAGTATAATTACACCACTAATCATCATTTGTGGGGGGAAATATTCTCTGCCCACCACTATCGTTAATGATTGCGGGTAATCAACAAATTTGACGCGACATCAGTCAACAATTTTCTGTGCATAATTTGGTGCTGGAGAATTATGTGTTGTTATTGAGATAAAACCTGTTTCTGGGAGTGGGAGATTCAAGGGTAACTTATCATAGAATGGAATTGGTAAATTTGCATAAAAAGCTTTTAACCTGGATTATCTACTCTTGAAACAAATTATAATTTTACCAAGCAAACTGGAAAGTCAACTGTGCCTAAAACATTAGGAGCTTTAAAAAATGGAGGTGAACAAAAAAATATCAGCCAAAATATGAAAATTCATTGGTTTTTAATAAATGAACTTTACAATAAACCATTGAAATTTCATCCAATTAATTTGAAATATACCTTCATAACTTCTTCTTTTTTTGTTCATGGTGTTTTCTTCTTTTCTTCAAAGATTTCAAACACAATGATGTGCTAAATCCAGTTTTGGAAGTCAAATTAATAAAAGTGACTGTTTTAGGACATTTTAAAGTTTTTTCAACTAAACTATTTTTAAGGTTTTGGTAAAAAATAAAAATAAAACGTTTTTTTTTTATACCGGCCCAATGCTAATATAAGATAGACCCTTGCCAGTGGTCCAGCGGGTATTTCAAGCCTTGGTGTGTTCTCAATTTTATTTTTTTTATGAAAAAAAGTTTTCCGTGCCCGGATTTTCAACTTTAAGGGGGGAAGGTCATTTTTATTTTGCAAAGGGAACTTCCACTGGAAAGTCTATGGGAAACTTTTGAAGGGGGTACCGAGGCCAAAACCGGGGCAACAGAGGCCTTGGGGCCCCTGTGGCTGCTGTGTAATTCCAGGCATGAGTTTCACACTGGGTACTTTTTGTAGTCAAGAGAAACTTCAACACCGTCTTTTTTTCTCTCCTTGTCTGTTCTGACTCCCTCTATACAGGCTTGGAATTTCAAGTTTGTTTTGAGAATGAAAGGCCACCCTTTCGTTTTGAAAAGTGCACTTCCTATGGAAGATTTTCAAAGTCAATGGGAATACTGTAGCGATTGGCCCGGCCCGTCGGCGGGAGGGCGCTATGGCACGGCACCGTTGTGGAGCTGTGTCGTAGTGAGCCCCCGGCTGAGGGGTTGGGACACCCGTCTCGTTGGGGAAACGTAGCCTAAACGTTCTTCTTGTCATGTAAGTTTTGGAGTGAAGACGTGGAAATAAACCAGTGGAAAAGAGACTGAGAAAACTGTATCCTACTGTGTGTTTTTGTTGTGTTTGGCCGAGAAGAATCTGAGGACAAATTCTTGTTACAATACGTTGAATGGGCATTTAATAATGAATAACAATACTGTGTTCTTAAACAGCGCACCTAGTATAGCTATATCAAGATCAAGGCGCTTTACAACACTATTATCCCTGTTCATCGGGCATACTTTAGACCATTCATCTAATCTGTTCCTGGCTCTATCGTTTAACTTTCTCAACACCCTAGAGGGAGCATACAATTCTAGCAAATTGTTTAAATTGGCGCTGCAGGGGTTAGTTCAATTCTAACACCCAATTCAGACAGGCGCTCCGGTATGGTGGCCCTGAAGGGACATTAAACACACGTTAATGTTCACGTAAATATTTGCGATTGAGGCCCAAATCGTGAATATTTGCGTAAAGATATGTTTGATGTCCCTTCAGGGACTCCAGAGTCGCCCGAACCATTTCTACCTCCATGCCCGAACCAAATGATTGACCTACATGAAGAGTTCGACCTACGACAAAAATTAGGAGATGCTGGGATGGGCGCGCTTGAAGTCAAAAGTCAGACGTAGATCTTGTCATGAGCCAAACCTATTAAATGCAAATTATATGTTAATGTATGGTAATTAGAAGAAAGGTTGCTTAATGCTATATTTTCAAGCATTCCTCTTCTCCGTTCAGCTAAGCATTGGGGCCTTTTTGCATATGGCTCCCAGATTGTTAATTGCATGTTTTGTTTGTTGGTTGGTTGGTGTTGTTGTTGTTGCTTTTTTAGAAACTTTTTTATAAAGAACTACGGACATCACGGTTAACCCTGTTGTTTATAAAATACAGATTATTGGATGGAATACCCCTTTACAGTTTTACTGAGCACGTTTTTCGATTATAATAAAAACATGTTCAGCAACCTATAAAAAGTGATATTACTGTTTGGCGCGTTTGGTGCGTTTGTTTGTTATATTATCTCCAGCCAATTTACATTAAGTTCGCCTGTCTGAAATGTATTTGGGTTGACTTGGAGTGGGTCTGTTCGGCGCCACTCCCCACCTGTCTGAACCGGGTGCAGCAGACCATGGAAAATTCCATGGTCAGACCTGTTTAGGTTCCCATTTTTACACATGGGTTAAGAGAAGCAATTATGGTTAAGTGCCTCGCTCAAAGTCACAATATGTATATAACATGAAGTCATTAATTAGTGTAACCAGCCCTCGCTTTTAGCGAAAGTGCTTTTTAAAACACGCATTTAGGCCTACACATCAAATTATGGATTCATAATTTATGTGTATGGCGATGCAACATTTAGTTGTTCCTTTTCTTTTCTTTGTGTGTGCGTGTGTGGGCGTTGAATCAAGCATTGTGTTCAAATCCTTCATAGATTTCAAAGGAACGTTATGCAGCGATTCTTTATCATTTCCATTCACAATCGATTTGTGCCCAGAGCGAAAACGGAAGAAAACATTACAATTGAACGTTGTGTATAGTTATGTGCACTTGCTCCTAAAATTACGCATGAACCATGTAGGCCACGGCCCCCTGTTTTGCCACTGATCTTGGCAGAGCCGATAAGGCACAAAAGATTCACTGGCAAAAAACAACAACATTAACATGTTTTCGTTTGCTGTCACTAAAAAATGAACACCAAATGTGACGAAATCTCCATTGCGTATTTCAATCGCAGCAACCGAACTGTATGAACCAAATGAACACGCACAGAATCTCTTACAAAACCAATACCGTTATATCCGTTGTTTTCACTAAAAACAAGACCACCGAAATTGATGACATTTTCGAAGGGTTGTAAGAGACATTTTGTAAGAGAGAATGGTTCTGAAATTAATTTACTTCACACCAACAAAAACGAGTGGTATATTTTTCCTATAGCATAATAACATCGGTACCAATACACTGCAAAAACTGGGTTGTTAAAATTGACATGGGGTTGTTACATAACAATTATAGATACACCTTCCCCCCGAAAAGGGGGAAAAAGTACAACATTTTAAAACAAAGGGTGTCACTTATTAAGCACCCCAGTTTTTGCAGTGAAGGCCTACCATTCAAACTTGTCGTCCAAATAATGGCATAAAATGGTTATTCGAAATATGGTAAATTTACAAACTTGAATTTGCCGATGGCATATCCGCCTTTAACTTTCACTGTACCGCCTGCATCTGGAAAAGCTTTTAGTGCCAACAACGATTAAATATTCAAAAGAGACTAAGTGCTGCACCGTACTTACTATTCTGCCTAATTGACTCTCCCATCGGTCTTACTGAATAAAAAATGTAAATTCTACCATGTTTACCATACCATCCTCGTTGCCCCCCCCCCCCCCCAACCAACATAACGAAAACTTGTTGCCGAGACAGTGTTTTAACTTTGAGGGCGTAACATAATTATTTCCATCATGTTTGTTTGTTTGGGGCGTTTATATATGGAATTGATGGTGTGTTTTTTTCTTTCGTAAATGCATAAGGCCTATTTGGAAATTGGCTGGGTGGTGGTTGCTTTCCCAACCCCTCACCTCTGTGGTCCCGGGTTCGAATCCAACCTCAGACCGGAGCGTTGCATGTGGATTGAGTTTTCAGTGTCCTAACCTGATTTTGTGGGGTTTTCCTACCACATCTAAAGCTGGAAAAGTTTCTTCTCATTTCCTGTTATTGGCGCTAATTGTGCTGTTGGATGTAAATAAAATCATGGAAGTATAATACAGGTTAAGACTGAACAGCTTTTCTGGCTCTCTTCTGAGTTAACTCAACACCAGACGTGTATAGCCGGGACACTCGGGTGGTGGAGGGGGGCTTTTCAGCGAAAGTGTAGCTTTTCAGGGGGGGGGGGGGGAGAGGGGTGCAGGCCTTTTCAGTGAAGGTGTAGCTTTTCAGCGAGGGGGGGGGGCTGGTTTTCGTAGGTGTCGTGTTGTTGGTTGGGTTCATTTTTAAAACAACAACGAACGTTTTAGGTTTTTGTTTAAAACCGTATCGTATATGAAGGCATACAACTAACAGACTTAATCAGGATAGGCATTTTTCAAAGAAAAAAAAGTAATCCCTACTAATGGGTTTCCGTATGTTTAAAAGCAGTTTAGTTTACAATGGTGTCTTGTTTCTAAAAGTACAATGGCATTATCTTCTCTGGTCCTAAGCCGATCACAAAAGTGACCTTGCTTTACACCTGACCGATATTCGTTCATGCATACACGTCATTACGAAGTCTATTGCTCATGGCAACCAATTTAGGTAAAAATCTTCGCCGGGGTACAAAAAGAAAACTCAACAAGTCTTTGGTCAATTAACTTTTTGAATACATTTTATTCAAGCCAATGTGAGTTTTAGAAAAAGGGGAACGCTATACACATTGCATATCCAGAAACTAAGGTCGGGTATAAACTACTCTATTCGTTGCAAACTGCCGCTACCAACCAAAATGACCTTTGGTATATTAATGCCAAAAGAGTTAATTGCCCGACGTTTCGACCGTAGCATAGACTTTCCTGAATGGCATAAAAAGCACATTTTAGGGGCTTGCAGACGACAAGCACCGCTTTTTGCAAAAACTCCTCCGCACTGCCATTTTGTTCTCGGTCACCTTTCTATTGTATAATATATTTTCATCATAATTTACCGACGGTGACTAATTGGTTTAGCGTATACAGGTATTGCTCCAACTATACAGGATGTGCTTTGATGTGAAAATAAAGTGGAGTTGCATTGAATGGCCGAATGTAAAAGACTTCATGCTCGGGTCGTGGCGTCAGGGCTTTTATTAATTAAAGGCAAAGCATAGGCCTACCTTTGGTTTTTGGAACCGCTCGATTGTTAAAATCCTTTAGACCATGTTACCTTTGTTTACAGAAATAGTGACCTTGTATATTCTAACGCATTTCCTGACAGGCAAGATACTACACTGGCCATATGGGAAAATTTACATTTTGTGTCATAATTTTCACATAAATTAAAGAGTTACAAAGCAACAGCTGTACAGCTTTTGAGATGTCCCCCCTTTCTTCATATCAAAAGTTGAGAAAAGTCAGACAGTGCAATCTATATTAAAACATAATATTTGATGCATTCTTTCTGTTAAGCTGCGTACAAACTGTGCCTGCAGGAAGTCCAGGCTCTTTTGTAAACATGTGATTTCACAGGTCATAAGGTCTACATAAATGTAGATATATACAATAAAACTAACTTGTGAAAATTTCACTTCAAAAGGTGGTCGCGTTTTTTAGATATTGCCGAAAAACTGGAGCGAATAATAATGTCCACGCAGGAAGAATAATCCCCATTGGAATACACAATCTGAGAAACGTTTCTGACAGAAACGTTTCTCAGATTCAAATTTAAAACCTGATATCTTTTCCCATAACCATATTACTTCGAAGTGAAAAGTTTCTCAAAATACTTAAAACAATCGAAAGCTGCTGTACTTGTAACCAAGTAAGTTTTTATTGACACTAATTTTAAGAGTGATTACTAAACGTACACCTTCCCTTTAAAAGTATAAGGCTTAAATTACTGCTTCGTACCTTTATTTATGTGGTTTGCAAACTATATTAATTTTATGAAACCATTGACTAGTGACACTTAGTATTTGATAGTGTCCGTGCATTTAAAATAACAAAAAGACCCCCCTCCCCGAAAAAAAACCCCCAACAAACAAACAAAAACAAAAAAACCACGCAATTAGAATTTAAATGTGAAGTAAAAGTAACGATATTTATGAATTGTAAACCTTAAAATCTGCAATTCTCGCAAATGTTTTTAGTGTTTAAATAAAATAACGGCGTGTGTATAGCGCCCTTAACCCAAAACAGGGTCCTGAGCCGCCTTACAGATGATACAAATAATTGAAACAAATTAAGAAATACGAAAGGAACTAAGAAGCAACTTTTAAAAAAATAAACAAAAATTACATAAACTTGCAACCAAATTAAGTTAACATTCTAAAATGGTGGATATATTTTTGTCTCTCGTCTTTTTTAGAACATTCTTAATCCGCTTCATTCAACTTTAGCCGTATCCGAAATTGCGGCTGTGGCTACGGCTACGACTGTTGCTAAGGGTGTTGCTAAGGACACCCACAATTCAACGCATGATGACGCGGCGATCCAGTCGTAGCCGTAGCCATAGCCGTCTATTCGGATACGGCCTTGGATCCCATAATCCAAGTTAAATTGTCTCCCGTGTCAAACTGACCCTAAATGGGTCATCCCCATGGGCTACAGATAAATGGTGACACTTGAGTCTTCATAATTAACATCAGGGCCCAATACTAATTTCATGATAAAAGTAATACTATACTTAACATTTTGCACGTCCTTTTACATAAAATAACCAAAAGGCGCATAACATATTTTACCATGGTTACCAGGCCAGTGCCCAAACCATATGGGATACGTCTGTCCCGCCAGTGCGCGTCCCGCCAACAGAGAACTAACAGATTACATAAACCTAACCCTGCTAGCATATTGTCTTGGAGTTAAGTAGCCAAGCACAAAACAATGCAAAATACCTTATAAAACGTACCATGTACTTTACCGTCTGCGACTGACCTGACAAGATATATACAGCAGAGTAGCCCAGGGGGCTGGGGAGCTAGACTGTACAAACTACTGGATATGAACATTAGCTCGAACTCTGCGTCAGTTTTAACCATTTCGAGGTTACATTGACCAAGAAGTTGGTCAAGCCCCCTTGGGCCCTGAACTGGATCAGATTGGAACAATTGTTTTTAGAATGCAAGGGTCACGTTTCCCCCCCCACCCCAACTTTTCATTACAACTGAGGGTACCCGGTGACTATAGAGGCCGTGACAATTTGTTTGTCTTCATTCATTTCTACATGACTTTTTATCCGATTCTAAATCAATAAAATCCGTTTAAAAAGCATTTCCCACAAAAACCAAAATAAGATTGAGAGAATTTAAAGATACATTTGACTTGATAATGATACATAATCTATCCTAGTACTAAATTGTGCTTAATCTAGGTTGTACACTGTATTATTAACATTAATAAAATGAAGGCTCTACAAAAGTACAAGGGTGTTCAGCCAACACGAACATTGGTAACAATAATTATGACATTGTGCCGCTGATTGAGACGTCCATGGCGGGGGCATGAGCATTATTGTCATACTTTTTGGCCATTTATTTCATTCAGTGAAGGCAAAGTATACCTTTGGTTTTTGGAACCGTTCGATTGATTTAATATTCTATAAATTAAATGTCTAGGTACTATTTACAATAAAACTAAACTGTGAACATTTCATTTCACAAGGTGGTAGAGCTTTTGAGATTTTGCCGAAAATCCGGATCGGTTATGTCAACGCAGGAAGAATAATTCGCAATTGGACTACACAATCTGAGAAACGTATAATCTGACAGTAACGTTTCTCAGATTCAAATTTTGGGGCATAAAACCTGATATTGTTTTCCATAACCACATTACTTCGAAGTGAAATGATTCTCAAAATGCTTTATACTATCGAAAGCTGCTGTACTTCTAACCAAATAAGTTTGTATTGCCATTCATTTTAAGAGTGGTTCTCAAACGTATACATTCTCTTTATAAACCATCAGCTTTCCGGGGAGTATACAGCCTGTGACGCCAAGGAATTGTATCAAACTACAAGTAAACCCATGTATCACGAGAACCATCTCTGCCCTCTCACTTACCCATTTACCCAGAGAAGCAATTTTAGTTAAGTGTGTGTAGATTGAAAAAATAAATGTTCACGAATTTGAACATAGCTTGCATGGTATAAATATGGTCATGGTGGAAAACTTCCCTAGAAATAGTTTTTCTTGAAATGCTATAGTTTTTAGGAAAATGAGTAAAACAATTAGTCTTTATCGCTGGTGATAAAATACGATGTTGAAAAACATTGATGACTTAAGTTATAATTGGGGTTTTCATTGTTTTCTCATGACTCCGAAGACCGATTCAGCTTAAACTTTCACAGGTTTGTTATTTCATGTGTATGTTGGGTCACATCAGGTGTGGATACTGGTCTTCGGCAATTACCAATGTTGTATATTGTCTTTAAGTGTCTCGCTTAAGACAGAAATCAGTGTCATGAACGGGATTCGAACCCATAATCTGATGACTTTGTCACCAGAACTTGAGTCTGGTACACTAGACTGCTCAGCCATGACACGCTAGGGGGTATGATGAGAGGTATATGAAATCATGAATATTTGAAGGGAGTCGGGTAGAAAAAAAATGTTTACACTGGTCATTAAATGGTTATCAAGTTGCCAAACAGGAAAGCATAGCCTAGTTATTTAAAACCAAACAATCTTCCCGGACTGAATTGTTTATAAATATGATGGCCAATTCATGAAAGACGGGTAATGCGGGTATAAATGTTTTGCTTTAAAGAAATAATTTTTGCTCGAAATTTGTAAGCTTTAATTTTTCGTAAAGTGCGATTAATTTATTTACGACGCATTTTCATTTCACTGCGCGATACTGTAGTATAATGATTGGTGATGGTGCTCCACACGATGCCGCGGCCGTACACCCAGCTCTTGGATGCCTTAGAATACTCGCCGTTCAGGTTACTGTAAGGCCCGGCATCATACTCATAGTAGCTGAGAGTCGGTGTGCATCGATTGAACCACCAGCCTCCCTTCAACTCATCGGCGCAGTTCAGAGAGGGTTCGGCATCGTTGTCACGATCGTACGTCGAGAACGGCTGTCCGTTGGATGGTGGTTCCGGGGTAGGGGACAGAGCATCACCTGTGGGCAGACGAAATAAGAATGAAATAAATTAATAAAAAAGGGAACACTATTTTACCTATTGGCCTTAATATTGCAGTGCAGTATTTGCGGTTGATTCTGGATTTTTTTTTTTTTGGGGGGGGGGGTCTAAAAATGATACTCGAAGTTCTCGTAAGGCTCCGGTCACAATGAAATCCACGATTTTTGTTCGTACGAAATATAAATATTTCTGTCGTGGTAGGGGGCGTAACATTTCGTCACGACAGAAATATGCAGAGAAGAGAAAGTTTTGTGGTTTTGTCGTGAACTTGTCGTTACGACAATCCCACGACAGTAGTGCGACAATGACCTCCCAAGGACCTTTCGTGGCCAATTATCACGTGTGACAGTCGTGCGACAGTCATACTACCGTCGTACTATACAGTCGTAATACTGTGGTTATTTCGTATGAAATTTGTCGGAAGAAGTTCGTTCGAAGGTTTCACGAGATAACACGACACTACATGACTTGAACTGGGCCTTAATTAAAAAATAAATAAATTCAAACCCCCCTGCCTGGCTGCGCGATGGGCGGCGCTGATGCGCCGAGGTACATATTCTTTTATATTCAACCCCACTCCCACCATGCAATTTTTCATTCGCCCCAGAAATTAATTACTGGTTACTGGACTGTTGGTTTGAATGCGTCTATACACACGGCTCAATGCAATGTATTTAATTATTCTACATCCCTTTTCTGACAGCACACTTACCCAAACTTTCCAGCCCTGTAGACGCACCAACTTGAAGAGTGTAGTTCACTCCAACGACATGAAACTCATCATACACCCCAGAGTACTGTGAACGTGGATCAGTAGAATATATATTCAACAGAGTTAGATCCACCATCATCTCCCATCTCTGCTCCCCATCTACGGGTTCAGTGAGACGACGGAGGATCTCGTTCCCCAGCCAGAACTCCCCTTCCTTGTCACCGAAACCATCCCTATACTCGGCCCAGCTGCGGGTGAAATTCACCGTCCCGTTCAAACGTCGCTGGAAAACCTGTTTTAAAGAAAATTGAGCGTTGAAACCTTGTTTTCTATTCGAAAAGGGGTGCACAAACCTAAATCCCTATTTTGTTTTCGTCAGAAAGACTTGTTTCCCAAACTTTAAAAAGTATTTATTTATCGGCACTTGTCTGTTCATCTGTAATTTGGAGAGACCAGCGGTTGGTGAGGAGCATTATTACCCGGAAGGACCGCGGGTCAAGTCGCTTCCTTCAAACAATAAAACACAATCCACATACACTGAGTGTTTGTTCTGTCTGTATGTTCGACCAATCCCTTTGCAGGGTGCACCCAACTAAAAAGGGAGAAAACAGATCGTCGTCCTCATTAATATTTTGTAGGCCCTCAAAATATTCTCTATTATTATAGACAGATTTGAGAGCCCAATAAAAGGGATAAAGTGTAAACAAATTTGCCCATTGTGACCTTGGGGTTGTTGACTTCCCACTTGAGGTATTTTGGATGACATAAGCCCACCCAAAATGGTCCTATTTGCCGAGAGGTGTAGGGACATTTTTCAAGATTGATGCTCGGACGGTTGTAAAATAACACCCGTGCAGGGGTGTTTTTATTTGGAGGGGGAATAACTCGACGGGCCTTTGGACTCTCCATATCAAATTGAGCAGATAATAAAAGTTCAAGAGTCATTTAATAATTGTCTCTTTACTGTGAAAAGCTGTGAGACTTCTAAGTATTTGTTGTGTATTTTTGAATATTTAGCAATTCCCACTATAACCAATGAGAGTTGACTTAGTTGTGTGCACCCTGCAGGGGTCTACTGACCGGAGCTCAGACGAGTTGACTCAGTGACAGGTCGTACGTTGCGACACGTCGTCCGTTCAGACAGCTCGACAGTAATGCATTAAACGACACGTCTTGCATAAGACAAGTCGTCCGTTGACGACCACATCAACCGTTCAGACTAGTCGACGTATCGGTGGGGCGGGTTAATAATTATAGGGCTATAGTCCGACATTATACTGACATTCCAATGACCAGCATTGTTATACAAACTAATATGGCGAGCCAAAATAGCATTTATTAGCATTAAACAGTTTGTTTTTTAACTACAAGTTTTCATTTTTCACTTTTTGTAATATAGATGTTTTTTTTCTTTAAGTTGTTTCTAAAATGTTAAAATCATGCTGTTGAGGTATTTTGGAAGACATAAGCCCACCCAAAAATGTTGTTCTCCATAAAATATAGCTGGAGGAACAAAGTAAGAATCTGGTGCACTTACAAAAATATTTTAAACTGTCTTTTGATGTATCCTTTTTGTTAGCAAAACAATTTGCCACATTTTGTATACTAAAAACTATTATTGCATCATAATATCAAAGAAAATACGCACACCTTTTTATTTACAATGTATACTTCATTATTGGGAAAGCTGACAAAAATAAAAGTTTATTTGTGGCTCGAGTGGTTATAATTTATGTAAGGGGGTATATTTCTGTATCCCTTGTTCCTCAAACCCAGCCGAAAAGAGGAGGGGGTAGATTTTTCTATCCCTTGTTCCTCAAACATAGCCAAAAAGTGGAAGGGATAGGTTTTGTTATCCTTTGCTGCTCAAACCAAGCGAAAAAGAGGAGGGGATAGATTTGTTTATCCCTTGGACCACAAACATGACAAAATGTGCGTTATATTGCTAACAAATAACTGGAATTTATCCATTTTTAAATTGTTAGCCTAGAAAGTTAGATTGATTTGTAAAATCTGGAGCAAGTTTTTCACAATTTGGAGGAGAAATTGTAAAAGAAAAATGTGTTGCTTTAAAATCCTGTTTCGAGTGCAATTTTCGGACTATAATGACTATTTTAAGCTGTAAATTTAAAAAATAACCAAATATGAAAAAATGTAGTTATTAGCAACATCTTTAAAATGTGTTAAATGCAATCGACGTTGACTTCAATGTGGTTAAAAATATCTATAAATCATTTAGAGATATATCTTAATATTTTAAGATATCTCTAAATATTTAGAGATATCTTTAAACAATTTAGAGATCTCTCTATGTTTTAAGGACGTTGCTTATACTAATATATGTTACTTTGGCTCGTCATACTTTTCTCGCAAATATTTCAAGGCTTCTTGTACAGATTCGATGGCTTCATTGCACAGAAGAAAAGCCACAAAATGAATGAATTTAAAGGGGCTGTGTGTGTCGTCATGACCAAAGCAGGAAATTATGAACTATTACGTAGTTACTGCACTCGCGGTATACAGCCAATGTGACTGTGTTGATCACGACGACAAATCCCCTTTATTTTGTTTTGTAAAATTGATGTTTTTATAGGCCAATAGCCATCAACTTACAGTCCATCCCTTGTTATCGGAAGTCATCTCACAAAAAACATGGAGACCTTCTGGAAACTGTCCTGGATGGATGGTGTATATGCCACTCTCGCCTTGACCACTATCCATTATGGCTTGACAATCTGCGGGTTTGGGGGTTGGTTGTGGCACATCTGGATTTCAGTGAAAATAACAATTAATTACTGTAAAATAGTATCAACAAAACACGGTGTGTTTTAACAGAAAACAAACAAAAAAGGCTTTGTGTTCCCTTTGAATGAAAGTAAGTGATGCGAAAGTAGGGTCATAAATGGTTAATAGGCCTACTCCAAAAAATGAATGACCATAAAAACTGACTTGGTAAAAAGCAATGCAGCCGTTGAAAGTACAAACTGTTTTGAGGAAGGATTCCCTTCGAAGTGTATGGTTTGGAAAAAAATTCTCAGATTTCCGAGGGTTAGTGTCCGTTCGCGAATACTGCTGCCAGAGATGTAGCTGTACCGGCAGTCGCCGCTGTGGATGGATTTGACGTCCATGGGAAAAATACTGTGACTTTTTTGTTGATTTCTCAACAGGACTGCATTTAGCTTAACTTTCACTTATGAATTTTTCATTGTATCTTTCTTTATTTTTTTGCCTATAAATCAGCATGATGTTGACAAATACCTCCAATCTATGGCGCTTAAATACCTAGGGGACGTACATCTTTGGTTTTTGGAACCGTTCGATTGTTTTAGTCCAATATAAATGTAGATATATACAATAGACTGAGCTTATACCTGTGAATTTTTCATTTCAAAAGGTAGCGTTTTTGAGATATTGCCGAAAATCCGGAGCAATTATGTCCACGCAGGAAGAGTAATCCGTAATTGGAATACACAACCCGAGAAACGTATCTGACAGTAACGTTTCTCAGATTCAAATTTTGGGGGATAAAAAATGATATCTTTTTCCATAATCACATCTCTTCGAAGTGAAATCATTCTCAAAATACTCCATACTATCGACAGCTGCTGTGCTTCTAACCAAGTAAGTTTTTATTGCCATTACTAAAATCCTTTAAAGGGTTTGTATACGTTTGGTAATGACTCTGAAAATTAATGGCAATTAAAACTTACTTGGTAAGAAGTACAGCAGCTTTGGATAGTATAATGCATTTTGAGAAACTTTTCACTTCGAGGTACTGCGGTTATGGAAAAATATCTCACTTTTTATCCTCCCAAAATTTGATTCTGAGGAGCGTTACGGCCGTAACGCTTCTCAGATTGTGTATTCCTATAGGGAATGTTCTTCCTGCGAGTTGAAATATTCGCTCCGGATTTTCGGCGATATCTCAAAAACGCGACCACCTTTTGAAATGAAATTTTCACAGGTTAGTTTGATTGTATATACCTACATTTATATAGGATTAACACAATCGAACGGTTCCAAAAACCAAAGGTTTACTTTGCCTTTAAGCACCATGAATGAATATCCCACTCATCAAAACAAAAGATGAAAACCTCCGCCCTGCCCCCTCTGGATAACGCCACTGATCCCGGGGATTACTCATTTTGTTATTGCTTAGTTAACAACGCCCCCCCCCCCCCAATTTGTTTTTTTACAAAAATCAAAAGAAACCAATAATTTAGAAATATTGCAGTTTGAAGTATTTCTCTATTTATAAAGATCATTTTTCAGAAGATGTATAGAAGGAGATTTAGATTGTTCCACTGGGCGTCTGTTTTGCTAAAAAAGTTGTCTACAAGTAATTGTGATGCCAGTTTTCTCCTCGACCCCTATTCAAACTAATTTTCAAAAATGATACAGTGGTTATACTCATACAGTAGAGCAAATTGAATTGGGTCTCTACTTTACTTTTACAAAAAGTACAACATAGATCAGAATGAGACGGATTTTAAAGGGACACATTGCCTCCAAGTCTCTCAACATTTTGCTGTTTGGAATTGCTGCTAATCCCTTTTTAAAGAGTTTTCCCTGCAATAAGACATCTACAATTTATTGTAATTAGTAAGTAGTGATTAAGAACAGAAAGAAAAAATTGCCTGGAAGGCAACGAGCGGAACATATGGACCGCCATTTTGTGGAGTCAGAAATTTTGATCTACAAAATAGCGAACCGTGTTCTGTCATGAAATTACACTAAAACCACACAATATCAATAATAATATATGTGAATCATTATATTCTACCGTTAACATATCTTTTCAACCATGTTCATTTAGTAATAAAGTAAGTTTGTTATAGCTCAAAGCGACCAATGTGAAGGCGATGTGCTCCTGTAAACAAATGTGTGTTTTGAACTTCGGTTAACATTTGCTTTTATTGTGTTTCAGTAAAAGTGAAATTAGACTCCTATTATATTGTTGATTTTATTGTCCTATTTCTCTCTCCCCCAATTTCAACCCTTTTTGTAACTTACCGGAACAGTTAAACTTCTTGCGTATCTCAGTCGCATCCTTGGTCGTGAATGGTTTGTCATCGTACTGTGGTTGAAACCCTCGTTGCGGAGTCATCGAGTTCACTCCACCGAGGTGGATGGCGGTGCATTGGCAGGGGTCACGGACCGGCAGCATCCACCGAAGTTTGTTGCCCTGGTTGGGGTCGGGCTCGTGCCCGTTGTAGCACACCTCACTCGAGACGAGAGGAACTTCCGTAAGAAACAAAGAAAGGAAAACATAAAATAATTTCATTTATTTTTTAAATCGGTGATTCGAACGAGGAATATTCTCATATTGCAATAGGTTGTAAAAATTGATTAACTCAAAACAATTTAGGCCTATTACACAATTTTGAAATATTTAATATGAAAAGTAACTCAATATGGGCCTAGGCCTTGTTAATTTCGAACATAGGCACATACTTTTATTAGATTTGTGATATTTTTGGGGGACAATATGTGATATGAACCGTTACAAAAATATTTGTAACACTATATATGACAATTTTAATTAGTTTGCCATATGAAATAAGTCAATTATTTTACCAAAATTGTTCCATTTTGCGACGTATTTTGATTCTCAGTCGAAATACGTTCATAGCAGATATGCAAGCATCAATGGAAAGCGTAAATTAAACCTATGGCGTGTTTTCCCAACAAACACTGTACATCATTCATCAGCAATATTTCAACAAGTTTTGTCATGTTTGGTACAAAATGTAAGATAATCACTGAGGTTTTGTTCTTCTCTTTTTATTAAGACATCTTTAAGACAACTTACCGATCACTAGAACCACCAATCCAATAAATGTCTCTCTTGCCATTACGAAACAACAAAAAGAACACGCAAAATGCGCTCCAAGAAACGGTTACCAAACGCTTTGTACCGTAACGAAAAGCAGAATGACTATATAAACAGCACGGGTTCAACGCGAGCTGCCAACGCAAAACACGCAGAGTGCAACTGATGTCGGTCGGTGTACTTGAATAAAATGGAAACTACAACAAAATTGAGTGCTGTGTTGAAAGTGAAAGCGGGCAAAAAGCGATGCTTTTACTGGTTGCATTGTTAAGAGTTACATCAAAGGTATGATGCACCATTGCTTATTTGAAGAAAAATTCAATCCAAGCCAAGTTTCTAGTATACGCTTTGCAGACGACCATGTGGGAAGTTTTCTCGGTTCAGCGCGGTTGTCTTTTTCTGGAGGGAAAACAAAACACGACAACTGTGGTTTGTGTATTATTATAACGACTGAAGTTTGTCAAACGTGGACCTGGACAAACGTGAAAAGTATGTCAGTCTTTAATTAAACAACTAACAGTGATTGAGTTTTTATTTTGTTGTTGTAAATAATCAAATGCAAACATTTTTATGTAGCCTTCATGTGACATTACATGTCTCTAACCTTACATTAAAACGGTGTATTCGACAATCTTCTAAAGGTAAAATTTGCATCCAAAACATCTGATGAGATCATTCTGAGAGTGGGTCTGTATACTTTTGTACGGGTATGTTTTGGTTCATTCCGAACTTTCAATTATATATTCATTGATTTTAGGTTGTGGTTTATTATTTGATAATTATATATTCAATCAAAACGGCATTGAATTTGACATTTTGTCTGACGAAATATTCCCCATTGGAATGTAAAGACTCATAAGCTGTTGAAATAAAATGTTTCAAATTTTGCTCTGAAAAAGTCAGTAATTTTTACCCCACTCACATGAGGACTCTATTTATTGGAAAATGAGTACATCACAAAATTGAATGTGACACATTTCCCTTCCTCCTTCACACTATCTGTTTGGAATGTAGTGAGGTACGGTGGCTATGGAGGAGACATGTAAGATGACATTATTGCTTCGTGTAGTTTTTTTTTTTTTTTAATCGCCTAACTCATAAGGCCACGGACGGCCACTCAAGGTGAGGGCTACACATAACTGATTTGGGCTATCGACCCAAATCAATTGACACCAGGGGCACGTTGCCTCCTACTCCTGGGGCTGAAACAGGGTTACCCCTTCACAGTCCTTAAGGATGTAGGCATGGGTATAATCCACTAGGAGCCTGTCTGGTAGAGCAGAATGCACTACCTTCCCAACATTTTCGAAGCAATTATGGTTAAGTGCCTTGCTCAAGGGCACAAGTGTCATGACCGGGTATCGAACCCACACTCTGCTGCTGAAAACACCAGAGCTTAGGTCCGGTGACCTAGACCGCTCGGCCACGACACGCCACAGTGTTATAAGGTCCGTAAAAGAACCCAGTTATACCCAGTTTGTCCGTTGTTTCTGGCAGTGGCTGCTGAATACGCCGCAGCACCTTGTAAATCGCAAGAAGGTTCTTACATAAATAGATCTCATGATTCAAAAACATAGCTTATCCTGTGTTGAAAAACAAACAATGAAAGCTTTGATACACCCCTATAGACCATGTGACCTGTGACATCACATATTTACAAAAGAGCCACAGAGCCCGCGCTTCCTACAGGCAGTTTGTGGAAGAAAAAAATTAATCTTATATTTTATGGAGATTGCACTGTCTGATTTTTCTCAACTTTTGTTATGAAGAAAGGGGGACATCTCAAAAGCTGTACAGCTGTTGCTTTGTAACTATTGTATTTATGTGAAAATTATGACACAAAATGTAAATGTTTCCATATGGCCTGTGTAGTATCTTGCCCGTCAGGAAATGCATTAGAATGTACAAGGTCACCATTTCTGTAAACAAAGGTAACATGATCTATAGGGTTGTGATAAAGCGCTTTATAAGAACCCAGTATTATTATAAATTCACACTGAGATCATGGAGGAAGGTGGGATTCTCCACGTATCAAAAACAACTTCATTAGACCTGTTGTCGGCCCTAACGTTAACAACCACCTACTTTGGCATGCAGTTAGGTATGGTGGCCATGGGGAGACATCTAAGGTTACAATGACTATTCACATGAATATTTAAGTGAATATGTACATGGCAAAAATACGTTGATACCGTAATTTGATTTTACGACTTGTTGTCAAACCTCGCTACTAATTACTTAGCAATTGACGTTGATATTAACATTTTTTATATATCTCCAGAGCCATAGGAAATTAGCACTGGTTGTGGTGGAGTTGAATAATGTGCACTTCACTCTCTGAAGGCAACCTGACCCGAATTCTAGAGAGAAGAAAATAATGGAATTAAAACACTAACGACTCCGAAAGACAAATAAATATTCCATTCAGATTCTTGAATGTGGACTAATGCTGAGAGTAATATCTCTTGTCTGGAAGAGGGGGTTGTCGCGAGCCTCGATTTCACACCCAATCTATTGCAAAATGGGGTTGGTTATTATTTTTATTTTTTTTGTCACTGGATATCAGCCAGTCATTCAAGCAGACATTTTGTCCAGACGTTAAGGCTTGTCCTCATTGACGGCCTTTAGTTCAAGGCTTTCATGATGAAGTTAAATTTGCCAAGAGCCATGATGATTGAGAACACGTGATCCCCTCCCTTGTTCGTTACTCACCGCCATCCGTAATCCTATATATTACACTAGATGTATTGTGCGTTACCTGGCAACCTTTTACACGTCACTGATCTACGGCCAAATGTATCGATCCAAATTAAATATCATAAAGGTTGGGGTTTTCTTTCCTAACTGGTAATGATATTGGTTTGTGATTTTTCAGACCTATAATTATATAACTCATTTGTATAACTCATTTTTGTATGATCAGATGTCCTTGTTTTTAATTGGGTTTGGTGACGAAGTTGGGTTATGTCATTATGGTAGGGTAACAATGCAATCATTGTGTTGTTGTTGCTGTTGTTGTTGGTGTTGTTGTTGGTGTTGTTGTTGGTGTTGTTGTTGGTGTTGTTGTTGGTGTTGTTGGTGTTGTTGGTGTTGTTGGTGTTGGTGGTGGTGGTGGAGGTGGTGGTGATGATGGTGGGGATGGGGATGATGATGATAATGGTGTTTTTTATGCGAGTTCGCCCAAAAACAAGGTTAAAATCCACTCTTGGTAAGATGTTTCCTGAAGAAAACATTTAAGATAAAAATAACTCAGGGGAGCTGAAGGGTATAGGAATTGATAGTCCTCTTAAAGTCTCGATTGTAGGATGGAAGGAAACATGCAATAGGCATTTAGTTCCAAACAGATGCAGTACGTAGACAGAAAAAACACGTTTTGAATGGCTCTTTGTTTTACATCCCAGCAAGAGCATAAAGGTGATAACAATAAAGCCTGTTTCACAGTTGCACATTTACCATGAATATATATTTAGAAAAGACCAAGGCTTTCCGCAGACCTACGGTGGGAAAGAGGCTGTAACGTCGATCCCAACAATTTGTATTCTTTTTACACGACCACCGCGCTTAATTGACGGACTGATACGAGTGCAGTCAATTCAAATGAAATTGCCCGATGGTGGCTTGTGGACTAAGTCAGGTTCGTGCGTATAGCGGCCGTAGTTAATCGCTCTGCCCCATCGGTCTCTTCCAAGACCGCTGGGTTTTGGCGCTAATTGTTCAGGATGTAGCGTTGCATGATGGGAGCGATTGTACCGTTGATCGACCCAGCAATGCGCGCAACATATCATTACACACACACAAGTGTGTAACAGCCTGCAATCGTGGACCCTCCTTTGTTCAACTCTTTGTGATAGCAACTGTGGACCACAATACTTTCCTTTGTGATAGCAACCGTGGACCTATTGTCCTCTTTTGTTATAGGTCCCCGGTTTGAATGTGGTTACCTACTCACACACACCCATGTGTGTAAATACCGGCAATCGTGGACCCTCCTTTGTTCAACTCTTTATGATAGCAAGTGGCCCACAATGCTTTCCTTTGTGATAGCAACCGTGGACCTATTGTCCCTTTTGTTATAGGTTCACGGTTTGAATGTGGATACCTACCCACTATGATAATGCACGAAGGCCCAATGGATAATGTCAACGATTTTTAAATTGCAAGAAGAATGTTGCGAGCCCTGTCATTTAATACAAGGAAAAGAATGAAGAAATAAAATTAAGAAAATTATTTGCAATGGATTTACAAGAATCTTTCGTAAACAGGAAGAAGTGACCGGGGCGCACATGCATACGTCAGCCAATCCCAGCGCATTGGGATGAGTCGCTGGGCCCAAGCGAACGACTCGATTATTGTTACCGCGTGTACGATAAAAATAAATGTCTATATGGTTGGTATTTGTATTTCATTTTACAATCAGTAAACTTTCAGTTAAAAAAAAATACCCACAAAACTAAAAACCTGAAAGTAAAACATTATAATTGTTTCAACAATATTCTTGAGCACCACAAAGTTGGCCGAGCATTATTTGGTAAACAATGATTCAGAACGAATGGATAAAACAAGTAGGCTATTATTGACTTGAAATTAAATTTGTAAAGCAACATAATTGTATTGATGTTTATGCTAAAGAAAAAAGGCTTACAATTTAGAGTAATGCTCGCGTATTCTCAATCGCACTTTCGGTAATCAACAACAATAGCTGACCCAGATATGTTCCTGTATTTTAATAACCATAGAAGGCACAATGACTCCACTGAGACAGCTCACGTGTTACGTCAGCCTGATGACTGATGAATAACACAATGTCGGTGATTTGGGACAACCTGTCTGTGTGTGGTTTTTTTTTACATAAAAGAATATCCCCAGAGGAATAACTGCCACTTGATATAACATATATTACTGTACAGACACGGGGAGGAGGCCGGTCCACTATTTAAAAAGGACCAGGATTCACCAAGAGAATACAATAAAAGTAACAAATTCTACATGATGACGTGTTAAATATAAAACAATCTCCTGTACAGCACATCGAATACAAAATAGCAAATACAAATGCACACGGTCACTTCATGTAAAGCTAAAGGGCAAAAGGTCAGCACAACACGAGGCTGGCTATACACACACACACACACAAGTTTACAATATGCCGAATTAAATGGCCTTCTAAATGACAATATTTATCATTTCAAAATACAAATTAAGATAAGTGATACTCACAGAGAGTTCTAAGAGACTATCTCTCCCAGATAAATAGTATTAGGAGCATGGCCAGAGCCATATGCTCCCCACAAAATGGAGAGAAATGGAGACCAATTACAATGTGCTCTCTCGTGCTAAAAGCTACCAAAATTAAAATAGAGTGGGTCTACAGGTCGCGACCCCAAAGTTAACTTTTCATAATATAAACACTGAGGGTGTACGTTACAATATGAAAAATAACTTTTAAAACCACATTTTTAATTAAATTAAATAAAGTAAAAAATAATGCCCCAAAATAAAATAGTAAACTAAACAAGACTTACGTATTTGTTACATAACGTCACTACAGAGGTGTCTTCTACAAGTAAAGATCTAACTATTATGTGAATTTTATGAAGTGTGTCTTTGTTGGCGGAAAATCGCAGAGGAAAAGAAGAAGAAGGAAAAGAAGAAGAAGAAGAAGTACTAATTCGAAAACAAACCCGAACAAAAACAAGAGGTGTTCAAGGCCGAGTGCCCGAACGCATAAATGAATAAATTAAGTAAGTAAAAAAACCTCATGTGAAATTGAACAATGCAAAGGCCACAAAGGCCAAAGAGAAGGGAACAGATCAGGAAAGGGGTAGGGAAGATGCCGCACCCACATCCACCTTTTCACTCCTCATAACCAAACATCTACCCGAATAAAAAATAACCTGGTTATCTTTTGGTTTCCTAACTTTTGCAGAAGCGACCTTCAATTTTATATACAACTTGCGGGCTGAGCATATTTATGGATTTTGATGAACTTTCTATAGATTTTATAGTTGTAATATTTATATGTAATTTGTAATTCAAACAAACAAATCCGTATTTGTTCTTGTTCTTGTTATGCCTTAGTAAGTTTTTATTGTCTGGATCGCCTTCAGATAGTAATTATTTTCGCTTTTTGGTCAACCACGGGCTTGTTCTCTGTAGTCCTATTTAAATTAGAAAATAGAATTAGCTGTTGCAAACTGCTTGACCAACCAAAAGGACCTGTGGTATAAATGCAAAAATTAGTTAGTGGCCTGACGTTTCGACCCTAGCAGAGTCTTTCTCGAAGGCTGACAACACAACACACATAAATATGTACATAAGTGTAACAAGAGCAGTCAAGTGGAAATTCTATTTAAACTGTTAGTTCTTTATATTTACTGTTTGTGTGCTGCCTGGAAATACATTAAACAAATATACATAATTGTCATAACGAGTGAAAAAGTGGAGGGTCATTAAACATACCTTGAAGGCCACACCTCTATCCGGGGTGATGAGAAGTGCATGTAGCATGGTTGCTTGCCCATTAAGAAGTTTCTTAGACTCTGCCTAGAAGCAGAGGAGTGTCGCCGGGACTTGGTGGACACTCTCTGATAATTTGTTCGAGCTATCCAGGTCTTCGTGACAGCATCGCATCATATAGCAATTTGCTCTATGATCGTCCCCTTTTTGTGTCGCAATAAGCCACTTGCGACCTATAGATTTGAATAACGTATGGTATAATCATAATGACTTGCTTGATCACAAGACGTTACCGCCTAAATTTGAATTCCTCAGACTATAGAGGTAGTTACGTAAGAGATGCCGAACACCCATACACAGTTTTGTATGATGGCACAATGGTACCAGGGTTTGCTTATCTGGAGGTTGCCATACAAAAGCTAAAGCTTGCGCCCAACCTATTTCAAATTTAAGGGGTACATTGTGACTAAAAAGGTTAGCAGGTCATTGTACCAGACAGTATTAAAATGTTACCCACAAATGGCTTTTTAAGTCTCAAGTCAAAGAGTTGGTATATTGCCTGAAACTGTCTCTCGACTCTCACAGCATTTGTCCCGATGGGTTCATCCAATCTGTCCGGGCTCTTGCACCGCAATGGCCGACGCGTGCTTAAACACAGGCCGTGTCCGAACCGGCAGCTATATATTATGGCTGTGGCTGTTGTTAGGGTGCCTCCGTGTTGACGTTGCGCTCATCAAGCCGTAGTCGCTAATTCAGACACGGTCTACTTCTTTTGGCGCATAAAACGATCTAGTGACCTTTTCTGGAAACATTTGGCCCTTTTGAGTCAACTTTAAATCACCACCAATCTAGTAGACTAGAAACTATGCTGGTTCTTTAGGAGACTACAAAAGGGAGCATGTGCGGTTTACCTGCAGTTCTTGTCTTTTGTATAATGTTTTATTTTCATTCTGTTTTGCTAATGTACTGTTTTTCAAGGCATGTCCACCACATTCCCCCTGCCTTGCTCGCAACCCACTTGTCCAGCCACTTCGTTGAGAACGGAGCTCCGCCGGGTCCCCAGAGTCCGCCTGCTGCTGCCCTCCATCTCCGTACTTTGCCGCGCATTCCAGGCCAGAGTCCCGATGGGGCAATCGACCCCATTGCCCCCGGTCCGGCATGCTTGCCCGGTCAAGCCTATTCGTGGATAATGGATTTTTTGTCTTTTACCGTCCCTTTGGTAGTGGAAATAAACGTTACATTTAGACTTAATTTAATTTGTTTAAATTGAAAATGAGAGCGGGAAGCAAGGGTTACAATGTCCGCGGCAATGGAATGGGCCGTCTTTATATTACAAATATAATATTGGAATAAAACTATCTGCAGAGCAACATTAAAACAGAAGGCCCAGCAGCTTGAACAAAAACTTTATTTTATTAAATTTTTTATTTTATTATTATTATTATTATTATATATTTTTTTTTGGGGGGGGGGGGGGGGGTGTTTCAAATATTCTGTCTAAAGACACCGACTGTTCCATTCACTCTAAAATCTCCCGGGTCATAATTGACGCGGATTCCGGGTCCCAGGGGGTCATTTTGGGGTCAAGCTGACTCGGAATCAATACTGTTCAATTACTCTGTGTAGACGCAAAAAAGAGAACAAAACAGTCTTTGATCGAATAAATAACAACTTTGATTCAAAGATGGATAAACTGGGATGTCGACAAAACGAATGGCATTTCCAGAGCTCCGTAGTTTAGGGAGTATGTTTCACTTAGCATGACCAAAAATGATTTCTGCAGTTTTAAATTGTAGATTGGTTTCGGCCAATTTAGACGCGAGAGTTCGGTTCGGCTAAGCTTGGCTTCGAGAGGGAATACTATAGTACCACTGATATTTTCTGACAAATTTGTTTAGAAACGACAACGACATTAATTAGCTTACAGTAATTATAACACAATTTATTATTAATACATTCAGTGAAACTCTTTCTATTTTCAGAAACAATGACATAGTCACGTTACTTTCCTAGTTAAAGAGACACGTTGTGTTTGGATTGGGCACTATGGGTTTATTAAAGCGATCCTTATTGGTTTTTCTTTTACTTCTTGAACTAACACGGTCTGCCATTTTGTAGAACCAATATTTGACTCCACAAAATGGCGGACCGTGTTAGGTCACGAAGTAAAGGGAAAACCACACAATTTCGAGGTGTACTTAAAAAAAAACACATCCAACCATATTCATTTCATAACAAACGCTTGTTATTAAGCCCAAAGTGCCCAATCCGAAAGCAACGTGTCCCTTTAAAACTGAACAGTCAACTCTGTGTATATACAATTTTGTAAAATATATAGGGTCATACTTTGGTAATGACCTTTTTTTTTAAAATAGTAATTTCTATTCTAAAGCTTACTAATGGTAAAGATGGTAATGGTGGTATAAGCAGGCAGTGAAATTATTTAGTCTGAAATAACAGTATGTCAAAAAAGCGTTAATCTCAAAAACAATTGTTATTTGTTATGGTCTCCAAGTGCTCGTCCCCTTACAGTTCAGGACCGGTTTCCTAGTGAAATCTGTCCCCGGAGATTCTGTCCCCCAACATGGGCTGAAGGAGGATGATTCGAAAGAGGGCGCTATCAGAAGTAAGTACAGTTCGCCGAATGAGAAGGGGGGGGGGGGGGGGGGACACAGAATCCCCAGGGAACAGAATCTCATACCACACCGGCCGCCCTCTCCGCATCACTGCACACATATAATTGATAAAATTACACTTTACATCCGAAAAGTATGCGCTAAAACAGAAAATCATTATTTGAAATGATTAACAACTGGCATATAAAAAACTTATAAAGGCGCTTATGATTTTTGACGTTATTTCAAGCTAAATTCGGGTTTAATCGAGTCGAGTAGTAAGTTGAGATATGCTTTGTTCACACATGTCAATTTAATTCGAGTCCAATATTCGATAAATTCGTTTTTTTAAGAAAAATCGTATCCTGGTTTTTTTCTTCTTTTTCTTCTGACGGGTGAGAATAAGATAATGTTTTTCTTAGTGGGGCAATCAGCACAGAGTCCCGAAACTTGTTTTTATACTAAGTATTACTACTTGGATTTTATAAATTTAAATAAAATTTAATATTTACGCTCAAAAGGTGAAATAATAGTCCGATGAGGAGTACATTGAGATCGCAATAATGGAATCTGAGTTACTAATTTTTTTAAATCTAAGTAGGCCCCCTAATATCCCGAAACTAGCGTTGATTTTTTGTTCTTAAATACATTTACATTTAGATATAAAGATCTGATCTTCGGGGAACTTTAAGGAACACGACGCATTTTCATTTCACTGCGCGTTATTTTACTACTATAGGTGACGAACTTCCATACGATGCCACTGGGGTATCTCTGAGAATACTCGCCGTTCAGGTTACTGTAAAGCCTTGTATCGCCATCGTCATCCAGTGTGCATTGATTGAACCACCAACCTCCCTTAAACTCATCGGCGCAGTTCGGAGAGGGTTCGGCATCGTTGTCACGATCGTACGTAGAGAAGGGCTGTCCGTTGGATGGTGGTGCAAGGGTAGAGGACAGAGCATCACCTGAAACAAAAAAATAGTGTTATAATGACTTGGCAGTTTTTAAAATTTCTATAAAATGGCCGATAAACGAAAGAAAGTTCCAACAAAATTTGAAAAGAAAAGTAATTATCATCGGCAATAGACTGTGCAACCAAGTTGGTCCCTACCATTGAGTTGTACGTGTGCGCAACTCTGTTTCTTCAAATACTTGAGTTTAACGTATTTTACGGCTATGAAAATAATATAATAGTGTTGTGAAAGTAAAATTTAGCCATGAAATTTATGGTAGTTGAAATTGTATTTATAACAATTTGCTGTAGTATTCAATATTTTTGTATAAATAGAATTTGAAAAGTTTTATAGAGAAATAAAGTCGTTGCTCAAAATGTTCTCGTTTTCGATACGTTTGAGACTTGCTCAGACTATTAAGTTAACATTCAAGACGATGGCAACTGTTATGTACCGCATCATCGATGCTCGAGAGAGGAACGTAATGGTCCCAATCACCACTGGGATGTTTTTCGCGAATCGCAGAACCAAGATTGAAGACACAAGTCGGGAACGAGATCTTCAACTGTTAAAATACACGTCTGACAACAGAGCTAGGTTGTAAAGCTGGAGGCCCTCGCTGTCCTCGTTCACAATAGAAAAATAAGAAGAAAAAACTCGAACAAAGACTATTTGTTTCTAAATACTGCACAATAAAAAGTTCTATAAAGTCTAAACTTGGGGACACTTATTTTTTAGAAACCCCGTTTGCCAATCATGCCCGATTTTTTTGCATCCATTACATAAGGTTTTATGATTACATGAATGTCAGTTCGGCAAAATTCTTAATTACTTACAAGAGTGCCCAGAAACGGAGGTCAAGTCTTATTCTTAGGTTTTCTTTTTTGATTTGTTAAATTTATTTAACTTTTATATAATCATGGCTAAATTTCATTTGCTTTATAATTTCTAGAGCCGTAAATTGGGTCAGACGAATGTGTTTGAAGAAACAGAATCACGCACACGTAAAGCTCAATATGGTTGGGACCAACATGGTCCCGGAAGTTCGAATACGCGCGCGACTTGCACAAGTTATTTTCACACTACAAAAAATCTCCGTGTTGGACACAGAGATTTTTTGTGGTGTGAAAAGGCCTATAGTCTTGCATTCATCAAGATTGTTCTTTGTTTTCAGAGAATCGCCGTGTAACAAATTGTTGATACTGATCAGTTAAGACTTATTTTAGTAGATATTACAGAGATTACGATTGGATGATTAAGGAAAGGGTCATAATAATAATTGTAACTACTACTTCGAAAATTAATTTAAAAAGTGCTTGAACGAGAACAAAGGGGAAGTAATATTTGCCGAAATTAATTTATAATTGCTCAATTAATACAGACATATAGTTCACATCCCATACAAAGTTTTGCAAATACACAAAAAAATAAAATTTGACCACATTGTTGCTTTTCGTTGAGTTTCGTAAAATTCCCCGAGGAGTCGTCCTTCTCGGATACATTCGCGTGACGTCATGGATTGTGTGGGAGTGATGTTTTATACCACTGCGCGGTATTTACACTTTGCAATATTGAAAGAACACTGTTCTTAGGCAAAGTCGTAAAGAAAAGCCTCTAAAATCCTAGATAGCAGCAGGTCTCGAGAGGGATTTAAATTATATTTACGAAAAAGAGGTAAATTCTACAAGCACTAATGGTAATGTAGCAAAGAAAAAAGCTCTCCTGAGGAGAGAATGGAAGGGATGACGACGGTGGGGAGTTCGTCTCGCAGAATCCCCGGTTTGAGCCACTTGCGTTTGGAAGAGGTAGCACCCGACAATGAAGCTGACAACGAGAGCGAAACCGAGATCGACTGGCTAATAATAGTAATACAGCATGGTATTATAAGAAGTCCCGTCTCTTCAGTAAATGAGTTACTGAGCAAATGGAATCGCTCCATGATTGTTTGATGTTGTTCTTTGGTTGATGTATGGGCGTTGTGGATGTATGTTACACGTTGACGCAGTGCCTGCAGAGGATTAGTTGATGTATATTTAGTAAGTTTCGTGTGTAAGTGATGTAGCAGCAGGGGGTCGAATGCACCAACTAACTCGGCCCCAAAACGCTCCCAGCCCATGGCCATGACAAGAGGCTCCCGATGATGCCCGGAAGGGCTGCGGCAGCTTTCCCGGCTAGGTTTGCCAACATACGCCCAAGAGCTTGCAAGTGCTTTTTGCCCACTCTTTTATCCCATCCTTGCTTGCGGGAGGTGTGGGAGGCTTTGGCGGTTCAACCCCGCCAGCTGTCCCGCCAGTCAAGGCAAGGACCAGAGTGCTGATGATAAAGCCAAGCGCAGTTATAATGCTGGTTATGGTGACACCCTGCTCGCGGAACAGTGTCCGCAGCCGCTCGGCAAGGATTGTGTTTTTGTTTAAGACGCTTGTTACAGTCTCACGGATTTGGCGGACCTGTGACCGGAGTTGTAGGTTGAGGGAGTCGATGCTGTCTTGGGTTGCTGCAAACTGCTCTTCGGCCTTTTGAATTTCACGCTTAATTTGGTCTGCTCGTTCAGTCGTTCCTGGGCGCTTAAGATCTTCGAAGTAGCCCTCGAGAAACTGCTGGAGAGAAACTATTTTGCTCTCTTGCACTGCTTTTGTGCCACGCACATTTCTCAGGGCTTTGTCGAGTCATAGAAGTTCCCTCATGGGCAGGGTATTGATCTCTGCCGCGGTAGGCGTCTCAGTTGTTGACATACTGCCAATGAGATCATCAATGTACTTATCCATCATCAGTGACAGCTGCATCAGCCTTTTCTGCAAACTCTACGATCCCAACCTTGGTGCTCATAATGTGATTGTTCCTGGAACAGCCCGCCTTGCATTCACCATCTCTCTGACCTCAACCAACGACAACCGAACAGTCGTCTAAAATCTTGGTCGGGCAAATGTGAAAAAGACTACAATCAGAATAAGTGGCAATGAGATCATGTCTATAGATGATAGCGATGTTATCAACTGCTACTCCGACCTATGGAAAACAAAGCGAGAGCGCCAGTCCCAGGTTTACCGGGGTATTGATGAGTAACAGCCAACATTCTGAAACTGATGGTGGGTGCTGGAGACGGCAACAGTTCCCAGGCACAGGACAAGGCCATCGCAGATGCCTATGACAACTGATTCTCCGTCCCGCTGGACTTCGAATTACTTGAGTCCCATAATTATGCCATTCTTCCAGTCCGCCCTTGGTGACCGATTGGAGTACAAGCTGACCTTTAATGACTACAGCCGTGTTATAAAGGCAACCGATGATGCCAATGCCAGCTAACACCATTGACAATATTTCTCTCGAATTTGACACTGTGAGTGAACCGAGCCTGGACCGCATCATTCGCAATCAGTATGCTCGCCGGCTTGCCATCCTGTACGACCGCATATTGCGCCGCCGCAGGGTTGCCCTTGACAAGAGTCAGACTGTGGAACATCAACCTGAACGTCCCTGCCCGAAGCTTGAAGGGAATACTCATGCTGTTTATAGGAACAACGACCGCGTATGACCGAGACACAGAAGCCATCTACAATTCCAAGATTGAAAAAGATGAGGTCACGATTGAAGGGTGCCAAACCAGTTATACTCCCAGGGAATGCGGGCGTAGCAGCAGTGGGATGATGAGGTTCGAAAGTACTTCGCCAGCAGCCCTTCAACCAAGCGTCACCCTATGGTTGCAATGGTCACCAAAGACTTAGCATTTGCTGACGTAACGGTCGGGGAGTACTTGACCAAAAAGTACAGCCTTTGGCTGGACATGAGAAGCAACGATGATGACTCGCTGCACGGCAGTGGTCGGCGCATAGAAAATGCAAGTGAGGGGTCACAGTCCAGCAGATCACGAAAAGGCAGAAACGGCGGGCACATTGAACATGTATTTGTATGTCATCATGGACGCGCAGCTCAACATCGAAAATGGTCGATTTATCAGTGCGCTCTACTAAACTTTCGTCTACGAAAGTTTTTGCAAGCAAAAGATAATCTTTTGCCTGCAAAAGATTCCCACTCAGCCATCATCTGTGGCCAGACCGGCTGTTGAAAACAGTCTTTATCTTTAGGCCTCCTCGAGGGTCACTACTTCGGCGCCTTGCGCACATCGTCATACTCTGCCCCATAATTCGTTGGAATAAAACGTACCACGAGCGATCTTGGGTGTGGGCAGACCCAGAGGTCTTTATCGTCGACCCTGGCGATCGACTTCACGAATATCTGCGAGCCTTTTACTCACTCTTTGCCGGCGAGCCAACCTTGTACATCGTCGACGATTGCTCGGCCAGTAAAGCCCTGACCAAAAAGAAGGACATGCTGTCTGAGCGTGCATTCTCGGGGTGCCATGCTTCTCAATCTGTGTTGGTCTTGACGCAGAAGTACAACTCGGTCCTTAAAGACCTCCGCTCTCAGACAAAGTGGATTGCGGTCTTCCATTGCAAAAATAGGGATTCCTTTGGAGATTGCATGCGAGAAAACGATGTCATCCCAACAAGAAAGGAGAGAGCAGCGCTTAGGCAGCTGCTATCTGATTTTGGTCGAATATATTAGACTTAGGCGCAGAACAACACATGTAATCTCACTGTTGCGAATTACTGTCCGCAAGATAGAATGTGACGATTTGATCGACCAGCTGTTGTCTCTTGATGCTCAAGAGGAAAGCACGGGTACCACTGTCTCAACAACAATCGTCACCAATACGGAGAGACAAGAACAAAAACGAGCCCGTCTGGCAGCAATTGTGGCTGGTGGTACAGCCAAAAAATACCTAGGTAAACAACTTACTCTCGCACAAGTTGACGAGATGACCGATGATGATGTTTCCAAACACTACGGCCGCTATGAGGCACGACTTGGAGCCTCAATGACAAAAACACTTGGAGCTTCTGCGCTGCAGATGTATGCGCTAGCAGCAGGCACATTTCTACCCATTCCACCTGAAAATCGGCCCCAGCTTGTCTCAGACCTTGAAGAAGACCCCTTTGTTGAACATAAATAAATAAATAAATTGTGGTACTTATATAGCGCTTTCCATCGTATCAACAATCTCAAAGCGCTTTACAATATTATTCCCCCGTTCATCAGGCCATGGGACCACGCGGCAGCCGATTATCAGCGCTCATCGATCCTCGACCCTCACAGGTACCCATTTATACCCCTGGGTGAAGAGAAGCAATTATAGCAAAGTGTCTTGCTCAAGGACACAAGCGTCATGACCGGGACTCCAACCCACACCCCGAACATGCACTGACGACTGCTTGCTGTGAGCTATATTATCTCTATGGGATGTACTTAGCTCCGCTAACGGCAGCGATGACCACAGCTAAACACTGTCATTTTGGAGATCGGGGAGCTCTTGCAAATATAAACACCGCAGAAGATGGAGGCATTAGAGATGCCACTAAAATCGATGGCGGAAGAGCCTGTCGTTCCAACTGTCCAGGCAACCCCCCCCCCCACCTCCCCAGCGCACAGTGCTGCAACGCAAGAGAGCGAGAGGGTGACGATTGACCATAAAAATAATAAGGACCCGAAAAAAGTCGCTGCTGGTCAAGAAGGTGCGGCAGGCAGAAAAGCAAAACAAGAAGCACTACTTGAACAGCTTCGAAAGGCCAAAGAGGGTCTCTGACCATCTCAAACAACTCACGCCCAAGAGCGGGCCAAAACCGCAGTTGCTGTTCCCACTGGAACAGCAGCTGGAACAGTGGGGACAGCGGGAACATGGGCTGGGAATGAGTCCACTGAGCAGAGCTCATGGATAGCGTATATGCAGTCCTCGCAGGAACTGCTGCTGTAGCTGTTGGTGCCGTTGTATTATAGAGTCAGTACTAATGCGCGTGCAAAATCCGCCCCCGTCGGAATCGAGGCAGGGAAAAAACCAGTTAGACAAACGGCCTGACCCCTTATACATGCGGTAACTGCTTATATGCTAAAATGTCTACTTCTAATACAGACGGTAAACAGCTTGCCAGTTTGGCATACCATTCCGCTGTTTTGAGTGGACTTGCCAAATTTTGAATGGGGCTACTCCAACATTGGATTTGGCGCCGTATGATGTTGGCATGGTCATTCTGGATGTGGGTCTGGCCATAGCCACTAAAGATATGCTTGTGAAGCAGGGGATACTTCCTGCGGACATATTGAAGTAATCGCCCTTCCTTTATAATATATCAACTCAATGCTCTTAAACAGAATCTCCCCACATATCGATCCCATCCTACGGCAGAACCAAAATGGATTTCGCAAAGGCAGATCAGCACTACCCCAGATTCTCCACCTCAGAAGAATCATAGAAGAACTGAAAATCTCCAAACGAAAAGCGTCATTTGTATTTGTAGATTTCTCCAAGGCATTTGATAGTGTCAACAGAAAAATCATGCTGCACATACTCCTGAATTACGGTGTCCCAGTTGAGGTAGTCAAAGCCATCGCCATTAATACGTATGACAACCCATTAAACTTTGTTCAAAGCACGGACGGCCCAACTAAGGAGTTCCTAACAACGGCAGGAATCCTTCAGGGGGACACACTAGCTCCATTCCTCTTTGTGATTGTGGTGGACTACATCCTCAGGCAAAGTCTTGACCCCATTCAATTCAAAGGCCTTACCATCAAGCAGAAGCAATCCAGACGTCATCAGGGACTGCACCTTACTGATCTTGACTACACAGACGATCTTGCTCTCATCGCCGATCAACTGTGTGATGCACAGGCCCTCTTAACATCAGTTGAGAATGCTGCAGCCAAGGCCGGGTCTGTTTCTCAACATAAAGAAGACCAAGTACATGACAATCAACGAGGATGACAACCACATGCCAATAATGTTCCAGTGACGGCACACAACTCAAAGATGTCAGCGACTTCAGGTACCTTGGGTCCTATGTTGCCGATAGTAAGAAGGATTTCCTGATTCGCAAAGGTTTAGCTTGGAATGCCTGCAACAAGCTTCATAACATCTGGCAATCACACATAGCTGGTCTTCTTCAGAGCCTGTGTAGAGAGCATCCTTCTATACGGAGCTGAAACCTGGACCATGAAGAAAGAGCTTCAAGATCGCCTTGATGGTACATACACCAGGCTTCTTATGAGGGTGCAGAACATATCATGGCGTGAGCACAAGACCAAAGAACAGATTTTATACGGAGACATTCTACCAATCTCTGCAACTGTTGCTCAACGCAGAGTCCGCTTTGCTGGCCACTGCTATCGTGCTAAAGACCAGGTCATACCTGACGTGTTATTTTGGAGACTTCCGTGCCCTAATAGAGGACGTAGACCTCTCAACTACATCGATGTGATCAGTAGAGATACGGAGTCTGAAATTGAGGACCTACCAAACATGATGACGGATAAACACCTCTGGCGTGACGTTGTGAATGGAATCTCGGTTGCGACCGCTAAATGATGATGATGATTATATATCAACAAGATGGCCTCTATAGCAATGCTTGTAGGTGGCACACTCGTGAACGCACTCGCGTTCTCAGGGTCAAACTTTCTCTTCTCGATGTTACGCAATCCAGGTGCCGTTCAGGTAAACTCAGCCGGTGTCGGGTCAGTGGGTCGTTGTAGCATGGCGCAGTGCTGGGTGGAATATTTTTCTGTTTTCTTTCATATTCTGGCTTTGGGACGTATGCAGCGTGTTCTTGTGGCATATACAGTTGCTAGCCCTTGTCACGCCACTGAGCCGGGCCCACGGGTGGTAGAAACTGCCCCCGGCAATCTCGACGTCACCAATGTCTAGCGGGTCCTCTTCTTCTACACTCCATGTAGAGAAGACCGCGATGGCGCCATCCACTTCAAACTCGTCTTTGGCATCATTTAAGATCTCAACCACGGTTCGTCGGCTGGGAGCCTTAAGGGGGAGGAACCTGGGTATCCATGTCGAGTTGCCGTCTTGGTTGTAGTGGCCGGGGAAGTCGTCCCTCAACGCCTTCTGGAATCGGTTCGTCAAGGATGTACCGTACCTTTGGCACATCATACTCAGCATCTACTCGATTAAGTCGTACATAGTAGCCATGGCTGGATGGGTATACCTATGTCAAGACAAATGTCTAAATGCGAATTCACTAGAGGTCTATAGCTGCTAGGCGGCGAAATTCGTCTCTTAGTACACATTTGTTGGCGAAACCCTCTTTGATAGTAAGCGGCTGATCCACAGGGCCTGCAGAGGGCCAGGTCGGTTTTAACACCTACTCCGCAGCTCCGGCAGCTCCGGCAGCGTATTTTTTTCCAGGACGAACGTGGGCAATTAACATAAATGGGCGTAGTAAACTTTACATTTCCCCTTGCACATGCGTACTTGGACGTAATAGTTGTGGGTTGAAATACACTCACGTGTGTTATTATGTGCTATGTGAAAGTTAGGGTTAGGGTTAGGGTTAGGGTTAGGGTTAGGGTTAGGGTTAGGGTTAGGGTTAAGGTTAGGGTTAGAAGTAAACATCACTCTTACATTTACATGTACTACAGCATAAGCTACCTACATACATCCTACCAGTACTACTGTGCTATTACAATCAAGGTCGATGGTAAGAAAAGTAAAACTTTTTGAGAAGAGTACGCATGCGCGAGGGTTTATGGTCAAACACGCCCATTTTATGTTAATAGCCCACATTTGTCCTCGAAAAAAAAAATACGTGCTCCGGCAAGTCCCCCCACCTTTTCGAAGTCTAGCCAGGTGAATTTTGCAACGGTCTCCAAAACAGCTGCGACCTCAAAGCTCCGTAGAGCTAGAACAAGCCACCGGCAATGGTTTTTACCCTTCATCATACTTCAGGTATACCCACTGCAATGGGTATGTCTAAAAGGAGAGCCCGGGGCGGCGAGGGATGGTCCGCCCCTGAGGTCGGGAGGGTTGTGGGTTAGTATGCAATTGGGCTGGGGGCCCGCCAAGGGGGTGGTGTGGGCCCTTGTGTAGACGAACGCCCGTTCTTCTACATGGGTAGTAGAGAAATGGGGCTGGGAGCCTCCGCAGGCCAAAATAACTGCACTGCGTGCCCCAATAGCTGGTGCATTTTCCCCCTGCCTACATACAAAATTGCTCCAAAAAATTGTGAAGACGAACGCCCGTTGGCCTACATTTATAACTGCCAATTCTGTGTGTACGTAGATCCTTTTGTGCTTGAGGTTCACCATCGTCACTTTGTGAGAACATGGGCTGGGAGCGTTTTGGGGCCGAGTTAGTTGGTGCATTCATCCCCCCTGCTGCTGATGTAGATAGATTCATTCACTTCGTGTTTCAACTAACAAGCTATCAGACAAAATGTCCACACAATTGGCCGTGTGGTGGACAGAATTTCCAGGGGATAGAATCTCCTGTCACACGTGCGTGTCTAATATAGGTCAGTGAACACATTCGAAATGTTACATCAATGACACTTCAACCACACATCAACAACATCATACGTGTGTCATCATTTCACATCAGGAATATTGGTAAGATACGCAAGTACTTGAACAAGAGTGCCACTGAAAAAGTCATTCATGCATTCGTAACTTCTCGTCTTGACAACGGCAATGCTCTTCTCTACAGTCTTCCTAACAACCAGATTTCCCGCCTTCAACGCCTCCAAAACACCGCAGCCCGCATCGTGACACTGTCTAAAAAGTCTTGTTCTATCACCCCCATTCTGAAACAACTTCACTGGCTCCCTGTCTCTCAACGTATCATCTTCAAGCTGATGCTCATTGTCCACAAAGCACTTAACGGCAAGGCTCCCCACTATATCTCTGAACTGCTTCAAGTTTACACTCCGTCAAGGAATCTTCGATCCAGTACCATGCTTCTCCTCAAGGAACCCAAGTCTCAACACTCCTGGGGTGACAGGTCTTTTTCTGTAGCTGCGCCACGCATCTGGAACTCTCTACCACATAATCTTAGATCTTGTCTTTGTACCACAAAATTTAAATCACTTCTCAAAACTTATCTAATGTCACAGGTTTTCAAGGAATAATTTAGTTGTTTCTGTTTTTCTTTTGTTTGTTTTTTTGGTTTACTGCGCCTTGAACACCCAGCAGGGTGGATATGTGCGCATAACAAGTCTTTATTATTATTATTATTATTATTATTATTATACTGTATAACAGCACACTTACCCAAATGTCTGCCTTGAATCAGACTTCTATACGCACCAACATGAAGAGTGTAGTTCTCTCCATCGACATGAAAGTCATCATACACCCCAGACCGCGTTGTAATAGCATCCTGAATAAGATCCACCCTCAGCTGCCATCCTTGCTCCCCATCTACGCGTTCAGTAAGACGACGGAGGATCCCGTTCCCCAGCCAGAACTCCCCTTCCTTGTCACCAAAACCATCCCTATACTCGGCCCAGCTGCGGGTGAAATTCACCGTCCCATCCACGCGTCTCTGGAATAACTGATTAAAAAATAAAGACATATATTATAGGTTTTCCCGGCCAATTTTAACAAAAATGTATTTATTTATTTAAACTCCTGGCTTATTCAATTTCGTGTGAAAATGAATGCTCCGTTGAATCAGCATTCAACAGTCAGGGTATCTCAATTTCACCAGTTAAGCATTCACTGGTCAAATTAGATCATTTAATTTCGTAAGCCGCATGACTCAATAAATTTCGTAAAAGCCAGCAGCAAGAGCTGGTCAACCATTCAATTTCATTAATAAGCAAACATTTTCCAGGTGTCTGCATTCAAATTCAAATTCTGTATTATGTGCTTTCTGATTTCTAGTTGCCTTTATAAAGGCAGATATTTTGAGGGCAAACTCATTTCTACACTAGTTTAGCGTTATAAGCGATGTTAAATGAAAAGATGGCTGCCCGTGGTCGGTACAAAGCAGTGAATAATGTGATTAGGGAGAAACTGGTTGAAGTTTTTCGAAAATAACCAGGCTGACTACCTACAACTAGCAGATACTCTTGGCATCAAAAGCTCTATACTGCAAGATCAAAATAGTGGCAACTTCAGTTACAAATAAACGAATAGAAGAAATGTATCAACAAAAAAGAAAAGGACCTGTGAAAAAAATCCACAGGAAAACAACAAGATTAATTTGGTTTAAAATTTTATAACGACCCTTTTATTGTTCTTTAAAGGTATTATACAGGATTGGCAGAGCTGACAAAATAATCACAGACAGTGTTCATGTTTTGTGTAATCAACCACATACATGAAATAACAAACCTGTGAAAATTTGAGCTCAATTGGTCATCGAGGTCACGAGAAAATAGTGAAAAGAGACCTTATGTGTTTTCTGTTTTTCAAACATCGAGTTTATTATCACGCGCGATAAAAACTATTGTTTTACTCATTTCTCAGAAACGATAGCATTTTAGGCAGAAATATTTTAAGGAACACTTTATACCATTACTTACTTTAAATCATGTAAGTTATGTGTGAATCTGTGAACATTTGTGTTTTTCGATCTTACCAATAGTGTACAGGGCCTTTAAAGCATTATTTTTGCTAACTTCAAAGTTGACATAATCCGGAAACTAGCAAAAACAAAGACGACAACTATATACCAGGGCAAAACATTTCAAGGTAATAGCAAAAGATTTAGTTTTCGTTTCAAAATTATCGGGTACAGGCTTTAAGGAACAATTATTTTAATTAAGAGAAAAAACAATGACGTAAATGCAATGTAAACAACACGGAAACGCCTCTTACAAAGGACATATGTGCAAGTAAAGGAGCTATATTTCCAGCTTTACCCTTTAAGCCGTAACTCAAATTTAATTTGAATGCACAGAAGTTGAAACTTTGAAACATTGTTCATAAACGAAAAGGTAAACGCAAACTAGCAACAAAATAATTTTCGCTTCGGCGAGTCTCAATTTGAATGCATCAATTGTGAATGGGTAGTAGATATTCAATTTAAGAATGGTCAAAGTATAGTCTTGAATGCCTAGAAATGAAATAGAATGATCGAAACGAACCATGAATGAGAAGAACGAAATCATGTGTGCACGAAAACGACATTGAACGCATCAATAGCTGAAAAGAAACCCTACTTTGAGTGGATTTGGGGAAAATGCGTTAATTAGTATGCGTGTTAATGCAATTGAAAGAATTTTTGCTGAAATTGGTCGGGAAAAACCGATTATTAGGAAATGAAAGAATTTTCAAAGAAATCTCAAGAAATTGTAAAAGTTGAAATTCAAACAGAGGAGAGCAAATGATGTTCGAAAGGTTAAACCGCTGTTTGCAAGTTACTGTTAGCTATATATTCTTCTCGTGTCTATGCTGCTCAAATGCTATCCCTCCAGTAGTGGGCACACTGGAGGGCAGTCTCGGTAGCCTCAGCCAGTGCATCAGTAGTAGTTGCTGATGGAAGTAGGGGGAAGGTGAGGAGATGGTCCATAGTCTGCCGCTCTCCACACTCACAGGTGTCGGAACCTACTGTGTATCCCCACTTCATCAGGTTCGCTTTGTTCCTTCCGCCTCATGTGCGCAACTGGTTACGAGTCTTCCAAGTGAGTATCGCAGACGGGCGTTACTTGTGGGTGGTCAAACAGAGGATGACAGTCCTCAGTACACATGACTTTGTTCCGACCCAACTTGACAATTGTCCCAACTATAATTTTATATAGTTGGGACCGGTCCCAACTTTAGTTGGGATCGCCCATAGAACTCTACAGTACAAGATAGCTTCCGTAGCTTCTGTATTGCCAAACACATTTTTTTTCATACTTTCTTTATTTTAAGTGGCTTTACCTCACTTTTTCTTTTTAAAGAACAAGAAAGACCTCTCGTAATTGTACATAACACATAAAACAAAACCAACAATTTATTGATTCAACATAAATATATAATTTTCTGGGATTCTGCCATCACACACACACAACCTGCAAATAGAGCTCCCCTGCTGGCTCCGCTGGTCCTGACCCAACTGTAGTTGGGACACCCCAACTGTAACACTCAAGTTCGGACCAGTCCCAAAGTATAGTTGGTGCAATTGTCATGTTGGGGCGGAACAACTTGACTGATCTGCCTGACTAGCCACAGCTCTCCTAATGTCAGGTGGGGTGATTCCAGGAAGTAGAAACAGTTGGTCTGTCCTGGTTGGTTTAAGGCACCCAGTGATGATGCGACAAATTTAATTGAGATAACTATCCAGTTTTGTTGGCGGCACTTGGATCAACGATCAATGTGTTAAAGGCACCTGGAAGTGGTATTTTTTCAAAATAAAGCTTTTGTCATTAATATATACATTTTTATGAGTGGAATGTGAATAAACAATTTACTAAGGTTAAACAATTGTATTTTTCTTTTAATTACAAATAAAAAAATAGGCCCCCCTTTACATGGCGCTGTTCGTGACGTCAATCGAGGCAGGAGAAAATGTGTAGTCTGGCCCCGTACATTACGTCTGGGTACCTGATCAGTATGATGCGTTTTCGTATTCGGACGTCACCACCCAATGCAATCCTAGGACAGTGTACAGTGGACTAATACGAGACGCCAGTTTATACGAGGTTTTTACCGGTCCCGAACTGTCCCATGCGCGTTTCTATGTCTTAAAAACGGAAGATACGAGCATGGTCATAACGAGAACACGGATAATACGAGGTATTGTTTTTCCACCAGAAACATTTCGCTGGTAACCTAAGCTTCACTGCAACTTCCCTTGCACACTACTACCAACGAAAAAATCCCCGGGCTATCCACGTGTTCGCTGCATAGCGCTGAAAACGACGTCGGACCGGACCACTTTGCCCTCGTTAGCCTAACTTTCGATGCCCGTAACTGCCTATATTTGGGATCTGCAGGAAAAAAATGCTGGCTGACCCCATCTTTAGTCGTTTTGCTGCATCCAGCAGCAATTTTCGCTGGAAAAATGCAAGAAAAACCCCCCTTTTGGATAACCAAACGAAACGTACAATCTCACTACTTGCACGTGTATATACAACGTAAATGCAGGCAAGTTCGAGTGGGGTCGATGTTTAATCGAGGCGAAGTCTTCCTCGATTGACGTCACAAAAAGGGATGGGCGGAGTCGCCCCCAAACAACTTTATCTATTTTTTTAACATATAAATACTGACAAACAATTACTCAAAAAATTGTTTTATTGTTAATATACATATACTCTTATATAAAAAATAAATAAATAATCTATTTCCAGGTGCCTTTAAGTGACGTTGGAGTTTGATAGGTATACCCGTTTTGGCTTATTAAGATTTTGTCTGTGATTAGCAACATTAGATCTTACCAGCTTTATGAGAAAAACCCAACCATGATTAATAGCCAGGGACTGTTTCAGTACCCAACATTTTGACAATGCCTCCAAAACCTGACGATGCCTCCAAACCCTCACGATGCCCCCCAAACCCCGACAATGCCTCCAAACTCTGACGATGCCTCCTAACCGTGATGATGCCTCCAAAACCTGACGATGCCTCCAAACCCTGACGATCTCCAAACTACCAGAGAATTAACAGAATGATGCTAATTTTTGCATTGGGGATTGTAACAGAGCCGGGTTCTCCCAAAGTCCAAAATAAAATCTAAACAATAATTGTTCCTCTCTTTGACACCAAAAAGTTAAAAATATACGCAGAGGTTTCGTAGTGAATGTTTTTGACGCTAACTTATTTATTTACACTATTTACACTCAACATATTTAATAAAGAAAATAGGAATACATTTATACTAAATTAAGGTTGCAATTTTCTGGATTGCTTGGTATAATGTTCAAGTTTCAAAAGTTCAAGTTCTCGGTGGTTACCGCGTCCTTAGCCTATGATTACGAGGTGTACATCACCCACAACGTCAAAACGTCTTGCCTTCACCGGGAGTCTTTCCCCTTCAGCCGGGTGTATGTGGACTTCGCGGTGACTCTTAGTAGGCACCCACCTCCACTGGACCCTCTCAAGGCAGTGGGAGCCAGTTTCGGCGAGATTTCGCTACTAAAAACTGGCTCCCCTTAATAGTGTACATAGCAGGTTTCTCCAGAACTTTGGATTGTTCGTTGTCTGCTTGCATCGTATCAATTAACCCCAAGACGGTGTTAATTCTACTCTCAGCTATCGCTGAACTCAAAGGCTATCGCCAAACGTTTCTCCACTCTTATTTGATTCTAGGCTATCGCCAATCTGATGCTACCGCACCCTCGAGATGCTGGACGGATCTGAACCCAAAACATCTTGTGACAGGGATAAAGAATATAAAATGTTTTTTACCCTTACACCGAGTAAAAGCACTTTCGGTACTTTCCCGAGATCTGTGTTAGAACCCACGACCTTTGCATTGCCAAAGCAAATGTGTTACCACTAGACCAGCGAGCTAGCCCGGTAGCCTGTTGTTTTGAGGCAGTTCCACAAAACTTGGGAAAGTACAGTGCTTAATACACATCGGTGTAAGATTAAAAAACACCACCGATTTGTTGTTAACGGAGAGACACATTTGGGTCTGGAGTCTCTAAACAATGAAAGGTACGTCAAAGTGATGAGGGACTGAAATGGATATTGAGATTCATCTCTAACGGGCCCCGAAATACAACGACACTCAAACAGGAATGCAAAATTACAAATGAGGCTCCAAAAGCCCAATGCGTTTCTCGAAAAGACGCCAAAATCTTGCATAAAATTATAATCACATAAAGAGAGCAAAGGCAACTTACTATCCATCCCTTTGAGTCGTCAGTCGTCATGTCACAGTAGACATCCAGGCCGTCACGATACTGAGCTGGGGTGATATTGTATACACCACTCCCGGTGTGACCAGCGTCAAGCAAGGACTGACAGTCAGCGTGTCCGGGCTTGGTGGTCGTGGTTGGTGGGTCAGTGGGTTTAGTTGGTGTAGTTGGAGGATCCTTGGTCGTAGTTGGCGGGTCCGTGTTCGTAGTTGGCGGGTCCGTGGTCGTAGTTGGCGGGTCGTTGGTGGTTATGCTTGGCTGATTAGTCGAGGTCCCTATTGAAGATAATACAATACAAAATAAGATATTATGCGCACCTTATTCGAGTATTAGTAGGAGTAGATTGATTTGGAGTTAATTGTAAATTCTGATTTACCAAATACGTCATAGAATCTTGCGTTTCTGTTATATTATGAGAACATTTCGCCGAAACCTGTTATAACGGAACATCGGGCAGTCAATTTCCCAAACACAGTCACGTCTTCTCCGGTCTAATGAAATTTCCAAAACGGATTGAAAATTAAACGTCGTTTAACTATTTTTCCTGACTATAGAAGTCGAGAATTTAGACTGTGGAGGGGAAAATTAAATCAGCAAGTTTGGAATTGTTTTGGTTAGGAAAGAGATGAGAATGCCCCACAAAATACTCTTGTATCATGGTGCGTCCGTCTAGTTTTTGTCTTCATCCAAACCAACGTGACCAAACTGAGGCTGGAAGGAAACTAGTCTGGTGCCAATTTCACAAAGAGTTAAGATTGATCTTAACCAAGTATCAATCTTAGTTGCTTAGCAAACTGTGATGTCACAATACAAATCACTATGGCAATATTGAAAAAAACAAACATATAAAGATAAATCTTAGTGCTTTGTGAAATCGAGCCCTTGTCCCTTTATCGAGAATTAAAACTCCAAGTGTCATTGTGCATACCACGGCCGAGGTGTAGATAAAGAACACGCCGTTTAATTCTTGCATACTACTATTCATTTACGTTGCTCCCAACTGTGCATTTTCATTTCAAACCTTTTTGTTTCATAAACATCTCATTATCGTTCAAATTTACGAAGCGCCCCCTACGTTCCAATTTGTAGTTCTCTCTGTTGAATAATCTGGGCGTCACTCTGAAATTGGCTGAACTCTTTACAGCACTCTGTTCACCAATTTACAGGTGTGAATCTTGTTTAAAATCACTTTGCAACATTTATTAAATCTTTTTAGCCCTTGAATATTATCAAAGGAATGTAGGAATTCGAGCGTTTCTTTAAATCAACATATTTCTGCTATTCAGTGTATTTCTAAGCAATTTTCTTTCGTTGTACACTAGATATGCGATTTGCCAAAATGGCGGCCAAGGCTTTTAGTGGTACCTAAGTTTGATTCATTTTCCATTTATTGTTTAACTTGGGTTTACATGATTCTGAAATTGGCCGAACCTTCAACAACACTCTGCTCACCAATTTACAGATTCAATAAAGCAACCACAAAGAACTTCAAAGCCAGTTTCAAACAAATGTAAACCAAACTGATCGAGGCTGGAGGGGAAAATAGTCTGGTCCCTTATTATAAATTAATAATCATGACTATTAGTGTCATTGGCGTATACAGGGAGTCTGAAAAAGATGCCTGCAGAGTGATCATTTCATGAGACACGTATTGAACGCAATCAAAATAATCCCTCCGAGTGCATTAGACTCAGAATCATTTTGGAGGGTCTTTCGTTTCACTCCAAAAAAATATATGTTTGGGCCGATTCTGGGCGTGGCTTTTTCTTTACAAAGTGCATTCAGTCTGAATGTTCATATAATGTGATTTCAAAGAAAGTTTTCTCTGAAAGATCTTTTACAGATGATCCTGTTTCAAAACAAAAAACATACAATATGTCATATGCCACGAACGATGCACAAAATACATGTGACATGCAAACATATTATTTGTGCCTGATGGACGTGTGGCAATGTCAGGATCCGGACAATAATTAAGTTTTTGATTTAAACTACTACCTGATCACCGGCGGATTTGTGTGTGTGCAATACCTGAAAGATTGTATCTTTCTGGAGTCTATACAAATAACTATTAACAATTTTAATTCTAAAATTTCGGGTCAAATCAGGCAAAAATAATACCTATCATTTTAAGGTAAACATTAATCTCCATTGATATTACTGAAGATCAATTTGTACCTCGAAGATGGAGACGTGATGACCCGGAGCGCACCTCCGCAAAATGCACGTCTACCATCTTGAGAGCCAATTTCTTTGTGTTCATGTTGTGCTTTTACCAAACCTCGGCTGAGGCTCCGTCTCCTGCTCCAGGCTTCAGGAAACACCTTGTAAAATGTACACTGCTCCAAAAATTGACGAAGGAGCCCAAGCTGGAGCTGGAGCCCAAGCCGAGGTTTGGAAAAGGCCCATTTGACTCCAAAATTGGGGGACAGGATAGGCGCGTGTAAGTGCGCTGCGCGTCATGTGTGCAAACAAGGGGTCAAATATTCCGTTCTCGAAACAATTGGGATATTTTGAGTCAATCTTTAACAAGTTTTAAAACACAATTTAATTAGTTGTCATGGTTCAATATGATTATTATTGTTATAAATTAAAAACAAAGTTATCGCCATTTAATAATGTCTGTGTTTTTCCTGTTTAAAATCACCCCAGTTTTGGAAAGGCTCCGTTGGATTGTTTAATAAAAACCAGTAGATAAATACTGGTGAAATAAACAATTAAAGATAGCTCACCTTCGCATTGGAAATGGTCTCGAATCTCCCATGCATCTCCCGTAAAGAGTGGTTTATCTGTGAAATTCGCCCCGTCGATTCTTCCCTCCACAAAGGTCGGGTTGACTCCACCAACCTTGATCCGGGTGCAGAAGCAGCGGTTCTTGTGGTCTTCGGAGGGCATTATCCAGCGGAGTTTGCCGTTCTCCGAGTCCCGTTCTTGCCCGTAGTAGCACACCCTCCCGTCGCTTTGATATTCACTGCATTCAGCAACCAGTACTTTACATGAAATAGAATCAGAGATGCGCTCATGCTTAAAATCAATGAATTTGATTAAGAACTCTCACATGCCCCCCCCCAACCTCCCCACTCCCCACTCCCCCCACCTCCCACCTCCCACCTCCCCACTCCCCACTTCCCCCACCTCCCACCTCCCCACTTCCCCCACCTCCCACCTCCCCACCTCCCCCACCTCCCACCTCCCACCTCCCACCTCCCACCTCCCACCTCCCACCTCCCACCTTAACACTCATCCCAATTGCAAACCATACGCACCTCATGGCCTAAAACCATCATAATGACCCATACTGGCAGCTATTTAAAAAAAATAATTACTTGGTCTAAAGATGGAACAAGAATCAACCATCCTGAGAAATTATTCAATTTTTGATAAATGGGAAATTATAATTTATAATTGGCCGTTTATTTTGTCATTACCAAAACTGCTGTTCTTCATCTTTAAGGAAACATAATTTCACTGATTTGTCGTGAAATTACTGCGTTCGCTTAATTGTACTTATTTTTCTTGCAAGTTTAACCCCTTCAGTAAAAAAGATATATATATACAACATGCCAAATTTCTCCTTCCAACAAAATTGCATCTTCTTGTTCTGGTTGGCGACTGAAGATTTGCTTACTACATTATTCATGAGATGTATATGGCGGTCGCTTTATATGGGAACATCAGCTCACGTATGATATATCTGTTATTTTCGTTTCCATCGGTTTACAAAAATATATAATAATAGCAATAATTTTCTCATGACTATCCCTACAATATTATTCTATTACCAGGCCTTTTCGGTTCTTACATTAGTAGTTTTCTTTCCGAAGCAATCCAATTCGGGAGGGTTTGTGGCAAGGGGATGGCCTTAGCCTATTGTTTGTGCAGAGGTTCATAATGATGTTGTGTACATGGGTAATAATGGAATTTGAATTGACGGCAAAGAATTCCAGCCGACGACATTGTTTTGTTCTTAAATGATCTGAAAACGAATGTTCTGAAAACGAAAATAAATGTCCTTCATTGGGAACTTTTCAGATACTCGGTATTGCGATATTCTACAAATCCAGACTCTTTGATTTCGCTTTAAATGTAAATAGGTTATTTTATCTTTACGTACCGTAATTTCGGAATGAAAATCTGGCGACATTGTCTGGAGAGTTGAGCGCTGATAATGTACCACGTCAACAATGCGTGGTGAGTTGATGGTTGGCGACCGCATTATTAACATGACCGCAGCTACATTAAAAAGGGCCTAGATTATTTGCACGTCGGCTGTGGTCATTTTGATCTCAAGCGACATCATACAAGGCGCGCCGGAATACAAGGCGCAGTGATGATTTTGTGGTCTAAAACGTCAGATAAGACGCGTCTTATACGCAGGAAATTACGGTAATCAGATTGCTATGTGAATATAACTGTCGATCATTCAGAGTGACTATAGTGAAATCATTTTCGGACTAAACTTAGGCCTACTTATCTCATTTGAACTATTTCTAACCCTCCTAACTGTATCATGCTTTGTTTTTTAATTATAGAAATCAAACAACACATGGTCTACGTTCACACAGTTTAATCATTCTCCTATCGACAAGGGTTGGAGGGTATTCTTTGTTGTACAGTGATAATATTCAAGTAAGAAGTGTATTTATTGTAAGCATTGGGAGTCTGCAGGGTGTCAATGTCATTCTGTGGTCTTTTACACAAGGATGACCATTTTCTTTAGCTTGTTAATTTTAAGAGGAAGTTCGCGCTAATTATTGAAGTAGACAATTTCCTTCTGGAACTCAGATAGTTGTTAAGGATCGAACTAACATTTAACTACTTTAGACAATGAATTCATTCTGTTTGGTCAAACAGAGTCTAGATGGAAGATTGGTAATCTTATGCTTTTAATTGGTCGATTTCCATACAAAATATAGATGAATGAGAGAGGTCCGACTCCATCAATATTCAGGAAGTACTTTACAATAGAGAATAGTTAATGTTAACGTTTCATAATTCTCTACCACAAATGGTGGTTTTTCTGTATTATTTACTACGAATTGTAATTTGTTGTACTTAATACACTGAATGATCTAAAACTTGTAGGGCCTACTCTACTTTTGGTGAAAAATAAATGACTATCCCCTGTGATATAAAATATATTTTATATGTGTCTGTATTCAACGCTTTTGTGTTTATGTTGAGTTGATGAATCTTGCTTTTTGTTATTTATTCCATGAAATGGGTCTTCAAAATGTACCACAAACCTGTCAAATAGTATAGCCTTACAGTATTATTTAGGCCCATTTTTTTCCTCATCTTCAGCGCGTTACCTTGTTCACGTGACTTTTTAGCGCGTTCATGAAAAACCAGGATTTTTGTGTACGGCTAATGGCGCGTATGTACGCGCTATATCAATGGGTGCGTTCGATTAGCTTCCCCGGGTCGACCCCGTTGGGCTCATTCGGATGAGCCCCTGACATGAGCTAATCGAACGCCAACTTCCCCCAGCATTCACACCGATGCATCTTGGGACAGCCGACCGGAACTGCTTTTTGTGTGCACTACGTCCGAAACTTTTCGCGGATTCACGAAAAGATCGTAAAATAATTATTCTCAAGGTAAAACTGCAACGTTAAATAATTTTACGAGCCCACAGTGATACAAAAGTACCCGGTTTCGAATAAAAATACACGTATTGCTCACAAAAACGCTGCTTTAATGGTGAAAATGTGTGGCAAACTTCCTGAAAATGTCCCGCTGATTTACAAACAAAATGGTAGCCATAATGAGAAGGTTTTTCGTCGTGAAGTCAGGAACCAGGGTCAGCCCCAAGTAACCCACTCTACTAGGAAGGGCACTTGGGTCTGACCCGGGTGAGCCATAACAATGACGTCAGAGCTAATCGAACGCACTGGGGTCAGACCTGGGTCGACCCGGGGAAGCTAATCGAACACACCCTATGTTTGGGAGTCAAAATTTGCACAAAAGGAATGGTACATGTGCACGTTTTGACTCCCAAAATGGCGGACGGGAGACGCGCGTGTATGTGCGCTGCGCGTTGTGCAATGGGTCTATACAATCATGATGAAAGAAAATGTACATCGGCGCGTTAGCGCCGCCCGTAGCGACGCAGGGGGAGTTGGAAATTCTCGGAATATGAAGGCCCAATTCCAGCCATTTGGTCCATTTTTGCTTTTATTATTATTTATTTTTATGTGCGCACCACACTTTTTTTATTATATTGGTTGGACTTTTTCATCCTTTTCTTTAGATTGTTGGTGAATTTGTCCGCCCCGCCCCCCACCTCCCTAGTTACGGGTATGACGCCGACATTATAGGCAAAACGGTAACCATTTTCAAATTTAAGAAAAAAAGTCGAAGGATTTATATAAATATTAGGCCTATGTTGTATATCTTTTTAAGGACCTAATAAATCGGTCAAAAATCATTTTGACACACACTAAGACTACATACCCTGCTTCATATCTTTCTTTAGCAACCAACTAGCAATCCATGTTGCAACAATTGGGATTGTATACACTCTTAATGCCAACACTATGAGTGCATCCCAGTAAATAGCGACTGAAACATGCACACCTCCCCCCTCTCCCCCCTTCTCTCTAAACATTGCTCGATTCACCCGCAAGTTCAAACTTGTACTCTGAACATACTTTCACTTCCTCCACTTTATACTCCCACACTGCCACTCTGTTCACTCAAGTACACCAGTGACATTCCCCATTCACCAGTGATTGTAGAATCAACATTCAATACAAACATCTCAGTTATAGTTTAATTTTTTCCAACTCTAAAAAATATTGTTTTTTTAAATCACTCCCTTCATATGACCTTTACTGACTGATTGCACATTGTAATACTTATCATCGGTAAAAATCTTTTATAGAATTGTTTTCACGAACATCAAAAATAGAAACTCTGAATATAAAACTGTATGAACTCTAAATACAAAACTTAAAAAAATAAATAAATAAAACTTTCAGTGTATAACAACGTTTCGTTTTCCAGCAATTAACGTTTTTATTATTTGTTATTATTAAAAATGACAATGACTAGAGCAAGCTAGTCGAAACAATGAGACCAATTAAGACCTCGCTCCGCGACAGTGTAGTTAATAACGAGAAGTCCCCTCGATCCACAAGCGAAAGTAGTAGTCCCGGCCGATTTCCTACCTCCCGCCCAGGTAGTAGTTAATCAGAACTGAGAAGTCTCCCGAAGTCTCCCGAAGTCTCCCGAATTCCGAATAATCTACTCCGCGGCAGTAGAATAATAGCAAGACAAGTTCTCAAAAGAACATAATCTACCTAGCAAGTAGATAAACACATGGTGTTACCGCAAACCAAATATACATTGATACCTCACCCTGCAATGCCTCAAATCCCATAAACAATACTTGTCCCAAAAAGTATAACAATATTTGCACCCACTTCACCCCAAATGGTAAGAATGTTATGTCTAATATTTTGTGTTCTAATATTTGTTATAGAATTGTTTTATGTTCTAATATTTTGTGTAAACTGAACGCTGAAACTGAACAATTACCAGGAAGAGACAACTCATGTTAGAATTTGTAACGCCCCAAAAGTGTCAAGATGAGTTAAATCACAAAATGAACAACTTGTTTGTTTACAACTTTTGTAGAATGTCATGGCATGGCCGAGCGGTTTGGAGCATCGAGGTGTGGGTTCGAATCCCGGTCATGACAGCCGTGTCCTTGAGCTAAATTATTTACAATTTAGCCTTCCCCCTTTTCACCGCCTTGTTGCATCGATGAGTTTGTGGCAAGATATACCCCTGATAATTGATATTGTTAATGACTGGTACCCGAATTATCAAAATCTGCTGTCGAAATTGGTATATAAATAAAAAAAAATTTGTGTGAAATGGGTCCTCAAAAACCTACAATGGTACTGACCTGAAGGTCCTTTTGTCAATTTCGGCACCCCCCCCTTGTGCCCACATGAAATTTCAGTTTTCTTTTAAATGATATATATGGGTATTTTCTAGGTAATGAGTGCCCCAAAGCAAGGAAAGACTAATTTAGCTTCACTGGGTGTTTGGCATGGAAAGATAGGTTCAGTATTGAAAACGCCTGAAAGACCCCTTCGTGCTATAGGAATTTTAGAGATGTGTACCTAGACATTACCTATTATATCATATACAGGCAAACTGACATTCCATGTTGGCAAAAAAATAGGGGGGAGGGGCTTCAAAATTTACGAGAAGGCTTTTGCATCAGTACAATTTTCATGTTTTTGAGGACCCATTGCACACAACAAGTAAATCTTATACTAATTTGACAGTATATATTGTGATAATTTGTGTGCAAGTTATCATATATCAATTACCAGGGGTATACCTTATCTTGACTTTCAGATATTGGCCTCTGAAATTGCCCAAAACTTACTGATGCAACATGGGGGATGAAAAGGGAGCAGGGCTATATTGTACGTTTCTTATAACACCTATAGACGGTTTTGTTTGTTCAACTAAGAAGAATATTAGTCGGTTACTGTCAAATTTTCGAAATGTTAGGTGATTTGGCGAGGAAAGACACAAGTGGCTGCATGGTCACATTTGAGGGACAAAATTACCAGAAGTGGATAGTCAAAAGTTTGAACAAATGAAAATTGCACCTAAATAAGAAGTGTGAATAAAATTGTGTAAATAGTAATTGTTTATATATTCTTGAGTGTATCTGCGTGCCTCCATTATTTTTGTGCTATTTACATTTTATGTCGGGAAGACAACATCTCGAAAGTAAGAAGTCGACTTCTCGAGATAAATTATCATTGTATGATGACATCCTGAAAATATCGAGAACCCGAGATAAATCATCTCAGGATGTCGTCATCTTACGGTTATGATGTCATCTACCTGCAGTAAATTATCTCAGGATCTGAACATGTAGGATGGCACTTCCAGAACTCCGTAGTTTTATTCTTATAATAAAGTATAACTTGACAGGACAAAAGGGTAGCGTACAGTTACATTCAAAAGATAACTCGCTATATCACTCGACTAAGCATCGTCAACCAGCCACTTGCAACATTGAACATAAAGTGGATGAAAACACACTTTTTGCACATTTTTTACAACATATAAATGAAACTGCTCTTCCCACTCTGGCTTCTCCCTTCGATGAATTCGGTGACTCGATTCAACTGAACGTCAGACTGAAAGAAATTTTTCCATAACACCGGCCCTTATTGCCACACTCGGGCATGCATGGTTGTTATAGCCTAATTCATTGGAGACAAACAATTACTGTGAAGTTAAGAATTAACTGTAATTAATTCTACCTATAGTTTTTTTAAAATTAAATTTTGCGATGGCCGATAGTACTTTTTTGATTCCCACTCCTCCCCCCAAACAAAAAAACCCAAACAAAACAAACAATCAACAATTCAAAACATTAAACAATAATTACATTTGCTTTTTGGCAAAGAAACCAATTTTAAACTCAACGGAATCACCTGGATCCCATCTTCCGATACCCGTTGATTACAAAATCTTGCTTTGCGAGTCCATTCTAAGGGATTGGATGTTTTTGCAAATGCATGGGGCTTTCGTATGGTACCAATGGCTTAACCAAATCAAACGGTAGCTGGGGCGAGCCACTTCTCAAAGCCCTTGCCTCCCACCACCAAATGCAGAATACACAGACACTTTATCACGTGTATAAAACATGAAGACTGCTACTCATTAATTCGGAACAATGAATTGGTGATGGGAATATTGGAACTGGGGCATGAAACATGCTGTAAGATATTTATCAGTCGCCATTAAAATGTCAATAGAATGCAGTGGGGGAGATGCTAAACAGACCATTGTGTCGTTGTTGTTCTTCCAAGGGGTATGTTGGTATCACAAGGTTTTATCTTGTGTCCGTGTCGTTATAGGCCTACCATACATTTTCGTTAGGGGGGGGGGGGCGTGTTCAATGGAAGACAGTGTAGCCTACAACATGGGTAATGAATGTGAAAATGAGAACTGTTTCAATCTGTTCAAATTGTTCCGGATTTCCCCCAAAATCATCCTCTATAAAGTGCCTGAAGACCCTGTTTTGGGATTAAGGGCGCTTTATAAAAGCCGTTTATTGTTACGAGAAATATTAATCTGAAAGCGCATTGATTAAACCATGGAGCTCCATGATTAAACAGAACTAAAGCAGAAATATACCCGTCCAAAACACTGTGTCAAGGTTAAGTTATTTTGTAAATTCTCACAAATCACTATTGTTTATATCGATTGCCGCAATCGCAATTAGCACGTCTATACACTCTAAAAACTCACGGGTCATAATGACCAGAATCCGGGTCATGTGGGCATTTTTAGAAACTTAGGCCTAATCATTATTTTATTTATTTTGTTATAATGCAAGTTTGCCCCAAACAAGGCTAAAGTCCACTCTAGGTAAGGGGCTATACACAATAATATTAAAGATGAAAGTAACTCAGGGAAGCTGAAGGTAGAAACCGCTATTTTTCTTATTGTAGGATGGAAAAAAACATGCACCACTAGGCAAGGAGTTCCAAAGAGATGCAGTACATGGAATATGGTTTTGTTCTTTTGTGCCTTTTGTTTGTCTTTCTTCTATGGTCGCCTTGCCAGTTAGTTTAGATTGTTTACATTAGGGTTAGAGGCCGTCTGTCTCCTGAAAAGATCAAACATTACCGATGCCAGCAGGGATAGGCCTACATGTAATTGTAATAAGTAACTTTTAGTTCTCTGTTGGCGGGACAGACGTATCCCCATACTGTGGTTTGGGGCACTGGCCTGGTGACCAGTCTTTTTTCTCTATCTGTTTCTTCCATTCTGTGCGTTCTAGCAATATCAAATTTAAATATTATTATTATTATTATTAAAGCTGTTTGAATTGCTCTTTGTTCTACATCTCAGCAAAGCGAGGATGGGTGAGAAGAAGCAGAAAGCCCGGGTTAACGCTCAAACATCAAACATCATCTCTAGGCCCGGAATCTTAATTGGCAAAATTACTGAGAAATGGGTCAAGCTGACGTAGAATCCGAGTCAAAATTCCATTCTTTTGAACAGTTCCCGGGTCAGACTGACCCAAGAACGGGTCAAGCCCACCGGGACCATGAATACGGGTCAATTCTGACCGGGAGTTTTCAGAGTGCGAGAATGTGCACAAACTCCCTGACCAATCATGAAGCACTTTTCGTTGTATCCACAAAACTGTTTCCACAATAAGGTAACGTTTTGTGGGAATAATCCCTCGCCTAATGGATGTGTGTGGCTCCAAAGGAACCGACGGCACCCAACGTTTCGGACAGTACTTTGTGTCCGTCTTCAGTGGACTTTTTACTGTGTTTTTTGTATTAAGTCTAAGTTTTTCTATAAAAAAAAAACCAAATAAAAAATGTGAGATGATTACACTTAAAGTCAAATTATACCTTTGGTTTTTGGAATCGTTCGATTGTTTTAATCCTATATAAATATAAATATATACAATAAAACTAACCTGTGAAAATTTCACTTCAAAAGGTCGTCCCGTGTTTGAGATATCGCCGAAAAACCGGTGAGAATATGTTCACACAGGAAGAATATTCGCTATTTATAGGAATACACAATATGAGAAACGTTTCTCAGATTCAAATTTTGGGGCATAAAACCTGATATTGTTTTCCATAACCACATTACTTTGAAGTGAAATGATTCTCAAAATGCTTTATACTATCGAAAGCTGCTGTACTTCTTACCACGTAAGTTTGTATTGCCATTAATTTTCAAAGTCATTAAAACCGGAACATATGTCAAGTCTTATTCTCTTATTCTTTGTTGATTTATTAAAAATTAACTTAGTTCCATAAATTTCAAGGCTAAATTATACTTTCCCAACACTAAGATAAAGTCTTTATAGCAATAAACTATTGTTAAATTAATAGATTTGAAGAAACAGAATCGTGCACACGCAACACTCAGCGTATGGTTGGGACCAACTTGGTCCCGGAGGTTCGAATACTCGCGAGACTTGAACAGTCTATAGCAAATAACTCTATCAAAAAAGATGTCTCTATGTGAGCCAAATACCATTACGTATCAATCCTTACTTGAAATTCTTCATTACAAAAAAACGAAAATCGTTTATTTTCAGGGAACAGCAGATCCATTCGAGGGAACGAAATAATGTTATATTTTTGTTCAATTGTTTTTATTTTCTTTACATTTCGCTTAACGTACTAATTCTTTATTTAAGAGAATATACGGCCTACGCATTCCCATCTATGGTTTTCACTCATCACACAGAACAAAACCTAAAACAGCACTGTAAAAATTGTAAGGTTCAAGAGAAAATTACGTCAATTTTTTTACGGTGTACGTTTTTGCATTTTGTTTGTGATTAAGAGACCTGGTCTTGATTGTTGTTGTTGTTGTTGTTGCTTTCGTCGTCGTCGGCGCTCTTGGTGTCATTTGATAATTTTTTAAAGATATCTGACGTGAATGAAAAGCATCTGCTGTAAATTGATGTAAATAAAATAAATATATATATATTTTTTTAAAAATTGAAATAATCGCATTCAAGCTTATAAAAGTAAATAGAGAGTGGCCTGACGTTTCGACCATAGCAGAGTCTTTCTTGGCTTAATGACAACCCAACACACATAAACAGGTAAACTGGTGTAACAGAAGCAATCAAGTGGAAAGAGGTGAAAGCACGCAGAAAAGGCAATTCATGACTAATTAAGAGGGTCTGTGGCGGGGGGGGGGGGGGGGGGTGGGGGTGGGGGGGGGGGGGGGGCAAGAGAGAAGGGGCTGGTTTGACCACAACAGCTTGGGAACACAAAAGACAAAATCGAAGCCAGTTATTGTGAATGATGCTGACTAAAAGGGAGATATCTTTAACCCACAGGTATCAACCCATCTTCTGATAACCGTTGGAGCCAGCTTAATGTGTTAATGGCGTGGATTACATTGAGTCCACTTACACATTTTCTGTAAATGTTTCTTTTCAGTAGAAGTTCCAGTCTTTAAAAAAAATTTTTTTTACTGGATTAGTTTCCCTAAACTGAACGTACACAGCCCCTCAAGGGACATGTAAAGAAAATGAAACACAGGTAAAAACAATAATAAATTCGAGCTTGCAAAATAATATTTCGTTCCCTCGAAATAGTACATGTACGTCGTTACCTCAAAGTAATATCTCGAGGCAATTAAATTATAAGCACGTGGTTTCGACGCAGAGATGCGCCAGTGTAGCAATAAAGGTAATAATAACAATAACAACTTTATCATCAATGATAGCCATGCATGTCACTCCCTTAGGGGATGATTTTCAATATGCCATCATTCTAATTTAACTTAAAATAATTTCTTGAGATTCTGATAAAATTATAAAAAATCAGTAGTGAAAAAAACCAACCACAAGTGAATAAGAAAATGTATTCAACTTTGAACTCAAATGTTATCAATCCAACACTTGGGAAGACCCAGACCAATCCAGACTCCAGAACATATCACAGACCGAGAGACGGAGAGACAACAGGGCAGACCTCAGGACTTTACTGGCCATCAAAGACCACCAGACATCCAATACATTAAAAAGGAGAACTACCACGACTTACCATAAAACCATTAAGACATTAGATAATCAACCAGTGTCTACGTCGAAGAGATCAATCAATTAGAAATCCTAGAGTGTATCATTTCTGTGTTACTTTCCGTGATGTGAGCTACGCACACATAATTAGTTCTCTTTCAGGTGATGGAATACTGATATTGATGATAACGTTATTGACCTCAGCAACGTAATTTCATTGATAATGGATGGGTATATCTAAAACGAGTCATCTTCATGCTACAATGTACTAATTACTTCTCCACAATCTTGTATCAATATCGTGTGCAGGAAAGGGAAATGTAAACGGATTGACCTTCGCAAAACAACAGCAATAACAAACACCAACAAACAAAACTGCACACACACACGGCTTGCACATAGGCTTGGGCAGTGAAATAGTGGGTCTAATCAAGTTTGGTCAGGATTACATTATAAAACAATCTGACAATCTTTCAATATGACAGCAGTTACTGCAAAAGACTAATTTATACAAATGCCGAGTTCCGGACCAAACATTCCGTCTGAAATATTGTCAAATTTGAGAAAATGGCATTTGTTATATGCACCAACCCTCACTTGTTATTCCTACATTGTATCTGACCGCCCAGCCTGCTCAGTACTTCGCTAAATCTGTTTACAATTCTGTATTCTTCTTAAATAGTTTTACTCCTTCCTTCTTGTAGATCCTTTGATTGTGCAATGTAAATTTTTGCTGGCGAAAATGAAGTAACGACCCATTATTATAGTTGTTGCATTTTTCAAGTAAATGACATTAAAGGTATTTACACAGGATTGACAAAGCTGACAAAATAGTCGCCGACTGTGTTCATGTTTTGTGTGATCAACCATTATGCATAAAATAGCAAACCTGTGAAAATTCGGGCTTAGTCCGTTGTGCAAGTCCGGAGAAGGTAGTGAAAGACACAATGCACAATTTTCAGCATGTAAACACAGTTTTCTTAAATTTTGGTTGTAACAACCGAAATCAGCTGTTGCGGTATTGTTTAGAATTTCAGATATTTTTGTCTCGAATATGACTTTATTTCGGAGGGAAAAATTCCACCGATTTTTGTTTTCTATATAGTACGAACGTCATAACCAGTAAGCTTTTAGACTGAAATTAAACAATGACGTTTTAGTCTTACCAATCCTGTATACTACCTTTAACCCTACACAGTGCCAAGGTTGACTTTTGGAGTACAATTTGTAATTAAAAAGTCAGAACTCCGCCATTTTTTAAAATTTTATCTAAACAAATTAATATTTTCCAAATAGCATGCCAACTGTCTTGTTACCATATAGGGGTTGTTTTTCACTGGAAAAATATCTACCAAGGACCAGCTCTACCGGTTTTCCCCTAGAAATTGTAAAGCAATTACTTAGCCTTGGACCTAATTACCACTAATGGGTGAAATGAACCATTTTGTATTAACTATTAATAGAGAAAAATATGGGCTAATTTCGAAGAAATGTTTTGCTATAATTTATTTTATTTAGTCACAAGGGTCTATATCTAATGGTTTTGGCAATTTAAAAGTAATTGAGTTCTCCTAAAATATGTATTTATACACGCAAATATCAAACTGTCACTAAAAAAAAATGCGCGATTGTGTAACCGTGTGATGTTTTTAGGGGATGATGTCATGGAGTGTCAAATGGAGGGAATACCTTTGGTAATTACTTCAAAACTTAATGACCATAACAATTTAAGAAGTTCTGCAGCTGTTGACAATGTAGAACATTTTGCGAAACAACTTCCCTTCAAGGAATGTGGTTTTAAAGGTGCTGCATACGTTTGGTAATTGCAGCCTACTGATTGTGTTAATCCTATATAAATGTAGGTACATACAATAAAACTAACCTGTGAAAATTTCACTTCAAAAGGTGTTCACGTTTTTGAGATATCACCGAAAAACCGGAGCGAATATTTCCACGCAGGAAGAATATTCCCCATAGGAATACACAGTCTGAGAAGCGTTTCTGATTCAAATTTTGAGGGAATAAAAAGTGATATATTTTTCCATAACCGTAGTACTTCGAAAATAAAAGTTTCTCAACATTTATTATACTACCCAAAGCTGCTGTACTTCTTACCAAGTAAGTTTTTATTGCCATTAATTTTCAGAGTCATTACCAAACGTGTACTGTGCCTTTAAAGAGATGAATTCACAAACATTTCCTTAGATTGCGTATTTCCAAAGACGGATTATTAATCTTGCGTGGACATAACCACTCCAGATTTTGGCAACATCTCAAAAACCTACCACTTTTTTATATGAAATTTTCACGGGTTAATTTGTGTGGTATGTTATCTACATTTTAAGGATTTAAACATTCGAACGGTTCCAAAAATATCGTGTATTTAAAGCCCAAAAGTATTACAAAATGCCAGGAAAAAACACCCCCAAAACCCGTCATCGGTTGTCTTGACTTAAAGAGTTACTACCGAATTGGATGGAAATTTTCACATGTGGATTTGAGTATCATTAAAACCTAAAAAATGGGAAGTAAATTTGGTCAAATCAACTAAGCCAAAATAACTGGAAAAACAACTACTGCATGTTTGCCAATGATTTTATACTCGTTCGCATAATACATACTTCCTCCTAGAACGTAGTTCTAATAAATAAAATATTTTTGAGGTTTTCAAGAAGCTATCTTTGTCGAATTTGATAATATTCTGTAAACGTAAATATTTACGTAAATACTCACGATTTCGACCGTGTCGTAAATATTTACGGTTATACTTGAACATTCAAAATTTGTGTCCCAAATCGCTACGTAAATGTTGACGTATATATATTTTAGAGGGTTTCAAAAAGTACGTTGTCAACTTTGACATTATTCCAACGGACATATTAATTCACTGAAAGATCCGTTTCTGACTGGCATGAACGTAATAATCAGTTAGCCATCAGAGTTAATTATAAATCATGTACATCGTGAATAATGAGTTGTATATACTAAAGCACAAACGCTGATTTTCACGTCTGGTTTTATAAAATACTGTACCAGAAAGGTGATGAATATCCTATTGGTAACAACAAGCCAAGTACAGTAAAAAATGAGAAAAGGCGGAGTAATATTCTCAATATAGGGTGTTTTTTCTTTCAGTTCGTTTTTTGTGGGTTATTTTGAGCCCCCCTTTCTAAAGGCATGTATACTTTTGGTAATTGTCAACAACAAGTATTCTCACTTCGAGTATCCCAATGCATGATAAAATAACAAACCTGTGAAAATTTGAGCTCAAGTGGCCATGGAAGTTGCAAGAAAATAATTCAAGAAAAAACACCCTTGTTGCATAGAATTATGCGCTTTCAGATGCCTGAAAACGGCTTTATGCTTGAAGCCTTTCTCAGATTCAAATTTGTGGTGAAAATTACCCATTTCTCTAAAACTACATTTCTTCAAAGGACGTCGTTTCTAACAATGTTTTATAAAATCAACAGCTCAATTACTCCTTATTAAGTAAGTTTTTATGGTCATTGGTTTTAGGAGTAATTACTAAAAGTGAACCCTCCTTAAGAGAGGGGGTGAATTAACCCCAAACCTCCTTTTGATCTTATAATTCAATCTTTCTGGAACATCAATTTCTCACGCATCTTGGTACCAATAAAGCTATGTATTGCAATGAACCAGACTGGGACTCGGACCCAATGTACTCGACTACACTCAACCAATAACTTACAATCTCCAACTAATCTTATCCACGAACGATCTGATTCATAAAAGCAAGTTAAGCTTGAAGTCAATCTCAACTTTACTCTTTAATCGATCTTTACTCTTACACTTTTTCTTGATCCAAATTAGTCGCACCAGTTATTTGGCATTTTTATCCTGTTTTTGTATCCGCAGCTACTCCCCTGCATTTTACATTGTGTTTGCTATATTGCTTATTTGGTTATTTTTCAAATTTACAGCTTAAAATTGTCATTATAGTCCGAAAATTGCAATCGAAACAGGATTTTAAAGCAATAAATTTTTCTTTTACAATTTTTCCTCCAAATTGTGAAAAACATGCTCCAGATTTTACTTATCAATCTAATTTTTCTAGGCTAACATTTTTAAAATGGATAAATTCCAGTTAGCAATATAACGCACATTTTGTCATGTTTAAGGTTCAAGGGATAAACAAATCTATCCCCTCCTCTTTTTCGCTTGGTTTGAGGAACAAGGGATAAACAAAATCTATCCCTTACTTAAAATTATAACCACTCGAACCACAAAAAAACTTATTTTTGTCAGCTTTCCCAATAATGAAGTATATTATTGTAAATAAAAAAGGTGTGCGCATTTTTCTATGATGTTATGATGCAATAATAGTTTTAAGTAAAAAATGTGGCAAATTGCTTTGCTAACAAAAAGGAATCAATCAAAAGACTGTTGAAAGTATGTGTTAAAGCGCACAAGATTCTAACTTTGTTACTCCAGCAATATTTTATGGAGAAAAAACAGCATGATTGTAACATTTTAAAAACAACTTAAAGAAAAAATGCTGTACATTACAAACAAAAGTGAAAAATAATGAAAAATTGTAGTTAAAAATGAACCTGTTTTAATTAACTTGTTTTGCTCTCCTCCTTTGTGAAGCGCTTTGTAGTTTGTAAGGCGCTATATATTCGTGTCCGAATCGATGGATTCGGCAGTGGCTGCAGCCATAACACCGAAAGGTTATGTTCTTAACCGGGAGTGTCGTTGCAGCCAACGACCATTACCGTAGCCATAGTCGCCTAATTCGGACACGGTCTCGGTCAATGCATTGTGCAGTAGCAACAACCTTAGCGTTCAAAATAATCTCCAAAGAGAAGATAAACTCAACACTACTTGACTTACCAGACAAGGCGACCACCACGAGGGTCAGAGGGGACAAAAGATGCGACATCTTCCCGAGCTGCCGCTCCGTTCCCTTCCCGTCCATGATCAACTCCGTCTCGATCGGATCAGATATAATGAAGCAGACGTGACAAACAGACCTGGCTGGTGGAGGAAAGAGGCAGACGATGCCGACCGTTCCCTACCCTGGTGTCTTTATGACACATTGAAACACGCTCTTTGCTTATCACTTGGGAGAGAAGGGGGCGGGGTAAACGAACCACTGTATAATTTTGTACACGTTGTAATGGCGGATGCATTTAGATAATAGTGACGTCATGCTGTCACCTCTACTGGAAAATAACTGCATTTTAGTACTTATGCAAAGAAATGCTTGTCGGGCCTTTCGCTTTACGTACAAAATGATGACATCTTCGAGTATGATTATTTAATTCCTTGCAAGGCAATAATGAGAACATGGCAGTTTTTATGATCAGTTGTTCTTTTTGAGTCAGCGCAAAAGTTACACACCGTTGACGCTGGCATGGTATTATCAGAAGAGTGGGGACAGTAGAACAAAGGAACACAAAAGGAACAATGCTGTCCTCACATTAGAATCCTTTGTATTTTTGTGTCCTCACTTTGTTTCATGCACTCAGTCTGTGGAGAGTGTAAGTTAGAGGGACAAAGGAAAGTTCTCACATTGATAGCAATAAATAGACATGTGTACTGGTATTATCAGGCGCTTAAGCATTTTTTTCAATGACATTTTCGCACAGGGTCATAAATGAGTTTTAGTCAACGTAATGTTAATTTATTTGTAAAATTTTAAAGAAAGATGAAAATAAATTCACAGAAAAAACCAACCGAAACAGTATTTTCACAAAAACGTCGAATCCATCCTCGTTAATAGCGAGGTGACAGCGGGTACCAACTGCATCTCTGGGCGCAGCATTAGCGAACTGAAACGATTCATGCATGAATCAATTCTCAGAGTTAAGTGCTTTGGGGTGAAAAATTATCAAAACCGAAATGCTTTGAAGGGAATCCTTTCTCAAAATAGTTTATACTATCAACAGCTGCAGTGCTAATCACCAAGTAAGTTTATATGGTAATTTTGGGGGAGTATTTACCAACATACGACCAGAGACATGCTTCTTGCGATCGGTCGATTTTATTTAAAAGACTGGTTATGTTCAAAATAATACTGTATTATTCCTTTAAAGGTACTTTCGCCTTGCGTTTCACTGAAAAACATGAAGAGTTGAACTTTAACCTTTGACCTGCTGCTTCAGATAAAAAATATAGCCGAGCGGTCTAGTGCACCAGACTCAAGTTCCGGTGGTTAAGTAATAAGGGTGTGGGTTCGAATCGTGGTCATGAAACTTGTATCTGTCCTTTAGCAAGATGCTTTGCCGTAATTGCTTCTCTTCACCCAGGAGTATAAATGGGTCTGCGAGGGTAGAGGTTAATATATTGTGTTTGAAGAAGCCTTTGTAGTGCCACGGCAGCCCAGGGCTGCAAACTTCCCAGAGAGCTGAGAAAGATTAAAGGAATGTTATTGGCCAAATGACCAAGGCACTATAATTAAGCGCGTAATTAAGCACGTTATTATATAATGCGTTGTAGGCCTATAAGAACAAGTTCTTATTTACTCTTATATTACTTTAAACTATCAAGGAGGCGGAACTTGCAGGCAAACATGCGCAAACATGTGGGGTGTCGTGGCCGAGTGGATAAGAACACCGAACTCAAGCTCTGGTGTTTCTGTTCAGCAAAGTGTGGGTTCGAGTCCCGGTCGTGACACTTGTGTCCCTGAGCAAGACACTTAACTATAATTGCTTCTCTCCACCCAGGGGTAATATGGGTACCTGTGAGGGCAGAGATGGTTCTTGTGATTGATTTAGCCTAGTAGCGCATATTTGTTGCACAGGCTGTATACTCCCCAGGGAGCTGAGATGGTTTAAGGAATGAAACAATGGCCCAGTGACCAGGGGTAATAATTTTGGGACGCCCTTCGGGTGTGAAAACCGCTATATAAAAATTGGTTATTATTATTATTATTAAATATTAGTCTTCGCAAGCTTTAAAGGAGACAGGAGAGGGTCAGAGGTCAAGAGAGTTAAGTCATTTTCAGACACCAATTGCACCCACCTACATCAGTGCGACGTGGTAGCTCATTTTCCGAGGCACCGCATTAGACGCGAAATGGGCCGTGAAGTATGGTGTTCCATATCTGCCGTCGCCCGTCGCCCGTCGCCCGTCGTGCGTCGCCCGTCGTCCGTCGCCTCTTGCTCTTTATTGTATCCCATTTCTGCCATTTGTCAGTTCCATATATGCCATTTTTCGTCGTGCGTCGCCCGTCGCCCGTCGCCCGTCGCCCGTCGTGCGTCGTGCGTCGTGCGTCGTGCGTCGTGCCTCCCACCAAATTATCCCACGTTGAATTTTATTTTTGGGGGCAAAAATAACACTTTGTTTGAATTTCAGATTTATTTATTTATTATTATTTTTTGTGTGTGTGCCAGGGGGATAGGGCCAAGGATTTCAGGTAGTCCAGCATATCAGCACTATTTATTGTGCTAACAAAACACTTTTCTAAAGTCTTGTGTGCACCTACCTGCAATTCAAGTCATGTCGAAGCTTCAGTATACAACAAATTCCACTGTATGTGTATCCGGCATCAAAATAATGCTGAATAAGTTCATCTCGTGGAAAATATTAGGGAATCTAACATTATGAGTATTTACTGCATCAGTTCAACGTTACTATGGTATATGTCCGGGGTCTGATTTGTGATATCGTGTACATGTAACAGACAGAAATATTACAATACAACTTACAAGGCCTGTTGTCATGGTTGTGCACAATAATTATGAGTTATGCCTAGAAATACCGCTACAATCTACCGCTTTTTATTTATTTATTTACAGTACTTATTTAATACGACAAGGTTATTATTTTCAAACCAAGTGTTATTTTTGCCCCCAAAAATAAAATTCAACGTGGGATAATTTGGAGGAGGCACGACGGGCGACGGACGACGGACGACGGACGACGGGCGACGGGCGACGGGCGACGGGCGACGCACGACGCACGACGGGCGACGCACGATGCACGATGCACGATGCACGATGCACGACGCACGACGCACGACGGCAGATATGGAATTCCATAGTGAAGTGCTATTCATTTACAAAATGTCAGTTACAAAACATGTCCAGTAATTGTATGAATTCTACGCCCATTTCAAAGAGGTGAATAGAGTAAATTTCCAAACTGATATTCGTAAACATTAATTAAGTGGAAAAGTGCACAAGCCTCGGTAATTTGGTGATGTTTGCCTGGTGCTTGTATTGTTTGTTGGGTATGGGAGTACTTAGTTGACAGTAATGAAGGTAGAATGGCAGGCAATTTTATGGTTTAATTAGTTTTAAAACATCGTAGGGGAAAGTGTGGATTCTGAAGGCCATACTCTTCCTGAGCTATCATAGGATAGGTTGCGCAACGGAGATGGGGTGGGGGTCATTGCTTATTATAAAATTAACCATGTATTACAGACATTTGTGTAAAATGCTCCAAGCTCCAAATACTCAATGCTCCTATTTGAACATTTAAAACAAATATTGGTAGATAGAAGACTCTTGGGTATAAATAATTTCTTTTTACAACACCCAAAACCTGAACCCACTCAGTGACAACAACCCCCGAACTTGAGTCCGGTGCCCCAGACAGCTCGATCACGACACTCCACACCGTAAAGCTAGATATTGTTTGGACTAAAATTTTAACAACTCCGGGTTGATGTAATTCTTGAACATTACATGGACTGAAAATAATATTTTACCTTTTCCAAAGCAGTGATGTTCCCCATAAAAAAAAACCACTACAGAACTTATTAAGACTGGGTTGCTCTATAAATCAAAGAAGTGGTGGCAGATTTTTTTATGGACTTCGTTTATTCTTTGCACATGTAAAGGCCTTCAACCAAAGTGTAAAAAGAAAGCATATTTTTTGCATCCACACTTTGGTTGCCATGGCAACGGGTGAAAATAGAAATTTACCATATTTCACCTAATTTAGCTCTTTTCATAAGTAAAAATGACCGAATGTTGTGAGCTTCACTGTATAAAGACCAAGTAGTTGACCTACCTCTCAGCTAAATATGGTAAATATACATCATTAATCTTTCCAAAAATGTACTTGGTACAAGTACAGGTAATTGTGAATGGAAGATTCCATTATTCCATATAGGGGTGTTTTGAGCAAAGTCAATTTGGGAAAAAGACTGGTTGCTAAAATTGTCAGAAGTCCGAAAGTAACATATTTAGGAAAGTTTTGCTTTCAGGATTGAAAGATAAGATGTTGGTCTGTAAGAATAAGAAAAAACAAGTTTTGGTATTTTGTGTACCGGGGAGCAGTGTTGCCAGAAACTTCATGCTTTTTTTGAAAAAAATGTATATTTTCAAATTTCATAAAATTGAAAATAATGCTCTATAATGACTTTCTACATGCTGATCAATGATGCTGATTGACAAAATACCAGGACAAAATATAGTACAGCAACTTACAAGTTTAAAAACATAACTCTACATTTTATAAACATGCATCATAAGGACAGTGTTGCCAGAAAAGTAGCATTTAAAAGACAACAACTCAGGGAAAAAAACTCAATTTACATAGTTGTGTGACAAAGTTGACAGTGACATTGTTAGTGGTGACACAGTTGGCAATGACACAGTTGCTAATAACATAGTTATTGATGACATAATTGGCAATGACATAGTTGGCTGTGACATAATTGGCAATGACATAATTGGCAGCAACATTTTTTGAACAAGTCTTTCAAAAGGCTTTAGCCATGCATTTGCAATGACCTTCAAGTTCATTAGTTCGTCTGTTCATATGCAGTTCATACACTATATTTTGAATAACAAGTTTAAATAGCATGATAACAATTGGACATGCTGGATAAGCATCTCATTTGATGACTCACAGGAAGATGCAACAATGCCAAAACATCTTTGAAGTTTCTTTCACAGATAAAGTGTTTTAAATAAATGGCCTCATTTTCCCCTTAAAACAGCTCAAACACTGTATGTAAAGTTTACCCCCATGTTGTGGACATCTGTTACTAGTCCTGACACAGAGTAGAGTATGCACAAAGTCTATACATGAAGATACTTCCGTATCCGAAATAGTACATAGAGATAACTTCCATATCAGTATCTCAGATAGTACACGTTTATAAAGTATATGATTTGAACAGTGGATCATTTTGATATCAGAGTATCGTCTCTATAGATCACACAGCAAACTTCTCTAAAGTTGAAGGTAATCTCTGTATCCCTCATTGTGCTCATACATGTAACACCAGTCATCCTATCATAACAGCACAAAAAGTATGGTACTTTCCTAGTACTTTCATTGCTTTAAGGAACAAGGAAGAACACCACAGCAAATTTTTGAGAATAGAGAATCATTCTGCTCATGGAACACCTGCAAATTCTGTCATATATTTGTGGTCATATTTACATTTTGCTGTAGCAGGTACAAGTTTCAACAAAACGTTCAATTTTCTTGACAAATGGACGTTTACGGCCCTTTTTTGGAATATCCGAAATGTTGATGTTGAGGTTTGTACACGTCCTTAAGTTTTGAAACTGTTTGCTTGGTAAAACTATTTTGTTAAGTAGTTCGCAAAAATAAAGTGTATCAAATACAATGGGATATTAAATATCATTGATTCTGTGTACTAAATCCCGTAGACTGTCCAAGAAATCCTCCTCCGCAGCGGCTGGAAAACTTTGAGCAGATGGTCTACTACATTTGAACTACAAGAACTACTACATTTGAAACCCCCTATATGTGCCGTGTGCAAGGATTGCTAAACAATGTAAACAATAAAATATGACAATAATTTTGTAAAAAAAAACGCAAATGGAAAAATAATTTTTTCGAAAAACATGTAGGTTTCATTCCTGAAATTTGAATGTTTCACTGTACATGCTGGTTATAATGCCAACTCTTTGATGGAATATAGGGCTATAATGTGGATTACACTAGATGTTACCACCAAACTAGGCTTAAAAGGCGAGTTACAGGCAATAGTGTTGCAATTTAGTTTTAGTTTTTATCCATTTATACTGTTATATTTTTAAATACTGTAGCCTAGGTCCAAAAGAAAATGTTTGATATTAAAAGTCACTTATCAATTCCATGTACCTTAACTATTACAGAGCTATATAGTCAAGATTCACATCCCAAAATCTTAAGTGAGGGAAACTGTAATGAACTATAAGTTCAAGAACTTCAATGACCTGGAGGAATGAAATTCAGTGATAGCCTCATATGAACCATTCCACATATCTAAGAGGGGGGGGGGGGGGGGGGTCAGGTCCCAGATTTTTATTTTTAATTTTTTGTTCAGAGACCGAAAACTTTGTTGGACCCATGTACTTACCTATAAATATCACATGTCAAATACCATAGATCAAGGACAGACCTATAACATGAGGAACCGTCTGTTTATTGTGTGTCTGCTTATCTTGTCAACAGCTTGTGGCTACAAGGTGTTTGGTTTTCAACACAAAATGTAAAAGGTCCTTCAGTCGTTCAAACACTGATATTATTTTATTTTTATGTGTTGTTTTTTTGCACGAGGCGTTTTAGTTTATGTTTAGTTTATGTTTAGTTTATTTCTGTATTTCTTTGTGTTTTACCAGTACATAATCAGTTAAAACAAAATTAATTAAACAGTTAATTAAAAAAGGCAAATAATCTTAGACAATAGCTGGGCACGAAAAGCAGTCATTTAAATGTAAAACATTATCAGAAATGCACAGAAAACATGTTCAATATCTCTTTGATGGTGTGGTACCATTTATTGGCCTTTCCAGCATTACAGTAAAGTAGAGGGGCGTGGCTGATTTAAGGGTTGATGTCTCTGGCATCACTGACTGCCTTTAATGCCATTTAAGTATTTTTTTTCTCTTCATATCAACACTAATTTTGTATTCTACCATAGATATGACAAATTTGTTATATAATTTGTCAATTAAGACTTCCTTTAATGTATAACCTTTTGCCATTCATTGCGTTTTTTTCCAGCCAAAGTGCTATCTTTTCGGCAACACTGTTTTCGCGCACTTGAAATACCAAAACATTTTATACAATTTTTATGTAGGTTGGTATCTTATCTTCCAATTATCGAAGTGACATTATTCACAAAGTGCCACTTTCGGCTTTATGGCCCAATTCGATACCCCCTATTTTCGCTATGAGAGAATATGATGACAACACCCCTATTTAAAATAATGGTTTGAGCCAAAGTGGAACACACACTTAAATTTTAAAATCATTTTCTGAGTAAAGAGTAAATATGTGTGAAAGAAAGGCTTCTACTCTCTCCTCTTTAGATGTACCAGTGCTTCCAGTTTACCTTTATTTCATTACTTAAATAGTGTAAAAACTTGCAAAATTGGCTATAAATCTTATTTTGGCCGTTACCATGGCAACCGACATCTGATTTTTTTGCTATTTTTGTTTCATATGTACCCATACCAACTCATGCATGGAGTATTGCCAAAATCCATTTTTTTAAGTCTGCCACCTTTTTAAAATTATCTTTGATTTTTACAGCAACCCAGTCTTAATGGTGCACAAAATGTTCTTTCATACGGTGCATTCAAAATGTCATTTGCCGATGATAATAATTCCCCTAGTACTATTAGGAAACCCTTTATAAACATTGTGGTGATGGATGGAATTGACATTTTATCGATGACACTTCGTTTGTTAAGGATCATCAATAATTCAACATTTTCCTGTAAATACGGGGCCGGGCTAGTCAGAACGATTCGCTTTCTGCTGGAAACACAGTTGCATAAATTAAATATATTGACATTAAATTAGCCTAATTGAGAACTGACCAGAGTGGTGAATAATTTATCAAAAACATTTTAGGCAGTTGGGAGGGCATTCACTGCTAAAGAAATTAATAAAAACGCGCTTAGAAATAGTTCAAATATTTTATGGGTGCATTCCCATATGACAGAATCGTTGCGCCAAACCCCATCAATATTATGGAGGGGACCTCACAATGACAGATTTGAGGGCGATTTAACTCCCAAGGGTTGTAAAATAGTACGCTATTGTGCCTAGGGGTTATTGACTCTAAATTCGGGAAGGTTGAAGTCTGTGAGGCCCTTATACAAAAAATTAACCTATTTTTCTTGCAAATCTAGCGGCACCTTTCCCAAGATGGCCGTAAAAAAAAAATGGAAATCAGCATTCTTGTAGTGATATTTTTGTTTGTTTTTGTTTTTGTTTATGCCTGGAAAACGACGTCTTTCGTCGTCTCACACTAATCCCATCTTAAAATAATTGATTAATGTGTTCTAACACAGCGCCCAGGTGAAAATTCATAAACTTCTGCCATCCTCGAAGGTTTTTCAGCATTAGTATGGGTTGCTATTGGTCTTTCTTTAGCGGGCCATTTGAACACTGTAGGCCTACCTTATCTGCCACCGACAATAGGAATTTAAACACAGACACAGAAGCAAACGATTCCGTAAAAATTTAAACCCTTTATTTAATTGTTATCAATTCACAACATCTACTGAACCATTTAATAACTCAAGTCAAAATACAACTCTCTAGATTCAACCTCGACCACACTTCTCGCCCGTAGTTCTAAAGAACTCTGTTTGAGAATTTTTCCCACGCGGTAATTACGTTGTTTTCACTATGACTGTGTAATGGTATACCGCCACTTTTTTTTTTTTTTTATATTGCGTGAGGCCTCGCGAACACAACGGGTATTCGCGAAACTACGGCTATGGCCAGCAGGAATTGCCGGCTATAGACTGATGCTATGGCTATAGCAAGATCAGTACTCCATCCCTTATAACAGCATTGCAGAGCAGCCTACTGCCAAAGCCTCAGCCCAACGGCAGCCACATATTCAGCCAAGTGCTTGGGTTTACGTCAGCCATTTTGAGTCCTCATTCCGAGTGCTCTTCGCGTCAAAATGGCGAATAAACCAAAGCACCGGGTGACCGAAGACTGACCCAGGATTTGGGAGTATCCAACAATGTGATATCTAATATTCAATATACTGTACAAAGTCTGTTAAACATCCCTGATTATCTCAACTATAGGAAACTCTAAGAAATACTAAGAAAAAGCATTCTTCAAATGTGACCGGTATGAGAATATACCCCCCTCTAAATTTATATTCTTTAATTCACTGCGTAACTATAAATGAATATTCATTAAGCCGAATCTTGAGTCCACCTTCTAACCGTTTGTGGCGGACTCTCCCTTATTCATTCAAAGTCTGGACGAAGACGTAGAAGCAACAGTTAAAAGTCTGGACGAAGACGTAGAAGCAACAGTTAAAACTTCGTCCGTCTTCTTGTCTTTTCAGGTAACCGATTTCTCATTTTATAATTCATACTCTTAACTCACTTATTCATAGACGCAAATCATTTACTATTACTCATTGTATAATTATATTTCTTGATTTAATGTTATTTAATTAATCTTATGAGAAGAGACTTTCTCTGAACAAGTTAAGTCATTGCTTATTGTTCCTGCCGAATTCCAGGGTCCTAGTTTGTTTATGTCGCCATTTTGAAAAGCGCCCTCTGTATCCGTATTTGTATGGCGAGACTATGGTCAGAGAAAGAGTGTATCCAACGCTCAACAAATAATAATAATAATAATAATAATAATAATTAAAACTTGTAAAGCGCCATCTATCTAAGACTAAACTTATTCCGAGGCGCATAAAAACCAAACAAAAACAAAAAACAGAAAGAGTAACCAAAAAGATTACAAATTACGTAGCTTAGAAAGAAATAAGAGCACATTGAATAAAACAGATTTACATAAATGTGTCGGCAAAAACAAGTGGAAAAAATAACAAACAGATAGTCAATCATAATAAATATTGAACAGGTGAGTTTTTAGCAATGTTTTGAAAATGTCCAGAGACTTTGTAGCTCGGATATGTAAAGGAAGAGAGTTCCAGAGAGTGGGTGCAGATACAGAAAAAGCGCGAACGCCGTTGGAAGTGGTTGTATTAGGGACAGTTAAAAGAAGTTGGTTTGTAGAGCGAAGATTGCGAGTTGGCGTATATGGTGAGAGAATTTCTTTGAGATAGGGAGGAGCCCTATCATTCATAGCTTTCCAGGCAAGCAAAATGATTTTGAATTTAATTCTTTGACAGACTGGGAGCCAGTGAAGCTGTTTCAACACAGGTGTGATGTGATCATATTTACGTGTTTTAGATAATACCCGAGCAGCAGCGTTCTGGACATTTTGCAGTTTTTTGATAAGATGCTTGTTAATACCATAAAGCAATGAGTTTCCATTATCAAGCCTGGATGTAATGAAAGCATGTATAAGGATAGAGGCAGACTTTTTATTGAGGACTTTACGAATGCTGCTAATGTTTCTAATATGGTAAAAAGCAGATTGACAAATTTTCTTCACATGGGATTCCATGCACATAATGTTATCAAACATGATCCCAAGATTGCGAGCATTTGCAGACGATGTAACAGTAGCAGTGCCAATTTGCATCTGGTGATTGATTATTTTGTCTTGGTTATGTTTAGACGTTATTATGAGCAGTTCCGTTTTATCATCATTGAGTTTTAATTTATTATTGGTCATCCATGACTTAGAAACACATTGCTCAACACGTTTGCGTTCAGATTGCTCATCAGAACAATTTAAATCAAATGAAAGATACAGTTGAGTATCATCTGCATACAAATGTACATGGAGTCCGTGGTTTCTTGCAATTGCAGCTATTGGTTTAATAAATACACTAAAGTCACAGTTTTCACTTGAAATGATGCCTTGCCTGTTACATTCACCTTTTACTACTTTAAAACAACAAACTGTATGCTTTACCTTAAGAAAACTGAGTAAAGATGTATCAATCAGAGAGAGAGGTTGAACAAACTGTATTTTCACCACCGTCTCGACACACTGGATCTGCTACTTGTCAAGAGGGGGCGCTATACACAAAAAGGGGATGATTTTGGCACTAACATGCTTATAGTTTGTATAAATCACAATTCCTGATAACATTGTTATTTCCCAACCATTAACTTTATTCAACTGTGGTGGTTTCCGTAGCAAATAGCATGTACGATGTTTTCACATCTAAACATGGTGCATTTTAAATAATTCCGAGATGGCGACCGTCATTGAACTTTTGGCGGGAACCCTAGCGCCATCTTAGTTTCCTTGCTTTAGTATATTTTCTATTCCGAATAAGTTATTTAATCACTTATATAAGGTTTATGTTTTATTAATATTCTTCATTTGTAATTTATTCCTAATTGTTTTATTCATTCAAAATCTGGACGAAGACGTAGAAGCAACAGTTAAAACTTTCGTCCGTCTTCTTGTCTTTTCAGAATAAACGATACACCGAAAACACTATAACTGCATTTACTGTGCCGATTCCTCTTCAAGCCATTAATAATTGGCCCGAACAAGATCACACAGATATTTTGTATAAATAATCTCGTCCAGTAGGATGACAAGGAAAGAGATCTTGAGCACCGCCATCCACTCGGTGAAGTCGAGGAGTGTAATCTGGAATACAGTCTGAACGGAAGAAGAGAACCATTTGAGAATGAGTGGATTGTTTTGAGGAGCAAACGGACAAGCTGAGGAAGTAGGCAATTTTTTAGTCATTCTTTCACCTTGCATAAGATTCTAATCATATAAGGAATGTTTATAAATGCAATGGTGAGAATATTTATGGGTAGGTATACACATTCAAACCGAGGACCTATAACAAAACAAGACAATAGGGTTCCTTGGTTGGGTGAAGTCCCCAGTTGGAAAGTATGTACAAAACCAATGGGAGCCGTTTCCAAAAACGTTAAGAACAAAACCAAAAGAGGAACACTAGGACGTCCACAATTGGAACTGTTTACACATTTGTGTAAGTTAAAATATGAAATGTTCTATTCAATGAGGTGAGGTTGAGTTGAACGAAAGACTCCATCTTTCAAATCATTAAAGATGGAAAACATTTCAAATCATGAAAGATGGAAAATCTTTCAACTCATGAAAGATGGAAAATGCACTGTGAACATTACCAGAATGCACAGATTAATAAATGCCGAGTGACCTACAATTCTCCAATCAAACGACAAGGATCTACTTGGGTGTTTTAAAAGCATCCAATCAGGTGGAGTCCAATGCCAGAAATCTGTCTCCACACAACAAACGCATCAAAGTCCAGCTCTGCTCCTTGAACCGTTCACGGCCCAATTTCATGGCTCTGCTTACCGTAAGCAAAGAATCGAAGCAGGGACTTCCGCCCTTACGTCAAGCGTATTTCACGGGTTAACAGGGAATTGTTGCATGTGCGTACTCCACGTTACTAGGCATTCTTCGCTTACACAGCTAGCACAGAAATTTGGCGCTTGCAGAGTAAGCGGAGAATGGTGATCGTAAGCGCAGAATTCGGCTGTAAGCAGAGCCATGAAATTGGGCCCAGCTGGCTACCAAAATGTGCAACCTTCCATACATATTTATAATAGATATGAGGGCACATCCGAATTGGCAGTTAGGGCTACAGCTACAAATGTGGCTAAGGGTGTTGTTATGGACGTCCTATACTTCAACACATTATGACATGGCTATACAGCTATAGCCATAGCTTTAGCCACCAATGCGGAGGGCATACCCAAATTGGCTGGTAGGGCTACAGCTATGACTGTTGCTAAGGGTGTTGTTAAGGACGTCCGACACTTCAATTCATTATGACATGGCTATACAGCCATAGCCGTAGCTTTAGCCACCAATTCGAACACTGCTTAATAATTGCATCGGGGATAAAAACATTATTTCAAAATGGCCTCTCGTCACAAGTCACGCTAGGCGGTCAAGTGGTAAAGGTGGAGGGGTTAATACTAGCCACTCAATCTGGGGTAACAAAGAAGGGGGAAAAGGGGGTGGGAAATATTTGAATACTCGCCGACATGACGTCAACATAGAGGATAACAAAGTGGAGAGCCATGGAGAGATTGATGGCACCAATGAGCCAGATGTTAGACCATGGTGGCATAACCAGTAGGGATTGGTTCTCACTCAAGCTGCAAGTGATAAATATTCATCATTAGTTGGGGGTAGTGGTACCCTATTAGCTTAACTGGAAATGATAGACAAAAACTGATTGGTTCCCAGTCTGACTTGAGCTGTAATTTATAAATATTAATTGAAACCAGGTTATTCGATTCTAACTGGCCAAAACTAATTAACAAGAATAATCAACATCCCTATACAACATGAAGAAAAGTCATTATAAACATAATCATTTACTTATCCAACCCCACCCCCCCCCCCCCCCACCACCAACAAACAGAAATAACAACAAATCAAATCTCCGCACACAGTGTGAAAAAGAAATACCCCAATAAGTCTGTGTTAACAAGAGCATTACATATCCAATACATACATGTAAATGCAGTTTCAAAAAGGCAATTCGTAAATACATATTATAAAATATGCACAGATATAATTATGTAAGCCATGCCTAATACATGTATGTGGCAGAAGGTGGGTGTGTCCATCCCACAAACGAAGAAAACAAATCCCATACCCTAAACACACTCTTCCCCTTTTGAACAGAAGCACCCCCCCCCCCGAAAAACCCCTAAAGAATATATCTGAGACTCTCAGAACACAATGAAGACACCACAATAAAAACACAATAGGGGGGGGGGGGGCACATTACTCCACATATCGAGCACCAAATGGATACAACAATAAAAAGTGAAACAGAATACACAATAGATAAATAACGATTTTCAAAATCCTCCTCCAATCCACCAACGGGCAAAGAGATGCAGCACGTAGGAAAAAAACTGTTTTGAATGGCTCTTTGTTCTACATCCAAGCAAAGCCAGAGCGTAAAGGTGAGAACAATAAAGCCTGTTTCACAGTTGCACATTCCATGAATATATTTGTAGAAAAAACCCAAGGCTTTCCGCAGACCTACGGTGGGAAAGAGGTTGTAACGTCGATCCCAACAATTTGCACCGCGCTGAATTGACGAACTGAGTGCAGTCAATTCAAATGAAATTGCCTGCAGGTGGCTTGTGGACTAAGTCAGGTTCGTGCGTATAGCGGCCGTAGTTCGCTCTGCCCCACCTGTCTCTTCCACAACCGCTGGTTTGTGCCGCTACTTGTTCAGGATGTAGCGATGCATGATGGGAGCGATTGTAGTGCTGATTGACGCAGCAATTAGTCTTTGTTCCAAGACGCTCCAGTTGTGTAGTCACGAACACATGTAGTCACGAAAACCTAACGACGGTTCGTGGTGTGATAGCGGTTACGGAATGATAGCGCCCTCTAGTGACAAGTGGTTATTGGGGTGTTAGCGGTTTAGATAGCGGTTAGGTTTTCGTGACTACACAACTGGATGGTCTTGGAACCAAGACTACGCAGCAATGCGCGTAAACACATCGTTACACTAGGAGTCCCCCTGGATAATGTAAACGATCTTTTTTTAGGTTATAAGAAGTAAATTGCGATCAAGCCCTATTATTTACAAGGCAAAGCATGAAGAAATTTAATTACCAATGGATTTGCACAATAGAGCTACTTTATTACTGATAGTCGATTCTTTCGTAATCAGGAAGAGTTGACCGGGGGTAATAGATCGATCCATTAAGCCCCGCCTCCTTACGAGTTGACCAATCACCGCCGCGAAACCCGATCACCATTAGTGCAAAGATCACCAAACGGCTCAAATGGTGATCAGATTTCGCGGTTGTGATTGGTCAATGAGAAATGGGCGTGGCTTAATGGATCGGTGTATTAGGTCGGGGGGATGGTCCAATGCAGGGGGGGGGGGGGCGGAAGGGGTAGCTCCACCTACGTTGAAAATAATCTCATTCGACCCTCGCGACGTGGCCTGGTCGAAGCTCCCCTACAAAACCATTGTACAAACGAACGGCGAGGTACACGTACATGTATGTACGATGTACACGATTTGAATAAGCGATCGCTCCCGCCGCTGCATGCCGTTGAGACTGCCTGGACGAGTCCATTTCATTAGAGGTTATTGTTATCTTCAAATGTTGTAAATTAACCAAATCTTTACATTGGAAAACATTCGTAAATGTTTTTTGGTTTTTTTTGCGTTGCAAACTGCTTCAGTAATTGAATAATTTAATAAACAACATTTTTAACGTAAACGACGTGTATTACTTATCTGTTTAAGATGCATATGTTGACTCAGAATTAATATTACCTGCGGCAAATGTTCCCGTCCGTCAACAGAGATCGTTTGCATGCAAACAAACGGTATGGGCAGAAACCATTTTCTCAAAAAAAATTATAAAAATCGTCAAATATCTAGAGGATGTACGGAGGGAGTTTGTTTAAACTATCAGAAATGAAAGATCTATCCTTAAATATTACGTTCAGCGAAAAAAAATCAGAGGATAAACGATACAATATTTCACATTATGTCGATATTTGCAGCCATTTTAGGGGTGACGTTTTGTAATGAAATTCCCATCTGGACCCTTTCATACACGTTTTATACATTAATGATCTGCCCGATGAAGTTTTGTCTCAGCTCGCCATGTATGCTGATGATTCAACTCTCTTCTGTGTTTCCCCTAACTCTTCCAACACTTCTCGCTGTGAGGTTGGTGTCTCACTAAACACTGACTTAGAGAATGTGCTAAAGTGGGGGAATGATTGGCTAGTAACCTTCAATGCAAAGAAAACTAAACTTCTGTCTCTGTCTCGCTCAAGAGATGTTACATTTCCATCTATTCATATTGGTCCATTGACTTTGCCTGAGGTAGCAGATTTTCGCCTTCTTGGACTTGACATCTCCACCAACGCCAGTTGGGAAAGGTATATCTCAGGCATTGCAAAGAGTGCTTCCATGCGAGTTGGCTGTCTTTACCGAGCTCGGAAGTTCTTACCTCCTGATGCTACTCTCTACCTGTATAAGACAACTATACGTCCCCTATTGGAGTACTGTTGTCACATCTGGGCCGGAGCTTCTGCCTGTTATTTATCTTTACTAGATAGGGTGCAGAAGCGTATTGTTAATCTTGTTGGTGAAGTGTTGGGATCAACGTTACAACCTCTTTCCCACCGTAGGTCTGTAGCCAGCCTGTGTCTTTTCTACAGATATTTTCATGGTAAATGTGCCACCAGTGTGTCCGACCTAGTTCCTCCTGTCAGAGTGTTTGAGCGTGAAACCAGACTTTCTGCTTCTTCTCACCCATACACTCTTAATTTGCTGAGATGTAGAACAAAGAGCCATTCCAACAGCTTTATTCCACGTACTGCATCTCTTTGGAACTCCTTGCCTGGTGCATGTTTCCCTCCATCCTACAATCTAGACAGTTTCAAGAGGAATATCAATTCCTACCTCCAGCTCTCCTGAGTTCTTTTCATGTTTTATAATTTTCCTCTTATAGCCCCTTACCAAGAGTGGCTTTTAGCCTTGTTTGGGGCGAACTTGCATATAAAAAATAAAAAAAGCCGCTGCAATAAACCAACGGAAATTTTGGGGTAATATTTTTACGCATTTTATTTAAAACTAAGCGCCTCAACAATTGAAAATGCTCTTACAATATACACTGTTATGTTTTCAGTTCTGTTCAAGAGAGCATTTTAACGGTATACATGGATTTCTTTTTGTTTTTTAATGGTCATCACCTCTTTTTAAAATGGAGTGTACGCAAATGATTGCGCAACACCCCCCCCCCCCCCGGTCCAATACAATGCGCATAATGCATTATGCGTCAGCCAATTCCAGCACATTTGGATGAGTCGCTGGGCCCGAACGAACGACTCGATTGTGACCGCGTGTAAGATACTCCTATTGCAATCTCTCGTCGGCTTTTGACAGTTCTTTTTAGATAAAAATAAATGTCTATATGGTTGGTATTTGTATTTCACTTTACAATCAGTAAACTTTCAGTTTAAAAAAACCCATCCCAAAAACAAAAAACATGAAAGTAAAAAGTTAAAATATTCTTGAGCACCACAAAGTTGGCCGAGCAATGATTCATAACGAATAGATAAAACAGGCAGGCTATTATTGACTTGAAATCAAATTTGTTAAATAATATAATTGTATTGATGTTTATGCTAAAGAAAAAAAGCTTACGAAATAGAGTAATGCTCGCGGTATTCTCAATCGCACTTTCGGTAATCAACAACAATAGCTGACCCAGATATGTTCCTGTATTTTAATAACCATAGAAGGCACAATTACTTCACCGAGACAGCTCACGTGTGACGTCAGCCTGATGACTGATGAATAAGACAATGTCGCTGATTTGGGACAACCTGTCTGTCTGTGCGTGGTTTTTTTTTACATAAAAGAATATCCTCATAGGTATAACTGCCACTTGTTATAACATATTACAATATGAAAAATAACTTTTTAAAACCACATTTAAGGGAAGCGTTGTGTACAAAGCAAAAAATAATACCCAAAAATAAAATAGTACACTAAATAAACTAGACTTAAGTTTTGGTTACATAACGTCACTACAGAGGTGTCTTCTACAAGTAAAGATCTAACCATAGTGTGAGGTTTAAAGGTTGTGTGAGCTTGAGAAGTGTGTCTTTGGTCGACAAATCGCAGAGGAGAAGAAAAAGAAGTAATACGAAAACAAACCTGAACAAAAAAAAGAGGTGTTCCAGGCTGAGTGCCCTAACACCTAAAAATCTTCATGTGAAATTGAACAATGCAAAGGCCACAAAGACCACAAAGGCCAAAGAGAATGGAAAAGATCGGGAAGGGGTTGGGAAGATGCCGCACCCACATCCACCTTTTCACTCCTCATAACCAAACATCTACCCGAATAAGATAACCTGGTTATATTTTGTTTTCCTAACTTTTGCATGAGCGACCTTCAATTGTATAATATACAGTTTGCTGCCTGAGCATGTTTATGGATTTTGATGAATTTTCTATAGATTTTAAAGTTATAATATATATATTTTATGTGTTTAAATTATTTTTAAAAATCCGTATTTGTTCTTGTACTTTGTTATGCCTTTGTAAGTTTTTATTGTCTGGATCGCCTTCAGTTCAGATAGTAATTAATTTCGCTTTTTGGTCAACCACAGGCTTGTTCTTTTTAGTCCTATTTAAGTTATTAGTTCTTAATATTTACTGTTAGTGTGCTGTCTAAAACCTTTTAAAGAATACAAGTAAAAATGTGTTATTACGAATGAAAAAGTGGAGGGACCTTGAACATACCTTGAAGGCCACACCTCTATCCTCTTGCCGCGGTGATGAGAAGTGCATGTTGCATGGTTGCTTGCCCATTAAGAAGTTTCTTAGACTCTGCCTAGAAGCAGAGGAGTGTCGGGACTTGGTGGACACTCTCTGATAATTTGTTCGAGCTATCCATAGGTCTTCGTGACAGCATCACATCATATAGAATTGCTCTATGATCTAGATTTGAATAACGTATGGTACAATGAATTGCTTGATCACAAGACGTTACCGCCTAAATTTGAATTCCTCAGACTATAGAGGTAGTTACGTAAGAGATGCCGAACACCCATACACAGTTTTGTATGATGGCACAATGGTACCAGGGTTTGCTATCTGGAGGTTGCCATACAAAAGCTAAAGCTTGCGCCCAACCCATTTCAAATTTAAGGGGTACCTTGTGACTAAAAAAGTAAGCAGGCCATTGTACCAGACAGTATTAAAATATTACCCACAAATGGCTTTTTAAGTCTCACATCAAAGAGTTGGTATATTGCCTGAAACTGTCTCTCGACTCTCACAGCATTTGTCCTGATGGGTTCATCCTATCTGTCCTGGCTCTTTCACCGCAATGGCCGACGCGTGCTTAAACACAATGGCCGTGTCCGAACCGACAGCTATGGCTGTGGCTGTTGTTAAGGCTGTTGTTAGGGTGCCTCCTATGTTTCAACACGTGTTGACGTTGCGCTCATCAAGCCGTAGTCGCTAATTCAGACACGGTCTACTTCTTTTGGCACATAAAACAATTTGTGGCCTTTTGTGAAAACAGTTGGCCCTTTTGAGTCAACTTTTATATCACCACCAATCTAGTAGACTAGAAACTATGTTGGTTCTTTAGAAGACTACAAAAGGGAGCATATGTGGTTTGTCTTTTGTATACGGTTTTTTTTTCATTCTGTTTTGCTAATGTACTGTTTTTCAAGGTATGTCAACAACATTCCCCCGCCCTCTCGCAACTCACTTGTCCAGCCCCTTCGTGGGTGAACGGAGCTCCACCAGAGTCCGAATGCGACTGCCAAAGTCCGCGGCAATTGGGGGGTGTTACAAATACTCTTTCTTAAGACACCGACCTGTTCTGTTTGTGTCCGTACATTATAAAATCTCCCGGGTCATAATTGACACGGATTCCGGGTCCCAGGGGGCCACTTTGGGGTCAAGCTGACTCGGAATCAATACTGTTCAATTACTCTGTGTCGACGCAAAAAGGAGAACAAAGCAGTCATTGGTCGGTAAAAATAATTAACAATTTTGATTCAAAGATTGATAACCTGGAATGTCGACAAAAAGAATGACATTTCGAGAGCAATTATCACTAAGGGTGATCAAAAATGATTTCCGCTGTTTTAAATTGTAGATTGGTTCCGGCCAATTTAGACGCGAGAGTTCGGTTTGGCTCAGCCTGGCTTCGAGAGACAAATACTATAACACCTCTGATATTTTCTGAAAAATTTGTTTAGAAACGACAACACCATTTAGCTTACAGTAATTATAACACAATTTATTATTAATAAATTCAGTGAAACTCTTTATATTTTCAGAAACAATGACATAGTCACGTTACGTTCCTAGTTAAAGAGGCAGGTTGTGTTCGATTTTGGCACTATGGGCTTATTAAAGCGATAGTTATGAAATATGGTTGGAAAGATGTTTTAAAAGTAGAGTACAATGAGCCACACAAAATATTCCTCTGTGGTTTTTCTTTTACTTCGTGAACTAAACACGGTCCGCCATTTTGTAGAACCAATGTTTGACTCCACAAAATGGCGGACTGTGTTAGTTCACGAAGTAAAAGGAAAACCACACAATTTCGAGGTGTACTTAAAAAAAACATATTTCCAACCATATTCATTGTATAACAAACGCTTGTTATATAGCCCAAAGCGCCAAATCCGAGAGCAACGTGTCCCTTTAAAAACTGAACGGTAAACTCTGTGTGTATACAATATTGTAGGGTCATACTTTGGTAATGACCTCTCTTTTTTTAAATAGTAATTTCTATCCGAAAGCTTACTAATGGTAAAGATGGTAATGGTGGTATAAGCAGGCAGTGAAATTATTTAGTCTGAAATGCCCCCCCCCCCCCTTCTGAATTGAAATCAATAACAGTATGTCAAAAAAGCTTTAATCTCCAAAACAATTATTATTTGTTATGGTCTCCAAGTGCTCGTCCCCGTTCAGTAGAGGACAACATGGGCTGAAGGAGGATGATTCGAAAGAGGGCGCTATCAGAAGTAAGTACACAGTTCGCCGAATGAGGGGGGGGGGGGGGGGGGCAGAATCCCCGGGAACAGAATCTCATACCACACATATAATTGATAAAATTACACTTTACATCCGAAAAGTATGCACTAAAACAGAAAATCATTAATTAAAATGATTAACAACTGGCATAAAAAAAACTTATAAAGGCGCTTATGATTTTTGACGTTATTTCAAGCTAAATTCGGGTTTAATCGAGTCGAGTAGTAAGTTGAGATATGCTTTGTTCACACATGTCAATTTAATTCGAGTCCAATATTCGATAAATTCGTTTTTTAAAGAAAAATCGTATCCTGGTTTTGTTTCTTCTGACGGGTGAAAATAAGATAATGTTTTTTCATTAGTGTGGCAATCAGCGGAGTTCCGAAACTTGTTTTAGAATACTACTTGGATTTTATAAATTTAAATAAAATTTAATATTTACGCTCAAAATGTGAAATAATAGTCCGATGAGTATTACATTGAGATCGCAATAATGGAATCTTAGTTATTAATTTTTTTAATCTGAGTAATATCCCGAAACTAGCGTTGAACCTTTTTATTTTTAAAGCATTTACATTTTAGATATAAAGATCTGATTTACGGGGAACTTTAAGGAATACGACGCATTTTCATTTCACTGTGCGTTATTTTACGAGTAAAGGAGACGTATTCCCACACGATGCCGCTGGGGTATCTCTGAGAATACTCGCCGTTCAGGTTACTGTAAAGCCTTGTATCGCCATCGTCATCCAGTGTGCATTGATTGAACCACCAACCTCCCTTAAACTCATCGGCGCAGTTCAGAGAGGGTTCGGTATCGTTGTCACGATCGTACGTAGAGAAGGGCTGTCCGTTGGACGGTGGTTCAAGGGTAGTGGACAGAGCATCAACTGAAAAAAAGCATATATAGTGTTATAATGACTTGGCGGTTTTTAAAATTTCTATAAAATGGCCGATAAACGAAAGAAAGTTCCAACAAAATTTGAAAAGAAAAGTAATTATCATCGGCAATAGACTGTGCAACCAAGTTGGTCCCTACCATTGAGTTGTACGTGTGCGCAACTCTGTTTCTTCAAATACTTGAGTTTAACGTATTTTACGGCTATGAAAATAATATAATAGTGTTGTGAAAGTAAAATTTTGCCATGAAATTTATGGTAGTAAAATAAATGTAAAAAAATTAACAAAGAAAAACCGGAGGATAAGACTTGACCTCCATTCCCGGTTACTTGTGAACATTTATGAATTTTGCCAAACTGACGTTCGTGTTATAATAAACCCAATGTAGGCCCTAATGGTCGCACAAATTTGGGCGTGAATGGTGAATGGGGAATTCTAAAATAATAAACATTCTGGTCCCAAGTTTTAAACTTGTTTCAGTATTAAATTGAAGAAATTAAAAATTTGTATCGGATACAAATTGAAATTGTATTTATAACAATTTGCTGTAGTATTCAATTTGTTTTGTATAAATAGAAATTGAATAGTTTTATAGAGAAATACAGTCGTTGCTCAAAATGTTCTCGTTTTCGCTACGTGCTAGACTTGCTCAGTCTATTAAGTTAACATTCAAGACGATGGCAACTGTTTGCACCACATCATCGATGCTTGATAGCGGAACGTAATGGTCCCCAATCACCACTGGGAGGGTTTTCGCGAATCGCAGAACCAAGATTGAAGACACAAGCCGGGAACGAGATGTTTAACTATTAAAATACACGTCTGACAACAGAGCTAAGTTGTAAAGCTGGAGGCCCTCGCTGTCCTTGTTCACAATAGAAAAAAGAAGAAGAAAAATCTCGAACAAAGAATATTTGTTTCTAAATACTGCACAATAAAAACACGAACAGCAATTCATTGCAAAGACAATTTGAAGTGTTATATAATACAAATAGTTCGATAAAGTCTTTCGTAGAAACCCCATTTGCCAATCATGCCCGATTTTTTGAATCCATTACATAAGTTTCTTGATTACATGAATGTCAGTTCGGCAAAATTCTTAATTGCTTACAAGAGTGCCCAGAAACGGAGGTCAAGTCTTATTCTTAGTGGAATGTCGTGGCCGAGTGGTTAAGAGCACCGAACTCAAGCTCTGGTGTTTCTGATCAGCAGAGTGTGGGTTCGAATCCCAGTCGTGACATTTGTGTCCTTAAGCAAGACACTTAACCACATGCTTCGTCCTTCGGATGGGACGTAAAGCCGTTGGTCCCGTGCGTTGTGAATGCACGTAAAAGAACCCAGTGCACTTATCGAAAAGAGAAGGGGTTCGCCCCGGTGTTCCTGGTTGTGGCTGCTTAATGCGCCGTAGCACCTTGTAAACCCTTATAAGGTGCTAAATAATTGGGTCTCAGATTTTCATCACTGCAATAACCTTTCTTTCTGAAAGTATGTATATACTCAGCGCCTTGAGTACCTTGTTTGGTAGATACGTGCGCTATATAAGACTTCGATATTATTATTATTATTCTTAGGTTTTCTTTTTTGATTTGTTAAATTTATTTAACTTTCATTATAATCATGGCCAAATTTCATTTGCTTTATAATTTCTAGAGCCGTAAATTGGGTCAGACGAATGTGTTTGAAGAAACAGAATCACGCACACGTAAAGCTCAATATGGTTGGGACCAACATGGTCCCGGAAGTTCGATTACGCGCGCGACTTGCACAAGTTCTTTTCACACTACAAAAAATCTCCGTGTTGGACACAGATATTTTGTGTAGTGTGAAAAGGCCTATAGTCTTTTATCATCAAGATTGTTCTTTGTTTTCAGAGAATCGCCGTTTAACAAATTGTTGATACTGATCAGTTAAGACTTATTTTAGTAGATATTACAGAGATTACGATTGGATGATTAAGGAGAGGGTCATAATTATAATAATTGTAACTACTACTTCGAAAATTAATTAAAGAAGTATTTGAACGAGAACAAAGAGGAAGTAATATTTGCCGAAATTAATTTATAATTGCTCAACAATTACAGAAATATAGTTCACATCCCATACAAAGTTTTGCAAATAAAAAAAACAAAAAAACCAAATTTGACCACATTGTTGCTTTTCGTTGAGTTTCGTAAAATTCCCCGAGGAGTCGTCCTTCTCGGATACATTCACGTGACGTCATGGATTGTGTGGGAGTGGTGTTATACCGCTGCGCGGTATTTACACTTTGCAATATTGAAAGAACACTGTTCTTAGGCAAAGTCGTAAAGAAAAGCCTCTACAATCCTAGATAGAAGCAGGTCTCGAGAGGGATTTATATTTATACTTACGAAAAAGAGATATATTCTTCAAGCACTGATGGTAATATTTAAGAGGATAGCTCTCCTGAGGAGGGAAGGGAAGGGGAGTGATGACGACGGTGGGGAATTCGTCTCGCAGAACCCCTGGTTTGAGCCACTTGCGTGTGGAAGCGGTAGCAGCCGACAATGAAACTGATGACAACGAGAGCGAAACCGAGATCGACTGGCTAATAATAGTAATACAGCATGGTATGGTCTCTTCAGTAAATGAGTTACTGAGCAAATGGAATCGCTCCATGATTGTTTGATGTTTTTCTTTGGTTCATGTATGGGCGTTGTGGATGTATGTTACACGTTGACGCAGTGCCTGCAGAGGATTATAGTTTCGTGTGTAAGTGATGTAGCAGCAGGGGGTCGAATGCACCAACTAACTCGGCCCCAAAACGCTCCCAGCCCATGGCCATGACAAGAGGCTCCCGATGATGCCCGGAAGGGCTGCGGCAGCTTTTCCGGCTAGGTTTGCCAACATACGCCCAAGAGCTTGCAAGTGCTTTTTGCCCACTATTTTATCCCATCCTTGCTTGCGGGAGGTGTGGGAGGCTTTGGCGGTTCAACCCCGCCAGCTGCCCCGCCAGTCAAGGCAAGGAACAGAGTGCTGATGATAAAGCCAAGCGCAGTTATAATGCTGGTTATGGTGACACCCTGCTCGCGGAACAGTGTCCGCAGCCGCTCGGCCAGGATTGTGTTTTTGTTTAAGACGCTTGTTACAGTCTCACGGATTTGGCGGACCTGTGACCGGAGTTGTAGGTTGAGGGAGTCGATGCTGTCTTGGGTTGCTGCAAGCTGCTCTTCGGCCTTTTGAATTTCACGCTTAATTTGGTCTGCTCGTCCAGTCGTTCCTGAGCGCTTAAGATCTTCGAAGTAGCCCTCGAGTAACTGCTGGAGAGAAACTCTTTTGCTCTCTTGCACTGCTTTTGTGCCACGCAAATTTCTCAGGGCTTTGTCGAGTCCTAGAAGCTCCCTCATGGGCAGGGTATTGATCTCTGCCGCGGTAGGCGTCTCAATTGTTGACATACTGCCAATGAGATCATCAATGTACTTATCCATCATCAGTGACAGCTGCATCAGCCTTTTCTGCAAACTCTCCGATCCCAACCTTGGTGCTCAGGATGTGATTGTTCCTGGAACAGCCCGCCTTGCATTCACCATCTCTCTGACCTCAACCGACGACAACCGAACAGTCGTCTAAAATCTTGGTCGGGCAAATGTGAAAAAGACTACAATCAGAATAAGTGGCAATGAGATCATGTCTATAGATGATAGCGATGTTATCAACTGCTACTCCGACCTATGGAAAACAAAGCGAGAGCGCCAGTCCCAGGTTTACCGGGGTATTGATGAGTAACAGCCAACATTCTGAAACTGATGGTGGGTGCTGGAGACGGCAACAGTTCCCAGGCACAGGACAAGGCCATCGCAGATGCCTATGACAACCGATTCTCCGTCCCGCTGGACTTCGAATTACTTGAGTCCCCATATGCCATTCTTCCAGTCTGCCCTTGGTGACCGATTGGAGTACAAGCTGACCTTTAATGACTACAGCCGTGTTATAAAGGCAACCGATGATGCCAATGCCAGCTAACACCATTGACAATATTTCTCTCGAATTTGACACTGTGAGTGAACCGAGCCTGGCCCGCATGATTCGCAATCAGTATGCTCGCCGGCTTGCCATCCTGTACGACCGCATATTGCGCCACAGCAGGGTTGCCCTTGACAAGAGTCAGACTCTGTGGAACATCAACCTGAACGTCCATGCCCGAAGCTTGAAGGGAATACTCATGCTGTTTACAGTAACAACGACCACGTGACCGAGACACAGAAGCCTTCTACAATTCCAAGATTGAAAAAGATGAGGTCACGATTGAAGGGTGCCAAACCAATATACTCCCAGGGTATGCGGGCGTACCAGCAGTGGGATGAGGTTCGAAAGTACTTCGCCAGCAGCCCTTCAACCAAGCGTCACCCTATGGTTGCAATGGTCACCAAAGACTTAGCATTTGCTGACGTAACGGTCGGGGAGTACTTGACCAAAAAGTACAGCCTTTGGCTGGACATGAGAAGCAACAATGATGACTCGCTGCACGGCAGTGGTCGGCGCATAGAAAATGCAAGTGAGGGGGTCACAGTCCAGCAGAACACGAAAAAGGCAGAAACGGCGGGCACATTGAACATGTATTTGTATGTCATCATGGACGCGCAGCTCAACATCGAAAATGGTCGATTTATCAGTGCGCTCTACTAAACCTTCGTCTACGAAAGTTTTTGCAAGCAAAAGATAATCTTTTGCCTGCAAAAGATTCACACTCAGCCATCATCTGTGGCCAGACCGGCTGTGAAAAACAGTCTTTATCTTTAGACCTCCTCGAGGGTCACTTCTTCGGCGCCTTTGCGCACATCGTCATACTCTGCCCCATAATTCGTTGGAATAAAACGTACCACGAGCGATCTTGGGTGTGGGCAGACCCAGAGGTCTTTATCGTCGACTCTGGCGATCGACTTCACGAATATCTGCGAGCCTTTTACTCACTCTTTGCCGGCGAGCCAACGTTGTACATCGTCGACGATTGCTCGGCCAGTAAAGCCCTGACCAAAAAGAAGGACATGCTGTCTGAGCTTGCATTCTCGGGGTGCCATGCCTCTCAATCTGTGTTGGTCTTGACGCAGAAGTACAACTCGGTCCTTAAAGACCTCCGCTCTCAGACAAAGTGGATTGCGGTCTTCCATTGCAAAGATAGGGATTCCTTTGGAGATTGCATGCGAGAAAACGATGTCATCCCAACAAGAAAGGAGAGAGCAGCGCTTAGACAGCTGCTATCTGATTTTGGTCGAGTATATTAGACTTAGGCGCAGAACAACACATGTAATCTCACTGTTGCGAATTACTGTCCGCAAGATAGAATGTGACGATTTGATCGACCAGCTGTTGTCTCTTGATGCTCAAGAGGAAAGCACGGGTACCACTGTCTCAACAACAATCGTCACCAATACGGAGAGACAAGAACAAAAACGAGCCCGTCTGGCAGCAATTGTGGCTGGTGGTACAGCCAAAAAATACCTAGGTAAACAACTTACTCTCGCACAAGTTGACGAGATGACCGATGATGATGTTTCCAAACACTACGGCCGCTATGAGGCACGACTTGGAGCCTCAATGACAAAAACACTTGGAACTTCTGCGCTGCAGATGTATGCGCTAGCAGCAGACACATTTCTATCCATTCCACCTGAAAATCGGCCCCAGCTTGTCTCAGACCTTGAAGAAGACCCCTTTGTTGAACATGCACTGACTACTGCTTGCTGTGAGCTATATTATCTCTATGGGATGTACTTAGCTCCGCTAACGGCAGCGATGACCACAGCTAAACACTGTCATTTTGGAGATCGGGGAGCTCTTGCAAATATAAACACCGCAGAAGATGGAGGCATTAGAGATGCCACTAAAATCGATGGCGGAAGAGCCTGTCGTTCCAACTGTCCAGGCAACCCCCCCCCCCCCCCCCCCTCCCCAGCGCACAGTGCTGCAACGCAAGAGAGCGAGAGGGTGACGATTGACCATAAAAATAATAAGGACCCGAAAAAAGTCGCGGCTGGTCAAGAAGGTGCGGCAGGCAGAAAAGCAAAACAAGAAGCACTACTTGAACAGCTTTGAAAGGCCAAAGAGGGTCTCTGACCATCTCAAACAACTCACGCCCATTAGCGGGCCAAAACCGCAGTTGCTGTTCCCACTGGAACAGCAGCTGGAACAGTGGGGACAGCGGGAACATGGGCTGGGAATGTGTCCACTGAGCAGAGCTCATGGATAGAGTATATGCAGTCCTCGCAGGAACTGCTGCTGTAGCTGTTGGTGCCGTTGTATTATAGAGCCAGTACTAATGCGCGTGCAAAATCCGCCCCCGTCGGAATCGAGGCAGGGAAAAAACCAGTTAGACAAACGGCCTGACCCCTTTTGTATGCGGTAACTGCTTCTATGCTAAAATGTCTACTTCTAGTACAGACGGTAAACAGCTTGCCAGTTTGGCATACCATTCCGCTGTTGTGAGTGGACTTGCCAAATTTTGAAGGGGGCTACTCCAACATTGGATTTGGCGCCGTATGATGTTGGCATGGTCATTCTGGATGTGGGTCTGGCCATAGCCACTAAAGATATGCTTGTGAAGCAGGGGATACTCCCTGCGGACATATTGAAGTAATCGCCCTTCCTTTATATATCAACAAGATGGCCTCTATACACTGTAAAAAGAAAATCTGTTATTTTACGGAAAAAGTTCCGGCAGCAAAATTACCGGAACTTTTTAAAAGTTCCGTTAAGTTTACGGATTCTTTTTTAACGGAATTATTTGAAAATTACGGAGAAAAACTGTATTTTTAACGGAATTACCTAGAAATTAGTTCCGTATAAATGCGACAAAAAAAATTTGTCCGTAAAAAGAAAATCCATATTTTTACGGAATGAATGGTATAATTCCGTACAAATATGGCGAACATTGTCCGTAAAAATAAAATACGGATTATATTGTATTTTTACAGGGTTAACATAAAATTTATTCTGTACAAATACGGAAAATACATGTTTATTAGTTTTATCCGTAAAAATGAAATCCTAGAATTTATGGATAAAATTAACACCAAAAATTAGTACAATTAAAAAAATTAATGTTTTCCATTAAAAATTTTTTTGAAAAGTTGTGTTTCATAAACACAGATGCCCTGCAAGCCAATCCGTGTCTTAAAATGTTGACCTTGGTGATCCAAAACAATAGGCTTCTTGGTGATCTAAGACCAATCCACACACCAAGTTTGGAGTTGATATGTCAAGTCCTTCTTGAGTTATTGAGCACACACACAATTTAGAAGGGGGGGGGGGGGGGGGGGTGGTGAGTAAGCATTACATACGAAGTGTGGACCTGAGAACAAAAGAGGTCCACACAAGGCAGGGTTTTGAATAATTGTGTGTGTGTGTGTGTGTGCCTATGTCGGAAATACACGCCCTTTGGGTGGCATCTGTATAAAAATAATATGTAAATTTGCCGAACATAACTTTATGTCTACCAGAACTGCATGTCCAGAGACATGCAAACTTGAGTTCCATTTCTGTGGTGATATGGGGATCATCAGAAACGTCAAAGTACAGAGGTCTTCCTGTACAGGGTAAAGAAATCTTAAGTGATGGTTATAAACTGAAGGTACTAACTAACTGTAGCACATGGAAGGAAGAAATCACAATTTCCATAGACACTTACATTGAACAAAATCATTAGAGAACAACTGAGGTTTAGGTAGGCAGATCTTGAAACATCAAGAGTTTAATAAATGGAACAAATATTGCACACATTAATAATTTCCATCAGCAATTAACAGTGTTTACAATCATATCTCAAAACCTAACACCAGTAGGCAACTAAAGCCAGGCAACTTTTAAGCACAAAAGAATGTTTTTGTAGGTAATCCAGTGGGTCGCCATAACATTCTGCTGGACTGCGACATTGTGACTAACTTTGGGAACAATCCTACACAAGTGAATATGCATTTGGAATGTTCCAGTGATCTAACAGGCCAGTCCACGTGCTGGAATGCTTACCTGATCCAATTAGAACTACTGGTCAGACTTTTGAGATGCTCCCTAATTTTTTATTTTGTTTAAATCACAAAGAACAAATCTGTAAAAACAGACATGCGTAGTTATTCAACAACTTCTTTGTTTCAATAAAATAGCACCAGCATTTTTTATACAGCAGTCATTTGAATGCAAATTGAGTTTGAGCGTAAAACCAATCTGTGTGAATTTACATTAATCAGTAGCTTTTGAGTGCAAGTTTTGATTTGCCCCCATTACCATTCAAATGGGCGCTGTATCGAAATACCAGCGCTATCATGATGAATGAATTGTCGAGTAATGGGTATAACATTACTACCTGTCTGTGTATTTACAGGTTTGTGATCTTACTTTTTGTTTTAGAATAACATCACTGTCACTTGAAAAAGAAAATTCCTCTGCTATTTTTATAACAACATAATTGTTTACTTTTGTCAACATTTTAATATCCCCCAAAACCAGCAAGTTTCTGTGGTTTTACTGATCAATTTAAATTAAATCAATTAGCATTGAGGAAGCTTCTTCAAGTGTCAATTAAATGAGATTGGCATAAAGAAAAAAGTACTGTACATATTTTTCTTTGGCACTGTATGTAAAACCTGTGAGACTGGCATAGACATATACATGTACAATTTTGTTAGCACTAGGGAACCTCAACGCCCCCCCCCCCCCCAAAAAGCACAAAGTACAGGATTGGTAGTTTCTTCAGTTTCAATCTGAAAGTTCAATGAGTAGAAAGGAATTGTTTGTACTAATTCCAGAGAATTGTTCCTGTCTGTAAAATAGGTAATGTCAAAGCTGAAGAAATGGCATTTGAAAACAATTCAAATTACTGTTGCCTACTTCAACTGAATGAGAATTAACAATTTTGTACTTTGTATTTAAAATTTTAAGTCTATTAAATTGGCCAATGCAAATCAATATTAATTTACTGCTCATTTGTCCAGTAACTCTCAAAGAGGGTCATTGCATTGGCCAGTAAAGACTCTACCACTGACTTGACCTTCCCACTTCTTCACCCCAGTCTTGGATCCATCACTTGGATTAATTCCCATGAAGAATCTGTAAGAGAAAAACATCAGTAGAATTATTTGACAAGTACAGTACCTTTGTTATCACTAATGCAATTATTACAAATTGTTTGTGGTGCCCTCTGCAGATAGTTTGCTCAGAAGACATCTGCTCTAGAATACAGGAAGTCATGGGTTTGAATCCCAACTGATTAGGTAACCTGTGGATTGTTTTTTGAAGGTCACAGAGAGCAATGACATGAAGGGTAAAAACTAAAACAATACCCATTATCACAGATGCAATAAAGAAAGTACAATAATATTCCATCTAGGTGTCAAGATACATCAAACAGACAGCCTGGTCAAATGGCAGAGTATTTAAAGCCCATCCTGCCCATCAAGTCAAAGGGCAACTTAAAATATTATGTTGGATAAACATTTACCAACATTAATTGTTCCACAACCAAATTGTTTTGCATTCCAGTCAAGTTTTACTTACCTCTGAACAAAATCTAGAGTGCAGGATGCCTCCTTAGCACAGTGTGTGTTAAAAACATAGTTAGCCACAAACATCAAGGTTAGAGCTTTCAATGAGTTGATGACTGCCATCATTGCAAGGTAGTGCAAGTCTTAGGTGAATACATGTTTCCTGCAACAAATGATTTAGATTTTAAGTAGTCTGCCTCAATTGTTAAGGGATGGTAAAGCATACAAATAGATGCCTTTTGGGATGTTGGCATGCAATCTTGACATCACAAATCGCTTTGCGCTCTCATTCAACAAATTCTGGCAGGAAAACTTGATTGCCATTGCATTGCTATGATACAGAAAGCAAGTGATCCTTTATTCCTTTAGTTAAGTTTAAGCAACTCTAAATGAGTTACGCACTATCTAAACAATTTACATGTACTGTACTTACATCATGAAACAGCACAAGGAAAAGTCACATTTCCAACATGTCCATGAAACTGAAAGCGGTACCGGTAGTGTCTCACATAGGACTTCAAAGAAGTCGAATCATGGTGGCGCACACCACACCTGAACATCTGCAAAACAGAAAGCGAGCTTACAAAGTCGTGTAAAAATTGTATTATAATATAGGGTAACTCATGTGTCACCGAGTCAAAGTCAGACATTCATGTAACTTGTCAGTACTGAGTATGTGTGGGTACATGTATTTCATAACCGACTATACTTGTTAGTTACCGGCTAGCCCCGTAATAACAAGAACAGTGCCAATAATTAATTTTAGCTGGACTTCCTCAGCCACGCAATAACAATAAAAGTTAGAAAGTACTACTACTAAGTACTACTAGGTACTAACTAACTACAAGAACTACATTCTGTTACGTACGCCCAACTCATTTGGATTTGACCAAGTGAGGTGGTTCGCAGCACAGCGATTTTACAAACAATGGGAATACCTAAATGAAGATTAATGTGAAAAAACCCAGCAACAAACAAATGGGAACACGTCCAGACGTTGTATATAATCATAAATAACAAATAAATGAATTTATTTATAAACAACAAAGGCGAATCAAGGAAACTTACAATCAGTAATTGAAAATCATGAATTAAAGCGACTTGGTACACATAAATAATGAATGTTATTATTTGGCCAAAATAATAGCTTTAAATACCGTAAATATTAATGTCGCCCGCTCAAACAACTCAGGTCTCGGGAATGGGGAGTCCGGCGCCAACCACACAGCCACACGGAGGGGTTAGTGGGTAGTCCCAGTCATAGCGGAGCTTCTCGTTAATCTGAGCCGATAGCCAACGACCACGCCCAAGTGTCGTACTGCCAGTGGTAGTAGCGCCGTCAATTCCCGTGGTGTGGCCGGTCAGCATCCCATCCCGAGCTCTGAGCCGAAGGAGACCGCAGCATAGGCATACCATGCCTTATATACGTACATGAGAATTTAAATAAATGCAACCACTTGCTAAAGAAATAAAAGAACTAAGGAGTGCAGCCAGCCGAGAACAATCCAACAGAAAGGAACAGCTAAACTAGGAATGTTCATCTCGGCAATTATGTGGCTGAAAGGAATTCCAAAGATAAATCAGATGGTACAAACTGTGACCATAACAACTAGCACATGACTGCACTTGGGCTTGGCACTTTTTTACTTTAGCATATGCATGATTGATTTGATAGGCCTACATTTATTGCTGTTGCTGTTTTTCTTAACTCTTGAACATATATCTAATAATCTCATGATGGTGATCTAAGACTAATGCCCCATGTTGTCACTGTCACTGTCAGCATGCGAAAAGCATCAAGAGTAACATGGTAAACATGGGTTTTCCTGAAGTTTAGTAAGCAGTCAGAACAGAGTAACGACCGAAAGAAAAGAACAAAACATGATCATGATGCCATAAATAATTTTTTTTAAAGCCAGGCCTAGCCCTAGACATGCTAGACCCAATACTCAGTTACTGGGTCTACCATAGGCCTATTTATTATAAATAAATATGACCACAAAATTGTTATTGTTGTCAATGCTGAGTTGCCCCGTATTTGCTGCCTGTGTTGGTGGTTGAGCCTAAACAAAGTCATTGAGTATTGACCGATAACGCTATTGACTCGGTTTTGTTTTTAATGACATCTATATGATCTAGATGATAGATCTCTGGATTTGGATCAAAAACAACTGACCGTCACGTTAAAATATAATATTTCTATGTGTCATTTTTATTATACATACCTTTCAGTTTCAGCTGAATAACCCTGAAGTTTCTGATGTCTTTATTAAAAGTTGTCAGGAAAAGTTAACTTTTCGCCCGCGGTTTCTAGTCGTCTGCTGTGTGGTGCTCAAGTAGTCTGTGAACTACCTTGCCAGCGCACGCGTGTTGTTATGGAAAATTGGGATATGGGGTCGGATCCTAGACAATTATACCCGGCATGCAATGGTAAATAATAATATCCTCGTTCAAGTAAGAATATATCAAGACAAATAAAATAACATAAATATAAATGAAATTTAAATTTAAATGCTCAAAATAATTTAAATTTATCATTATATATATTTAAATTAGGGAAAATGTAACAAAACAAAAAAATAATAATAAATTATATTTATTTTGCTTAAAATTGTAAAACTACACTTTTTTTAACGGAACAAATCCGTTTCTTCTAAACAATCTCCTCCTCGTACAAGCGCAATATACGATAAAACAAATCTTTTTCTTTGTTTATAATTACTGTGTATTTTCTTTGGCACAAAACAATTATATTTCCATTAAAATGTATATACATTAAATTAATTTACTATTAAAAGTGGTTATTTTTTTATTATGTGTCAACGTAGAAAAAACTTCTGGTACTAAGAACGGATGATGGGATTTTCCCCGTAAATTCACGGACTTCGTGCAACTTTTCCCGTATTCACTTTTTACGGACTAGTTTCCGTAAAATTTGTCCGTAAAAATACGGATATTTCTTACAGTGTAGCAATGCTTGTAGGTGGCACACTCGTGAACGCACTCGCGTTCTCAGGGTCAAAATTTCTCTTCTCGATGTTACGCAATCCAGGTGCTGTTCAGGTAAACTCAGCCGGTGTCGGGTCAGGGGGTCGTTATAGCATGGCGCAGTGCTGGGTGGAAGATTTTTCTGTTTTCTTTCATATTCTGGCTTTGGGGCGTATGCAGCGTGTTCTTGTGGCATATACAGTTGCTAGCCCTTGTCACGCCACTGAGCCGGCCCCACGGGTGGTTGAAACTGCCCCCGGCAATCTCGATGTCACCAATGTCTAGCGGGTCCTCTTCTTCTACCCTCCATGTAGAGAAGACCGCGATGGCGCCATCCACTTCAAACTCGTCTTTGGCATCATTTAAGATCTCAACCCACGGTTCGTTCGTCGGCTGGGAGCCTTAAGGGGGGAGGAACCTGGGTATCCATGTCGAGTTGCCGTCTTGGTTGTAGTGGCCGGGGAAGGCGTCCCTCAACGCCTTCTGGAATCGGTTCGTCAAGGATGTACCGTACCTTTGGCACATCATACTCCGCGAGCATCTACTCGATTAAGTCGTCCATAGTAGCCATGGCTGGATGGGTATACCTATGCCAAGACAACTGTCTAAATGCGAATTCACTAGAGGTCTATAGCTGCTAGGCGGCGAAATTTGTTGGCGAAACCCTCTTTGATAGTAAGCGGCTGATCCACAGGACCTGCAGAGGGCCAGGTCGGTTTTAACACCTACTCAGCAGCTCCGGCAGCTCCGGCAGCGTATTTTTTTCCAGGACGAACGTGGGCAATTAACATATATGGGCGTAGTAAACTTTACATTTCCCCTTGCACATGCGTACTTGGACGTAATAGTTGTGAGTTGAAATATGTGTTATTATGTGCTATGTGAAAGTTAGGGTTAGGGTTAGGGTTAGGGTTAGGGTTAGGGTTAGGGTTAGGGTTAGGGTTAGGGTTAGAAGTAAACATCACTCTTACATTTACATGTACTACAGCATAAGCTACCTACATACATCCTACCAGTACTACTGTGCTATTACAATCAAGGTCGATGGTAAGAAAAGTAAAACTTTTTGAGAAGAGTACGCATGCGCGAGGGTTTATGGTCAAACACGCCCATTTTATGTTAATAGCCCACGTTCGTCCTGGGGAAAGAAATACGCGCTCCGGCAAACATAAGTCCCCCCACCTTTTCGAAGTCGAGCCAGGTGAATTTTGCAACGGTCTCCAAACAGCTGCGACCACAAAGCTCCGTAGAGCTAGAACAAGCCACCGGCAATGGTTTTTACCCTTCATCATACTTCAGGTATACCCACTGCAACGGGTATCACTAAAAGGAGAGCCCGGGGCGGCGAGGGGTGGTCCGCCCCCGAGGTCGGGGGGGGGGGGGGGGGGGTTGTGGGTTAGTATGCAATTGGGCTGGGGGCCCGCCAAGGGGGTGGTGTGGGCCCTTGTGTAGACGAACGCCCGTTCTTCTACATGGGTAGAGAAATGGGGCTGGGAGCCTCCGCAGGCCAAAATAACTGCACTGCGCGCCCCAATAGCTGGTGCATTTCCCCCCTGCCTACATACAGAATTGCTCCAAAAAATTGTGAAGACGAACGCCCGTTGGCCTACATTTATAACTGCCAATTCTGTGTGTACGTAGAGCCTTTTATGCTTGAGGTCCACCCCTCGTCACTTTGTGAGAACTTGGGCTGGGAGCGTTTTGGGGCCGAGATAGTTGGTGCATTCACCCCCTGCTGCTGATGTAGATAGATTCATTCACTTCGTGTTTCAACTAACAAGCCTTGTCTGCTGTTTTTCGGGGGGGGGGGGGGGTTCTAGCTCCATTCTTAATGTCAAGTGAAAGTACTATGTAGTAAGCTCCTCTTTTCTTTGCATCTTATACTAAAATACTCACAGGACACACAGTATGATATGAAGTGTAAAGCATTCATAACAAATAGTAAGATATTTCAGTGGAAAGACCCTTTTAATCAATTTGTATAGATAAGATAAATTATACAAACAATTGTTTGATGTTAGTAAGTGGTATACTTTTCGATGCATTTCCAACAGGTAAGAGGTACCAAAACACACTGCTCGCAATCTTAGGCTATAGTGTCGACAGAATTGTCAAAAAGGGCTTTTTAGTGAATACAGTTGATTTTTTATAGGCTAGACAGCTGAGTTGTACCTGTCCTGAAACAGGTTGACATGTGGCTAAATGAAACACTAATTATTGCAGCTAGCTGGGCTGGGACAAATCTTTCCTACAGTCATCTGTGAAATGTGTGCTGCAAATCATTATTTGCTCAAAATTGGATCGAGTGTTGTCAACGATCAAAACGACTCCACCCCCTATCAAAAATCAGGGGAAATGTGCCTCTGCGGATTCCGATTTCTTCCCCGAACACCCACCAACGTCACAGAACGATGGCATATTATTACAGCACCCTAGAAACTTTGTAAAAACAATTTAATAATGTTTTTCCCCGAAAACAATCGAATCCCCATCCACTAACAACGGTTAGATGTCCTATTTGTTCATGCGAAGCCAACTCCCAGGCATGACGTCACATTATGCGCTGGTAAACGCGGGTAACGTTGCTTTGTGTTGATTTTGTGTCGGGAACCATAGACGCACGCCGCCAAGGGCAGAAGCGTTTCTAGTTTTCAAAACCTCGAGGTTGGGGCCTAATGTTTTGATCGATAATCACGAAAAAACAGAAGTGTAAAAACATCAAAAACAAATTAAAATGACAAACAAGCACATCATAAACAAGTTGAATTAGCATTCGTACAAGTAACTGTTTAATGACCATTTTAGAAGCGCTGCGGCTGTGGATAGTATTTACTAATTTGAGAGAGGATTCCCTTCGAAGTAATATGGTTTGGATAATTTTCACCCAAAAACATTTGAATCTGAGAACGATTCATGCATGAATCGTTTCCCAAAGTTTTGAGATGCGGAACTGGTACCCGCTGTCACCTCGCTAAACGTGGATGGATTCGACGTTTCTGTTAAAATACCAAGATATTTGTTTGGCTGTTTTCTCATCAGCAATCCAATGTATTCAGCTTAAATGTCAAAATCTGACTTTTATTGTAGGCCTATCTTTCTTTATTAAACATTACGTTGACAAAAAAAAACATATGACCCTTTAATTAAGTATCGGGAATGTGGCATAATCTGTCACGGAAGGGAGGGGGTATGAGCTTTAGTTGCGGGAATGCAATTCACCGCAAGATACGGCCCCAATTGACAGGGAATAAAAGGGGTACGTTAATTTAGAAATCGTCAAAAGCTGTCAATATCTTCACGGTCGCACAAGGGGGGAGCGAGTGAACGACTTTACCAACGGGGTTCGAGGAAACACAGCCTTTGTGTTGTAGTCTTTAGTCAGTAAAAAATTATCTTATGACCATGATAGGAAAAATTTGATTTGATGTTGACGCACTTTTATTCATTATAGTTGTTAATCCCGTTTAAGTTTACCGGGGATTTTGTTCCCCGTGTGTGTCCCCAAATTATCATGGACTGAAGAAAGTCGAAATAAAAGAGGGCGCTATCAGACAAAATGTCCACACAATTGGCCGTGTGGTGGACATAATTTCCAGGGAATAGAATCTCCTGCCACACGTGCGTGTCTAATATAGCTCAGTGACCGCATTCGAAATGTTACATACTGTATAACAGCACACTTACCAATAACTCCCAGATGTGTAAACGCACCAACATGAAGAGTGTAGTTCTCTCCATCGACATGAAAGTCATCATACACCCCAGATCGCGTTATAGCATCATGAATAAGATCCACCCTCAGCTGCCATCCCTGCTCCCAATCTATGGGTTCAGTGAGACGACGGAGGATCTCGTTCCCCAGCCAGAACTCCCCTTCCTTGTCACCGAAACCATCCCTATACTCGGCCCAGCTGCGGGTGAAATTCACCGTCCCGTCCATGCGTCGCTGGAAAACCTGAATAAAAAATAACAACATATATTATAGGTTTCCCGGCCAATTTCAACAAAAATGTATTTATTTAAACTCCTGGCTTATTCAATTTCGTGTGAAAATGAATGCTCCGTTGAATCAGCATTCAACAGTCAAATATGGGTAACTCATTTTCACCAGTTTAGCATTCAGTGGTCAAATAAGATCATTCAATTCCGTAAGCCGCAAGACTCATTCAATTTCGTAAAAGCCAGCAGCAAGAGCCGGTCAACCATTCAATTTCATTAATAAGCAAACATTTTCCAGGTGTTTGCATTCAAATTCAAATTCTGTATTAAAAAATATGTGCTTTTTGATTTGTAGTTGCCTTTATAAAGGCAGATATTTTGAGGGCAAACTCATTTCTACACTAGTTTAGCGTTATTATAAGCGATTTTAAATGAAAAGATGGCTGCCCATGGTCGGTACAGAGCAGTGAATAATGTAATAAGGGAGAAACTGGTTGAAGCTTTCGAGAATAACCAGGCTGACTACCTACAACTAGCAGACACTCTTGGCATCAAAGGCTCTACTGCAAGGTCAAAATGTGGCAACTTAAGATAAAGAAATGTATAAACAGAAAAGAAAAGGACCTGTAAAATAAATCCACAGGAAAACAACAAGATTAATTTGTTTTTAAATTTTATAACGACCCCTTATAATTGTAAGCTTTTGTTTTCTTTAAAGCATTTGTTAACTTCTAATTTTACACGATCCGGACATTAGTAGAAACAAAGACGACAACATTATATACCAGGGCAACAAATCTCAAGGCTTTAGCAAAAGATTTAGATTTCACTTTAAAGTTATCGGGTATATATACAGGCTTTAAAGGAACAATAATTTTTATTAGGAAAAAGCCAATGAATGTAAATGAAATGTAAACAACACGGAAAGGCCTCTTACAAAGGACAACTTCTGTGCCAGTAAAGGAGCTATATTTCCAGCTTACCCGTAACTCAAGTTTACCTTGAATGCACAGAAGTTGAAATTCATTGCCCATATTAAAAAACGAAAAAGAAAACGCAAACTAGCAACCAAATCATGTTCGCTTCGGCGTGTCTTAATTTGAATGCATCAATTGTGAATAGGTAGTAGAAATTCAACTTAAGAATGGTCAAAGTATAGTCTTGGATGCCTAGAAATGAATTAGAATGATCGAAACGAACCATGAATGAGAAGAACGAAATCATGTGTGCACGAAAAAGACATTGAACGCATCAATAGCTGAAAAGAAACCCTACTTTGAGTGGATTTGGAGACAAAGCGTTAATTAGTATGCGTGTTCATGAAATTGAATGAATTTTTGCTGAAATTGATCGGGAAAAACCGATTATTAGGAAATGAAAGATTTTCAAAGAAATCTCAAGAAATTGTAAAAGTTGAGATTCAAACAGAGGAGAGCAAATGATGTTCGAAAGATTAAACCACGGTTTGAAAGTTACTGTTAGCTATAATTTTATATACATGTTGTTTTTCTTATCGTGTCTATGCTGCTCAAATGCTATCCCTCCAGTAGTGGGCACACTGGAGGGCAGTGTCGGTAGCCTCAGCCAGTTCATTGGTGAGGAGATGGTCCACTGTCTGCCACTCTCCTTATTCACAGGTGTCGGAACCTGCTTCATCAGGTTCGCTTTGCACCTTCCGACTCATGTGCGCAACTAGTCTTGGTGCAAGACGTTGTTGTTCATTATCACGCAAATATCGCGATCACGCAACTATCGCAATTTAGCGCCCCCGCGCATATGACTATCGAACAGTAGCGGGCGCTGTTGGATAACTTCAAGTGGCCTTTCTCAAACCTCGGCTTGGGCTCCGGCTCCGGCTCCGGCTCCGGGCTCCGTCTGATGTTCGAACCACCACGTGCAAATACACGCTGCACTTACAATTTATAACGGAGCCCAAGCCGGAGACGGAGCCCAAGCCGAGGTTTGAGAAAGGCCCCCGATCACCACCACACATCGGACGGATTCGCGGCTACCAGAAGACGCCCTCTATCGGTGGAATAGTCGCGACGTGTAACGTGTTGTTGAGCGCATGTAGGCCCTATGGTTTCATGGTTTTACTAACTCAACAAGAACGTCTTACACTAAGACTAGTGCGCAACCGGTTACGAGTCTTCCAAGTGAGTCCCTTGCTCTATGGTTTGAGTTCGGCCAGGGAGACTCTCTGTCACCGGATTCTTGAAGTCCGATGTGTTGTTTGGGACATTGAGGCGTTCTTGCCGCAGTCGGGTACGCGGGTGTTGGTTGCGTTATTTTCAAGTGGGTGTGGTTGAAGTGATGAAACTTCTCCTTGATCGTAGACGGGGGTTACTGGTGGTGGTCAAACAGAGGATGGTGGTCCTCAGTACTGTCTTGACCGATCTGCCTGACTAGCAACAGCTCTCCTAATGTCAGGTGGGGCGATTACAGGAAGTAGAAACATTTTGGTCTGTCCTGGTTGGTTAAAGGCATCCATGGGTGATGCGGCAGCTTTCGTTGAGACATCCATATGCATCAATGATCAATGTATTAAGCAACTTTGGAGTTTGATAGGTAACCCGTTTTGGCTTACACAGATTTTGTCTGTGATTAGCGAATTTACTTATTACAGCTTTATAAGAAAAATCCAATCATAAATGATAGCTATAGTAGTGACTGTTTACCCAAAATTTTGACGATGCCTTCAAACCCTGACGATGGCTCCAAACCCTAACATTGCCTCCAAACCCTGACAATGCCTCCATCCAAACCCCGACAATGCCTCCAAACACTGACATTGCCTCCAAACACTGACGGTGCCTCCAAGCCCTGACGATGCCTCCAAACCATGACGATGCCTTCAAACACTGACAATGCCTACAAACACTGACAATGCCTTCAAACACTGACGGTGCCTACAAACCCTGACAATGCCTCCAAACCCTAACGATGCCTCAAAACACTGACAATGCCTCCAAACCCTGACAATGCCTCAAATTCTGACGATACCCCCAAAACCGGAGCTATCTTTACACCCCCCCCCCCCCAAATAATAATAATAAATAATAAAAAAAAATAAAAAAGTGACTTCACAAACTACCAGAGAATTAATAGATACTAATTTTTGCATCGGGGATAAAGAATACAAACTGGGTTTTTTACCCTTACACCGAGTAAAAGCGCTTAGGTATTTTCCCGAGATCTGTGGGAAAAACACGTTGGCAAATCACTCAGGTGGCGTTAGAACCTACGACCTTTGCATTGCCAGAGCATATGTATTACCACTAGATCACCGAGCTAGCCCGCTAGCCTGGTGTTTTGAGGTAGTTCCACAAAATTCGGGAAAGTACAGTGCTTTAATACACATCGGTGAAAGGGTAATAATAAAAACCACAAAAACGAGTTGTTAACGGAGGGACACATTTGGGTCGGGAAAGTACTGATACAGTGCTTAAGACACATCGGTGTAAGGGTAAAAAATCACCACCGATTTGTTGTTAATAACGGAGAGACACATTTGGGTCTGGAGTCTCTAAACAATGAAAGGGTACGTCAAAGTGATGAGGGACTGAAACGGAAATTGAGTTTCATCCTTAACGGGCCCCAAAATACAACGACACTCAAACAGCAGTACAATAAATTACAAATGAGGTTACAAAAGCCCAATGCTTTTCTCGAAAAGAAGCCAAAATCTCGCATAAAATTTTAATCATAAAGAGAGCAAAGACAACTTACTATCCATCCCTTTGAGTCGTCAGTCATCATGTTACAGTAGACCTCCAGGCCGTCAGGATACTGAGCTGGGGTGATATTGTATACACCACTCTCGGTGTGACTAGCGTTAAACAAGGCCTGACAGTCAGCGTGCCCCGGCTTGGTGGTCGTGGTTGGTGGTTCAGTTGGTGTAGTTGGAGGATCCTTGGTCGTAGTTGGCAGGTCGGTGGTCGTAGCTGGCGGGTCCTTGGTCGTAGTTTGCGGGTCGGTGGTCGTAGTTGGTGGGTCCGTGGTCGTAGTTGGTGGGTCCGTGGTCGTAGTTGGCGGGTCCGTGGTCGTAGTTGGCGGGTCCGTGGTCGTAGTTGGCGGGTCCGTGGTCGTAGTTGGCGGGTCCTTGGTCGTAGTTGGCGGGTCCTTGGTCGTAGTTGGCGGGTCCTTGGTCGTAGTTGGAGGGCCCGTGGTCGTAGTTGGAGGGCCCGTGGTCGTAGTTGGAGGGCCCGTGGTCGTAGTTGGTGGGTCAGTGGTGGAGGTTGGCGGGTCGTTGGTGGTTATGCTTGGCTGATTAGTCGAGGTCCCTATTGAAGATAATACAGTACAAAAAAAATATCATAAGCACCGTATGCGAGTATTAGTAGGAGTAGATTTATTTGGATTTAATTGTGAATTGTTGACATTTCTGTTAGAAAATTTCGCCGAAACCTGTTATAACGGAACATCAGGCAGTCGATTTCCCAAACACAGTCACATCTTTTCCGGTCTGACGAAATTTCTAAAACAAATTGAAATTAACGTCGTGTAACTGTTTTTCCTACCTATAGAAATCGAGAATTTAGACGGTGGAGGGGAAAATTAAATCAGCAAGTTTGGAATTGTTTTGGTTAGGAAAGAGATGAGAATTCCCCACAATACTCTTGTATTATGGAGCGGCCATCTTGTTTTTCTTCATCCAAACCAACGTGACCAAACTGAGGCTGGAAGGAAACTAGTCTGGTGCCGATTTCACAAAGAGTTAAGATTTATCTTAACCAAGTATCAATCTAGTTGCTTAGCAAACTGTGATGTCACAATACAAATCACTATGGCAATATTGAAACAAAAAACATATAAAGATAAATCTTAGTGCTTTGTAAAATCAAGCCCTTGTCCCTTTATCGAGAATTAAAATCCAAGTGTCATTGTGGGTGCTACGGCCCAGGTGTAGATACAGAACACGCCGTTTAATTCTTGCATACTATTCCTTTACGTTGCTCCCAACTGTGCAATTTCATTTCCAACCTTTTTGTTCATAAACATCTCATTATCGTTCAAATTTATTTTACGAAGCGCCCCCTACGTTCCAATTTGTAGTTCTCTCTGTTGAATAATCTGGGCGTCACTCTGAAATTGGCTGAACTCTCTACAGCCCTCTGTTCACCAATTTACAGATGTGAATCTTGTTTAAATATCACATTTATTAAATCTGTTTAGCCCTTGGTTATTATCAAAGGAATGTCGGAATTCGAGCGTTTCTTTAAATCAGCATATTTCTGCAATTTAGTGTATTTCTAAGCAATTTTTTGTCATTGTACATTAGATATGCGATTCGCAAAATGGCGGCCAAGGGTTTTAGTGGTACCTAAGTTTGATTCATTTACCATTTCTTGTTTAACTTGGGTTTAACTTAATTCTGAAATTGGCCGAACCTTCAACAACACTCTGCTCACCAATTTACAGATTCAATAAAGCAACCACAAAGAACTTCAAAGCCAGTTTCAAACAAATGTAAACCAAACTGATCGAGACTGGAGGGAAAATGGTCTGGTCCCTTATTATAAATTGAGAATTAAAACTATTAGTGTCATTGGCGTATACAGGGAGTCTGAAAAAGATGGTTGCAGAGAGATCAACTCCTGAGACACGTATTGAACGCAATCAAAATATATCCCTCCACTTCAATGGTGCATTTTGGAGAGTCTTTCGTTTCAATCAAAAAAATATATATGTTTGGGCCGATTCTGGGCGTGGCTTTTTCTTTACAAAGTGCATTCAGTCTGAATGTTCATAAAATGTGATTTCAAAGAAAGTTTTCTCTGAAAGATCTTTTACAGATGATCCTGTTTCAAAACAAAAAACATACAATATGTCATATGCCACGAACGATGCACAAAATACATGTGACATGCAAACATATTGTTTGTGCCTGATGGACGTGTGGCAATGACAGGATCCGGACAATAATTAAGTTTTTGATTTAAACTACTACCTGATCACCGGCGGATTTGTGTGTGTGCAAAACCTGAAAGCGTTTATCTTTCTGGGGTTTATAAATATTACTATTAACAATTTTAAATCTAACATTTCGGGTCAAATCAGACAAAAATAGGTCCTATCATTTTAAGGTAAACAAAAATCTCCATTGATATTAATGAAGATCAATTTGTACCTCGAAGATGGTGACGTGATGACGCGGAACGCACCTCCGCAAAATGCACGTCTACCATCTTGAGAGCCAATTTCTTTGTGTTCATGTTGTGCTTTTACCAAAACTCGGCTGAGGCTCCGTCTCCTGCTCCAGGCTTCAGGAAACACCTTGTAAAATGTACACTGCTCCAAAAATTGACGAAGGAGCCCAAGCTGGAGCTGGAGCCCAAGCCGAGGTTTGGAAAAGGCCCATTTGACTTCAAAAATGGGGGACAGGATAGGCGCGTGTAAGTGCGCTGCGCGTCATGCGTGCAAACAAGGGATCAAATATTCCGTTCTCGAAACAATTGGGATATTTTGAGTCAATCTTTAACAAGTTTTAAAACACAATTTAATTAGTTGTCATGGTTCAATATTATTATTATTGTTATAAATTAAAAACAGTTATCGCCATTTAATAATTTCTCAACACTCTTATTTGTGTCTGTGTTTTTCCTGTTTAAAATTCACCCAATTTTTGGAAAGTGCTCTCACTGTTGGATTGTTTAATAAAAACCAGTAGATAAATACTGGTGAAATAAACAATTAAAGATTGCTCACCTTCGCACTGGAAATGTTCGCGAATCCTCCCTGCATCTCTCGTAAAGAGCGGTGTATCTGTGAAACTTGCCCCGTCGGTTCTTCCCTCCACAAAGGTCGGGTTGACTCCACCAACCTTGATCCGGGTGCAGGAGCAGCGGTTCTTGTGGTCTTCGGAGGGCATTATCCAGCGGAGTTTGCCGTTCTCCGAGTCCCGTTCTTGCCCGTAGTAGCACACCCTCCCGTCGCTTTGACCTTGATTGCATTCAACAACCAGTAGGCCTACTTTACATGAAATAGAATCAGAAACGTACTCATGCTTAAAATCAATTAATTTATTTAAGAACTCTCACATGCCCCCCACCCCCCCTAATGAACTGTACGGAACATTTGGTGCTCAACATGGGGCAGGCATGGTGTACCTCCATTGTGTCCTCATTGTGTGCTTGGAATCTCAGGAATTCTTTAAAGGATTTTTGGGGGTACTTCTGTACCAGAGGAAATTAGGGTAGTACGGTATTGGAACACTAGGGGGTATCATCTGCCCAATATCGGGCATCGAAAATAGTCCCGGAGTCACACTGTGCGGGATATCATGTCTTCCCCAAGCGGGTCATTTGGTCCCCACCTCCCCACACTCCCCACACTCCCAGGGGATTTCAATCGATCCATACACACTTCTTGTTTTCCTACATGTTTCTTTAGGGTCTTGAGTTGTTCTTGAACTTTGAAGTGACTTCTTCTCACGGTCCTTGTGATTTGTGTGGAGCTCAAGACTATAATCATCGTGTTCAATGCACAGTCATTTTAGAAACTTAAAATCACTCACTAAACTACCCAAGCGGCACGCAAGAAATATGCTTTAGAGGGCTAACGCAATAAATTACATTGTATAACTATGTTGAGACTTATTGCACTAATGTACGACCTTTAACAACTAACTTGTTGATGTTTGACAGATGAGGGCGCTGCTCTGTGAACAAGTACAGAACAGCATATTGAGAGAGTTGCGATAACTTGCGATTAGAAGCCATTTTGTGTCCCCAAAACGCATTGGCGAATAAGAATGTCAGACTAGTCTGCCCATCTACGGTTGTGCTGCATTTTGGACCGAAGATGGCGTCCAGCAACCACGTAAAAATGGCTGCCTCGTATAGCTAAATTGATCTTGCTCTCATCCGCCGTGTTCTGTGACCTTTAAACCCGAGTACTGCATAAATTATTGTATAAGGCTTGCACAACACGCAAAATAAGCTTCCAAGTGATGTTTTAGTGTCTTTTAAAAATTTAGTTCTTTTTACTCTTTAATGAAATTGTTAATGTTGTAAAGCGCCTCGGATGGTTGGTTCTGCAGTGTGAGGCGCTTATAAATATAGTTTTTATTTATTATTGTTATTTATGCACATTTGTTAACGATAAGTTTATAAAACTGCCCTTCCCACTTTGGCTTTCCCCTTCATTGAATTCAGTGAAAAGAGTCAACTGAGCGTCAGACTGAAAGAAATTTCTCCGTAACACCGGCCCTTATTGTCACACTCGGGCATTTATAGCCCTTTTCACTATAGTAGAGTCAAACAATACTGTGCAGTTAAAAACTAATCATAATTTGAATTCCATGTATCATCCTCTACAGCAATTCAACATCTTTGGATGTATACATGTAGCCATTTTGTTTCAGCTTGATGCAATAAATCCCCAGGGGATGAAGCATTGTTGGTTTATGTGCTTCTTCAAATAAGAGGGAGGGCTGGGGTGTGCTGCATCACAGTGTTCACGGTGTGGAAAGTTACGGAGCTCTGGAAGTGCCATTACAACTAGTTGATAACCTGAGATAGTTTACTACAGGATGATGACATCCTACACGTAAGATGACGACATCCTGACATGATTTGTCTCAGGGGAAACGACTCCTTGAAAGTAGAATGTCGTCTTCCCGATGTATATTTGATCTCGGAATGACGATATCCTGAAAGTTCTCGACATTTTCAGGATGTTATCATTCCAAGATGATTTATCTCTAGATGTCGACATCCTACGTTCAGGATGTCGACATCCAGAGATAATATATCTTGGGATGTCGACAACTTTCTTTCATGGTGTCGAGATAACTCATCTCAAGATATCGTTACTTTACGTTTATGATGTCATCATCCTGCAGTAACTTATCGCAGGATCTCAACATGTCGGATGGCACTTCCATAGCTCAGTAGAAAGTAATTAAACCAGTACGTGGAAAGTCATTGCCGGCTAAATACACATTAATGACACCAGCCATGCAGGCAGAATTGGGTGATTAATATAGAGTGATAAACACACGAAAGTCTATTATCGAGTACGTGTCACAGACAGACAATTTACCCAATCGGTCAGATATATACACTTGGGTCAGACTGGACAAGTATCCGAATCAAAAATGACCAGGAACCTGAATTAAAAATACCCAAACTTTGACTAGGATTTTGGGATTAGTTTGACCCTGCTTTCAAAATCAGACTAGTAGAGACGGGTCCCAGACCCCTAGAGACCGCGGCATATTTATAGGGTTCGTTGCACCCGGGGGTACGGTAGGTTTTATGGTACCCCTTCATTCACCTTTTCTTTGAAAATCTTATCTTTATTTTGAGTTAATAGAAAAAGGCTTAGATTATTAATCACAATCCCGAGGGGAAATTATATTTCCAAGGTTGGAAGTAATATTAAATAAAAATACTAACACAAAATATATACAGTAACAAAACTGGTTGGATTTTGCACCCCAACCCCAATATCTATCCCACTGCCTCAACATAATTTATTCCTGGTTTGACCCTGTGTCTGGATAACACGGCTCCTTAGTTAGAATTTGCCCATTTGGGAATCCCAATTTCGGATCAGGTCGCTGAGTGCGAACATTGAAAAGTGTTTCAAACTGGCGTATACAGTATACTCATTCAAACTAAGGCACGGGAAGAAGTGACGTCGAGTATCTGTTGTAATTTTTAGTCCCTTGTTTTTTCACCCTGATTCACAAAAACAAATAAACTTGCTAAAACAATAATAAAACACACAACAGTGAAGAAATGTGATGGCCCTTCGAAAATACTTGTATACAAGCAATGGCAGCCATTATGACAATAATTTGAAAATTGCTGGTATTTAATTCTACCTATATTTTTTTCAAAATTAAAATTTGCGATGGCCGAATGCATTTCTCATGACAAACTCTGACTGTGTGCCATATTTCATTCTATTTAAAGGCACAATTCCTCCAAAAATTCCCATCTGCCCACTTAACGCATAGCTGTGCGGTAAAAAAAAAACTTGTTCAGGCCTACCCGTAAAAATGTCCGACTTTTCACTGTGTGACGTCTCTAGTTGGAACTATATCTATAGAAAGCTAATCAGCTTGCGTGTGAACGGGAACAAAAACCAGACAAGAAACTAAAGAAAACTGTGTCATAAACGTCCGGTAATTCAGAGACAAGTATTTATTACAATTCATTGTTTATCGTCGAGCTCATTTTACAGTGAATTGTACTTCGCTATTTATAACGATGAATTGTCACAAACGTCGGGCAATTCAGAGACAAGCATTTATTAGCTTTTCATAGTTCTTTTTTTTTAATCGTCGAGCTCCTTTCACATTAATTGTACTTCGCTAAATATAACGATGAAGTGTCATAAACGTCGGGCAATTCAGAGACAAGCATTTATTAGCCTCTTACAGTTCATTTTTTTTATCGTCGAGCTCCTTTTACAGTTAATTGTACTTCGCTAATTATAACGATGAATAGCCGTTACTAACAACAAGTTACTGAACAATACTGAGGTGACTTTTGTTCCATGCGCTCATTTAGAAATTCATCAAATTGTTTCCCCCCCCCCCCCCCCCCTTTCAAAAATAATGCCATCATAGCATTTAGCGGCATTGTTGCCGGGTACAACCTTTCAAACACTAAGTGCGTTGCCGTTAATCGTAAAAAATAATCGACAAAACAATGTTTGTTCTCTTATGAATTATTATTTCATGAGATAAGCTGAGTGTTATTCGATCATAATCATTTACCCTGACGACTGTACCCATAAAAAGTCTCGTGATGCGCAAAAATGAATAATTAGAACTCTGGATACGAAAGTTGCGAGTCTTGCCGCTCAATTATAGGGAGTGAACTTTCTTTAATAATGGAATTCATCTGTCGAATGCTTTGCATTATACAATCACGTAGACTGGGGGGATTTTTTTTAGTATGAATACATAACCGATATAAAAGATTAAGGAAGGCCAATTTTTCTTTGTTCAACCCAAAACTATTTATAATTTACTCAGTCAGTTTCCCTTGTGGTTTTTTACTTAATAATTATTGCATGCCTTATTTGATCATTATGGAAGAAGCAAGCCGTGGAAAGCCATTATAGCGCATTAAGTTGAGTATTCTTTGATAATGCTCCAGCTGTTTCAAACAGTAGATTAATGCTTTGTCCGTAAAAAAGTAAAACGAAAAAGTAAACGAAAACAATTTCTATACAATGGGGTCCTTTACTAGTCTAGTTGGAAATTGGAATTACACGCACCTCGAAAATATGTTTTTCGAACTTGCTTTTTTGTAATCCTCAATGTGTAAAATGAACGATTTTTTACGTTGCTTCCCATTTTCGAAAATGTGTTACAAAGGGTCAACTTGGCGGCCATCTTGGGTTTCTGACGAAAATCATAAGACCAACATATCTTCAAACTAAATATAGTACAGAGATAAAGGAACACATTTCCAAGTATAAGCTTAGCACAAGAGGATGATTGTGTGAGGGTTAAATTGTCGCAAAAGGTCCATTCGGCGGCCATCTTGGATTTAAAATCAACATAATCTTGCAACTAAACATCATCGAGACAAATCAAAACATTGTTTTGAAAATAATGTTTAGCATGGGAACGTCATTCAGAGGGTTGTACAATAGATTGACCCAAGTTTATTGTAATTTCAAGTTTGGGCGGGAAGGATTATAGAGGAAATAAAGGTGTGAATGACAAAACAGTCTGCCCCTTGTTTTTGGTATAGTTCACATAGAAACACGGAGTAAGATTGGTTGCATTCTAACAGTCTGCGGAGTTTAGCCGTTAGAGGTTTATGCAGTTAACTCTTCCACTGTTTCTACCGTCATTAAACCACGGAGGTATAGGAATAGAAACGGAGTTCTTGAGCCTGGTTTCTATCGCAGCTACGGAAGTGCCGTTCAACGTTGTCAGAATTCACCCTTCTTTGCATATCATTATTATGTTTTGCCGTAACTTATGCTCCGTCGCATACAAGCTCTTTCAATGGTAAGTATTCAGTGTCATGGTTTTCTTTTGTGTAAAGGTAAACTTATTCATCCTAGTTTAACACAGAAAGGCTTGGTATATTTTAATCTGAGAAAGGCTTCATGCCTTCAACTGACAACACACAATTCTATGCAACAATAGTGGTTTTTTTCTTTCATTATTTTCTTGCAACTTTGATGACCAATTGAGCCTGTATTTTCACAGGTCTTTCATTCTATGGATATTTTGGGATACACCAAGTGGTGATACTGGTCTTTGACAATTAACAAATAAACAAAAGTTTAAGTGCTTTTATATTAGTAATTTGGACATAGTCAGACTACAAGAAGTAGTCCGCTGGAGTTATACAATCGAGGAAATAATAGATCAGAAGTGGATTGTCAAGAATGTGTACAAATGAAAAACGCACTAAAATAAGAATTGTAAATACAATTTAATAAATACTTATTGTAGATATATTCTTGAGTGTGAGTGCGTGCATCCATATATTGTAGAGCTATCATTTGATCTTGGGATGACACGATCCTGAAGGTAGGTTGTCGTCATCCCAAGATAATTTATCTTGGGTTCTCGATATTTTCAGTATGTCATCATACAATGATAATTTATCTCGAGAAGTCGACATCTTACTTTCATGATATCGACATCCTAAGATGAAATACATCGGGAAGACGACATCTTACTTCAGGAAGTCTTCATCTTACGTTTATGATGTCATCATCCTGCAGTAAATTATCTCAGGATCTCAACATGTCGGATGGCACTTACAGAACTCCGTAGGTTTCTTAACTATAACCCTTTCAGTACCGCCGTGCCATAGCGGCTCAAAAAAACATCCCACTTGGTGACCAATGAGTCCGTATGGCACGTAATTATTTGCATTCTTGGTGACCAATGAGCCTCTCTGGCACATCGACCAAAAGTAAGTTATCAAAATGTTAATAGCGCCCTCAATCGCCTGCGTGCATCCCCCCGGCTACAAGCTGCCCGCGTGTGCCCTGAAGCGTCGCAAGTTTTAAAATTTAAGCGGGATCGTTAAGCGTCCCCCCACGCATTCTCGAGTAAGAGATCATTCTGACAACATGGCCGATGAAAATGAAAACATTTTGGAAGAAATTTTCGCAGACAGTGGTTCAGAAATGTCATCTGACGAGGATTCGCCACTTGATGACTCGGAGACGTCAGAAGACAGTGAGGATACAGAGCCGAGGGCCTCGACATCAACAGCAACATTAACCTCTTCTAAGAAGGGTAAGAAGACCAAGAAGAAGCCGAATTTCAGGTGTGGATGGCGTGAAGCCAACTCTTACACACGGCGACCGCCTGTTAAATTTACAGCAAACACCGGGGCTACAGAAGACTTCAGTTCGTTCTCCCCCATACAAATCTTCAAACTGTACTTTTGTGAAGCAGTGTGGCAGATTATGGTACTAGAGACTAATCGTTATGCTGAACAAATATTGGGAGCGGGGGCAGAAAATAAGGGTGCTTGGAGACCAACTAATGTACCTGAAATGATGGCATTCGTGGCCCTACTTCTTTGCATGGGAATCAACAAAAGGCCTCGTTACTCCATGCATTGGTCCAGGTCTGAAATTCTACGAAGTCCCCTGTACTCAGCAATCATGGCTCGTAACCGATTTACTGCAATCCTAAGATTTTTTCACCTCGCCAATAACAGAGATGTCGAGGGCGACTCTCCCCGTGACAAACTTGCTAAATTACGCCCACTGTTAAACATTGTACTACCATCATTCCTCCGGGTGTACCAGCCGGGACGAAGCCTTTCACCGGACGAGACGATGGTCAAATTCAAAGGACGACTGAGCTTCAACAAGCAGTACATGCCAAGAAAAGCCGCAAAATGGGGATTGAAATCTTTCTCATTGAACGAATCCGACACAGGGTACACATGTGCCTGGGAGTTGTTCACAGGATCGCAGCCCAGGTCCCCACAAGGACAGTCCTCTGTAAGTGATCCTGAGACAAACCATCCATCCGAAATAGGGGCACCAGGCAACGTAGTATTGAACCTTTTGCAGGGACTCGAAAATAAAGGACATTGCATCTACATGGACAATTGGTTTAGTAGCCCGGCTCTGTTCTCCAAGTTGTCTGAGCTAGGATTCGGAGCTTGTGGAACTGTGCGCTATACCACCCTAGGGATACCCGACGTAGCAAACTCCAAGAAATTTCCTATGAAAAGCGGTGCAGATCCCAAATTTTTTCAGAAAGCAGGCCAACTATGCGTTATGTGGCAGGACACAAAACGTGTCACTCTCCTCTCAAACTATGGCGATTGCAGTGTCACTAGTAAAAAGATTCGGAGCCGGAAAACTTCAACAGGACTTCGTCATATCAAAAAACCGTGCATAGTCGAGGATTACAATAAATACATGGGGGGCACGGATCTGGCAGGACAATTATGCACGTACTATACTCATACCCACAAAACATTCAAATGGTGGAAACGTGTATTTATGACAATCCTAGACATATGTTTGCTTAATGCTAATGTCGTATACAACAGCATCCATACAAACAAGAGCTTGTCTACTTTGGATTTTCGGGTCAAGGTGATAGAGGCACTTATTTCAAGCTTCGAGAACAACCCAGTTGACCATGCCCGTCAAGTGTCAAGTGCTTCAAACGCCCTTTCAACTCAGCACTTTCCGGGTCCGAATGTTGGCGGGAAGAAACGTGACTGTGTTGTATGCAGTTCCACCTCTAATCGGAAACAAACTCACATGATTTGTAAGCAGTGTATCAAGCCAATGTGTGTTATACCATGCTTTGAGAATTTCCACACCAAGCGATAAATTAGGTCAACAATTAAACTATAAAGTTAATTATGTAAAAAATGTGTAAAGCTGTTATACCATTATTGGATAATTTCCACACCAAGCGAATAATTTTCAATACTTTCCTAAAACTCCCCCCCCCCCCCCGCTACAATGTTGAATCCCACAATCGCATGCCTGCCAACAATCAACATTGAGGCCGGGGGGGGGGGGGAATGGTACTTAGAAAATAAAAGTATAGCACTTTGGCAAAATTTAATGTTAGTTCCTTCTTTACATATTGGTTCATGATAGGTGTAAATTTGATTTGAGGAGTAATTTTTGTCCAGTTCATATTGTGCGTAATCAAAACTCTCTTGTTTTTATTGAATGTGCAATCCTATGAGCGGGTTTGGGGGGGGGGTGGTTCAAAAGGAATTTATTAAAACATTATGTTTATTTTAGGTTTCAGAAACAAATTATAAAATAATCAAAATGGCCGACTTAAGCAACTGTACCACATTGTTTGTATTTGGTGTAATTGGGTTCCTGCATCCTGAAAACCTGGCAATATTTTATGTTACGGGCCAAAACCAAATTGATTGGCGGCCATTTTTATTATTAAAATGGCCGCCTTAACCGACTGATCCAATAATTTAATTATGTGTCTTGTTGGGTTCCTGGATCCTTAATACATTCCAGTTTCCAACATTGAGGCGGGGGGGGGGGAGGATGGTACTTAGAAAATACAAGTATAGCACTTTGGAAATATTTTATGTTAGTTCCTTCTTTACATATTGGTTCATGATAGGTAAAAAATTAATTTGAGGAGTTATTTTGTTCGAGTAACGTTCATATTGTGCTTAATCAAACTTCTCTTGTTTATTTTGAATGTATAATACCGGTGAATCCTATGAGCGCTAATCCAAGTTTCCTACATTGAGGCGGGTGGGGGGGGGGGGGGGGGGGGGTGGGTAGGATGATTGTTTGAAAGTACAAGTATAGCACTTTGGCTATATATAATGTTATTTAATGCGAGTTCCTTCTTTGTCATTAAATGTGGTAACAAAAATGTATTTGGATTAAAACCTTCTGTTTATTTTTGGTTTCATAAACCAATGTTATAATAATCAAAATGGCCGCCTTTTAAAAGCGACTGAACCACCATTTGTGTATTTGCTCTCATTGGGTTCCTTCATCCTGAAAACATGGCAATTATAATTTTTTTATGTGAGGCTCGTAGACGGAGATACAGGCCAAAACCAAATTGATTGGCGGACATTTAGAAATGGGCAATATTTAATGTTATTTTATGTCAGTTCCTTCTTTGTCATTAAATGTTGAACAAAATAAAAGTTTTGATTTTAGCAGTAATTTATTTCTAGGTCATATTGTGCGTAATCCAAACTCTCTTGTTTATATTTAATATCCTATCCTAGGAGCGGGTTGGGGGGGGGGGTGCTTCCAAAAAAAATTATTCAATTTTTTTTTTTTGAGGATTCATAATTTGCCCAAAAACAAAATGGCCGCCTTAACCAATTGATCAACTATTTCATCCTGAAAACATGGGTATAGTCACCAACCCCCAGTATCTGTGAGGCTCAACCAAGTTTTTTTATTTGTATGGCGGGTTTGGGGGGGGAGGATGCTGTTTCAAAAGTTATTTCTTAAAACCTTATGTTTATTTAACGTTTCAAAAATAATTCTCATGCAGATTGGTATGAACAGCTACTTGACAAATGTTTAGCTTTCACATTTAAACTACTCAATTGCGTATTTAGTGGTCATAATACCATACCTCAAATATATGTTAAAGGCAATGATTTAGTCCAAGGCAATATGCCAAAGGAAACAGTAATTTAATTGCTTGCTTGTACAACTTGCATTATGTTACTAGGACCTAGGCTAACCCCAATCTGCCTTGTGAGGGCGCTGTAACCTAAAACTTTCCTAAATAGTGTTGGTCACCAGGTAGCCATGTCAAGGAAATTTCTCTGGTCACCATTGCATTAGTAGCAAATATGTGTTGGTACTGAAAGGGTTAAAGGACACAAGGGTAGCGTACAGTTATATTCGATAGTAAACTGGTTTATGTTACTCGACTAAGCATCGTCAACCAGCCACTTGCAACATTGAACATAAAGTTGATGAAAACACACTTTTTGCACATTTTTTACAATATATAAATGAAACTGCCCTTTCGATCTGGCTGTCCCCTTCGATGAATTCGGTGAATCGAGTCAACTGAACGTCAGACTGTAAGACATTTTCCCATAATATCGTCCCATATTGCCACACTCGGGCATGCATGGTTTTTATAGCCCAATTCACTGGAGACAAACATTCCTACTGTGCAGTTAGAAATAAACTGTAATTAATTCTACCTAAGTTTTAAAAAAATATTAAAATTTGGGATGGCCGAATGTACTTCTCATGACAAACTCTGACTGAGTGCCATATTTCATGCTATTTAAAGGCACAATTCCTCAAAAACAATTCCCCTTTCTGCCCCACTAAACGCCTGTGCGTTAAAAGGAAGTAGACTTATTTACCCGTAAAAGGCCGACTTTTCACTGTGTGGCGTTTAGTTGGATCTATCTATATCTATAGAAAGCTAATCAGCTTGCGTGTGAACGGGAACAAAAACCAGACAAGAAACTAAAAAAAAAAAAAAAATCATAAACGTCCGGTAATTCAGAGACAAGCATTTATTATAGCCTCTCACAGTTCAATTTTCATCGTTGAGCTCCTTTTATAGTTAATTGTATCTCGCTAATAATAACGATGACGTGTCACAAACGTCGGGCAATTCAGAGACAAACATTTGTTATAGCTTCTCACAGTTCTTTTTTTTTTTCGTCGAGCTCCTTTCACAGTTAACTGTACTTCGCTAATTATAATGATAAATAGCCGTTAATGCTAACAAGATACTGAACAATGCTGAGGTGACTTTTGTAACATGTGCTCATTTAGAAATTTCATAAGTTTTTTTTGTTTTCCTTCAAAAATAATGCCATCATAGCAACTAGCGGCATTGTTGCCTGGTACAAGCTTGCGAAACACTACGTGCGTTGACGTTAATCGTTATAAATAATAGACAAAACGAACTTTGTTCTCTTATGAATGATTTCTTCCTGAGATAAGCTGTTATTCAATCATAATTTATACAAAAAAGGAATAATTAGAACTCTGGATACGAAAGTTGCGAGTCTTGCCGCTCAATTATAGGGAGTGAACTTTCTTAATGGAATTCATCGGTCGAATGCTTTGCATTATACAATCACGTAGACTGGGAGGAATTATTTTAAGTATAAATACATAACCGATATAAAAGATTAAGGAAGACAATTTCTTTATTCAACCCAAAACTATTTTAAAATTTACCCAGTCAGTTTCCCTTGTGGTTTTTTACTTAATAATTATTGCGTGCCTTATTTGATCATTATGGAAGCAGCAAGCCGTGGAAAGCCATTATAGCGCGTTAAGTTTAATATTCTTTGATAATGCTCCACCTGTTTCAAACTGTAGATTAATGCTTTGTCCGTAAAAAAAATAAGTAAACGAAAACAATGTCTATACAATGGGGGGCCTTTACTAGTCTAGTTGGAAATTGGAATACCACGCACCCCGAGGATATGTTTTTCTAAGTTTTTTTTGTAATCCTTAATGTGTGAAATTAACGATTTTTTACGTTCCAATTTTCAAAAAATTGTTACAAAGGGTCAATTTGGTGGCCATCTTGGATTCAGACGAAAATCGGAAGACCAACATATCTTTAAACTCAATATAGTACAGAGATAAATGAACACATTTTCAATTAAAGTTTAGCACAAGAGGATGATTGTGAGGGTTCAATATTGTAGCAAGGGGTCCATTCGGCGGCCATCTTAGATTTCTGGTACATCTAAAGTCAACATAAACTTACAACTAAATATCATCGCGAAAAATCAAAGCAATGTTTCACAAAATAACTTTAGCATGGGAAAGTGATTCAGAGGGTTGTAAATATAAATTGACCTAAGTTTATTGTCATTTCAAGTTTGGGCGGGAAAGATTATAGAGCAAATAAAGATGTCAATGACAAAACAGTATGCCCCTTGTTTTTGTATAGTTCACATAAGACAGCAATGTGAAAGTCTATGGAGTTTAGCCGTTCTATGCAGATACCCCACCCCCCCCCCCCCCCCCCCCCCCAACTGTTCCCACGTCATTAGACCACAGAGGTAGGAATAGAAACCGAGTTCTTGAGCCTGGTTTCTACGGAGCTATGGAAGTGCCGTTCAACGTTGTCAGAATTTTATGTTTTGCCGTAACTTATGCTCCGTCGCATACAAGCTCTTTCATTGGTATCTATTCAGTGTCATGGTTTTCTTTTGTGTAAAGGTAAACTTATTCATCCAAGCTTAACACAGAAAGGCAAAGTGTATTTTAATCTGAGAAAGGCTTCATGCCTTCATCTGACAGCACACAATTCTATTTTTTTCTTACATTATTTCCTTGCAACTTAATGACCAATGAGCCCAGATTTTCACAGGTTTGTTATTCTATGCATAGTGTTGGGATACACCAAGTGGTGATACTGGTCTTTGACAATTACCAAATAAATAAAAGTATAAGTGCTTTTATATTAGTAATTTGGACATAGTCTGACTACAAGAAGTAGTCCGCTGGAGTTATAAATTCAATGGAAATAATTAACCAGAAGTGGATTGTCAATTCCTAAACAAGACTCTCTTTTAAAACTAATTAATGCATTTGTGACCAGTCGTCTTGATTATTGTAATAGCCTTTTGTATGGTCTGCCCAAGTCACAGATAGCTAAACTACAAAGGGTTCAAAACGCTGCTGCCAGAATTGTTACTATAACACACACTGGTTTGAACACATTTCACCTAGCCTATAATTCGTCAATTACATTGGCTGCCTGTTTCGTACAGGATTAATTTTAAAATCCTTTTGTTGACCTTCAAAGCTCTTCATGGTCTTTCTCCAAAGTACTTACAGGATCTTGTTTCCATCCGGAAAGTATCTTCATATCAACTTAGGTCAGGGAATAATGGTATTTTCTTGGATTATCCTTCTGGTAAAATGTTGACTACATTTGGTGATAGGGCTTTTTCTGTGGCAGCCCCTAAGCTTTGGAATGCGCTACCGTTGCATATACGTAGCGAACAGAAACTTACCTCTTTTAAATGTAATATAAAAACCCACCTTTTTAAAGCCGCTTTTTAGTGTGTGTTTCTTCTATGGTCACCTTGCCAGTTAGTTTAGATTTTTAGCATAGATAGGGTTAGAGGCGTCTGTCTCCTGAAAAGGTCAAAACATTACCGATGCCAGCAGGGATAGGCCTATATAATAAGTAACTATTAGTTCACTGTTGGCGGGACAGACGTATCCCCATACTTTTGTTTGGGCACTGGCCTGGTGATCAGTCATTTTTCTTTGTCGTTTTCTTCCATTCTGTGCTTTTTAACATGTGTTCTGCGCCTTTGATCATTTTGTATGTAAGGGGCGCAATATAAATTTTAAATATTATTATTATTATTGTACAAAACAAAAATTGCACCAAAATAAGAATATTATATGTCAACATACAATGATAATTTTCTCGAGAAGTCGACATCTTACTTTCATGATGTCGACAACCTAAGATGAACTACATCGGGAAGACGACATCTTCTTACTTTTGGAAGTCGTCATCTTACGTTTATGATGACATCATCCTGCAGTAAATTATCTCAGGATCTCAACATGTCGGACGGCATTTCCAGAACTCCGTAAAAGTTTATTCTTTTAATAAAGTAACTTGACAGGACAAAAGGGTAGCGTACAGTTATATTCAAAAGGTAACTCGCTATGTTACTCGACTAATTTAGTATCGTCAACCAGCCACTGAATAAATGAAACTGCCCTTCCCGATCTGGCTTTCCCCTTCGATGAATTCGGTGAATCGAGTCAACTGAACGTCAGACTGAAAGACATTTTTCGTAATACCGTCCCTTATTGCCACACTCGGGCATGCATGGTTTTTATAGCCCATTTCACTAGAGACAAACAATTACTGTGCAGTTAAAAATTAACTGTAATTAATTATACCTATAGGTTTTTTTTATATTAAAATCTGCGATGGCCGAATGTACTTCTCATGACAAACTCTGACTGTGTGCCATATTTCATGCTATTTAAAGGCACAATTCCTCTAAAATAAATTCCCCAATATCTGCCCCACTAAACGCATAGCTGTGCGTTAAAAAGTAATGACTTATTTAACCGAAACAATGGCCGACTTTTCACTGTGTGGCGTCTACATGGATCAGTCTATAGCTATAGAAAGCTAATCAGCTTGCGTGTGAACGGGAACAAAAACCAGACAAGAAACTAGAGAAAACTGTGTAATAAACGTCCGGTAATTCAGAGACAAGCATTTATTAGCCTCTCACAGTTCATCTTTTATCGTCGAGCTCCTTTTACAGTTAATTGTACTTTGCTAATTATAACGATGAAGTGTCATAAAGTGTCATAAACGTCGGGCAATTCAGAGACAAGCATTTAATAGCTTTTCATAGTTCTGTTTTTTATCGTCGAGCTCCTTTCACAGTTAATTGAACTTCGCTAATTGTAACGATGAAGCCGTTACTTATAACAAGATACTGAACAATGCTGGGGTGACTTTTGTTCCATGCGCTCATTTAGAAATGTCATCAATGTTGGGTTTTTTTCCTTCAAAAACAATGCCATCATAGCAATTAGCGGCATTAATGCCGGGTACAACATTGCAAAACACTACGTGCGTTGACGTTTATCGTAATTAATAATCGACAAAACAATCTTTGTTCTCTTATGAATTATTACTTCATGAGATAAGCTGTTATTCAATCGTAATCGTTTACCCTGACGACTGTACCCATAACAAGTCTCGTGATGCGCAATTCATATTTATACAAAAAAATGAATAATTAGAACTCTGGACATGAAAGTTGCGAGTCTTGCCACTCAATTATACGGAGTGAACTTTCTTAATGGAATTCATCTGTCGATATACAATCACGTAGACGGAGAGGATTTTTAAAAGTATAAATACATAACCGATATACAAGATTAAGGAAGGCCAATTTTTCTTTGTTCAACCCAAAATTATGTGAACATTTAACCAGTCAGTTTCCCTTGTTTGTTTTTTTGCAAAAAGAAAATAAGTAAACGAAAACAATTTCTATACAATGGGGGACTTTACTATAGTCTAGTTGGAAACTGGAATTCCACGCACCTCGAGGATATGTTTTTTTCGAACTTGCTTTTTTGTTATCCTCAATGTGTGAAATGAACGATTTTTTACGTTGCTTCCCATTTTCGAAAATTTGTTACAAAGGGTCAATTTGGCGGCCGTCTTGGATTTTTGACAAAAATCGTAAGACCAAGATATCTTCAAACTAAAAATAGTACAGAGATAAATGAACACATTTCCAAGAATAAGTTTAGCACGACAGGATGATTGTGTGAGGGTTAAATTGTCGCAAGGGGTCCATTCGGCGGCCATCTTGGATTTAAAATCAACATAATCTTGCAACTAAACATCATCGAGACAAATCAAAACATTGTTTTTAAAATAAATTTAGCATGGGAACGTGATTCAGAGGGTTGTATATAATAATAATAATAATATCAAGCATTTATAAAGCGCCATCTATCTAGCTAGGCTATTCCGAGGCGCATATTATTACCCCTGGTCACTGGGCCATTTTTATCAATCCTGAAACCATATCAGCTCCCTGGGGAGTATATACAGCCTGTGCTGCAATATATGCGCTACTAGGCTAAATCCATCACAAGAACCATCTCTGCCCTCACAGGTACCCATTTTACCCCTGGGTGGAGAGAAGCAATTATAGTTAAGTGTCTTGCTCAGGGACACAAGTGTCACGACCGGGACTCGAACCCACACTCTGCTGAACAGAAACACCAGAGCTTGAGTTCGGTGCTCTTATCCACTCGGCCACGACACCCTATATATAAATTGATCCAAGTTTATTGTAATTTCAAGTTTGGGCGGGAAGGATTATAGAGGAAATAAAGGTGTGAATGACAAAACAGTCTGCCCGTTGTTTTTGGTATAGTTCATATAGAAACCCGGAGTAAGATTGGTTGCATTCTAACAGTCTGCGGAGTTTAGCCGTTATATGCAGTTAACTCTTCCACTGTTTCTAACGTCATTAAACCACGGAGGTAGGATATAGAAACCGAGTTTTTGAGCCTGCACGCAGCTACGGAAGTGCCGTTCAAAGGAGCGGCGTAACTAAGGTAAATTTTAGGGGGGCACAAGGGGGAGGGGGGCACAAGGGGGAGGGGGGGGCACCATTTTTTCTAGAGGGGCACTGCTGGCAAATCAACTATAGATTCCTTTGCACTTTTTAAAATCTGGATCTTAATCTACGCAATGGCGGGTTCCAAGCAGCCCCTCAATTAAACCGAAGGGAATATGGTCAATTTGCAAAATGATGTTTTTATGCTCTTTTTCAGCTCTTCGTTTACTATTAATAATGTTTATAAATATGTTTATGGGAGATGTAAAATACTTTTTAAGAGTTAAAGACATGGTTGTAAAATGAAAACAGTTTAACAAGATTACATTGGGTGTAGCTTCATCTCCCTCACCCATCAAGGGTCGCTTCTTAAAAAACCTCCCAATATTCGCCTGCATCCTTCCTTATTTTGTGTTAGATCCTGCAGCCTATAAAATACATCATAATGAAACAAATATATATATAGATATTTTTTCCCCCATTTGTTCTCTCTTCTTTTTCGCACATCTAGCTGAACCATGCAGTTACTTTTTTTATATGGGGATTTATGTATTTGAGGACTGGCACTAGTATTTATTTATTACACACTTGGGGCCACGCACAGTAGGCCTAATCAATGTTAAAAACTTTGATCTGTTTTCGAAATTGTTTTGACCTATCCGTCCCCCCCAATTTCCATTTTTACAAATTGACAAACTATTTAATATACCCTATACACTGAAGAACAAAGTAATGTCTCAAATGAAGCAGATATTTTAGATCAATGCTCTCACAGCTCAAGAGTTTTCAATGGCTTTTCCTCATGTAGGCCTACTTACGATAAATGCAACGGCACCCAGCACGTCGTGTAGCTACGGAAGCCCATTAGTGCCACGTTGCGTTTCTCTTTCATGTGGTAGTGTTTCTCTTTCACCTGGTTGCCGCCAATTAATTAACTGGCGGCCGCCAGTTAATTAACTGGCGGCCGCCACTTAAATAACTGGCGGAACATGCCGGGTACTTAAACGATTGCAAAACAAATGATCGTTGCATCTCTATTGTCCTTAATGCAAAAACATCATACTAAAACTACTAAGGACTTTATTGTTGCAACTATGTCAAAAAGACTTAACAGAGGCAATTAACTTGAAATGATGACTGGCAATTGAGAAGTCCACTCTCTCTCGTAATAACCAACACGAAAAAAAGAAAACGAGAGATTAAAAGTCAACAGTTTGTCAATACTCTGTCTGACTACAAGTTGTCTTTGATGGAAACGATTGCTCTAGGAAGACCACCTCTTTTGGCCTATACCACAAAAAAGTACAAAGGACAACAAATTCGGGCTAGATTGCAAGGTTCAACCCAAAAATAATAACTAAAAGAAATGGATGGACGGAACTTGCAAATCCTGCTTGAATTACTACAGGAACAACAGTCGTGTACACAATATTAAAAAAACAGCATGTCTCGAATCAAAGTTGAGATTACGTAATTTATAAACAAACGAAGAAAACTAATCTATCGTGGTCTCTTTGCCAACAAAAGTTATACGAGGATCGCACTTCGTTGCAAAACATTACTAAAAAGGATGTACAAGCTAAAAATGGTGACCGATGAAGTGCAGCTTATAAAATGCACAGAAAATATGTTTTGAGCCCTTCCATTAAAGGAACAAACAATAGTGGGTCAACACATTATCACCGATTTTTTTCTTTCTTCTTTTTAGTGAGTTCTACCATCTCTTTCCTCATCCAAAACCCCCTCCCCTTCTCTACCCCCACTCTTTCTTCCGTGAGGATGCATGCAAACATCAAAGATAAGGTATGTTTTAACCATCGCCTTGTCTTTTTGAAAAACGGTTACATTTGTCTCCCACCTAAAACAACATCCAAACAGTCATGGGGTGGTTTATTTTCACCCCCCCCCCCCCCCCCATCCCTTTAAAGAACTATACACATGACGCCTCATACGTTTTTTAAAGCTTTAGTTTCCATTCAGGATTCTGCATCAACAGGGGGAGAATTTTCATAAATGAAAAAAACCTTCAGCTTTTTGAACACTTTGAGTGCGTTCCGGTCCTACTATTTTTTTTGCGAGTCCTTCTCTTAAAATTTTCCATATGATGCCGGTTAATTAAGTGGCGGCCGCTAGTTATTTACGTGGCGGCTGCCAGTTGTTAAGTGGCGGCCGCCAGTTTTTTAAGAGGCGGCCTCCAGTTATTAAGTGGTGGCCACCAGTTAAATATATGGCGGCAACCAGTTAATTAAATGGCGGCAACCAGGTGAAAGAAAAACACTACCACATGAAAGAGAAACCTAACGTGGCACTAATGGGCTTCCGTATGTAGCTTCATGTGACTCTACCGTACCGTATTTAACGTGGCAGACTGTGGCGTAATGGGGCGCGCGTGGGCGATGAGTCATCATACAATTTGCGGACGTGATTTACCGTACTCTGAAGACGTTGGTAAAAATAACAACTGTCCATTGCAAAGGTACACAAAATATGTGTAAATAGAAAAATAGTTTGAAACATTGAGTTATACGCCACCAGTGCTCCATAAAAGTGTATAAAACTTAACATTTTATATTTTGGTATTTATTACAGTTTCAAAGGTTCAGATTTCAAATGGGGGGGGGGGGGGCACCGGGGGGGGGGGCACTGACATCAATTTGGGGCAAGTGAGGTCTTTGACAATTATCAAATAAACAAAAGTATAAGTGCTTTGATATTATTAATTTGGACTACAAGAAGTAGTCCGCTGGAGTTATAAATTCGAGGGAAATAATTGACCAGAAGTGGATTGTCAAGAATGTGTACAAACGAAAATTGCACCAAAATAAGAATATTATATGTCAACATACAATAATTTATCTCGAGAAGTCGACATCTTATTTTCATGATGTCGACAACCTAAGATGAAATAAATCGGGAAGGCGACATCTTACTTCAGGAAGTCGTCATCTTACGTTTATGATGTCATCATCCTGCATCTCAGGATCTCAACATGTCGGATGGCCCTCCAAGAACTCCGTAGTTTTATTCTTAACTTGACAGGACACAAGGGTAGCGTACAGTTTGTATTCGACAGTAAACTGGTTATGTTCCTCGACTAAGCATCTTCAACCAGCCACTTGCAATATTGAACATAAAGTTGATGAAAACACACTTTTTGCACATTTTTTACAACATATAAATGAAACTGCCCTCCCAACTCTGGCTTTCCCCTTCGATGAATTCGGTGAATCGAGTCAACTGAACGTCAGACTGTAAGACATTTTCCCATAATACCGTCCCATATTGCCACACTCGGGCATGCATGGTTTTTATAGCCCAATTCACTGGAGACAAACAATCCTACTGTGCAGTTAGAAATAAACTGTAATTAATTCTACCTATAGTTTTTTTAAATTAAAATTTGCGATGGCCGAATGTACTTCTCATGACAAACTCTGACTGTGTGCCATATTTCATTATATTGAAAGGCACAATTCCTTTTTTAAAATTCCCCAATATCTGCCCCACTAAACGCATAGCTGTGCGCTAAAAAGACATGACTTATTTACCCGTAAAAATGGCCGACTTTTCACTGTGTGGCGTCTACATGGATCTATCTATATCTATAGAAAGTTAATCAGCTTGCGTGTGAACGGGAACAAAAACCAGACAAGAAACTAAAGAAAACTGTGTAATATACGTCCGGCAATACAAAGACAAACATTTATTAGCTTTTCATAGTTATTTTTTTCTTTCGTCGAGCTCCTTTTACAGTTTATTGTACTTTGCTTATTATAGCGATGAAGTGTCATAAACGTAGGGCAATTCAGAGACAAGCATTTATTAGCTTTTCATAGTTCAGTTTTTTATCTTCGCGCTCCTTTCACAGTTAATTGTACTTCGCTAATTGTAACGATGAAGCCGTTACTTATAACAAGATACTGAACAATGCTGGGGTGACTTTTGTTCCATGCGCTCATTTAGAAATTCATCAAATTGTTTTCCCCCCTTCAAAACTAATGCCATCATAGCATTTAGCGGCATTGTTGCCGGGTACAACCTTTCAAACACTAAGTGCGTTGACGTTAATCGTAAAAAATAATCGACACAACAATCTTTGTTCTCTTATGAATTATTATTTCATGAGAAAAGCTGTCATTCAATCATAATCATTTACCCTGACGTCTACATGGATCTATCTATATTTATAGAAAGCTAATCAGCTTGCGTGTGAACGGGAACAAAAACCAGACAAGAAACTAAAGAAAACTGTGTCATCAACACGGTGTCGACCCGGATCGAGCGCTCGATCTGTGTCGAAACCAACCCTGCTCGGGAGGTGGGATTGAGATTTCTCGATCCGTGTCGAAAACTCAAACACGTTTCGAAAGCCGTAGTGTGAACACTTCCGGGTTCATTTTCGACCCGTTTGTCAACTTCCAATACCCCGGGGAGCTATAGATATCGACTGTTCACCCTCAAACCATGTGATATGTGTATACTGTAAGGTTAGCCCTGGCGGAATTTCACTTTCGTAATACACTACAGCACAGAGGAAGAGTCCTATATAGGGCTACTGTAAGGTATTCTATTTGACAGGTTTGTGGTACATTTTGAAGACCCATTTCATGGAATAAATAACAAAAAGCAAGATCCATCAACTCATCATAACCACATAAGCGTTGAATACGGAAACATTTGAAAATCTTATATCACAAGGGAATAGTCTTTTTTTTAAACTGAAAGTTGAATAAAGTTTTCGATCAGCATAGTACAGTAGGCCTATATTCAATTCAAAAATAACAATTGATGGTAATTCATGGCACAATACAGAACAAATAAATTGTGGTAGATTACCATTGAAATTACCATTTGAAATATTATCATTGAAGGTATACATTCTCTATTGTAAGGTATTTCCTGAGTATTAATCGACCAATTAAAAGCATAAATTAACAATCTTCCACCTAGACTCTGTTTGACCAAATAGGCTAGAATGACTTCCTTGCCCAAAGTATTTATGCTAGTTTTAACCTTTTAGCCACCGGACCGCCCAGCCGCCAAAAGCGATAAACCGTAACATGCGGTAGTAGAAGGAAAAAACTCACAAGCTTGTGTATTGCGATAAAACAAAAAAAGAACAGAAAAACACCCCAAAACATAAAAATAAAAATACATAGCCAGTTGGCCAAGTCAATGGCACTAGTTTAGATAATAATTTTGAATTCACTCCTCTTCACAGATGACTTGTAAAGATGGTAACGCTAATGATGATGACATTTTGTAGCTTTCGCCAACAACACGCTCATTTGTAACCAAAAAAAAATAAAAAATTTCTTTCATCATGATGATACTATCAAAAACTAATGACTTAGCAATTAATCACTATGAGTATTTGATGCCAGATAAGGCTTCAAAAACTATTGTGTCATTTTAACCTTATGAACAATAGTCGCCAGAAAAATTCCCGGTAGCCGTTAACGAGAGGCGGTTATTGCTCCCTAGGGATTTATTACATTCGAATTGGAAATAATAATGTTATTCAATGACAATATTTACAAAATAGACGAAAACTGTACATATGGCCTACATAATTAGCCTTTTAATTGGTGTCTTTTGAAAATTTGAACCACGGTTCTAGTAATTTACTGCAAGAGTCTTGGAAAACTAAACATCGTTTCAGCAAACTCGGGCGGTGCAGTGACTAGACGGTTAACATGTGAAATAAAATTGCCATCTTTGTATAAAGACCACAAATGACATTGGCACCCTGCAGACTCCCATTGCGTATAATACACTTCTTTACCAACTTGAATATTACCACTGTACAATATATGTAAAATGCCCTTCCAGAACATCGCCTTTATTGATTTTAGAGTAACTGTGTGAAATTAGACCATGCATCGTTTGATTTTCTAAGTAAAAAACAAAGCATTTAAGTAAAATGCAGCTAGGAGGGTTAAGTATAGTTCAAATGAGATAAGTAGGCCTATAGTTTAGAAAGGAAAACGACTTAACCCCCTTGTCCATGCACCGCCTGAGTTTGCTAAATGACGTTTAGATTTCAAGGCACAAGCAGTAAATTAATTATTTAGGCCCTTTGTGCAGTTTTCGTCTTTTTCGTGAATATTGTCATTGAATAACTAAGTCCCTAGGGAACAATAAGTGCCTCTCGTTACTTATTGGCGACTGAAGATTTGCTTATACTTATAGGCCTACCACATTATTCATGACAGAAAAAGGGTTATGGTGGTCGCTTTATATGAGAACATTAGCTGTGTATGATATTTCTGCTCTTTTCATTTCCATCGATTAAAAAAAAAAAAAAAAAAAAAAAAAAACTTTTCACGTGAATGTTTTATTATTATTTTTAACTTTAGTCCATCCCCCCATATTTTTGTATATTACTAGTCCTTCTCGGTTCTTGCATTAGTGGTTCTCTTTCAGAAGCATTTCAATTTGGGAGGATTTATGGCAAGGGGGTGGCCTAGGCCTAAGCCATTCTTTTATGTGTAGAGAATAGAATCATAATATGATGTTATGTAATAACATGGGTAAAAAGGAAATTTAAATTGACGGCAAAGAATTCCTGCCGACGACACTGTTTTGTTTATGAATGTTCTTAAAACGAATTTTCTGGAAACAATTATGAATGTTCTTCATTGGGTAGGTAGGCTACCCATGCTTTTCAGATACTTGGTATTGGGTGTTCTACCAACGCAGACTTTAGGATTTTGCTTTAAATTTAGATAAGATAATTTATCTTTACGTAAACAGATTTTTACAAGAATATAGCAAGTGTACTTATTCGCAGTGACTGTAGTTAACCTTTTAGCCACTGGACCGCCCAGCCGCCCAAAGTGATGCGGTATGAGGAAACACTCACAAGCTTGTGTATTGCAGTAAAAAGTAACATCAAAATAAAATTATAGTCTGTGGTACGCATTAGTCAAGTCAATGGCAATCGTTGATATAAATAAATTTTAAGTTTTCCCTTCACACATGTCTTCCAACAATTGTGATGCTAATGATGATGACATTTTGTAGTAATTTTGCCGGTAATTTTTATTGCGATTATTTTTCATAAGGTTAACATGAACACAGTAGTTTTTGAAGCCTTTTATCTGGCATCAAATGCACATTCTGATTAATTGCTAAGCCAATAGTTTTTCGACAGTATCATCATAATGAAAGAAAATTACCCCTTTTTGGTTACAAATGAGCGTGGTTGAATTTTCAGGAAATATTGACCCTATGACGGATTGTACATGAAATGATGAATTTTAGGAAATCCTTTAACCCTATCATTACCAGCAAATATTTCACAGTAGGACCTTGCATACCAGCAGTGTGTTACCCCTCACAATGCTTCTGCACCAACGAATTTGTGTGGATTTTAATGAAGAGCGCCCCCAATGTGCAGTGAGTGATTTTTCATGTGTATTGTATGCACTGTACAGGCATACAGTCTAATCCTCCATGGTGTCAGTAAATCAAATAGCATTATAGCATACCACCAAATCTAAATCATTTTATGTCACAGAACTATTTATTGAAGGACATTAAATACAAATGAACCACAAAAAAGTGTTGACAAACGACCAAATGTACATAATTTTATGTCACTGAACTATTTATTGAAGGACATTAAATACAAATGAACCACAAAAAAGTGTTGACAAACGACCACCCCCTTCCCCCCCCTCCCCCTCCCCCTCCCCCCCTCCCCCTCCCCCCCTCTTTCAAAGTTGCCTTGGATTGCGGACACACGAACACATTTTTGGCGGCAACATTGAATAGGGGGGGCAGGGGGGGGGGGGGCTGGGGGCTATTGTTAAAAATGCCTACAAATATGGAGCTACATATTTATTTATGCCATAAATTTAAACCAAGTGCAATGTATGGTAATTCTCAAAGCAAGGAACGACGCACATTGGATATGTACATTGTTTGCAAATCATCCTCGTTTGTTTTCTCTTGTGTAATCGACGGTTACTACAAACGATGCAGTCACGTTTTCTTCCGGAAGGGTTTTTGCCAGGATAATGCATTTTCTCTATCATCCCAACAGGAAGGTTATTCGCATTGGATCGTCTACAACGCAGCATTGTAGAACGCTCCCAACCCGTGAGCAAGCCGTCTATAACTTGAATACGGAAGTCAAGATTACTGACATGCTTATTTGTTGGTATGCTGTTGAAAATTACCGTAGCATTGAGCATACATATGTTCAACAAACAAAAAAACACCCGTTTCCACCATTTCAAACTTCTGTGTGTATGCGTGTAGTACTGACAAATTTGATTAGCGAGATCTGTTCCTCCCATGAATTTGTTGTAGTAATCTATAGATTTTGGCTTAGCAATTTCACGCAATCCACTTTCGCTTTTCTTACACCGAATTTTTTTCATTATTACTTGGCAATCGCCTACATTTGTTAGGAATACAACATTTTTGTTATCACGCCAAACAATGCATAACTGACCAGCCTTCTCATAAAATTTGGGGTCATCTCCCTTTTTCATTCCATTTGTCTTTGGGTGTGCTGCACGAGGTATGCCCAGTGCCGTATAACGCACAGGCCCACTACATCCAAATCCTAGGTTGTCCATTTTTGATACCAGAGCTGGCCTGTTAAAGTAATTATCACAATAAATTACATGTCCTTTATGTTCAAATCCATTTACAAGTTCAAGGACGACTTCTCCTGGGATGGTTAGGTCAGAGGGATGGCATTTTGCTGGGGATGATTCGGTATTTACAGGTGGCCTTTGTGAAGTCTTCGTCTCCTTGGGAGCAGCTCCTGTGTACAATACCCAAGAGCACGTGTAACCAGTCTCCGACTCATTCAAAGAGAATGCCTTCATTCCCCATTTGACCGGTTTTCTGGGCATGTACTGTAGAAACCCGATTCTTCCCTTAAATTTGATCATACTCTCATCAGGAGATAAGTTCTGTCCAGGGTAATACAGGTTGCGAAATTTGGGGAGGATGACATCCAGCAAAGGCCTAACTTTCTTAAGCTTGTCACATCCAGAGGCTGGTTGAGGCAACTGGTTGTCAGACAGGTGAAAAAATCTCATAATGGAACTAAATCTATTTCTGGACATAATGGATGGATACAATGGCGTGAGTAGAACTTCAGATGTTGACCAGTACATGCTGTACTGAGGTGACTTGTTGATACCCATAGCAAGCAGGAGTGCGACAAATGCCATCATTTCATTTAAGTGAGTGGGGGTCCAGGACGTTTGTGAAGCACTTTGTTCTGCGTAGCGGTTTGTTTCGTCTACAAGCATATCCCAAACCGTACTGCAAAAGAACAACTGGAATACCTGTGTTGCAGAAAGTCCTGTAAAATCACTGGTGGGGCCGGCATCTCCGGTGAATTGCATCGGCTTCCTGTTGAGACGACCGATCTCTTTCCAACCCGATCTGAAGTCTGGTTTCTTCCGTGTAGATTTAGCGTTTTCCTGCAGTAGGAAAGAGGGAAGAGGCAATATGCATCAGGGCGCTGTAGATCTATCACTTTACGTAAAGTGTGCTATATGCAGAGTTATTTGAGGACCCAGATTGATGAAAATTTTATTATGTAACCTTCTCGTTCCACAAATATAGGGCAAGGGGGTGGGGAAGGGGTGAGAAGGGAAAGGGGTGGGGGAAGGGGTGAGAAGGGAAAGGGGTGGGGGAAGGGGAAAGAAGTGGGGGAGGGGTGTGCATGCAGTTGCCATGTCAAATTGTGGTAATTAACTTTCCCATTGTTTTTGTGCTTTTTAGTGTAATAGTCCTTATCGCCAATAATAATAATAACACTTAGATAGCGCTGGTATCTTAACCGAGGGTTAATTCATTGCGTTGCACCAACAGAGGGCGCCCTTCCGCAAACCATTATGGGATAATTCTTTACATCCAACATGGCCGCCAATGGTGGCCCATCGTTGATGGTCTTTTTGTATTCATTGTTGCCCGAGTCTACACATCATAACTTTAAGTGACAAACTTAATAATTCAGAACGCCCGCAGAAACGCCATTTTATTGTTCTATGTACCTTTAAGAGCCATTGTCCTAAATCAAATTAAAAGCCAATGTAAAAAGGGGTACTTTTGGACAAATTTATGCCCAAGTTATTCCTGCCCTCTAACTGCATGCACGGTCATGACCTACTCCCTAAAAACATCGTGCTTACCTGCTCCACCTCGCTCGCCGATTCGCTGGAGGTTGATTCACCACCATCCTGCGTGTCGATCTCCCCTTCCGAGTCGATCTCCCCTTCCGAGTCGATCTCCCCTCCTTCCGAGTCGATCTCCCCTCCTTCCGAGTCGCTGTCTGCAAATATCTCGGCCAAAATTTCTGCATTTCTATCGCCGTCCATAATGTTGCAGCCACTTGTTCGTTTGAATGAATGCGCGCCAACAGGTCCGCGGCCGGGGGGACGCTATAAATAACAATGGGATTAACGAATTCGCCAATAGAGGGCGCCCTTGTTACTTTCTCAATAAGCATTATGGGTGGGGACCAATAAGCGCCACTGGTTGTTAAACAATACATTTGACAAGGTGCCATATGGAGCCCTGGTCGGGAAGAATGACCCCAAATATGTGCCATTTGTCGCCCGTGGTACTGATAGGGTTAAATAAAAAATATCACGGAAAATTAAATTGCAAAGCAAATAAATTACATTTCTCATTTCCATACGTGATTTTTTCGCGTAAAGAAGGTAAACTTGAATAAATCGCCTCTTGTCAACAATTGACGAGCAAAAGGCCGATTTTTGTGTAAAGTTTGTCCTGCTGATTGTGACTCAACCAAATCACATATTAAATAAGTTAATAAAAACTGGAGTCGTACAAAAGTTGTTTTGAATGACTTTTGCTGATTTTAGGGGAGGAAATCGTAAGGAAATTTTAAACAAAATAATTATATACAGGAATTTCACTTTCTAAGTCTTTCTGTCGATTTCAATGTGTAAAAAAATTACATTCACTGTAACATTTTAAGATAATACTTGATAAACATTCCATAGCAAATTACAAATGTTGGGCATTGAGGTTCAACCGTTAAAACGTCGTTTTTACAACTTAATTTTCGGAAAATATCCCAAGATTCACGAAATTCACAAAATTGTCCACTTCAACCCGCGGCACGTCTTGCGTACGCTCGCGTTGAATGCACACTAAACAACCGCGTAACATCCGTGGGACGTTGTAAATCTATAGGCGGTACGCGTCATCAGCGCCCGTGCAAAATACGCGCACCGCCGCGCACATGGCCGGAAAGTGTGTGACGAACGTCTTTTGAGATACCGACAAACGATAATCCGGTTTTTTGAGGACAAAACTTCAAGATGGTAAATATACACAAGTGGGAAAAGGTATTTAGTTATTGATTTAACATTGTTTCCAAGAGTGTTGGTGAATTTTTCACCCTTAAAACACAATTTTTCTGTCATGGCATCTCCCCCACTCGCCCATTGCTTTACACGTCGCTAGCGTTTTCACGGATTTTGCCCATGGTTTGGGGTATAGTCGGGTGTTGTCAAAATTACGGTATCCAGACGTTAATTTCCATAGGAGCTGTCGGTCTATAGGTATTCTATGTCTGTGGAAACGGTCGCACAATGTCCGGATCGTACGGAAGTGTATAAAGGACATGGTAAAACAACAAACTATTTCGCCCGGGCGGATTACTAATTCGCCCGGGCGGATTAATTATTCGCCTGGGCGGATTACTAATTCGCCCGGGCGAGTTACTAATTCGCCCGGGCGGATTACTGCTCAACAGACTTCAAACAGTGCACGGCATTCTCAATATCATGCGAGTTCATATGTCAATATGAATCGGCAGCTTATGATAAAGTTATACTTTCAGCTTGTTTTTACTCAGAAAGAGATGATTTTATGCCCCCCCCCCCCCATCCCTATTAAGAGCTACACACATGGGTAGTGGTGGTGGTTGTCGTAGTTTAATTAACACTCATCCCAATTGCAAACCATACGCACCTCATGGCCTAAAACCATCATAATGACCCATACTGGCAGCTATTTTAAAAAAATTACTTGGTCTAAAGATGAAACAAGAATCAACCATCCTGAAAAATTATTCAATTTTTGATAAATAGGAAATTACAATTTATAATTGACCGTTTATTGTCATTACCAACTGCTGTTCTTCATCTTTAAAGAATCATAATTTCACTGATTTGTCGTGGAATTTACTGCGTTCGCTCAATTGTACTTATTTTTCTGGCAAGTACAACATGCCAAATTTCGCCTTCCAACAAGATTGCATCTGCTTGTTCTGCTTGGCAAATGAAGATTTGCTTACCACATTATTCATGAGCTATATCTGGCGGTCGTTTTATATGAATCTTGTTTTTTGTTATTTTGAAATGGGTTTTCAAAATGTACCACAAACCTGTCAAATAGTATAGCCTTACAGTATCATTTAGGCCCATTTTTTCATCTTCAGCGCGTTAATTCTTTTCACGTGACTTTTTAGCTCGTCCATGAAGAACCAGGTTTTTTGTGTACGACTAATGGCGCGTATGTACACGCTATATCTATAGGCCTTTTCACACTATCGACTTTCGATCCGTGTCGAAACTAATCCGGATCGGGTCCGTGTTGGCTCGGTGAAATTTCAACACGAATACAAACTGCCTCGCTTTCACACTAGCTCTGAGCGAAATCTACTTTTAGGTAACACGTGTAACTTTCGATTCCGACATTGTGCGACCGTTTCACACTGCAGGGTCTTATACACGAATCGAAATGGGATGCGTCGCGACGCAACGTGGCGCATCGTAGAGCGTAGTGACGCGTTGTGTTGCTTTGCGGCGACTTTTTTCACGTGGCGACTTTTATTTACGTTCTTATCTACTACAGCGTGCAGATGGAAATGAACCCGGAAGTGTTCACACTACGGCTTCCGACACATGTTGGAATTTTTTCCACACGGATCGAGAATTCTCAACCCACCTCCCAAGCAGGGCTGGTTGCGACAGATCCATCTCGTAGCAACGCAGGGGGAGTTGGAAATTATTGGAATATGAAGGCTCAATTCCATCCAGTTTTGGTCCATTTTTGCGTCTATAATAATTTATTTGTTTGTGCGCACCACACTTTTTTTTATTATTTGGGTGGATCTTTTCTTCATTTTCTTTTGATTTTGGGGGAATTTGTTCGCCCCGCCCAACCACCCCCTACCCCCCTAGTTACGGACATGATGCCGACATTATGGGCAAAACGGTAACCATTTTCAAATCCAAGATTGTCACCAAAAGTCGAAGGATTTATATAAATATTAGGCCTATGTTGTATATCTTTTTAAGGACCTAATAAATCGGTCAAAAATCATTTTGACACACACTAAGACTACATACCCTGCTTCATATCTTTCTTTAGCAACCAACTAGCAATCCATGTTGCAACAATTGGGATTGTATACACTCTAAATGCCAACACTATGAGTGCATCCCAGTAAATAGCGACTGAAACATGCACACCTCCCCCCTCTCTCCCCCTCTCTCTAAACATTGCTCGGTTCACCCGCAAGTTCAAACTTGTACTCTGAACATACTTTCATTTTCTCCACTTTATACTCACACACTGCCACTCTGTTCACTCAAGTACACCAGTGACATTCCCCATTCACCAGTGATTGTAGAATCAACATTCAATACAAAAATCTCATGATAGTTCCTAAAAAATATCCCTTCATTTTACCTTTACTGACTGATTGCACATTGTAATACTTATCATCAGTAAAAATCTTGTTATAGAATTGTTTTCACGAACATCAAAAATAGAAACTCTGAATATAAAAGCGTATGAACTCTATAAATACAAAACTTAAAAAAGTAAATAAAAAAACTTTCAGTGTATAACAACGTTTCGTTTTCCAGCAATTAACGTTTTTATTATTTGTTATTAATAAAAATGACGATGACTAGAGCAAGCTAGTCGAAACGTTGAGACCAATTATGAACTCGCTCCGTGAAAGTGTAGTTAATAACGAGAAGTCCCCTCGATCCACAAGCGAAAGTAGTAGTCCCGGCCGATTTCCTACCTCCCGCCCAGGTAGTAGTTAATAAGCAGGACAGTTCTTGTTGAAAAGTCTCAAGTTGGAAATGTTGAATGGCTGTACATTTGTACTTGTGATTTGTGTTGTTCTCTCCTGTTTTGTATTGTTTTTTCTTGTAAAGTAAGAAACCCGTCGAATTTGAATTTAAGGTGTGATCATCCAGTATATGACAGTATGATACAACAGAGGGCGCTATCAGAGAAATGTGTACAAAGTTCTCAGTATGGGGTGACAGTATGGTGTGATCATCCTGTACAATTTTTCAGTTCTTTTCAGAACTAGTCTCCCGAAGTCTCCCGAATTCCGAATAATCTACTCCGCGGCAGTAGAATAATAGCAAGACAAGTTCTCAAAGAACAAAATCTACCTAGCAAGTCCTTAAAGGCACTGTACACGTTTGGTAATTACTCAAAATATATATTAGCCTAAAAACTTACTTGGTAACGAGCAACGGAGAGCTGTTGATAGTATAAAACATTGTGAGAAACGACTCCCTCTGAAGTAACGTAGTTTTTGAGAAAGAGGTAATTTCTCACTAAAATAATAAAAGACTTCTGGCCAGAAGCCTTTTATTCCTATCTGAAAGCACACTAATTTGTACAACAAGGGTGTTTTTTCTTTCATCATTTTCTTGCAACTTCATTGACCAATTGAGCCCAAATTTTCACAGGTTTGTAATTTTATGCATATGTTGGGATACACCAAGTGAGAATACTGGTCTTTGACAATTACAAAACGTGTTCAGTGCCTTTAAACAGATGGTGTTACCCCAAACCAAATATACATTGATACCTCACCCTGCAATGCCTCAAATCCCATAAACAATACCTGTCCCCAAAAATATACAAATATTTGCACCCACTTCACCCCAAATGGTAAGAATGTTATGTCTAATATTTTGTGTAAACTGAACGCTGAAATTGAACAATTACCAGGAAGAGACAACTCATGTTAGAATTTGTAACGCCCCAAAAGTGTCAAGATGAGTTAAATCACAAAATGAACAACTTGTTTGTGTACAACTTTTGTAGAATGTCTGCATGGCCGAGCGGTTTAGAGCATCGAATTCAAGTTTTGGTGGTTAAGTCACCCGTTTCCTTGAGCAAAATTATTTACTGATGTTGCTTCTCTTCACCCAGGGGTATAAATGGGTACCTGCGAGGTACCAAAAGCCTTCGGGGTGCCATGGCAGCCTGGGGCAGTATACTCCCCAGGGAGCTGAGAAAGATTACGGGAATGTTATTGGCCCAATGGCCAAGGCACTATAAATGTAAAGTGCATTGACACGTTTTTGTAAAATGAGCTATATAAGAACCAACTCATTAAAAGTCCAGCGGATAGGTGGCAATGTGAGGACTTTGTGGTAAAGCATGAAACTTGGTACCCACGTACTTTTTGCCAAAACTTTAAAAACGTATAATATTTTTAAAACATTTCATTCCAAGCCAACTCACCTAGGGGTTGACCGAAAACGACTCGATTTTGTTTAATAAAAAAAATAAAAAAAATAAAATCCTGTACTGATATATGAACCCTTCTCGTTTTTAAGATACCACCCCTTGAACAATTTAGCCTTCCCCTTTTCACCCCCTATGTTGCATCGATGAGTTTGTGGCAAGATATACCCCTGATAATTGATATTGTTAATGACTGGTACCCGAATTATCAAAATCTGCTGTCGAAATTGGTATATAAATAAAATTATTTTTGTGTGAAAAACCTACAATGGTATTGACCTGAAGGTCCTTTTGTAAATTTCGGCATCCCCCCCCCCCTTGTGCCCACATGAAATTTCAGTTTACTTTTAAATGATATATATGGGTATTGTCTAGGTAATGAGTGCCCCAAAGCAAGGACAGACCAATTTAGCTTCACTGGGTGTTTGGCATGGAAAGATAGGTCCAGTATTGAAAACGCCTGAAAGACCCCTTCGTGCTATAGGAATTTTAGAGATGTGTACCTAGACATTACCTATTATATCATATACAGGCAAACTGACATTCCATGTTGGCAAAAAAATAGGGGTGGAGGGGCTTCAAAATTTACGAGAAGGCTTTTGCATCAGTACAATTTTCATGTTTTTGAGGACCCATTGCACACAACAAGTAAATCTTATACTAATTTGACAGTATATTGTGATAATTTGGGTGCAAGTTATCATAATATATCAATTATCAGGGATATACCTTATCTTGACTTTCAGATATTGGCCTCTGAAATTACCCAAAGCTCACTGATGCAACATGGGGGATGAAAAGGGAGCAGGGCTATATTGTAGCAGAACCAAATTAGTGTGAGTCCATAACACCTATAGACGGTTTTGTTTGTTCAACTAAGAAGAATATTAGTCGGTTACTGTCAAATTTTCGAAATGTTAGGTGATTTGGCGAGGAAAGACACAAGTGGCTGCATGGTCACATTTGAGGGACAACATTACCAGAAGTGGATAGTCAAAAGTTTGAACAAATGAAAATTGCACCTAAATAAGAAGTGTGAATAAAATTGTGTAAAAATTATTAGTAATTGTTTATATATTCTTGAGTATCTGCGTGCCTCCATTATTTTTATGCTATTTACATTTTATGTCGGGAAGACAACATCCCAAAAGTAAGATGTCGACTTCTCGAGATAAATTATCATTGTATGATGACATCCTGAAAATATCGAGAACCCGAGATAAATCATCTCAGGTTGTCGTCATCTTAAGGTTATGATGTCATCTACCTGCAGTAAATTATCTCAGGATCTCAAAATGTCGGATGGCACTTCCAGAACTCCGTAGTTTTATTCTTATAATAAAGTATAACTTGACAGGACAAAAGGGTAGCGTACAGTTATATTCAAAAGATAACTCGCTATGTCACTCGACTAAGCATCGTCAACCAGCCACTTGCAACATTGAACATAAAGTGGATGAAAACACACTTTTGGCACATTTTTTACAACATATAAATGAAACTGCTCTTCCCACTCTGGCTTCCCCTTTCAATGAATTCGGTGAATCGAGTCAACTGAACGTCAGACTGAAAGAAATTTCTCCGTAACACCGTCCCTTATTGCCACACTCGGGCATGCATGGTTGTTATAGCCTAATTCATTGGACACAAACAATTACTGTGAAGTTAAGAATTAACTGTAATTAATGCTACCTATAGTTTGTTTTTAATTAAAATTTGCGATGGCCGATTGTACTTTTTTTATTCCAACTCTTCCCCCCAAAATATATATATATATATATATATATATATAAAATAAAATGATAATAATAATAATAACCCCCAAACAAACAAAAAACCCAAAACCAAACAATCAATAATTCAAAACATTAAACAATAATTGTTTTTGGGGGCAAAGAAACCAATTTTAAACTCAACGGAATCACCTGGATCCCATCTTCCGATACCCGTTGATTACAAAATCTTGCTTTGCGAGTCCATTCTAAGGGATTGGATTTTTTTGCAAATGCATGGGGCTTTCGTATGGTACCAATGGCGTAACCAAATCAAACGGTAGCTGGGGCGAGCCACTTCTCAAACCCCTTGCCTCCCACCACCAAATGCAGAATACACAGACACTTTATCACGTGTATAAAACATGAAGACTGCTACTCATTAAGCCGAATTAATTCGGAACAATGAATTGGTGATGGGAATATTGGAACTGGGGCATGAAACATGCAGCAAGATATTCATCAGTCGCCATTAACATTTCAATAGAATGCAGTGGGGGAGATGCTAAACAGATCATTATGCCGTTGTTGTGTTTCCAATGGGTATGTTGGTATCACAAGGTTTTATCTTGTGTCTGTGTCGTTATAGGCCTACCATACATTTTCGTTAGGGGGGGGCGTGTTCAATGGAAGACAGTGTAGCCTACAACATGGGTAATGAATGTGAAAATGAGAACTGTTTCAATCTGTTCAAATTGTTCCGGATTTTCCCCCAAAATCATCCTCTATAAAGTGCCTGAAGAGCCTGTTTTGGGATTAAGGGCGCTTTATAAAAGACGTTTATTGTTACGAGAAATATTAATCTGAAAGCGCATTGATTATACAGAACTGAAACAAAAATATACCCGTCCAAAACACTGTGTCAAGCTAAAGTTATTTTGTAAATTCTCACAAATCACTATTGTTTATATCGATTGCCGCAATCGCAATTAGCACGTCTATACACTCTAAAAACTCCAGGGTCATAATTGGCCAGAATCCAGGTCCTGTGGACCTTTTATTTATTTTGTTATGCAAGTTTGCCCCAAACAAGGCTAAAGTCCACTCTTGGTAAGGGGCTATACAATAATATTAAAGATGAAAGTAACTCAGGGAAGCTGAAGGTAGAAATCGCTTTGTCTCTTTTTGTAGGATGGAGAAAAACATGCACCACTAGGCAAGGAGCAGCGGCGGCGCTACGGGGGGCAAGGGGGGGGGGGGGCAAATCCCCCCCAGTTATTTTTTTTGCCCCCCCCCAGTTTCCCCCCCCCCCCCCCAGTTTTTTCCCCGATGGCGGAAATTGAGTTTAATCCCAAACCATTGCACCCAATTTGTTACAATGTTGTTTGCGCTGTAAATAATAAACTCAATTTCATCCATCATAATTAGCTGGCACCATCAAAAAAGCCCAATACACTTTCCATCTCCGGCAATGTTAATAAAATGTGGATTTATTTATCTGTACAAGCTTGGAAACTTGCTACAAATAGAAATGCATTGTCTGCCCAAAACCGCAAGCAGCCATTGTAAACGCAGTTCGCACAACACGTCAAATTCACACAGTGCAAAATCTTATTTCTGGTGTGAATTGTAGGCTTATACAGTACACACGACATAAACTTGATGTTCACGTGGAGTGCTGTATTATGCCTACTGCTAGTTGTTGCACTTAAACACGTTGGTAAAACAGTTAGTTAAAATGGATATTAGAAAGTTTTGCAAGAAATCCAAACAACCTCCATACCATGATGATAGGCACAGATCTGATTCTGAATCTAGCGATGAGAATCCTGAACCCAAACACAAACACCCCAGGATTGAAGTTAATATTGACGTAAATGTCCCAGATGGTGTAAGTCCCAGATGGTGTAAGTCCGTCAAAGTGGTAAGTCAATGCTTTTCTGCAGTACAAAATTACACTATAGATTTTTGTTTGCCCCCCCTAAATTTAAGTTTTCCCCCCTCTTGCCCCCCAGATTAACAGGTCTGGTGCCGCCACTGGCAAGGAGTTCCAAAGAGATGCAGAACATGGAATATGGTTTTGTTCTTTTGTGCCTTTTGTTTGTCTTTCTTCTATGGTCGCCTTGCCAGTTAGTGTATATTTTTTACATTGTCTGTCTCCTGAAAAGATTAACATTACCGATGCCAGCAGGGATAGGCATATATGTAATTGTAATAAGTAACTTTTAGTTCTCTGTTGGCGGGACAGACGTATCCCCATGCTGTGGTTTGGGCACAGGCCTGGTGACCAGTCTTTTTTCTTTATCTGTTTCTTCCATTCTGTGCATTTTAACATGGTGTTGCGCGCTTTTGATAATTTTGTATGTAAGGGGCGCAATATGAATTTTTTATATTATTATTATTATTATTAAAGCTGTTGGAATTGCTCTTTGTTCTACATCTCAGCAAAGCGAGGATGGGTGAGAAGAAGCAGAAAGCCTGGGTTCACGCTCAAACATCAAACATCATCTTTGGGCCCGGAATCTTAATTGGCAACATTACTAAGAAATGGATCAAGCTGATGTAGAATCCGAGTCAAAATTCCATTCTTTTGAACAGTTCCCGGGTCAGGCTGACCCAAGAATGGGTCAACCCCCTGGGACCTTGAATCCAGATCAATTCTGACCGGGAGTTTTCAGAGTGCAAGAATGTGCACAAACTCCCTGACCAATCATGAAGCACTTTTCGTTGTACTCACAAAACTTTTTCCGCAATAAGGTAAAATTTTGGGGGAATAATCCCTTGCCTAATGGGTGTGTGTGGCTCCAAAGGAACCGACGGCACCCAACGTTTCGAATAGTACTTTGTGTCCGTCTTCAGTGAACATTTCACTGTGTTTTTTTGTATTAAGTCTAAGTTTTTCTATACAAAAAACAACTAAAAAATACTTCTTACCACGTAAGTTTTTATTGCCATTAATTTTCAAAGTCATTACCAAAACCGGAACATTGTGTCAAGTCTTATTCTCCCATTCTTTGTTGATTTATTAAAAATTAACTTAGTTCCATAAATTTCAAGGCTAAATTCAACTTACCCAACACTAAGATAAAGTCTTTAAGCAATAAACTATTGTTAAATTAATAGATTTAAAGAAACAGAATCGTGCACACGCAACACTCAGCGTATGGTTGGGACCAACTTGGTCCCGGAGGTTCGAATACTCGCGAGACTTGAACAGTCTATAGCAAATAACTCTATCAAGATGTCTCTATGTGAGCCAAATACCATAAAAATATAGGCCTATCGCCAAAGTCCCAATCACACCATCACCTATTCGCACTATTACACGCAGCCCAGAGAAAAGTGATGGGTGCTATAATTCGTGACACAAACCAATGTAATGGATGATAGTTTTCCGTTCCCGAGAAGTATAACCCGCAATGATAGAATTTCAAATTGAGACAAATCGAAAACAGGTCACGGGAACATAAACTGTTTACCACCAGAGCAAGGTCTATGAAGTGTGCCTGCATGTGCATGGTAGAATTAGTTTGGTTGCTTTTGGTGTAGTAATGAAACGCCACTTTACAGAGCCCCCACAGGAGGGACAGGTAAAGACAAAATTGAGCAGGTAAAAAACAGGGGTAGGAGTGTTTTCTTCCCGCGAAACAATTATTTCGGTTCCTCGAAATATTATTTCGTTCCCATAAATTCGTTAGTTTCCCTCGAAATAATTGTTCAATTCAAGGGAACCAACTTTTTTTCCGAGGGAACGAGATATTTCTTCAAGGGAAGGAAATTTATATATTGTTTTTCCTGTTTGTTATTTTTTCCCTTTTCATATCCTCGCTTTAGGTACATCGAACATAATTATACATTACGTAAATATTCACAATTTCGGCCGTGTCGCGAACACTTTTGTGAATATTCATGACTTGTACCCCAAATCGCAAATGTTCACGTAAATATTCACGATTTGGGACACAAATAGCAAATATTCACGTAAATATTTACGTAAATATTTACGAGTTAGACCGTGTCGCAAATATTTACGTTATTGCGTAAAATGTCTCGGGAAAATCAACAACAACAAAACAAAAATAACAACAACACCAATAAAAGCTAGGCCTCTTAACTTGTATACGTATTCCCCAAACGCTCAACCCTTACTTGAAATTCTTCATTAAAAAAAATATTTTTTTCAAGGGAACAGCAGATCCATTCGAGGGAACAAAATAATTTGATATTTTTGTTCAATTGTTTTTATTTTCTTTACATTTCGCTTAACGTACTATTTCTTTATTTAAGAGAATATACGGCCTACGCATTCCCATCTATGGTTTTCACTCATCACACAGAACAAAACCTAAAACAGCACTGTAAAAATTGTAAGGTTCAAAAGAAAATTACGTCAATTTTTTTTACAGTGTACGTTTTTGCATTTTGTTTGTGATTAAGAGGCCTGTTTTTATTGTTGTTAGTGTTGTTGTTGTTGTTGCTTTCGTCGTCGTCGGCGCTCTTGGTGTCATTTAATATTTTATTATAAGATATATGACGTGAATGAAAAGCATTGTTTGCTGTAAATTGTTGTAAATAAAATAAATATATATATATTTTTGTAAACATTGAACTAATCGCATTCAAACTTATAAAAGTAAATAGAGAGTGGCCTGACGTTTCGACCATAGCAGAGTCTTTCTCGGCTTAATGACAACCCAACACACATAAACAGGTAAACTGGTGGAACAGAAGCAATCAAGTGGAAAGAGATGAAAGCACGCAGAAAAAGCAAGGCATGACTAATTAAGAGGGTCTGTGGCAAGGGGGGGGGGCGAGAGAGAAGGGGCTGGTTTGACCACAACAGCTTGGGAACACAAAAGACAAAATCGAAGCCAGTTATTGTGAATGATGCTGACTAAAAGGGAGATATATTTAACCCACAGGTATCAACCCATCTTCTGATAACCGTTGGAGCCAGCTTAATGTGTTAATGGCTTGGATTACACTGAGTCCACTTACACATTTTCTGTGAATGTTTCTTTTCAGTAGAAGTTCCAGTCTTTTTTTTACTGGATTAGTTTCTCTAAACTGAACATACACAGCCCCTCAAGGGACATGTAAAGAAAATGTAAAGAAAGTGTAAAGAAAATGAAACACAGGTAAAAACAATAATAAATTCGAGCTTGCAAAATAATATTTCGTTCCCTCGAAATAGTACATGTACGTCGTTACCTCAAAGTAATATCTCGAGGCAATTAAATTATAAGCACGTGGTTTTGACGCAGAGATGCGCCAGTGTAGCAATAAAGGTAATAATAACAATAACAACTTTATCATCAATGATAGCCATGCATGTCACTCCCTTAGGGGATGATTTTCAATATGCCATCATTCTAATTTAACTTAAAATAATTTCTTGAGATCCTGATAAAAATACAGTAGTGAAAAAAACAACCACAAATGAATAAGAAAATGTATTCAACTTTGGACTCAAATGCTATCAATCCAACACTTGGGAAGACCCAGACCAATCCAGACTCCAGAACATATCACAGACCGAGAGACGGAGAGACAACAGGGCAGACCTCAGGACTTTACTGGCCATCAAAGACCACCAGACATCCAATACCTTAAAAAGGAGAACTACCACGACTTACCATAAAACCCTTAAGACATTAGATAATCAACCAGTGTCTACGTTGAAGAGATCAATCAATTAGAAATCCTAGAGTGTATCATTTCTGTGTTACTTTCCGTGATGTGAGCTATATGCACACACAATATAGAAATATTGACTGCTATTCGGGGCACAGTTAAAATTATAGGCCCAAGGTGATGTCAAAACCATGACTATGCCCTCACCGTGAGGGCATAGTCATGGTTTTGACATCACCGAGGGCCTATAATTTTAACTGTGCCCCGAATATTAAGCAGTCAATATTTCTTTTATATACCGAATAATAGTACACAAGCGACCTATGAATACAGTGTGTTGCGACCGTTCCATTATTTTCAGGGCGGGCACAGTCGATTGCTGTGCCCCGGGCACAGTTAATTATGACGTCATCTTGATAGAAAAAGGGGGCCCAGCTATTTCAATGACTCCACTTTTAACCAATCAGATTAGAGGAATCTATATATGAGGTATATAATTAGTTCTCTTTCATGTGATGGAATACTGATATTGATGATAACGTTATTGACCTCAGCAACGTAATTTCATTGATAATGGATGGGTATATCTAAAACGAGTCATCTTCATGCTACAATGTACTAATTACTTCTCCACAATCTTGTATCAATATCGTGTGCAGGAAAGGGAAATGTAAACGGATTGACCTTCGCAAAACAACAGCAATAACAAATACCAACAAACAAAACTGCACACACACACACACGGCTTGCACATAGGCTTGGGCACGTGCCCCTTTCCAATTAATGTCCGTGCCCCCAAGGTGCCCACCTCAACATTTGACATTTGAAATCTGGACTTTTGAAATTAAAATTTACTGTTAAACTGTAACACTTCATAAGCTTCAATGTGATTATTCCAATGTTTTGAAAAGTTTTTTTTATTTTTATTTTTTTTTCATTGAGATTTACACGCCGACAATGTAGGCATACTACTTCTTGTTTTTGCATTCATGTCAGATTTTCTTACAAAAAATAAATGGCATAACGGATAAGCTCTGAAAAGGGGCTTGTTTAAGAGAAATGCAAATGGTAACTGCAGTTATAATTGGGCAGAAGTACCACCCCCACCCAGAAAAATATGGTGCACCCCTTGTTCCCCCTAAAATTTTACCCTATATAGTTTCAGCACGGCTAAACAATGTGATAACACATTAGATGAAACGTTCGCAGGTGGTTGTTTACAGTTGTTTTGTTGTTGAAATGTTTGAAGACGGAAATAGTGGGTCTAATCAAATTTGGTCAGGATTACATTATAAAACAATCAGACAATGTTTCAATATGACAGCAGTTACTGCAAAAGACTAATTTATACAAATGCCGAGTTCCGGACCAAACATTCCGTCTGAAATATTGTCAAATTTGAGAAAATGGCATTTGTTATATGCACCAACCCTCACTTGTTATTCCTACATTGTATCTGACCGCCCAGCCTGCTCAGTACTTCGCTAAATCTGTTTACAATTCTGTATTCTTCTTAAAATATGTTTACTCTTTGTTTCTTGTATAGATAATTTGATTGTGCAATGTTAATGTTTGCTGGCGAAAATGAAGTAACGACCCATTATTATAGTTGTTGCGTTTTTCAAATAAATGACATTAAAGGTATTTACACAGGATTGACAAAGCTGACAAAATAGTCGCCGACTGTGTTCATGTTTTGTGTGATCAACCATTATGCATAAAATAACAAACAGGGGCGGATACAGGGGGGCGTGGGGGCGCACGCCCCCCCTTTTGCTTGAGAAAAAAATAATAATAAATAAAAATCAAGGGGAAAAATGAGGGAGAGACAAAGTTAATGACATAGGCCCTACCTAATAGTTTTTTTCAAAAAAGCTACTAATAATCCGTACCTCGTACACTTTGTTTCATTTGTGGACCACTATTAATTCACTGACTGATGTGGAATTACACGTGAATCTGTGTGTGTGGACATCGTGTTTTTTCACACACTGAACATAAGGCCTAAAAAAAAAATATGTTATGTTGGCGTAACTCGACCGACCCTAAAAATGCGGCCGACCCTGTATATTTTTATTTTTTTCAAGGGAAGAAATTTGATAATTAAATCGATATAAATTAGTTATAAATACGTTTGAAACAATTTCTGACCGTTTCTCATTGGTGTATTGTCTGACGAATAGCGTCTAGCGCGCGTGGAACTTTGGAGTGCACAATGTTTGACAACGAACATGCAGAAAAATTGCGCAGGCCCGGTAAACACATGTGTTGTACACATACGGAGCTGTCTAGATGCACCATGTACTGTACCTTTTACATGTATAGTCGCGTACCCGACTCCCAATATACTGCGCAGCGTTTCACAATGGTGAATACATGGGCTGCTTTCTTGGAAGTCTGGTCGGCGAGCGCAAGGCTGCTTTAATGAAAAATATGATAGCCTCGTCCTAGACTGTTGCACGGCGCAGACTGCTAAAATACAATATTAAAAATACTTGGCTATTTATTCCGTGTTAAAAAAAATTGTTTGTTACAATGTAAATTATTTTAATTCAAGTTCTATCATTTTACACAAACATATACATTCTAAAAATTGTAACTACCGTGGTTGGTTACGCTCCCATACTTCCAAAAGTATCAACAATTTATGTCGAAATTGTGACACAAAATGTAAAGTTTCCCATGCTGCCAGTGTAGTATCTTGCCTGTCAGTATGCCCTGAAATGTACAAGGTCACTCTTTTTGTATACTAAAAGGTAGCCTATGGTCTATTAAAAAAAGAGATACAAATAAAATGTTATGTCAGCAAGAGTTTAAAAGTATGCTGTTTGTTGTGTGTAGCCTTTTTTATTTTGTTATCGTGTATTACTACGGCATTTTCGTAGATTGAGGGGAAAAAAAATAAAAAATAAAAAATCCGACCTACCTACTATTTTTTGGGGCCCGTTACGCCAACATAACATATTTTTTTTTAGGCCTAAGCGCGAAACACCTGCACATGCCAGGCGCGGGGTCCGGGGGGCGTGAGTCGACCATGCCACCTGTGTGTGTACATTGTGCAAAGAAGTTTCTGGCTGGAGGTCAGTACGCGTGCGCGCTAAATACAATGTGACTTTTACAATACGAACTTCGTAAACTAGAATTAAGATACAAACAAGTGAAGACATAGCCCCATATAGGGCCAATCCACTTCGTATCCTTGGCTCTAGCACCATTGATATCCTATTTTTGTGCCCGATTTGATTTTTAATCCGGGCTATTAAACTTACTAATAGAATGCTACTGTACTTGAAGAAAGCCCCAATGATTAAGTGTTTTTTTAAAACATCACAGATCTTTTGGGAAATTTGTTTGCTTTTCGAATCGCGAGTGTGATTTTTTCCCACATATTATTAACTTGCGCGAAAACCATTGTCAGGTTTCTCTCAACAATCCACAACAGTTATACAATCAACTGCTGATATTTAATGGTGACCAGAGTGATTCACTCAGCGCGCCATCAAGGTCTTGTGAAATACGTGTAATGTGGTGCGCATCTTAAGCCCGTCTGCGCAAAAGATATTATGCTCAGCGCGTTATGTAAATCAGTCTGGTCCCCATTAGATCGAATAAATGTTGTGAAATTGTTCAGGGAACCCAACTAGCATGGTTCTCGCGCAAGTTGTTAATACGTGATCAAAAAATTCACTCTCGCGACTCGAAAGGCAATCAATTTTCCCCAAAAATTCGTGTTAAAATGTTAGCATATTATAGGGCTTTCAACAAGTAGGCCTACAGGCGAGCAGCTCCGCCAATCCAATGTTCACCAAAACATTACGTTTGTGTTTTTTGCTTGTCTATTCTTGTATTCTTTACATGAGGTAAATTTAGAAAAGAAAATAATTTTCTAACGTAAGAATGGAGTAAGAAAGTGGATTGGCCCTATATGGGGCTAGTGAAGACATAGCATCGTATAATCATGGTGTCTCACTCTGTTCAGAAAAGCACATATTTTTTCGTATTCAGGGTTAATATCTGTTGTGTTTCTTTCAAACTGGTAATTATCAATTGTGCAGATATAGTACACCTATGCAGGGCTGGGGGAGGGGGTCTAGGCCTCTAGGCATACCCTCACATTTTCGTACATTTATGTTATTATTGCTTGAGATGTTGCATGAGATCGCACCACAGAGCATCTAGAATCCTAACTGTTTCGGAGCATTTATGCGGGCCCCGGAACCGGCCCATGCCGTAAGGGCTTCGCGTTACGCGCTCGTAGGAGCCACAAATTGCATTCACCATTTGCTGCTTGGCAAATTTTCACGCCCCCCCCCCCGTTTGGAAAATCCTGGATCCGCCCCTGACAAACCTGTGAAAATTCGGGCTTAGTCTGTTGTGCAAGTCCGGAGAAAGTAGTGAAAGACACCATGCACAATTTTCAGCATGTAAACACAGTGTCCTTAAATTTTGGTTGTAACAACCGAAATCAGCTGTTGCGGTATTGTTTAGAATTTCAGATATTTTTGTCTCGAATATGACTTTATTTCGGAGGGAAAAATTCCACCGATTTTTGTTTTCTTTAATAGTACAAACGTCATAACCAGTAAGCTTTTAGACTGAAATTAAACAATGACGTTTTAGTCTTACCAATCCTGTATACTACCTTTAACCCTACACAGTGCCAAGGTTGACTTTTGGAGTACAATTTTTAAATAAAAAGTCAGTACTCCGCCATTTTTTAAAATTTTATCTAAACAAATTCATATTTTCCAAATAGCATGCCAACTGTCTTGTTACCATATAGGGGTTGTTTTTCACTGGAAAAATATCTACCAAGGACCAGCTCTACCGGTTTTCCCCTAGAAATTGTAAAGCAATTACTTAGCCTTGGACCTAATTACCACTAATGGGTGAAATGAACCATTTTGTATTAACTATTAATAAAGAAAAATATGGGCTAATTTCCAAAGACGGATTATTAATCTTGCGTGGACATAACCACTCCAGATTTTGGCAACATCTCAAAAACCTACCACTTTTTGATATGAAATTTTTTATCGGGTTAATTTGTGTGGTATATTGTCTACATTTTTAAGGTTTTAAACATTCGAACGGTTCCAAAAATATCGTGTATTTAAAGCCCAATATGAACATTACAAAATGCCAGGAAAAAACACCCCCAAAACATTATTCCAACAGACATATTAATTCTCTGAAAAATACGTACTGACTGGCATGAACGTAATAATCAGTGAGCCATCAGAGTCAATTATAAATCATGTACATCGTGAATAATGAGTTGTATATACTAAAGCACAAACGCTGATTTTCACGTCTGGTTTTATAAAATACTGTACCAGAAAGGTGATGAATATCCTATTGGTGACAACAAGCCAAGTACAGTAAAAAATGGGAAAAGGCGAAGTAATATTCTCAATATAGGGTGTTTTTTCTTTCAGTTCGTTTTTTGTGGGTTATTTTGAGCCCCCTTTCTAACGGCATGTATACTTTGTCAACGACAAGTATTCTCACTTCGTGTATCCCAACGCATGATAAAATAACAAACCTGTGAAAATTTGAGCTCAAGTGGCCATCGAAGTTGCAAGAAAATAATTCAAGAAAAAAAAACCCTTGTTGCATAGAATTGTGCGCTTTCAGATGCCTGAAAATGGCTTCATGCTTGAAGCCTTTCTCAGATTCAAATTTGTGGTGAAAATTACCAATTTCTCTAAAACTACATTTCTTCAAAGGACGTCGTTTCTAACAATGTTTTATAAAATCAACAGCTCAATTGCTTCTTACCAAGTAGGTTTTTATGGTCATTGGTTTTAGGAGTAATAGCTAAAAGAAAACCCTCCTTAAAGGCCCTGTCACTATGGTAAGATCGAAAAACACAAATGTTCACAGATTCACACATAACTTACATGATTTAAAGTAAGTAATGGTAAAAAGGGTTCCTTCAAATATTTCTGCCTAAAATGCTATCGTTTCTGAGAAATGAGTAAAACAATAGTTTTTATCAGCGCGATAATAAACTCGATGTTTAAAAAACAGAAAACACATAAGGTCTCTTTTCACTATTTTCTCGTGACCTCGATGACCAATTGAGCTCAAATTTTCACAGGTTTGTTATTTCATGTATGTGGTTGATTACACAAAATATGAACACTGTCTGTGATTATTTTGTCAGCTCTACCAATCCTGTATAATACCTTTAAGAGAAGGGGGGTGAATTAACCCCAAACCTCCGTTTGATCTTATAATTCAATCTTTCTGGAACATGTATATATCAATTTCTCACGCATCTTGGTACCAATAAAGCTATGTATTGCAATGAACCAGACTGGGACTCGAACCCGATGTACTCGACTACACTCAACCAAGGGGGTCTTTCATAAATCTCTATACAATAACTGACAATCTCCAAATAATCTTATCCATGAACAATCTGATTCATAAAAGCAAGTTAAGCTTGAAGTCAACCTCAACTTTACTCTTTAATCGATCTTTACTCTTACACTTTTTCTTGATCCAAATTAGTCGCACCAGTTATTTGGCATTTTTATCCTGTTTTTGTATCTGCAGCTACTCCCCTGCATTTTACATTGTGTTTGCTATATTGCTTATTTGGTTACTTTTCAAATTTACAGCTTAAAATTGTCATTATAGTCCGAAAATTGCAATCGAAACAGGATTTTAAAGAAATAAATTTTCTTTTACAATTTTTCCTCCAAATTGTGAAAAACATTCTCCAGATTTTACTTATCAATCTAATTTTTCTAGGCTAACAATGAGGAACAAGGATAGACAATTCTACCCCTCCTCTTTTCTGCTGGATTTGAGGAACAAGGGATAAACAAAATCTATCCCTTACTTAAAATTATAACCACTCGAACCACAAAAAAACTTATTTTTGTCAGCTTTCCCAATAATGAAGTATATTATTGTAAATAAAAAAGGTGTGCGCATTTTTCTATGATGTTATGATGCAATAATAGTTTTAAGTACAAAATGTGGCAAATTGCTTTGCTAACAAAAAGGAATCAATCAAAAGACTGTTGAAAGTATGTGTTAAAGCGCACAAGATTCTAACTTTGTTACTCCAGCAATATTTTATGGAGAAAAACAGCATGATTTTAACATTTTAAAAACAACTTCAAGAAAAAATGCTGTACATTAGAAAAAAAAGTGAAAATGAAAAATTGTAGTTAAAAATGAACCTGTTTTAATTAACTTGTTTTGCTCTCCTCCTTCGATGGATTCGGCAGTGGCTGCAGCTGTAACACCGAAAGGTTATGTTCTTAACCGGGAGTGTCGTTGCAGCCAACGACCACTACCGTAGCCAAAGTCGCCTAATTCGGACACGGTCTCGGTCAATGCATTGTGCAGTAGCAACAACCTTAGCGTTCAAAATAATCTCCAAAGAGAAGATAAACTCAACACTACTTGACTTACCAGACAAGGCGACCACCACGAGGGTCAGAGGGGACAAAAGATGCGACATCTTCCCGAGCTGCCGCTCCGTTCCCTTCCCGTCCATGATCAACTCCGTTTCGATCGGATCAGATATAATGAAGCAGACGTGACAAACAGACCTGGCTGGTGGAGGAAAGAGGCAGACGATGCCGACCGTTCCCTACCCTGGTGTCTTTATGACACATTGAAAATCGCTATTTGCTTATCTCTTGGGAGAGACGGGGCGGGGTAAATGAACCACTGTATAATTCTGTACACGTTGTATTGGCGGATGCATTTAGATAATAGTGACGTCATGGAGAAACTTCACCGACGAGAAAACAATATATAATTGTATTACCAATTGTTTGACGCAACGCTATGATAAACGGGTTTCTGTCACCTCTACTGGAAAATAACTGCGTTTTAGTACTTATGCAAAGAAATGCTTGTCGGGCCTTTAGCTTTACGTACAAAATGATGACATCTTCGAGAATGTTTTCCAATATGATCATTTAATTCCTTGCAAGGCAATAATGAGAACATAGCAGTTTTTATGATCAGTTTTTTTTTTTTAGTCAGCGCAAATATTACACGCCGTTGACGCTGGCATGGTATTATCAGAAGAGTGGGGACAGTAGAACAAACGAACACAAAAGGGACAATGCTGTCCTCACATTGAAATCTTTTGTATTTTTGTGTCCTCACTTTTGTTCATGCAATCAGTCTGTGCTGTGGAGAGTGTAAGTTAGAGGGACAAAGGAAAGTTCTCACATTGATAGCAATAAATAGACATGTGTACTGGTATTCTCAGGCGCTTAAGCATTTTTTCAATGACATTTTCGCACAGGGTCATAAATGAGTTTTAGTCAACGTAATCCTGATTTTAAATGCACAATTTTAAAGAAAGATACAAATAAATTCACAGAAAAAACAACCGAAACAGAATATTCACAAAAATAATACTGTATTATACTGTATTGCTTCAGATGAAAAATATGTAGCGTGTCATATTTTATTTTATTTTATTTATTTATTTATGTCATCTTTAATGAGGGTAAACTCCAATCAGTGCACAGCACTGCTTTCCATGGGGGCCCTCAGTACATATTTTATTAAACAAAGATTATAAAAATAAACATATTAAGTAAAACGAAATTATGACACCAAATATATAACAATAACAAATTAAATCCAATTCAATATACATAGAAATTAACACCAAATGTACCATAAAAGACCTTATTTTATATTACAGATCATTTGAATTTAAAATGTGTTCCTTGACATGCTTTTTGAAACTCAGGATAGTTGGCAAGCTTTTAATGGCAGGTGGAAGCTCATTCCATGACCTGGCTCCAGAGAATTTGAAAGAACGTTTGCCAGTTTCAGTTCTTATGCAGAGTGAGAGATGTTGTTACCGGTATTGGATCTGGTATTATAGGAGTGAGTGTTCATTTGAGATTGTATACCATTCGACAAATACTCCGGAGCCAGGCCATGAACGCACTTGTACATAAGGATGTTTTTAAAGTACTCGGCCCGCTGACGAACCTGCATCCAATTTAATTCAGTGTATAAATCATTCACATGTACATCTCTAACCCTGTAGCCTAATGTTAATCTTGCTGCCCGGTTTTGTAGGATCTGAATTCTTTTAACATATTTATCAGCACCTTGAGTCCAGGCTGTGCAACAATAATCAATGTGGGGCAAGATTAGAGCATTATACAATGTATTACGTGTATATTTGTCAACATACCAACTCAACCGTTTCAACACTCCAAGTCTTTGAGAAATTTTGGCAGCAGTTTTGTCAATGTGCGTGTCCCATCTGAGATGTTGGTCAAACCATACACCAAGATATTTAAACTCGGTCACAGTCTCCAGTATATCATCATTGACTTTAACAGCCAGATTGTTAAGATTATTTTTTTTCTGAGATGTGCCAAAAGTCATGACTTTGGTTTTTGAAGCATTGAGAGTTAATTTGTTTTTCTTCATCCATTCAGAGACAATTTTCAATTCCTCATTCAAAACACGATTGATGTCCAATTTGTTTTTAGAGCTGTACATTATAGCAGTATCATCCGCATACAAAACTATCTTACTCTTGCTAATATTGTCTGGCAGGTCATTGATAAAAAGAATAAAAAGAAGTGGGCCTAAAATTGAGCCCTGGGGTACACCGACTGTTACTTGTCTGGGATCTGAACAAGTACCATTAATAATTGTTATTTGCTCTCTATTGGTGAGATAGTTTGAGAACCATGCCAGCTCTTTGCCATGAATGCCATAGTAGGATAGTTTGCGCAGAAGAACCTTGTAATTTACCGTATCAAAGGCTTTTTTCAGATCTAAAAAAACGGCACCAGTTATTTCGCCTTTGTCCATATTATTATAAAGATAATCTGTGACATCAGTTATTGTAGTAAGAGTTGAGTGTCGAGGCCTAAAACCGGATTGTGCAGTAGATAAAAGCCCATTTCTCTGCAAATGCTCATAGACCTGGGTGTGGATGGCTCTTTCAAGGATTTTAGAGATCTCTGGTAAGACGGATATAGGTCTATAATTGCCGCAGTTTGTTTTCATACCATCTTTAAAAATAGGTGAGACAACAGCCTTCTTCCATTCAAGTGGGATAACAGTAGTGCGGAGAGTAAGATTAAGCACATGTGTAAGGGGTGTTACGATCTGATAGGCCCCAGCTCTCAATAATCTAGCACTAATGCCGTCAATACCTGTAGCCTTTCCCAATTGAAGGGTAGAAATTAAGCTGTTTAATAACATATTCCTCATCAATTTCACTGAAATTTAGACTTTCATTTGTACAATTCAAAGTTGTGCACACACTCTCATTGTTATCATTGGTAAAAGTTTGAGCCAACTTATTTCCGATTTCTGTAAAAAAGTTGTTGAAAGCATTGGCAACTTCTTTGGGCTCTTTTATATCAATACCATTTACTACAACTGTCTTAACACACTCCCGGACCTTTGTTGGAAGAATAGATTTAATTGTTTTCCACAACTTTTTACCATCATTCTTATTATGCTCAATAGTATCAGAATAATATGACTTCTTAACTTGTTTGATCGCATTAGTGGTATGGTTCCTTTTGATACGGTATATATCCCAATCTCTAGATTGACCACTCCTCTGAGCAACACGTTTATAAAAGTCACGATCATTAGATAACGACAACATTTCCTGGTTAAACCATGGAGGTGGATTACCCTTAATACGAATTTCTACCTGTGGTGCATGTTGATCTGCAATTTCAATAAACTTGTTTTTAAAAGCTCTCCATGCCATATCAGAGTCATTCATTTGACACACCATGTCCCAATTGACATTACTAAGATCTTGGTTAAACACATCAATGTCAAATTTACGGAAAGTCCTTGTTGTAATAGTTTTTGGTTTAGCTCTAGTTTTACGGACTTTGAAGGCCATGTACACAAGATTATGATCACTAAACCCGACTGAGATGTTGCCTGATGAGAATACTTTACTTTGATTAGATACCATAATCAAATCAATACATGTGGAGCTATTCTCCGTAATACGTGTAGGTGTGTCAATAACATTGTGCCATTGAAATCGTTGACATAATTGGGTAATGACTTTGGCTGACTTGGGTTTAAGCAAATCTAAGTTGAAGTCACCTGTGATGACCATATCATTGTTACCGGCCAGATTTACAACTTGAGATAAGTGGCTTTCCAAAGTAACCATAAAACTTACTTGAGATGAAGGTGGTCTATAAATAGACCCAACAACAATTGGTTTTGTATTTGGCAGATTAACTTCAGTCCATACACTTTCAACATCACTACTTTCATAATCACACTTGTGGGTACTTTCAAGATCTTTAGATACATATAACCGAGCGGTCTAGTGCACCAGACTCAAGTTCCGGTAGTTAAGTAATAAGGGTGTGGGTTCGAATCGTGGTCATGAAACTTGTGTCTGTCCTTTAGCAAGATGCTTTGCCGTAATTGCGGTAGAGGTTAATATATTGTGTTTGAAGAAGCCTTTGTAGTGCCACGGCAGCCCAGGGCTGCAAACTTCCCAGAGAGCTGAGAAAGATTAAAGGAATGTTATTGGCCCAATGACCAAGGCACTATAATTTAAGCGCGTTGATATGTTATTATATAATGAGATGTAGGCCTATAAAAACAAGTTCTTATTTACTCTCATATTAAACTATCAAGGAGGCGGAACACTGCAGGCAAACATGCGCAGTCTTCGCAAGCTTTAAAGGAGACAGGAGAGGGTCAGAGGTCAAGAGAGTTGAGTCATTTTCAGACACCAATTGCACCCACTACATCAAGGGCGACGTGGTAGCTCATTGTCCGAGGCACCGCATTAGACGCGAAATGGGCCGTGAATTGCCATTAATTTACATAATGTCAGTTACAAAACATGTCCAGTAATTGTATGAATTCTACGCCCATTTCAAAGAAGTGAATAGAGTAAATTTCCAAACTGATATTCGTAAACATGAATTAAGTGGAAAAGTGCACAAGCCTCGGTAATTTGGTGATGTTTGCCTGGTGCATGTATTGTTTATTGCGTATGGGAGTACTTAGTTGACAGTAATGGAGGTATATAATGGCATAATTAGTTATAAAACATCGTAGCGGAAAGTGTGGATTCCGAAGGCCATACTCTTCCTGAACTATCATAGGATAGGTTGCACAACGGGAGATGGGGGTGGGGTCATTGCTTATTATAAAATTAACCATGTATTACAGACATTTGTGTAAAATGCTCCATTCTCACATGCTCATGGGTATAAATAAATTCTTTTTACAACACCCAAAACCTGAACCCACTCAGTGACAACAACCCCAGAACTTGAGTCCGGTGCACCAGACAGCTCGATCACGACACTCCGCACTGTAAAGCTAGATATTGTTTGGACTAAAATTTTAACAACTCCGGGTTGATGTAATTCTTGAACATTACTGGACTGAAAATAATATTTTACCTTTTCCAAAGCAGTGATGTTCCCTATAAAAAAGAAACCAGTACAGAACTTATTAAATGGTGCACAAAATGTTCTTTCATACGGTGCATTCAAAATGTCATTTGCCGATGATAATAATTCCCCTAGTACAATTAGGAAACCCTTTATAAACATTGCGGTGATGGATGGAATTGATATTTTATCGATGACACTTCGTTTGTTAAGGATCATCAAGAATTCAACATTTTCCTGTAAATACGGGGCCGGGCTAGTCAGAACGATTCGCTTTCTGCTGGAAACACAGTTGCATAAATCAAATATATTGAAATTAAATTAGCCTAATTGAGATGCATATTCAAGTGAATATGTACAAACTGACCAGAGTGGTGAATAACAAAAACATTTTAGGCGGTTGGGAGGGCATTCACTGCTAAAGAAATTAATAAAAACGCGCTTAGAAATAGTTCAAATATTTTTTGGGTGCATTCCCATATGACAGAATCGTTGCGCCAAACCCCATCCATGTTATGGAAGGGACCTCAAAAGGACAGATTTGAGGGCAATTTAACTCTTAAGGATTGTATAATAGTACGCTCCAATATTGTGCCTGGGTTATTGACTCTAAATTCGGAAAGGTTGAAGTCAGTGAGGCCCTCATACAAAAAATTACCTATTTTTCTTGCAAATCTAGCGGCACCTTTCCCAAGATGGCCGTTAAAAAAAATGGAAATCAGCATTCTTGTAGTGATGTTTTTGTTTGTGACGAGCGTAGCTCGACGGGTCCCACGAGCAAGCCGTTTTGGTGCAGATTTGTTTTCCCTCTCAATCGAAAACCCCCCAAAACCCACACCGCAAACTGACTCAAAACCAAAACACAACACATGGATTTTGTTGGTTGGAATAAAGTCTCCTAAGTGTACCAAGTCATGTCACCTTGATTACAAAAAGAAATCCTTTAAATGTTTCTTTAAAAGAAAGCTGAAGTTTATGGCACTGTACATAAATCTGATTGCATGTCAGGGCAGCAAATGCATGTTATGGGCCCCAAATACAGTGCGCCACCCAGTGTTTGCCATTGAGATAACGCAAGGAAGCTTGTTCTATACGTGATTGATTTTGACAGCTAACGTACATGCACAGTTCGTGGTAAATGCATTGAGTCATATACACCGCCGTCGACGTCCACGGTCCTTTGAAGCCCCGCAAGGAAAGCGCATGTTTTCTGCCTGACTAACGGAGACAAAGCCCAGGTCTTAATATTGCGTTGAAGTTTTGGTTGATACTCTGGTAGCCAATCGAATACCATACTATAAAGAATAGTAGTAGACCCGCGTGCTGTGTCGCTTCCAACTCTCCGGAGAGTATAGGGTGGTTTTGGAAACAAGAAATGGGAGTTTTGGTGCCTGGAGAACGACATCCTTCGTCGTCTCACACTAATCCCATCTTAAAATAATTGATTAATGTGTTCTAACACAGCGCCCAGGTGAAAAATCCATAAACTTCTGCCATCCTCGAAGGTATTTCAGCATTAGTATGGGTTGCTATTGGTCTTTCTTTAGCGGGCCATTTGAACACTGTAGGCCTACCTTATCTGCCGCCGACAATAGGAATTTAGACGCAGAAGCAAACGATTCCGTAAAAATGTAAACCCTTTATTTAATTGTTATCAATTCACAACATCAACTGAACCATTTAATAACTCAAGTCAAAACACACCGTTTCAACAAGCCACTCTAACACTAACAGGTTTTTCCTAATGATTGTAACGACAACAAAAACCACCAAGACTTTATTCATTGCGCTAAAAGCAGAAATAAACGGCCTAACGCGTTAAGTTTCTGCTGGGTCTGTCGTTACGGAATAAGGCCATTACAATCGCAATCAGCTCATCCGAAACATAGTTCAAAGAACTGTCGACCAAATAATGTGTACTACATGAAACAGGGTTGTGTTCTGGTGATGTAACGATCAGGGGCTTCGATCGCTACTGAAAAGTAGGGGGGACGGGCGAGCAAGTCTTGAAAAAATACATCTTACATTATTTGCACCCCACACCATTACTTTTGCATTTAATTTCTGTGTTACAATTGTTCCCTATTTTTTGTTTGTTACAGGGGGGGGGGGGGGGGTGATATTTAACAATAACATCATCCAAAATGGGGTTTGGGCCTGGGTTTCCGTTACGTAAAACCGAGATTCTACCAAATACAAACATCATATTCACAATCCTTTTTAATTGTAACCACATTGCGACAATTTCTTCAGTAAAATTGAGAGAGTTTTTGATGTTTTTGTTTCTTCTTTCGTTTTTCTTTTATTTTAATTTATATTTTGTTTTTAGAATAAACAATAACACTGAACAAACTGCTCCTATTTATTTTAATGGATTTTACTACATTTTGTGCGATTGTAACAAAATGTAACACTTGCACGTGCGCGCACGCACCGACTTCCTTTGTGGAGGGATCGTGTACCGTACACTATAGATAGTTCCCAGTAGACGCCATCTTTACGGGCAAATCGCATTTTGGCTTGCAGGCGCGTCAAGCGCTCAAATTATTAGCGCAGCCGCGTCATTCACAAACCAATCATGCAATGAGTTTGGTGAAATGTGCGCGTGCTGCACGCCGTTCTCACGCGTAACGCATGACTGTGTGTTCCTAATTGCCCGTAAAGATGGCCGACTTACGTCATACAGCAACCTATCTATAGCATACACAAACGACGCATAACTTGAATGCTAACAAGGTATGTAAGCGGGATTTTGGCGTTCATGTCTTGGACCAGACTCGTCTATTGTCTGTATTATAGAAACGGAAATAGGCCCAAAATTCCATTCTGCGCGTGGTCCATCAGAAAAAAGATAAAAATGAAGAAAACATTTCACCGTTTGTTCGCTATTCTTTTATTTGAAAAAAAATCAAGAAAATGGTGTATTTATTTTTATATTTTGTTGCATATTTCTATAACAGTCAATCAAAAAGTGGGGGGACATCTGATATGCTGTCCCCACCCCCCCCCCCCCAGTCTAAAAAGTGGGGGGACATGTCCCCCCCCGTCCCCCACCCATCGACGCCCTTGGTAACGATAACCGACGGCTGTTGCAGTTGTGGCTCTCTGCGGGGACCGGAATCTTTCTTTTTTTAAATTCCATTCGCCAAAGCTGACCCCAGCACACTGCTAGGCACAAAAACCACACACATGGTAATGAAGATATTAAACTGTTAGCCGCTACATTGTTTACCAACATAGCTTAACAGCAGGGCCCAATTTCACAAAGCCTGTAAGCTGAAAAATGTTGCTTAGCGCGGAAAATACTGCTAAGCAGAAAAAGGTACCCAGCAGAATGACATTGTAATTGCAATTGATGCCACTGGTGTCCTGGTAATTTTTCGCTTAGCAAACAAGCTTCCTAAAGCCAAACTAAATGCTTAAAATATTTATAAGATAGGCTCTAGATTGAAAATGGTCCCAGGTTGTCCACGCAAATATAAAACGGCAAACTTCTCCTGTGGCGAAAATAATGTAGCCACCTTCTAACAATCTGCTTGTATACCAAACGTTGTTTAATGTTTGAACTCAAATCTAAGAATCTCCGGCACAAATGAATCGTATACTCTACAACATAAAACACTTGGCGCTTTCTTTTGCAACGAAAGATAATTATACAACTCTAAAGATTCAACCTCGACCACACTTCTCGCCCGTAGTTCGTAAGAACTCTGTTTGAGAGGTTGAGGATTTTCTCGCCCGGTAATGACGTTGTTTTTACTATGTGTAATGGTATACCGCCAATTTTTATATATTTTTATATCGCTTGAGGCCTTGCGTACACGACGGGTATTCGCGAAACTACGGCTATGGCCAGCAGGAATTGCCGGCTATAGACTGATGCTATGGCTATAGCAAGATCAGTACTCCATCTCTTATAATAGCATTGCAGAGCAGCCTACTGCCAAAGCCTCAACCCAACGACAGCCACATCTTCAGCCTCTCAAGTGCTCGGGTTTACGTCAGCCATTTTGAGTCCTCATTCCGAGTGCTCTTCGCGTCAAAATGGCGAATAAACCGAAGCATCGGGTGACCGAAGACTGTGCCAGGGTTTGGGAGTATCCAACAATGTGATATATAATATTCAATATACTGTACAAAGGCCGTTAAACATCCCTGATTATCTCAACTATAGGAAACTCTAAGAAAAAAATTAGGAAAATTATAAAAACAAAATCTTCAAATGTGACCGGTATGAGAATATATCCCCCCTCTAAATTTATTTTCTTTAATTCATTGCGTAACTATATATGAATATTCATTAAGCCAAATCTTGAGTCCACCTCCTAACCGTTGGTGGCGGACTCTCCCTTATTCATTCAAAGTCTAGACGAAGACGTGGAAGCAACAGTTAAAAGTCTGGACGAAGACGTAGAAGCAACAGTTAAAAGTCTGGACGAAGACGTAGAAGCAACAGTTAAAACTTTCGCCCGTCTTCTTGTCCTTTCAGGTAACCGATTTCTCATGTTATAATTCATACTCTTAACTCACTTATTCATAGACGCAAATCATTTACTATTACTTAGTGTATAATTATATTTCTTGATTTAATGTTAATTAATTAATCTTATGAGAAGAGACTTTCTCTGAACAAGTTAAGTCATTGCTTATTGTTCCTGGCAAATTCCAAGGTCCTAGTTTGTGTATGTCGCCATTTTGAAAAGCGCACTCTGTATCCGTATTTGTATGGCGGGACTATGGTCAGAGAAAGAGTGTATCCAACGCTCAACAAATAAATACACTAAAGTCACAGTTTTCACTTTCTGGTGATTCAAGACCCTTATTATTCACTTGAAATGATGCCTTGCCTGTTTCATTCACCTTTTACTACTTTAAAACAACAAACTTTATGCTTTACCTTAAGAAAACTGAGTAAAGATGTATCAATCAGAGAGAGAGGCTGACAAAACTGTATTTTCACCACCGTCTCGACACCCTGGATCTGCTACTTGTCAAGAGGGGGCGCTATACACAAAAAGGGGATGATTTTGGCACTAACATGCTTATAGTTTGTATAAATCACCATTCCTGATAACATTGTTATTTCCCAACCATTAACTTTATTCAACTGTGGTGGTTTCCGTAGCAAATAGCATGTGCGATGTTTTCACATCTAAACATGGTGCATTTTAAATAATTCCGAGATGGCGACCGTCATTGAACTTTTGGCGGGAACCCTAGCGCCATCTTAGTTTCCTTGCTTTAGTATATTTTCTATTCCGAATAAGTTATTTAATCACTTATATAAGGTTTATGTTTTATTAATATTCTTCATTTGTAATTTATTCCTAATTGTTTTATTCATTCAAAATCTGGACGAAGACGTAGAAGCAACAATTAAAACTTTCGTCCGTCTTCTTGTCTTTTCAGAATAAACGATACACCGAAAACACTATAACTGCATTTACTGTGCCGATTCCTCTTAAAGCCATTAATAATTATTGGCCCGAACAAGAACACACAAATATTTTGTATAAATAATCTCGTCCAGTAGGATGACAGGGAAAGAGATCTTGAGCACCGCCATACACTCGGTGAAGTCGAGGGGTGTAATCTGGAATACAGTCTGAACGGAAGAAGAGAACCATTTGAGAATGAGTGGATTGTTTTGAGGAGCAAATGGACAAGCTGAGGAAGTAGGCAATTTTTTAGTCATTCTTTCGCCTTGCATAAGATTCTAATCATATAAGGAATGTTTATAAGTGCGAATATTTATGGGTAGGTATACACATTCAAACCGAGGACCTATAACAAAACAAGACAATAGGGTTCCCTGGTTGGGTGAAGTCCCCAGTTGGAAGTATGTACAAAACCAATAGGAGCCGTTTCCAAAAGCAAAAGAGGAACACTAGGACGTCCACAATTGGAGCTGTTTACACATTTGTGTAAGTTAAAATATGAAATGTTCTATTTAATGAGGTGAGGTTGAGTTGAACGGAAGACTCCATCTTTCAAATCATGAAAGATGGCAAAGTTTTCAAATCATGAAAGATGGAAAATCTTTTAACTCATGAAATATAGTAAATCTTTCAACTCATGAAAGATGGAAAATGCACTGTGAACATTACCAGAATGCACAGATTAATAAATACCGAGTGACCTACAATCCTCCAATCAAATGACAAGGATCTACTTGGGTTTTTTAAAAGCATCCAATCAGGTGGAGTCCAATGCCAGAAATCTGTCTCCACACAACAAACGCATCAAAGTCCAGCTCTGCTCCTTGAACCGTTCACGGCCCAATTTCATAGCTCTGCTTACCGTAAGCAAAGAATCGAAGCAGGGACTTCCGCCCTTACGTCAAGCGTATTTCACGGGTTAACAGGGAATTGTTTCATGTGCGTACTCCACGTTACTAGGCATTCTTCGCTTACACAGCTAGCACAGAAATTTGGCGCTTGCAGAGTAAGCGGAGAATTGTGATCGTAAGCGCAGAATTCGGCTGTAAGCAGAGCCATGAAATTGGGCCCAGCTGGCTACCAACATGTGCAACCTTCCATACATAATAGATATGAGGGCATATCCGAATTGGCAGTTAGGGCTACAGCTACAAATGTGGCTAAGGGTGTTGTTATGGACGTCCTATACTTCAACACATTATGACATGGCTATACAGCTATACTCATATAGCCATAGCTTTAGCCATCAATGCGGAGGGCATACCCAAATTGGCTGGTAGGGCTATACAGCTATGACTGTTGCTAAGGGTGTTGTTAAGGACGTCCGACACTTCAATTCATTATGACATGGCTATACAGCCATAGCCGTAGCTTTAGCCACCAATTCGAACACTGCTTAATAATTGCATCGGGGATAAAAACATTATTTCAAAATGGCCTCTCGTCACAAGTCACGCTAGGCGGTCAAGTGGTAAAGGTGGAGGGGTTAATACTAGCCACTCAATCTGGGGTAACAAAGAAGGGGGAAAAGGGGGTGGGAAATATTTGAATACTCACTGACATGACGTCAACATGGAGGATAACAAAGTGGAGAGCCATGGAGAGAATGATGGCACCAATGAGCCATATGTTAGACCATGGTGGCATAACCAGTACGGATTGGTTCTCAATCAAGCTGCAAGTGATAAATATTCATCATTAGTTGGGGGTAGTGGTACCCTATTAGCTTAACTGGAAATGATAGACAAAAACTGATTGGTTCCCAGTCTGACTTGAGCTGTAATTTATAAATATTAATTGAAACCAGGTTATTCGATTCTAACTGGCCAAAACTAATTAACAAGAATAATCAACATCCCTATACAACATGAAGAAAAGTCATTATAAACATAATCATTTACTTATCCAACCCCACCCCCCCCCCCCCCACCACCAACAAACAGAAATAACAACAAATCAAATCTCCGCACACAGTGTGAAAAAGAAATACCCCAATAAGTCTGTGTTAACAAGAGCATTACATATCCAATCCATACATGTAAATGCAGTTTCAAAAAGGCAATTCGTAAATACATATTATAAAATATGCACAGATATAATTATGTAAGCCATGCCTAATACATGTATGTGGCAGAAGGTGGGTGTGTCCATCCCACAAACGAAGAAAACAAATCCCATACCCTAAACACACTCTTCCCCTTTTGAACAGAAGCACCCCCCCCCCGAAAAACCCCTAAAGAATATATCTGAGATTCTCAGAATACAATGAAGACACCACAATAAAAACACAATAAGGGGGGGGGGGGCACACTACTCCACATATCGAGCACCAAATGGATACAACAATAAAAAGTGAAACAGAATACACAATCAGATAAATAACGATTTTCAAAATCCTCCTTCAATCCACCAACAGGCAAAGAGATGCAGCACGTAGGAAAAAACTGTTTTGAGTGGCTCTTTGTTCTACATCCAAGCAAAGCCAGAGCGTAAAGGTAAGAACAATAAAGCCTGTTTCACAGTTTGAACATTTTACCATGAATATATCTGTAGAAAAAAACCAAGGCTTTCCGCAGACCTACGGTGGGAAAGAGGTTGTAACGTCGATCCCAACAATTTGTATTCTTTTTGCACGACCACCGCGCTGAATTGACGGACCGAGTGCAGTCAATTCAAATGAAATTGCCTGCAGGTGGCTTGTGGACTAAGTCAGGTTCGTGCGTATAGCGGCCGTAGTTCGCTCTGCCCCACCTGTCTCTTCCACAACCGCTGGTTTGTGCTGATACTTGTTCAGGATGTAGCGATGCATGATATGGGAGTGATTGTAGTGCTGATCGACGCAGCAATTATTCTTGGTTCCAAGACGGTCCAGTTGTGTCGTCACGAACACATGATAGCGGTTACGGAATGATAGCGCCCTCTAGTGGCAAGTGGTTATTGGGGTGTTAGCGGTTTAGATAGCGGTTAGGTTTTCGTGACTACACAACTGGAGGGTCTTGGAACCAAGACTACGCAGCAATGCGCGCAATCACATCGTTACACAAGGAGGCCCCATGGATAATGTAAACGATGTTTTTTTAGGTTACAAGAAGTATGTTGCCATCAAGCCCTATAGTGTACAAGGCAAAGCATGAAGAAACTTATTACCAATGGATTTGCACAATAGAGCTACTTTATTACTGATAGTCGATGCTTTCGTAATCAGGAAGAGTTGACCGGGCGCAATGAAGGGGGGGGGGGGGGGGGGGGGGGTGGGGGTAGCGCCACCAACCCGCCACCTACGTTGAAAATAATCTCATTCGACCCTCGCGACGTGGACTGGTCGAAGCTCCCCTACAAAACCATTGTACAAACGGACGGCGAGGTACACATACATGTATGTACGATGTACATGTATGTATAGTGTATACAAGATTTGAATAAGCGATCGCTCCCGGCCCGCTGCATGCCGTTGAGACTGCCTGGACGAGTCCATTTTATTAGAGGTTATTGTTATCTTCAAATGTTGTAAATTCACCAGAACTTTACACTAGAAAACATTCGTAAATGTTTTTTTTTTGCGTTGCCAACTGCTTCAGTAATTTAATAATTTAATAAACAACATATATTTTACGTAAACGACATGTATTACATATCTGTTTAAGATGCATATGTTGCCTCAGAATTAATATTACCTGCGGCAAATGTTCCCGTCCGTCAACAGAGATCGTTTGCATGCAAACAAACGGTATGGGCAGAAACCATTTTCTCAAAAAAAATTATAAAAATCGTCAAATATCTAGAGGATGTACGGAGGGAGTTTGTTTAAACTATCAGAAATGAAAGATCTATCCTTAAATATTACGTTCCGCGAAAAAAATCAGAGGATGAACAAAACAATATTTCACATTTTGTCGATATTTGCAGCCAGTTCAGGGGTGACGTTTTGTAATGAAATTCCCATCTGGACCCTTTCATACACGTTAGCCGCTGCAATAAACCAACGGAAGTTTTGGGGTAATATTTGTACGCATTTTATTTAAAACTAAGCGCCTCAACAATTGAAAATGCTCTTACAATACACACTGTTATGTTTTCAGTTCTGTTCAAGAGAGTATTTTAACGGTATACATGGATTTCTTTTTGTTTTTTAATTGTCATCACCTCTTTTTAAAATGGAGTGTACCCAAACTGCCATCGCAAATGATTGCGCAACACCCCCTTCCGCCCCACCACCCTAACCCCACCACCCAGTCCAATACAATGCGCATATGCATTATGCCTCAGCCAATCCCAGCGCATTTGGATGAGTCGCTGGGCCCGAGCGAACGACTCGATTGTGACCGCGGGGACGATACTCCGATTGCAATCTCTCGTCGACTTTTGACAGTTCTTTTTAGATAAAAATAAATGTCTATATGGTTGGTATTTGTATTTCACTTTACAATCAGTAAACTTTCAGTTTAAAAAAACCCATCCCAAAAACAAAAAACATGAAAGTAAAAAATTGAAATATTCTTGAGCACCACAAAGTTGGCCGAGCATTATTTGGTAAACAATGATTCAGAACGAATAGATAAAACAGGCAGGCTATTATTGACTTGAAATCAAATTTGTGAAATAATATAATTGTATTAATGTTTATGCTAAAGAAAAAATGCTTACAATTTTTTACATAAAAGAATATCCTCATAGGTATAACTGCCACTTGTTAAAACATATTACAATATGAACAATAACTTTTTTAAACCACATTTAAGGGAAGCATTGTGTACAAAGCAAAAAATAATGCCCCAAAAATAAAATAGTACACTAAATAAACTAGACTTAAGTTTTGGTTACATAACGTCACTACAGAGGTGTCTTCTACAAGTAAAGATCTAACCATAGTGTGAGGTTTAAAGGTTGTGTGAGCTTGAGAAGTGTGTCTTTGTTGGTGGACAAATCGCGGAGGAGAAGAAAAAGAAGTAATACGAAAACAAACCTGAACAAGAACAAGAGGTGTTCCAGGCTGAGTGCCCTAACACCTAAAAATCTTCATGTGAAATTGAACAATGGAAAGGCCACAAAGACCACAAAGGCCACAAAGACCACAAAGGCCAAAAAGAATGGAAAAGATCGGGAAGGGGTAGGGAAGTTGCCGCACCCACATCCACCTTTTCACTCCTCATAACCAAACATCTACCCGAATAAGATAACCTGGTTATATTTTGTTTTCCTAACCTTCAATTTTATATACAGTTTGCTGCCTGAGCATGTTTATGGATTTTGATGAACTTTCTAAAGATTTGATAGTTATAATATTTATATTTTATGTGTTTAAATAATATACAAAAATCCGTATTTGTTCTTGTACTTTGTTATACCTTTGTAAGTTTGTATTGTTTGGATTGCCTTCAGATATTAATTAATTTCGCTTTTTGGTCAACCACAGGCTTGTTCTTTGTAGTCCTAATTAAGTTGTTAGTTCTTAATATTTACTGTTTGTGTGCTGTCTAAAAAAATTAAAAAAATACAAATACAAATTTGTTATTACGAGTGAAAAAGTGGAGGGACCTTGAAGGCCACATACCTTGAAGGCCACACCTCTATCCTCTTGCCGCGGTGATGAGAAGTGCATGTAGCATGGTTGCTTGCCCATTAAGAAGTTTCTTAGACTCTGCCTAGAAGCAGAGGAGTGTCGGGACTTGGTGGACACTCTCTGATAATTTGTTCGAGGTATCCAGGTCTTCGTGACAGCATCGCATCATATAGCATTGCTCTATGATCGTACCCTTTTGGTGTCGCAATAAGCCACTTGCGACCTAGATTTGAATAACGTATGGTATAATGGCTTGCTTGATCACAAGTTACCGCCTAAATTTGAATTCCTCAGACTATAGAGGTAGTTACGTAAGAGATGCCGAACACCCATACACAGTTTTGTATGATGGCACAATGGTATCAGGGTTTGCTTATCTGGAGGTTGCCATACCAAAGCTAAAGCTTACGCCCAACCTATTTCAAATTTAAAAGGGGTACCTTGTGACTAAAAAAGTAAGCAGGTTATTGTACCAGACGGTATTAAAATATTACTCACAAATGGCTTTATAAGTCTCAAGTCAAAGAGTTGGTATATTGCCTGAAACTGTCTCTCGACTCTCACAGCATTTGTCCCGATGGGTTCATCCAATCTGTCCTGGCTCTTGCACCACAATGGCCGACGCGTGCTTAAACACAATGGCCGTGTCCGAACCGGCAGCTATATTATGGCTGTGGCTGTTGTTAGAGTGCCTCCGTGTTGACGTTGCGCTCATCAAGCCGTAGTCGCTAATTCAGACACGGTCTACTTCTTTTGGCACATAAAACAATCTATGACCTTTTCTGAAACATTTGGCCCTTTTGAGTCAACTTTAAATCACCACCAATCTAGTAGACTAGAAACTATGCTGGTTCTTTAGGAGACTACAAAAGGGAGCATGTGCGGTTTACCTGCAGTTCTTGTCTTTTGTATAATGTCGTATTTTCATTCTGTTTTGCTAATGTACTGTTTTTCAAGGTATGTCCACCACATTCCCCCTGCCCTGCTCGCAACCCACTTGTCCAGCCACTTCGTTGAGAACGGAGCTCCGCCGGGCCCCACCAGAGTCCGCCTGCGGCTGCCCTCCAACTCCGTACTTTGCCGCGCATTCCAGGCCAGAGTCCCTATGGGGCAATCGACCCCGTTGCCCCCTGTCCGGCATGCTTGCTTCCCCCTGCCCGGACTCGTGAACCCTCTTGTCAAGCCTTTTCGTGGATAATGGATATTTGTTGTCTTTTGCCGTCCCTTTGGCAGTGGAAATAAACGTTACATTTAGACTTAATTTAATTTGTTTGAATTGAAAATGAGAGCGGGAAGCAAGGGTAACAACGTCTGCGGCAATGGAATGGGCCGTCTTTATATTAAAAATAGAAGATTGGAAAAAAACTATCTGCAGAGCATCATTAAAACAGAAGGCCCAGCAGTTTGGGGGGGGGGGGTGTTTCAAATATTCTGTCTAAAATCTCCCGGGTCATAATTGACCTGGATTCCGGGTCCCAGGGGGCCATTTTGGGGTCAAGCTGACTCGGAATCAATACTGTTCAATTACTCTGTGTAGACGCAAAAAGGAGAACAAAACAGTCTTTGATCGATAACAATAAATAACAACTTTGATTCAAAGATGGATAAACTGGGATGTCGACAAAAAGAATGGCATTTCCAGAGCTCCGTAGTTTAGGGAGTATGTTTCACTTAGCATGACCAACAATGATTTCTGCAGTTTTAAATTGTATATTGGTTTCGGCCAATTTAGACGCGAGAGTTCGGTTCGGCTAAGCTTGGCTTCGAGAGGCAAATACTATAATACCAATTATATTTTCTGACAAATTTGTTTAAAAACGACAACGACATTTAGCTTACAGTAATTATAACACAATTTATTATTAATAAATTCAGTGAAACTCTTTCTATTTTCAGAAACAATGACATAGTCACGTTACTTTCCTAGTTAAAGAGACACGTTGTGTTTGGATTGGGCACTATGGGTTTATTAAAGCGATCGTTATTGGTTTTTCTTTTACTTCTTGAACTAACACGGTCTGCCATTTTGTAGAACCAATGTTTGACTCCACAAAATGGCGGACCGTGTTAGTTCACGAAGTAAAGGGAAAACCACACAATTTCGAGGTGTACTTAAAAAAAAACACTTCCAACCATATTCATTTCATAACAAACGCTTGTTATATAGCCCAAAGTGCCCAATCCGAAAGCAACGTGTCCCTTTAAAACTGAACAGTCAACTCTGTGTATATACAATTTTGTAAAATATATAGGGTCATACTTTGGTAATGACCTCTTTTTTTTGTTATAGTAATTTCTATCCGAAAGCTTACTAATGGTAAAGATGGTAATGGTGGTATAAGCAGGCAGTGAACTTATTTAGTCTGAAATAACAGTATGTCAAAAAAAGCGTTAATCTCAAAAACAATTATTATTTGTTATGGTCTCCAAGTGCTCGTCCCCTTTCAGTACAGGACCGGTTTCCTAGTGAAATCTGTCCCCGGAGATTCTGTCCCCCAACATGGGCTGAAGGAGGATGATTCGAAAGAGGGTGCTATCAGAGGAAGCTAGTACACAGTTCGCCGAATGGAGGGGGAAGGGGACCACAGAAGCCCGGGGGACTGAATCTCCTGTTACACTGCCTCCCTCCCGCATCACTACACACTGATAATTGATAAAATTACATTTTACATTCGAATTATGTGCTAAAACCGAAAATCATAGATGAAATAATTAACAACTGGCATAACAAAACTTATAAAGATTCTGTCCCCCAACATGGGCTGAAGGAGGATGATTCGAAAGAGGGCGCTATCAGAAGTAAGTACAGTTCGCCGAATGAGAAGGGGGGGGGGGGGGACACAGAATCCCCGGGGAACAGAATCTCATACCACACCGGCCGCCCTCTCCGCATTACTGCACACATATAATTGATACAATTACACTTTACATCCGAAAAGTATGCGCTAAAACAGAAAATCATTAATTAAAATGATTAACCACTGGCATAAAAAAACTTATAAAGGCGCTAATGATTTTTGACGTTATTTCAAGCTAAATTCGGATTCAATCGAGTCGAGTAGTAAGTTGAGATATGCTTTGTTCACACATGTCAATTTAATTCGAGTCCAATATTCGATCAATTCGGTTTTTTAAAGAAAAATCGTATCCTGGTGTTTTTTCTGACGGGTGAAAATAAGATAATGGTATTTCATAGTGTGGCAATCAGCACAGAGTCCCGAAACTTCTTTTTATACTAAGTAATACTACTTGGATTTTATAAATTTAAATAAAATTTAATATTTACGCTCAAAAGGTGAAATAATAGTCCGATGAGGAGTACATTGAGATCGCAATAATGGAATCTGAGTTACTAATTTTTTTTAATCTGAGTAATATCCCGAAACTAGCGTTGATTTTTTGTTCTTTTAAGAACAAAAAATCAACGCTAGTTCAGATCTTTATATCTAAATGTAAATGTATTTAAAAATACATTTACATTTAGATATAAAGATCTGATCTACGGGGAACTTTAAGGAATACGACGCATTTTCATTTCACTGCGCGTTATTTGAGAAGTAAAGGTGATTTCTCCCCATATGATGCCGCTGGGGTATCTCTGAGAATACTCGCCGTTCAGGTTGCTGTAAGGCCCGTCATCAACATCAGCATAGCTTTCGACTGTCTGTGTGCATCGATTGAACCACCAACCTCCCTTAAAATCATCGGCGCAGTTCACAGAGGGTTCGGCATCGTTGTCTCGATCGTACGTCGAGAATGGCTGTCCGTTGGACGGTTGTTCAAGGGTAGTGGACAGAGCATCACCTGAAACAAAAGCTTATATGGTGTTATAATGACCTGGCAGTTTTAAAAATTTCTATAAAATGGCCGATAAACGAAAGAAAGTTCCAACAAAATTTGAAAAGAAAAGTAATTATCATCGGCAATAGACTGTGCAACCAAGTTAGTCCTAACCATTGAGTTGTACGTGTTCGCAACTCTGTTTCTTCAAATACTTGAGTTTAACGTTTTTTACGGCTATGACAATAATATAATAGTGTTGTGAAAGTAAAATTTAGCCATGAAATTTATGGTAGTAAAATAAATGTAAAAAAATTAACAAAGAAAAACCGGAGGATAAGACTTGAATTTTGCCAAACTGACGTTCGTGTTATAATAAACCCAATGTAGGCCCTAATGGTCGGGTTGGGCGTGAATGGTGAATGGGGAATTCTATAGTAATAAACATCCTGGTCCCAAATTTTTAACTTGTTTCAGTGTTAAATTGAACAAATTAAATAATTGTATCGGATACAAATTGAAATTGTATTTATAACAAATTGTTATAGTATTCATTTTTTTTTTTTTTAAATAGAATTTGAAAAGTTTTATAGAGAAATAAAGTCGTTGCTCAAAATGTTCTCGTTTTCGATACGTGCGAGACTTGCTCAGACTATTAAGTTAACATTCAAGACGATGGCAACTGTTTGTACCGCATCATCGATGCTCGAGAGAGGAACGTAATGGTCCCCAATCACCACTGGGAGGTTTTTCGCGAATCGCAGAACCAAGATTGAAGACACAAGTCGGGAACGAGATCTTCAACTGTTAAAATACACGTCTGACAACAGAGCTAGGTTGTAAAGCTGGAGGCCCTCGCTGTCCTCGTTCACAATAGAAAGAAGAAGAAGAAAAACTCGAACAAAGACTATTTGTTTCTAAATACTGCACAATAAAAACACAAACAGCAAACTTGGGGACACTTAAACCCCATTTGCCAATCATGCCCCATTTTTGCATCCATTACATGATTACATGTTTGGCAACATTCTTAATTACTTACAAGAGTGCCCAGAAACGGAGGTCAAGTCTTATTCTTAGGTTTTCTTTGTTGATTTGTTAAATTTATTTAACTTTCATATAATCATGGCTAAATTTCATTTGCTTTATAATTTCTAGAGCCATAAATTGGGTCAGACGAATGTGTTTGAAGAAACAGAATCACGCACACGTAAAGCTCAATATGGTTGGGACCAACTTGGTCCCGGAAGTTCGATTACGCGCGCGACTTGCACAAGGCCTTTTCACACTACAAAAAAGCTCCGTGTTGATATTTTGTGTAGTGTGAAAAGGCCTATAGTCTTGTATCATCAAGATTGTTCTTTGTTTTCAGAGAATCGCCGTGTAACAAATTGTTGATACTGATCAGTTAAGACTTATTTTAGTAGATATTACAAAGATTTCGATTGGATGAATAAGGAAAGGGTCATAATAATAATGGTAACTACTACTTCGAAAATTAATTTAAAAAGTACTTGAACGAGAACAAAGAGGAAGTAATATTTGCCGAAATTAATTTATAATTGCTCATTGATTACAGATATATAGTTCACATCCCATACAAAGTTTTGCAAAAAAAAAAAAAACCCAAAACAAATTTGACCACAACGTTGCTTTTCGTTGAGTTTCGCAAAATTCCCCGAGGCGTCGTCCTTCTCGGATACATTCGCGTGACATCATGGATTGTGTGGGAGTGATGTTTTATACCACTGCGCGGTATTTACACTTTGCAATATTGAAAGAACACTGTTCTTAGGCAAAGTAGTAAAGAAAAGCCTCTAAAATCCTAGATAGCAGCAGGTCTCGAGAGGGATTTAAATTATATTTACGAAAAAGAGGTAAATTCTACAAGCACTAATGGTAATGTAGCAAAGAGAAAAGCTCTCCTGAGGAGAGAATGGAAGGGATGACGACGGTGGGGAGTTCGTCTCACAGAATCCCCGGTTTGAGCCACTTGCGTTTGGAAGCGGTAGCACCCGACAACGAAGCTGACAACGAGAGCGAAACCGAGATCGACTGGCTAATAATAGTAACACAGCATGGTATGGTCTCTTCAGTAGAGTTACTGAGCAAATGGAATCGCTCCATGATTGTTTGATGTTGTTCTTTGGTTCATGTATGGGCGTTGTGGATGTATGTTACACGTTGACACAGTGCCTGCAGAGGATTATTTGATGTATATTTAGTAAGATTCGTGGGTAAGTGATGTATCAGCAGGGGGGTCGAATGTACCAACTAACTCGGCCCCAAAACGCTCCCAGCCCATGGCCATGACAAGAGGCTCCCAATGATGCCCGGAAGGGCTGCGGCAGCTTTCCCGGCTAGGTTTGCCAACATACGCCCAAGAGCTTGCAAGTGCTTTTTGCCCACTCTTTTATCCCATCCTTGCTTGCGGGAGGTGTGGGAGGCTTTGGCGGTTCAACCCCGCCAGCTGCCCCGCCAGTCAAGGCAAGGACCAGAGTGCTGATGATTAAGCCAAGCGCAGTTATAATGCTGGTTATGGTGACACCCTGCTCGCGGAACAGTGTCCGCAGCCGCTCGGCAAGGATTGTGTTTTTGTTTAAGACGCTTGTTACAGTCTCACGGATTTGGCGGACCTGTGACCGGAGTTGTAGGTTGAGGGAGTCGATGCTGTCTTGGGTTGCTGCAAGCTGCTCTTCGGCCTTTTGAATTTCACGCTTAATTTGGTCTGCTCGTTCAGTCGTTCCTGGGCGCTTAAGATCTTTGAAGTAGCCCTCGAGTAACTGCTGGAGAGAAACTATTTTGCTCTCTTGCACTGCTTTTGTGCCACGCAAATTTCTCAGGGCTTTGTCGAGTCCTAGACGCTCCCTCATGGGCAGGGTGTTGGTCTCTGCCGCGGTAGGCGTCTCTATTGTTGACATACTGCCAATGAGATCATCAATGTACTTATCCATGTCATCAGTGACAGCTGCATCAGCCTTTTCTGCAAACTCTCCGATCCCAACCTTGGTGATCAGGATGTGATTGTTCCTGGAACAGCCCGCCTTGCATTCACCATCTCTCTGACCTCAACCGACGACAACCGAACAGTCTTCTAAAATCTTGGTCGGGCAAATGTGAAAAAGACTACAATCAGAATAAGTGGCAATGAGATCATGTCTATAGATGATAGCAATGTTATCAACTGCTACTCCGACCTATGGAAAACAAAGCGAGAGCGCCAGTCCCAGGAATACCGGCGCATTGATGAGTAAACAGCCAACATGCTGAAACTGAGTGTGGGTGCTGGAGACGGCAACAGTTCCCATGCAGGACAAGGCCATCGCAGATGCCTATGACAACTGATTCTCCGTCCCGCTGGACTTCGAATTACTTGAGTCCCATATATGCCATTCTTCCAGTCTGCCCTTGGTGACCGATTGGAGTACAAGCTGACCTTTAATGACTACAGCCGTGTTATAAAGGCAACCGATGATGCCAATGCCAGCTAACACCATTGACAATATTTCTCTCGAATTTGACACTGTGAGTGAACCGAGCCTGGCCCGCATGATTCGCAATCAGTATGCTCGCCGGCTTGCCATCCTGTACGACCGCATATTGCGCCGCCGCAGGGTTGCCCTTGACAAGAGTCAGACTCTGTGGAACATCAACCTGAACGTCCCTGCCCGAAGCTTGAAGGGAATACTCATGCTGTTTACAGGAACAACGACCGCATATGACCGAGACACAGAAGCCTTCTACAATCCCAAGATTGAAAAAGTTGAGGTCACGATTGAAGGGGTGCCAAACCAGTTATACCCCACTCCGCTGGCGCAGTGCTGGGTGGAAGGTTTTTCTGATGTCTTTCATATTCTGGCTTTGGGGCGTATGCAGCGTGTTCTTGTGGCATATACAGTTGCTCACCCTTGTGCTCTTTGGCTTTGGAGCACAAACTGGTCAATATTGAGCTGTTTGTTCCCTCCCCAAAGAAGCCAGACAGCTATTGGCTCAGCCTGAGTGGCCTGTCGGATGGCTTCCCAAACGTCGCCCTCGTAGATGTGGATCTAGCGGGAGCTTGGGAAGTGCAGGTCCTTGGACCAAGCGTGGCCGTTGTGAACGACGAGCTCTACTTTACCTCTGATCCCGTCGCCCCAAACTGGCATTTCCCGCTGTTGTATATTTACTCACCGGCGATGTCCCGCAGAATAATGGCCCGTTTGTGGATCCTCTCCAGTTCAGCCACATCGTTGACCTTAGCCCCAGTCTCATGGACCCTCTCTTCCCATTCGTGGATTTTCTGGCGCCTTGTGAGGGTTAGACCCTGGCCTCTCAAGGTGCCTTCAAAGTGTTCCACCACTCGCTGGGCGACGCAGTTGAGGTCGTCACCATCGCGCATGGGAGCCAGGTTTGCAGAGTCTGGGTCTCTGAGAGGGTAGAACCCGTAAATGACCGCGGTGACTGGGTAGGCGTTCTGGTAGAACACCTGGTAAATTCCAGTCAGCACGCCTCGCCTGGCTTCGTCTCTCGAGAGATCTCAACAACGTTCTGGCCCTTCTTCCGCTCGGCTCTGACTGGGTCAAACTTGTCCTCGACGACCCAGTCACCTTTATCGTGCTCCCGCAGGAACTTGATTTTCACGATGAACTCGCCCTCTGGAAGGGCTGCGAGTAGCTGTGCCGCCCTCACATTTGACATGCGGGCGTCCAGGGCCAGTAGGCCGGCCCTAGCATACATACCATAGGCAATCTCGACGTCACCAATGTCTAGCGGGTCCTCTGCTTCTACCCTCCATGTAGAGAAGACCGCGATGGCGCCATCCACTTCAAACTCGTCTTTGGCCACATTTAAGATCTCAACCCACAGTTCGTCGGCTGGGAGCCTTAAGGGGGAGGAACCTGGGTATCCATGTCGAGTTGCCGTCTTGGTTGTAGTGGCCGGGGAAGGCGTTCCATTAACGCCTTCTGGAATCGGTTCGTCAATGATGTACCGTACCTTTGGCACATCATACTCCGCGAGCATCTCCTCGATCAAGTCGTCCATAGTAACCATGCTGCTGGATGGGTATACCTATGTCAAGACAACTGTCTAAATGCGAATTCACTAGAGGTCTATAGCTGCTAGGCGGCGAAATTCGTCTCTTAGTACACATTTGTTGGTGTAAACCCTCATTTGATAGTAAGCGGCTGATCCACAGGGTCTGCAGAGGGCCAGGTCGGTTTTAACACCTACTCCGCAGCTCCGGCAAAATAGCTGCACTGCGCGTCCCAATAGCTGGTGCATTCGCCCCCTGCCTACATACAGAATTGCCCCAAAAAGTTGTGTAGACGAACGCCCGTTGGCCTACGTTTATAACTGCCAATTCTGTGTGCACGTAGAGCCTTATGTGCTTGAGGTTCACCCCTAGTCACTTTGTGAGAACTTGGGCTGGGAGCGTGTTGGGGCCGAGTTTTTGGTGCATTCCTCGTCACTTTGTGAGAACATGGGTTGGGAGCGTTTTGGGGCAGAGTTAGCTGGTGCATTCTCCCCCCTGCTGTGATGTAGATAGATTCATTCATTTCGTGTTTCAACTCACAAGCCTTGTCTGCTGATTTTCGGGGGGGGGGGGGGTTCTAGCTCCATTTCTTAATGTCAAGTGAAAGTACTATGTAGAAAGATCCTCTTTTCTTTGCATCTGATACTAAAATACTCACAGGACACAAAGTATGATATGAAGTGTAAGGGCATTCATAACAAATAGTAAGGCATATCAGTGGAAAGACCCTTTTAATCAATTTGTATTGATAAGATAAATTATACAAACAATTGTTTGATGTTAGTAAGTGATATACTTTTCGATGCATTTCCAACAGGTAAGAGGTGCCAGAAACACACTGGTCACAATCTTAGGCTTTACTGTCGACAGTATTGTCAGAAAGGGCTTTAGTGAATACAGTTTATTTTTTACAGGCTACACAGCTTAGTTGTCCTGAAACAGGTTGACATGTGGCTAAATGAAACACTGATTATTGCAGCTAGCTGGACTGGGACAAATCTTTCCTACAGTCATCTGTGAAATGTGGGCTGCAAATCATTATTTGCACAAAATTGGATCGAGTATTGTCACCGATAAAAACGACTCTCCCCCCCCATACAAAATCAGGGGAAATGTGCCTCTGCGGATTCTGATTTCTTCCCCGAACATCCACCAACGTCACAGAACGATGGCATATTATTCCAGCACCCAAGAAACTTTGTAAAAACAATTTAATTAATGTTTTTTTCTCTCGAAAACTATCGAATCCACATCCATCCACAAACAGCAGTTAAATGTCCTATTTGTTCATGCGAAGCTAACTCCCAGGCATGAGGTCACATTATGCGCTGGTAAACGCGGGTAACGTTGCTTTGTGTTGATTTTGTGTCGGGAACCATAGACGCGCGCCGCCAACGGCAGAAGCGTTTCTAGTTTTCAAAACTTCGAGGTTGGGGCCAACATTTTTGATCGATAATCACGAAAAAATAGAAGTGTAAAAACATCAAAAATAAATTTAAATGACAAACAAGCACATCATAAACAAGTTGAATTAGCATTCGTACAAGTAACTGTTTAATGACCATTTTAGAAGCGCTGCGGCTGTGGATAGTATTTACTAATTTGAGAGAGGATTCCCTTCGAAGTAATATGGTTTGGATAATTTTCACCCCAAAACATTTGAATCTGAGAACGATTCATGCATGAATCGTTTCCCAAATTTTGAGAACTGGTGTCCGTTCGCGATTGCTGCGGCCAGAGATGCGGAATTGGTACCCGATGTCACCTCGCTAAACGTGGATGAATTCGACGTGAAAATACCGAGACATTGTTTGGCTGTTTTCTCAGCAAGACAATGTATTCAGCTGAAATGTCAAAATCGGTCTTTTATTGTATCTTTCTTTCATAAATAAGCATTACGTTGACAAAAACACAACATTATGACCCTTTAATTAAGTATCGGGAATGTGGCATAATCTGTCACGGAAGGGAGTGGGGTATGAGCTGAATTTGCGGGTATACAATTCACTGCAAGATACGGCCCCAATTGACAGGGAATAAAAGGGGTACGTTAATTTAGAAATCGTCAAAAGCTGTCAATATCTTCACGGTCGCACAAGGGGGGAGCGAGTGAACGACTTTACCAACGGGGTTCGAGGAAACACAGCCTTTGTGTTGTAGTCTTTAGTCAGTAAAATTTTTTCTTATGACCATGATAGGAAAAATTTGATTTGATGTTGACGCACTTTTATTCATTATAGTTGTTAATCCCGTTTAAGTTTACCGGGGATTTTGTTCCCCGTGTGTGTCCCCAAATTATCATGGACTGAAGAAAGTCGAAATAAAAGAGGGCGCTATCAGACAAAATGTTCACACAATTGGCCGTGTGGTGGACATAATTTCCAGGGAATAGAATCACCTGCCATGTGTGCGTCTCTAATAGCTCAGTGAACACATTCGAAATGTTACATACTATATAACAGCACACTTACCCAAACGGCTGCCTTTAATCAGACTTGTAGGCCTATACGTATCAACATGAAGTATGTAGTTCTCTCCATCGACATGAAAGTCATCATACACCCCAGATCGCGTTGTAATAGCCGCCAGAATTAAATCCACCCTCATCTCCCATCTCTGCTCCCCATCTACGCGTTCAGTGAGACGACGGAGGATCTCGTTCCCCAGCCAGAACTCCCCTTCCTTGTCACCGAAACCATCCCTATACTCGACCCAGCTGCGGGTGAAATTCACCGTCCCGTCCATGCGTCGCTGGAATACCTGATTAAAAGATAACGACATAGGTTTTCCCGGCCAATTTTAACAAAAATGTATTTATTTAAACTCCTGGCTCATTCAACTTCGTGTGAAAATGAATGCTCCGTTGAATCAGCATTCAACAGTCAAATATGGGTAACTCATTTTCACCAGTTTAGCATTCACTGGTCAAATAAGATCATTCAATTTCGTAAGTCGCAAGACTCATTCAATTTCGTAAAAGCCAGCAGCAAGAGCTGGTCAACCATTCAATTTCATTAATAAGCAAACATTTTCCAGGTGTTTGCATTCAAATTCAAATTCTGTATTATGTGCTTTTTGATTTGTAGTTGCCTTTATAAAGGCAGATATTTTGAGAGCAAACTCATTTCTACACTAGTTTAGCGTTATTATCAGCGATTTTAAATGAAAAGATGGCTGCCCATGGTCGGTACAGAGCAGTGAATAATGTAATAAGGGAGAAACTGGTTCAAGCTTTCGAGAATAACCAGGCTGACTACCTACAACTAGCAGACACTCTTGGCATCAAAGGCTCTACTGCAAGGTCAAAATGTGGCAACTTAAGATAAATAAACGAATAGAAGAAATGTATAAACAGAAAAGAAAAGGACCTGTAAAAAAAATCCACAGGAAAACAACAAGATTAATTTGTTTTTAAATTTTATAACGACCCCTTATAATTGTAAGCTTTTGTTTTCTTTAAAGCATTTGTTAACTTCTAATTTTACCCGATCCGCACATTAGTAGAAACAAAGACGACAACATTATATACCAGGGCAACAAATCTCAAGGCTTTAGCAAAAGATTTAGTTTTCACTTTAAAGTTATCGGGTATATATACAGGCTTTAAAGGAACAATAATTTTTATTAGGAAAAAGACAATGAATGTAAATGAAATGTAAACAACACGGAAAAGCCTCTTACAAAGGACAACTTCTCTGCCAGTAAAGGAGCTATATTTCCAGCTTACCCGTAACTCAAGTTTACCTTGAATGCACAGAAGTTGAAATTCATTGCTCATAAACGAACAAAAAACGCAAACTAGCAACAAAATCATGTTCGCTTCGGCGTGTCTTAATTTGAATGCATCAATTGTGAATAGGTAGTAGAAATTAAACTTAAGAATGGTCAAAATATAGTCTTGAATGCCTAGAAATGAATTAGAATGATCGAAACGAACCATGAATGAGAAGAACGAAATCATGTGTGCACGAAAACGACATAGAACGCATCAATAGCTGAAAAGAAACCCTACTTTGAGTGGATTTGGAGACAAAGCGTTAATTAGTATTCGTGTTCATGAAATTGAACGAATTTTTGCTGTAATTGATCGGGAAAAACCGATTATTAGGAAATGAAAGATTTTCAAAGAAATCTCAAGAAATTGTAAAAGTTGAGATTCCAACAGAGGAAATCAAATGATGTTCGAAAGATTAAACCACGGTTTGAAAGTTACTGTTAGCTATAATTTTATATACATGTTGTTCTTCTTATCGTGTCTATGCTGCTCAAATGCTATCCCTCCAGTAGTGGGCACATTGGAGGGCAGTGTCGGTAGCCTCAGCCAGTTCATTGGTGAGGAGATGGTCCACTGTCTGCCACTCTCCTTATTCACAGGTGTCGGGACCTGCTTCATCAGGTTCGCTTTGCACCTTCCGACTCATGTGCGCAACTAGTCTTGGTGCAAGACGTTGTTGTTCATTATCACGCAACTATCGCGATCACGCAACTATCGCAATTTAGCGCCCCCGCGCATATGACTATCGAACAGTAGCGGGCGCTGTTGGATAACTTCAAGTGGCCTTTCTCAAACCTCGGCTTGGGCTCCGGCTCCGCCTCCGGCTCCAGGCTCCGTCTGATGTTCGAACCACCACGTGCAAATACACGCTGCACTTACAATTTATAACGGAGCCCAAGCCGGAGACGGAGCCCAAGCCGAGGTTTGAGAAAGGCCCCCGATCACCACCACACATCGGGCGGATTCGCGGCTTCCAGAAGACGCCCTCTATCGGTGGAATAGTCGCGACGTGTAACGTGTTGTTGAGCGCATGTAGGCCCTATGGTTTCATGGTTTTACTAACTCAACAAGAACGTCTTGCACTAAGACTAGTGCGCAACCGGTTACGAGTCTTCCAAGTGAGTCCCTTGCTCTATGGTTTGAGTTCGGCCAGGGAGACTCTCTGTCACCGGATCCTTGAAGTCCGATGTGTTGTTTGGGACATTGAGGCGTTCTTGCCGCAGTCGGGTACGCGGGTGTTGGTTGCGTTATTTTCAAGTGGGTGTGGTTGAAGTGATGAAACTTCTCCTTGATCGTAGACGGGGGTTACTGGTGGTGGTCAAACAGAGGATGGTGGTCATCAGTACAGTCTTGACCGATCTGCCTGACTAGCAACAGCTCTCCTGATGTCAGGTGGGGCGATTACAGGAAGTAGAAACATTTTGGTCTGTCCTGGTTGGTTAAAGGCATCCATGGGTGATGTGGCAGCTTTCGTTGAGACATCCATATGCATCAATGATCAACAAGCTTTTAGGCAGCCAGCCGTGCAGTCGTGATTGGCGCGGCTAAATTAAATAAATCACGGCCTATTTTCAGATGCACGGCTTCCGTTTTTTATTGCAAGCCGTGCTCTCGAAAAAAGAAAAACATCTATTTTTTGTATCATTAATAATTATTTGATGAAATAAATTTGCGAGAGTGAAACTTAATTCTGGATCAGGAAGAAAAAGCAGCTACGCGCGATCGGTTTGCTCAGTTTCGAGAGAGCTTGATAGCAGAAGAAATATTATCGATCCCAAGCACGATGTTATATCTATCCCATACACGCAACCCGCTACATCAGCCTATGATTCTCCCAATTCTTTGGGAAGGAGGTTGTCATTTGTATGTCTGGTTTTTACCTCCACAAATAAATTGCCTGTTAACTGCGCGGTATTGCTATGCAGACATCTTTTGAAACCAATGAGAACTGGTCGGCAACCAGACTATTTAACAGCAGCATACATCGCACGTGTATTGATGTAGCTCTGACGGACGGTGTGTTTACGGAAACTAACCGATGCCTCCCGCTTGCAAAGTAAGACTAAGAAGACCTGCCTGTGGTCTGGATATAAACTTGATCAAGTATTAAACCGTTTTTTCTGCACAAATTATTGATTTTACATAAACTTAGGTCTCAATTTTAATCAATTAAAGATTCATCAGTCTTCACTTCGTTGCGACGACGATCGTATTCGTAACCGTCCGTCTGCGGGGGCTTGACCCAAACCGTGCCGATCATTGTTGGTTGGTCTGTGTCCTTTCTCTATGGTTGGTTTAAAACACTTCATCACTGGATTTTATTTATTAATTTTTACGCTAATGCACGTATTTGTTATAATTAATTACTTATCATGTCATGAAAATATTAATGACTGCCCATGTACAGCAAAATGGTATGATTCAAAGTCGAGTCTGGCCCGACAATGGGCCGACTTAGTATTTAGTAAACAAATAATTTTTTTAGCAATAAAAATCAGACTGATAAAAACTTTTTTTAAAGATTATTTTTTAGTTGAACACCAATTGAAAATGTATTTGTTATCTCTTTAAAATCTGAACCTTGTTTTCTGTTTACTTTTTAAGTTGCTCCCCAGGATTGTAAATGTACAACAACAGAATTAATAAAAATATCAACAAAACTGTTAAAAAAATAAGACAGTAAAATTACTCAAAATATAGATCATCAGCCATCACACAGGTTCAAATCCTTGCACCATGATGGACCCTGTGTGGTGTTTTTGTTGTAAAACATTTGCGCAACGCTGGGTACGAGGCTGGTGCAATCGCAATGGGACGCCGTCGTCTTCAAAATCAACTTTCAAAGTTTCACTTACACACCCTGATTTTTTGGTTACACACCCTGTTTCACTGATCCTGCCTAAAAGCTTGATGATCAATGTATTAAGCAACTTTGGAGTTTGATAGGTAACCCGTTTTGGCTTACACAGATGTTGTCTGTGATTAGCGAATTGACTTATTACAGCTTTATAATCCAATCATAAATGATAGCTATAGTAGTGACTGTTTACCCAAAATTTTGACGATGCCTCCAAACCCTGACGATGGCTCCAAACCCTAACATTGCCTCCAAACCCTGACGATGCCTCCAAACCATGACAATGCCTCCATCCAAACCCCGACAATGCCTCCAAACACTGATGACATTGCCTCCAAACACTGACGGTGCCTCCAAGCCCTGACGATGCCTCCAAACCCTGACGATGCCTTCAAACATGACAATGCCTACAAACACTGACAATGCCTCCAAACACTGACGGTGCCTACAAACCCTGACAATGCCTCCAAACCCTAACGATGCCTCAAAACACTGACAATGCCTCCAAACCCTGACAATGCCTCAAATTCTGACGATACCCCAAAACCGGAGCTATCTTTACACCCCCCCCAAAAAAAAAAAAGTGACTTCACAAACTACCAGAGAATTAATAGATACTAATTTTTGCATCGGGGATAAAGAATACAAACTGGGTTTTTTACCCTTACACCGAGTAAAAGCGCTTAGGTATTTTCCCGAGATCTGTGGGAAAAACACGTTGGCAAATCACTCAGGTGGCGTTAGAACCTACGACCTTTGCATTGCCAGAGCATATGTAGGCCTATTACCACTAGATCACCGAGCTAGCCCGGTAGCCCGGTAGCCCGGTAGCCCGGTGGAGTGTCGTGGCCGAGTGGTTAAGAGCACCGAACTCAAGCTCTTGTGTTTCTGTTCAGCAGAGTGTGGGTTCGAGTCCCGGTCGTGACACTTGTGTCCCTGAGCAAGACACTTGACTATAATTGCTTCTCTCCACCCAGGGGTAAAATGGGTACCTGTGAGGGCAGAGATGGTTCTTGTGATTGATTTAGCTTAGTAGCGCATTGCAGCACAGGCTGTATACTCCCCAGGGAGCCGAGATGGTTTAAGGAATGAAATAAATGGCCCAGTGACCAGGGGTAATAATGTTAAGAAGCGCTTTGAGACGCCCTTGGGTGTGATAAAGCGCGATATAAATCCATATTATTATTATTATTATTATTATTATTATTATTATTATTATTATTAGCCTGGTGTTTTGAGGCAGTTCCACAAAATTCGGGAAAGTACAGTGCTTTAATACACATCGGTGAAAGGGTAATAATAAAAACCACAAAAACGAGTTGTTGTTAACGGAGGGACACATTTGGGTCGGGAAAGTACTAATACAGTGCTTAAGACACATCGGTGTAAGGGTAAAAAATCACCACCGATTTGTTGTTAATAACGGAGAGACACATTAGGGTCTGGAGTCTCTAAACAATGAAAGGGTACGTCAAAGTGATGAGGGACAATACAACGACACTCAAACAGCAGTACAATAAATTACAAATGAGGTTACAAAAGCCCAATGCGTTTCTCGAAAAGAAGCCAAAATCTCGCATAAAATTTTAATCATAAAGAGAGCAAAGACAACTTACTATCCATCCCTTTGAGTCCGTTGTCATGTCACAGTAGACCTCCAGGCCGTCAGGATATTGAGCTGGGGTGATATTGTATACACCACTCACGTTGTGACCAGTGTCAAGCAAGGACTGGCAGTCAGCGTGTACGGGCTTGGTGGTCGTGGTTGGTGGTTCAGTTGGTGTAGTTGGAGGATCCTTGGTCGTAGTTGGCAGGTCGGTGGTCGTAGTTGGTGGGTCAGTGGTGGAGGTTGGCGGGTCGTTGGTGGTTACGCTTGGCTGATTAGTCGAGGTCCCTATTGAAGATAATACAATATAAACAAAAAATCATAAGCACCGTATGCGAGTATAAGTAGGAGTAGATTTATTTGGAGTTAATTGTGAATTGTTGACATTTCTGTTAGAAAATTTCGTCGAAACCTGTTATAACGGAACATCAGGCAGTCAATTTCCCAAACACAGTCACATCTTTTCCGGTCTGACGAAATTTCCAAAACAAATTGAAATTAACGTCTTGTAACTGTTTTTCCTACCTATAGAAATCGAGAATTTAGACGGTGGAGGGGAAAATTAAATCAGCAAGTTTGGAATTGTTTTGGTTAGGAAAGAGATGAGAATTCCCCACAATACTCTTGTATTATGGAGCGTCCATCTTGTTTTTCTTCATCCAAGCCAACGTGACCAAACTGAGGCTGGAAGGAAACTAGTCTGGTGCCGATTTCACAAAGAGTCAAGATTGATCTTAACCAAGTATCAATCTTAGTTGCTTGGCAAACTGTGATGTCACAATACAAATCACTAATGGAAATATTGAAAGAAAAAAACCCCATATAAAGATAAATCTTAGTGCTTTGTGAAATCGAGCCCTTGTCCCTTTATCGAGAATTAAAACTCCAAGTGTCATTGTGTGTGCTACGGCCCTGGTGTAGATAAAGAACACGCCGTTTAATTCTTGCATACTACTATTCCTTTACGTTGCTCCCAAGTGTGCATTTTCATTTCAAACCTTTTTGTTCATAAACATCTCATTATCGTTCAAATTTACGAAGCGCCCCCTACGTTCCAATTTGTAGTTCTCTCTGTTGAATAATCTGGGCGTCACTCTGAAATTGGCTGAACTCTCTACAGCCCTCTGTTCACCAATTTACAGGTGTGCGTCTTGTTTAAATATCACTTTGCAACATTTATTAAATCTTGTTAGCCCTTGGTTATTATCAAAGGAATGTAGGAATTCGAGCGTTTCTTTAAATCAGCATATTTCTGCTATTCAGTGTATTTCTAAGCAATTTTCTTTCGTTGTACATTAGATATGCGATTCGCAAAATGGCGGCCAAGGGTTTTAGTGGTACCTAAGTTTGATTCATTTTCCATTTATTGTTTAACTTGGGTTTACATGATTCTGAAATTGGCCGAACCTTCAACAACACTCTGCTCACCAATTTACAGATTCAATAAAGCAACCACAAAGAACTTCAAAGCCAGTTTCAAACAAATGCAAACCAAACTGATCGAGGCTGGAGGGAAAAACAGTTTGGTCCCTAATATTATAAATTGAGAACCTTGACTATTAGTGTCATTGGCGTATACAGGGAGTTTGAAAAAGATGGTTGCAGTGAGATCAACTCATGCGACACGTATTGAATGCAATCAAAATATATCCCTCCACTTCAATGGTGCATTTCGGAGGGTCTTTCGTTTCACTCAAAAAATATATATATGTTTGGGCCGATTCTGGGCGTGGCTTTTTCTTTACAAAGTGCATTCAATTTTAAATCTAAAATTTCGGGTCAAATCAGGTAAAAATAAGACCTATCATTTTAAGGTAAACACTAATCTCCATTGATATTACTGAAGATCAATTTGTACCTCGAAGATGGCGACGTGATGACGCGGAACGCACCTCCGCAAAATGCACGTCTACCATCTTGAGAGCCAATTTCTTTGTGTACATTTGGGGCTTTTACCAAAACTCGGCTGAGGCTCCGTTTCCTGCTCCAGGCTTCAGTAAACACCGTGTAAAATGTACACTGCTCCAAAAATTGACGAAGGAGCCCAAGCTGGAGCTGGAGCCAAAGCCGAGGTTTGGAAAAGGCCCATTTGACTTCTAAAATGGGGGACAGGATAGGCGCGTGTAAGTGCGCTGCGCGTCATGTGTGCAAACAAGGGGGTCAAATATTCCGTTCTCGAAACAATTGGGATATTTTGAGTCAATCTATGACAAGTTAAACAAAATAAAAAAATTAGTTGTCTTGTCGTGGTTCAATATTATTTTTATTGTTATAAATTAAAAACAAAATTATCACCATTTAATAATTTCTCAACACTCTTATTTGTGTCTGTGTTTTTCCTGTTTAAACTTCACACTGTTTTTGGTAAGTGCTCCGTTGGATTGTTTAATAAAAACCAGTAGATAAATACTGGTGAAATAAACAATTAACGATTGCTCACCTTCGCATTGGAAATGGTCTCGAATCTCCCATGCATCTCCCGTAAAAAGTGGGTTATCTGTGAAATTCGCCCCGTCGATTCTTCCCTCCACAAAGGTCGGGTTGACTCCACCAACCTTGATCCGGGTGCAGGAGCAGCGGTTCTTGTGGTCTTCAGAGGGCATTATCCAGCGGAGTTTGCCGTTCTCCGAGTCCCGTTCTTGCCCGTAGTAGCACACCCTCCCGTCGCTTTGATATTCACTGCATTCAGCAACCAGTACTTTACATGAAATAGAATCAGAAACGTGCTCATGTTTAAAATCAATGAATTTGTCTAACTGCTGTCACAATGACCCCCCCCCCTCCCCAAATGAGCTGTCCGGAACATTTGGTGTTCAATATGGGGCATGCTTGGTGTACCCCCCCCCCCCCCCCATTGTGTCCTCATTGTGTGCTCGGAATCTCGGGAATTCTTTAATTATTTAGAGGATTTTAGGGGGTACTTCTGTATCAGAGGAAATTAGGGTAGTACGGTATTGGAACACTAGGGGGATATCATCTGCCCAATATCGGGCATGGAAAATAGTCCCGGAGTCACACTGTGCGGGATATCATGTCTTCCCCAAGCGGGTCATTTGGTCTCACCCTCCCCACACTCCCCACACTCCCAGGGGATTTCACTCGATCCATACACACTTCTTGTTTTCCTACATGTTTCTTTAGGGTCTTGAGTTGTTCTTGAACTTTGAAGTGACTTATTCTGTCCTTGTGAATTGTGTGGAGCTCAAGACTGTATCATCGTCATTTTAGAAACTTAAAATCACTCGTTAAACTACCCAAGCGGCGCGCAAGAAATATGCTTTAGAGGGCTAACGCAATAAATTACATTGTATAACTGTGTTGAGACTTATTGCGCTAATGTACGATCTTTAAAAAATAATTTGTTGATGTTTGACAGATGAGGGCGCTGCTCTGTGAACAAGTACAGAACAGCATGTTGAGAGAGTTGCGATAACTTGCGATTAGAAGCCATTTTGTGTCCCCAAAACGCATTGGCGAATAGAGGGTGCCAGACTAGTCCATTTGGTTGTGCTGCATTTTGGACCGAAGATGGCGTCCAGCAACCACGTACTGTGACCTTTAAACCCGAGTACTGCATACATTATTGTACAAGGCTTGCACAACACGCAAAACAAGCTTCCAAGTGATGTTTTAGTGTCTTTTAAAAATGTAGTTCTCTTTACTCTCTAATGAAATTGTTAAGGTTGTAAAGAGGCCTCGGATGGTTGGTTCTGCAGTGTGAGGCACTTAATAAATACAGTTTTTATTAATTATTGTTATTTATGCACATTTTTTTACAATAAGTTTATAAAACTGTCCTTCCCACTTTGACTTTCCCCTTCATTGAATTCAGTGAAAAGAGTCAACTGAACGTCAGACTGAAAGAAATTTCTCCGTAACACCGGCCCTTATTGTCACACTCGGGCATGCGTGGTTTTTATAGCCTTATTTACTGGAGACATACAATCACTGTGCAGTTAAAAATTAATCAGAATTTGAATTCCATGTATCATCCTCGACACCAGTTCATCATCCTTGGATGTATAAACGTAGCCATTTTGATTCAGCTTGATGCAATAAATCCCCATTAGCCTTTTTGAGATATGGCGGACACTATAGGAGTGCACTGTTTAGTTTGGGTGTATACAGAAAAATTTACCCAAACCTTATAGTGTTGTAGCATTGTGTCCGCCATAACTCAAAAAGGCTTATGGGATGAAGCGTTGTTTGTTTATGTACTTATTCAAATAAGAGGTAGGGGTGTGCTGCATCACAGTGTTCACGGTGTGGAAAGTTACGGAGCTCTGGGAAGTGCCATTACAACTTGTTGAGATCCTGAGATGAATTACCGCAGGATAATGACATCCTAAACGTAAGATGACGACATCCTGAGATGATTTATTTCAGGGGAAACGACCTCTTGAAAGTAGAATGGCGTCTTCCCGATTTATTTTATATCAGTATCTTGTAATTTTTGGTCCCTTGTTTTGCACCCTGATCCACAAAAACAAGATAAACTTTCTAAAACAATAATAAAACACACAACAGTGAAGAAATGTGATGGCCCTTCGAAAATACTTGTATACAAGCAATGGCAGCCATTATGACAATAATTTGAAAATTGCTGGTATTTAATTCTACCTATAGCCCCACTTAACGCATAGCTGTGCGTTAAAAAAACTAATTTAGCCCAACCCGTAACAATTTCCGACTTTTCACTGTGTGACGTCTATAGTTGGAACCAACTATCTATATTTATAGAAAGCTAATCAGCTTGCGTGTGAACGGGAACAAAAGCCAGACAAGAAACTAAAGAAAACTGTGTCATAAACGTCCGGTAGGTAATTCAGAGACAAGTATTTATTAGCCTCTCACATTTCATTTGTTATCGTCGAGCTCCTTTCACAGTGAATTGTACTTCGCTAATTATAACGATGAAGTGTCATAAACGTCGGGCAATTCAGAGACAAGCATTTATTAGCCTCTTACAGTTAATTTTTTTTCGTCGAGCTTCTTTCACAGTTAACTGTACTTCGCTAATTATAACGATAAATAGACGTTAATGCTAACAAGATACTGAACAATGCTGAGATGACTTTTCGCTAATTATAACGATGAATAGCCGTTACTAACAACAAGATACTGAACAATGCTGAGGTGACTTTTGTTCCATGCGCTCATTTAGAAATTCATCATTTTTTTCCCCCTTAAAAAATAATGCCATCATAGCAACTAGCGGCATTGTTGCCGGGTAAAACCTTTCAAACACTAAGTGCGTTGACGTTAATCGTAAAAAATAATCGACAAAACAATCTTTGTTTCTTATGAATTATTATTTCATCATGAGAAAAGCTGTTATTCAATCATAATCATTTAACCTGACGACTGTACTCATAACAAGTATCGTGATGCGCAATTCATATTTATACAAAAAAAGGAATAATTAGAACTCTGGATACGAAAGTTGTGAGTCTTTCCGCTCAATGTAGGGCGTGAACTTTCTTTAATAATGGAATTTATCTGTCGAATGCTTTGCATTATACAATCACGTAGACTTGGAGGAATTGTTTTGATATGAATACATAAACCGATATAAAAGATTAAGGAAGGCCAATTTGTCTTTGTTCAATCCAAAATTATTTAAAAATTTACTCAGTCAGTTTCCCTCGTGGTTTTTTACTTAATAATTATTGCATTCATTATTGATCATTATGGAAGAAGCAAGCCGTGGAAAGCCATTATAGCGCGTTAGGTTGAGTATGCTTTGAAAATGCTTCACCTGTTTCAAACAGTATAGCTTAATGCTTTGTCCGTAAAAAAATAAGTAAACGAAAACAATTTCTATACAATGGGGGCTTTTACTAGTCTATAGTTGGACATTTGAATACCACGCACCTCGAGAATATATTTTTCGAACTTGTTTTTTTGTAATCCTCAATGTGTAAAATGAACGATTTTTTACGTTGCTTCCCATTTTCGAAAATTTGTTACAAAGGGTCAATTTGGCGGCCATCTTGGATTTCTTACGAAAATCGTAAGACCAAGATATCTTCAAACTAAATATAGTACAGAGATAAATGAACACATTTCCAAGAATAAGTTTAGCACGACAGGATGATTGTGTGAGGGTTAAATTGTCGCAAGGGGTCCATTCGGCGGCCATCTTGGATTTAAAATCAACATAATCTTGCAACTAAACATCATCGAGACAAATCAAAACATTGTTTTTAAAATAAACTTAGCATGGGAACGTGATTCAGAGGGTTGTATTTATATAAATTGATCTAAGTTTATTGTAATTTCAAGTTTGGGCGGGAAGGATTATAGAGGAAATAAAGGTGTGAATGACAAAACAGTCTGCCCGTTGTTTTTGGTAGATTCATATAGAAACACGGAGTAAGATTGGTTGCATTCTAACAGTCTGCGGAGTTTAGCCGTTAGAGGTTTATGCAGTTAACTCTTCCACTGTTTCTACCGTCATTAAACCACGGAGGTAGGATATAGAAACCGAGTTTTTGAGCCTGCACGCAGCTACGGAAGTGCTGTTCAAAGGAGCGGCGTAACTAAGGTAAATTTTTAGGGGGGCACAAGGGAGGGGGGAGGGCACAATTTTTTCTAGGGGGGCACTGCTGGCAAATCAACTATAGATTCCTTTGCAATTTTTTAAAATCTGGATCTTAATCTACGCAATGGCGGGTTCCAAACAGCCCCTCAATTCAACCAAAGGGAATATGGTCAATTTGCAAAATGATGTTTCTGTGGTCTTTTTCAGCGCTTCGTTTACTATTAAGTGTTTAAAAAATATGTTTATGGGAGATGTAAAATACTTTTTAAGAGTTAAAGACATGGTTGTAAAATGAAAACAGTTTAACAAGAATACACTGGGTGTAGCTTCATCTCCCTCACCCATCAAGGGTCGCTTCTTAAAAAACCTCCCAATATTCGCCTGCATCCTTCCTTATTTTGTGTTAGATCCTGCAGCTTATAAAATACATCATAATGAAACAAATATATATATAGATATTTTTTCCCCCATTTGTTCTCTCTTCTTTTCGCACATCTAGAACCATGCAGTTACTTTTTTTATATGGGGATTTATGTATTTGAGGACTGGCACTAGTATTTATTTATTACACACTTGGGGCCACGCACAGTAGGCCTAATCAATGTTAAAAACTTTGATCTGTTTTCGAAATTGTTTTGACCTATCCGTCCCCCCCAATTTCCATTTTTACAAATTGACAAACTATTTAATATACCCTATACACTGAAGAACAAAGTAATGTCTCAAATGAAGCAGATATTTTAGATCAATGCTCTCACAGCTCAAGAGTTTTCAATGGCTTTTCGTCATGTAGGCCTACTTACGATAAATGCAACGGCACCCAGCACGTCGTGTAGCTACGGAAGCCCATTAGTACCACGTTGCGTTTCTCTTTCATGTGGTAGTGTTTCTCTTTCACCTGGTTGCCGCCAATTAATTAACTGGCGGCCGCCACTTAAATAACTGGCGGAACATGCCGGGTACTTAAACGATTGCAAAACAAATGATCGTTGCATCTCTATTGTCCTTAATGCAAAAACATCAAACTATAACTGCTAAGGACTTTATTGTTGCAAATATGTCAAAAAGACTTAACAGAGACAATTAACTTGAAATGATGATTGGCAATTGAGAAGTCCACTCTCTCTCGTAATAACCAACACGAAAAAAAGAAAACGAGAGATTAGATTTTCTTAAACAAACAGCCATTAAAAGTCAACAGTTTGTCAATACTCTGTCTGACTACAAGTTGTCTTTGATGGAAACGATTGCTCTAGGAAGACCACCTCTTTTGGCCTATACCACAAAAAGCACAAAGGACAACAAATTTCGGGCTAGATTGCAAGGTTCAACCCAAAATAACTAAAAGAAATGGATGGACGGAACTTGCAAATCCTGCTTGATTTACTACAGGAACAACAGTCGGGTACACAATATTAAAAAACAGCATGTCTCGAATCAAAGTTGAGATTACGTAATTTATAAACAAACGAAGAAAACTAATCTATCGTGGTCTCTTTGCCAACAAAAGTTATACGGGAATCGCACTTCGTTGCAAAACATTACTAAAAAGGATGTACATCGAGTTTATTATCACGCGTGATAAAAACTATTGTTTTACTAATTTCTCAGAAACGATAGCATTTTAGGCAGAAATATTTTAAGGAACCCTTTCTACCATTACTTACTTTAAATCATGTAAGTTATGTGTGAATCTGTGAACATTTGTGTTTTTCGATCTTACCAATAGTGTACAGGGCCTTTAAGTGGCGGCCGCCAGTTATTGAGTGGTGGCCGCCAGTTAATTAAGTGGCGGCAACCAGTTAATTAAGTGGCGGCAACCAGGTGAAAGAAAAACACTACCACATGAAAGAGAAACGTAACGTGGCACTAATGGGCTTCCGTATGTAGCTTCATGTGACACTACCGTACCGTATTTAACGAGGCAGACTGTGGCAAAATGGGGCGTGCGCGGGCGATGAGTCATCATACAATTTGCGGACGTGATTTACTGTACTCTGAAGACGTTGGTAAAAATAACAACTGTCCATTGCAAAGTTACAACAAATATGTGTAAATAGAAAATAGTTTGAAACATTGAGTCATACGCCACCAGTGCTCCATAAAAGTTTATAAAACTTAACATTTTATATTCTGGTATTTATTATAGTCTCAGAGGTTCAGATTTCAAATGGGGGGCACGGGGGGGGGGAAATGACATCAAGCTCTTTCAATGGTAAGTATTCAGTGTCATAAGTTTTCTTTTGTGTAAAGGTAAACTTATTCATCCTATGCGTATCTTTTTATGCCTTGAGTTTTGTCTGCACCTGCTAGTTTGCACCTCAACCAATGTGCGAGTTTCTGCACAGTATAGGAAGATGATGATGATGAGTTTAACACAGAAAGGCTTGGTGTATTTTAATCTGAGAAAGGCTTCATGCCTTAATCTGACAGCACACAATTCTATGCAACAATAGTGTTTTTTTCTTACATTATTTTCTTGCAACTTCGATGACCAATGAGCCCAGATTTGCTCAGGTTTGTTATTCTATGCATATTGTTGGGATACATCAAGTGAGGATATTGGTCTTTGACAATTACCAAATAAACAAAAGTATAAGTGCTTTGATATTATTAATTTGGACATAGCCTGACTACAAGAAGTAGTCCGCTGGAGTTATAAATTCGATGGAAATAATTGACCAGAAGTGGATTGTCAAGAATGTGTACAAACGAAAATTGCACCAAAATAAGAATATTATATGTCAACATACAATAATTTATCTCGAGAAGTCGACATCTTATTTTCATGATGTCGACAACCTAAGATGAAATAAATCGGGAAGGCGACATCTTACTTCAAGAAGTCGTCATCTTACGTTTATGTCGGATGGCCCTCCAAGAACTCCGTAGTTTTATTCTTAACTTGACAGGACACAAGGTAGCGTACAGTTTGTATTCGACAGTAAACTGGTTATGTTCCTCGACTAAGCATCTTCAACCAGCCACTTGCAATATTGAACATAAAGTTGATGAAAACACACTTTTTGCACATTGTTTACAATAAATGAAACTGCCCTTCCCACTCTGGCTTTCCCCTTCGATGAATTCGGTGAATCGAGTCAACTGAACGTCAGACTGTAAGACATTTTCCCATAATACCGTCCCATATTGCCACACTCGGGCATGCATGGTTTTTATAGCCCAATTCACTGGAGACAAACAATCCTACTGTGCAGTTAGAAATAAACTGTAATTAATTCTACCTATAGTTTTTTTAAATTAAAATTTGCGATGGCCGAATGTACTTCTCATGACAAACTCTGACTGTGTGCCATATTTCATTCTATTGAAAGGCACAATTCCTTTTTTTAAATTCCCCTATATCTGCCCCACTAAACGCATAGCTGTGCGCTAAAAAGACATGACTTATTTACCCGTAAAAATGGCCGACTTTTCACTGTGTGGCGTCTACATGGATCTGTCTATATCTATAGAAAGTTAATCAGCTTGCGTGTGAACGGGAACAAAAACCAGACAAGAAACTAAAGAAAACTGTGTAATATACGTCCGGCAATACAAATACAAACATTTATTAGCTTTTCATAGTTCTTTTTTTCTTTCGTCGAGCTCCTTTTACAGTTTATTGTACTTTGCTTATTATAGCGATGAAGTGTCATAAACGTAGGGCAATTCAGAGACAAGCATTTATTAGCTTTTCATAGTTCAGTTTTTTATCTTCGCGCTCCTTTCACAGTTAATTGTACTTCGCTAATTGTAACGATGAAGCCGTTACTTATAACAAGATACTGAACAATGCTGGGGTGACTTTTGTTCCATGCGCTCATTTAGAAATTCATCAAATTGTTTTCCCCCTTCAAAACTAATGCCATCATAGCATTTAGCGGCATTGTTGCCGGGTACAACCTTTCAAACACTAAGTGCGTTGACGTTAATCGTAAAAAATAATCGACACAACAATCTTTGTTCTCTTATGAATTATTATTTCATGAGAAAAGCTGTCATTCAATCATAATCATTTACCCTGACGTCTACATGGATCTATCTATATTTATAGAAAGCTAATCAGCTTGCGTGTGAACGGGAACAAAAACCAGACAAGAAACTAAAGAAAACTGTGTCATCAACACGGTGTCGACCCGGATCGAGCGCTCGATCTGTGTCGAAACCAACCCTGCTCGGGAGGTGGGATTGAGATTTCTCGATCCGTGTCGAAAACTCAAACACGTTTCGAAAGCCGTAGTGTGAACACTTCCGGGTTATTTTCGACCCGTTTGTCAACTTCCAATACCCCGGGGAGCTATAGATATCGACTGTTCACCCTCAAACCATGTGATATGTGTATACTGTAAGGTTAGCCCTGGCGGAATTTCACTTTCGTAATACACTACAGCACAGAGGAAGAGTCCTATATAGGGCTACTGTAAGGTGTACTATTTGACAGGTTTGTGGTACATTTTGAAGACCCATTTCATGGAATAAATAACAAAAAGCAAGATTCATCAACTCATCATAACCACATAAGCGTTGAATACGGAAACATTTGAAAATCTTATATCACAAGGGAATAGTCGTTTTTTTAACTGAAAGTTGAATAAAGTTTTCGATCAGCATAGTAGGCCTATATTCAATTCAAAAATAACAATTGGTGGTAATTCATGGCACAATACAGAAAAAATAAATTGTGGTAGATTACCATTGAAATTACCATTTGAAATATTATCATTGGAGGTATACATTCTCTATTGTAAGGTATTTCCTGAGTATTAACGGGGTTGGACCTCTCTCATTAGTTTGTATTTTGTTGTACACATGAAATCGATCAATTAAAAGCATAAATTAACAATCTTCCACCTAGACTCTGTTTGACCAAATAGGCTAGAATGACTTCCTTGCCCAAAGTATTTATGCTAGTTTTAACATGTGAAATAAAATTGCCATCTTTGTATAAAGACCACAAATGCATAAAATAACAAACCTGTGAAAATTTGGGCTCAATTAGTCAATGAAGTTGCAAGAAAATGATGAAAGAAAAAACACCCTTGTTGTACAAATTAGTGTGCTTTCAGATAGGAATAAAAGGCTTCTGGCCAGAAGTCTTTTATTATTTTAGTGAGAAATTACCTCTTTCTCAAAAACTACGTTACTTCAGAGGGAGTCGTTTCTCACAATGTTTTATACTATCAACAGCTCTCCGTTGCTCGTTACCAAGTAAGTTTTTAGGCTAATATATATTTTGAGTAATTACCAAACGTGTACAGTGCCTTTAAGGACTTGCTTGGTAGATTTTGTTCTTTGAGAACTTGTCTTGCTATTATTCTACTGCCGCGGAGTAGATTATTCGGAATTCGGGAGACTTCTGGTGACTAGTTCTGAAAAGAACTGAAAAATTGTACAGGATGATCACACCATACTGTCACCCCATACTGAGAACTTTGTACACATTTCTCTGATAGCGCCCTCTGTTGTATCATACTGTCATATACTGGATGATCACACCTTAAATTCAAATTCGACGGGTTTCTTACTTTACAAGAAAAAACAATACAAAACAGGAGAGAACAACACAAATCACAAGTACAAATGTACAGCCATTCAACATTTCCAACTTGAGACTTTTCAACAAGAACTGTCCTGCTTTTAACTACTACCTGGGCGGGAGGTAGGAAATCGGCCGGGACTACTACTTTCGCTTGTGGATCGAGGGGACTTCTCGTTATTAACTACACTTTGACGGAGCGAGTTCATAATTGGTCTCAACGTTTCGACTAGCTTGCTCTAGTCATCGTCATTTTTATTAATAACAAATAATAAAAACGTTAATTGCTGGAAAACGAAACGTTGTTATACACTGAAAGTTTTTTTATTTACTTTTTTAAGTTTTGTATTTATAGAGTTCATACGCTTTTATATTCAGAGTTTCTATTTTTGATGTTCGTGAAAACAATTCTATAAAAATATTTTTACTGATGATAAGTATTACAATGTGCAATCAGTCAGTAAAGGTCAAATGAAGGGATATTTTTTAGAGTTGGAAAAAATTAAACTATCATGAGATTTTTGTATTGAATGTTGATTCTACAATCACTGGTGAATGGGGAATGTCACTGGTGTACTTGAGTGAACAGAGTGGCAGTGTGGGAGTATAAAGTGGAGAAAGTGAAAGTATGTTCAGAGTACAAGTTTGAACTTGCGGGTGAATCGAGCAATGTTTAGAGAGAGGGGGAGAGAGGGGGGAGGTGTGCATGTTTCAGTCGCTATTTACTGGGATGCACTCATAGTGTTGGCATTTAGAGTGTATACAATCCCAATTGTTGCAACATGGATTGCTAGTTGGTTGCTAAAGAAAGATATGAAGCAGGGTATGTAGTCTTAGTGTGTGTCAAAATGATTTTTGACCGATTTATTAGGTCCTTAAAAAGATATACAACATAATATTTATATAAATCCTTCAACTTTTGGTGACAATCTTGGATTTGAAAATGGTTACCGTTTTGCCCATAACGTCGGCATCATGCCCGTAACTAGGGGGGTGGGGGTGGTTGGGCGGGGCGAACAAATTCCCCCAAAATCAAAAGAAAATGAAGAAAAAGTCCACCCAATATAATAAAAAAGTGTGGTGCGCACAAACAAATAAATTATAATAGACGCAAAAATGGACCAAAAATGGATGGAATTGAGCCTTCATATTCCAAGAATTTCCAACTCCCCCTGCGTCGCTACGAGACGGGCGGCGCTAAAGCGCCGATGTACACTTTCTTTCAACATGTATAGACCCATTGCACAACGCGCAGTCCACATACACGCGCATCTCCCGTCCGCCAGTTTGGGAGTCAAAACGTTCACAAAAGGAGTGGACTCCCGAAAAGTAGATTTCGATCAGAGCTAGTGTGAAAGCGAGGCAGTTTGTATCCGTGTTGAAATTTTACCGAGCCAACACGGACCCGATCCGGATTAGTTTCGACACGGATCGAAAGTCGATAGTGTGAAAAGGCATAGTGTGAAATAGATATAGCGCGTACATACGCGCCATTAGCCGTACACAAACATCCTGGTTCTCCATGGACAAGCTAAAAAGTCACGTGAAAAAGTTAACGCGCTGAAGATGAAAAAATGGGCCTAAATGATACTGTAAGGCTATACTATTTGACCGGTTTGTGGTACATTTTGAAGACCCATTTCATGGAATAAATAACAAAAAGCAAGATTCATCAACTCAACATAAGCACAAAAGCGTTGAATACAGACACATATAAAATATATTTTATATCACAAGGGGAAAGCTAATTTATTTTTCACCGAAAGCAGAGTAGGCCCTACAAGTTTTAGATCATTCAGTGTATTAAGTACAAAAATAACAATTTGTAGTAATTAATACAGACAAACCACCATTTGTGGTAGAGAATTATGAAACGTTAACATTAACTTATACCTTCTCTATTGTAAAGTACTTCCTGAATATTGACGGAGTCTGACCTCTCTTATTCATAAGCCCTTGCAAGCCCTCTTAAGTGATGTATTACGTGTGACGGTCGCGACTGACAGGCGGCTGAATATACGTTCGGCTGATACAGGTGCCTCGTTTGAGGGTTTAAACCGATGGAAACGAAAATAACAGATATATAATACGTGAGCTGATTTTCCCAGATAAAACGACCGCCATATATAGTACTTCTAGTAGAAATAGTAATTCGCCCGGGCGAAATAGTAATTCGCCCGGGCGAATAAGTAATCCGCCCGGGCGAAATAGTTTTTTGTTTTACCATGTCCTTTATTCACTTCCGTACGATCCGGACATTGTGCGACCGTTTCACACTGCAGGGTCTTATACACGGATCTAAATGGGATGCGTCGCGACGCAACGTGGCGCATCGGCGGGGTCATAGATATAGAATATAATACCTAGATCGGACGCGCGTACATACGCAGGTTCTGGCATGAGTGCGGCCATTGGTCACTTGAACAAGGTAAACAGTTTGAACGCGAACTAGTGACTTACGTTAAACTAGTGCTTTATTAGTACTGCTGAACCATGGTCGGTCTTTTAGCTCGTGACTCCCTTACCACCGTATTGAATTGGTCTTATGTTATTTTTAAATCACTGATTTGTCGTAATATTTACGTTCTCTCAATTAGTGTACCTATTTTCTATTAAGCTTTCATGAGTGACTCCAAAATACGGGATTGTTACCCTCCTTCAAAATTAAAAGGGGATAAACCCCGTTTAGTAAAAACAGTTATGTCATTTTTCGCTTCATAAAATTGCATATGCTTGTAGTTATTGGCGACTGAAGATTTGCTTATACTTATAGGCCTACCACATTATTCATGACAGAAAAAGGGTTATGGTGGTCGCTTTATATGAGAACATTAGCTGTGTATGATATTTCTGCTCTTTTCATTTCCATTGATTAACAAACAAAAATATTTAAAAAAATACTTTTCACGTGAATGTTTAATTTTTTTTTTTTTACTTTAGTCCATCCCCCCATATTTTTGTATATTACTCCTTCTCGGTTCTTGCATTAGTGGTTCTCTTTCAGAAGCATTTCAATTTGGGAGGATTTATGGCAAGGGGATGGCCTAAGCCATTCTTTTATGTGTAGAGAATAGAATCATAATATGATGTTATGTAATAACATGGGTAAAAAGGAAATTTAAATTGACGGCAAAGAATTCCTGCCGACGACACTGTTTATGAATGTTCCGAAAACGAATTTTCTGGAAACAATTATGAATGTTCTTCATTGGGTAGGTATGCTACCCATGCTTTTCAGATACTTGGTATTGGGTGTTCTACCAACGCAGACTTTAGGATTTTGCTTTAAATTTAGATAAGATAATTTATCTTTACGTAAACAGATTTTTACATGAATATAACAAGTGTACTTATTCGCAGTGACTGTAGTTAACCTTTTAGCCACTGGACCGCCCAGCCGCCCAAAGTGATGCGGTATGAGGAAACACTCACAAGCTTGTGTATTGCAGTAAAAAGTAACATCAAAATAAAATTATAGTCTGTGGTACGCATTAGTCAAGTCAATGGCATTCGTTGATATAAATAAATTTTAAGTTTCCCCTTCACACATGTCTTCCAACAATTGTGATGCTAATGATGATGACATTTTGTAGCTTTCATTAAAACCACGCTCATTTGTAACCAAAAAGGGGTAATTTTCTTTCATTATGATGATACTGTCGAAAAACTATTGGCTTAGCAATTAATCAGAATGTGCATTTGATGCCAGATAAAAGGCTTCAAAAACTACTGTGTTCATGTTAACCTTATGAAAAATAATCGCAATAAAAATTACCGGCAGCCGTTAACGAGAGGCACTTATTGTTCCCTAGGGACTTAGTTATTCAATGACAATATTCACGAAAAAGACGAAAACTGCACAAAGGGCCTAAATAATTAATTTACTGCTTGTGCCTTGAAATCTAAACGTCGTTTAGCAAACTCAGGCGGTGCATGGACAAGGGGGTTAAGTCGTTTTCCTTTCTAAACTATAGGCCTACTTATCTCATTTGAACTATACTTAACCCTCCTAGCTGCATTTTACTTAAATGCTTTGTTTTTTTACTTAGAAAATCAAACGATGCATGGTCTAATTTCACAGTTACTCTAAAATCAATAAAGGCGATGTTCTGGAGGGCATTTTACATGTATATTGTACAATGGTAATATTCAAGTTGGTAAATATGTTGGGATACACCAAGTGAGAATACTGGTCTTTGACAATTACAAAACGTGTTCAGTGCCTTTAAACACATGGTGTTACCCCAAACCAAATATACATTGATACCTCACCCTGCAATGCCTCAAATCCCATAAACAATACTTGTCCCCAAAAATATAACAATATTTGCACCCACTTCACCCCAAATGGTAAGAATGTTATGTCTAATATTTTGTGTAAACTGAACGCTGAAATTGAACAATTAACAGGAAGAGACAACTCATGTTAGAATTTGTAACGCCCCAAAAGTGTCAAGATGAGTTAAATCACAAAATGAATAACTTGTTTGTTTACAACTTTTGTAGAATGTCATGGCATGGCCGAGCGGTTTAGAGCATCGAATTCAAGTTTTGGTGGTTAAGTCACCCGTTTCCTTGAGCAAAATTATTTACTGATATTGCTTCTCTTCACCCAGGGGTATAAATGGGTACCTGCGAGGTACCAAAAGCCTTCGGAGTGCCATCATGGCAGCTGAGAAAGGGAGCTGAGAAAGATTACGGGAATGTTATTGGCCCAATGGCCACGGCACTAATGTAAAGTGCATTGACACGTTTTTGTAAAATGAGCTTTATAAGAACCAACTCATTAAAAGTCCAGCGGATAGGTGGCAATGTGAGGACTTTGTGGTAAAAGCATGAAACTTGGCACGTACTTTTTGCCAAAAGTTTAAAAAAGTATATTATTTTTAAAACAGGTCATTCCGATCCAACTCGACTAGGGGTTGACCGAAAACGACTCGATTTTTAAATATTTTTTTATAAAGATTCCTATACTGGTTTTATGAACCCTTCTCGTTTTTAAGATACCACCCCTTGAACAATTTAGCCTTCCCCCTTTTCACCCCCTTGTTGCATCGATGAGTTTGTGGCAAGATATACCCCTGATAATTGATATTGTTAATGACTGGTACCCGAATTATCAAAACCTGTGCAAGTTATCATATATCAATTATCAGGGGTATACCTTATCTTGACTTTCAGATATTGGCCTCTGAAATTGCCCAAAACTTACTGATGCAACATGGGGGATGAAAAGGGAGCAGGGCTATATTGTACGTTTCTTAAAAACGACTTAGCAGAACCAAATTAGTGTGAGTCCATAACACCTATAGACGGTTTTGTTTGTTCAACTAATAAGAATATTAGTCGGTTACTGTCAAATTTTCGAAATGTTAGGTGATTTGGCGAGGAAAGACACAAGTGGCTGCATGGTCACATTTGAGGGACAAAATTACCAGAAGTGGATAGTCAAAAGTTTGAACAAATGAAAATTGCACCTAAATAAGAAGTGTGAATAAAATTGTGTAAATAGTAATTGTTTATATATTCTTGAGTGTATCTGCGTGCCTCCATTATTTTTATGCTATTTACATTTTATGTCGGGAAGACAACATCCCAAAAGTAAGATGTCGACTTCTCGAGATAAATTATCATTGTATGATGACATCCTGAAAATATCGAGAACCCGAGATAAATCATCTCAGGTTGTCGTCATCTTAAGGTTATGATGTCATCTACCTGCAGTAAATTATCTCAGGATCTCAAAATGTCGGATGGCACTTCCAGAACTCCGTAGTTTTATTCTTATAATAAAGTATAACTTGACAGGACAAAAGGGTAGCGTACAGTTACATTCAAAAGATAACTCGCTATATCACTCGACTAAGTATCGTCAACCAGCCACTTGCAACATTGAACATAAAGTGGATGAAAACACACTTTTTGCACATTTTTTACAACATATAAATGAAACTGCTCTTCCCACTCTGGCTTCCCCTTTCAATGAATTCGGTGAATCGAGTCAACTGAACGTCAGACTGAAAGAAATTTCTCCGTAACACCGGCCCTTATTGCCACACTCGGGCATGGATGGTTGTTATAGCCTAATTCATTGGACACAAAAAAATACTGTGAAGTTAAGAATTAACTGTAATTAATTCTACCTATAGTTTTTTTTTTATTAAAATTTGCGATGGCCGATTGTACTTTTTTTATTCCAACTCCTCCCCCCAAAAAAAAATAAAATAAATATATATAAAATAAAATGATAATAATAATAATAACCCCCAAACAAACAAAAAACCCAAAACCAAACAATCAATAATTCAAAACATTAAACAATAATTACATTTGCTTTTTGGCAAAGAAACCAATTTTAAACTCAACGGAATCACCTGGATCCCATCTTCCGATACCCGTTGATTACAAAATCTTGCTTTGCGAGTCCATTCTAAGGGATTGGATTTTTTTGCAAATGCATGGGGCTTTCGTATGGTACCAATGGCGTAACCAAATCAAACGGTAGCTGGGGCGAGCCACTTCTCAAAAACCTTGCCTCCCACCACCAAATGCAGAATACACAGACACTTTATCACGTGTATAAAACATGAAGACTGCTACTCGTTAAGCCGAATTAATTCGGAACAATGAATTGGTGATGGGAATATTGGAACTGAGGCATGAAACATGCAGCAAGATATTCATCAGTCGCCATTAACATTTCAATAGAATGCAGTGGGGGAGATGCTAAACAGATCATTATGCCGTTGTTGTGTTTCCAAGGGGTATGTTGGTATCACAAGGTTTTATCTTGTGTCCGTGTCGTTATAGGCCTACCATACATTTTCGTTAGGAGGGGGGGGGGGGCGTGTTCAATGGAAGACAGTGTAGCCTACAACAATATGGGTAAAGGATGTGCAATAAGAACTGTTTCAATCTGTTCAAATTGTTCCGGATTTCCCCCAAAATCATCCTCTATAAAGTGCCTGAAGACCCTGTTTTGGGATTAAGGGCGCTTTATAAAAGCCGTTTATTGTTACGAGAAATATTAATCTGAAAGCGCATTGATTATACAGAACTGAAACTAAAATATACCCGTCCAAAACACTGTGTCAAGCTAAAGTTATTTTGTAAATTCTCACAAATCACTATTGTTTATATCGATTGCCGCAATCGAAATTAGCACTATAGGGTCTCTACACTCTAAAAACTCCCGGGTCATAATGACCAGAATCCGGGTCCTGTGGGCCTTTTGTTTATTTTGTTATGCAAGTTTGCCCCAAACAAGGCTAAAGTTCACTCTAGGTAAGGGGCTATACAATAATATTAAAGATGAAAATAACTCAGGGAAGCTGAAGGTAGAAATCGCTTTGTCTCTTTTTGTAGGATGGAGAAAAACATGCACCACTAGGCAAGGAGCAGCGGCGGCGCTACGGGGGGCAAATTCCCCCCAGGTATTTTTTTTTGCCCCCCCCCCCCCAGTTTGCCCCCCCCCCCCCAGTTTTTCCCCGATGGCGGAAATTGAGTTTAATCCCAAACCATTGCACCCAATTTGTTACAATGTTGTTTGCGCTGTAAATAATAAACTCAATTTCATCCATCATAATTAGCTGGCACCATCAAAAAAGCCCAATACACTTTCCATCTCCGGCAATGTTAATAAAATGTGGATTTATTTATCTGTACAAGCTTGGAAACTTGCTACAAATAGAAATGCATTGTCTGCCCAAAACCGCAAGCAGCCATTGTAAACGCAGTTCGCACAACACGTCAAATTCACACAGTGCAAAATCTTATTTCTGGTGTGAATTGTAGGTTTATACAGTACACACGACATAAACTTGATGTTCACGTGGAGTGCTGTATTATGCCTACTGCTAGTTGTTGCACTTAAACACGTTGGTAAAACAGTTAGTTAAAATGGATATTAGAAAGTTTTGCAAGAAATCCAAACAACCTCCATCCCATGATGATAGGCACAGATCTGATTCTGAATCTAGCGATGAGAATCCTGAACCCAAACACAAACACCCCAGGATTGAAGTTAATATTGACGTAAATGTCCCAGATGGTGTAAGTCCCAGATGGTGTAAGTCCGTCAAAGTGGTAAGTCAATGCTTTTCTGCAGTACAAAATTACACTATAGATTTTTGTTTTCCCCCCTAAATTTAAGTTTTCCCCCCTCTTTCCCCCAGATTAACAGGTCTGGTGCCGCCACTGGCAAGGAGTTCCAAAGAGATGCAGAACATGGAATATGGTTTTGTTCTTTTGTGCCTTTTGTTTGTCTTTCTTCTATGGTCGCCTTGCCAGTTAGTGTAGATTTTGTACATTGTCTGTCTCCTGAAAAGATCAACATTACCGATGCCAGCAGGGATAGGCCTATATGTAATTGTAATAAGTAACGTTTAGTTCTCTGTTGGCGGGACAGACGTATCCCCATGCTGTGGTTTGGGCACAGGCCTGGTGACCAGTCTTTTTTCTTTATCTGTTTCTTCCATTCTGTGCATTTTAACATGGTGTTGTGCGCTTTTGATAATTTTGTATGTAAGGGGCGCAATATGAATTTTTTATATTATTATTATTATTATTAAAGCTGTTGGAATTGCTCTTTGTTCTACATCTCAGCAAAGCGAGGATGGGTGAGAAGAAGCAGAAAGTCTGGGTTCACGCTCAAACATCATTCAAACATCATCTCTGGGCCCGGAATCTTAATTGGCAACATTACTAAGAAATGGATCAAGCTGATGTAGAATCCGAGTCAAAATTCCATTCTTTTGAACAGTTCCTGGGTCAGGCTGACCCAAGAATGAGTCAACCCCCTGGGACCTTGAATCCAGATCAATTCTGACCGGGAGCTTTCAGAGTGCAAGAATGTGCACAAACTCCCTGACCAATCATGAAGCACTTTTCGTTGTACTCACAAAACTTTTTCCGCAATAAGGTAAAATTTTGCGGGAATAATCCCTTGCCTAATGGGTGTGTGTGGCTCCAAAGGAACCGACGGCACCCAACGTTTCGGATAGTACTTTGTGTCCGTCTTCAGTGGACATTTCACTGTTTTTTGTATTAAGTCTAAGTTTTTCTATACAAAAACAACTTAAAAATACTTCTTACCACGTAAGTTTTTATTGCCATTAATTTTCAAAGTCATTACCAAAACCGGAACATTGTGTCAAGTCTTATTCTCCCATTCTTTGTTGATTTATTAAAAATTAACTTAGTTCCATAAATTTCAAGGCTAAATTCTACTTTCCCAACACTAAGATAAAGTCTTTATAGCCATAAACTATTGTTAAATTAATAGATTTGAAGAAACAGAATCGTGCACACGCAACACTCAGCGTATGGTTGGGACCAACTTGGTCCCGGAGGTTCGAATACTCGCGAGACTTGAACAGTCTATAGCAAATAACTCTATCAAGATGTCTCTATGTGAGCCAAATACCATAAAAATATATCGCCAAAGTCTCAATCACACCATCACCTATTTGCACTATTACACGCAGCCCAGAGAAAAGTGATGGGTGCTATAATTCGTGACACAAACCAATGTAATGGATGATAGTTTTCCGTTCCCGAGAAGTATAACCCGCAGTGATAGAATTTCAAATTGAGACAAATCGAAAACAGGTCACGGGAACATAAACTGTTTACCACCAGAGCAAGGTCTATGAAGTGTGCCTGCATGTGCATGGTAGAATTAGTTTGGTTGCTTTTGGTGTAGTAATGAAACGCCACTTTACAGAGCCCCCACAGGAGGGACAGGTAAAGACAAAATTGAGCAGGCAAAAAACAGGGGTAAGAGTGTTTTCTTCCCGCGAAACAATTATTTCGGTTCCTCGAAATATTATTTCGTTCCCATAAATTCGTTAGTTTCCCTCGAAATAATTGTTCAATTCAAGGGAACAAACTTTTTTCCGAGGGAACGAGATATTTCTTCAAGGGAAGGAAATTTATATCTTGTTTTTCCTGTTTGTTATTTTTTCCCTTTTCATATCCTCGCTTTAGGTACATCGAACATACGTAATTACGTAAATATTCACAATTTCGGCCGTGTCGCGAACACTTTTGTGAATATTCATGACTTGTGCCCCAAATCGCAAATGTTCACGTAAATATTCACGATTTGGGACACAAATAGCAAATATTCACGTAAATATTTACGTAAATATTTACGTAAATATTTACGTAAATATTTACGTAAATATTTACGTAAATATTTACGTAAATATTTACGATTTAGACCGTGTCGCAAATATTTACGTTATTGCGTAAAATGTCTCGGGAAAATCAACAACAACAAAAACAAAAATAACAACAACACCAATAAAAGCTAGGCCTCTTAACTTGTATACGTATTCCCCAAACGCTCAATCCTTACTTGAAATTCTTCATTACAAAAAAAATAATTTCGTTCCCACGAAACCGTTTATTTTTAAGGGAACAGCGTATCCATTCGAGGGAACGAAATAATTTTATATTTTTGTTCAATTGTTTTTATTTGCTTTACATTTCGCTTAACGTACTATGTCTTTATTTAAAAGAATATACGGCCTACGCATTCCCATCTATGGTTTTCACTCATCACACAGAACAAAACCTAAAACAGCACTGTAAAAATTATAAGGTTCAAAAGAAAATTACGTCAATTTTTTTTTACGGTGTACGTTTTTGCATTTTGTTTGTGATTAAGAGACCTGGTTTTTATTGTTGTTGTTGTTGTTGTTGTTGTTGTTGCTTTCGTCGTCGTCGGCGCTCTTGGTATCATTTTTTATATTTTTTTTGCAAAAAATAAGTTAGTGGCTGACGTTTCGACCCTGGCAGAGTCTTTCTCGAAGACGCAGAGATGCGCCAGTGTAGCAATAAAGGTAATAATAACAATAACAACTTTATCATCAATGATAGCCATGCATGTCACTCCCTTAGGGGATGATTTTCAATATGCCATCATTCTAATTTAACTTAAAATAATTTCTTGAGATCCTGATTTCTTGAGATGCTGTAAATTGTTGTAAATAAAATATTGAAATAATCGCATTCAAGCTTATAAAAGTAAATAGAGAGTGGCCTGACGTTTCGACTATAGCAGAGTCTCTCTCGGCTTAATGACAACCCAACACACATAAACAGGTAAACTGTATGGTGTTCCATATGTGCCACTCCTTCCGTCGCCTTTTAAATTTTGTCCGTCGCCTTTTCAATTTTGTCCGTCGCCTTTTCAATTTTGTCCGTCGCCTTTTCAATTTTGTCCGTCGCCTTTTCAATTTTCTTCCGTCGCCTTTTCAATTTTCTTCCGTCGCCTTTTCAATTTTGTCCGTCGCCTTTTCAATTTTTCAGGCGCATTTTTTTTCTGAAACGGCCACGTGTCGACTGTCACATGATGACCATGTGATGATTTGTTGGCAAAGAAAAATGATTGGATACCTCAACCATACTGTCTATGTACAGGCTTTGCTTAGTAAATCAAGAATGGAACTGAAAAAGGATATTATCGTAGTTATCTGGTCTCGCGACTGTGGATGAAGCAACGTATACATTTTGGCAACTGCGGTATGCCTCCCAAAGGTCGAATTTGAATTCCTTCGGAGTCATGTGATAGTCACCTGGTAGTCACGTGGACCCACGATGGAAAAATTGAAAAGGCGACGGACAAAATTGAAAAGGCGACGGAAGGAGTGGCACATATGGAACACCATAAAACTGGTGTAACAGAAGCAATCAAGTGGAAAGAGATGAAAGCGCGCAGAAAAAGCAAGGCATGACTAATTAAGAGGGTTTGTGGCAAGGGGGACAGTGGCGGGGCTACGGGGGGCAAGGGGGGGGCAAATTCCCCCCAGTTATTTTTTTTGCCCCCCCAGTTTGCCCCCCCAGTTTTTTCCCCGATGGCGGAAATTAAGTTTAATCCAAACCATTGCACCCAATTTGTTACAATGTTGTTTGCGCTGTAAATAATAAACTCAATTTCATCCCTCATAATTAGCTGGCACCATCAGAAAAGCCCAATACACTTTCCATCACCGGCAATGCTAATAAAATGTGGATTTATTTATCTGTACAAGCTTGGAAACTTACTATAAATAGAAATGCATTGTCTGCCCAAAACCGCAAGCAGCCATTGTACACGCAGTTCGCACAACACGTCAAATTCACACAGTGCAAAATCTTATTTCTGTAGTGAATTGTAGGCTTATAAATACAGTACACACGACATAAACTTGATGTTCACGTGGATTGAGGAGTGCTGTATTATGCTTACTGCTAGTTGTTCCGCTTAAACACGTTAGTAAAACAGTTAGTTAAAATGGATATTAGAAAGTTTTGCAAGAAATCCAAACAACCTCCATCCCATGATGATAGGCACAGATCTGATTCTGAATCTAGCGATGAGAATCCTGAACCCAAACACAAACACCCCAGGATTGAAGTTAATATTGACGTAAATGTCCCAGATACCCCCACTCAAGAATAACGCTGGTGTAAGTCCGTCAATGCTTTTCTGCAGTACAAAATTTCATTATAGATTTTTGTTTGCCTTCCCCCCTAAATTTAAGTTTTCCCCCCTCTTGCCCCCCCCCCCCCCCAGATTAACAGGTCTGGTGCCGCCGCTGGGGGGGGGGGGGGGGGGGGGGGCGAGAGAGAAGGTGCTGGTTTGACCACAACAGGTTGGGAACACAAAAGACAAAATCGAAGCCAGTTATTGTGAATGATGCTGACTAAAAGGGAGATATATTTAACCCACAGGTATCAACCCATCTTCTGATAACCGTTGGAGCCAGCTTAATGTGTTAATGGCGTGGATTACTGTGAATGTTTCTTTTCAGTAGAAGTTCCAGTCTTTTAAAAAGTTTTTTTTTTACTGGATTAGTTTCCCTAAACTGAACGTACACAGCCCCTCAAGGGACATGTAAAGAAAATGAAACACAGGTAAAAACAATAATAAATTCGAGCTTGCAAAATAATATTTCGTTCCCTCGAAATAGTACATGTACGTCGTTACCTCAAAGTAATATCTCGAGGCAATTAAATTATAAGCACGTGGTTTCGACGCAGAGATGCGCCAGTGTAGCAATAAAGGTAATAATAACAATAACAACTTTATCATCAATGATAGCCATGCATGTCACTCCCTTAGGGGATGATTTTCAATATGCCATCATTCTAATTTAACTTAAAATAATTTCTTGAGATCCTGATAAAATTTTAAAAATACAGTAGTGAAAAAAACAACCACAAATGAATAAGAAAATGTATTCAACTTTGGACTCAAATGCTATCAATCCAACACTTGGGAAGACCCAGACCAATCCAGACTCCAGAACATATCACAGACCGAGAGACGGAGAGACAGGGCAGACCTCAGGACTTTACTGGCCATCAAAGACCACCAGACATGCAATACCCTAAAAAGGAGAACTATTTAAACCACGACTTACCATAAAACCCTTAAGACATTAGATAATCAACCAGTGTCTACGTTGAAGAGATCAATAAATTAGAAATCCTAGAGTGTATCATTTCTGTGTTACTTTCCGTGATGTGAGCTATGCACACATAATATAGAAATATTGACTGCTATGAGGGGCACAGTTAAAATTATAGGCCCAAGGTGATGTCAAAACCATGACTATGCCCGAAGCGAAGCTGAGGGCATAGTCATGGTTTTGACATCACCGAGGGCCTATAATTTTAACTGTGCCCCGAATATTAAACAGTCAATATTTATTTTATATACCGAATAATAGTACACAAGCGACCTATGAATACAGTGTGTTGCGACTGTTCCATTATTTTCAGGGCGGGCACAGTCGATTGCTGTGCCCCGGGCACAGTTAATTATGACGTCATCTTGATAGAAAAAGGGGGCCCAGCTATTTCAATGACTCCACTTTTAACCAATCAGATTAGAGGAATCTATATATGAGGTATATAATTAGTTCTCTTTCAGGTGATGGAATACTGATATTGATGATAACGTTATTGACCTCAGCAACGTAATTTCATTGATAATGGATGGGTATATCTAAAACGAGTCATCTTCATGCTACAATGTACTAATTACTTCTCCACAATCTTGTATCAATATCGTGTGTATAGGAAAGGGGAAAATAAACGGATTGACCTTCGCAAAACAACAGCAATAACAAATACCAACAAACAAAACTGCACACACACACGGCTTGCACATAGGCTTGGGCACGTGCCCCTTTCCAATTAATGTCCGTGCCCCCAAGGTGCCCACCTCAACATTTGACATTTGAAATCTGGACTTTTGAGATTAAAATTTACTGTTAAACTGTAACACTTCATAAGCTTCAATGTGATTATTCCAATGTTTTGAAAACGTTTTTTTGTGTGGTTTTTTTTCATTTTCATTTACACGCCGACAATGTAGGCATACTACTTCTTGTTTTTGCATTCATGTCAGATTATCTTACAAAAAATAAATGGCATAACGGATGAGCTCTGAAAAGGGGCTTGTTTAAGAGAAATGCAAATGGTAACTGCAGTTATAATTGGACAGAAGTACCACCCCCACCAAGAAAAATATGGTGCACCCCTTGTTCCCCCTAAAATGTCAGCACTGCTAAACAATGTGATAACACATTAGATGAAACGTTCGCATGTGGTTGTTTGCAGTTGTTTTGTTGTTGAAATGTTTGAAGACGGAAATAGTGGGTCTCATCAAATTTGGTCAGGATTGCATTATAAAACAATCTGACAATGTTTCAATATGACAGCAGTTACTGCAAAAGACTAATTTATACAAATGCCGAGTTCCGGACCAAACATTCCGTCTGAAATATTGTCGCATTTGAGAAAATGGCATTTGTTATTTGCACCAACCCTCACTTGTTATTCCTACATTGTATCTGACCGCCCAGCCTGCTCAGTACTTCGCTAAATCTGTTTACAATTCTGTATTCTTCTTAAAATATGTTTACTCTTTGTTTCTTGTATAGATAATTTGATTGTGCAATGTTAATGTTTGCTGGCGAAAATGAAGTAACGACCCATTATTATAGTTGTTGCGTTTTTCAAATAAATGACATTAAAGGTATTTACACAGGATTGACAAAGCTGACAAAATAGTCGCCGACTGTGTTCATGTTTTGTGTGATCAACCATTATGCATAAAATAACAAACAGGGGCGGATACAGGGGGGCGTGGGGGCGCACGCCCCCCCTTTTGCTTGAGAAAAAAATAATAATAAATAAAAATCAAGGGGAAAAATGAGGGAGAGACAAAGTTAATGACATAGGCCCTACCTAATAGTTTTTTTCAAAAAAGCTACTAATAATCCGTACCTCGTACACTTTGTTTCATTTGTGGACCACTATTAATTCACTGACTGATGTGGAATTACACGTGAATCTGTGTGTGTGGACATCGTGTTTTTTCACACACTGAACATAAGGCCTAAAAAAAAAATATGTTATGTTGGCGTAACTCGACCGACCCTAAAAATGCGGCCGACCCTGTATATTTTTATTTTTTTCAAGGGAAGAAATTTGATAATTAAATCGATATAAATTAGTTATAAATACGTTTGAAACAATTTCTGACCGTTTCTCATTGGTGTATTGTCTGACGAATAGCGTCTAGCGCGCGTGGAACTTTGGAGTGCACAATGTTTGACAACGAACATGCAGAAAAATTGCGCAGGCCCGGTAAACACATGTGTTGTACACATACGGAGCTGTCTAGATGCACCATGTACTGTACCTTTTACATGTATAGTCGCGTACCCGACTCCCAATATACTGCGCAGCGTTTCACAATGGTGAATACATGGGCTGCTTTCTTGGAAGTCTGGTCGGCGAGCGCAAGGCTGCTTTAATGAAAAATATGATAGCCTCGTCCTAGACTGTTGCACGGCGCAGACTGCTAAAATACAATATTAAAAATACTTGGCTATTTATTCCGTGTTAAAAAAAATTGTTTGTTACAATGTAAATTATTTTAATTCAAGTTCTATCATTTTACACAAACATATACATTCTAAAAATTGTAACTACCGTGGTTGGTTACGCTCCCATACTTCCAAAAGTATCAACAATTTATGTCGAAATTGTGACACAAAATGTAAAGTTTCCCATGCTGCCAGTGTAGTATCTTGCCTGTCAGTATGCCCTGAAATGTACAAGGTCACTCTTTTTGTATACTAAAAGGTAGCCTATGGTCTATTAAAAAAAGAGATACAAATAAAATGTTATGTCAGCAAGAGTTTAAAAGTATGCTGTTTGTTGTGTGTAGCCTTTTTTATTTTGTTATCGTGTATTACTACGGCATTTTCGTAGATTGAGGGGGAAAAAAATAAAAAATAAAAAATCCGACCTACCTACTATTTTTTGGGGCCCGTTACGCCAACATAACATATATTTTTTTAGGCCTAAGCGCGAAACACCTGCACATGCCAGGCGCGGGGTCCGGGGGGCGTGAGTCGACCATGCCACCTGTGTGTGTACATTGTGCAAAGAAGTTTCTGGCTGGAGGTCAGTACGCGTGCGCGCTAAATACAATGTGACTTTTACAATACGAACTTCGTAAACTAGAATTAAGATACAAACAAGTGAAGACATAGCCCCATATAGGGCCAATCCACTTCGTATCCTTGGCTCTAGCACCATTGATATCCTATTTTTGTGCCCGATTTGATTTTTAATCCGGGCTATTAAACTTACTAATAGAATGCTACTGTACTTGAAGAAAGCCCCAATGATTAAGTGTTTTTTTAAAACATCACAGATCTTTTGGGAAATTTGTTTGCTTTTCGAATCGCGAGTGTGATTTTTTCCCACATATTATTAACTTGCGCGAAAACCATTGTCAGGTTTCTCTCAACAATCCACAACAGTTATACAATCAACTGCTGATATTTAATGGTGACCAGAGTGATTCACTCAGCGCGCCATCAAGGTCTTGTGAAATACGTGTAATGTGGTGCGCATCTTAAGCCCGTCTGCGCAAAAGATATTATGCTCAGCGCGTTATGTAAATCAGTCTGGTCCCCATTAGATCGAATAAATGTTGTGAAATTGTTCAGGGAACCCAACTAGCATGGTTCTCGCGCAAGTTGTTAATACGTGATCAAAAAATTCACTCTCGCGACTCGAAAGGCAATCAATTTTCCCCAAAAATTCGTGTTAAAATGTTTGCATATTATAGGGCTTTCAACAAGTAGGCCTACAGGCGAGCAGCTCCGCCAATCCAATGTTCACCAAAACATTACGTTTGTGTTTTTTGCTTGTCTATTCTTGTATTCTTTACATGAGGTAAATTTAGAAAAGAAAATAATTTTCTAACGTAAGAATGGAGTAAGAAAGTGGATTGGCCCTATATGGGGCTAGTGAAGACATAGCATCGTATAATCATGGTGTCTCACTCTGTTCAGAAAATCACATATTTTTTCGTATCCAGGGTTAATATCTGTTGTGTTTCTTTCAAACTGGTAATTATCAATTGTGCAGATATAGTACACCTATGCAGGGCTGGGGGAGGGGGTCTAGGCCTCTAGGCATACCCTCACATTTTCGTACATTTATGTTATTATTGCTTGAGATGTTGCATGAGATCGCACCACAGAGCATCTAGAATCCTAACTGTTTCGGAGCATTTATGCGGGCCCCGGAACCGGCCCATGCCGTAAGGGCTTCGCGTTACGCGCTCGTAGGAGCCACAAATTGCATTCACCATTTGCTGCTTGGCAAATTTTCACGCCCCCCCCCCCCCCCCCCCCGTTTGGAAAATCCTGGATCCGCCCCTGACAAACCTGTGAAAATTCGGGCTTAGTCTGTTGTGCAAGTCCGGAGAAAGTAGTGAAAGACACCATGCACAATTTTCAGCATGTAAACACAGTGTCCTTAAATTTTGGTTGTAACAACCGAAATCAGCTGTTGCGGTATTGTTTAGAATTTCAGATATTTTTGTCTCGAATATGACTTTATTTCGGAGGGAAAAATTCCACCGATTTTTGTTTTCTTTAATAGTACAAACGTCATAACCAGTAAGCTTTTAGACTGAAATTAAACAATGACGTTTTAGTCTTACCAATCCTGTATACTACCTTTAACCCTACACAGTGCCAAGGTTGACTTTTGGAGTACAATTTTTTATTAAAAAGTCAGTACTCCGCCATTTTTTTTAATTTTATCTAAACAAATTAATATTTTCCAAATAGCATGCCAACTGTCTTGTTACCATATAGGGGTTGTTTTTCACTGGAAAAATATCTACCAAGGACCAGCTCTACCGGTTTTCCCCTAGAAATTGTAAAGCAATTACTTAGCCTTGGACCTAATTACCACTAATGGGTGAAATGAACCATTTTGTATTAACTATTAATACATAAAAAGGGTGCCAAGAGTGACCCAAGCAATTATAGAGGTGTTAATTTACTTAGTTCAGTTGGTAAAATATTCCAAACTGTTTTTAGAAACAGGATAGATGGTTGGGCAAAAAATATTCTTCGCGATAATCAAACTGGTTTCAAATCAGGTTTCAGTACAGTTGACAATATTTTCGTTTTAAATACATTAGTTCAGAAATTTCGCAGTCAAAGGAAAGAGCTATATGTTTGTTTTGTTGACTTCAAAAAAGCTTTTGATTATGTTAATAGAGCCTTACTGTGGTGGAAACTTGAACAGTTTGGTCTCAGTATGAAAGCACTGAACATTTTGAAGAACATGTATAAACATGTTAAGTGCTGTGTGAAATTGAAATATGGTGCCACTGAGTTATTCCCATGTAATATAGGTGTTCAGCAAGGTGCAGTTTTAAGTCCTATCTTATTTTCATTATTTTTAAACGATATTGAAACTGAGTTAGCCAGAGCACCCTCCCATGGCGTAAAACTGGGTACCAGAAATGTAAATACACTTTTATATGCAGATGATATGATTATTGTGTCTGACACTCACGAGGGTCTTCAGTTGCTTATTAAGAGGTTTGAATCATTTTGCAATAAGTGGAGACTGACTGTAAATATTGACAAAACTAAAATTATTGTTTTTAATGATGATTTAGTAAGAAATAAGGATTTAACGAACAGTATTTTTTATTAATGAGCAACCGATTGAATATGTGAAGTCTTATTTGTATTTAGGTATTATTTTTCAAAATTCAGGTTCTTTTAAGCTGGCTCACAAACATTTAGTAAATAAAGGTCACAAGGCAGCGTATCTAATAAGAAAAAATATAAGCAATGATTTATCTCCTGTTTTACTTTTGAAATTTTTTGATATGCTACTGAAACCAATTATTAATTATGGTTCAGAAATTACATGGAAGAAAAGTGACAATCAAGCAGAAGTGTTTCAAATGAATTGGTTTAAATTTATTTTGACTGTAAATAGACGTACTTCCAATGATGCTGTTCTGGGTGAACTGGGTAGATTTCCTCTATACATCGAACAATGTTATAACACTTTTAAATACTGGCTTAAGTTAACTGGTCAACCCACAGACTCCATTCTTTATAGTGCTTTTCAAGAGGACATTAGCTTGGGAATTGCGAGGAAACCATCTTTGTTCCTCAAGATCCAGAATACCTTTGGTTTGGTCAAATGGAATGCACCTTTGAGCTTGTCAGGAATTCGGTGCCAACGTGTACTTTGTGATGCATTTAGAAAAGAATTAAGCAATGTCTTTATTTGTAACTGGTTTGAAAGATTACATGATGACTCCCGGGGCTCTTCTACCCATAGAAATAAACTTAGGACATATAGGACGTTTAAAAGGAACTTCGAGATAGAGCCATACCTAAGTATTTGTACAATCCTCAATATCGTCACTATTTAGCAAGGTTTAGATGCTCAGCACATAAACTACAAGTTGAGGTTGGGAGATATACAGGTGTAGAATTTAAGGATCGTATTTGTCTCCATTGCTTGAAGGATGTTGAAACGGAAATTCACTTCATTTGTTTTTGCCCAATGTTTACTGTACTCAGAAAGAAATTGTATGATACCATTGCTCAAAGTTACACGGATTTTAGTATCTTATTGGAAAAGGACAAATTTATTTTCCTTATGAGTTCTCACGATAAAACCATTATGAATTGTGTTGCGAAGTACATATTCTCTGCTTTTAAGTTAAAGGAAAACCAAGTATAATTTAATATTTGTTCATGCTAACCTCTCCTTCTTTGTTATATTGTAAGTTTAAAATTTTGTTATTGTTGTAACCCTTCCCCAGGGTATGGGGTTTGTTCCGTTTTGGGAATAAAATTAATACAATACAAAAATACAAAAAATTAATAAAGAAAAATATGGGCTAATTTCGAAAACAATTTGCTATAACTTATTTTATTTACTCACAAGGGTCTATATCTAATGGTTTTGGCGATTTAAAAGTAATTGAGTTCTCCTAAAAAATGTATTTATACACGCACATATCAAACTGTCACTAAAAAAATGCGCGATTGTGTAACCGTGTGATGTTTTTAGGGGATGATGTCATGGAGTGTCAAATGGAGGGAATACCTTTGGTAATTACTTCAAAACTTAATGACCATAAAAACCTAAGAAGTTCTGCAGCTGTTGACAATGTAGAACATTTTGCGAAACAACTTCCCTTCAAGGAATGTGGTTTTAAAGGTGCTGCATACGTTTAGTAATTGGAGCCTACTGATTGTGTTAATCCTATATAAATGTAGGTACATACAATAAAACTAACCTGTGAAAATTTCACTTCAAAAGGTGTTCGCGTTTTTGAGATATCACAGAAAAACAGGAGCGAATATTTCAACGCAGGAAGAATATTCCCCATGGGAATACACAGTCTGAGAAGCGTTTCTGACAGAAACGCTTCTCAGATTCAAATTTTGGGGAATAAAAAGTGATATATTTTTCCATAACCGTAGTACTTCGAAAATAAAAGTTTCTCAACATTTATTATACTACCCAAAGCTGCTGTACTTCTTACCAAGTAAGTTTTTATTGCCATTAATTTTCAGAGTCATTACCAAACGTGTACTGTGCCTTTAAAGAGAGGAATTCACAAACATTTCCTCAGATTGCGTATTTCCAAAGACGGATTATTAATCTTGCGTGGACATAACCACTCCAGATTTTGGCAACATCTCAAAAACCTACCACTTTTTGATATGAAATTTTCACGGGTTAATTTGTGTGGTATTATTATCTACATTTTTAAGGTTTTAGACATTCGAACGGTTCCAAAAATATCGTGTATTTGAAGCCCAATATGAACATTACAAAATGCCAGGAAAAAACACCCCCAAAACCCGTCATCAGTTGTCTTGACTAAAAGAGTTACTATCGAATTGGATGGAAATTTTCACAGGTGGATTTGAGTATCATTAAAAACTTAAAAATGGGAAGTAAATTTGGTCTAATCAACTAAGCCAAAATAACTGGAAAAACAACTACTGCATGTTTGTCAATGATTTTATACTCGTTCGCATAATACATACTTCCTCCTAGAACGCAGTTCTAATAAATAAAATATTTTTGAGGTTCTCAAGAAGCTATCTTTGTCGAATTTGATATTATTCTGTAAACGTAAATATTTATGTAAATAATCACGATTTCGACCGTGTCGTAAATATTTACGTTTATACTTGAATATTCAAAACTTGTGTCCCAAATCGCTACGTAAATGTTGACGTAAATATTAAGGTAAATATTTGAAATATATATATATTTTAGAGGGTTTCAAAAAGTACGTTGTCAACTTTGACATTATTCCAACGGACATATTAATTCACTGAAAGATCCGTACTGACTGGCATGAACGTAATAATCAGTGAGCCATCAGAGTAATTATTAATCATGTACATCGTGAAAAATGAGTTGTATAGTAAAGCACAAACGCTGATTTTCACGTCTGGTTTTATAAAATACTGTACCAGAAAGGTGATGAATATCCTATTGGTGACAACAAGCCAAGTACAGTAAAAAATGAGAAAAGGCGGAGTAATATTCTCAATATAGGGTGTTTTTTCTTTCAGTTCGTTTTTTGTGGGTTATTTTGAGCCCCCTTTCTAAAGGCATGTATACTTTGTCAACGACAAGTATTCTCACTTCGTGTATCCCAACGCATGATAAAATAACAAACCTGTGAAAATTTGAGCTCAAGTGGCCATCGAAGTTGCAAGAAAATAATTCAAGAAAAAAAAACCTTGTTGCATAGAATTGTGCGCTTTCAGATGCCCGAAAAGGCTTTATGCTTGAAGCCTTTCTCAGATTCAAATTTGTGGTGAAAATTACCAATTTCTCTAAAACTACATTTCTTCAAAGGGGGACGTTTCTAACAATGTTTTATAAAATCAACAGCTCAATTGCTCCTTATTAAGTAAGTTTTTATGGTCATTGGTTTTAGGAGTAATAGCTAAAAGAAAACCCTCCTTAAAGGCCCTGTCACTATGGTAAGATCGAAAAACACAAATGTTCACAGATTCACACATAACTTACATGATTTAAAGTAAGTAATGGTAGAAAGGGTTCCTTAAAATATTTCTGCCTAAAATGCTATCTTTTCTGAGAAATGAGTAAAACAATAGTTTTTATCAGCGCGATAATAAACTCGATGTTTAAAAAACAGAAAACACATAAGGTCTCTTTTCACTATTTTCTCGTGATCTCGATGACCAATTGAGCTCAAATTTTCACAGGTTTGTTATTTCATGTATGTGGTTGATTACACAAAATATGAACACTGTGATTATTTTGTCAGCTCTACCAATCCTGTATAATACCTTTAAGAGAGGGGGTGGGGGGGGTGAATTAACCCCAAACCTCCGTTTGATCTTATAATTCAATCTTTCTGGAACATGTATTTATCAATTTCTCACGAATCTTGGTACCAATAAAGCTATGTATTGCAATGAACCAAACTGGGACTCGAACCCGATGTACTCGACTACACTCAACCAAGGGGTCTTTCATAAATCTCTATACAATAACTGACAATCTCCAAATAATCTTATCCACGAACAATCTGATCCATAAAAGCAAGTTAAGCTTGAAGTCAACCTCAACTTTACTCTTTAATCGATCTTTACTCTTACACTTTTTCTTGATCCAAATTAGTCGCACCAGTTATTTGGCATTTTTATCCTGTTTTTGTATCTGCAGCTACTCCCCTGCATTTTACATTGTGTTTGCTATATTGCTTATTTGGTTACTTTTCAAATTTACAGCTTAAAATTGTCATTATAGTCCGAAAATTGCAATCGAAACAGGATTTTAAAGCAATAAATTTTCTTTTACAATTTTTCCTCCAAATTGTGAAAAACATTCTCCAGATTTTACTTATCAATCTAATTTTTCTAGGCTAACAATTTTAAAATGGATAAATTCAAGTTATTTGATAGCAATATAACGCACATTTTGTCATGTTTAAGGTCCAAAGGATAAACAAATCTATCCCTTCCACTTTTCGGCTAGGTTTGAGGAACAAGGATAGAAAATTCTACCCCCTCCTCTTTTCTGCTGGATTTGAGGAACAAGGGATAAACAAAATCTATCCCTTAATTAAAATTATAACCACTCGAACCACAAAAAAAACTTATTTTTGTCAGCTTTCCCAATAATGAAGTATATTATTGTAAATAAAAAAGGTGTGCGCATTTTTCTATGATGTTATGATGCAATAATAGTTTTAAGTAAAAAATGTGGCAAATTGCTTTGCTAACAAAAAGGAATCAATCAAAAGACTGTTGAAAGTATGTGTTAAAGCGCACAAGATTCTAACTTTGTTCCTCCATAGCAATATTTTATGGAGAAAAACAGCATGATTTTAAACATTTTAAAAACAACTTCAAGAAAAAATGCTGTACATTACCAAAAAAAAAGTGAAAATGAAAAATTGTAGTTAAAAATGAACCTGTTTTAATTAACTTGTTTTGCTCTCCTCCTTTGTGAAGTGCTTTGTAGTTTGTAAGGCGCTATATATTCGTGTCCGAATCGATGGATTCGGCAGTGGCTGCAGCCGTAACACCGAAAAGTTATGTTCTTAACCGGGAGTGTCGTTGCAGCCAACGACCATTACCGTAGCCAAAGTCGCCTAATTCGGACACGGTCTCGGTCAATGCATTGTGCAGTAGCAACAACCTTAGCGTTCAAAATAATCTCCAAAGAGAAGATAAACTCAACTCTACTTGACTTACCAGACAAGGCGACCACCACGAGGGTCAGAGGGGACAAAAGATGCGACATCTTCCCGAGCTGCCGCTCCGTTCCCTTCCCGTCCATGATCAACTCCGTCTCGATCGGATCAGATATAATGAAGCAGACGTGACAAACAGACCTGGCTGGTGGAGGAAAGAGGCAGACGATGCCGACCGTTCCCTACCCTGGTGTCTTTATGACACATTGAAAATCGCTATTTGCTTATCACTTGGGAGAGACGGGGCGGGGTAAATGAACCACTGTATAATTTTGTACACGTTGTATTGGCGGATGCATTTAGATAATAGTGACGTCATGGAGAAACTTCACCGAGGCGAGAAAACAATATATAATTGTATTACCAATTGTTTGACGCAACGCTATGATAAACGGGTTTCTGTCACCTCTACTGGAAAATAACTGCGCTTTAGTACTTATGCAAAGAAATGCTTGTCGGGCCTTTAGCTTTACGTACAAAATGATGACATCTTCGAGAATGTTTTCCAATATGATCATTTACTTCCTTGCAAGGCAATAATGAGAACATAGCAGTTTTTTTGATCAGTTGTTTTTTAGTCAGCGCAAAAGTTACACGCCTTTGACGCTGGCATGGTATTATCATAAGAGTGGGGACAGCAGAACAAATGAACACAAAAGGAACAATGCTGTCCTCACATTAGAATCCTTTGTATTTTTGTGTCCTCACTTTGTTTCATGCACTCAGTCTGTGGAGAGTGTAAGTTAGAGGGACAAAGGAAAGTCCTCACATTGATAGCAATAAATAGACACGTGTACTGGTATTCTCAGGCGCTTAAGCATATTTCCAATGACATTTTCGCACAGGGTCATAAATGAGTTTTAGTCAACGTAATCTTGATTTATATGCAAACATTTTAAGAAAGATACAAATAAATTCACCGAAAAAACAACCGAAACAGTATTTTCACAAAAACGTCGAATCCACCCTCGTTAACAGCGAGGTGACAGCGGGTACCAACTGCATCTCTGGGCGCAGCATTCGCGAACGGAAAAAAATCATGCATGAAGAAATTCTCAGAGTTAAGTGCTTTGGGGTGAAAAATTATCAAAACCGAAATACTTTGAAGGGAATCCTTTCTCAAAATAGTTTATACTATCAACAGCTGCAGTGCTAATCACCAAGTAAGTTTTGATGGTAATTTTGGGGGAGTATTTACCAACATACGATCATACCTTTAAGTACAGAGACATGCTTTTTGCAATCGGTCAATTTTATTTAAAAGACTGGTTATGTTCAAAATAATACTGTATTATTCCTTTAAAGGTACTTTCGCCTTGCGTTTCACTGAACAACTTGAAGAGTTGAACTTTATCCTTTGACCTGCTGCTTCAGATAAAAAACTCATTTGTAGCGTGTCATATAGCCGAGCGGTCTAGTGCACCTGACTCAAGTTCCGGTGGTTAAGTAAAAAGGGTGTGGGTTCGAATCGTGGTCATGAAACTTGTGTCCTTTAGCAAGATGCTTTGCTGTATCTGTCCTTTAGCAAGATGCTTTGCCGTAATTGCTGCTCTTCACCCAGGAGTATAAATGGGTATCTGTGAGGGTAGAGGTTAATATATTGTGTTTGAAGAAGCCTTTGTAGTGCCACGGCAGCCCAGGGATGCAAACTTCCCAGAGGGCTGAGAAAGATTAAAAGGATGTTATTGGCCAAATGACCAAGGCACTATAATTAAGCGCGTTGATATGTTATTATATAATGCGATGTAGGCCTATAAGAACAAGTTCTTATTTACTCTCATATTAAACTATCAAGGAGGCGGAACTTGCAGGCAAACATGCGCAGTCTTCGCAAGCTTTAAAGGATACAGGAGAGGGTCAGAGGTCAAGAGAGTTGAGTCATTTTCAGACACCAATTGCACCCACTACATCAGTGCGACGTGGTAGCTCATTGTCCGAGGCACCGCATTAGACGCGAAATGGGCCGTGAAGTGCCATTCATTTACATAATGTTAGTTACAAAACATGTCCAGTAATTGTATGAATTCTACGCCCATTTCAAAGAGGTGAATAGAGTAAATTTTCAAACTGATAATTCGTAAACATTAATTAAGTGGAAAAGTGCACAAGCCTCGGTAATTTGGCGATGTTTGCCTGGTGCATGTATTGTTTATTGCGTGTGGGAGTAGTTAGTTGACGAATGGAGTTAGTAATGGAGGTAGAATGGCAGGCAATTTTATGGTTTAATTAGTTATAAAACATCGTAGGGGAAAGTGTGGATTCCGAAGGCCATACTCTTCCTGAGCTATCATAGGATAGGTTGCGCAACGGAGATGGGGTGGGGGTCATTGCTTTATATAATATTAACCATGTATTACAGACATTTGTGTAAAATGCTCCAAGCTCCAAATACTCAATGCTCCCATTTGAAAATTTAAAACAAATATTGGTAGATAGAGGACTCATGGGTATAATAAATAAATTCTTTTTACAACACCCTAAACCTGAACCCACTCAGTGACAACAACCCCAGAACTTGAGTCCGGTGCACCAGACAGCTCGATCACGACACTCCACACTGTAAAGCTAGATATTGATTGAACTAAAATATAAACAACTCTGGGTTGATGTAATTCTTGAACATTACTGGACTGAAAATAATAGTTTACCTTTTCCAAAGCAGTGATGTTCCCAATAAAAAAGAAACCAGTACAGAACTTATTAAATGGTGCACAAAATGTTCTTTCATACGGTGCATTCAAAATGTCATTTGCCGATGATAATAATTCCCCTAGTACAATTAGGAAACCCTTTATAAACATTGTGGTGATGGATGGAATTGACATTTTATCGATGACACTTCGTTTGTTAAGGATCATCAAGAATTCAACATTTTCCTGTAAATACGGGGCCGGGCTAGTCAGAACGATTCGCTTTCTGCTGGAAACACATGTGCATAAATCAAATATATTGAAATTAAATTAGCCTAATTGAGATGTATATTCAAGTGAATATGTACACACTGTGGTGAATAATTTATCAAAAACATTATAGGCAGTTGGGAGGGCATTCACTGCTAAAGAAATTAATAAAAACGCGCTTAGAAATAGTTCAAATATTTTATGGGTGCATTCCCATATGACAGAATCGTTGCGCCAAACCCCATCAATATTATGGAGGGGACCTCACAATGACAGATTTCGAGGGCGATTTAACTCTTAAGGATTGTATAATAGTAGGCCCTACGCTCCAATATTGTGCCTAGGGGTTATTGACTCTAAATTCGGGAAGGTTGAAGTCTGTGAGGCCCTTATACAAAATTAACCTATTTTTCTTGCAAATCTAGCGGCACCTTTCCCAAGATGGCCGTAAAAAAAATAATATGGAAATCAGCATTCTTGTAGTGATGTTTTTGTTTGTGACGAGCGTAGCTCAATGGGTCCCACGAGCAAGCCGTTTTGGTGCAGTTTTGTTTTCCCTCTCAATCGAAAACCCCCCAAAACCCACACCGCAAACTGACTCAAAACCAAAACACAACACATGGATTTTGTTGGTTGGAATAAAGACTCCTAAGTGTACCAAGTCATGTCACCTTGATTACAAAAAGAAATCCTTTAAATGTTTCTTTTAAAAGAAATCTGAAGTTTATGGCACTGTACATAAATCTGATTGCATGTCGGGGCAGCAAATGCAAGTCAATTGCGTTATTTGAGTTATGGGCCCCAAATACAGTGCGCCACCCAGTGTTTGTTTACGCAAGCTTGTTCTATTTACGTGGTTGATTTTGACAGCTAACGTACATGTACAGTTCGTGGTAAATGCATTGAGTCATATACCCCGCCGTCGACGTCCTTCTGTTTGAAGCCCCGCAAGGAAAGCGCATGTTTTCTGCATGACTAACGGAGACAAAGCCCAATGTTAGAAAAGGGTCTTCATAATTATTGCGTTCAAGTTTTGGTTGAGACTCTGGTAGCCAATCGAATACCAAATCTATAAAGAATAGTAGTAGACCCGCGTGCTGTGTCGCTTCCAACCCTCCGGAGAGTATAGGGTGGTTTTGGAAACAAGAAATGGGAGTTTTGATGCCTGGAGAACGACATCCTTCGTCGTCTCACACTAATCCCATCTTAAAATAATTGATTAATGTGTTCTAACACAGCGCCCAGGTGAAAATTCATAAACTTCTGCCATCCTCGAAGGTTTTTCAGCATTAGTATGGGTTGCTATTGGTCTTTCTTTAGCGGGCCATTTGAACACTGTAGGCGTACCTTATCTGCCGCCGACAATACGAATTTAGACGCAGAAGCAAACGATTCCGTAGAAATTTAAACCCTTTATTTAATTGTTATCAATTCACAACATCAACTGAACCATTTAATAACTCAAGTCAAAACACACCGTTTCAACAAGCCACTCTAACACTAACAGGTTTTTCCTAATGATTGTAACGACAAAAATACCACAAGACTTTATTCATTGCGCTAAAAGCAGAAATAAACGGCCTACGCGTTAAGTTTCTGCTGGGTCTGTCGTTACGGAATAAGGCCATTACATTCGCAATCAGCTCATCCGAAACATAGTTCAAAGAACTGTCGACCAAATAATGTGTACTACATGAAACAGGGTTGTGTTCTGGTGATGTAACGATCAGGGGCGTCGATCGCTACTGAAAAGTAGGGGGGACGGGCGAGCAAGTCTTGAAAAAATACATCTTACATTATTTGCACCTCACACCATTACTTTTGCATTTAATTTCTGTGTTACAATTGTTCCCTATTTTTTGTTTGTTACAGGGGGGGGGGGGGGTGATATTTAACAATAACATCATCCAAAATGGGGTTTGGGCCTGGGTTTCCGTTACGTAAAACCGAGATTCTACCAAATACAAACATCATATTCACAATCCTTTTTAATTGTAACCACATTGCGACAATTTCTTCAGTAAAATTGAGAGAGTTTTTGATGTTTTTGTTTCTTCTTTCGTTTTTCTTTTATTTTAATTTATATTTTGTTTTTAGAATAAACAATAACACTGAACAAACTGCTCCTATTTATTTTAATGGATTTTACTACATTTTGTGCGATTGTAACAAAATGTAACACTTGCACGTGCGCGCACGCACCGACTTCCTTTGTGGAGGGATCGTGTACCGTACACTATAGATAGTTCCCAGTAGACGCCATCTTTACGGGCAAATCGCATTTTGGCTTGCAGGCGCGTCAAGCGCTCAAATTATTAGCGCAGCCGCGTCATTCACAAACCAATCATGCAATGAGTTTGGTGAAATGTGCGCGTGCTGCACGCCGTTCTCACGCGTAACGCATGACTGTGTGTTCCTAATTGCCCGTAAAGATGGCCGACTTACGTCATACAGCAACCTATCTATAGCATACACAAACGACGCATAACTTGAATGCTAACAAGGTATGTAAGCGGGATTTTGGCGTTCATGTCTTGGACCAGACTCGTCTATTGTCTGTATTATAGAAACGGAAATAGGCCCAAAATTCCATTCTGCGCGTGGACCATCAGAAAAAAGATAAAAATGAAGAAAACATTTCACCGTTTGTTCGCTATTCTTTTATTTGAAAAAAAATCAAGAAAATGGTGTATTTATTTTTATATTTTGTTGCATATTTCTATAACAGTCAATCAAAAAGTGGGGGGACATCTGATATGCTGTCCCCACCCCCCCCCCCCCCCCAGTCTAAAAAGTGGGGGGACATGTCCCCCCCCGTCCCCCACCCATCGACGCCCTTGGTAACGATAACCGACGGCTGTTGCAGTTGTGGCTCTCTGCGGGGACCGGAATCTTTCTTTTTTTAAATTCCATTCGCCAAAGCTGACCCCAGCACACTGCTAGGCACAAAAACCACACACATGGTAATGAAGATATTAAACTGTTAGCCGCTACATTGTTTACCAACATAGCTTAACAGCAGGGCCCAATTTCACAAAGCCTGTAAGCTGAAAAATGTTGCTTAGCGCGGAAAATACTGCTAAGCAGAAAAAGGTACCCAGCAGAATGACATTGTAATTGCAATTGATGCCACTGGTGTCCTGGTAATTTTTCGCTTAGCAAACAAGCTTCCTAAAGCCAAACTAAATGCTTAAAATATTTATAAGATAGGCTCTAGATTGAAAATGGTCCCAGGTTGTCCACGCAAATATAAAACGGCAAACTTCTCCTGTGGCGAAAATAATGTAGCCACCTTCTAACAATCTGCTTGTATACCAAACGTTGTTTAATGTTTGAACTCAAATCTAAGAATCTCCGGCACAAATGAATCGTATACTCTACAACATAAAACACTTGGCGCTTTCTTTTGCAACGAAAGATAATTATACAACTCTAAAGATTCAACCTCGACCACACTTCTCGCCCGTAGTTCGTAAGAACTCTGTTTGAGAGGTTGAGGATTTTCTCGCCCGGTAATGACGTTGTTTTTACTATGTGTAATGGTATACCGCCAATTTTTATATATTTTTATATCGCTTGAGGCCTTGCGTACACGACGGGTATTCGCGAAACTACGGCTATGGCCAGCAGGAATTGCCGGCTATAGACTGATGCTATGGCTATAGCAAGATCAGTACTCCATCTCTTATAATAGCATTGCAGAGCAGCCTACTGCCAAAGCCTCAACCCAACGACAGCCACATCTTCAGCCTCTCAAGTGCTCGGGTTTACGTCAGCCATTTTGAGTCCTCATTCCGAGTGCTCTTCGCGTCAAAATGGCGAATAAACCGAAGCATCGGGTGACCGAAGACTGTGCCAGGGTTTGGGAGTATCCAACAATGTGATATATAATATTCAATATACTGTACAAAGGCCGTTAAACATCCCTGATTATCTCAACTATAGGAAACTCTAAGAAAAAAATTAGGAAAATTATAAAAACAAAATCTTCAAATGTGACCGGTATGAGAATATATCCCCCCTCTAAATTTATTTTCTTTAATTCATTGCGTAACTATATATGAATATTCATTAAGCCAAATCTTGAGTCCACCTCCTAACCGTTGGTGGCGGACTCTCCCTTATTCATTCAAAGTCTAGACGAAGACGTGGAAGCAACAGTTAAAAGTCTGGACGAAGACGTAGAAGCAACAGTTAAAAGTCTGGACGAAGACGTAGAAGCAACAGTTAAAACTTTCGCCCGTCTTCTTGTCCTTTCAGGTAACCGATTTCTCATGTTATAATTCATACTCTTAACTCACTTATTCATAGACGCAAATCATTTACTATTACTTAGTGTATAATTATATTTCTTGATTTAATGTTAATTAATTAATCTTATGAGAAGAGACTTTCTCTGAACAAGTTAAGTCATTGCTTATTGTTCCTGGCAAATTCCAAGGTCCTAGTTTGTGTATGTCGCCATTTTGAAAAGCGCACTCTGTATCCGTATTTGTATGGCGGGACTATGGTCAGAGAAAGAGTGTATCCAACGCTCAACAAATAAATACACTAAAGTCACAGTTTTCACTTTCTGGTGATTCAAGACCCTTATTATTCACTTGAAATGATGCCTTGCCTGTTTCATTCACCTTTTACTACTTTAAAACAACAAACTTTATGCTTTACCTTAAGAAAACTGAGTAAAGATGTATCAATCAGAGAGAGAGGCTGACAAAACTGTATTTTCACCACCGTCTCGACACCCTGGATCTGCTACTTGTCAAGAGGGGGCGCTATACACAAAAAGGGGATGATTTTGGCACTAACATGCTTATAGTTTGTATAAATCACCATTCCTGATAACATTGTTATTTCCCAACCATTAACTTTATTCAACTGTGGTGGTTTCCGTAGCAAATAGCATGTGCGATGTTTTCACATCTAAACATGGTGCATTTTAAATAATTCCGAGATGGCGACCGTCATTGAACTTTTGGCGGGAACCCTAGCGCCATCTTAGTTTCCTTGCTTTAGTATATTTTCTATTCCGAATAAGTTATTTAATCACTTATATAAGGTTTATGTTTTATTAATATTCTTCATTTGTAATTTATTCCTAATTGTTTTATTCATTCAAAATCTGGACGAAGACGTAGAAGCAACAATTAAAACTTTCGTCCGTCTTCTTGTCTTTTCAGAATAAACGATACACCGAAAACACTATAACTGCATTTACTGTGCCGATTCCTCTTAAAGCCATTAATAATTATTGGCCCGAACAAGAACACACAAATATTTTGTATAAATAATCTCGTCCAGTAGGATGACAGGGAAAGAGATCTTGAGCACCGCCATACACTCGGTGAAGTCGAGGGGTGTAATCTGGAATACAGTCTGAACGGAAGAAGAGAACCATTTGAGAATGAGTGGATTGTTTTGAGGAGCAAATGGACAAGCTGAGGAAGTAGGCAATTTTTTAGTCATTCTTTCGCCTTGCATAAGATTCTAATCATATAAGGAATGTTTATAAGTGCGAATATTTATGGGTAGGTATACACATTCAAACCGAGGACCTATAACAAAACAAGACAATAGGGTTCCCTGGTTGGGTGAAGTCCCCAGTTGGAAGTATGTACAAAACCAATAGGAGCCGTTTCCAAAAGCAAAAGAGGAACACTAGGACGTCCACAATTGGAGCTGTTTACACATTTGTGTAAGTTAAAATATGAAATGTTCTATTTAATGAGGTGAGGTTGAGTTGAACGGAAGACTCCATCTTTCAAATCATGAAAGATGGCAAAGTTTTCAAATCATGAAAGATGGAAAATCTTTTAACTCATGAAATATAGTAAATCTTTCAACTCATGAAAGATGGAAAATGCACTGTGAACATTACCAGAATGCACAGATTAATAAATACCGAGTGACCTACAATCCTCCAATCAAATGACAAGGATCTACTTGGGTTTTTTAAAAGCATCCAATCAGGTGGAGTCCAATGCCAGAAATCTGTCTCCACACAACAAACGCATCAAAGTCCAGCTCTGCTCCTTGAACCGTTCACGGCCCAATTTCATGGCTCTGCTTACCGTAAGCAAAGAATCGAAGCAGGGACTTCCGCCCTTACGTCAAGCGTATTTCACGGGTTAACAGGGAATTGTTGCATGTGCGTACTCCACGTTACTAGGCATTCTTCGCTTACACAGCTAGCACAGAAATTTGGCGCTTGCAGAGTAAGCGGAGAATTGTGATCGTAAGCGCAGAATTCGGCTGTAAGCAGAGCCATGAAATTGGGCCCAGCTGGCTACCAACATGTGCAACCTTCCATACATAATAGATATGAGGGCATATCCGAATTGGCAGTTAGGGCTACAGCTACAAATGTGGCTAAGGGTGTTGTTATGGACGTCCTATACTTCAACACATTATGACATGGCTATACAGCTATACTCATATAGCCATAGCTTTAGCCATCAATGCGGAGGGCATACCCAAATTGGCTGGTAGGGCTATACAGCTATGACTGTTGCTAAGGGTGTTGTTAAGGACGTCCGACACTTCAATTCATTATGACATGGCTATACAGCCATAGCCGTAGCTTTAGCCACCAATTCGAACACTGCTTAATAATTGCATCGGGGATAAAAACATTATTTCAAAATGGCCTCTCGTCACAAGTCACGCTAGGCGGTCAAGTGGTAAAGGTGGAGGGGTTAATACTAGCCACTCAATCTGGGGTAACAAAGAAGGGGGAAAAGGGGGTGGGAAATATTTGAATACTCACTGACATGACGTCAACATGGAGGATAACAAAGTGGAGAGCCATGGAGAGAATGATGGCACCAATGAGCCATATGTTAGACCATGGTGGCATAACCAGTACGGATTGGTTCTCAATCAAGCTGCAAGTGATAAATATTCATCATTAGTTGGGGGTAGTGGTACCCTATTAGCTTAACTGGAAATGATAGACAAAAACTGATTGGTTCCCAGTCTGACTTGAGCTGTAATTTATAAATATTAATTGAAACCAGGTTATTCGATTCTAACTGGCCAAAACTAATTAACAAGAATAATCAACATCCCTATACAACATGAAGAAAAGTCATTATAAACATAATCATTTACTTATCCAACCCCACCCCCCCCCCCCCCCACCACCAACAAACAGAAATAACAACAAATCAAATCTCCGCACACAGTGTGAAAAAGAAATACCCCAATAAGTCTGTGTTAACAAGAGCATTACATATCCAATACATACATGTAAATGCAGTTTCAAAAAGGCAATTCGTAAATACATATTATAAAATATGCACAGATATAATTATGTAAGCCATGCCTAATACATGTATGTGGCAGAAGGTGGGTGTGTCCATCCCACAAACGAAGAAAACAAATCCCATACCCTAAACACACTCTTCCCCTTTTGAACAGAAGCACCCCCCCCCCGAAAAACCCCTAAAGAATATATCTGAGATTCTCAGAATACAATGAAGACACCACAATAAAAACACAATAAGGGGGGGGGGGGCACACTACTCCACATATCGAGCACCAAATGGATACAACAATAAAAAGTGAAACAGAATACACAATCAGATAAATAACGATTTTCAAAATCCTCCTTCAATCCACCAACAGGCAAAGAGATGCAGCACGTAGGAAAAAACTGTTTTGAGTGGCTCTTTGTTCTACATCCAAGCAAAGCCAGAGCGTAAAGGTAAGAACAATAAAGCCTGTTTCACAGTTTGAACATTTTACCATGAATATATCTGTAGAAAAAAACCAAGGCTTTCCGCAGACCTACGGTGGGAAAGAGGTTGTAACGTCGATCCCAACAATTTGTATTCTTTTTGCACGACCACCGCGCTGAATTGACGGACCGAGTGCAGTCAATTCAAATGAAATTGCCTGCAGGTGGCTTGTGGACTAAGTCAGGTTCGTGCGTATAGCGGCCGTAGTTCGCTCTGCCCCACCTGTCTCTTCCACAACCGCTGGTTTGTGCTGATACTTGTTCAGGATGTAGCGATGCATGATATGGGAGTGATTGTAGTGCTGATCGACGCAGCAATTATTCTTGGTTCCAAGACGGTCCAGTTGTGTCGTCACGAACACATGATAGCGGTTACGGAATGATAGCGCCCTCTAGTGGCAAGTGGTTATTGGGGTGTTAGCGGTTTAGATAGCGGTTAGGTTTTCGTGACTACACAACTGGAGGGTCTTGGAACCAAGACTACGCAGCAATGCGCGCAATCACATCGTTACACAAGGAGGCCCCATGGATAATGTAAACGATGTTTTTTTAGGTTACAAGAAGTATGTTGCCATCAAGCCCTATAGTGTACAAGGCAAAGCATGAAGAAACTTATTACCAATGGATTTGCACAATAGAGCTACTTTATTACTGATAGTCGATGCTTTCGTAATCAGGAAGAGTTGACCGGGCGCAATGAAGGGGGGGGGGGGGGGGTGGGGGTAGCGCCACCAACCCGCCACCTACGTTGAAAATAATCTCATTCGACCCTCGCGACGTGGACTGGTCGAAGCTCCCCTACAAAACCATTGTACAAACGGACGGCGAGGTACACATACATGTATGTACGATGTACATGTATGTATAGTGTATACAAGATTTGAATAAGCGATCGCTCCCGGCCCGCTGCATGCCGTTGAGACTGCCTGGACGAGTCCATTTTATTAGAGGTTATTGTTATCTTCAAATGTTGTAAATTCACCAGAACTTTACACTAGAAAACATTCGTAAATGTTTTTTTTTTGCGTTGCCAACTGCTTCAGTAATTTAATAATTTAATAAACAACATATATTTTACGTAAACGACATGTATTACATATCTGTTTAAGATGCATATGTTGCCTCAGAATTAATATTACCTGCGGCAAATGTTCCCGTCCGTCAACAGAGATCGTTTGCATGCAAACAAACGGTATGGGCAGAAACCATTTTCTCAAAAAAAATTATAAAAATCGTCAAATATCTAGAGGATGTACGGAGGGAGTTTGTTTAAACTATCAGAAATGAAAGATCTATCCTTAAATATTACGTTCCGCGAAAAAAATCAGAGGATGAACAAAACAATATTTCACATTTTGTCGATATTTGCAGCCAGTTCAGGGGTGACGTTTTGTAATGAAATTCCCATCTGGACCCTTTCATACACGTTAGCCGCTGCAATAAACCAACGGAAGTTTTGGGGTAATATTTGTACGCATTTTATTTAAAACTAAGCGCCTCAACAATTGAAAATGCTCTTACAATACACACTGTTATGTTTTCAGTTCTGTTCAAGAGAGTATTTTAACGGTATACATGGATTTCTTTTTGTTTTTTAATTGTCATCACCTCTTTTTAAAATGGAGTGTACCCAAACTGCCATCGCAAATGATTGCGCAACACCCCCTTCCGCCCCACCACCCTAACCCCACCACCCAGTCCAATACAATGCGCATATGCATTATGCCTCAGCCAATCCCAGCGCATTTGGATGAGTCGCTGGGCCCGAGCGAACGACTCGATTGTGACCGCGGGGACGATACTCCGATTGCAATCTCTCGTCGACTTTTGACAGTTCTTTTTAGATAAAAATAAATGTCTATATGGTTGGTATTTGTATTTCACTTTACAATCAGTAAACTTTCAGTTTAAAAAAACCCATCCCAAAAACAAAAAACATGAAAGTAAAAAATTGAAATATTCTTGAGCACCACAAAGTTGGCCGAGCATTATTTGGTAAACAATGATTCAGAACGAATAGATAAAACAGGCAGGCTATTATTGACTTGAAATCAAATTTGTGAAATAATATAATTGTATTAATGTTTATGCTAAAGAAAAAATGCTTACAATTTAGAGTAATGCTCGCGTATTCTCAATCGTACTTTCGGTAATCAACAACAATAGCTGACCCTGATATGTTCCTGTATTTTAATAACCATAGAAGGCACAATTACTCCACCGAGACAGCTCAGGTGTGACGTCAGCCTGATGACTGATGAATAACACAATGTCGCTGATTTTGGACAACCTGTCGGTTTGTGTGTGGGTTTTTTTTACATAAAAGAATATCCTCATAGGTATAACTGCCACTTGTTAAAACATATTACAATATGAACAATAACTTTTTTAAACCACATTTAAGGGAAGCATTGTGTACAAAGCAAAAAATAATGCCCCAAAAATAAAATAGTACACTAAATAAACTAGACTTAAGTTTTGGTTACATAACGTCACTACAGAGGTGTCTTCTACAAGTAAAGATCTAACCATAGTGTGAGGTTTAAAGGTTGTGTGAGCTTGAGAAGTGTGTCTTTGTTGGTGGACAAATCGCGGAGGAGAAGAAAAAGAAGTAATACGAAAACAAACCTGAACAAGAACAAGAGGTGTTCCAGGCTGAGTGCCCTAACACCTAAAAATCTTCATGTGAAATTGAACAATGGAAAGGCCACAAAGACCACAAAGGCCACAAAGACCACAAAGGCCAAAAAGAATGGAAAAGATCGGGAAGGGGTAGGGAAGTTGCCGCACCCACATCCACCTTTTCACTCCTCATAACCAAACATCTACCCGAATAAGATAACCTGGTTATATTTTGTTTTCCTAACTTTTGCATGAGCGACCTTCAATTTTATATACAGTTTGCTGCCTGAGCATGTTTATGGATTTTGATGAACTTTCTAAAGATTTGATAGTTATAATATTTATATTTTATGTGTTTAAATAATATACAAAAATCCGTATTTGTTCTTGTACTTTGTTATACCTTTGTAAGTTTGTATTGTTTGGATTGCCTTCAGATATTAATTAATTTCGCTTTTTGGTCAACCACAGGCTTGTTCTTTGTAGTCCTAATTAAGTTGTTAGTTCTTAATATTTACTGTTTGTGTGCTGTCTAAAAAAATTAAAAAAATACAAATACAAATTTGTTATTACGAGTGAAAAAGTGGAGGGACCTTGAAGGCCACATACCTTGAAGGCCACACCTCTATCCTCTTGCCGCGGTGATGAGAAGTGCATGTAGCATGGTTGCTTGCCCATTAAGAAGTTTCTTAGACTCTGCCTAGAAGCAGAGGAGTGTCGGGACTTGGTGGACACTCTCTGATAATTTGTTCGAGGTATCCAGGTCTTCGTGACAGCATCGCATCATATAGCATTGCTCTATGATCGTACCCTTTTGGTGTCGCAATAAGCCACTTGCGACCTAGATTTGAATAACGTATGGTATAATGGCTTGCTTGATCACAAGTTACCGCCTAAATTTGAATTCCTCAGACTATAGAGGTAGTTACGTAAGAGATGCCGAACACCCATACACAGTTTTGTATGATGGCACAATGGTATCAGGGTTTGCTTATCTGGAGGTTGCCATACCAAAGCTAAAGCTTACGCCCAACCTATTTCAAATTTAAAAGGGGTACCTTGTGACTAAAAAAGTAAGCAGGTTATTGTACCAGACGGTATTAAAATATTACTCACAAATGGCTTTATAAGTCTCAAGTCAAAGAGTTGGTATATTGCCTGAAACTGTCTCTCGACTCTCACAGCATTTGTCCCGATGGGTTCATCCAATCTGTCCTGGCTCTTGCACCACAATGGCCGACGCGTGCTTAAACACAATGGCCGTGTCCGAACCGGCAGCTATATTATGGCTGTGGCTGTTGTTAGAGTGCCTCCGTGTTGACGTTGCGCTCATCAAGCCGTAGTCGCTAATTCAGACACGGTCTACTTCTTTTGGCACATAAAACAATCTATGACCTTTTCTGAAACATTTGGCCCTTTTGAGTCAACTTTAAATCACCACCAATCTAGTAGACTAGAAACTATGCTGGTTCTTTAGGAGACTACAAAAGGGAGCATGTGCGGTTTACCTGCAGTTCTTGTCTTTTGTATAATGTCGTATTTTCATTCTGTTTTGCTAATGTACTGTTTTTCAAGGTATGTCCACCACATTCCCCCTGCCCTGCTCGCAACCCACTTGTCCAGCCACTTCGTTGAGAACGGAGCTCCGCCGGGCCCCACCAGAGTCCGCCTGCGGCTGCCCTCCAACTCCGTACTTTGCCGCGCATTCCAGGCCAGAGTCCCTATGGGGCAATCGACCCCGTTGCCCCCTGTCCGGCATGCTTGCTTCCCCCTGCCCGGACTCGTGAACCCTCTTGTCAAGCCTTTTCGTGGATAATGGATATTTGTTGTCTTTTGCCGTCCCTTTGGCAGTGGAAATAAACGTTACATTTAGACTTAATTTAATTTGTTTGAATTGAAAATGAGAGCGGGAAGCAAGGGTAACAACGTCTGCGGCAATGGAATGGGCCGTCTTTATATTAAAAATAGAAGATTGGAAAAAAACTATCTGCAGAGCATCATTAAAACAGAAGGCCCAGCAGTTTGGGGGGGGGGGGGGGGGGGGTGTTTCAAATATTCTGTCTAAAATCTCCCGGGTCATAATTGACCTGGATTCCGGGTCCCAGGGGGCCATTTTGGGGTCAAGCTGACTCGGAATCAATACTGTTCAATTACTCTGTGTAGACGCAAAAAGGAGAACAAAACAGTCTTTGATCGATAACAATAAATAACAACTTTGATTCAAAGATGGATAAACTGGGATGTCGACAAAAAGAATGGCATTTCCAGAGCTCCGTAGTTTAGGGAGTATGTTTCACTTAGCATGACCAACAATGATTTCTGCAGTTTTAAATTGTATATTGGTTTCGGCCAATTTAGACGCGAGAGTTCGGTTCGGCTAAGCTTGGCTTCGAGAGGCAAATACTATAATACCAATTATATTTTCTGACAAATTTGTTTAAAAACGACAACGACATTTAGCTTACAGTAATTATAACACAATTTATTATTAATAAATTCAGTGAAACTCTTTCTATTTTCAGAAACAATGACATAGTCACGTTACTTTCCTAGTTAAAGAGACACGTTGTGTTTGGATTGGGCACTATGGGTTTATTAAAGCGATCGTTATTGGTTTTTCTTTTACTTCTTGAACTAACACGGTCTGCCATTTTGTAGAACCAATGTTTGACTCCACAAAATGGCGGACCGTGTTAGTTCACGAAGTAAAGGGAAAACCACACAATTTCGAGGTGTACTTAAAAAAAAACACTTCCAACCATATTCATTTCATAACAAACGCTTGTTATATAGCCCAAAGTGCCCAATCCGAAAGCAACGTGTCCCTTTAAAACTGAACAGTCAACTCTGTGTATATACAATTTTGTAAAATATATAGGGTCATACTTTGGTAATGACCTCTTTTTTTTGTTATAGTAATTTCTATCCGAAAGCTTACTAATGGTAAAGATGGTAATGGTGGTATAAGCAGGCAGTGAACTTATTTAGTCTGAAATAACAGTATGTCAAAAAAAGCGTTAATCTCAAAAACAATTATTATTTGTTATGGTCTCCAAGTGCTCGTCCCCTTTCAGTACAGGACCGGTTTCCTAGTGAAATCTGTCCCCGGAGATTCTGTCCCCCAACATGGGCTGAAGGAGGATGATTCGAAAGAGGGTGCTATCAGAGGAAGCTAGTACACAGTTCGCCGAATGGAGGGGGAAGGGGACCACAGAAGCCCGGGGGACTGAATCTCCTGTTACACTGCCTCCCTCCCGCATCACTACACACTGATAATTGATAAAATTACATTTTACATTCGAATTATGTGCTAAAACCGAAAATCATAGATGAAATAATTAACAACTGGCATAACAAAACTTATAAAGATTCTGTCCCCCAACATGGGCTGAAGGAGGATGATTCGAAAGAGGGCGCTATCAGAAGTAAGTACAGTTCGCCGAATGAGAAGGGGGGGGGGGGGGGGACACAGAATCCCCGGGGAACAGAATCTCATACCACACCGGCCGCCCTCTCCGCATTACTGCACACATATAATTGATACAATTACACTTTACATCCGAAAAGTATGCGCTAAAACAGAAAATCATTAATTAAAATGATTAACCACTGGCATAAAAAAACTTATAAAGGCGCTAATGATTTTTGACGTTATTTCAAGCTAAATTCGGATTCAATCGAGTCGAGTAGTAAGTTGAGATATGCTTTGTTCACACATGTCAATTTAATTCGAGTCCAATATTCGATCAATTCGGTTTTTTAAAGAAAAATCGTATCCTGGTGTTTTTTCTGACGGGTGAAAATAAGATAATGGTATTTCATAGTGTGGCAATCAGCACAGAGTCCCGAAACTTCTTTTTATACTAAGTAATACTACTTGGATTTTATAAATTTAAATAAAATTTAATATTTACGCTCAAAAGGTGAAATAATAGTCCGATGAGGAGTACATTGAGATCGCAATAATGGAATCTGAGTTACTAATTTTTTTTAATCTGAGTAATATCCCGAAACTAGCGTTGATTTTTTGTTCTTTTAAGAACAAAAAATCAACGCTAGTTCAGATCTTTATATCTAAATGTAAATGTATTTAAAAATACATTTACATTTAGATATAAAGATCTGATCTACGGGGAACTTTAAGGAATACGACGCATTTTCATTTCACTGCGCGTTATTTGAGAAGTAAAGGTGATTTCTCCCCATATGATGCCGCTGGGGTATCTCTGAGAATACTCGCCGTTCAGGTTGCTGTAAGGCCCGTCATCAACATCAGCATAGCTTTCGACTGTCTGTGTGCATCGATTGAACCACCAACCTCCCTTAAAATCATCGGCGCAGTTCACAGAGGGTTCGGCATCGTTGTCTCGATCGTACGTCGAGAATGGCTGTCCGTTGGACGGTTGTTCAAGGGTAGTGGACAGAGCATCACCTGAAACAAAAGCTTATATGGTGTTATAATGACCTGGCAGTTTTAAAAATTTCTATAAAATGGCCGATAAACGAAAGAAAGTTCCAACAAAATTTGAAAAGAAAAGTAATTATCATCGGCAATAGACTGTGCAACCAAGTTAGTCCTAACCATTGAGTTGTACGTGTTCGCAACTCTGTTTCTTCAAATACTTGAGTTTAACGTTTTTTACGGCTATGAAAATAATATAATAGTGTTGTGAAAGTAAAATTTAGCCATGAAATTTATGGTAGTAAAATAAATGTAAAAAAATTAACAAAGAAAAACCGGAGGATAAGACTTGAATTTTGCCAAACTGACGTTCGTGTTATAATAAACCCAATGTAGGCCCTAATGGTCGGGTTGGGCGTGAATGGTGAATGGGGAATTCTATAGTAATAAACATCCTGGTCCCAAATTTTTAACTTGTTTCAGTGTTAAATTGAACAAATTAAATAATTGTATCGGATACAAATTGAAATTGTATTTATAACAAATTGTTATAGTATTCATTTTTTTTTTTTTTAAATAGAATTTGAAAAGTTTTATAGAGAAATAAAGTCGTTGCTCAAAATGTTCTCGTTTTCGATACGTGCGAGACTTGCTCAGACTATTAAGTTAACATTCAAGACGATGGCAACTGTTTGTACCGCATCATCGATGCTCGAGAGAGGAACGTAATGGTCCCCAATCACCACTGGGAGGTTTTTCGCGAATCGCAGAACCAAGATTGAAGACACAAGTCGGGAACGAGATCTTCAACTGTTAAAATACACGTCTGACAACAGAGCTAGGTTGTAAAGCTGGAGGCCCTCGCTGTCCTCGTTCACAATAGAAAGAAGAAGAAGAAAAACTCGAACAAAGACTATTTGTTTCTAAATACTGCACAATAAAAACACAAACAGCAAACTTGGGGACACTTAAACCCCATTTGCCAATCATGCCCCATTTTTGCATCCATTACATGATTACATGTTTGGCAACATTCTTAATTACTTACAAGAGTGCCCAGAAACGGAGGTCAAGTCTTATTCTTAGGTTTTCTTTTTTGATTTGTTAAATTTATTTAACTTTCATATAATCATGGCTAAATTTCATTTGCTTTATAATTTCTAGAGCCATAAATTGGGTCAGACGAATGTGTTTGAAGAAACAGAATCACGCACACGTAAAGCTCAATATGGTTGGGACCAACTTGGTCCCGGAAGTTCGATTACGCGCGCGACTTGCACAAGGCCTTTTCACACTACAAAAAAGCTCCGTGTTGATATTTTGTGTAGTGTGAAAAGGCCTATAGTCTTGTATCATCAAGATTGTTCTTTGTTTTCAGAGAATCGCCGTGTAACAAATTGTTGATACTGATCAGTTAAGACTTATTTTAGTAGATATTACAAAGATTTCGATTGGATGAATAAGGAAAGGGTCATAATAATAATGGTAACTACTACTTCGAAAATTAATTTAAAAAGTACTTGAACGAGAACAAAGAGGAAGTAATATTTGCCGAAATTAATTTATAATTGCTCATTGATTACAGATATATAGTTCACATCCCATACAAAGTTTTGCAAAAAAAAAAAAAACCCAAAACAAATTTGACCACAACGTTGCTTTTCGTTGAGTTTCGCAAAATTCCCCGAGGCGTCGTCCTTCTCGGATACATTCGCGTGACATCATGGATTGTGTGGGAGTGATGTTTTATACCACTGCGCGGTATTTACACTTTGCAATATTGAAAGAACACTGTTCTTAGGCAAAGTAGTAAAGAAAAGCCTCTAAAATCCTAGATAGCAGCAGGTCTCGAGAGGGATTTAAATTATATTTACGAAAAAGAGGTAAATTCTACAAGCACTAATGGTAATGTAGCAAAGAGAAAAGCTCTCCTGAGGAGAGAATGGAAGGGATGACGACGGTGGGGAGTTCGTCTCACAGAATCCCCGGTTTGAGCCACTTGCGTTTGGAAGCGGTAGCACCCGACAACGAAGCTGACAACGAGAGCGAAACCGAGATCGACTGGCTAATAATAGTAACACAGCATGGTATGGTCTCTTCAGTAGAGTTACTGAGCAAATGGAATCGCTCCATGATTGTTTGATGTTGTTCTTTGGTTCATGTATGGGCGTTGTGGATGTATGTTACACGTTGACACAGTGCCTGCAGAGGATTATTTGATGTATATTTAGTAAGATTCGTGGGTAAGTGATGTATCAGCAGGGGGGTCGAATGTACCAACTAACTCGGCCCCAAAACGCTCCCAGCCCATGGCCATGACAAGAGGCTCCCAATGATGCCCGGAAGGGCTGCGGCAGCTTTCCCGGCTAGGTTTGCCAACATACGCCCAAGAGCTTGCAAGTGCTTTTTGCCCACTCTTTTATCCCATCCTTGCTTGCGGGAGGTGTGGGAGGCTTTGGCGGTTCAACCCCGCCAGCTGCCCCGCCAGTCAAGGCAAGGACCAGAGTGCTGATGATTAAGCCAAGCGCAGTTATAATGCTGGTTATGGTGACACCCTGCTCGCGGAACAGTGTCCGCAGCCGCTCGGCAAGGATTGTGTTTTTGTTTAAGACGCTTGTTACAGTCTCACGGATTTGGCGGACCTGTGACCGGAGTTGTAGGTTGAGGGAGTCGATGCTGTCTTGGGTTGCTGCAAGCTGCTCTTCGGCCTTTTGAATTTCACGCTTAATTTGGTCTGCTCGTTCAGTCGTTCCTGGGCGCTTAAGATCTTTGAAGTAGCCCTCGAGTAACTGCTGGAGAGAAACTATTTTGCTCTCTTGCACTGCTTTTGTGCCACGCAAATTTCTCAGGGCTTTGTCGAGTCCTAGACGCTCCCTCATGGGCAGGGTGTTGGTCTCTGCCGCGGTAGGCGTCTCTATTGTTGACATACTGCCAATGAGATCATCAATGTACTTATCCATGTCATCAGTGACAGCTGCATCAGCCTTTTCTGCAAACTCTCCGATCCCAACCTTGGTGATCAGGATGTGATTGTTCCTGGAACAGCCCGCCTTGCATTCACCATCTCTCTGACCTCAACCGACGACAACCGAACAGTCTTCTAAAATCTTGGTCGGGCAAATGTGAAAAAGACTACAATCAGAATAAGTGGCAATGAGATCATGTCTATAGATGATAGCAATGTTATCAACTGCTACTCCGACCTATGGAAAACAAAGCGAGAGCGCCAGTCCCAGGAATACCGGCGCATTGATGAGTAAACAGCCAACATGCTGAAACTGAGTGTGGGTGCTGGAGACGGCAACAGTTCCCATGCAGGACAAGGCCATCGCAGATGCCTATGACAACTGATTCTCCGTCCCGCTGGACTTCGAATTACTTGAGTCCCATATATGCCATTCTTCCAGTCTGCCCTTGGTGACCGATTGGAGTACAAGCTGACCTTTAATGACTACAGCCGTGTTATAAAGGCAACCGATGATGCCAATGCCAGCTAACACCATTGACAATATTTCTCTCGAATTTGACACTGTGAGTGAACCGAGCCTGGCCCGCATGATTCGCAATCAGTATGCTCGCCGGCTTGCCATCCTGTACGACCGCATATTGCGCCGCCGCAGGGTTGCCCTTGACAAGAGTCAGACTCTGTGGAACATCAACCTGAACGTCCCTGCCCGAAGCTTGAAGGGAATACTCATGCTGTTTACAGGAACAACGACCGCATATGACCGAGACACAGAAGCCTTCTACAATCCCAAGATTGAAAAAGTTGAGGTCACGATTGAAGGGGTGCCAAACCAGTTATACCCCACTCCGCTGGCGCAGTGCTGGGTGGAAGGTTTTTCTGATGTCTTTCATATTCTGGCTTTGGGGCGTATGCAGCGTGTTCTTGTGGCATATACAGTTGCTCACCCTTGTGCTCTTTGGCTTTGGAGCACAAACTGGTCAATATTGAGCTGTTTGTTCCCTCCCCAAAGAAGCCAGACAGCTATTGGCTCAGCCTGAGTGGCCTGTCGGATGGCTTCCCAAACGTCGCCCTCGTAGATGTGGATCTAGCGGGAGCTTGGGAAGTGCAGGTCCTTGGACCAAGCGTGGCCGTTGTGAACGACGAGCTCTACTTTACCTCTGATCCCGTCGCCCCAAACTGGCATTTCCCGCTGTTGTATATTTACTCACCGGCGATGTCCCGCAGAATAATGGCCCGTTTGTGGATCCTCTCCAGTTCAGCCACATCGTTGACCTTAGCCCCAGTCTCATGGACCCTCTCTTCCCATTCGTGGATTTTCTGGCGCCTTGTGAGGGTTAGACCCTGGCCTCTCAAGGTGCCTTCAAAGTGTTCCACCACTCGCTGGGCGACGCAGTTGAGGTCGTCACCATCGCGCATGGGAGCCAGGTTTGCAGAGTCTGGGTCTCTGAGAGGGTAGAACCCGTAAATGACCGCGGTGACTGGGTAGGCGTTCTGGTAGAACACCTGGTAAATTCCAGTCAGCACGCCTCGCCTGGCTTCGTCTCTCGAGAGATCTCAACAACGTTCTGGCCCTTCTTCCGCTCGGCTCTGACTGGGTCAAACTTGTCCTCGACGACCCAGTCACCTTTATCGTGCTCCCGCAGGAACTTGATTTTCACGATGAACTCGCCCTCTGGAAGGGCTGCGAGTAGCTGTGCCGCCCTCACATTTGACATGCGGGCGTCCAGGGCCAGTAGGCCGGCCCTAGCATACATACCATAGGCAATCTCGACGTCACCAATGTCTAGCGGGTCCTCTGCTTCTACCCTCCATGTAGAGAAGACCGCGATGGCGCCATCCACTTCAAACTCGTCTTTGGCCACATTTAAGATCTCAACCCACAGTTCGTCGGCTGGGAGCCTTAAGGGGGAGGAACCTGGGTATCCATGTCGAGTTGCCGTCTTGGTTGTAGTGGCCGGGGAAGGCGTTCCATTAACGCCTTCTGGAATCGGTTCGTCAATGATGTACCGCACCTTTGGCACATCATACTCCGCGAGCATCTCCTCGATCAAGTCGTCCATAGTAACCATGCTGCTGGATGGGTATACCTATGTCAAGACAACTGTCTAAATGCGAATTCACTAGAGGTCTATAGCTGCTAGGCGGCGAAATTCGTCTCTTAGTACACATTTGTTGGTGTAAACCCTCATTTGATAGTAAGCGGCTGATCCACAGGGTCTGCAGAGGGCCAGGTCGGTTTTAACACCTACTCCGCAGCTCCGGCAAAATAGCTGCACTGCGCGTCCCAATAGCTGGTGCATTCGCCCCCTGCCTACATACAGAATTGCCCCAAAAAGTTGTGTAGACGAACGCCCGTTGGCCTACGTTTATAACTGCCAATTCTGTGTGCACGTAGAGCCTTATGTGCTTGAGGTTCACCCCTCGTCACTTTGTGAGAACTTGGGCTGGGAGCGTGTTGGGGCCGAGTTTTTGGTGCATTCCTCGTCACTTTGTGAGAACATGGGTTGGGAGCGTTTTGGGGCAGAGTTAGCTGGTGCATTCTCCCCCCTGCTGTGATGTAGATAGATTCATTCATTTCGTGTTTCAACTCACAAGCCTTGTCTGCTGATTTTCGGGGGGGGGGGGGGGGGTTCTAGCTCCATTTCTTAATGTCAAGTGAAAGTACTATGTAGAAAGATCCTCTTTTCTTTGCATCTGATACTAAAATACTCACAGGACACAAAGTATGATATGAAGTGTAAGGGCATTCATAACAAATAGTAAGGCATATCAGTGGAAAGACCCTTTTAATCAATTTGTATTGATAAGATAAATTATACAAACAATTGTTTGATGTTAGTAAGTGATATACTTTTCGATGCATTTCCAACAGGTAAGAGGTGCCAGAAACACACTGGTCACAATCTTAGGCTTTACTGTCGACAGTATTGTCAGAAAGGGCTTTAGTGAATACAGTTTATTTTTTACAGGCTACACAGCTTAGTTGTCCTGAAACAGGTTGACATGTGGCTAAATGAAACACTGATTATTGCAGCTAGCTGGACTGGGACAAATCTTTCCTACAGTCATCTGTGAAATGTGGGCTGCAAATCATTATTTGCACAAAATTGGATCGAGTATTGTCACCGATAAAAACGACTCTCCCCCCCCATACAAAATCAGGGGAAATGTGCCTCTGCGGATTCTGATTTCTTCCCCGAACATCCACCAACGTCACAGAACGATGGCATATTATTCCAGCACCCAAGAAACTTTGTAAAAACAATTTAATTAATGTTTTTTTCTCTCGAAAACTATCGAATCCACATCCATCCACAAACAGCAGTTAAATGTCCTATTTGTTCATGCGAAGCTAACTCCCAGGCATGAGGTCACATTATGCGCTGGTAAACGCGGGTAACGTTGCTTTGTGTTGATTTTGTGTCGGGAACCATAGACGCGCGCCGCCAACGGCAGAAGCGTTTCTAGTTTTCAAAACTTCGAGGTTGGGGCCAACATTTTTGATCGATAATCACGAAAAAATAGAAGTGTAAAAACATCAAAAATAAATTTAAATGACAAACAAGCACATCATAAACAAGTTGAATTAGCATTCGTACAAGTAACTGTTTAATGACCATTTTAGAAGCGCTGCGGCTGTGGATAGTATTTACTAATTTGAGAGAGGATTCCCTTCGAAGTAATATGGTTTGGATAATTTTCACCCCAAAACATTTGAATCTGAGAACGATTCATGCATGAATCGTTTCCCAAATTTTGAGAACTGGTGTCCGTTCGCGATTGCTGCGGCCAGAGATGCGGAATTGGTACCCGATGTCACCTCGCTAAACGTGGATGAATTCGACGTGAAAATACCGAGACATTGTTTGGCTGTTTTCTCAGCAAGACAATGTATTCAGCTGAAATGTCAAAATCGGTCTTTTATTGTATCTTTCTTTCATAAATAAGCATTACGTTGACAAAAACACAACATTATGACCCTTTAATTAAGTATCGGGAATGTGGCATAATCTGTCACGGAAGGGAGTGGGGTATGAGCTGAATTTGCGGGTATACAATTCACTGCAAGATACGGCCCCAATTGACAGGGAATAAAAGGGGTACGTTAATTTAGAAATCGTCAAAAGCTGTCAATATCTTCACGGTCGCACAAGGGGGGAGCGACTGAACGACTTTACCAACGGGGTTCGAGGAAACACAGCCTTTGTGTTGTAGTCTTTAGTCAGTAAAATTTTTTCTTATGACCATGATAGGAAAAATTTGATTTGATGTTGACGCACTTTTATTCATTATAGTTGTTAATCCCGTTTAAGTTTACCGGGGATTTTGTTCCCCGTGTGTGTCCCCAAATTATCATGGACTGAAGAAAGTCGAAATAAAAGAGGGCGCTATCAGACAAAATGTTCACACAATTGGCCGTGTGGTGGACATAATTTCCAGGGAATAGAATCACCTGCCATGTGTGCGTCTCTAATAGCTCAGTGAACACATTCGAAATGTTACATACTATATAACAGCACACTTACCCAAACGGCTGCCTTTAATCAGACTTGTAGGCCTATACGTATCAACATGAAGTATGTAGTTCTCTCCATCGACATGAAAGTCATCATACACCCCAGATCGCGTTGTAATAGCCGCCAGAATTAAATCCACCCTCATCTCCCATCTCTGCTCCCCATCTACGCGTTCAGTGAGACGACGGAGGATCTCGTTCCCCAGCCAGAACTCCCCTTCCTTGTCACCGAAACCATCCCTATACTCGACCCAGCTGCGGGTGAAATTCACCGTCCCGTCCATGCGTCGCTGGAATACCTGATTAAAAGATAACGACATAGGTTTTCCCGGCCAATTTTAACAAAAATGTATTTATTTAAACTCCTGGCTCATTCAACTTCGTGTGAAAATGAATGCTCCGTTGAATCAGCATTCAACAGTCAAATATGGGTAACTCATTTTCACCAGTTTAGCATTCACTGGTCAAATAAGATCATTCAATTTCGTAAGTCGCAAGACTCATTCAATTTCGTAAAAGCCAGCAGCAAGAGCTGGTCAACCATTCAATTTCATTAATAAGCAAACATTTTCCAGGTGTTTGCATTCAAATTCAAATTCTGTATTATGTGCTTTTTGATTTGTAGTTGCCTTTATAAAGGCAGATATTTTGAGAGCAAACTCATTTCTACACTAGTTTAGCGTTATTATCAGCGATTTTAAATGAAAAGATGGCTGCCCATGGTCGGTACAGAGCAGTGAATAATGTAATAAGGGAGAAACTGGTTCAAGCTTTCGAGAATAACCAGGCTGACTACCTACAACTAGCAGACACTCTTGGCATCAAAGGCTCTACTGCAAGGTCAAAATGTGGCAACTTAAGATAAATAAACGAATAGAAGAAATGTATAAACAGAAAAGAAAAGGACCTGTAAAAAAAATCCACAGGAAAACAACAAGATTAATTTGTTTTTAAATTTTATAACGACCCCTTATAATTGTAAGCTTTTGTTTTCTTTAAAGCATTTGTTAACTTCTAATTTTACCCGATCCGCACATTAGTAGAAACAAAGACGACAACATTATATACCAGGGCAACAAATCTCAAGGCTTTAGCAAAAGATTTAGTTTTCACTTTAAAGTTATCGGGTATATATACAGGCTTTAAAGGAACAATAATTTTTATTAGGAAAAAGACAATGAATGTAAATGAAATGTAAACAACACGGAAAAGCCTCTTACAAAGGACAACTTCTCTGCCAGTAAAGGAGCTATATTTCCAGCTTACCCGTAACTCAAGTTTACCTTGAATGCACAGAAGTTGAAATTCATTGCTCATAAACGAACAAAAAACGCAAACTAGCAACAAAATCATGTTCGCTTCGGCGTGTCTTAATTTGAATGCATCAATTGTGAATAGGTAGTAGAAATTAAACTTAAGAATGGTCAAAATATAGTCTTGAATGCCTAGAAATGAATTAGAATGATCGAAACGAACCATGAATGAGAAGAACGAAATCATGTGTGCACGAAAACGACATAGAACGCATCAATAGCTGAAAAGAAACCCTACTTTGAGTGGATTTGGAGACAAAGCGTTAATTAGTATTCGTGTTCATGAAATTGAACGAATTTTTGCTGTAATTGATCGGGAAAAACCGATTATTAGGAAATGAAAGATTTTCAAAGAAATCTCAAGAAATTGTAAAAGTTGAGATTCCAACAGAGGAAATCAAATGATGTTCGAAAGATTAAACCACGGTTTGAAAGTTACTGTTAGCTATAATTTTATATACATGTTGTTCTTCTTATCGTGTCTATGCTGCTCAAATGCTATCCCTCCAGTAGTGGGCACATTGGAGGGCAGTGTCGGTAGCCTCAGCCAGTTCATTGGTGAGGAGATGGTCCACTGTCTGCCACTCTCCTTATTCACAGGTGTCGGGACCTGCTTCATCAGGTTCGCTTTGCACCTTCCGACTCATGTGCGCAACTAGTCTTGGTGCAAGACGTTGTTGTTCATTATCACGCAACTATCGCGATCACGCAACTATCGCAATTTAGCGCCCCCGCGCATATGACTATCGAACAGTAGCGGGCGCTGTTGGATAACTTCAAGTGGCCTTTCTCAAACCTCGGCTTGGGCTCCGGCTCCGCCTCCGGCTCCAGGCTCCGTCTGATGTTCGAACCACCACGTGCAAATACACGCTGCACTTACAATTTATAACGGAGCCCAAGCCGGAGACGGAGCCCAAGCCGAGGTTTGAGAAAGGCCCCCGATCACCACCACACATCGGGCGGATTCGCGGCTTCCAGAAGACGCCCTCTATCGGTGGAATAGTCGCGACGTGTAACGTGTTGTTGAGCGCATGTAGGCCCTATGGTTTCATGGTTTTACTAACTCAACAAGAACGTCTTGCACTAAGACTAGTGCGCAACCGGTTACGAGTCTTCCAAGTGAGTCCCTTGCTCTATGGTTTGAGTTCGGCCAGGGAGACTCTCTGTCACCGGATCCTTGAAGTCCGATGTGTTGTTTGGGACATTGAGGCGTTCTTGCCGCAGTCGGGTACGCGGGTGTTGGTTGCGTTATTTTCAAGTGGGTGTGGTTGAAGTGATGAAACTTCTCCTTGATCGTAGACGGGGGTTACTGGTGGTGGTCAAACAGAGGATGGTGGTCATCAGTACAGTCTTGACCGATCTGCCTGACTAGCAACAGCTCTCCTGATGTCAGGTGGGGCGATTACAGGAAGTAGAAACATTTTGGTCTGTCCTGGTTGGTTAAAGGCATCCATGGGTGATGTGGCAGCTTTCGTTGAGACATCCATATGCATCAATGATCAACAAGCTTTTAGGCAGCCAGCCGTGCAGTCGTGATTGGCGCGGCTAAATTAAATAAATCACGGCCTATTTTCAGATGCACGGCTTCCGTTTTTTATTGCAAGCCGTGCTCTCGAAAAAAGAAAAACATCTATTTTTTGTATCATTAATAATTATTTGATGAAATAAATTTGCGAGAGTGAAACTTAATTCTGGATCAGGAAGAAAAAGCAGCTACGCGCGATCGGTTTGCTCAGTTTCGAGAGAGCTTGATAGCAGAAGAAATATTATCGATCCCAAGCACGATGTTATATCTATCCCATACACGCAACCCGCTACATCAGCCTATGATTCTCCCAATTCTTTGGGAAGGAGGTTGTCATTTGTATGTCTGGTTTTTACCTCCACAAATAAATTGCCTGTTAACTGCGCGGTATTGCTATGCAGACATCTTTTGAAACCAATGAGAACTGGTCGGCAACCAGACTATTTAACAGCAGCATACATCGCACGTGTATTGATGTAGCTCTGACGGACGGTGTGTTTACGGAAACTAACCGATGCCTCCCGCTTGCAAAGTAAGACTAAGAAGACCTGCCTGTGGTCTGGATATAAACTTGATCAAGTATTAAACCGTTTTTTCTGCACAAATTATTGATTTTACATAAACTTAGGTCTCAATTTTAATCAATTAAAGATTCATCAGTCTTCACTTCGTTGCGACGACGATCGTATTCGTAACCGTCCGTCTGCGGGGGCTTGACCCAAACCGTGCCGATCATTGTTGGTTGGTCTGTGTCCTTTCTCTATGGTTGGTTTAAAACACTTCATCACTGGATTTTATTTATTAATTTTTACGCTAATGCACGTATTTGTTATAATTAATTACTTATCATGTCATGAAAATATTAATGACTGCCCATGTACAGCAAAATGGTATGATTCAAAGTCGAGTCTGGCCCGACAATGGGCCGACTTAGTATTTAGTAAACAAATTATTTTTTTAGCAATAAAAATCAGACTGATAAAAACTTTTTTTAAAGATTATTTTTTAGTTGAACACCAATTGAAAATGTATTTGTTATCTCTTTAAAATCTGAACCTTGTTTTCTGTTTACTTTTTAAGTTGCTCCCCAGGATTGTAAATGTACAACAACAGAATTAATAAAAATATCAACAAAACTGTTAAAAAAATAAGACAGTAAAATTACTCAAAATATAGATCATCAGCCATCACACAGGTTCAAATCCTTGCACCATGATGGACCCTGTGTGGTGTTTTTGTTGTAAAACATTTGCGCAACGCTGGGTACGAGGCTGGTGCAATCGCAATGGGACGCCGTCGTCTTCAAAATCAACTTTCAAAGTTTCACTTACACACCCTGATTTTTTGGTTACACACCCTGTTTCACTGATCCTGCCTAAAAGCTTGATGATCAATGTATTAAGCAACTTTGGAGTTTGATAGGTAACCCGTTTTGGCTTACACAGATGTTGTCTGTGATTAGCGAATTGACTTATTACAGCTTTATAATCCAATCATAAATGATAGCTATAGTAGTGACTGTTTACCCAAAATTTTGACGATGCCTCCAAACCCTGACGATGGCTCCAAACCCTAACATTGCCTCCAAACCCTGACGATGCCTCCAAACCATGACAATGCCTCCATCCAAACCCCGACAATGCCTCCAAACACTGATGACATTGCCTCCAAACACTGACGGTGCCTCCAAGCCCTGACGATGCCTCCAAACCCTGACGATGCCTTCAAACATGACAATGCCTACAAACACTGACAATGCCTCCAAACACTGACGGTGCCTACAAACCCTGACAATGCCTCCAAACCCTAACGATGCCTCAAAACACTGACAATGCCTCCAAACCCTGACAATGCCTCAAATTCTGACGATACCCCAAAACCGGAGCTATCTTTACACCCCCCCCAAAAAAAAAAAAAGTGACTTCACAAACTACCAGAGAATTAATAGATACTAATTTTTGCATCGGGGATAAAGAATACAAACTGGGTTTTTTACCCTTACACCGAGTAAAAGCGCTTAGGTATTTTCCCGAGATCTGTGGGAAAAACACGTTGGCAAATCACTCAGGTGGCGTTAGAACCTACGACCTTTGCATTGCCAGAGCATATGTAGGCCTATTACCACTAGATCACCGAGCTAGCCCGGTAGCCCGGTAGCCCGGTAGCCCGGTGGAGTGTCGTGGCCGAGTGGTTAAGAGCACCGAACTCAAGCTCTTGTGTTTCTGTTCAGCAGAGTGTGGGTTCGAGTCCCGGTCGTGACACTTGTGTCCCTGAGCAAGACACTTGACTATAATTGCTTCTCTCCACCCAGGGGTAAAATGGGTACCTGTGAGGGCAGAGATGGTTCTTGTGATTGATTTAGCTTAGTAGCGCATTGCAGCACAGGCTGTATACTCCCCAGGGAGCCGAGATGGTTTAAGGAATGAAATAAATGGCCCAGTGACCAGGGGTAATAATGTTAAGAAGCGCTTTGAGACGCCCTTGGGTGTGATAAAGCGCGATATAAATCCATATTATTATTATTATTATTATTATTATTATTATTATTATTATTATTATTAGCCTGGTGTTTTGAGGCAGTTCCACAAAATTCGGGAAAGTACAGTGCTTTAATACACATCGGTGAAAGGGTAATAATAAAAACCACAAAAACGAGTTGTTGTTAACGGAGGGACACATTTGGGTCGGGAAAGTACTAATACAGTGCTTAAGACACATCGGTGTAAGGGTAAAAAATCACCACCGATTTGTTGTTAATAACGGAGAGACACATTAGGGTCTGGAGTCTCTAAACAATGAAAGGGTACGTCAAAGTGATGAGGGACAATACAACGACACTCAAACAGCAGTACAATAAATTACAAATGAGGTTACAAAAGCCCAATGCGTTTCTCGAAAAGAAGCCAAAATCTCGCATAAAATTTTAATCATAAAGAGAGCAAAGACAACTTACTATCCATCCCTTTGAGTCCGTTGTCATGTCACAGTAGACCTCCAGGCCGTCAGGATATTGAGCTGGGGTGATATTGTATACACCACTCACGTTGTGACCAGTGTCAAGCAAGGACTGGCAGTCAGCGTGTACGGGCTTGGTGGTCGTGGTTGGTGGTTCAGTTGGTGTAGTTGGAGGATCCTTGGTCGTAGTTGGCAGGTCGGTGGTCGTAGTTGGTGGGTCAGTGGTGGAGGTTGGCGGGTCGTTGGTGGTTACGCTTGGCTGATTAGTCGAGGTCCCTATTGAAGATAATACAATACAAACAAAAAATCATAAGCACCGTATGCGAGTATAAGTAGGAGTAGATTTATTTGGAGTTAATTGTGAATTGTTGACATTTCTGTTAGAAAATTTCGTCGAAACCTGTTATAACGGAACATCAGGCAGTCAATTTCCCAAACACAGTCACATCTTTTCCGGTCTGACGAAATTTCCAAAACAAATTGAAATTAACGTCTTGTAACTGTTTTTCCTACCTATAGAAATCGAGAATTTAGACGGTGGAGGGGAAAATTAAATCAGCAAGTTTGGAATTGTTTTGGTTAGGAAAGAGATGAGAATTCCCCACAATACTCTTGTATTATGGAGCGTCCATCTTGTTTTTCTTCATCCAAGCCAACGTGACCAAACTGAGGCTGGAAGGAAACTAGTCTGGTGCCGATTTCACAAAGAGTCAAGATTGATCTTAACCAAGTATCAATCTTAGTTGCTTGGCAAACTGTGATGTCACAATACAAATCACTAATGGAAATATTGAAAGAAAAAAACCCCATATAAAGATAAATCTTAGTGCTTTGTGAAATCGAGCCCTTGTCCCTTTATCGAGAATTAAAACTCCAAGTGTCATTGTGTGTGCTACGGCCCTGGTGTAGATAAAGAACACGCCGTTTAATTCTTGCATACTACTATTCCTTTACGTTGCTCCCAAGTGTGCATTTTCATTTCAAACCTTTTTGTTCATAAACATCTCATTATCGTTCAAATTTACGAAGCGCCCCCTACGTTCCAATTTGTAGTTCTCTCTGTTGAATAATCTGGGCGTCACTCTGAAATTGGCTGAACTCTCTACAGCCCTCTGTTCACCAATTTACAGGTGTGCGTCTTGTTTAAATATCACTTTGCAACATTTATTAAATCTTGTTAGCCCTTGGTTATTATCAAAGGAATGTAGGAATTCGAGCGTTTCTTTAAATCAGCATATTTCTGCTATTCAGTGTATTTCTAAGCAATTTTCTTTCGTTGTACATTAGATATGCGATTCGCAAAATGGCGGCCAAGGGTTTTAGTGGTACCTAAGTTTGATTCATTTTCCATTTATTGTTTAACTTGGGTTTACATGATTCTGAAATTGGCCGAACCTTCAACAACACTCTGCTCACCAATTTACAGATTCAATAAAGCAACCACAAAGAACTTCAAAGCCAGTTTCAAACAAATGCAAACCAAACTGATCGAGGCTGGAGGGAAAAACAGTTTGGTCCCTAATATTATAAATTGAGAACCTTGACTATTAGTGTCATTGGCGTATACAGGGAGTTTGAAAAAGATGGTTGCAGTGAGATCAACTCATGCGACACGTATTGAATGCAATCAAAATATATCCCTCCACTTCAATGGTGCATTTCGGAGGGTCTTTCGTTTCACTCAAAAAATATATATATGTTTGGGCCGATTCTGGGCGTGGCTTTTTCTTTACAAAGTGCATTCAATTTTAAATCTAAAATTTCGGGTCAAATCAGGTAAAAATAAGACCTATCATTTTAAGGTAAACACTAATCTCCATTGATATTACTGAAGATCAATTTGTACCTCGAAGATGGCGACGTGATGACGCGGAACGCACCTCCGCAAAATGCACGTCTACCATCTTGAGAGCCAATTTCTTTGTGTACATTTGGGGCTTTTACCAAAACTCGGCTGAGGCTCCGTTTCCTGCTCCAGGCTTCAGTAAACACCGTGTAAAATGTACACTGCTCCAAAAATTGACGAAGGAGCCCAAGCTGGAGCTGGAGCCAAAGCCGAGGTTTGGAAAAGGCCCATTTGACTTCTAAAATGGGGGACAGGATAGGCGCGTGTAAGTGCGCTGCGCGTCATGTGTGCAAACAAGGGGGTCAAATATTCCGTTCTCGAAACAATTGGGATATTTTGAGTCAATCTATGACAAGTTAAACAAAATAAAAAAATTAGTTGTCTTGTCGTGGTTCAATATTATTTTTATTGTTATAAATTAAAAACAAAATTATCACCATTTAATAATTTCTCAACACTCTTATTTGTGTCTGTGTTTTTCCTGTTTAAACTTCACACTGTTTTTGGTAAGTGCTCCGTTGGATTGTTTAATAAAAACCAGTAGATAAATACTGGTGAAATAAACAATTAACGATTGCTCACCTTCGCATTGGAAATGGTCTCGAATCTCCCATGCATCTCCCGTAAAAAGTGGGTTATCTGTGAAATTCGCCCCGTCGATTCTTCCCTCCACAAAGGTCGGGTTGACTCCACCAACCTTGATCCGGGTGCAGGAGCAGCGGTTCTTGTGGTCTTCAGAGGGCATTATCCAGCGGAGTTTGCCGTTCTCCGAGTCCCGTTCTTGCCCGTAGTAGCACACCCTCCCGTCGCTTTGATATTCACTGCATTCAGCAACCAGTACTTTACATGAAATAGAATCAGAAACGTGCTCATGTTTAAAATCAATGAATTTGTCTAACTGCTGTCACAATGACCCCCCCCCCCTCCCCAAATGAGCTGTCCGGAACATTTGGTGTTCAATATGGGGCATGCTTGGTGTACCCCCCCCCCCCCCCCCCCCCCCCCATTGTGTCCTCATTGTGTGCTCGGAATCTCGGGAATTCTTTAATTATTTAGAGGATTTTAGGGGGTACTTCTGTATCAGAGGAAATTAGGGTAGTACGGTATTGGAACACTAGGGGGATATCATCTGCCCAATATCGGGCATGGAAAATAGTCCCGGAGTCACACTGTGCGGGATATCATGTCTTCCCCAAGCGGGTCATTTGGTCTCACCCTCCCCACACTCCCCACACTCCCAGGGGATTTCACTCGATCCATACACACTTCTTGTTTTCCTACATGTTTCTTTAGGGTCTTGAGTTGTTCTTGAACTTTGAAGTGACTTATTCTGTCCTTGTGAATTGTGTGGAGCTCAAGACTGTATCATCGTCATTTTAGAAACTTAAAATCACTCGTTAAACTACCCAAGCGGCGCGCAAGAAATATGCTTTAGAGGGCTAACGCAATAAATTACATTGTATAACTGTGTTGAGACTTATTGCGCTAATGTACGATCTTTAAAAAATAATTTGTTGATGTTTGACAGATGAGGGCGCTGCTCTGTGAACAAGTACAGAACAGCATGTTGAGAGAGTTGCGATAACTTGCGATTAGAAGCCATTTTGTGTCCCCAAAACGCATTGGCGAATAGAGGGTGCCAGACTAGTCCATTTGGTTGTGCTGCATTTTGGACCGAAGATGGCGTCCAGCAACCACGTACTGTGACCTTTAAACCCGAGTACTGCATACATTATTGTACAAGGCTTGCACAACACGCAAAACAAGCTTCCAAGTGATGTTTTAGTGTCTTTTAAAAATGTAGTTCTCTTTACTCTCTAATGAAATTGTTAAGGTTGTAAAGAGGCCTCGGATGGTTGGTTCTGCAGTGTGAGGCACTTAATAAATACAGTTTTTATTAATTATTGTTATTTATGCACATTTTTTTACAATAAGTTTATAAAACTGTCCTTCCCACTTTGACTTTCCCCTTCATTGAATTCAGTGAAAAGAGTCAACTGAACGTCAGACTGAAAGAAATTTCTCCGTAACACCGGCCCTTATTGTCACACTCGGGCATGCGTGGTTTTTATAGCCTTATTTACTGGAGACATACAATCACTGTGCAGTTAAAAATTAATCAGAATTTGAATTCCATGTATCATCCTCGACACCAGTTCATCATCCTTGGATGTATAAACGTAGCCATTTTGATTCAGCTTGATGCAATAAATCCCCATTAGCCTTTTTGAGATATGGCGGACACTATAGGAGTGCACTGTTTAGTTTGGGTGTATACAGAAAAATTTACCCAAACCTTATAGTGTTGTAGCATTGTGTCCGCCATAACTCAAAAAGGCTTATGGGATGAAGCGTTGTTTGTTTATGTACTTATTCAAATAAGAGGTAGGGGTGTGCTGCATCACAGTGTTCACGGTGTGGAAAGTTACGGAGCTCTGGGAAGTGCCATTACAACTTGTTGAGATCCTGAGATGAATTACCGCAGGATAATGACATCCTAAACGTAAGATGACGACATCCTGAGATGATTTATTTCAGGGGAAACGACCTCTTGAAAGTAGAATGGCGTCTTCCCGATTTATTTTATATCAGTATCTTGTAATTTTTGGTCCCTTGTTTTGCACCCTGATCCACAAAAACAAGATAAACTTTCTAAAACAATAATAAAACACACAACAGTGAAGAAATGTGATGGCCCTTCGAAAATACTTGTATACAAGCAATGGCAGCCATTATGACAATAATTTGAAAATTGCTGGTATTTAATTCTACCTATAGCCCCACTTAACGCATAGCTGTGCGTTAAAAAAACTAATTTAGCCCAACCCGTAACAATTTCCGACTTTTCACTGTGTGACGTCTATAGTTGGAACCAACTATCTATATTTATAGAAAGCTAATCAGCTTGCGTGTGAACGGGAACAAAAGCCAGACAAGAAACTAAAGAAAACTGTGTCATAAACGTCCGGTAGGTAATTCAGAGACAAGTATTTATTAGCCTCTCACATTTCATTTGTTATCGTCGAGCTCCTTTCACAGTGAATTGTACTTCGCTAATTATAACGATGAAGTGTCATAAACGTCGGGCAATTCAGAGACAAGCATTTATTAGCCTCTTACAGTTAATTTTTTTTCGTCGAGCTCCTTTCACAGTTAACTGTACTTCGCTAATTATAACGATAAATAGACGTTAATGCTAACAAGATACTGAACAATGCTGAGATGACTTTTCGCTAATTATAACGATGAATAGCCGTTACTAACAACAAGATACTGAACAATGCTGAGGTGACTTTTGTTCCATGCGCTCATTTAGAAATTCATCATTTTTTTCCCCCTTAAAAAATAATGCCATCATAGCAACTAGCGGCATTGTTGCCGGGTAAAACCTTTCAAACACTAAGTGCGTTGACGTTAATCGTAAAAAATAATCGACAAAACAATCTTTGTTTCTTATGAATTATTATTTCATCATGAGAAAAGCTGTTATTCAATCATAATCATTTAACCTGACGACTGTACTCATAACAAGTATCGTGATGCGCAATTCATATTTATACAAAAAAAGGAATAATTAGAACTCTGGATACGAAAGTTGTGAGTCTTTCCGCTCAATGTAGGGCGTGAACTTTCTTTAATAATGGAATTTATCTGTCGAATGCTTTGCATTATACAATCACGTAGACTTGGAGGAATTGTTTTGATATGAATACATAAACCGATATAAAAGATTAAGGAAGGCCAATTTGTCTTTGTTCAATCCAAAATTATTTAAAAATTTACTCAGTCAGTTTCCCTCGTGGTTTTTTACTTAATAATTATTGCATTCATTATTGATCATTATGGAAGAAGCAAGCCGTGGAAAGCCATTATAGCGCGTTAGGTTGAGTATGCTTTGAAAATGCTTCACCTGTTTCAAACAGTATAGCTTAATGCTTTGTCCGTAAAAAAATAAGTAAACGAAAACAATTTCTATACAATGGGGGCTTTTACTAGTCTATAGTTGGACATTTGAATACCACGCACCTCGAGAATATATTTTTCGAACTTGTTTTTTTGTAATCCTCAATGTGTAAAATGAACGATTTTTTACGTTGCTTCCCATTTTCGAAAATTTGTTACAAAGGGTCAATTTGGCGGCCATCTTGGATTTCTTACGAAAATCGTAAGACCAAGATATCTTCAAACTAAATATAGTACAGAGATAAATGAACACATTTCCAAGAATAAGTTTAGCACGACAGGATGATTGTGTGAGGGTTAAATTGTCGCAAGGGGTCCATTCGGCGGCCATCTTGGATTTAAAATCAACATAATCTTGCAACTAAACATCATCGAGACAAATCAAAACATTGTTTTTAAAATAAACTTAGCATGGGAACGTGATTCAGAGGGTTGTATTTATATAAATTGATCTAAGTTTATTGTAATTTCAAGTTTGGGCGGGAAGGATTATAGAGGAAATAAAGGTGTGAATGACAAAACAGTCTGCCCGTTGTTTTTGGTAGATTCATATAGAAACACGGAGTAAGATTGGTTGCATTCTAACAGTCTGCGGAGTTTAGCCGTTAGAGGTTTATGCAGTTAACTCTTCCACTGTTTCTACCGTCATTAAACCACGGAGGTAGGATATAGAAACCGAGTTTTTGAGCCTGCACGCAGCTACGGAAGTGCTGTTCAAAGGAGCGGCGTAACTAAGGTAAATTTTTAGGGGGGCACAAGGGAGGGGGGAGGGCACAATTTTTTCTAGGGGGGCACTGCTGGCAAATCAACTATAGATTCCTTTGCAATTTTTTAAAATCTGGATCTTAATCTACGCAATGGCGGGTTCCAAACAGCCCCTCAATTCAACCAAAGGGAATATGGTCAATTTGCAAAATGATGTTTCTGTGGTCTTTTTCAGCGCTTCGTTTACTATTAAGTGTTTAAAAAATATGTTTATGGGAGATGTAAAATACTTTTTAAGAGTTAAAGACATGGTTGTAAAATGAAAACAGTTTAACAAGAATACACTGGGTGTAGCTTCATCTCCCTCACCCATCAAGGGTCGCTTCTTAAAAAACCTCCCAATATTCGCCTGCATCCTTCCTTATTTTGTGTTAGATCCTGCAGCCTATAAAATACATCATAATGAAACAAATATATATATAGATATTTTTTCCCCCATTTGTTCTCTCTTCTTTTTCGCACATCTAGCTGAACCATGCAGTTACTTTTTTTATATGGGGATTTATGTATTTGAGGACTGGCACTAGTATTTATTTATTACACACTTGGGGCCACGCACAGTAGGCCTAATCAATGTTAAAAACTTTGATCTGTTTTCGAAATTGTTTTGACCTATCCGTCCCCCCCAATTTCCATTTTTACAAATTGACAAACTATTTAATATACCCTATACACTGAAGAACAAAGTAATGTCTCAAATGAAGCAGATATTTTAGATCAATGCTCTCACAGCTCAAGAGTTTTCAATGGCTTTTCCTCATGTAGGCCTACTTACGATAAATGCAACGGCACCCAGCACGTCGTGTAGCTACGGAAGCCCATTAGTGCCACGTTGCGTTTCTCTTTCATGTGGTAGTGTTTCTCTTTCACCTGGTTGCCGCCAATTAATTAACTGGCGGCCGCCAGTTAATTAACTGGCGGCCGCCACTTAAATAACTGGCGGAACATGCCGGGTACTTAAACGATTGCAAAACAAATGATCGTTGCATCTCTATTGTCCTTAATGCAAAAACATCATACTAAAACTACTAAGGACTTTATTGTTGCAACTATGTCAAAAAGACTTAACAGAGGCAATTAACTTGAAATGATGACTGGCAATTGAGAAGTCCACTCTCTCTCGTAATAACCAACACGAAAAAAAGAAAACGAGAGATTAAAAGTCAACAGTTTGTCAATACTCTGTCTGACTACAAGTTGTCTTTGATGGAAACGATTGCTCTAGGAAGACCACCTCTTTTGGCCTATACCACAAAAAAGTACAAAGGACAACAAATTCGGGCTAGATTGCAAGGTTCAACCCAAAAATAATAACTAAAAGAAATGGATGGACGGAACTTGCAAATCCTGCTTGAATTACTACAGGAACAACAGTCGTGTACACAATATTAAAAAAACAGCATGTCTCGAATCAAAGTTGAGATTACGTAATTTATAAACAAACGAAGAAAACTAATCTATCGTGGTCTCTTTGCCAACAAAAGTTATACGGGGATCGCACTTCGTTGCAAAACATTACTAAAAAGGATGTAAAAGCTAAAAATGGTGACCGATGAAGTGCAGCTTATAAAATGCACAGAAAATATGTTTTGAGCCCCTCCATTAAAGGAACAAACAAAAGTGGCTCAACATATTATCACCGATTTTTTTCTTTCTTCTTTTTAGTGAGCTCTACCATCTCTTTCCTCATCCAAAACCCCCTCCCCTTCTCTACCCCCACTCTTTCTTCCGTGAGGATGCATGCAAACATCAAAGATAAGGTATGTTTTAACCATCGCCTTGTCTTTTTGAAAAACGGATACATTTGTCTCCCACCTAAAACAACATCCAAACAGTCATGGGGTGGTTTATTTTCACCCCCCCCCCCCCACCCCCATCCCTTTAAAGAACTATACACATGAAGCCTCATACGTTTTTTAAAGCTTTAGTTTCCATTCAGGATTCTGCATCAACAGGGGGAGAATTTTTTGATTCCCACTCCTCCCCCCAAACAAAAAAACCCAAACAAAACAAACAATCAACAATTCAAAACATTAAACAATAATTACATTTGTTTTTGGGGGCAAAGAAACCAATTTTAAACTCAACGGAATCACCTGGATCCCATCTTCCGATACCCGTTGATTACAAAATCTTGCTTTGCGAGTCCATTCTAAGGGATTGGATTTTTTTGCAAATGCATGGGGCTTTCGTATGGTACCAATGGCTTAACCAAATCAAACGGTAGCTGGGGCGAGCCACTGCTCAAAACCCTTGCCTCCCCACCAATTGCAGAATACACAGCACTTTATCACGTGTATAAAACATGAAGACTGCTACTCATTAATTCGGAACAATGAATTGGTGATAGGAATATTGGAACTGGGGCATGAAACATGCGGCAAGATATTTATCAGTCGCCATTAAAATGTCAATAGAATGCAGTGGGGGAGATGCTAAACAGACCATTGTGTCGTTGTTGTGCTTCCAAGGGGTATGTTGGTATCACAAGGTTTTATCTTGTGTCCGTGTCGTTAAAGGCCTACCAGACATTTTCGTTAGGAGGGGAGGGGGGCGTGTTCAATGGAAGACAGTGTAGCCTAACATGGGCCATGAATGTGAAAATGAGAACTGTTTCAATCTGTTCAAATTGTTCCGGATTTTCCCCCAAAAATCATCCTCTATAAAGTGCCTGAAGACCCTGTTTTGGGATTAAGGGCGCTTTATAAAAGCCGTTTATTGTTACGATAAATATTAATCTGAAAGCGCATTGATTAAACAGAACTAAAGCAGAAATATACCCGTCCAAAACACTGTGTCAAGGTTAAGTTATTTTGTAAATTCTCACAAATCACTATTGTTTATATCGATTGCCGCAATCGCAATTAGCACTATAGGGTCTCTACACTCTAAAATCTCCAGGGTCATAATGACCAGAATCCGGGTCCTGTGGGCATTTTTAGAAACTTAGGCCTAATCATTATTTTATTTATTTTGTTATAATGCAAGTTTGCCCCAAACAAGGCTAAAGTCCGCTATTTGTAAGGGGCTTTACAATAATATTAAAGATGAAAGTAACTCAGGGAAGCTGAAGGTAGAAACCGCTATTTTTCTTATTGTAGGATGGAAAAAAACATGCACCACTAGGCAAGGAGTTCCAAAGAGATGCAGTACATGGAATATGGTTTTGTTCTTTTGTGCCTTTTGTTTGTCTTTCTTCTATGGTCGCCTTGCCAGTTAGTTTAGATTGTTTACATTAGTGTTAGAGGCGTCTGTCTCCTGAAAAGATCAACATTACCGATGCCAGCAGGGATAGGCCTATATGTAATTGTAATAAGTAACTTTTAGTTCTCTGTTGGCGGGACAGACGTATCCCCATGCTGTGGTTTGGGCACTGGCCTGGTGACCAGTCTCTTTTCTTTATCTGTTTCTTCCATTCTTTGCATTTTAACATGGTGTTATGCGCTTTTGATCATTTTGTATGTAAGGGGCGCAATAAAATTTTTAAATATTAATATTATTATTATTAAAGCTGTTGGAATTGCTCTTTGTTCTACATCTCAGCAAAGCGAGGATGGGTGAGAAGAAGCAGAAAGTCTGGGTTCACGCTCAAACATCAAACATCATCTCTGGGCCCGGAATCTTAATTGGCTAAATGACTCACAAATGGATCAAGCTGACGTAGAATCCGAGTCAAAATTCCATTCTTTTGAACAGTTCCCGGGTCAGGCTGACCCAGAAATGGGTCAGGCCAACTGGGACCTTGAATCCAGGTCAATTCTGACCGGGAGTTTTCAGAGTGCAAGAATGTGCACAAACTCCCTGACAAATCATGAAGCACTTGTTGCTGTATCCACAAAACTTGTTCCGCAATAAGGTAAAATTTTGTGGGAATAATCCCTCGCCTAATGGGTGTGTGTGGTTTCGGACAGTACTTTGTGTCCGTCTTCAGTGGACATTTCACTGTGTTTTTTGTATTAAGTCTAAGTTTTTCTATAATAAAAAAAACCTTAAAAATATGAGATGATTACACTTAAAGTCAAATTATACCTTTGGTTTTTGGAACCGTTCGATTGTTTTAATCCTATATAAATTATACAATGGTGGTCCCGTGTTTGACATATCGCCGAAAAACCGGTGAGAATATGTTCACACAGGAAGAATATTCCCTATTATAGGAATACACAATCTGAGAAACGTGTCTCACAGATTCAAGTTTTGGGGCATCACTTCCATAACCACATTACATCGAAGTGAAATGATTCTCAAAATGCGTTATACTATCGAAAGCTGCTGTACGTCTTACCACGTAAGTTTTTATTGCCATTGATTTTCAAAAGCGAAACATTATGTCAAGTCTTATTCTCCCATTCTTTGTTGATTTATTAAAAATTAACTTAGTTCCATAAATTTCAAGACTAAATTCAACTTACCCAACACTAAGATAACGTCTTTATAGCAATAAACTATTGTTAAATTAATAGATTTGAAGAAACAGAATCGTGCACACGCAACACTCAGCGTATGGTTGGGACCAACTTGGTCCCGGAGGTTCGAATACTCGCGAGACTTGAACAGTCTATAGCAAATAACTCTATCAAGATGTCTCTATGTGAGCCAAATACCATAAAAATATAGGCCTATCGCCAAAGTCCCAATTCACCTATTCGCACTATTACACGCAGCCCACAGAAAAGTGATGGGTTCTATAATTCGTGACACAAACCAATCTAATGGATGATAGTTTTCCGTTCCCATGAAGTAAAACCCGTGTGCGTTTGTGTTATGACCGCAGTGATAGAATTTCAAATTGAGACAAATTGAAAACAGGTCACGAGAACATAAACTGTTTACCACCAGAGCAAGGTCTATGAAGTGTGCCTGCATGTGCATGGGGAGGGACAGGTAAAGACAAAATTGAGCAGGTAAAAAACAGGGGTGAAAGTGTTTTCTTCCCGCGAAACAATTATTTTTAATCGGTTCCTCGAAATATTATTTCGTTCCCTCAAAATCGTTAGTTTCCCTCGAAATAATTGTTCAATTCAAGGGAACAAATCTTTTTTCCGAGGGAACGCGATATTTCTTCAAGGGAAGGAAATACACATCTTGTTTTTCCTGTTTGCTATTTTTGTCCTTTTCATATCCTCGCTTTAGGTACATCGAACATATATTTACGTAAATATTCACAATTTCGGCCGTGTCGCGAACACTTTTGTGAATGTTCATGACTTGTACCCCATATCGCAAATGTTCACGTAAATATTCACGATTTAGACAGTGTCGCAAATATTTACAACAAAAACAAAAATAACAACAACACCAATAAAAGCTAGGCCTCTTAACTTGTATACGTATTCCCCAAACGCTCAATCCTTACTTGAAATTCTTCATTACAAAAATATTATTTTCAGGGAACAGCAGATCCATTCGAGGGAACAAAATAATTTGATATTTTTGTTCAATTGTTTTTATTTTCTTTACATTTCGCTTAACGTACTATTTCTTTATTTAAGAGAATATACGGCCTACGCATTCCCATCTATGGTTTTCACTCATCACACAGAACAAAACCTAAAACAGCACTGTAAAAATTGTAAGGTTCAAAAGAAAATTACGTCAATTTTTTTTACAGTGTACGTTTTTGCATTTTGTTTGTGATTAAGAGGCCTGTTTTTATTGTTGTTAGTGTTGTTGTTGTTGCTTTCGTCGTCGTCGGCGCTCTTGGTGTCATTTAATATTTTATTATAAGATATCTGACGTGAATGAAAAGCATTGTTTGCTGTAAATTGTTGTAAATAAAATAAATATATATATATTTTTGTAAACATTGAAATAATCGCATTCAAGCTTATAAAAGTAAATAGAGAGTGGCATGACGTTTCGACCATAGCAGAGTCTTTCTCGGCTTAATGACAACCCAACACACATAAACAGGTAAACTGGTGTAACAGAAGCAATCAAGTGGAAAGAGATGAAAGCGCGCAGAAAAAGCAAGGCATGACTAATTAAGAGGGTCTGTGGCAAGGGGGGGGGGGGGGTTGGGGGGGGGGGGCAAGAGAGAAGGGGCTGGTTTGACCACAACAGCTTGGGAACACAAAAGACAAAATCGAAGCCAGTTATTGTGAATGATGCTGACTAAAAGGGAGATATCTTTAACCCACAGGTATCAACCCATCTTCTGATAACCGTTGGAGCCAGCTTAATGTGTTAATGGCGTGGATTACATTGAGTCCACTTACACATTTTCTGTGAATGTTTCTTTTCAGTAGAAGTTCCAGTCTTTTAAAAAGTTTTTTTTTTTTACTGGATTAGTTTCCCTAAACTGAACGTACACAGCCCCTCAAGGGACATGTAAAGAAAATGAAACACAGGTAAAAACAATAATAAATTCGAGCTTGCAAAATAATATTTCGTTCCCTCGAAATAGTACATGTACGTCGTTACCTCAAAGTATTATCTCGAGGCAATTAAATTATAAGCACGTGGTTTCGACGCAGAGATGCGCCAGTGTAGCAATAAAGGTAATAATAACAATAACAACTTTATCATCAATGATAGCCATGCATGTCACTCCCTTAGGGGATGATTTTCAATATGCCATCATTCTAATTTAACTTAAAATAATTTCTTGAGATCCTGATAAAAATACAGTAGTGAAAAAAACAACCACAAATGAATAAGAAAATGTATTCAACTTTGGACTCAAATGCTATCAATCCAACACTTGGGAAGACCCAGACCAATCCAGACTCCAGAACATATCACAGACCGAGAGACGGAGGAACAACAGGGCAGACCTCAGGACTTTACTGGCCATCAAAGACCACCAGACATCCAATACCTTAAAAAGGAGAACTACCACGACTTACCATAAAACCCTTAAGACATTAGATAATCAACCAGTGTCTACGTTGAAGAGATCAATCAATTAGAAATCCTAGAGTGTATCATTTATGTGTTACTTTCCGTGATGTGAGCTATATGCACACACAATATAGAAATATTGACTGCTATTCGGGGCACAGTTAAAATTATAGGCCCAAGGTGATGTCAAAACCATGACTATGCCCTCACCGTGAGGGCATAGTCATGGTTTTGACATCACCGAGGGCCTATAATTTTAACTGTGCCCCGAATATTAAGCAGTCAATATTTCTTTTATATACCGAATAATAGTACACAAGCGACCTATGAATACAGTGTGTTGCGACCGTTCCATTATTTTCAGGGCGGGCACAGTCGATTGCTGTGCCCCGGGCACAGTTAATTATGACGTCATCTTGATAGAAAAAGGGGGCCCAGCTATTTCAATGACTCCACTTTTAACCAATCAGATTAGAGGAATCTATATATGAGGTATATAATTAGTTCTCTTTCATGTGATGGAATACTGATATTGATGATAACGTTATTGACCTCAGCAACGTAATTTCATTGATAATGGATGGGTATATCTAAAACGAGTCATCTTCATGCTACAATGTACTAATTACTTCTCCACAATCTTGTATCAATATCGTGTGTATAGGAAAGGGGAAAATAAACGGATTGACCTTCGCAAAACAACAGCAATAACAAATACCAACAAACAAAACTGCACACACACACGGCTTGCACATAGGCTTGGGCACGTGCCCCTTTCCAATTAATGTCCGTGCCCCCAAGGTGCCCACCTCAACATTTGACATTTGAAATCTGGACTTTTGAAATTAAAATTTACTGTTAAACTGTTACACTTCATAAGCTTCGATGTGATTATTCCATTGTTTTGAAACGTTTTTTTAAGTTTTTTTTTCATATTCATTTACACGCCGACAATGTAGGCATACTTCTCATTGTTTTTGCATTCATGTCAGATTATCTTACAAAAAATAAATGGCATAACGGATAAGCTCTGAAAAGGGGCTTGTTTAAGAGAAATGCAAATGGTAACTGCAGTTATAATTGGGAAGAAGTAACACCCCCACCCAGAAAAATATGGTGCACCCCTTGTTCCCCCTAAAATGTTACGCTATATAGTTTCAGCACTGCTAAACAATGTGATAACACATTAGATGAAACGTTCGCAGGTGGTTGTTTACAGTTGTTTTGTTGTTGAAATGTTTGAAGACGGAAATAGTGGGTCTAATCAAATTTGGTCAGGATTGCATTATAAAACAATCAGACAATCTTTCAATATGACAGCAGTTACTGCAAAAGACTAATTTATACAAATGCCGAGTTCCGGACCAAACATTCCGTCTGAAATATTGTCACATTTGAGAAAATGGCATTTGTTATTTGCACCAACCCTCACTTGTTATTCCTACATTGTATCTGACCGCCCAGCCTGCTCAGTACTTCGCTAAATCTGTTTACAATTCTGTATTCTTCTTAAATAGTTTTACTCCTTCTTTCTTGTAGATCCTTTGATTGTGCAATGTAAATTTTTGCTGGCGAAAATGAAGTAACGACCCATTATTATAGTTGTTGCATTTTTCAAGTAAATGACATTAAAGGTATTTACACAGGATTGACAAAGCTGACAAAATAGTCGCCGACTGTGTTCATGTTTTGTGTGATCAACCATTATGCATAAAATAGCAAACCTGTGAAAATTCGGGCTTAGTCCGTTGTGCAAGTCCGGAGAAAGTAGTGAAAGACACCATGCACAATTTTCAGCATGTAAACACAGTGTCCTTAAATTTTGGTTGTAACAACCGAAATCAGCTGTTGCGGTATTGTTTAGAATTTCAGATATTTTTGTCTCGAGCATGACTTTATTTCGGAGGGAAAAATTCCACCGATTTTTGTTTTCTATATAGTACGAACGTCATAACCAGTAAGCTTTTAGACTGAAATTAAACAATGACGTTTTATTCTTACCAATCCTGTATACTACCTTTAACCCTACACAGTGCCAAGGTTGACTTTTGGAGTACAATTTGTTATTAAAAAGTCAGTCCTCCGCCATTTTTTAAAATTTTATCTAAACAAATTCATATTTTCCAAATAGCATGCCAACTGTCTTGTTACCATTAGGGGTTGTTTTTCACTGGAAAAATATCTACCAAGGACCAGCTCTACCGGTTTTCCCCTAGAAATTGTAAAGCAATTACTTAGCCTTGGACCTAATTACCACTAATGGGTGAAATGAACCATTTTTCCAAAGACGGATTATTAATCTTGCGTGGACATAACCACTCCAGATTTTGGCAACATCTCAAAAACCTACCACTTTTTGATATGAAATTTGTTATCGGGTTAATTTGTGTGGTATATTATCTACATTTTTAAGGTTTTAAACATTCGAACGGTTCCAAAAATATCGTGTATTTAAAGCCCAATATGAACATTACAAAATGCCAGGAAAAAACACCCCCAAAACATTATTCCAACAGACATATTAATTCTCTGAAAAATCCGTACTGACTGGCATGAACGTAATAATCAGTGAGCCATCAGAGTTAATTATAAATCATGTACATCGTGAATAATGAGTTGTATATACTAAAGCACAAACGCTGATTTTCACGTCTGGTTTTATAAAATACTGTACCAGAAAGGTGATGAATATCCTATTGGTGACAACAAGCCAAGTACAGTAAAAAATGAGAAAAGGCGAAGTAATATTCTCAATATAGGGTGTTTTTTCTTTCAGTTCGTTTTTTGTTGGGTTATTTTGAGCCCCTTTTCTAAAGGCATGTATACTTTGTCAACGACAAGTATTCTCACTTCGTGTATCCCAACGCATGATAAAATAACAAACCTGTGAAATTTGAGCTCAAGGGGCCATCGAAGTTGCAAGAAAATAATTCAAGAAAAAAAAAAAACTTGTTGCATAGAATTGTGCGCTTTCAGATGCCTGAAAAAGGCTTTATGCTTGAAGCCTTTCTCAGATTAAAATTTGTGGTGAAAATTACAAATTTCTCTAAAACTACATTTCTTCAAAGGGGGACGTTTCTAACAATGTTTTATAAAATCAACAGCTCAATTGCTCCTTACCAAGTAAGTTTATATGGTCATTGGTTTTAGGAGTAATAGCTAAAAGAAAACCCTCCTTAAAGGCCCTGTACACTATTGGTAAGATCGAAAAACACAAATGTTCACAGATTCACACATAACTTACATGATTTAAAGTAAGTAATGGTAGAAAGGGTTCCTTAAAATATTTCTGCCTAAAATGCTATCGTTTCTGAGAAATGAGTAAAACAATAGTTTTTATCAGCGCGATAATAAACTCGATGTTTGAAAAACAGAAAACACATAAGGTCTCTTTTCACTATTTTCTCGTGACCTCGATGACCAATTGAGCTCAAATTTTCACAGGTTTGTTATTTTATGTATGTGGTTGATTACACAAAATATGAACACTGTCTGTGATTATTTTGTCAGCTCTACCAATCCTGTATAATACCTTTAAGAGAGGGGGGGTGAATTAACCCCAAACCTCCGTTTGATCTTATAATTCAATCTTTCTGGAACATGTATTTATCAATTTCTCACGCATCTTGGTACCAATAAAGCTCTGTATTGCAATGAACCAGACTGGGACTCGAACCCGATGTACTCGACTACACTCAACCAAGGGGGTCTTTCATAAATCTCTATACAATAACTGACAATCTCCAACTAATCTTATCCACGAACGATCTGATTCATAAAAGCAAGTTAAGCTTGAAGTCAACCTCAACTTTACTCTTTAATCGATCTTTACTCTTACACTTTTTCTTGATCCAAATTAGTCGCACCAGTTATTTGGCATTTTTATCCTGTTTTTGTATCTGCAGCTACTCTCCTGCATTTTACCTTGTGTTTGCTATATTGCTTATTTGGTTATTTTTCAAATTTACAGCTTAAAATTGTCATTATAGTCCGAAAATTGCAATCGAAACAGGATTTTAAAGCAATAAATTTTCTTTTACAATTTTTCCTCCAAATTGTGAAAAACATTCTCCAGATTTTACTTATCAATCTAATTTTTCTAGGCTAACAATGAGGAACAAGGATAGACAATTCTACCCCTCCTCTTTTCTGCTGGATTTGAGGAACAAGGGATAAACAAAATCTATCCCTTACTTAAAATTATAACCACTCGAACCACAAAAAAATTTATTTTTGTCAGCTTTCCCAATAATGAAGTATATTATTGTAAATAAAAAAGGTGTGCGCATTTTTCTATGATGTTATGATGCAATAATAGTTTTAAGTCAAAAATGTGGCAAATTGCTTTGCTAACAAAAAGGAATCCATCAAAAGACTGTTGAAAATATGTGTTAAAGCGCACAAGATTCTAACTTTGTTCCTCCATAGCAATATTTTATGGAGAAAAACAGCATGATTTTAACATTTTAAAAACAACTTCAAGAAAAAAATGCTGTACATTACAAAAAAAAGTGAAAATGAAAAATTGTAGTTAAAAATGAACCTGTTTTAATTAACTTGTTTTGCTCTCCTCCTTCGATGGATTCGGCAGTGGCTGCAGCTGTAACACCGAAAGGTTATGTTCTTAACTGGGAGTGTCGTTGCAGCCAACGACCACTACCGTAGCCAAAGTCGCCTAATTCGGACACGGTCTCGGTCAATGCATTGTGCAGTAGCAACAACCTTAGCGTTCAAAATAATCTCCAAAGAGAAGATAAACTCAACACTACTTGACTTACCAGACAAGGCGACCACCACGAGAGTCAGAGGGGACAAAAGATGCGACATCTTCCCGAGCTGCCGCTCCGTTCCCTTCCCGTCCATGATCAACTCCGTTTCGATCGGATCAGATATAATGAAGCAGACGTGACAAACAGACCTGGCTGGTGGAGGAAAGAGGCAGACGATGCCGACCGTTCCCTACCCTGGTGTCTTTATGACACATTGAAAATCGCTATTTGCTTATTTCTTGGGAGAGACGGGGCGGGGTAAATGAACCACTGTATAATGCTGTACACGTTGTATTGGCGGATGCATTTAGATAATAGTGACGTCATGGAGAAACTTCACCGAGGCGAGAAAACAATATATAATTGTATTACCAATTGTTTGACGCAACGCTATGATAAACGGGTTTCTGTCACCTCTACTGGAAAATAACTGCGTTTTAGTACTTATGCAAAGAAATGCTTGTCGGGCCTTTAGCTTTACGTACAAAATGATGACATCTTCGAGAATGTTTTCCAATATGATCATTTAATTCCTTGCAAGGCAATAATGAGAACATAGCAGTTTTTATGATCAGTTGGGTTTTTTTAGTCAGCGCAAAAGTTACACGCCTTTGACGCTGGCATGGTATTATCAGAAGAGTGGGGACAGTAGAACAAAGGAACACAAAAGGAACAATGCTGTCCTCACATTGAAATCTTTTGTATTTTTGTGTCCTCACTTTTGTTCATGCAATCAGTCTGTGCTGTGGAGAGTGTAAGTTAGAGGGACAAAGGAAAGTCCTCACATTGATAGCAATAAATAGACATGTGTACTGGTATTCTCAGGCGCTTAAGCATTTTTTCAATGACATTTTCGCACAGGGTCATAAATGAGTTTTAGTCAACGTAATCCTGATTTTAAATGCACAATTTTAAAGAAAGATACAAATAAATTCACAGAAAAAACAACCGAAACAGAATATTCACAAAAACGTCGAATCCATCCTCGTTAATAGCGAGGTGACAGCGGGTACCAACTGCATCTCTGTGCGCAGCATTCGCGAACGGAAACGATTCATGCATGAATCAATTCTCAGAGTTAAGTGCTTTGGGGTGAAAAATTATCCAAACCGAAATGCTTTGAAGGGAATCCTTTCTCAAAATAGTTTATACTATCAACAGCTGCAGTGCTAATCACCAAGTAAGTTTTGATGGTAATTTTGGGGGAGTATTTACCAACATACGACCATACCTTTAAGTACAGAGACATGCTTACTGCAATCGGTCGATTTTATTTAAAAGACTGGTTATGTTCAAAATAATACTGTATTATTCCTTTAAAGGTACTTTCTCCTTGCGTTTCACTGAACAACTTGAAGAGTTGAACTTTAAACTTTGACCTGCTGCTTCAGATGAAAAATATGTAGCGTGTCATATAACCGAGCGGTCTAGTGCACCAGACTCAAGTTCCGGTAGTTAAGTAATAAGGGTGTGGGTTCGAATCGTGGTCATGAAACTTGTGTCTGTCCTTTAGCAAGATGCTTTGCCGTAATTGCGGTAGAGGTTAATATATTGTGTTTGAAGAAGCCTTTGTAGTGCCACGGCAGCCCAGGGCTGCAAACTTCCCAGAGAGCTGAGAAAGATTAAAGGAATGTTATTGGCCCAATGACCAGGGCACTATAATATAAGCGCGTTGATATGTTATTATATAATGAGATGTAGGCCTATAAAAACAAGTTCTTATTTACTCTCATATTAAACTATCAAGGAGGCGGAACACTGCAGGCAAACATGCGCAGTCTTCGCAAGCTTTAAAGGAGACAGGAGAGGGTCAGAGGTCAAGAGAGTTGAGTCATTTTCAGACACCAATTGCACCCACTACATCAAGGGCGACGTGGTAGCTCATTGTCCGAGGCACCGCATTAGACGCCAAATGGGCCGTGAAGTGCCATTAATTTACATAATGTCAGTTACAAAACATGTCCAGTAATTGTATGAATTCTACGCCCATTTCAAAGAGGTGAATAGAGTAAATTTCCAAACTGATATTCGTAAACATGAATTAAGTGGAAAAGTGCACAAGCCTCGGTAATTTGGTGATGTTTGCCTGGTGCATGTATTGTTTTTCGGTATGGGAGTACTTAGTTGACAGTAATGGAGGTATATAATGGCATAATTAGTTATAAAACATCGTAGGGGAAAGTGTGGATTCCGAAGGCCATACTCTTCAAGACTCTCATAGGATAGGTTGCACAACGGAGATGGGGTGGTGGTCATTACTTATTATAATATTAACCATGTATTACAGACATGTGTAAAATGCTCCATGCTCACATGCTCCTATTTGAAAATTTTAAATAAATATTGGTAGATAGAGGACTCATGAGTATAAATAAATTCTTTTTACAACACCCAAAACCTGAACCCACTCAGTGACAACAACCCCAGAACTTGAGTCCGGTGCACCAGACCAGCTCGATCACGACACTCCACACTGTAAAGCTAGATATTGTTTGGACTAAAATATAAACAACTCTGGGTTGATGTAATTCTTGAACATTACATGGACTGAAAATAACATTTTACCTTTTCCAAAGCAGTGATGTTCCCCATAAAAAAGAAACCAGTACAGAACTTATTAAATGGTGCACAAAATGTTCTTTCATACGGTGCATTCAAAATGTCATTTGCCGATGATAATCATTCCCCTAGTACAATTAGGAAACCCTTTATAAACATTGTGGTGATGGATGGAATTGACATTTTATCGATGACACTTCGTTTGTTAAGGATCATCAAGAATTCAACATTTTCCTGTAAATACGGGGCCGGGCTATTCAGAACGATTCGCTTTCTGCTGGAAACACAGTTGCATAAATCAAATATATTGAAATTAAATTAGCCTAATTGAGATGTATATTCAAGTGAATATGTACAAACTGACCAGAGTGGTGAATAATTTATCCAAAACATTTTAGGCAGTTGGGAGGGCATTCACTGCTAAAGAAATTAATAAAAACGCGCTTAGAAATAGTTCAAATATTTTTTGGGTGCATTCCCATGACAGAATCGTTGCGCCAAACCCCATCCATGTTATGGAAGTGACCTCAAAAGGACAGATTTGATGGCAATTTAACTCTTAAGGATTGTATAATAGTACGCTCCAATATTGTGCCTGGGTTATTGACTCTAAATTCGGGAAGGTTGAAGTCAGTGAGGCCCTCATACAAAAAATAACCTATTTTTCTTGCAAATCTAGCGGCACCTTTCCCAAGATGGCCGTTAAAAAAAATGGAAATCAGCATTCTTGTAGGGATGTTTTTGTTTGTGACGAGCGTAGCTCGACGGGTCCCACGAGCAAGCCGTTTTGGTGCAGATTTGTTTCCCCTCTCAATCGAAAACCCCCCAAAACCCACACCGCAAACTGACTCAAAACCAAAACACAACACATGGATTTTGTTGGTTGGAATAAAGACTCCTAAGTGTACCAAGTCATGTCACCTTGATTACAAAAAGAAATCCTTTAATTAAATGTTTCTTTAAAAGAAAGCTGAAGTTTATGGCACTGTACATAAATCTGATTGCATGTCAGGGCAGCAAATGCAAGTCAATTGCGTTATTTGTGTTATGGGCCCCAAATACAGTGCGCCACCCAGTGTTTACCATTGAGATAACGCAAGCTTGTTCTATACGTGATTGATTTTGACAGCTAACGTACAAGTACAGTTCGTGGTAAATGCATTGAGTCATATACACCGCCGTCGACGTCCACGGTCCTTTGAAGCCCCGCAAGGAAAGCGCATGTTTCCTGTATGACTAACGGAGACAAAGCCCAATGTTAGAAAAGTGTCACAATTTATTGCGTTCGAGTTTTGGTTGAGACTCTTGTAGCCAATCGAATACATACTATAAAGAATAGTAGTAGACCCGCGTGCTGTGTCGCTTACAACCCTCCGGAGAGTATAGGGTGGTTTTGGAAACAAGAAATGGGAGTGTTGGTGCCTGGAGAACGACATCCTTCGTCGTCTCACACTAATCCCATCTTAAAATAATTGATTAATGTGTTCTAACACAGCGCCCAGGTGAAAAATCCATAAACTTCTGCCATCCTCGAAGGTATTTCAGCATTAGTATGGGTTGCTATTGGTCTTTCTTTAGCGGGCCATTTGAACACTGTAGGCCTACCTTATCTGCCGCCGACAATAGGAATTTAGACGCAGAAGCAAACGATTCCGTAAAAATGTAAACCCTTTATTTAATTGTTATCAATTCACAACATCAACTGAACCATTTAATAACTCAAGTCAAAACACACCGTTTCAACAAGCCACTCTAACACTAACAGGTTTTTCCTAATGATTGTAACGACAAAAATACCACAAGACTTTATTCATTGCGCTAAAAGCAGAAATAAACGGCCTACGCGTTAAGTTTCTGCTGGGTCTGTCGTTACGGAATAAGGCCATTACAATCGCAATCAGCTCATCCGAAACATAGTTCAAAGAACTGTCGACCAAATAATGTGTACTACATGAAACAGGGTTGTGTTCTGGTGATGTAACGTTAACCGACGGCTGTTGCAGTTGTGGCTCGCTGCGGGGACCAAAATCTTTCTTTTTAAAAATTCCATTCGCCAAAGCTGACCCCAGCACACTGCTAGGCACAACCACAACATGGTAATGAAGATATTAAACTGTTAGCCGCTACATTGTTGACCAACATAGCTTAACAGCAGGGCCAATTTCACAAAGCTTGTAAGCTGGAAAATGTTGCTTAGCGCAGAAAAATACTGCTAAGCAGAAAAGGGTTACCCAGCAGAATGACATTGTAATTGCAATTGACGCCACTGGTGTCCTGGTAATTTTTCGCTTAGCAAACAAGCTTCCTAAAGCCAAACTAAATGCTAAAAATATTTATAAGATAGGCTCTAGATTGAAAATGGTCCGAGGTTGTCCAAGCAAATAATAAATAAAACGGCAAACCTCTCCTGTGGCGAAAATAATGTAGCCACCTTCTAACAATCTGCTTGTATACCCCCAATTAGAACAAAAGTAACCTTAGGTGATCGATCATTTCTTTGTGCAGCTCCTAGATTATGGAATAAGCTACCTGTGGATGTTAGAAAGTCTCAATCATTAGAAGGCTTTAAATTAAAAGTAAAAACCTTTTTGTTTTAAACATAGATTTAATTATATTATGTTCATGCTTTGAATTGTATAGCATTGTGTAGTGGAATAGCATCTAAGGGCTCTTGAAGCGCAGTAGAATATATAAACATAGTTTCTGCGCTCTACAAATGATTTATTATTATTATTATTATTATTATACCAAACGTTGTTTAATGTTTGAACTCCAATCTAAGAATCTCCGGCACAAATGAATCGTATGCTCGACAACATAAAACAAACTCGGCGCTTTTTTTTGGCAACGAAAGATAATTATACAACTCTCTAGATTTAACCTCGACCACACTTCTCGCCCGTAGTTCGTAAGAACTCTGTTTGAGAGGTTGAGGATTTTCTCACGCGGTAATGACGTTGTTTTTACTACCTTTTTTTTACACGCTTGAGGCCTCGCGTACACGACGGGTATTCGCGAAACTACGGCTATGACCAGCAGGAATTGCCGGCTATAGACTGATGCTATGGCAATAGCAAGATCAGTACTCCCATCCCGTATAATAGCATTGCAGAGCAGCCTCAACCCAACGACAGCCACATCTTCAGCCTCTCAAGTGCTCGGGTTTACGTCAGCCATTTTGAGTCCTCATTCCGAGTGCTCTCGCATCAAAATGGCGAATAAACCGAAGCACCGGGTGACCGAAGACTGTGCCAGGGTTTGGGAGTATCCAACAGTGTGATATATAATATTCAATATACTGTACAAAGGCTCTTAAACATCCCTGATTATCTCAACTATAGGAAACTCTAAGAAAAACTTAGAAAAAAATTAATACAAATATTCAAATATGACCGGTATGAGAATATACCCTCCCCCCCCCCCCCTCTAAATTTATTTTCTTTAATTCATTGCGTAACTATATATGAATATTCATTAAGCCAAATCTTGAGTCCACCTTCTAACCGTTGGTGGCGGACTCTCACTTATTCATTCAAATGTAGACGAAGACGTAGAAGCAACAGTTAAAAGTCTGGACGAAGACGTAGAAACAAGTTAAAACTTTCGCCCGTCATCTTGTCCTTTCAGGTAAGCGATTTCTCATATAATTCATACTCTTAACTCACTTATTCATAGGGGCAAATCATTTACTACTACTTAGTGTATAATTATATTTCTTGATTTAATGTTATTTAATTAATCTTATGAGAAGAGACTTTCTCTGAACAAGTTAAGTCATTGTTTATTGTTCCTGCCGAATTCCAGGGTCCTAGTTTGTTTATGTCGCCATTTTGAAAAGCGCCCTCTGTATCCGTATTTGTATGGCGAGACTATGGTCAGAGAAAGAGTGTATCCAACGCTCAACAAATAAATACACTAAAGTCACAGTTTTCACTTTCTGGTGATTCAAGACTCTTATTATTCACTTGAAATGATGCTTTGCCTGTTTCATTCACCTTTTACTACTTTAAAACAACAAACTATATGCTTTACCTTAAGAAAACTGAGTAAAGATGTATCAATCAGAGAGAGAGGTTGAACAAACTGTATTTCCACCACCGTCTCGACACCCTGGATCTGCTACTTGTCAAGAGGGGGCGCTATACACAAAAAGGGAATGATTTTGGCACTAACATGCTTATAGTTTGTATAAATCACCACTCCTGATAACATTGTTATTTCCCAACCATTATCTTTATTCAACTGTGGTGGTTTCCGTAGCAAATAGCATGTACAATGTTTTCACATCTAAACATGGTGCATTTTAAATAATTCCAAGATGGCGACCGTCATTGAACTTTTGGCGGGAACCCTAGCACCATCTTAGTTTCCTTGCTTTAGTATATTTTCTTTTCCGAATAAGTTATTTAATCACTTATAATAGGTTTATGTTTTATTAATGTTCTTCATTTGTAATTTATTCCTAATTGTATGGTGGCCCTGAAGGGACATCGCACATCGCAAATATCTTTGCAAATATTTGCGATGTCGCAAATATTATCGCAAATATTATCGATAATATTTGCGACGTCGCAAATATTATCGATAATATTATCGCAAATATTTGCAAAGATATTTGCGATAATATTATCGATAATATTTGCGACGTCGCAAATATTATCGATAATATTTGCGATAATATTTGCGACGTCGCAAATATTATCGATAATATTTGCGATAATATTTGCGACGTCGCAAATATTATCGATAATTATCGATAATATTTGCGACGTCGCAAATATTATTGCATACTTTATCGCATACTTCGTCGCATAGTTTGCATATTTGTGGTGGATATTTTTTCAAGAGCCTAGATGGTCTTAAGGTTGTTTGGGTTCCAGCCTTCATTCCTTTAACGTGTACACGCGGGTGGATAGTCGGATACAGTCTGCTCTGCGCCGTGTGTGTGTACATGTCAAATGCACTGAGATTGAGAATGATATGAAGGGAGATGTTGACATCCGTGGTCGTTTTTTGATGAATCTCAACCAAAAAAGGCATCAAGTCAACAAGATCAGCATTATGCCACCTTCAAAAGGATCAGTGGTGAGGATTGTTAATTAATGTTGTGTAGTTACGATAATCGGTTGTCCGTCCAGAGCAGAGGGGATGGCTCAGTCAAGGTCCTTTCTCTATATAGAATAGTAGTACTACGTACTACGGTACATGGAGTCTGGACCTCCTTGGAAAGTATAAAAACTAGGCCACCAGGCAGGACCCAATTTCATAAAGCTGTTTAGCAGAAAATACTGCTTGGAAAATGTACTATTTGCTTAGCAAAATTTAGTAGGGTACCAGTCGCAACTATGTTAACTTTATGGAATACACTGGCAGTAGCTAACCTGTTTGTTTCTGTTTAGCAAAGTGTTTGTGCTTAACACTTTTTTTGACAGGCTTTATGAAATTTGGCCCAGGACTCGAGTCAATACATACGGCAGGTACCGATAAATAGTCAGGTAGTCGTTGCGATAATCGTAATCCACCATCCTCCCGACGGTCGGAGAGGTTGGTGGGTTACGATTATCACAACTAAACGCTGTACCAAGTACGAAGTAGGGCCCAAGTGTCTTGTTTTTAAATTGAACTGCAAAATTAATGTAATGAGCAAACACCCCCCCCCCCCCTAAAAAAATAAAAAACATTACCCCTCTTACCTGACCCTTGGTTCGGGTATAATTGACTGTTGGATTAGATCATTTATACAACTCAAGACAACACTAACCATAAAAGCTGTACTAACAGATTTTTCCAAAACATTGTGATCTTCGTCACAATTGTCGAGACTGTTACAGAAAAATAGTTGCGACTCATCTTTTTCAGATTTTGACTTCTTACAGAACCCAAATGTGTGTGTGGGGGGGATCTCCTATGGGTTGTTGGACTGGACAAATCAGAAGAGTATATTTCCACCCTTACTATGTACATGATTTCTTCAAAATGGGAAAACTTTGCGTTAACAAAAATTGACATGAACTTAACAGTTACCTGATTTGTTATTCTTCTACTACTTTGTTTGCAGAAAATATCGCAATGTTGAATACCAGCAAGTTGTCAGATGGTGTTGGGGCTACCTCGGAAGGTTCAACAGAGTGCCACTTCCTTCATGTACATGTATAATGGATGCCATCCGAACGATGTACCCCAATGGACAAAAGGATTTTTGTACCTCCACCACCACTAGACTAAAAGTAATTTTAAAAAAATAAAATATTGCCAATCTTATTGTATGAGTTCCTCATCTCACCTGAATTTAGGGTGGGTAATGTGTTATTTATAGCCGCTATAGTTGGTGAAATGTTTGTAAATGCTCCCAAATGAGATTCAAAAGTTAGACGGCTAGACGCACAAATAATTTGTCAAACATATAGCCCATGCTGTTGTGTCTCTCACTGGTTTGTATTCACACTACATATTACATACATGGAAGTTTTACGGTAAAGAGGCTTCAAAAGGGGAACTTTTTTGAGAACCACAATCTTGGATAAAAATCTGTAAACATTTGGTTCACTGAGATGGGATGGATGTCATTACAAGAACATCGCTATAATCCGGTGAGGTTTGTGGTAACACCAACACACCATGTGAATGATCTCTTTGTGGTGGTCCTGAAAAGAAATGGTGGTTTCACAACTTGATGTTTTGATCAGTATGCACTGTTCGTCTTCATGAAGTTGTCAAACCACCACTGCTCAAAAGAAATTTTACACATGTCACTGCAAACCTCACCTGATTGCACTTCCACCATGCAAAGTTTAAATTATACTTAAATTCTAGAATATGTTCAGCTAGTCTGGTGCATAGTTTTCAGGATTGAGGATACAAACATGGTGGCCTCCATTTACTATAAATTTTTAGATGATCAACGAGTAAATGACAATAAACACTTTTAATGTACACACATCAGTCTTTATGAGTATTATTTTATTTCAAAGTACCCCTCTTCAGTTTCAATTGAAAGCAGCTTATTTAAAAGAGAATGTTGCTAACCCTTTTTGAATAATTAAAGACATTCTAAACAACCACCTTACATACACAAAGCAGTATTTTATAAATTAAAAGTATTATTTAATGTCAAGAATTAATTTAAATAACACTACCCATGTATTAGAATAGTTGACCTCCCCTTTGTAGTTTCAAATTTGAGGCATTAAAAAGGAAATATTGCCAAACTAATTCTTTGCGTTGCTTACTCGTCTTGCATTAAAAGACCACCTTATCAAAAATGATCAGCTCAATTAAGAAAATGTAAACAAAAAGTACAAATTACAGTCAACACTAGCAAGTTAGGTTTTCTGGCAACTTGTAAACAAAGACGTGTAATTGATGTTTTGTGTTTGCCCTGGATGAAAACACATTACACATGAAATGTTTTCTCACTGTGAATACTCCAACTCCTCTGTTTCCCTCCCCAAACAACTCCTGTACTTCACCATGCAATAAGCACAAACTAGGGCTGCTCATTAATTTTACACAGCAAACAAAATTAATATTTAAAACAATAATAATAATAACAAATAATTATACATGTACTCAATAAAACCCTACATTTAAATTACCTGATGTGGTTGTGGTCAAATAAAAGTTACATAAACGTCTCATAAGATAATAAAGGTGTACAGAAATATGTACAATGTGATCAACAAGGTAAACAATCCAAAATGGCTTGCTGAATTAATCATAGTGACCATCAGAAATATTCCTCTGCATGTACAATAAGGTATTTAAGCAAACTATCTCAAATGTATCTCCTCAATACATGTATTAGGATGACAAAAGAGACTTTGTTTTCATTTAATTTATTCTGGTTGTGAAGCCAAGGACTCTCAGAAAAGCGAACGAAATCAATGTACTAGCAAATAACCAAATGGAAAAAAAGACAAGGAAGTTTCAATTTTAGATGCGGGAGGAAAACCCATGCAGTCGGGTAGGGACTGAAAACCCAATCCACATAGTGCCCCCAGCAGGATTCGAACCTGAGTCCTACAGGTGAAAGGTGAGGAAAGATACCTCTACACCAACCCAACCACCTCATTGAAACGGGGGATAGTTTAATTTTCATTATCGCATTGTTTTCCTATTTTCTCTTTACCACAATTTGGGGCAGTACTGATTTGGGGTCACTTTCTGTCCCGCTTGCCTTCATCACCAATCACCGCCTTCTCCCCAGACTCCTCCTGAATTGTTGACCCTTGTCCCTTCTTTGAACAACCATCATCGGCCTTTGTTCTTTTATTAGACTTCTTCCCAGTTGTGCTCTTCCTTCTTATTGAAGAATCATCACCTTCTTCAGTTAATACTTTTCTTCTCTTCAGATGTTGTCTCGCTCTTCCCAGCCTGCTCTGTGTTTCTTGGACATCTTCAATGCCAGGTTTAGGTTGAGGTCTGCCAACAGGTTCAGTTATTAAATTAAACCTTGACACAAAACTTTCCCCAGCAGTGTCCTTGTCTGGTCTTGTTACCGTGCTTGAATGATAGGGGGCCAGGATTGCAAACGCTGAAGAAAATTGGACTTTATGTTTTCTCACCTTGCTGATAAAGGAGCACTGTCGCCTTGATGACTCTCTTTGCATAATCTGAAATTATTCAGAATATGAAGTAACATCAATATTATGAAATATTTCTCATTGAATAGATTCTTGTAAACCTGAATAACCAATATTCATTATAGGTCATTCTTTGCTCATTAAAACCTTGTGGCTGCTCAAAGGAACATAGCTTCAATGGCTTGAGGTTCTCAGACAATAACCACCATACAGGGCTAAGACAGTGTTGTTCTAATTGTATGGGGATTAAAAGGATTAGGACATGGTGCTCCTGTCATAAAACTGATCATTATCACAGGAAATGATTATTGATTTTTTTTTTCACTTAACTGGGAATTTACTATAAATTTGAAGTGTTTTAAGTATTCTGAAACATGTCAGAAGTTATGTTTTCAATTATTTATTTATTTATTTTATTTTTTATTTTTGGGGGGGAATTATTAGTAATCTACAATACTGACCTACGTGTTACCCCGTGTTGGAAGAACAAAAGCGAACATATTGCTGGAATGGTGTTGCCTGCATTGAAGTACATAACTAACAGGTACAGAACTGAATATTTAAGTAGCAAGGAAAATAACTATGGACATAATAAACAGGAAGAATTTTACATTTTAGCAATTATTAGAACAGACACAAAGTTTGTAGAAAATGTAAAGGGAAGTAAAATTGAAAACTACATAAAAGCATTATGAGCGCTATGGGACATCCTACGTTCCACACAAAGACTAAAATAAATAATGCTTATTTTAACCATGCATGCTGAAAAGAATTGTATTTTAGTTGGAAGCACAATACAATTATGTATTTGACAGCAACTTATTCCATTGGTTTAGTACATGGTACAGGTGATTTTTTTCATGTGAATAAACCATTAATAAAGAGCAAAATCTGTATACAGATTGCATAAATGTACATGACATGACAATTTTCAAAAGGATACGATCAACTGCTCCTTCAGGAATCAATCCTTGAAGAGATGGAGTGTAGTCCGGAAGAACGGCAGCAACACGATGCGTACACACAAGTTGACACGCAACAACCCATAGCAACTAAACAGTGAATTAAAAGGAAGAAATTAATAGAAAAAAAATAGATGCAAGAACAAATTATTTTTTCTAATTTTATTTAACATTACAGCAGATATTTGAATATAAGAATTACAGTCATGATACAGGTTCGGCATCTGTGTGGCATTTTAATTCATCAATAAAGTACTTCTTCATGGTATGAAGACTTACGCACTGTACTTCTAAGTTAGTGCTACTGACTATGTGCAGTGCCGCCATTGGTTCTCCCAAGGTCAAACACCCACGGCGCAGTGTAACTTAACTGTCTCATACAGTGCAAACATTTTGACAAAAAAATTCTGATGTTTCATCTATCCAAAACAACTTAATAGTTAAAAAGGACTACCACCAGTACAATGTAATGTAGGAAAAATAAAGCAGTTTTATGTCAGCACAGGCTGCTGTATGATCAGTAATTATAGTAGGCCTAATAAAAACAAAAATAATAATAAATGGGCCCTAAGTAGGCCTAATCATAATCATGAGGCTTAATTACTTGGTACAGCGTTTAGTTTCAATAATCGTAACCCACCACCATCCTCTCTGACCGTCGGAAGGATGGTGGGTTACGATGAATGCCAGTCAAGTTTCCCCCCAGCTAAGTCGCCCACTACAAAGTCGCCCACTACAAAGTCTCCCCCCTGGCAAAGTCGCCCCCCTCACATTGTTACGCCAACATACAGAGTTGATCTCCTTCTGCCTGAATAAGTTGTTTCAAAATTCTCAACAGCGCCCTCACTCTGTGAAATGGCTCAACCTTTTATACACCGGGTGACAGGGGGCGACTTTGTGAGGGGCGACTTCGACTTGAGAGAGGGGGCCACTTTGTATGTGAGGAGCGACCTTTGTAGTACTAGTGGGCGACTTTGATGGAAGGGCGACTTGACTGGTTTCCGTTACGATTATCGCAACAACTACCTAACTAATTTATAGGTAACAGCAAAAGAGCCATATGTTATGTATTCACCCGATTGACCCAAGTCCTGGTGGTGGCCTTTTAAATTATAATTTATCAAATATCAATCAAGTTCAGGAGTTATACATTAAATACTAGTTTTTACTCCAGTAGTAGTAGGCCTAAACTAGTATTTAATGTTCCTAAACTAGCCCTCTGCTCTGGACAACCGATTATCGTAACTACACAAAATTAACAATCCTCACCACTGATCCTTTTGAAGGCGGCATAATGTTGACTTGCATGCCTTTGCTGGACAGACCACGGATGTCAACCTCTCTTCGTCTCATCTCATGTGTACCTATAGGCTATAGTGCAAGCTAAAAAAACACACGCGCGCACAGAGCAGACTGTATCCGACTATCCACCCGCGTGTACACGTTAAAGGAATGAAGGCTGGAACCCAAACAACCTTAAGACCATCTCGGCTCTTGAAAAAATATCCACCACAAATATGCAAACTATGCGACGAAGTATGCGATAAAGTATGCAATAATATTTGCGACGTCGCAAATATTATCGATAATATTATCGATAATATTTGCGACGTCGCAAATATTATCGCAAATATTATCGATAATATTTGCGACGTCGCAAATATTTGCAAAGATATTTGCGATAATATTTGCGACGTCGCAAATATTTGCAAAGATATTTGCGATAATATTTGCGACGTCGCAAATATTTGCAAAGATATTTGCGATAATATTTGCGACGTCGCAAATATTTGCAATAATATTTGCGACGTCGCAAATATTATCGATAATATTATAGTAAATGGAGGCCACCATGTTTGTATCCTCAATCCTGAAAACTATGCACCAGACTAGCTGAACATATTCTAGAATTTAAGTATAATTTAAACTTTGCATGGTGGAAGTGCAATCAGGTGAGGTTTGCAGTGACATGTGTAAAATTTCTTTTGAGCAGTGGTGGTTTGACAACTTCATGAAGACGAACAGTGCATACTGATCAAAACATCAAGTTGTGAAACCACCAAAGATATTTGCGATGTGCGATGTCCCTTCAGGGCCACCATATAATTGTAACGAAATAATATTTCGTGGGAACGAAATAATTATTCGTTCCCTCGAAATAATTTAGCGGCTACGGAGGACTTGACATGCCATTTAAAATCCAAGTATCATTACGAGGTCGCCGTACAACTTACAGCCCGTTATTGTGTTTTAGTTTGTTTTATTTTGTTGGTGTTGTTGTTGTTGCTGCTGCTGCTGCTATGTTTTTTTTCCGGGAGGCTAAACAATTAAATTGAAGATGCATTAAAGTCCCTAGTTGAGTGAGAAGAGATGGGTCGATAACGTAATTCTATATAAGTCTTAAGTTTTCGGCTTACAAAGAAAAACTGTAATGCAATTTAATAAGGATAAAGATAAGGTGCATTTTTTGCAACAAAAGGACTGTCAATCATTCTTCCGGGCGCTGTATTTCATTCTGATGAGCGCTGTATTTCTTACTTCGCTCAATTAAGAACGTCAGTGAAATACAACCCGAAGTAAAAGTATAAGAATTTTTAAAAGATACTCTAAAATAAATTGCTTTAATTTCCCAGATTTTCTTTAGGCATATCGCGGACTCCATACACGCTAAATTATTTCGTTACCTCGAAATATTATTTCGTTCCCCCGAAATATTAATTCGAGGGAACGAAATAAGTTATTTCGTGGGAACGAAATCATATTTCGTGGTTACGAAAAAATATGTCGAGGGAACGAAATAATTTAAGTTTGTTTTTTACCTTCTCATTTTTTTTTACCTGTCCCTTTAGGGGCTCCGTACATACCCGAATTGACTGGTAGGGCTACAGCTACAACTGTTGCTAAGGGTGTTGTTAAGGACGTCCTATACATCAACACATTATGACATGACTATCCAGCCATAGCCATAGCTTTAGCCACCAATTCGAACACGGCTTAATAATTGCATCCGACATGACGTCAACATAGAGGATAACAAAGTGGAGAGCCATTGAGAGAATGATGGCACCAATGAGCCATATGTGAGGCATAACCAGTAGGGATTGGTTCTCACTCAAGCTGCAAGTGATAAATATTCATCATTAGTTGGGGGTAGTGGTACCCTATTAGTTTAACTGGAAATGATAGACAAAAACTGATTGGTTCCCAGTCTGACTTGAGCTGTAATTTATAAATATTAATTGAAACCAGGTTGTTCTATTCTAACTGGCCAAAACTAATTAACAAAAGGATAATCAAAATCCATATACAACATGAAGAAAAGTCATTATAAACATAATCATTTACTTATCCAACCCCCCCCCCCCCCCCCACCAACAAACAGAAATAACAACAAATCAAATCTCCGCACACAGTGTGAAAAAGAAATACCCCAATAAGTCTGTATTAACAAGACCATTACACATATCCAATACATACATGTAAATGCAGTTTCAAAAAGGCAATTCGTAAATACATATTATAAAATATGCACAGATATAATTATGTAAGCCATGCCTAATACATGTATGTGGCAGAAGGTGGGTGTGTCCATCCCACAAACGAAGAAAACAAATCCCATACCCTAAACACACTCTTCCCCTTTTGAACAGAAGCACCCCCCCCCCCCCGAAAAACCCCTAAAGAATATATCTGAGACTCTCAGAACACAATGAAGACACCACAATAAAAACACAATAGGGGGGGGGGCACACTACTCCACATATCGAGCACCGAATGGATACAACAATAAAAAGTGAAACAGAATACACAATCAGATAAATAACGATTTTCAAAATCCTCCTCCACCAATCCACCAACGGGCAAAGAGATGCAGCACGTAGGAAAAAACTGTTTTGAGTGGCTCTTTGTTCTACATCCAAGCAAAGCCAGAGCGTAAAGGTGAGAACAATAAAGCCTGTTTCACAGTTGCACATTTTACCATGAATATATCTGTAGAAAAACCCAAGGCTTTCCGCAGACCTACGGTGGGAAAGAGGTTGTAACGTCGATCCCAACAATTTGCACCGCGCTGAATTGACGAACTGAGTTGTTAGCGGAGTTCCACAAGGCTCAATTCTAGGTCCGCTATTATTCTCTATATAATGTGAATTCCATGCCGTCTGCAGTTACTGATGGTATAGTGGACATGTTTGCCGATGACACTACTGTTACTGTCAGCGGAAAAACAGCGAATGAAGTTGCAAACAAATTATCTGTTGCGACAGACCAAATAAGCAGGTGGTTAGAGAATAATAGACTTGTGCTAAATTTTGATAAAACCAATGTTATGATCATAGGGACAAAGGTAAAATTGAAGAATTCGAACGAAATTACAGTATCAGTTAACCAGTGTTTAATTAAACGGGTCAAGAGTACCAAATGCCTTGGAGTCATAATTGACGAAGAGTTAAAATGGACTGACCATGTCGACCATGTTGTCAAAACGTTACGGACAAAACTTGCAATCTTGAGACGCGTAAAACCATGTATCCCATTTAATGTATTAAAAACAATGTATAATGCTTTCGTTTTACCACACTTCGACTATTGCTCACAAATATGGTCGGATAGGTATCAGATGCACAATAACAAATTAATTAAGTTACAGAAGTATGCAGCCCGTTTAATCTTGTCTAAGGGTTTTGACACTCCATCAAGTGAACTTTTTAAAGAATTAGGATGGTTGCCATTACATGAACGATTTTTTTACTTAAATGCAGTTTTTATGTTTAAATGTACTCGTGGACTTGCGCCGTCGTATTTAACCAAAAATGTAACACAACTTTCTGATGCACACAGTTACAATACTAGAGGAGCTACTGCTAATAATTTGTTAATCCCAAAGTACAAAACGGAGTGCTACAAACATAGTCCGATCATTAATTGCACCACAATATGGAATACCCTAAGTACTGAAATTCGTTCGGCGCCATCTCTATCTCATTTTAAATCACTTCTGAAATCAAGTCTTTTGGCTTCTGCCTTTTAATTATTTTATCTCTCGCTGTTTATTTTCATTTGTATAAACCCACCCATTTTTATTTATATAATTGTATTTGTATTATTTTAACTATTCCACTATTTAATTTTTGTATTATATATATATATATATATTTTTTTTTTTATTATATTCCCCAGGGCCCCATGGAAGACCACAAGTTTATGTGAATGGGTCTCCCTGGTAAAACAAAGATAATAATAATAATAATAATAAATGAAATTGCCTGCAGGTGGCTTGTGGACTAAGTCAGGTTCGTGCGTATAGCGGCCGTAGTTCGCTCTGCCCCACCTGTCTCTTCCACAACCGCTGGTTTGTGCCGCTACTTGTTCAGGATGTAGCGATGCATGATGGGAGCGATTGTAGTGCTGATCGACGCAGCAATTAGTCTTTGTTCCAAGACGCTCCAGTTGTGTAGTCACGAACACATGTAGTCACGAAAACCTAACGACGGTTCGTGGTGTGATAGCGGTTACGGAATGATAGCGCCCTCTAGTGACAATTGTGGTTATTGGGGTGTTAGCGGTTTAGATAGCGGTTAGGTTTTCGTGACTACACAACTGGATGGTCTTGGAACCAAGACTACGCAGCAATGCGCGTAAACACATCGTTACACTAGGAGTCCCCCTGGATAATGTAAACGATCTTTTTTTAGGTTATAAGAAGTAAATTGCGATCAAGCCCTATTATTTACAAGGCAAAGCATGAAGAAATTTAATTACCAATGGATTTGCACAATAGAGCTACTTTATTACTGATAGTCGATTCTTTCGTAATCAGGAAGAGTTGACCGGGGGTAATAGATCGATCCATTAAGCCCCGCCTCCTTCCGAGTTGACCAATCACCGCCGCGAAACCCGATCACCATTAGTGCAAAGATCACCAAACGGCTCAAATGGTGATCAGATTTCGCGGTTGTGATTGGTCAATGAGAAATGGGCGTGGCTTAATGGATCGGTGTATTAGGTCGGAGGAATGGTCCAATGCAGGGGGGGGCGGAAGGGGTAGCTCCACCTACGTTGAAAATAATCTCATTCGACCCTCGCGACGTGGCCTGGTCGAAGCTCCCCTACAAAACCATTGTACAAACGAACGGCGAGGTACACGTACATGTATGTACGATGTACATGTATGTACATTGTACACTGTACACGATTTGAATAAGCGATCGCTCCCGGCGCTGCATGCCGTTGAGACTGCCTGGACGAGTCCATTTCATTAGAGGTTATTGTTATCTTCAAATGTTGTAAATTCACCAAATCTTTACACTGGAAAACATTCGTAAATGTTTTGGGTTTTTTTTTGGCGTTGCAAACTGCTTCAGTAATTTAATAATTTAATAAAAAACATATATTTAACGTAAACGACATGTATTACATATCTGTTTAAGATGCATATGTTGCCTCAGAATTAATATTACCTGCGGCAAATGTTCCCGTCCGTCAACAAACGGTATGGGCAGAAACCATTTTCTCAAAAAGAATTATAAAAATCGTCAAATATCTAGAGGATGTACGGAGGGAGCTCGTTTGTTTAAACTATCAGAAATGAAAGATCTATCCTTAAATATTACGTTCAGCGAAAAAAATCAGAGGATAAACGATACAATATTTCACATTATGTCGATATTTGCAGCCATTTTAGGGGTGACGTTTTGTAATGAAATTCACATCTGGACCCATTCATACACGTTAGCCGCTGCAATAAACCAACGGATATTTTGGGGTAATATTTTTACGCATTTTATTTAAAACTAAGCGCCTCAACAATTGAAAATGCTCTTACAATATACACTGTTATGTTTTCAGTTCTGTTCAAGAGAGCATTTTAACGGTATACATGGATTTCTTTTTGTTTTTTAATGGTCATCACCTCTTTTTAAAATGGAGTGTACCCAAACTGCCATCGCAAATGATTGCGCAACACCCCTTCCGCCCCCGGTCCAATACAATGCGCATAATGCATTATGCGTCAGCCAATCCCAGCACATTTGGATGAGTCGCTGGGCCCGAGCGAACGACTCGATTGTGACCGCGTGTACGATACTCCGATTGCAGTCTCTCGTCGGCTTTTGACAGTTCTTTTTAGATAAAAATAAATGTCTATATGGTTGGTATTTGTATTTCACTTTACAATCAGTAAACTTTCAGTTTAAAAAAACCCACCCCAAAAAAAAAAACATGAAAGTAAAAAGTTAAAATATTCTTGAGCACCACAAAGTTGGCCGAGCAATGATTCATAACGAATAGATAAAACAGGCAGGCTATTATTGACTTGAAATCAAATTTGTTAAATAATATAATTGAATTTATGTTTATGCTAAAGAAAAAAAGCTTACGAAATAGAGTAATGCTCGCGGTATTCTCAATCGCACTTTCGGTAATCAACAACAATAGCTGACCCAGATATGTTCCTGTATTTTAATAACCATAGAAGGCACAATTACTTCACCGAGACAGCTCACGTGTGACGTCAGCCTGATGACTGATGAATAAGACAATGTCGCTGATTTGGGACAACCTGTCTGTCTGTGCGTGGTTTTTTTTACATAAAAGAATATCCTCATAGGTATAACTGCCACTTGTTATAACATATTACAATATGAAAAATAACTTTTTAAAACCACATTTAAGGGAAGCGTTGTGTACAAAGCAAAAAATAATACCCAAAAATAAAATAGTACACTAAATAAACTAGACTTAAGTTTTGGTTACATAACGTCACTACAGACGTGTCTTCTACAAGTAAAGATCTAACCATAGTGTGAGGTTTAAAGGTTGTGTGAGCTTGAGAAGTGTGTCTTTGTTGGTCGACAAATCGCAGAGGAGAAGAAAAAGAAGTAATGCGAAAACAAACCTGAAAAAAAAAAAGAGGTGTTCCAGGCTGAGTGCCCTAACACCTAAAAATCTTCATGTGAAATTGAACAATGCAAAGGCCACAAAGACCACAAAGGCCAAAGAGAATGGAAAAGATCGGGAAGGGGTAGGGAAGATGCCGCACCCACATCCACCTTTTCACTCCTCATAACCAAACATCTACCCGAATAAGATAACCTGGTTATATTTTGTTTTCCTAACTTTTGCATGAGCGACCTTCAATTGTATATACAGTTTGCTGCCTGAGCATGTTTATGGATTTTGATGAATTTTCTATAGATTTTAAAGTTATAATATATATATTTTATGTGTTTAAATTATTTTTTTAAATCCGTATTTGTTCTTGTACTTTGTTATGCCTTTGTAAGTTTTTATTGTCTGGATCGCCTTCAGTTCAGATAGTAATTAATTTCGCTTTTTGGTCAACCACAGGCTTGTTCTTTTTAGTCCTATTTAAGTTATTAGTTCTTAATATTTACTGTTAGTGTGCTGTCTAAAAACTTTTAAAGAATACAAGTAAAAATGTGTTATTACGAATGAAAAAGTGGAGGGACCTTGAACATACCTTGAAGGCCACACCTCTATCCTCTTTCCGCGGTGATGAGAAGTGCATGTTGCATGGTTGCTTGCCCATTAAGAAGTTTCTTAGACTCTGCCTAGAAGCAGAGGAGTGTCGGGACTTGGTGGACACTCTCTGATAATTTGTTCGAGCTATCCAAAGGTCTTCGTGACAGCATCACATCATATAGCATTGCTCTATGATCTAGATTTGAATAACGTATGGTACAATGAATTGCTTGATCACAAGACGTTACCGCCTAAATTTGAATTCCTCAGACTATAGAGGTAGTTACGTAAGAGATGCCGAACACCCATACACAGTTTTGTATGATGGCACAATGGTACCAGGGTTTGCTATCTGGAGGTTGCCATACAAAAGCTAAAGCTTGCGCCCAACCTATTTCAGATTTAAGGGGTACCTTGTGACTAAAAAAGTAAGCAGGCCATTGTACCAGACAGTATTAAAATATTACCCACAAATGGCTTTTTAAGTCTCACATCAAAGAGTTGGTATATTGCCTGAAACTGTCTCTCGACTCTCACAGCATTTGTCCTGATGGGTTCATCCTATCTGTCCTGGCTCTTTCACCGCAATGGCCGACGCGTGCTTAAACACAATGGCCGTGTCCGAACCGACAGCTATGGCTGTGGCTGTTGTTAGGGCTGTTGTTAGGGTGCCTCCTATGTTTCAACACGTGTTGACGTTGCGCTCATCAAGCCGTAGTCGCTAATTCAGACACGGTCTACTTCTTTTGGCACATAAAACAATTTGTGGCCTTTTGTGAAAACAGTTGGCCCTTTTGAGTCAACTTTTAAATCACCACCAATCTAGTAGACTAGAAACTATGTTGGTTCTTTAGAAGACTACAAAAGGGAGCATATGTGGTTTGTCTTTTGTATACGTTTTTTTTTTCATTCTGTTTTGCTAATGTACTGTTTTTCAAGGTATGTCAACAACATTCCCCCGCCCTCTCGCAACTCACTTGTCCAGCCCCTTCGTGGGTGAACGGAGCTCCACCAGAGTCCGAATGCGACTGCCAAAGTCCGCGGCAATTGGGGGGTGTTACAAATACTCTTTCTTAAGACACCGACCTGTTCTGTTTGTGTCCGTACATTATAAAATCTCCCGGGTCATAATTGACACGGATTCCGGGTCCCAGGGGGCCACTTTGGGGTCAAGCTGACTCGGAATCAATACTGTTCAATTACTCTGTGTCGACGCAAAAAGGAGAACAAAGCAGTCATTGGTCGGTAAAAATAATTAACAATTTTGATTCAAAGATTGATAACCTGGGATGTCGACAAAAAGAATGACATTTCGAGAGCAATTATCACTAAGGGTGATCAAAAATGATTTCCGCTGTTTTAAATTGTAGATTGGTTCCGGCCAATTTAGACGTGAGAGTTCGGTTTGGCTCAGCCTGGCTTCGAGAGACAAATACTATAACACCTCTGATATTTTCTGAAAAATTTGTTTAGAAACGACAACACCATTTAGCTTACAGTAAATTATAACACAATTTATTATTAATAAATTCAGTGAAACTCTTTATATTTTCAGAAACAATGACATAGTCACGTTACGTTCCTAGTTAAAGAGGCAGGTTGTGTTCGATTTTGGCGATAGTTATGAAAATGGTTGGAAAGATGTTTTAAAAGTAGAGTACAATGAGCCACACAAAATATTCCTCTGTGGTTTTTCTTTTACTTCGTGAACTAAACACGGTCCGCCATTTTGTAGAACCAATGTTTGACTCCACAAAATGGCGGACTGTGTTAGTTCACGAAGTAAAAGGAAAACCACACAATTTCGAGGTGTACTTAAAAAAAACATCTTTCCAACCATATTCATTGTATAACAAACGCTTGTTATTAAGCCCAAAGCGCCAAATCCGAGAGCAACGTGTCCGTTTAAAAACTGAACGGTAAACTCTGTGTGTATAAAATATTGTAAAATATATAGGGTCATACTTTGGTAATGACCTCTTTTTTAATAGTAATTTCTATCCGAAAGCTTACTAATGGTAAAGATGGTAATGGTGGTATAAGCAGGCAGTGAACTTATTTAGTCTGAAATGCCCCCCCCCCCCTTCTGACTTGAAATCAATAACAGTATGTCAAAAAAGCTTTAATCTCCAAAACAATTATTATTTGTTATGGTCTCCAAGTGCTCGTCCCCGTTCAGTAGAGGACAACATGGGCTGAAGGAGGATGATTCGAAAGAGGGCGCTATCAGAAGTAAGTACACAGTTCGCCGAATGAGGGGGGGGGGGGGGGGGGGGGGGCAGAATCCCCGGGAACAGAATATCATACCACACCGGCCTCCCTCTCGCATCACTGCACACATATAATTGATAAAATTACACTTTACATCCGAAAAGTATGCACTAAAACAGAAAATCATTAATTAAAATGATTAACAACTGGCATAAAAAAAACTTATAAAGGCGCTTATGATTTTTGACGTTATTTCAAGCTAAATTCGGGTTTAATCGAGTCGAGTAGTAAGTTGAGATATGCTTTGTTCACACATGTCAATTTAATTTGAGTCCAATATTCGATCAATTCGTTTTTTAAAGAAAAATCGTATCTTGTTTTTTTTCTTTTCTGACAGGTGAGAATAAGATAATGTTTTTTCATAGTGGGGCAATCAGCGGAGTCCCGAAACTTCTTTTTATAATACTACTTGGATTTTATAAATTTAAATAAAATTTAATATTTACGCTCAAAATGTGAAATAATAGTCTGATGAGGATTACATTGAGATCGCAATAATGGAATCTTAGTTATTAATTTTTTTAATCTGAGTAATATCCCGAAACTAGCGTTGAACTTTTTTATTTTTAAAGCATTTACATTTTAGATTTAAAGATCTGATTTACGGGGAACTTTAAGGAATACGACGCATTTTCATTTCACTGTGCGTTATTTTACCACTAAAGGAGACGTATTCCCACACGATGCCGCTGGGGTATCTCTGAGAATACTCGCCGTTCAGGTTGCTGTGAGGCCCGGCATCATCATCAACAGAGCTTTCGACTGTCTGTGTGCATCGATTGAACCACCAACCTCCCATAAACTCATCGGCGCAGTGCAGAGAGGGTTCGGCATCGTTGTCACGATCGTACGTCGAGAAGGGCTGTCCGTTGGATGGTGGTGCAACGGTAGTGGACAGAGCATCAACTGAAAAAACCCATATATAGTGTTATAATGACTTGGCAGTTTTTAAAATTTCTATAAAATGGCCGATAAACGAAAGAAAGTTCCAAAAAAATTTGAAAAGAAAAGTAATTATCATCGGCAATAGACTGTGCAACCAAGTTGGTCCCTACCATTGAGTTGTACGTGTGCGCAACTCTGTTTCTTCAAATACTTGAGTTTAACGTATTTTACGGCTATGAAAATAATATAATAGTGTTGTGAAAGTAAAATTTAGCCATGAAATTTATGGTAGTAAAATAAATTTTAAAAAATTAACAAAGAAAAACCGGAGGATAAGACTGGACCTCCATTCCCGGTTACTTGTGAACATTTATGAATTTTGCCAAACTGACGTTCGTGTTATAATAAACCCAATGTAGGCCCTAATGGTCGCACAAATTTGGGCGTGAATGGTGAATGGGGAATTCTAAAATAATAAACATTCTGGTCCCAAGTTTTAAACTTGTTTCAGTGTTAAATTGAAGAAATTAAATATTTGTATCGGATACAAATTGAAATTGTATTGATAACAATTTGCTATAGTATTCAATTTGTTTTGTATAAATAGAATTTGAATAGTTTTATAGAGAAATACAGTCGTTGCTCAAAATGTTCTCGTTTTCGCTACGTGCTAGACTTGCTCAGTCTATTAAGTTAACATTCAAGACGATGGCAACTGTTTACACCACATCATCGATGCTTGATAGCGGAACGTAATGGTCCCCAATCACCACTGGGAGGGTTTTCGCGAATCGCAGAACCAAGATTGAAGACACAAGCCGGGAACGAGATGTTTAACTGTTAAAATACACGCCTGACAACAGAGCTAGCTTGTAAAGCTGGAGGCCCTCGCTGTCCTCGTTCACAATAGAAAAAAGAATAAGAAAAAACTCGAACAAAGACTATTTGTTTCTAAATACTGCACAATAAAAACACTAACAGCAATTCATTGCAAAGACAATTTGAAGTGTTATATAATACAAATAGTTCGATAAAGTCTTTTGTAGAAACCCCATTTGCCAATCATGCCCGATTTGTTGCATCCATTACATAAGTTTCTTGATTACATGAATGTCAGTTGGGCAAAATTCTTAATTACTTACAAGAGTGCCCAGAAACGGAGGTCAAGTCTTATTCTTAGGTTTTCTTTTTTGATTTGTTAAACTTATTTAACTTTCATTATAATCATGGCCAAATTTCATTTGCTTTATAATTTCTAGAGCCGTAAATTGGGTCAGACGAATGTGTTTGAAGAAACAGAATCACGCACACGTAAAGCTCAATATGGTTGGGACCAACATGGTCCCGGAAGTTCGATTACGCGCGCGACTTGCACAAGTTCTTTTCACACTACAAAAAATCTCCGTGTTGGACACAGAGATTTTTTGTAGTGTGAAAAGGCCTATAGTCTTGCATTCATCAAGATTGTTCTTTGTTTTCAGAGAATCGCCGTGTAACAAATTGTTGATACTGATCAGTTAAGACTTATTTTAGTAGATATTATAGAGATTTCGATTGGATGACTAAGGAAAGGGTCATTATTATAATAATTGTAACTACTACTTCGAAAATTAATTAAAGAAGTACTTGAACGAGAACAAAGAGGAAGTAATATTTGCCGAAATTCATTTATAATTGCTCAATGATTACAGACATATAGTTCACATCACATAAAAAGTTGTGTAAATGCAAAAAAACGTTTTGACCGTAACTTTGCTTTTCGTTGAGTTTCGCGAAAAGCACCGTGGCATCATCCTTCTCGGATACATTCGCGTGACGTCATGTGTGGGAAGCAGGTCTCGAGAGGGATTTATATTTAAGAAAAAGAGATATATTCTTCAAGCACTGATGGTAATATTTAAGAGGATAGCTCTCCTGAGGAGGGAAGGGAAGGGGAGTGATGACGACGGTGGGGAATTCGTCTCGCAGAACCCCTGGTTTGAGCCACTTGCGTGTGGAAGCGGTAGCAGCCGACAATGAAACTGATGACAACGAGAGCGAAACCGAGATCGACTGGCTAGTGGCTAATACATAGTAATGCAGCATGGTATTAAGTAGTCCTGCCTCTTCGGTTACTGAGTTACTAAGCAAATAGAATCGCTTCATGATTGTTTGATGTTGTTCTTTGGTACATGTATGGGCGATGTACATGTATATGTTACACGTTGACACACTACCTGCAGAGGATTAATGGATGTAGTGTATCTAGTAAGTTTCGTGAGTTAGTAATGTAGATAGATTCATGCATTACGGTGGTCTGTTTCAACTCTCGAGCCTTGTCTGCTGACTTTCGGGGGGGGGGGGTCTAGCTTCCATTTTAATGTCAAGTAAAAGTACTATGTAGTAAGCTTCTGTTTTCTTTGCATCTAGAACTGAAATACTCACAGGACACATAGTATGATATGAAGTAAAGCATTCATAACAAATAGTAATGCATATCAGTGGAAACATCTTTTTAATCAATATAAAATAAATTATATAAACAATTGTTTAATGTTAATAAGTGATATACTTTTCGATGCATTTCCAACAGGTAAGAGGTACCAAAAACACACTGCTCGCAATCTTAGGCTATAGTGTCGACAGAATTGTCAAAAAGGGCTTTAGTGAATACAGCTGATTTTTTTAAGGCTAGACAGCTGAGTTGTACCTGTCCTGAAACAGGTTGACATGTGGCTAAATGAAACACTGATTATTGCAGCTAGCTGGGCTGGGACAAATCTTTCCTACAGTCATCTGTGAAATGTGTGCTGCAAATCATTATTTGCCCAAAATTGGATCGAGTGTTGTCAACGATAAAAACGACTCCACCCCCCTATCAAAAATCAGGGGAAATGTGCCTCTGCGGATTCTGATTTCTTCCCCGAACATCCACCAACGTCACAGAACGATGGCATATTATTCCAGCACCCAAGAAACTTTGTAAAAACAAATTAATTAATGTGTTTTTTCCCCGAAAACTATCGAATCCCCATCCACAAACAACGGTTAGATGTCCTATTTGGTCATGCGAAGCTAACTCCCAGGCATGACGTCACATTATGCGCTGGTAAACGCGGATAACGTTGCTTTGTGTTGATTTTGTGTCGGGAACCATAAACGCGCGCCGCCAACGGCAGAAGCGTTTCTAGTTTTCAAAACCTCGAGGTTGGGGCCTAATTTTTTGATCGATAATCATTAAAAAACAGAAGTGTAAAAACATCAAAAATAAATTTAAATGACAAACAAGCACAATCATCATAAACAGGTTTAATTAGCATTCGTACAAGTAACTGTTTAATGACCATTTTAGAAGCGCTGCGGCTGTGGATAGTATTTACTAATTTGAGAGAGGATTTCCTTCGAAGTAATATGGTTTGGATAATTTTCACCCCAAAACATTTGAATCTGAGAACGGTTCATACATGAATCGTTTCCCAAATTTTGAGAACTGGTGTCCGTTCGCAAATGCTGCGGCCAGAGATGCGGAACTGGTACCCGCTGTCACCTCGCTAAACGTGGATGGATTCGACGTTTCTGTGAAAAGACATTTGTTTGGCTGTTTTCTCATCAGCAATCCTATGTATTCAGCTGAAATGTCAAAATGTGACTTTATTTATCTTTCTTTCATAAATAAGCAATACGTTGAAAAAAAAAACATATGACCCTTTAATTAAGTATCGGGAATGTAGCGTAATCTGTCACGGAAGGGGGGGGGGGGGGTATGAGCTGAATTTGCGGGTATACAATTCACTGCAAGATACGGCCCCAATTGACAGGGAATAAAAGGGGTACGTTAATTTAGAAATCGTCAAAAGCAGTAAAATCACGGTCGCACAAGTGGGGAGCGAGTGAACTACTTTACTACCGGGGTTCGAGGACACACAGCCTTTGTGTGGTAGTCTAAAGTCAGTTAAAAAAATATCTTATGACCATGATAGAAAACATTTTGATTTGATGTTGACGCGCGTTTATTCATTATAAGTAGTTGTAGATATCCCGTTTAAGATTACCGGGGATTTTGTTCCCCTTGTGTGTCCCCAAATTATCATGGACTGAAGAAAGTCAAATCAAAAGAGGGCGCTATCAGACAAAATGTCCACACAATATTGGCCGTATGGTGGACGGAATTTCCAGGGGGAAAGAATCTCCTGCCACGTGTGCGTCTCTAAAAAATAGCCCAGTGAACACATTCGAAATGTTACATACTAAATAACAGCACACTTACCCAAACTTCTGCCTGGAATCAGACTTATAAACGCACCAACATGAAGAGTGTAGTTCTCTCCATCGACATGAAAGTCATCATACACCCCAGATCGCGTTATACTAGCATCCACAATAAGATCCACCCTCATCTCCCATTTCTGCTTCTCTACGCGTTCAGTGAGACGACGGAGGATCTCGTTCCCGAGCCAGAACTCCCCTTCTTGGTCTCCGAAACCATCTCTATACTCGGCCCAGCTGCGGGTGAAATTCACCGTCCCGTTCAAACGTCTCTGAAATACCTGGGAAAAAAACAACGAAATATATTATTAGGTATATAATGAAAGAATAATCAGAAAATCTATAGAAATTGTTAAAATTGAAAATCAAACAGAGGAGGGCAAATGATTTGCGAAAGATTAAACCACTGCAAGTTATAGCAACAACAAGTGTGTACTTCCTCTCGTGTATGCTGCTCAAAAAAATGCCATCCCTCCAGTAGTGGGCACACTGGAGGGCAGCGCGGTAGCCTCAGCCGGGTGCACCACACTAAATGAACTCCCATAGCAACCAACGCTAGATGCTAAATTTTCAAAAATACTCAAAAAAATATTTAAAGTCTCTCAGCCTCTTGAAAACCAACCAAACATATTTTCGGACAACTAAACTTCAGATTTCTTTTCAATTTTTGACAGGTCAGCCGTTTGGAATTTTTGCTAATTACCCCAGAAAAAACCACCCCCGAAAATGTGCTTTTTCCCAAACCGACTTGCTGCCAGTTTTCATGAGGCACTCCTCCAATTCCCAAGCTAAATAGGACCAACTTTAAAGCCCAAATTTATCAAATCTCCTCAAAAGTTGGAACACAGAACCCCAGGTTGTGATAAATTCTTATAATTACACAATCTACCCCCAAAACGTTATAATTCAAAATATACTGTGGGTTTACAAATTATGATAATCAGCTTGGCGCATGAATATTGGCCCATTTAGTGAGGTGCACCCAGCCAGGTCATCAGTAATAGTTACTGATGGAAGTAGGGGGCAGGTGAGGAGAAGGCCCATAGTCTGTCACTCTCCTTATTCACAGGTGTCGGGACCTGCTGTGTACCCCCACTTCACCAGGCTCGCTTTGCACATTTCGACTCATGAACGCAACCGGTTACTTGTTTTCCAAGTGAGTCCATTCAGTTTGAGTGCGGCCAGGGAGACTCTCTGTCGCCGGGATCTTGAAGTCCGATGTGTTGTTTTGGACATCAAGGCGTTCTTGCCGCAGCCAGGTACGGGTGTTGGTTGCGCTATCTTCAAGTGGTGGGGTTGAAGTGATGAAACTCCTCCTTTTCGATCGTAGACGGGGGTTACTTACTGGTGGGTGGTCAAACAGAGGATGGTGGTCATCAGTACAGTCTTGACTGATCTGCCTGACTAGCAACAGCTCTCCTGATATCAGGTGGGGCGGTTCCAGGATACAGTTGGTCTGTCCTATAGTTGGTTTAAGACTTTTTAATTAAAAACTGTTACTCAATAAGTCCACCATGGCATCATGCAAGGTTAAGGCACCCGGGGATGATGCGGCAGCTTTCGTTGAGATATCCAGTTTTGTTGACGGCACTAGATGCATCAATGATCAATGTATTAAGTAACGTTGGATTTTGATAGGTAACCAGATTTTGTCTGTGATTAGCAAATTTACTTCTTACCAGCTTTACGAGAAAAACCTAATCATGATTAACAGCCAGGCACTGTTACAATACCCACAATTTTTTACGATGCCTCCAAAACCTGACGATGCTTCCAAACTCTGATGATGCCTTCAAACCCCGACGATGCCTTCAAACCCCGACGATGCCTTCAAACCCCGACGATGCCTCCAAACTCTGACGATGCCTCCAAACCCTGACGAAACCTCCAAACTCTGACGATGCCTCCGAGCCCTGACGAAACCTCCAAACTCTGACAATGCCTCCAAACCCTGACGATGCCTCCAAACTCTGACGATGCCTTCAAACCCTGACAATGCCTCCAAACCCTGACGATGCCTCCAAACCCTGACGATGCCTCCGAACTCTGACGATGCCTCAAATTCTGACGATGCCTTCAAACCCTGACGATGCATCCAAACTCTGACGATGCCTCCCCTGACGAAACCTCCAAACTCTGACGATGCCTCCAAGCCCTGACGATGCCTCCAAACCCTGACGATGCCTCCAAACCCTGACGATGCCTCCAAACCCTGACAATGCCTCCAAACCCTGACGATGCCTTCAAACCCTGACGATGCCTTCAAACCCTGACAATGCCTCCAAACCCTGACGATGCCTCCAAACCCTGACGATGCCTCCAAACCCTGACGATGCCTCCAAACCCTGACGATGCCTCCGAAATTTGACGATGCCTCAAATTCTGACGATGCCTTCAAACCCTGACGATGCCTCCAAACCCTGACGATGCCTCCAAACCCTGACAATGCCGCCAAACCCTGACGATGCCTCCAAACTCTGACGATGCCTTCAAACCCTGACGATGCCTCCAAACCCTGACGATGCCTCCAAACCCTGACGATGCCTCAAATTCTGACGATGCCTTCAAATCCTGACGATGCCTCCAACCTCTGACGGTGCCTCCAAACCCTGACGATGCCTCCAAACCCTGACGATGCCTCAAATTCTGACGATGCCTTCAAACACTGACGATGCCTCCAAACCCTGACAATGCCTCCAAACCCTGACGATGCCTCCAAACCCTGACGATGCCTCCAAACCCTGACGATGCCTCCAAATTCTGACGATACATTCAAACCCTGACGTTGCCTCCAAATTCTGACGATGCCTCAACTTCTGACGATACCCCCAAACCCTGAGCTACCGCCCCCCCCCCCCCCCCCCCCCCCACAAAAAGTGACTTAACAAACTACCAGAGAATTCATAGATGTTTATTTTTGCATCGGGGATAAAGAATATAAACTGATTTTTTACCCTTACACCGAGTAAAAGCACTTAGGTACTTTCCCGAGATCTGTGGGAAAAACACGTTGGCAAATCACTCAGGTGGCGTTAGAATCCACGACCTTTGCATTGCCAGAGCAAATGTCGTACTACTAGACCACCGAGCTAGCCCTGTAGCCTGTTGTTTTGAGGCAGCTCCACAAAACTCGGGAAGGTACAGTGCTTAATACACATCGGTTTAAGGGTAAAAAAGAAACACCGATTTGTTGTTATTACGGAGAGACACATTTGGGTCTGGAGTCTCTAAACAATAAAAGGTACGTCAAAGTGATGAGGGACTGAAACGGAAATTGAGTTTCATCCCTAACGGGCCCCAAAATACAACGACACTCAAACAGGAGTACAACAAATTACAAATGAGGTTCCAAAAGCCCAACGTGTTTCTCGAAAAGACGCCAAAATCTCGCATAAAATTATAATCATGTAAAGAGAGCAAAGACAACTTACTATCCATCCCTTTGAGTCCTCAGTCATCATGTTACAGTAGACCTCCAGGCCGTCAGGATACTGAGCTGGGGTGATATTGTATACACCACTCTGGGTGTGATTAGCGTTAAACAAGGCCTGGCAGTCAGCGTGCCCCGGCTTATTTATTTATTGGCACTCACTTTTAAAACAGTGGCACACACCCAACACTACAAGTATATAGGTGGTGCGTCCATATACAAATTATTCAAGTTACAAATATGCTGTATAAACGATTTAGAATACAAAAGTACAGTGCATGTAGTAGACATAATTAACATCGCAGAAATACATATACATGTCTGTATACCCGTAGGTACATAGTTTGAACACATACATAACATTTAGACATACAGAATATCGAAGCAATACAAAAAAAAAAAAATAATAATGCAATGTAATATATACATGCAATGTAAGACACAATGTATAAAGAATACAGGGAATTAATTAATTAGCGCTGTTGTTGATTTTCCAGAACTAGTACTGCAGCTTATATAACTTAATGATCAGTATAATATTATATCCAGTCGTATCATTTAAATTGTACATAACTAGTCTGTGATATTGTTATATAATTCCGTCCTAGCTTTCCATGCACATAATAAAAATTGTTTGCATCCTTGGTCAAGTATACGACCTATCTCGTTATTATCCTGGAAGATATTATCTAACATTAGATGACGTTTTATATCTATGTTGCCATTTATAAAGAGTTGCCACATATTGTCCCATCCATTATTTAGTACCTTGGTGGTCGTGGTTGGTGGGTCAGTGGGTGTAGTTGGAGGATCCTTGGGTGTAGTTGGAGGATCCTTGGTCGTAGGTGGCGGGTCAGTGGTGGAGGTTGGCGGGTCGTTGGTGGTTATGCTTGGCTGATTAGTCGAGGTCCCTATTGAAGATAATACAGTACAAAAAAAATTATCATAAGCACCGTATGCGAGTATTAGTAGGAGTAGATTGATTTTGAGTTAATTGTGAATTATTGACATTGATTTACCAAAGACGTCATAGAATCTTGCGTTTCTGTTAGAAAATTTCGCCGAAACCTGTTATAACGGAACACCGGGCAGTCAATTTCCCAAACACAGTCACGTCTTCTCCGGTCTAATGAAATTTCAAAAAGGGATTGAAAATTAAACGACGTTTAACTATTTTTCCTGACTATAGAAGTCGAGAATTTAGACGATGGAGGGGAAAATTAAATCAGCAAGTTTGGAATTGTTTTGGCTAGAAAAGAGATGAGAATTCCCCACTATATACTCTTGTATCATGGTGCGGCCATCTTGTTTTTTCTTCATTCCAACCAACGTAACCAAAATGAGGCTGGAAGGAAACTAGTCTGGGGCTGATTTCACAAAGAGTTAAGATTGATCTTATCAAGTATCAATCTCAGTTGCTTAGCAAACTGTGATGTCACAATACAAATCACTATGGCAATATTGAAAAAACATCTAAAGATAAATCTTAGTGCTTTGTGAAATCGAGTCCTTGTCCCATTATCGAGAATTAAAACTCCAAGTGTCATTGTGCATACCACGGCCGAGGTGTAGATACTGTGACGGAACAGGGGATAGACTTGGTGAAGTTTAGTGCACCAAAAGACGCAGTGCGCATTGTGCTTTGCGGGGGGTTCTAGCGGGTTCTTATAAGCGAGTAGCGCTGGGTTTCCCGCTCTCTTTGGTCTTTGGTCCACTTATTTGGTCTAGTGTTTTTGATGTAGTCTGTGGCTCTATTACTTTTAGTGTTCTAGTTCTGTGACCGTGAACTGTGCGTTGGCACTGTGTTGAGACCAAATTGCGTGTTCCCACTGCTACTGTGTGCGTTATCTTTAGCTGGTGGTTCAGCTGTGTGACCCGTTGTGTTTCTACGTTCAGCGAGAGAGATATAGCGAGGTGGGTTTTACTGTATAAGTAAACTTTATGTTAATGTAAGGCTCGGAGTTGTAGAGCGTGAATTGTGTAACCTTTATCGGGGGAAGGCTGAAGCATTGGAAGGTTGTGTGAGTTGTATGCCGTTGAATACACGTTGGTGTAGAACGGCTGAGCTACGATTCAGTTGCGACCACTGTGCGGGCTACCCGGAGGGTTATTAGAGACGTAGCGCTGACGAGTTCTTTAGAGAGGGTTATTGTAATCCGCATGAAGTTTCAATTGTGCAGACTTGCCAGTCTGTGAGGGTTATTAGCATAATACAGTGTGAGGTATACCTGTGTTTGGCAAGGCTGGTTCTTAGCGCTGGGCCGACTGAGGTTGTACTGAGGTTTATGCTGCTTACTATACTTGTTTGTATTACTGAGGTTTATTACATTTAGGTGAGGTTTATTATCTTTACCTGGTTGTGTAATTACTATTATTGTTGAGTGATTCATTGAACGTTTATGAGAAATAAAACCATTGTTACTGTTATTGGAGACCTGGTATCCTTGTGAGGTTTATTGAGGTTTCTGGTGATTGCTCTGATTCTAGCTATTAGGAATATCATTCTCAATCGGTGGTAAACTTCCACCAAACGAACTGCCCCTAGGCATAGCCGCCGTTCGTTATTATCCCCCCTTTTGTCTGGGTAGCCGCTCACCCTTGCATAAGGTTAATAAATATTATTGGGGTTGGATAATCACCCTGGGTTGTGTCTGGTCTTCATCGACCTAGTCGCTGACTCGAGGGTGTTCCGCCACAATACAGAACACGCCGTTTAATTCTTGCATACTACTATTACGTTGCTCCCAACTGTGCATTTTCATTTCAAACCTTTTTGTTAAACATCTCATTATCGTTTCAATTTACGAAGCGCCCCTACGTTTCAATTTGTAATTTCCGCCATTGAATCATCTGGGCGTCACTCAGAAATTGGCTGAACTCTCTAAAGCACCCTGTTCACCAATTTCACAGGTGTGAATCTTGTTTAAATATCACTAGGCAACATTTATTAAAACTTTGTAGCCATTGAAGTTATTATCAAAGGGAATTTAGGAATTCTTTAAATCAACATGTTTGTGCTATTCAGTGTATTTCTAAGCATTTTTCTTTCGTTGTACATTAGATATTCGATTCTCCAAAATGGCGGCCAAGAGTCTCATTGGTATACTTAAGCTTGGTTCATTTTCCATTTCTTGTTCAACTTTATTCTGAAATTGGCCGAACCTTCAACAACACTCTGTTCACCAATTTACAGATTCAATAAAGCAAGTAAATGATTAATTCAAAGCCAGTTTCCCCGTTCAAACAAATGTAACCAAACTGAAGCTGGAGAGAAAAATAGTCTGGCCCCTTTTTATAAATTAAGAATTAAAACTATTAGTGTCATTTCATAATTAGGGAGTCTGACAAAGATGGCTGCAAAGTGATCAACTCCTGAGACACGTATTGAACGCAATCAAAATATACCTCTCCACTTCCATGGCGCATTAGACTCGGAATCATTTTGGGGGTCTTTCGTTTCACCCCCACCCCCCAAAAAGGGTTTCTCTGAACGATTTTTTACAAATGATCCTGTTTCAAAACGAAAAAAATACAATATATTTCGCATATGCCACGAACGATGCACAAAATACATGTGACATGCAAACATATTGTTTGTGCCTGATGGACGTCAGGATCAGGATCCGGACAATAATTAAGTTTTTGATTTAAACTTCTACCTGATCACCGGCGGATTTGTGTGTGTGCAATACCTGAAAGCTTGTATCTTTCTGGAGTCTATACAAATAACTATTAACAATTTTAATTCTAAAATTTCGGGTCAAATCAAGCAAAACTAACATTTTAAGGCAAACATTAAAATTCCATTGATGAAGATCAACTTGTACCTCTAAAGATGGCGACGTGATGACGCGGAACGCACCTCCGCAAATTGCACGTCTACCATCTTCAGAGCCAATTTCTTTATGTACATTTGGGGCTTTTACCAAACCTCGGCTGAGGCTCCGTCTCCTGCTCCAGGCTTCAGGAAACACCGTGTAAAATGTACACTGCTTCAAAAAGTTATGATGGAGCCCAAGCTGGAGCTGGAGCCAAAGCCGAGGTTTGGAAAATGGCCATTTGACTCCAAAAATAGGGGACAGGATAGGCACGTGTAAGTGCACTGCTCGTCGTGCATGCAAACAAGGGATCAAATATTCCGTTCTCGAAACAATTTGGATATTTCGAGTCAACCTCTAACAAGTTTTAAAACATAATTTAAGTAGGTGTCGTAGGTCTTGTCATAACTCAGTTATCGATTTTGTCTTTATTACCGTGTATTATTAGGCCTATTATTATTATTAGTTTTGTTTTAAAAACTTTATAGAGATGTAATAATTTCTCAACGCTCTTGGATTGTTTAATAAAAATCATTAAATAACTACCGGTTCAAAATTTTGTTTAATGGTCTGACGTTTCAACCCTATAGCAAAGTCTTTCTCGAAGGCTAAATGAATACCGGTAAAAAATAAATACCGGTAAAAAAACAATTCACGATTTCTCACCTTCGCATTGGAAATGTTCGCGAATCTCCCATGCGTCTCTCGTAAAGAGTGGTTTATCTGTGAATTTCGCCCCGTCGGTTCTTCCCTCCACAAAGATCGGGTTGACTCCACCAACCTTGATTCGGGAGCAGGAGCAGCGGTTCTTGTGGTCTTCGGAGGGCATTATCCAGCGGAGTTTGCCGTTCTCCGAGTCCCTTTCTTGCCCGTAGTAGCACACCCTCCCGTCGCTTTGATATTCACTGCATTCAACAACCAGTACTTTACATGAAATAGAATCAGAGATGCGCTCATGCTTAAAATCAATGAATTTGTCTAACTGCTGTCACAATGACCCCCCCCCCCCTCCCCAAATGAGCTGTCCGGAACATTTGGTGCTCAACATGGGGCAGGCATGGTGTACCCCCATTGTGTCCTCATTGTGTGCTTGGAATCTCGGGAATTCTTTAGAGGATTTTAGGGGGTACTTCTGTACCAGAGGAAATTAGGGTAGTACGGTATTGGAACACTAGGGGGTTATCATCTGCCCCGTATCGGGCATGGAAAATAGTCTCGGAGTCAGACTGTGTGGGATATCATGTCTTCCCAAAGCGGGTCATTTGTACCCCCCTCCCAACACTCCCAGGGGATTTCACTCAATCCATACACATTTCTTGTGTTCCTACATGTTTCTTTAGAGTCTTGAGTTGTTTCTTGAAGTGACTTATCCTGTCCTTGCGATTTGTGTGGAGCTCAAGACCGTATCATCCTGTTCAACGCACAGTCATTTTAGAAACTTAAAATAACTTGCTAAACTACCCAAGCGGCGCGCAAGAGTTATTCTATGAGGGTTAATGTAATTAATAACATTGTATACATGTGTTGAGACGTATTGCGCTAATGTACAATCTTTAGAAAATAACTTGCCGATGTTTGACAGATGAGCCATTAATTTTTGTGTCCCCAAAACGCATTGGCAAATAAAGGATGTCAGACTAGTCTGTCCATTTGGTTGTGCTGCATTTTGGACCGAAAATGGCGTCCAGCAACCACGTGAGCAAGAAAACTGGTCTGTCGCAATTCTCTCAAACACAGCTCTGAACAAGAACACAACAGGTCAATGTAAAAAGAAGTGTAGAGCATAATTCAACTCCAAACAAACAACAAACAAAAAACAAACAAACGGCAAACAAACAAACAAACAAACAACCCAACAACCCAACAAACAAACAAACCAGTACAGCTAAATCCAATCACCAAATTATTTGTGCAGCTCTATTTTACAAGAGGTCATGAAGATAATAATAATAATAATGGCTTTTTATATTGCGCTCTTATCCGTCACCCAGTGACGCCCAAGGTGCTTCAACTTTCAGTATTTTCCTGCAAGGTATGTGGAGCTACGTTTTTGAAGTATGATACCTGTTTCATTACACAGCACCATATAATGGTTTACAAGGTGCTGTGGCGCAATATGCAACCAATCTAACCAGGAACACCCGGGGCGAACCCCTTCTCTTTTTGATGAGTGCGCTGGGTTCTTTTGTGCATTAAACAACACAAGGGATCAACAGCTTTACGCCCCCATTCAAAGGACGCAGCAATAATGGTTAAAGTGTATTGCCTAAGGACACAGGGGTCACGACCGGGACTCGAACCCTCGCTCTACATAAACATCAGAGCTTGAATCCAGTGCTCTTATCTGCTCGGCCACGACACGCCACAATGAGTCTTCAACGTGTGAGAAATGTTCGCGGCCGGAAAGTGTTGAATATATCTTCTAATTTGCAAAGGAAATCTGGACAATTTCTGGACACAAAAAAAGAGTTTCGCATCATTGATTTTAAACTATAACGTAGCGCAGGTATCTGGCGTTATTCACGAGCCTCGAAGTGTGACGTCAGATAGTCAGGCTACAGTGTTGAGTGAGCATAGTTTTTAAACAACAAGAACAACAACGTAAACTGAGTCCAAATAATGGGGAAAGATGAATGCTTCTCACTTTACAAGTAATATTTGTGTTTGACTTGAGGTGGAAATTTGCTGGACCTGAACAGCTTCGTCAACGACATCTTCAAGCATATTGCCGCCGAGGCTTCCTTCCCGGCCCTCTACAACAATAAGTCCACCATTACCAGCCGTATAACGCAAACCACTATACGCAGTGGCTCAACCCGTGGAGATGTTGTTGAATGATGATGTTTTCCGGTTGCCATGATGACCACAGTTTTACGACGATGTGATAATTTAATGATAATATTTATATATCAGGGAGCTATTGTATACGGGTGAGTTTACCCATCTATTCACAGTTTTATATTAACCTCAAAAATCGCATCGTCATGTAAACTTTAGTCTTCAACACATCGATACGAGGATTGCACCATCGCCTGTAATTCAGTCTTCAACAAATCAAATAACTTCCTACTAACAACCCTTCGCACGCGCCCGCCCTCTTTGTCAGGGGATCACCCCAACAGCTGCTCTCTCTCATGCATGATGACTCACATCAACACATATTGTACCATCGCTTGAAACCTATATTTCATATTTTTATCCTATTTTTATCCGATTTCTATCATAGTTTGACCTTTCATTGTTCTCTGAGGGAAAGGTCAAAGTGTTACAGGAAGTCTACCTTAACTACTAACATGAATCCGGGTCAATTCTGACCGGGAGTTTTCAGAGTGCGAGAATTTGCACAAACTCCCTGACCAATCATGGAGCACTTTTCGTTGTATCCACAAAACTTTTTCCACAATAAGGTAAACTTTTGCGGGAATAATCCCTCCCCTAATGGGTGTGTGTGGCTCCAAAGGAACCGACGGCACCCGACGGCACAAAAAACGGTTCTATAAAGTATGAACGTCATAACCAGTAAGCTTTTAGACTGAAATTAAACAATGACGTTTTAGTCTTACCAATCCTGTATACTACCTTGAAATAGAGGGAATACCTTTAGTAATTACTCCAAAACTTATTGACCATAAAAACTTAAGAAGCTCTGCAGCTGTTGACAATGTAGAACATTTTGCGAAACAGCTTCCCTTCAAGGAATGTGGTTTAAGAGAGAGGGATTCAAAAACATTTCATCAGATTGAATTTTCAAATTACGGATTATTCTTCCTGCGTGGACATAACCATACTCCAGATTTTGGCACATCTCAAAAACCTACCACCTTTTGAATCGAAATTTTCACGAGTTATTTTGTACGATAAACATTTTGTTAGGATTAAAACAACCGAACGGTTCTAAGAATATTTTACATTTAAAGCCCAATATGAACGTTACAAAATACTAGGGAAAAAAACAAAAAAACAAACAAGAACCGTCATCAGTTGTCTTGACTAAAAAAGTTACTACCAAATTTGATGGACATTTTCACATGTGGATTAAAGTATCATTAAAAACCAAAAAAATGGGAAGTAAATTTGGTCAAATCAACCGAGCAAAAAATAACTAAAAAACCCCTGATTGTCAGTGATTTTCTCGTTCGCATAATACATACTTACTTAGAACGCGGTACAAACAAATAACATATTTTGGAGGTTTTCAAGAAGCAATACTTTGTCGAATTTGAGATTATTCCGTTAAAAAAAAATGTAAATATTTGCGTATTCACGATTTCGACCGTGTAGTAAATATTTATGTGTATACTTACGTGGATATTCACAACTTGTGTCCAAAATCGCTACGTAAATGTTGACGGTAAATATTTGAAAATATATGTATATTAGAGGGTTTCAAAAGCTACGTTGTCAAATTTGAAATTATTCCAACGTGCATATTAATTCACTGAAAGATCCGTACTGACTGACATGAACTTAATAATCTGTGAGCAATCAGAGTTAATTATCAATCATGTACATCGTGATTAACAAGTTTTATCAAAAAGCGTGCGTTGATTTTCACGTCTGGTTATACAAAACTACTGCAGTGGGAAGGCGATGGATATCCTTGCAATTGGTGACTTGTTGCCACTCCAACAACAAGCCATGTACAGTAAAATATGAGAACAGGCAAAGACATACTCTCTATTTAGGGTGTTCTCTTCTTTCCAGTTTGGCTATTGTTGGTTCTTTTTAGCCCCTTTTTAAAGGCAGGGTACACTTTTAGTATTGTCAAAGATCATCTCTTAGTGTATCCCAACGTATTCATAAAACCTGTGAAAATTTGCCTCAACTGGTCATCCAAGTTGCAAGAAAATAATTCGAGAAAAAATACCCGTGCATAGAATTGTGTTTTAACGCTAGTACATACAAAATGTGGTCCTGAGAACAAAAGAGGTCCACATAATGTAGGGACTTGAAACACTATGTGGACTTACACACGTCCACACAGTGTTATTTACAGTATTGTGGAATAGGATTTTCCTTAAGTGTATAGAACAAAGGAATGTCCAAACAGTGACTGCAACAGAGTGCTGTGTACTTTCAGATGCATGAGAAAGGCTTCATGCCTGAAACCTTTCTCAGATTCAATTTTTGTGTGTGAAAAATTAGCTCTTTCTCTTAAACTATACATTACTGGTCGTTTCTAACAATGTTTTATAATATCAACAGCTCTCCAGTGCTTTTACCTAGTAAGTTTTTATGGTCATTTTGGGGGGGAGTAATTACTAAAGGTGTAAAAAGGGGGAATTATCCCAATTGAAATGAACCAGACTGGGACTCGAACCCACTGTACTCGAGTACACTCAACCAAGGGGTCTTTCATAAAGCTCTGTACAAGAACTTATAATACCAAAATAATCAATCTTATCCAACTCCTCAAATTTACAATTCATCTTATCGCTGTTTCATAAAGCAAACTAAGCTTGAAATTTTACTCTTCAATCGACCTTCACTCATATACTTTTTCTTGAACCAAATCAGTCGTAGATTCAAATTAATTAATCTTAAATATGAAATTTTTAGAGGTCTCTCATTCTGTGTCCTATGCCGTGTCCGAATTGATGGATTCGGCAGTGATGGCTGCAGCCGTAACACCGAAAGGTCCTGTTCTTAACCGGGAGCGTCGTTGCAGCCAACGGCCATTACCGTAGCCAAAGTCGCCTATTTCGGAGACGGTCTCAGTCAAAGAATTGTGCATAGCAACTAACAACCATAGCGTCCAAAAGATTTCCTAAAAGAGAAGATAAACTCAACTCTACCTGACTTACCAGACAAGGCGACCACCACGAGGGTCAAAGGGGACAAAAGATGCGACATCTTCCCGAGCTGCCGCTCCGTTCCCTTCCCGTCCATGATCAACTCCGTTTCGATCGGATAAGATATAATGAAGAGACGTGACAAACAGACCTGGTTGGTGGAGGAAAGAGGCAGACGATGCCGACCGTTCCCTACCCTGGTGTCTTTATGACACATTGAAACACGCTCTTTGCTGATCACTTGGGAGAGACGGGGCGGGGTAAATGAACCACTGTTTAATTTTGTACACGTTGTAATGGAGGATGCATTTAGATAATAGTGACGTCATGGAGAAACTTCACCGAGGCACATAATTTGATCACCAATTGTTTGACGCAAAAGATGACATCTTCGATAATGTTTCCCCCCAAAAAATAAATTCCTTGCAAGGCAATAATGAGCACATGGCAGTTTGTATGACGCCGTTGACTATGGCATGGTATTATCAGAAGTGAGGGGACAGTAGAACATATGTACTGGTATTTTCAGACACATGAGCATGTTTTCAATTATATTTTCGCACAGGGTCATGGATTATTTTTGGTCAACGTAATCTTGATTTATAGGCAACATTTTAAAGAAAGATACAACGAAATTCACAAGTGAAATTTTCAGCTAAATACAGTATCTGCATGCTGAGAAAAAAGAGAAAAAAGGAAAGAAAACAAAACCAAAAACGTAACAGTATTTTCACAAGAACGTCGAATTCATCCACGTTTAGCGAGGTGACAGCTGGTACCAACCGCATCTCTGTTAGAGAGGTGACAGCGGGTACCAACCGCATCTCTGTCCGCAGCATTCTCGAACGGAAACCAAATCACAGAAATCTAAGAAACGATTCATGCATGAATCAATTTTCATATTTAAGAGTATTGGGGTGAAAAATTATCCAAACCGAATTACTTTGAAGGGAATCCTTTCTCAAAATAGTTTATACTATCAACAGCTGCAGTGCTAATCACCAAGTCAGTTTATATGGTCATTATTGGGGGAGTACCAACCCAAGACCCTACCTTTAAATACAGAGACATGCTTATTGCAATCGGTCGATTTTATTTAAAAGACTGCTTATGTACAAAATAATACTGCATTATTCGTTTAAAGGTACTTTCTCCTTGCGTTTCACTGAACAACTTGATGAGTTGAACTTTAACCTTTGACCTGCTGCTTCAGATATAAAAAAATAATCTGTAGCGTGTCATATAGCCGAGCCGTCTATAACCTGACTCAAGTTCCAGTGGTTAAGTAATTAGGGTGTGGGTTTGAATCGCGGTCATGAAACTTATGTCTGTCCTTGAGCAAGATGCTTAGCCGTAATTTCTTCTCTTCACCCAGGAGTATAAAGGGGTATCATCTGCGAAGGTAGAGGTTGATTAGTTTTTGAAAAAGCCTTCTGAGCGCCACGGCAGCACAGGGCTGCATACTTCCCAGAGAGCTGAGAAAGATTAAAGGAATGATATTGGCCCAATGACCAGGGCAGTACTGTAAAGTGCGTTGATACGTTGTTATGTAATGCGCTGTAGGCCTACAAGAACAAGTTATTATTAACTCTTATAATATTTTAAACTATCATGGGGACGGAACTTTCAGGCAAACATGCGCAGTCTTCGCAAGCTTTAAATGAGACAGGAGAGGGTCAGAGGTCAAGAGAGTTGAGTCATTTTCAGACACCAATTGCACCCACTACATAAGTGCGACGTGGTAGCTCATTGTCTGAGGTACCATTAATTTACAAAAGGTCCGTTACAAAACAGGTCCAGTAATTGTATGAATTCTACGCCCATTTCAAAGAGGTGAATAGAGTAAATTTCCAAACTGATATTCGTAAAAACTAATTAAGTGAAAAGTGCACAAGCCTTGGTAATTTGGTGATGTTTGCCTGGTGCATGTGTTGTTTAATGCGTGTGGGAGTACTTAGTTGACAGTAATGGGTGGGCAGGCAATTTCATGGTCTAATTTGTTTCAAAATATCGTACTGGAAAGTGTGGATTCCGCTTAACCGAAGGCCTCACTCTTCCTGAGCTATCATAGCATAGGTTGCACAACGGAGATTGGGTGGGGGTCATTGCTTATTATAATATTAACCATGTATTACAGACATTTGTGTAAAATACTCCATGCTCCAAATACTCAATGCTCCCATTTGAACATTTTAAACAAATATTGGTAGATAGAAGACTCTTGGGTATAATAAATAAATTCTTTTTACAACACCCAAAACCTGAACCCACTCAGTGACAACAACCCCAGAACTTGAGTCCGGTGCACCAGACCAGCTCGATCACGACACTCCACACTGTAAAGCTAGATATTGATTGGACTTAAATATAAACAACTCTGGGTTGATGTAATTCTTGAACATTACTGGACTGAAAATAATATTTTACCTCTTCCAAAGCAGTGATGTTCCCCTTAAATATGAAACCACTACAGAACTTATTAAATGGTGCACAAAATGTTCTTTCATACGGTGCATTCAAAATGTCATTTGCCGATGATAATAATTCCCCTAGTACAATTAGGAAACCCTTTATAAACATTGTGGTGATGGATGGAATTGATATTTTATCGATGACACTTCGTTTGCTAAGGATCATCAAGAATTCAACATTTTCCTGTAAATACGGGGCCGGGCTAGTCAGAACGATTCGCTTTCTGCTGGAAACACAGTTGCATAAATCAAATATATTGAAATTAAATTAGCCTAATTGAGATGTATATTCAAGTGAATATGTACAAACTGACCAGAGTGGTGAATAATTTATCAAAAACATTTTAGGCAGTTGGGAGGGCATTCACTGCTAAAGAAATTAATAAAAACGCGCTTAGAAATAGTTCAAATATTTTATGGGTGCATTCCCATATGACAGAATCGTTGCGCCAAACCCCATCAATATTACGGAGGGGACCTCAAAATGACAGATTTGAGGGCGATTTAACTATTAAGGATTGTAAAATAGTACGCTATTGTGCCTAGGGGTTATTGACTCTAAATTCGGGAAGGTTGAAGTCTGTGAGGCCCTTATAAAAAAAAATAACCTATTTTTCTTGCAAATCTAGCGACACATTTCCCAAGATGGCCGTAAAATAAATTGAAATCAGCATTCTTGTAGTGATGTTTTTGTTTGTGACGAGCGTAGCTCGACGGGTCCCACGAGCAAGCCGTTTTGGTGCAGTTTTGTTTTTCCTCTCAATCGAAAACCCCCCAAAACCCACACCGCAAACTGACTCAAAACTAAAACACAACACATGGATTTTGTTGGTTGGAATAAAGACTCCCGAGTGTACATGTCATGTCACCTTGATTACAAAAAGAAATCCTTTAAATGTTTCTGTAAAAGAAAACTGAGGTTTATGCCACTGTACATAAATCTGATTGCATGTCAGGGCAGCAAATGCAAGTTAATTGCGTTATTTGTTTTATGGGCCCTAAATACAGTGCGCCACCCAGTGTTTGCCATTGAGTTTACGAGAGTTTGTTCTACGTGGTTGATTGTAACAGCTAACGTACAGTTCGTGGTAACTGCATTGCGTCATATACACCGGCGTCGACGTCCTTCTGTTTGAAGCCCAGCAAGGAAAGCGCATGTTTTCTGCATGACTAGCGGAGAAAAAGCCCAATGTTCGAATTGGGTCATAATTTATTGCGTTCAAGTTTTGGTAGAGACTTTAGTTGCCAATCGAATACCAGGCTATAAAGAATAGTGGACCTGCGTTTTGTGTTGCTTCCAACTCTGTGGAGAGTATGAGTGGGGTTGGGGACAAGAAATGGGAGTTCTGCTGACTTGCTGGAGAGTGACATCCTTCGTCGTCTCACACTACTAATCCCATCTTAAATAATAGATTAATGTTATGTAACACATATGCACCCATAACCAGGTAATGGTGAAATGCCACAAACTTCTGCCACCCAAAAAGGTTGTTCAGCATTAGTCTGGTTTGCTATTGGTCTTTCTTTAGCGGGCCATTTGTACACGGTACCTTATCTGCAGACAGTAGGAATTCACACACAGACACATAAGCAAATGATTCCGTAGAAATTTAAACCCTTTATTTAATTGTTATCAATTCACAACATCAACTGAACCATTTAATAACTCAAGTCAAAACACGCCGTTTCAACAAGCCACTCTAACGGTTTTTGTTCTTCTAATGATTGTAACGACCAAAAAATACAAAACACCAAGACTTTGTTCATTGCGCTAAAAGCAGAAATAAACAGCCTAAGCGTTTAAAGTTTCGGCTGGGTCCGTCGTTACGGAATAAGGCCATTACATTCGCAATCAGCTCTTTCGAAAGATATTTCATATAGAGCTGTCGACCAGATAATGTTTACTACATGAAACAGGGTTGTGTTATGGGATGTATACGTTAACCAAAATCTTTCTTTTTTAAATTCCATTCGCTATTGAAGAAGATAACTGTTAGCCGATACATTGTTTGCCAAGAAGCTTAACAGCAGGTCCTAAGTTCATGAAGCCTGTAAGCTGAAAAATGTTGCTTAGCGCGGAAAAATACTGCTAAGCAGAAAAAGGTTACCCAGCAGAATGACATTGTAATTGCAATTGACGCCACTGGTGTCCTGGTAATTGTTCGCTTAGCGAACAAGCTTCCTTAAACCCAAAATAACTGCTTAATATCTTTATAAGACAGGCTCCAGACAAACTGGTCCCAGGTTGACTAAGCAAATGTTAACAGCAAACTTCTCCTGTGGCGAAAATAATGTAGCCACCTTCTAACAATCTGCTTGTATACCAAACGTTGTTTAATGTTTAGAATCCAGTCTAAGAATCTCCGGCGCAAATGAATCGTACAACGAAAGATCTTTATACAACTCTCTAGATTCAACCTCGTCCACACTTCTCCCCCGTAGTTCGTAAGAACTCTGTTTGAGAGGTTGAGGATTTTCTCACGCGGTAATGACGTTGTTTTCACTATGTGTAATGGTATAACGCCATTTTGTTTTTGTTTTATTTCGCTTGAGGCCTCACGTACACGACGGGTATTCGCGAAACTACGGCTATGGCCAGCAGGAATTGCAGAGCAGCCTACTGCCAAAGCCTCAGGCCTCTCAAGTGCTCGGGTAAGTCAGCCATTTTGAGTCCTCATTCCGAGTGCTCTTCGCGTCAAAATGGCGGATAAACCGAAGCACCGGGTAACCGAAGACTGTGCCAGGGTTTGGGAGTATCCAACAATGTGATATTTAATATTCAATATACTGTACAAAGTCTGTTAAACATCCCTGATTATCTCAACTATAGGAAACTCAAAGAAAAACTTAGGCCCCCAAAAAAGCATTCTTCAAATATTTTGTATAAATAATCTCGTCCAGTAGGATGACAGGGAGAGAGATCTTGAGCACCGCCATCCACTCGGTGAAGTCGAGGGGTGTAATCTGGAATACAGTCTGAACGGAAGAAGAGAACCATTTGAGAATGAATGGATTGTTTTGAGGAGCAAATGGACAAGCTGAGGAAGTAGGCAATTTTTAGTCATTCTTTCGCCTTGCATAAGATTCTAATCATATAAGGAATGTTTATAATTGCAATGGTGAGAAAATTATGGGTAGGTATACACATTCCGGGGGGGGGGGGGGGGCGGAATCATTTGCGCAATCATTTGCGATCGCAGTTTGGGTACACTCAAATTTAAAAAGAGGTGATCACCATTAAAAAACAAAAAGAAATCCATGTATACCGTTAAAATTCTCTCTTTAACAGCTCTGAAAACATAACAGTGTATATTGTAGTATTTTCAATTGTTGAGGTGCTTAGTTTTAAATAAAATGCGTAAAAATATTACCGAACATTTTCCGTTGGTTTAATGCAGCGGCTAACGTGTATGAAGGGTCCAGGTGGGAATTTCGTTACAAAACGTCTCCCCTAAAATGGCTACAAAATATCGACATAATGTGAAAAAAAATTATCGTTCATCCTCTGATTTTTTTTCCATTAACGTAATATTTAGGAATAGATCTTTCATTCCTGAAAGTTTAAAAAAAATCCCTCGGTACATCCTCTAGATATTTGACGATATTTAAAAGGGTTTTGTTTTAAATGGTTTCTTCCGATACTTAATTTGCGTTCAAACGATCTCTGTTGACGGACGGGAACATTTTCCGCCGGTAATTTTAATTCTGAGGCAACATACACATCTTAAACAAATATGTTATACATGTCTTTTACGTTAAATGTATGCTGTTTATTAAATTGTTAAATTACTGAAGCAGTTGGCAACGCAAAAAAACAATTTACAAATGTTTTCTGGTGTAAAGATTTTGTGAATTTCCAACATAACAATACCCTCTGATAAAATGGACTCGTCCAGGCAGTCTCAACGAACGGCAAGCATCACACATCCGTTTGTGACAATGGTTTTGTGTGGGGAGCTTCGACCAGTTCATTATTGATAGTCGATTCTTTCGTAAACAGGAAGAGTTGCCCGGGGGTGATTAGGTCGGGGAATGGTCCAATGCGCATATGCATTATACGTCAGCCAATCCCAGCGCATTTGGATGAGCCGCTGGGCCCGAGCGAACGACTCGATTGTGACCGCGGGGACGATACTCCGATTGCAATCTCTCGTCGACTTTTGACAATTTTTTAGATAAAAATAAATGTCTATATGGTTGGTATTTGTATTTCACTTTACAATCAGTAAACTTTCAGTTTTAAAAAAACCACCCCCAAAACATTCAATAACCATACGTAAAAGACACAGTGACTCCACTGAGACAACTCACGTGTGACGTAAGCCTGTTGAATGATGAATAATACATTGTAGGTAATTTTGGACAACCTGGGTTTTTTTTTACATAAAATAATATCCCCATATGCATAACTGCCACTTGTTATAACATATATTACAGTATGAAAACTAACTTTTAAAAACCACATTTAATAAAATAAAATAAGTTGAACAAGTTAGGGAAGCGTTGAGTAGGCCTATAGAGTAAAGAATAATGCCCCCAAAATAAACTAGACTTAAGTTTTGGTTACATAACGTCACTACAGAGGTGTCTTCTACAAGTAAAGATCTAACCATAGTGTGAGGTTTAAAGGTTGTGTGAGCTTGAGAAGTGTGTCTTTGGTCGACAAATCGCAGAGGAGAAGAAAAAGAAGTAATACGAAAACAAACCCGAACAAAAACAAGAGGTGTTCCAGGCTGAATGCCCGAGCACCAAAATAAATAAGTAAAGTAAAAATCCTCATGTGAAATTGAACAATGCAAAGGCCACAAAGGCCAAAGAGAATGGACAATATCAGGAAAGGGTAAGGAATGTGCCGCACACACAGCCACTGTTTTACTCCTCATAACCAAACATCTACCCGAATAAGATAACCTGGTTATCTTTTGGTTTCCTAACTTTTGCTTGAGCGACCTTCAATTTTATATACAATTTGCTGCCTGAGCATGTTTATGGATTTTGATGAACTTTCTATTTATAGTTGTGTAGACGCAAAAAGGGGAACAAAACAGTCACAGGTCGGTAAAAATAATTAACAACTTTGATTCCAAGATGGTTAACCTGGGATGTCGACAAAAAGAATGGCATTTCCAGAGAAATTGTCACTAAGCGTGATCAAAAATGAATTCCGCTGTTTTAAATTGTAGATTGGTTCCGGCCAATTTAGACGCGAGAGTTTGGTTTGACTAGGCCAGGCTTCGAGAGGCAATACTTTAATACCACTAATATTTTCAGAGAAATTTGTTTAGAAACGACAACAACATTTAGCGTATAATACAGTAACAATAACACAATTATTATTTATTATAAATTCAGTTAAACTCTTATAAGGCTTATAAAAGCGATCGCTATGTAATTAATATGGTTGAAAGGTTTTTTAAAAGTAGAATACAATGAGCCACACAAAATATACTTCAAAATTGTGTTGTGTTTTTTTTTACTTCGTGAACTAACACTGTCCGCCATTTTGTAGAACCACTGTTTGACTCCCCAAAATGGCGGACTGCGATAGTTCACGAAGTAAAAAAGAACACCACACAATTTTGAGATATATTTTATGTGTTGTATTCTACTTTTAAAACATCTTTCCTACCATATTCATTTTATAACAAACGTTTGTTATATAGCCCAAAGCTCCCAATCCGAGAGCAACGTGTCCCTTTAAAAACTGAACAGTCAACTCTGTGTATATACAATATTGTAGGGTCATACTTTGGTAATTACCTCTATTTTTACAGTAATTTCTGTTTTGTTTAAAGTAATTTCTATCCGAAAGCTTACTAATATAAAGATGTTAATGGTAATAAGCATGCTGTGAAATTATTTAGTCGGAAACGCCCCCCCCCCCTCGACTTGAAATCAATAAAAATATGTCGAAAAAAGCTTTAATCTCCAAAACTTACTTCAAGGCGAGTTTTGGAGATTCAAATTTCCGTGGTGTCCATTTGTGAATGCTGCGACCGGAGATGCGGTTGGTACCCGCGCCACCTCGTTAAACATGGGTAGTATCATAATTATAGCTCGATCCAGACGCTTTACAATATTACTGTCCCTTTTCATCGGGCATACTTTTAGACCATTCCTCTAACCTTTTCAACTTACTGATATGAGGCGCATACAACCCTTAGCTTCTTAAATCAGCGCTAAGGTGTTAATCCATGACAATACTTTCTCAGCCCTCTCAGGTTCCCAATTATACATCTAGGTTAAGAGACGCAATTATGGTTAAATGCCTTGCTCAACTTAGGACACAAGACGTGTCATGACCGGGATGCGAACCCACACTCTGATGAATGATGATTCAACCATCAGAAATTGAGTCCGATTCAGTAGACCGCTCGGCCACGACGCAATGTTAATGTGTGCCACTTCGTCGGTTTTCAAGAGATCATTTTGCTGAAATTTAAAAGACTAGTTGGGGCAAATATGTATTAAATGATTTTAAAAATATGTCGTCAAAATCTCAAGCGTGCAGAAGTAAAATTAGCGAAGTCGGCGAAAAACGTAACGATTGACCTCCACCTTTAATGAAAAACAATGGAAACGTGCAGCGTGTACGCGCTGCACACAACTCTCAGACAATTAAAGCCTTTCACGCGTGCACGTTTCATCAACGATGGCCGCCAATGCAAGGAGTCTATTACCCTTTCGACTGTCTTACCCATGTCAGCCATACGTCATTGTTACTTATGGAATATTCACCATATGTACATAACATTAGATTCAAATTTAAATAAGTTCACTACACAGTGGGCGGCGTGCTCCAGCTTTCCTACTGTCTATTAAAATCTATTAGCCTAATTTAGTTTTGACACTATAGGAGTACACTGTTTGGTGTGGGTGTAAACAGACAAATATACCCAAACCTATGTGTCATAGCATTGTGTCCGCTATATCCCAAAATGGCTTATTACGTCCTTAACATAAGTATAATAGTAAAACTATAATGTATGGAACGCAAGTGCGCCCTCAATCTTTCTTTTGGCACCTCGTATCTTTCTGTTTTGCTGGAGTCTGTTTGAGACACACATAGTACATGGCAAAGTTTTGTCTCTATTTCTCTCCATTTTGTTCCTGAGCATAGTTTGAGCGATGCTATCTTATACTCTGATTGTGAGGGGTATTTGTCAGAGAACTTCCATGTACACCTCGTGTTTCTTTGAGCTTAGGATTAAATTGAGTTCATCCTAGATTCTCGTCATCCTGTGAATTATTATTTGTTGTGAAATCTGTCTCCGGAGATTCTGTCCCCCAACATGGGCTAAAGGAGGAGGATTCGAAAGAGGGCGCTATCAGAAGAAGTCAGCACACAGATCGCCAAATTGGGGGGAGGGGGGACAAGATTCTCCTGCCACACCGGCCTCCCTCCCGCATCAATACACACTGATAATTGATAAAATTACACTTAACATCCGAATAGTGTGTGCTAAAACCGAAAATCATAAATAAAATGATTAACAACTGGCATAAAAAAAAACTTATACAGGCGCTTATGATTTTGGACGTTAATATTTCAAGCTAAATTCGGGTTTAATCAAGTCAAGTAGTAAGTTGAGATATGCTTTGTTCGCAAATATCATTTTAATTCGAGTCCAGTATTAGATCAATTCTCTTTTTTGGTACCGTATCTTTTTTTCTTTTTTACAGGTGAGAATGAGACAATGGTATTTCATAGTGGGGCAATCAGCGGAGTCCCGAAACTGTTTTTTATAATACTACTTAAATTTTATAAATTCAAATACAATTTAATATTTACGCTCAAAAGGTGAAATAATAGTCCGATAAGGAGTACAATGAGATCGCCATAATAAAATCTGACTGAGTTATTAATTTTTAAATCTGAGTAATATCCCTAAACTAGCGTTGAACTTTTTTCTTAAAAAAATGTCTTTGAGATAATATAAGGATCTGATTTGCGGGGGACTTTAAGGAACAAGACGCATTTTCATTTCACTGCGCGTTATTTTTTCATAAAAGGGGATGGGGCCCCACACGATGCCGCGGCCATACATCCAGCTGAGAGATGTCTGAGAATACTCGCCGTTCAGGTTGCTGTGAGGCCCTGCATAACCACCATAGATGGTAACTGTCGGTGTGCATCGATTGAACCACCAACCTCCCCTCAACTCATCGGCGCAGTTCAGAGAGGGTTCTGCATCGTTGTCACGATCGTACGTAGAGAAGGGCTGTCCGTTGGATGGTGGTTCAGGGGTAGTGGACAGAGCATCATCTTAAACAAAAAACATATGTAGTGTTATAATGACTTGGCGGGTTTTTTTTACTTCTATAAAATGGCCGATAAACGAAAGAAATTTCCAAAAAAATTTGAAAAGAAAAGTAATTCTTATCGGCAATGGAATGTGCAACCAAGTTGGCCCCAACCATCAGTATACTGCCAAACACATTGAGTTGTACGTGTGCGCAACTCTGTTCCTTTAAATACTTGAGTTTAACGTATTTTAAGGATATACAAATTATAGGCCTATAATATTGTTGGGAATGTAAAATTTAGCCATGAAATTTAACGAAGTAAAATAAATGTTAAAAAATTATCAAGAAAACCGGAGGATAAGACTTGACCTCTGTTTCCGGTTACCTGTTGTAAACAATTAAGAATTTTGCCAAACTGACGTTCGTGTTATAGAATGGTGATTTCTAACTTTTAAACTTGTTTCAGTGTTCAATTGAACAAATTAGCTAATTTTATCGGATACAAATTGAAATTGTATTTATAACAGATTGCTAAGCTAATTTTTAGGTGTTCGGGCCTTACGCCCGAACAACTCTTTGTTATTGTTCGGGTTTTGTTTTTTTAGGTGTTGAACAACTCTTTGTTATTGTTCGGTTTTTTATTTTATTTAGTTCTTCTTCTTCTTCTGAAAGTTGTTTGTCCGCAAGCAAAAGCATAGTAAAAAACATCGAATGCACTTGAAACTTTGCATGTAGTTAGAGTATAACTAGCCGATGATCCAAAGGTTGTGATGTCATGATGACGTCATCAGGTGTCAAATTACAAGCAATTTAAGCTCAAAAAGTGCCCTCATGCTAATGCCTGTATGTCTCTGAATAGTAAAGCTACAGTATTCATATTTAGGCATATGATAGATCACGACACGGGCAACATTTGAGTTTGCCTTTGTGCAATTCTTAACAAAAAATCATTTCCTGCCCAAATTCTTCACTTCTGTTTATCTGATCAACCTCAAATTTACACCATGTTAGAACCTTGATGAAACCTCCATCAAGTTGTTGTGACGTCATGATGACGTCATCAGGTGTTGAAATACAGTAAATCAAAATGTAATATTTCAAAAAATCATAACTTAATAATTACTGAATGGATTGCTTCAATCAATACATCATCGGACAGGTCTTTTTAAACTCAACAAATGCTACACAAAGAGTTACCCCGTTTGTTCTTGACTTCCCGCTCAAAATGTAAGTTGAACATTACGTTAGTATTATCCCGCAGCAGGAGTACAGGGCTGGTCGTTCCGATCCATTGACCACGTGTAATCTTGCATGTACATGTAAACTGTACACACACTGCGCCATTGATCTTAAGGTTCAAAGTCCACGAAGACTGTGCATTGCTGGCCCACATGTATATTGTACATGTACTGAAGCGTACAGTAAAGTTGATGCGTACATGGTGGCGCTATACCAAGTTAATGGTCCTTTGTTACTGCACTCGTCGATAAATGCAACCATCCTTCGGAAATCTACGTTGTTCGACGGTGGTCCAATGAATAGCTCATTGCATAACCTTCGTGTTAGCCTTTTGTTGGCTTGGTGGTAAATATCAACTGAACGAGTGTATTTTGCTGAACTATTTTGGTGATTTGAATAACTTTTGATAACTGAGAAAATGTAATCGGAAAAAGGTCAACATAAATTTGACTCTGATCAACAACGGTTTTTACGCGAATCTAACTTTTAGATCCTGTTGAATACTTCAAAGAAATACAATGTGACTAGCAAAATAAATTCAACATAAATTGCACATCGTGTAAACAGTAGGTTCTTATGCCCTTTTCATAATCATGACAAATGATGATGCTTCAGTAATCGGCACCAAACATAAGGTAGCAAGCAGGCGTAGTTTGATAAAATTTATTTTTGAATTGTTAGTGATGGTCTTTTAATTTATCAGTTAAGTTTGTGACTTTTTACATGAAAATTGTTATACATGTGTATCTAAACTACTTTATGGAGACTCATACAGCAACGATATCACTTTCCCCCGTGTACACTAAAAGTATAAAAGTAATAGGTTTGCAAACGACTTTTTTGAAAATTAAAAAACTTTCAATAATCTGCTTACGCATTTTAGTAACATAACATTGCCCCATCGATACCCGAACACCTAGTGTTTGTTCTCACAAACACTAAATCTCTAGTTTCTTCTTTGTTTTCCGTCATCTTCCCCCCGAGCTTTGTCCGCAAGCAAACGCATACTTGCGAATCTTTGATCAACTTGAAACTTCATGTGTAGTTAGAATATAACTAGCAGAAGCTGAGTAAGTTGTGACGTCACGATTACGTCATCGAGTGTCAAGTTACAAGCTATTTAGGTTCAAAAAGTGACCTCGCGCCGATGCCTGTATGTCTCTGAATATTTAGGCTACAGTATTCATATTTGGGCATATGATAGATCAAGACACGGGCAACATTTGTCATAAATACGGGTATTTATTGACCCGCTGTCAAACCACGGGATACACACACACTACGCGATCTAAACCTAAACGGTGAGCAAATCAACCGCAAGGTTCAAAGTCAATCAAACATGCTTGTGGTCTAGTCTCTGTTCAAGGTTCGCGCAACCTGCTTTTGAAATTACGCTTTGTTAGTCTCTAAAACAGCCGTCCATGCAAACCTCGTTAACAATCAAATGCTAGGCTTTTGATCGTGTGTTTTTTTAGACTTTTGCTTAAGTGTGTAGTTTGTTAAGCACCTCAAAACAGTAATAGCATCAAAGTTCAACTTAATGAAATAGCTCACGCATTGACACAGCACTGACCCCAGCGATACCCGAACACCTAGTGTTTGTTGTCACAAACAAGTTAAGTCTAGTTATATTCAAGTTTCTTGTATAAATATAATTCGAAAAGTTTTATACTGAAATACAGTCGTTGTTCGAAATGTTCTTGTTTTTGATAAGTGCAAGACTTGCTCAGTCTATTAAATTAACATCCAAGACGATGGCAACTTTTTGCACCGCATCATGATGCTCGAGAGAGGAACGTTATGGTCCCCAATCACCACTGGGAGGGTTTTCGCGAATCGCAGAACCAAGATTGAAGACACAAGCCGGAAACGAGATCTTCAACTGTTAACATTCACGTCTGAAAACAAAGCTACAATCCCGGCCATATCTCGATGGGCCCCCGCACCACGGCCCCCGTACCACGGCCCCCGTGCCCCCTTTCAATGTTGGCTCTCATTGCGCGGTCTGCGCTCTCATCAACATAGAACGGGGGGACTGGGGAGGGAATGTTTATTGCACGGGGGAAGTGTTTATTGTCACGTTGCAAATGGGTGGCCCAAGCATTTTGGCCGGGATTGTCTGAAAGTTTGCTTAGTTTATTTTGTGGAGTTCACTGCACACAAATATACTGCAATCTTTGGTGGAGCAGAGAAAATTCATCAAAGTGAAGCAAAGCATTTGATAGATAGTACAGAAAGCAAGAGGCATTTTTCAACATGGTGTTTCGTGGTTTAATTTCAAACGAAAATCGTGCATATATTCGTCTTTTGCGGAGGAGCGGAAAATCACAGAGAGAAATAGCAGCAACGTGCAAAGTATCGCGTAGTTCTGTTCAACGCATTTGTAAACGTGACGGGCAAGTTGACCGGTCTCGCCGTAGCAGAGGTGGGCGAAAAAGACTTCTGTCTAAGCGCCAGGAGCGTCTTTTGGTGAGAAATCTACAATTGTAAAGCTGGGGACCTCGCTGTCCTCGTTTAAAATAGAAAACAAATCGAACAAATAAAATGTTTTCTAAATACTTTACAATAAAAACACAAATAGCAATTTATTGCAAAGACAAATTGAATTGTTAAATAATACAAATAGTTTGATAAAGTCTAAACTTGGGGACGATGACACTTACTTTTTAGAAACCCCATTTGCCAATTATGCCCAATTTGTTTGCAACCATTACATGGGTGATTACATGAACATCATTTGGGCAAAATTCTTAGATACTTACAAGGAAGAGTGACCAGAAACGGAGGTCAATCTTATTCTAGGGTTTTCCTTGTTGATTTGTTAATTTTATTTTACTTTCATATAACCATGGCTGAGTTGTAATTATGATATAAAAACAAATTGAGCCATAAACTACGTGAAACTACAGTGTTTGGAGAAGCAGAATCACGCACACGTAAAAATCAACGTGGTTTGGACCAACTTGGTCCCAGAAGTTCGAATAAGCGCGAGACTTGCAGTCTAAACAGTCACCCAGACTATTAACTAAATAGTATGGCAAGCCCTTCATGCTCAGAGAATTGCCGTGTAACAAATTGTTGATACTGATCAATTAAAGGCACTGGACACTATTGGTAATTACTCAAAATAATTGTTAGCATAAAAACTTACTTGGTAACGAGCAATGGAGAGCTGTTGATAGTATAAAACATTGTGAGAAACGACTCCCTCTGAAGTAAAGTAGTTTTTGAGAAAAAGGTAATTTCTCACTCAAATAATAAAAGACTTCAGTGAAGCATTTATTATTGGCATCTGAAAGCACACAAATTTGTGCAACAATGGTGTTTTTTCTTTCATTATTTTCTTGCAACTTCGATGACCAATTCAGCCCAAATTTTCACAGGTTTGTTATTTTATGCATAATGTTGGGATACACCAAGTGAGCATACTGGTCTTTGACAATTACCAAAAGTGTCCAGTGCCTTTAAGACTTATAAAAAGTTTAGTAATTAGTAGACAGATCGAACGATTAAAGCTAGGGGTGTTATAGTAAACAATAAATAAATTAAATTAAATTAAATTAAAAACTACTCTGCTCTCAGCTGGAGGTGCACGGACGGTAACAATTTTTTTAAATAACTTATGACCATGATAGGAAAAACAATTGATTTGACGTTGACGCGCTTTTACTCATTATAAGTCGTTATTGTACATTAGGTATCCTGTTTAAGTGTACTGTGTGGGGTTTTGTTCCTCATGTGTGTTCCCAATGGACTAAAGAAAGTTGAGGCAAAAGAGGGTGCTATCACTAAATCAGAACAAATGTCTGCACAATGGCCGTACGGTGGACAGAACTTCCGGGAGACACTGGTATGTGTGCGTCTGCAGTTCAGTGAACACATTCGAATTGTTACATACTGTATAACAGCACACTTACCTAAACCTCCCAGATATGTAAACGCACCAACATGAAGAGTGTAATTCACTCCGTCGACATGAAAATCATCATACACCCCAAACAGCTTTCTTATATGCGTTTGATAACCTTCAGTTAATACATCCACCCTCATCTCCCATTTCTGATCCTCATCGGGTTCAGTGAGACGACGGAGGATCTCGTTCCCCAGCCAGAACTCCCCTTCCTTGTCGCCAAAACCATCCATATACTCGGCCCTGCTACGGGTGAAATTCACCTCCCCGTTCAAGCGTCGCTGGAATACCTGATTAAAAATTAACGACGTATATTATTAGGTAATGAAGGCAGTTAAAAAACGAAACTAAAGAAATTGTAAAAGTTGAAACTCAAACAGAGGAGAGCAAATGATTTGCGAAAGATAAAACCACTATTTGCAAGTTATAGCAACAAAAAGTGTGTAGGCCCTATTTATGTTAGCTATTTTGTTCTTCTCAGTCTCGTGTCTATGCTGCTCATGATGCTATCACTCCAGTAGTCTGCACACTGGAGGGCAGTCTCGGTAGCCTCAGCCAGGTTATCATTAGTAGCTGCTGTGCTAATAGATGTAGGGGGCAGCTGAGGAGATGGTCCATATAGTCTGCCGCTCTCCACGTTCACAGGTGTCGGGACCTGCTGTGTATCCCTACTTCATCAGGTTCGCTTTGCACCTTCCGAATCATGCGCGCAACCGGTTACGAGTCTTCCAAGTGAGTCCATTCAGTTTTAGTGTGGTCAGGGAGACTCTCTGTCGACGGGATCTTGAAGTCCAATGTGTTATTAATGCCTCAAAAACCTGACGATGCCTCCGAATCCTGACAATGGCTCCAAATCCTGACAATGCCTCCTAACACTGACGATGCCTTGAAACCCTGACGATGCCTCCAAACCCTGACGATGCCTCCAAACCCTGACGATGCCTCCAAACCCTGACGATGCCTCCAAACCCTTATAATGCCTCCAAACCCTGACGACCCCACTTGTGGGCTTACGACCCCACTATCTTCCTAGAGAATTCAACCACATTTTTGTAACAATAGTCTACATAAGCCCGACAGCAGATGTCGAAATTGCCTCTTCAAAAATTGCTGATGTTGTCAATGAACTTGAAACTCGATCTCCAGATGCAGTGAAATTAGTTCTTGGAGACTTTAATAAATGTGACTTGGGGACATCCCTACCTCAGTACTACCAATACGTCAATATACCTACTCGAAATAATCGCACCCTGGACAAATGCTACGGGAATGTCAAAAATGCTTACAAAGCACATGGCAAGGCAGGACTGGGTCGCTCTGATCACGATATGGTTCATTTACTACCAGAATACAAACAAAAACTGAAGCAAGAAAAACCTGTTATAAAGACAGTGAGGAAATGGACACAAGAAAACTCCGAAACTCTACAAGCATGCTTCGAATGCACAGATTGGGATCTTTTCATAGATTCTAATACAATTGAAGAAGCTGTGGAAGCGGTTAGTGACTACATAATTTTTTGCGAGGACATGATCATTCCTGAAGTAGAACATAAAATGTTCCCCAATAACAAACCTTGGATAACAAAGGACATTCGCAATCTTCTGGAGAAGAAACATAAAGCTTTCCAAAGTAAGGATCGTCAAGAAACACGGAGAATCCAAAAAGAAATCACTACACACATCAATCGCTGCAAAAAGAGGTATGGACAAACTATTGAGAATAATTTTCGTCATGGTGATTGTAACAAACAGATTGAAAATTACTTCTTTACTTTTGTTTTGCTCGGCCGTTCAGTAGGAAAACTATAGGGGTCAGCCGAGAGGTCTGAATGGAGCACCTATGAGTTGCGTCATTGTGGTCTGGGCTCATTCAACTAATTTGGGCAGCTTTCTAAGTTTGTATGGGATACTTTAACTGAGGTTTCTTTGAGCTGAGAGTTGTATGGAATCGGGATTAATGTTCATGGGTTAAGAATGTGCCTAACTATTGTGTTGGTTGTGAGGGGCATATAAAAACCAGGGAGTGTTTCTCCTCGGGGAGTTTTACGTTGCGGGTGCTGAAGGGTGCGTCTCGCCGGGTGGGTGTAACCAACGGACAGGTGTCAGCGCTGAGGCTGCCGCAATTACAGCCGCCGTACTTCGAGAGTCGGCGACTCCAGAGTTAGTGGGTCTAGAGTCCGTGGTGTGGAGGCCCATGCCGTAAAGTCACCGTAGCAGCGTAAATCCTCCCGAGAATTCCAGACCTGAAGTTTGGCTTCGTCGAAGCCGAAGGCCTTGGGTTTCCGTATAACACCACCTCCTTGGGCGTGGTCGTGACGACTCGTGGGACGTCTGCCGATGGTGATAGGGCGGGGTCTACCTTTTTCTGTGACGTGATTCTTTACTTTGGAATGCGGGGACGACGTAGTTTTTCATGTACTTTGATATTGTATTAAAGCGAGCTATGTATGATACTCTTCATTGTACTAAATGGTTAAAAGCTGTACTGGAATGTGAAAGTTCCCGAGCGAAGGGGGTCTATGCACCTTGGTTTATATTAATTAAATACTTTAGTTATACATATTTGTTAATCTCAAACTGTTTCCATTGGTTTCCTGTTCTTGTATTGAGTTGACTGTCATTATTGGTCTGAGTGGAGTGGCACAAGGGTCTACTCTGCGACATTTGGGGGCTTGTCCGGGAATCCGATTTTCGGTACCGAGCCACAGACTAGTATTGGTAGTTGCTTTGTATAGGATTGGGTTATCGAGCTACAGAGGGTTTATTGATTGAGGTATAGTTCATATTCTGTCACTGATTCATAGTTTGGTTGTTTGTCAAAATGGACTTTAAAAACATTATTGATCTTGGTAAAGAGATGGGTTTAGAAGGACAGGAGCTGTTAGATTTTGCCCAGGAGAGAGAGCAAAAAGAGGATAAGAAAGTTCAAATCAATTTTGAGAGAGAAGAACGCCAAAAGGAAAGAGATCACGTGAAAGAAATGAAAGAAGTTGAACTAAAACTCATCCAGGAGCAAAACGCACTAGAGTTACAAGGTGGGGACAGTATTGGCAATTCAACCATGCATAGTGGGGCAAAAGCAAAAATGCCCAAGTTACCATATTATAATGATCAAAAAGACGATATGGATGCGTATTTGAGGCGTTTTGAGCGTTTTGCGACTTGCATGGGTTGGCCCAGTTCCGAATGGGCCATGTCACTTAGTGCTTTGCTCACTGGAAAGGCTCTAGAGGTTTACTCACGTTTGTCGGTTGGACAAGCGAACGATTATGATCAAGTGAAAGTCGCATTACTTCACAGGTTTCAGTTAACTGAAGAAGGTTTCAGGGTTAAATTCAGAAACACCCAGCCAGAACAGAGTGAAAGATATTCACAGTTCGTTGATAGGTTGCATTCGTATTTGGTTCGTTGGATGGATTTAGGAAAAACTCCTAAAACGTTCGATTCACTAAAAGACCTTATCATTCGTGAACAAATGTTGAAGGTGTGTGACAAAGATCTAAGTACGTTCCTTAAAGAAAGAAATCCTAAGTCGGCTGATGAAATGGCCATGATGGCTGATCGTTATGTAGAAGCTCATAATATACACCTTGTAGAGAGCAAACCAAAGAAAGAGTTTAGTAGAAACAAGAACACTGTCAATGAAATAAAAGGTAGACCAGGGAGAAACCCCGAGAAAAAGGGTAATACTCCTGAAAGCGAGGCTAGGCAATGTTATGTGTGTGGCAAGCGAGGGCATTTTGCGCGAAATTGTTCAGACCGCCGTGATCGCAGGCTAGCCAAATCACAAAAGGGTGCCGCACTTGGAATTGATGAAGAGGTTGAGCATGTTAAAGTCGCAGCATGCGTTGAAAGTAAAAATGATGCTGCTCGCCAAAATCAAGTTTGCTGCGAGGTACAAAAGGCAGAGAGTGCTAGAATTGTATGTTGCCGCAACTTGCCGGTTGTTAGCGCTGTATGCATGGCCCATAACTCAATGCCAGTATCCACTGGTTATGTTGGTAAAACGAAGGTTGAGGTATTACGAGATAGCGGGTGTAGTACAGTAGTGGTAAAGAGGAGTGTAGTTAACCAAGACCAAATGTTGGGTGTTAATCAAAATTGTGTGATGTTGGATGGGACAGTCCGTCGTTTTCCAGTCGCTCAAATTCAAGTTGACACACCATACTTTGTCGGGTCGGTTAAAGCACTCTGTTTAGAGAATCCCCTTTATGAGTTGGTTTTGGGAAATGTTCTGGGTGTTCGTGAACCCCAAGATCCCGACCCTCATTGGGAACCGCATTCAGCAAAAATTGTGCTGGATGCTGAAAGCCAAAAAGGTGACCAATCAGTTGCAGTAGTGGAGACGAGGGCTCAACAAATTAAGAGTCAAAAACCCTTCAAACCACTGATTGTTCCAAACAACACAGGTTTGTCTGCAACCAGGAGTGAAATTGAAAACGCCCAGAAGACCGATCCAACTCTAGTAAAGTTGTGGGACCTGGCAAACACGGGACAATTGAAAGTTACGGGTACGGGTAACGAGAGTCGATACTTGGTTAAGGATAAGTTACTTTATCGAGAATACCGATCCCCAAGCTATGAGCATGGAAAGCCCGTAGAACAGTTGATAGTTCCACAACAGTTTCGGAAACAGGTTTTGGAATTAGCACATGATTCTCCTATGGCTGGTCACATGAGAGTAAAGAAAACCTTAGATAGAGCACAAGCACATTTCTATTGGCCTGGTATAAATAGTGAAGTACAAAGACATTGTGTTTCTTGCGACATATGCCAACGTACTGTGACAAAAGGTAGTGTTGGTCGAGTTCCATTAGGGCAAATGCCATTAATCGATACTCCTTTTCGACGAGTAGCTGTCGATTTGGTAGGACCAATTGACCCCGTCACTGATAAGGGCAATAGATATATTCTTACGCTCGTAGATTATGCCACAAGGTACCCAGAGGCCGTAGCACTTCCGCGTATTGAAACAGAGCGCGTTGCAGAGGCACTTGTGGAAATATTTGCGCGTATGGGTATACCCCAAGAAATTTTGAGTGACAGAGGTAGTCAGTTTACCTCAGAAATGATGAAAGAGGTGGGACGTCTTTTGTCCATGAGACAATTGACGACAACCCCATACCACCCAATGTGTAATGGGTTGGTTGAAAAGTTCAATGGCACTTTAAAGAAAATGCTGCGTAAAATGTGCGTAGAAAAGCCCAAAGATTGGGACCGCTATCTGCCAGCACTGTTGTTCGCCTACAGGGAAGTGCCGCAGGAGAGCCTAAACTTTTCACCTTTTGAACTTATGTTTGGGAGAACAGTAAGGGGTCCTCTAGCCATATTAAAGGAATTATGGACAGGGGAACATCACGAAGAAGAGGTAAAATTGACATATCAATATGTTGTTGATTTACGTGATCGTTTGGAGTCAACTTGTGAGTTAGCTAGGCAAGAACTTGCCAAAGCATCCAAACGACACAAGAAGTATTACGATGCTAGGACAAGAGATCGCAAATTTGAAGTTGGTGACAAAGTTCTCATGTTACTTCCCACTGATAATAACAAACTGAAAATGCAGTGGAAAGGACCTTTTGTGGTTATTAAAAGAGTTGCTAAACATGACTATCGCATTGATGTAAAAGGTAAAGAGAAAACATTCCATGCTAATTTGCTTAAGAAGTATGTAAGTAGAAATGAGGACAATGTACACAATGATGTTGAGATTGTACACTCTGCTGCAGGCATAATACGCGCTTCAGCGAGTATTGTAGAAGATGAGGAAGAGCTGATGGAAATTAGCCTTCCCCCAGTCAAACAAACCGAGAGTCAGGTTGATGTTACTATATGTGACAGCAGATCAGAACTTGAGCAAAATGAAATTCGGGAACTATTGCATGATTGTGCCGATGTTCTCAATGATTTGCCTGGTCGCACTACTTTGATAGAACATACTGTCAATTTAACTACCACAGATCCTGTACGTAGTAAAGCGTATCCTGTGCCCTACTCATTGCAACAGATAATTAGAGATGAAATCGAGGCTATGTTAAAGTTGGGCATAATTGAGAAATCCGAGTCGCCCTATGCATCTCCAATTGTAATTGTGAAAAAGCGGGATGGTACTAATCGATTCTGTATAGACTACCGTAGACTCAACAAGATAACAGTTTTCGATCCTGAGCCTATTCCGAACATTGAAGATATCATGAGTAAAGTAGGCAAGGCGAAGTATTTCACCAAACTAGATTTGACAAAAGGGTATTGGCAAATCCCTCTAGCTGACCATGATAAATCTAAGAGTGCATTCATAACTGCAGAGGGGCTATATCAATTTAATGTGTTGCCTTTTGGTATGATTAATGCGCCAGCCGTATTCACTCGCATGATGCGAAGGTTATTAGGTGGTCAGAATAATGTGGTGCATTATATTGATGATGTATTGATATTTAATGAAACTTGGCAAGATCATTTAAAATCACTCAAGCGTGTATTAGAAAGCTTACGTAATGCAGGGCTCACTGCAAAACCTAGTAAGTGTGAGATTGCATTTGAGTCAGTAAAGTTCTTAGGACATGTGGTTGGTAATGGTGTGATTAAACCACAGCAAGATAAAGTGAAACTTGTACTTGAGTCAAAGCGTCCAGAAACAAAGAAACAAGTGCGTTCTTTTATTGGCTTGGCGAATTACTATCGCAAGTTTGTTCCTAACTTTGCAGCGATAGCCGCGCCAATCACCGACTTGACGAAGAAAGGGCAGCCTAATCGTGTACAGTGGAGCAAATCGCAGGAAACCGCGTTCAACACGTTGAAAACGCGCCTTGTGTCTGCACCTATTCTACGATTACCTGACCCTAGCAAACCATACATATTGCGCACAGATGCGTCTGATGTGGGCATAGGTGCCGTTTTGATGCAGATGGACGATGGTGTGAAATTCCCAGTGTGTTACGCAAGCAGAAAGCTTTTGCCGCGTGAAGCAGCGTATGCTGTAATTGAAAGGGAATGTCTCGCCCTGGTGTGGGCAGTACAGAAGTTTCATGTATATTTGTACGGAACAGAGTTTGTACTAGAAACTGATCATCATCCGTTGGTCTATCTAGCCGAGAGTCGTGTAAATAATAGTCGACTCATGCGTTGGGCGCTGGGCTTACAGCCATACCGATACCTTGTTAAGGCTATCAAAGGGTCGGACAATTTTGGTGCAGATTATCTGAGTAGATGCCCCACAGAGTAATAGGGGCTTCAGTAATTTGTATGATGTTGTAAAGCAAATAAATATTTGCGGTAATTTGTAAATAAGTGAATTAATATTTAGTAGGAATTAAGTAGTAATTTTCTTGATAAGGGAGTGATGTAACAAACAGATTGAAAATTACTTCTTTACTTTTGTTTTGCTCGGCCGTTCAGTAGGAAAACTATAGGGGTCAGCCGAGAGGTCTGAATGGAGCACCTATGAGTTGCGTCATTGTGGTCTGGGCTCATTCAACTAATTTGGGCAGCTTTCTAAGTTTGTATGGGATACTTTAACTGAGGTTTCTTTGAGCTGAGAGTTGTATGGAATCGGGATTAATGTTCATGGGTTAAGAATGTGCCTAACTATTGTGTTGGTTGTGAGGGGCATATAAAAACCAGGGAGTGTTTCTCCTCGGGGAGTTTTACGTTGCGGGTGCTGAAGGGTGCGTCTCGCCGGGTGGGTGTAACCAACGGACAGGTGTTAGCGCTGAGGCTGCCGCAATTACAGCCGCCGTACTTCGAGAGTCGGCGACTCCAGAGTTAGTGGGTCTAGAGTCCGTGGTGTGGAGGCCCATGCCGTAAAGTCACCGTAGCAGCGTAAATCCTCCCGAGAATTCCAGACCTGAAGTTTGGCTTCGTCGAAGCCGAAGGCCTTGGGTTTCCGTATAACACCACCTCCTTGGGCGTGGTCGTGACGACTCGTGGGACGTCTGCCGATGGTGATAGGGCGGGGTCTACCTTTTTCTGTGACGTGATTCTTTACTTTGGAATGCGGGGACGACGTAGTTTTTCATGTACTTTGATATTGTATTAAAGCGAGCTATGTATGATACTCTTCATTGTACTAAATGGTTAAAAGCTGTACTGGAATGTGAAAGTTCCCGAGCGAAGGGGGTCTATGCACCTTGGTTTATATTAATTAAATACTTTAGTTATACATATTTGTTAATCTCAAACTGTTTCCATTGGTTTCCTGTTCTTGTATTGAGTTGACTGTCATTATTGGTCTGAGTGGAGTGGCACAAGGGTCTACTCTGCGACAGTGATCCAAAGAAGGCATGGGCGGGACTCAAGTCTATCACGGGAATCGGAAGGGAAAAAAACATTATAAATGTTCCCTCAGGAGACATTGGAGCATTCGGTAATCAACTCAATACGTTTTTCGGCCGTTTTGACACTTTGAACTTCCAATTAGAAAATGACCAGCAATGTGATGAGATAAAATCACAACTTAACGTATGCAACAGGATTGAACTTAACATCTCATCGGTCGAAAAGTCTCTTAGGAACATTAACCCAAGCAAAGCCTCTGGCCCTGATGGGGTCTCTGGGAGGATCTTGAAGACGTGTTACAAAGAACTATCACCTGTCTTCCACAAACTGTTCCAATGGTCGCTCAACTCAAATGACATTCCTAAATTATGGAAAACATCTACCATTGTACCTATTCCTAAAATAACTAAACCTGTTGTTTTAAATGATTATAGACCTATTGCATTAACCGCTATTATTATGAAATGTTTTGAAAGTATTGTAAAAGGTATTGTTTTAGCCCAGACTAAAACCTTTGTTGATCCTTTACAGTTTGCCTATTGTGCCAACAGAAGTGTTGAAGATGCCATCCTTACACTCACTCACAACATTCATGAACATTTGGATAAGTCTAAATCTTATGTAAGGACTCTTTTTGTGGATTTTTCCTCGGCATTTAATACTATACAGCCACATTTACTTGTACAAAAACTCAGAAATATGGATGTTAGTCCTTATCTAACACTGTGGATTAATAGTTTTTTATCTAACCGTACACAGAGAGTACATTTAATGAACTCAATGTCGGACGTCATCTGTACTAATACTGGTGCCCCTCAAGGCTGTGTGCTCTCCCCAGTTTTGTTTTCATTGTACACTGGTGATTGCAGGTGCAGTTTCCCATCGTGTTGTATGATTAAATATGCAGATGACACAGCTTTAACTGGAAAGATTTCTTGCAAAGATGAGACCCAATACCGTCATGAAGTGGACAATTTTATTAATTGGTGTAAACGTAACTTTTTAGTTATAAATGTCAACAAAACGAAAGAGATTGTTTTTGATTTCCGCAAAGGTAACACTACTCTGGAACCAATCATTATACAGGGCACCCCAGTCGACATGGTCACCGAATACAAATACCTGGGTACTCACATTGATAGCGATCTTAAGTGGAACACTAATACACGTAAACTGGTAGCTAAGGCTAATCAACGTACCTTTTTTATCAGGAAGCTGAAGTCATTTAATGTCCGTGATGATATTTTATTCCTTTTTTATCAGAGTGTTATTCAATCAATTTTATCATTTTGTAATGTTGTTTGGTACAGCAGTCTTTCCACAAAGAACATTCAAAAGCTTGAGCGGGTAACTAAGGTAGTGTCAAAAATAATAAATAGGAATGTAAACAACTTCCGCACTAATTCTGAAACAGCTGCTCTGGTAAAATTCCTTTCCATTATGCAAGACCCAACCCATCCACTCCATGCCTCAGTGACTGTCAACAAATCAGGAAGAGTGCGTCCTCCATGCAATAAAACAACACGTTTCAGGAAATCGTTTATACCCAATGCTGGTCATCTGTTTAATTCTAAGTTCAGTAGGTAATTTTTTAGTTTTTACGTTTTTAATTCATTTAGTGTATCTCCACTGAAATACACATTCCAGTGGGTATTGCTTTTACTTTATATTAAGTAATTATTTAAACCTTTTAACTATAAAGTTCACATCTCTTTTGTTTGTTTGTGGTTGTAATATTTTTAAACAATTTTATAATGTATATTTGCATTGCGGGACGATGAGTCTCATGTTGTTTTACAATGTGACCAATAAATATGAATGAATGAATGAATGAATGAATGAACCCTGACGAAAAGTATCCAAACCCTGACGATGCCTCCAAACCATGACGACGGCTTTAAGCCCTGATTCCTTCAAACCGTAACGATGCCTCAAAACCCTGACGATGTATCTAAACCCTGACGATGCCTCAAATTCTTACGATTTTTTACATTAATAGAATGGATGTTAACTTTTGCATCGGAGATGAAGAATATAAACTGTTTTTTACCCTTACACCGAATAAAAGCACCGCGGTACTTTCCCGAGATCTTTGGGAAAAACACACCGGCAAATACCTCGGGTGAAGTAATAGAACCCACGACCTTTGCATTGCCAGAGCAAATGTCTTACCACTAGACCTCGGAACTAGCCCGGTAGCCTGGTGTTTTGAGGCAGTTCCACATAATTTGGGAAAGTACAGTGCTTATACACATCGGTGAAAGGGTAAAAAACAAAACAAAACAAAAAGATTTGTTGTTAACGGAGAGACACATTTGGGTCTGGAGTCTGAACAATGAAAGGGTACGTCAAAGTGATGAGGGACTGAAACGGATATTGAGTTTCATCTCTCACGGGCCCCGAAATACAGAGGCACTCAAACAGCAGTACACAAAAGAACAAATGAGGCTCCAAAAGCCAATGCGTTTCTCGAAAAGACGCTAAAATCTCGCATAAAATTACAATAATATATTTAAGAAAGCAAAGACAACTTACTATCCATCCTTCTGAGTCCGTTGTCATGTTACAGTAGACCTCCAGGCCGCCATGATATTGAGCTGGGGTGATATTGTATACACCACTCTGGTTGTGACCAGCATCAAACAAGGCCTGGCAGTCAGCGTGCCCGGGCTTGGTGGTCGTGGTTGGTGGTTCAGTGTGTGTAGTTGGAGGATCCTTGGTCTTAGTTGGCGGGTCCCTGGTCGTAGTTGGCGGGTCCTTGGTCATAGTTGGCAGGTTGGTGGTCACAGCTGGCTGGTCAGTGGTCGTAGTTGGCTGGTCAGTGGTCGTAGTTGGGGGGTCAGTGGTCGTAGTTGGCGGGTTCTTGGTCTTAGTTGGCCGGTCGGTGCTCGCAGCTGGCGGGTCGGTGGTCCTAGTTGGCGGGTCCGTGGTTGTAGTTGGTGGGTCCGTGGCCGTAGTTGGCAGGTCCTTGGTCATAGTTGGCAGGTCGGTGCTCCCAGCTGGCGGGTTATTGGTCGTAGTTGGCGGGTCCGTGGTCGTAGTTGGCGGGTCCGTGGTTGTAGTTGGCCAGTCCTTGGTCATAGTTGGCAGGTTGGTGGTCACAGCTGGCAGGTCAGTGGTCATAGTTGGGGGGTCAGTGGTCGTAGTTGGCGGGTTCTTGGTCTTAGTTGGCTGGTCGGTGCTCACAGCTGGCAGGTCGGTGGTCGTAGTTGGCGGGTCCGTGGTTGTAGTTGGCAGGTCCATGGCCGTAGTTGGCAGGTCCTTGGTCGTAGTTGGCAGGTCGGTGCTCGCAGCTGGTGAGTCATTGGTCGTAGTTGGCGGGTCCGTGGTCGTAGTTGGCGGGTCCGTGGTTGTAGTTGGCATGTCCTTGGTCATAGTTGGCAGGTCGGTGCTCGCAGCTGGCAGGTCGGTGGTCGTAGTTGGCAGGTCCTTGGTCATAGTTGGCAGGTCCTTGGTCGTAGTTGGCAGGTCGGTGGTCGTAGTTGGCGGGTCCGTGGTTGTAGTTGGCGGGTCCATGGCCGTAGTTGGCAGGTCCTTGGCCGTAGTTGGCAGGTCCTTGGTCGTAGTTGGCAGGTCGGTGGTCGTAGTTGGCGGGTCCGTGGTTGTAGTTGGCGGGTCCGTGGCCGTAGTTGGCAGGTCCTTGGTCATAGTTGGCAGGTCCTTGGTCGTAGCTGGCGGGTCATTGGTCGTAGTTGGCGGGTCCGTGGTCGTAGTTTGCGGGTCCGTGGTTGTAGTTGGCAGGTCCTTGGTCGTAGTTGGTGGGTCCGTGGTCGTAGTTGGCCGGTCCGTGGTCGTAGTTGGCAGGTCAGTGGTCATAGTTGGCAGTTCTGTGGTCGTAGTTGGCAGGTCAGTGGTCATAGGTGGCGGGTCATTGGTCGTAGTTGGCGGGTCCGTGGTCGTAGTTTGTGGGTCCGTGGTTGTAGTTGGTGGGTCCTTGGTCTTAGTTGGGAGGTCGGTGGTTGCAGCTCGCGGGTCCGTGGTCGTAGTTGGCCGGTCCGTGGTCGTAGTTGGCAGGTCAGTGGTCATAGTTGGCAGTTCTGTGGTCGTAGTTGGCAGGTCAGTGGTCGTAGGTGGCGGGTCAGTGGTGGAGGTTGGCCGGTCGTTGGTGGTTATGCTTGGCTGATTAGTTGAGGTCCCTATTGAAGATAATACAATACAAAATAAGATATTATGCACACCCTTATGCAACATGAAAAAGCATTTGTGCCTGATGGACGTGTGACAATTTCAGGATCCGAACAACAATTTAGTTTTTGATTTAAACTACTACCTGATCACCGGTGAATTTGTGTGTGTGCAATACCTGAATGTTTTAATCTTTCTGGAGTCTATACAAATAACTATTAACAATTTTAAATCTAAAATTTCGGGTCAAATCAGGCCAAAAATAGGACCTTGCATTTTAAGGTAAACATTTATCTCCATTGATATTAATGAAGATCAGATTGTACCACTAAGATGGCGACGTGATGACGCGGAGTGCACCTCCGCAAAATGCACGTCTACCATCTTGAGAGCCAACTTCTTTGTGTACATGTTGGGCTTTTACCAAACCTCGGCTGAGGCTCCGTCTCCTGCTCCAGGCTTCAGGAAACACCGTGTAAAATGTACACTGCTTCAAGAATTGACGATGGAGCCCAACTTGGAGCTGGAGCCAAAGCCGAGGTTTGAAAAAGGCCCATTTGACTCCCAAAAAGGGGGACAGGATAGGCGCGTGTAAGAAGTGCGCTGCGCGAAACAATTTGGATATTTTTAGTCAACCTCTAACAAGTTTTAAAACACAATTTTATTAGTTGTCGTAGGTCTTGTCATGGCTCAGTTATCGATTTTGTCTTTATTACCTTTATTATTATTATTATTATTTTTGTAAAAAAAAAAAATTATAGCGATGTAATAATTTCTCAACGCTCTTGGATTGTGTAATAAAATTCATTAAATAACTACCGGTGCAAAAAAATTGTTAATGGCCTGACGTTTCAACCTTATAGCAAAGTCTTTCTCGAAGGCTAAATGAATACCGGTAAATAAATAAATACCGGTAAATAAACAATTCACGATTTCTCACCTTTGCATTGGAAATGTTTGCGAATCATCCATGCATCTCTCGTAAAGAGCGGTTTATCTGTGAATTTCGCCCCATCGGTTCTTCCCTTCACAAAGGTCGGGTTGACTCCACCAACCTTGATTCGGGTGCAGAAGCAGCGGTTCTTGTGGTCTTCAGAGGGCATTATCCAGCGGAGTTTGCCGTTCTCCGAGTCCCTTTCTTGCCCGTAGTAGCACACCCTCCCGTCGCTTTGATCATTACTGCATTCAACAACCAGTACTTTACATGAAATAGATTCAGAAACATGCTCATGCTTAACATCAATGAATTTGTCTAACTGGTGCTCGATATGGGGCATGCATGGTGTACCCCCCATTGTGTCCTCATTGTGTGCTTGGAATCTCAGGAATTCTTTTAAAAAGAGGATTTATGGGGGTAGGCCTACTTCTGTACCAGAGGAAATTAGGGTAGTACGGTATTGGAACACAGGGGAAACCATCTGCCCCGTATCGGGCATAGAAAATAGTCCCGGAGTCAGACTGTGTGGGATATCAAGTCTTCCCCAAGCGGGTCATTTGCTACTTATCACACTCCCAGGGGATTTCACTCAATCCATACACACTTCTTGTGTTCCTACATGTTTCTTGAGAGTTTTGCGTTGTTTCTTGAAGTGACTTATCCTGTCCTTGTGATTTGTGTGGAGCTCAAGACTGTATCATCCTGTTCATTGCACATTCATTTTAGAAACTTAAAATTACTTGCTAAACTACCCAAGCGTCGCACAAGAAATATGCTTTGAGAGTTAACGCAATTAATAGCATTGTATAAATTTGTTGAGACTTATTGCGCTAATGTACAATCTTTAAAAAATAACTTGCCGATGTTTGACAGATGAGGGCGCTGCTCTATGAACAAGTACAGAGCCGTAGGCCGTGTCCGAATTGGCGGCTACAGCTACGGCTACGGCTAGATTTCCGCGTCATCGTGCATTGAAGTATAGGACGTCCTTAGCAACACCCTTAGCAACAGCCGTAGCCGTAGCCGTAGCCGCCAATTCGGATACGGCCGTATATTGAGAAAGTTGCGATAACTTGCGATTAGAAGCCATTTTGTGTCCCCAAAACGCATTGGCAAATAAAGGATGCCAGACTAGTCTGCCCATTCGGTAGTGCTGCTTTTTGGACCGAAAATGGCGTCAAGCAATCAACGTGAGCAAGAAAACTGGCCCTCTATGTCGCAACTCTCGCAGTACACAGCTCTGAACAAGGTCACAACAGGTCAATGTAAAAAGAAGTGTAGAGCATAATTCAACTCTTAATGTGCACATTATTTTCATTTGAATTTGAGTTAAAAAAAAAAAAAAAAAAAGTGGTTATGATGGACTCATGGGTACACTTTGACCTTTCCCTCAGAAAACAATGACAGGTCAAACTGTACCGGAAGTAGGATAAAAATAGGATAGAAATATGTTGATGTGAGTCATCATGAGAGCGAGAAGCTGTTGGGGGAGTCCCCTGACAAAGAGGGCGGGCGGGTGCGACGGGTGGGGCGGAGTTAAGCCTATTGATTTGTTGAAGACTGAATTACAGGCGTTGTTGCAATCCTCGTATCGATCTGTTGAAGACTAAAGTGACGATGCAATTTTTGAGGTTATAAAATGGAAATAGATGGGTAAATTTAGATATACATGTAAACCTCAGCCGTATTTATAACTCCCTGTTTATCAACGTCATCACCCGTATTGAAAAGATACCGAATCGAAAAAGCCGTGGATGGAGCGATTGCAAACATGGATATAACCGAGAGATACAGAGATGTCAGACTTATGAAGAACTCGGTGTTATTATTGATACCGTTGATCTCAACGAAGATCAATCGGCATTGCTCTGAATCGCCTGTAGGAATTGACTTTACATAACGAGCAAGACGTACCAAATCAGCACGGCGATGGAAACGACGATGATGATTCAAACGATGATGATCCGTGGCAAACGACGGAACCGGAACAAAAGCCAAGAAATGATGAGGGCCATGCAGGAGACACATCCTCGCACTCGTTGGATAACGACGATGATACGGACATTCTGGATCAACCAGAAAAACTTTATGAGATTGTTGATGTTAAAGATCTACTTCAACGGCACTAAGATAATTTAAACTTTGCCGAAATCCAATCAATTTGTGTTTTATGATTACGTATATTGCAAAGAAAATCCTTAGCGGTGGTTGCGTAATTTTAAAAAAGGGTCATTTTGACCTGCGTTAACCCCCTCCTCATAGCGAGTTTTTGGAAACAGCGTGTCACGTGATGAAAATATACCATAGACTTTGATGACGTACATGAGTGGAAACGGCTTGTTTACCCCCGCGCAGCGGAGTGTGTTTATTGTACGCGTCTATAGCTATTTTCACGGTTACGAAAACAAAATGTCAGACACTAGCGGATCGTGGGAGGAACATAGTGTAGACGAAGAAGAATTAGTAAATACATATGATATAGGTTTTCTCGGTCAATTTCGGCAAATGAGCAGCCAATTTAACCACGACGCTATTCTATTTCGCGCGAAATCGAATGCTACTGAAAAGGGTCATTCGATTTCGTTTTATGACTAGTCAAATGTTCTGTTGTGTCATTCGATTTAACAAAATAATCTTTCAATTTAACAATTCAACAAAGCAGCATTCAAATTCGCAGGAACTTTTTGAGGCGTGTGTTTAGTCATTCAAATTCATTTATGGGCAGTCATTTCGGGAATTTGTACAATCTAAAAAACGCTCCGTTAAACTTTTGTTTCCTTTCGAATGTTAAGGGCATAAATAGGGTTAACTTATTGGCACTAGTTTAACACGCATATTTCTAGAAATGGCAGCTCGTGGTCCCTACTCCCCATTCCTGAACAGCACGGAGATGGCACACTCTGCATTCAAGGCTGCAGTTAAACGCATCCTTGGGTTACCTGAGTGGCAACAACGTGTCGGAGACAGACAGGCTGCCCAACAAGCAGGAATGAACATGCAGCAGTGGAGATGCAATCTCCTTCAACAAGCAGCCATTCAGAGCGTTGATGCCATCACCCAAGTGAAGTGCATGCAGTGGTACAACCATACCCAAACGTATATGCCAAGATGTCTGGCACGCCAACAGATTGATGGTTGAGGAAGAAACAACATCAACAATGAAACAAAAAATTAAAAAATTAAAACATAAAGAAACAACCCATTCAGACACAAAAACAAATTAGGTCTCGGTCAGTTAACCAAAGATCCCCCCCAAAAAAATAAAATAAAAAATAAAATAAAGAAGAAAACAAAGAAGAAGAAAAAAAAACTCAAGGGCCCCATGTAAAGTGTACTGGAAACATAGGCCTAACTAAAGAAAATAAGGTTTGCCTGAATTAAAGTGAATTAAAGTTTATCTGTTTATTTGTATTTCTTAAGTCGTACTTATTTGAATTCTCATTTAGCGAAATTGATTGGCTCTTTACGAAATTGAAAAAAATAAATCAGTAAAAAACTCCAGTCGAACCAGCTTTGCTAAATTGAATGATGATTTAGTGTCACGAAAAAGAATGACGATATGCTAAATTGAACACAGTGCTAAAGGAATTTGAATGCCTCAAAACTAAATTGAATGGCCGAATTCTGAATTTGAAACGCAGTAACAACTGGAGAGGCAAAATAGCTTTAATTCGAACGCACGAAAATGAAATCGGCTGCTCATTTGCTGAATTTGACCGAGAAAACCTATAGTATTGATAGTGAGGATAGCTCTGACGGTTGAGGGAGCTCCTCCGAAGACGAAGAGGGCGTTGATGAAGCTGGGGGAGTTGCCGAACCATATACATGTAGGTTTGAGCCACTTAATCTTCCAAGTTAGCTGGTGGACAGTACAAACGAACTATTCAAACCTAATCTCCCCACTCCAAGCTGTGTACAATTGGGCTTTGTACCATTAGCATTTGAAATGGCGCTGTAGGAAACAGCATTTATCTAGAAAATTCAAACTGCCAATTAAGCAGTCACTGTTTTTTATTTAAATGATCTAGTTGTAATACATCTAGGATTCCTCAAAAGGTTAAGAGTACAAACGAGATCTTAACAAAGCCCAATTGTACACAGCTTGGAGTGGGGAGATTAGGTTTGAATAGTTCGTTTGTACTGTCCACCAGCTAACTTGGAAGATTATCTAAACACCCTGTGTTTATGAGCAGATTATCGAAGCCATCAAAGTGCTACCACAAAACACCAGTGCTGATGGTGTTAATACCACTTGTTTAATTTTGCATTTTTCACAAACTTGATGTGATATTGTGGTGACCAGTTTGAATGAAACCTGTGGCTATTTATTATCAACAAACATTTAAAACTATTGTATATAGTATTATGCTACTACAGAAGTATATGTTTTGATGCTTCTGTGCCTGTCCAGTCTGACTCTCCGTTTGTGAAGCATGTGATGGCACTGTAGTTGGCGCTTTCATGGTTGGAATTGACCCTGGCGTAAGCCTGTTGTTTTAGTTGCGATGTTGAATCCCGACAGTCGTCTGTAAAATGGGCACTACAAATCATTGTCCATTTTGTCAACGTGAAGTTTTTCCGTGTGTTGGTCACGAAACCCACCCCCTTCTCTGGACAGGATCTCTTGGAAATCGGTAAAAAACTCACATCTGGATTCTTATTTGTGTTCCGAGTACATCCACCGACAGCACATGAGTTCAGGACGGTAAATTATCTCGTCTTAACTTGGTGAATGTCTTCGAATAATGAGATCATCATACATAGTTACCGTGTAAACACACGACACCTCGCTACTTCCTGGTTTCCCGTCCCAACAAGTACGTCATCATTCGCTGGTTCACGCACGTATCCTATAGTGGGTTTGTGGTGCGCGTAAATGCAAGTGCTATAGTATTGGACAAGCACAGTGCCTATGGAGGGAGCCATGGAAGCGCGCGAGTTTTTAAAAACCCCAAGAAAGGTTTAATTTTTTCAGTTAAAATTACGAAAAAAATATTGGTTTAAAACAATCCAATCTACAAATTCAGAATACTTAATAACATTACGTATGAGATTAAGAAATCTGTTTTATTTCTCAATTATCGTTGAAGTAGATCTTTAAAGAGCAATTTGTAAAGAAATATCAAGCTACAACGTATGACTACAGAATTCAGTTAAAGAATTTAGCAGATTTCTCGTTGAGGGAGTTTTTACCTCGCTTGGGTTCCATATTTGAGAGTAATCTGGAACGACTCATCACGAAGGGTCTTCCCGGTGATGACAGGGTGAGGTTGGTGTTTCATTCCACTTATTTAAGTTATCCCGTCGCTCTACCGTTTTTACGGGTAAACGAATTGACCGTAGAGAGATTCTTGGCTCGTATCGAGCAAGTGTTGCAATCCTATCAATACATTCGATTAGATGACATGGTCGAAATTCATTTCGTTTACATTACGGTGTCGTAAAAATTCAAGACATGTTAAGGGATAAATTATCTGTGATTCGGATCATGGATACAAAGACAAAATTGCGAGGGCTATAGTAACGGGGATAGCCATCAAAAGGGAAACAAATAGTTAGTGGCCTGACGTTTCGACCCTAGAGTCGAAACGTCAGGCCACTAACTAAATTTTTGCATTTTGCATTTATACTACAGTTTGGTTGGTAAGCAGTTTGCAACAGCTAACTCTATTTTCTCACGTGTCAAAAGGGTTACAATTCTCTAGACAATCACAAGAGATGCGTACATGATTGTAGATGGTGTTTTTCTCCCGGCTGTAAATCGGGTGAGATAACCACTTGGGTACACTGTACGGAATGTAATCGTAATTTTAAGGATCAGACGTGTTTTGATAATCACAAGAATAAGAAGATTAATGGAAAAGCAACATGTAAGTTGTATTACAGATGTAAACGCTGTGATTGGTACGTGAACAATGAAATCGAGGGTAAACATGGCAAGCATGACTGTACAAAAAGATAATGTACCGTATGTAAAGAAATGGGGTCAATCGATCACGAATGCTTTGTCAAGCCTATTGATGGTTTGGGAAGTAAACAAATCAATACGGGTGGTCGAGTTGGTAATGGGGATGGCACAGCTTCAAAGGGGAATGAAAAAGACATGGCCAAATATGTGTTTTTTGATTATGAGTGTACCCAGGATAACGGCGTTCACGAACCAAACTTATGCGTGGCGCATGTAGTGTGTGAATTGTGTGCAGATAGATCATAAAGATGATCCAATGTATAAATCATGTAAACATTGTTCAGAGTCTCGTCAGAAAATATTTAAAGGTGATAAATGTAAGAAGGAGTTCTGTGATTGGTTATTTAGCTCCTAAGAAACGGCCAATTCGATCGCTCTGGCGTATAATTTGAAAGCGTACAATGGGTTTTTTTTGGCTCAGTTTCCTGTACGACAATGCCATCATACCCGAGGTGATTTACACCGGCTGTAAGATACAATCTATCATGTTGCCAAAGTACAAGCGAAAAGTTATCGATTCGATAAACTTTTTACCCATGGCTTTGAGTAAATTACCTCAAACATTCGGTCAGAAAGAATTACACAAAGGGTGTTTCCCTCACTTATGGAATACCAAACAAAATCAAGAGTACGAAGGCCCCTTTCCGGATGCCAAATACTACGCCCCAGATGGTATGAGTACCGAAAAGAGTCAGGAATTTTACGACTGGTACGAGGGAGAAAAGGGGAAACATTTCGTGTTGCAAGATGAACTGTATCAGCGACGTACACATTCTCCGTCGATGTTGTCTACAGTTTAGAACCGTGTTCAAGAAAGTATCCTCAATGGGGGAGGATGACGACGCGAGTTGTATTACACTCGCCTCTGCGTGTAATCTGATGTACAGGGGAAATTTCTTGAGCGCTAATACCATTGCTGTACATCCTCTTAACGGTTATGATTTTATTTATTACATTTCTTTACCCAGGGTATGCCCAAACAGTTAAAACTGGTTTCCATTGGGGCCCTGCATACATTACAACATACAGCATAATTACAAATACGGTAAATTAAAAGCACATCGAAATATTACATTATAAAACTTGTACACGTATAACTATTACTCAGGTAAAATGAACTCAGAAAAAGTGTATAGGGTGAATATACAATTTTGAAATCTAAAATTCGCTGATTATGGGAGGGGCAAAAAACCCGCAAAAACTCTTTTAGAGAAACACGGGGAAATTCCCCTCCGGTTCCTAATATTTATGCCAACCAAGTTTGTCTACTCCGTAGATCAGCACAGATTAGATCTCATAAATGGAAATGCTGACATATTTGCAGGAATAGTATTATTATTCTTATTATTTTCTGCTAATGAAACCAAGGATCCCTCACGGAATCAGGCAGGGACTGAATATTACGGACTAATGAACGTTTTACGAAGTTCAGATTTGAATGAGGTTAGAGAAGTCGTGGTTCTCAATTGAACATGCAAGTTATTCCATAAAATTGTACCAGTTACAGCAAAGCTTGTGGCAAAACATTCTTTTTTCGCAAAGGGAATCTTAAGCTTCATGTCAGCGGATTGTCTCGTTTCACGAATCTGCGTTTGTGGTGTGAGTATATTTGTCATATACAAAGGAGTGGTTTTATTTATACATTTGTGAACAAGAATAGCCTTTTTATACTCGACTCTCTCAATAAACGAAATCCAATTAAGTCTAGTAAACATATCGGCTGAGGGAGTTAAGAAGGCACACTTAAGGATTATCCGCGCGGCTCTTTTAAGACATTTGTTGAGAATATTGTTATGAGACATGTACCGTCCTCCCCATACAGTAATACAATAGTCTAACGAAGGCAAGACTAAGCTAACAAACAGAGAGTGCAAGCTGCTTTGTGGAACACAGTCGCGGATTCTATGTAGCATACTTAGTTTAGAGGAAACAGTTTTCTTTACGTATTCAACGTGGGGTCCCCATCTTAAAGTGTCATCAATAATAACACCTAAACATTTACAAGAGTTCACCTTCAAGATCGGGTTACCAGCGATACTGACATCAAGGTCAGTACTGCAAACGTTTTGCTTAGTTCCAATAAGCATGGCTTTTGTTTTGTTGGCGTTTATTGTTAGTTTGTTTCTGGTACACCAGTCGTAAATTCGACCTAGGGCTATATTCAAGTTGTTTTCTATCTCATTAATATTGGTGGAACTACATGTTAATGTCGAGTCATCGGCATACATAAACAAATTACACGTTTGAGGGATACACAGTGGTAGGTCACTAGTGTAAATAATGAATAACAGTGGACCCAAAATTGATCCCTGTGGTACGCCGGTGTTTAGTGGTAGGGCCGTAGATACTTTTCCTTCAATATTCACAGACTGGCTACGTTTGGTTAGATACGACTTAAACCAGTTGATTACAGAGGTTGATATATTTACCCTGTCAAGTTTATCAAGCAGAATTGCATGATTAACAGAATCGAATGCTTTACTTAAATCTATAAAAACAGTGCCTGTCATTTCCCCTCTCTCCATAGCCTGAAAACATTTGTTCGTTAAATCATGTAAGGTGGTTTCAGTTGAGTGTAAGGGTCTAAACCCTGACTGGCAACTAGGAATTATTTTACATACATCAAGATATGAATAAACAGTTGAGTGTACCCATCTTTCTAAAATCTTCGAGATAATCGGCAGTATGGAAATAGGCCGATAGTTAGTTGCATTACATTTGTCTCCACCCTTATAAATAGGTGTGACCAAGGCGTGTTTCCACTCTTTAGGGTATTGTTCGCATCTTATCGATAGGTTAAAGATGTGAGTTAAGGATTTAGTAATATACGGTGACGCTATTTTAATCATTTTTACACTTATTCCATCCGGACCTGTTGCTTTTCCGACCGACATTGATGATATTTGCTTTTGAACATACTCTTCTGTAATATCAGGCAGTAGGCATTTATCAGCGAGCGAGTCGGGAACAGGGCCCTCGTCCACTTCAAGTTCACATGGAGGGGCGTTTCTAGCCATACGAGTTCCAATTGTAGAAAAGTGTTCGTTAAATGTATCTGCAATGTCGGCGAGATCGTCAACGAAATCCCCATTCTGGGAAAGGATAGATTTTGGAACAATTTTTCGTTTGTTGGGAAGGACCTCTTTTAGCTTTTTCCACAAAATGGATGAGTTGCCTTTATTTTCCTCGATGGTTGATTTAAAGTATTCGCTTTTCTTGCTGCGAATTTGTTCAGTAACCCTGTTTCGCAGCTTTTTGTATTCATTCCAATCATTTGGGGAGCCCGAACGTTTTGCGGTTTTATTTGCAAGATCGCGATGTCGCATGAGTTGCATAATTTCCCCATCGAGCCAAGGCAACGAAGCACCTCGAACACGCTTCGATTTAATTGGTGCATGAAGGTTAATAATACTCATAAACAAAGAGTGCCATATGGACCATGCTTCATCAATATCATGACAATTAAGAACATGTTCCCATGGGGCATTAAGGAGGTCATTTTGAAAAACGTCCTTGTCGATATCTTTTATACATCTAAAGTTAATTGAACGGGCTTCTATTGGGGGTGCTTTCCAATTATGCACACCGTAAACAAGATAGTGGTCACTAATCAGGACAGGTAAGACACCACTTTCACTTACGAGTTCAGGATGAGAGCTAAAAATTAGATCAATAGTTGTTCGAGTCGGTTCAGTAACACGGGTAGGATCATGTATAAGTTGCGTCATTTGGAACAGATTAAAACATGAAATTATAGGGTTTGAGGAAGTACCATTATCGTCCTCTGACACATCACAATTAAAGTCGCCAGCTACAATAATTTCTTTACATTCACAAGAGGCTCTATCTATAATATCACCGAGTTTATCTATAATCCCAACAGAACTTGACGGTGGCCTGTAAATAGAACTTATGAGTATAGGCTGCCTTTGCTTACATTTAAGTTCAACCCATATACACTCGACATCATCTGTTTCTAGGTCGTCACGGCGGATGAAAGTGAAATTATTTCGGATATACATTGCAACCCCTCCACCGTGACGGTTTCTATCTCTTCTGACAATTGAGTACTCGGGGAGGTTTATCTCTTCATCGGAGATTGAGGCATCACAAAAGGTTTCATTTAAACAGATGATTGCAAGGAACAACAATCCAAAGTTGCATTACAATGGTTACACTACGTTCACTTAACGGAGGATAAATATATACAACACGCAAGAAACAAAGGAGAAAAGCAAGTTGGCAAATTAAAGGTTGACGGCTATGACGCTGAAAGTCAAATAATCTACTCCTTTAACGGGTATTATTACCACGGGTGCATCAAGTGCTATCCAAATAGGAAGAAATTCAATAACACATTGATGACACCAATGTCAGATTTGTACACACGCACCCAAGAAAGAAAAACTTTCTTGCAATCGACATGTACACAGTTTGTAGAGATGTGGGAACGTGAGTAGAAAGCTGTAGTAAAAAAAATTCCCAAAGACATGAAACATACCCTCCAAAATGAGTCGATTACCCACCACCGGATCCCGCGAAACGTTAAATCCGAGGGATGCGTTCTACTCAATTATTTTATCAAACCTCATGGGGTACATCGCATACAATACTCAGATTATTTTTCTTTGTATCCTTTCACTAATAAGTATTGTTCTTATCCACTCTACCATCCCGTAATCATAACCGAAAACTTTAAAGATGTATCGGGTTATTACGGTCTCATTAAATGCCACGTTCTTCCACCGCAATGTCTATATCACGCTGTGCTGTCGTATCGATCGGGAGAAAAACTAACTTTCCCATTCTGTCGTGCTTGCGTGGACACGCGACAGCAGACTTTATGTACACATACCAGGGAAGAGCGAACTCTGCATGGTACATGGTTGTCTATAGAGCTCGAAAAGGCTATTGGGGTATAGAGTCAACGATATTGAAGTTGTGTGGCCAAATTGGGTCGTCAGCGAAAATGACATGATACAAAATACATTGTTTATTATCTCCAACGGGAAGGAATTCATTTAGATGCATCAAAGATTAAAAAGAATCCCGGCCTGAGAGCCCATGCCAAATAATGTTAAATAGTTTCTGGGGAAAATTCGGTCAGAGAATTAACATGCCAAAAGTCGAAGTATTGGGCGATCCAGCCAAACTGTATGACATGTTATTGGCCGATGATAAGGTTGTACATGACATTAATTTCATCAATCACGAAATTGCTGAAGTTCGTTATGAAACTGAAGAAGAATTTGTTAACCCTAACCCTAAAACAAACGTTGTTATTGCTGCCTTCACTACGGCCCATCCTAGACACAAACTTTACGAAGTACTTGAACAACTACAGCAATATAAACCTCCCCTGGGTGATTATCTTGGCGATTTGACGAATGAAATCAACCAAAAAGACGGTAACTAAATAGAGACATTTGTGTCTGGGAACCCAAGAACTACGCGTATCGACTGGACACGGGTAAATCGTGTTGAAAACTGATGAGGGGATTTACCTTAAACTTTAGAAATTCGCAACAGAATAATTTCGAATCAGTGGTTGATACGGTAAAAGGTGTTGGTCCTCAAAAGATAATGATATCAGACCCTCACAAGATAGTGAGAAATGGTAAAACAAAAGAAATACTGACCAAGTCAAACACAAAAATTATTACCGCGTCGTCTTTGACAAGCGGGTTAGAGTAGATCAGTATAACACCATACCGTATGGAAGGGGGACACACCCTCGTCATCTATACTCATTCAATTAGAATCATCATGGATGAAGCGTCAAACACCAGTACACGAGATAATAATAAACGCCTACTTAAACTGATGTTAATTATTGTTTTGTTGTTTATGAGTATTTTATCCATTATATTTGGAAATACTATGGTTCAAGAAAAACATATAAATGGGCTGTTGAATCTATTTCTTGCGAACGACACGTCGATCGAATAACCAATCACTGAGCTTCACTGTATCTTGCTTTTTTATACCCGTTATTATTATTTTAAGTTCAGACGATCTCATGACGACTAAACTGCAATATCCAATACTTGCATCATTGCCGGGCCAAGTTCGAGTGGGCAAACAATCTTTGTGAAAAAGTTATTGGAACAGAAAAGAAGAAGGATGTAATTCTTGATACACCTGAGAGAATTTTGTGGTGTTATGGAGAATTTCAGCCGCTTTTCCAAAAAGTGTCTGATAGTGTACCTGGTATACGTTTTGTGGAGGGGTTGCCGGACGATTGGTCCGATCACCTCGACCCGCGATGCAAAAGTTTAATCGTCATCGATGATCTCATGTCTGAATGCGTTAACGATTCTCGTATTACTAAATTATTTACCAAAGGGTCTCATCATCGAAACTTATCTGTAACTAATATAGGGCAGAGCTACAGAACTATAATTTTAAACTGTCACTACAAAGTGCTCCTTTGAGGACCTACACCTACAATATCGATGACACTTTACCCCAATTCAATAGCCAACGGTAGAGCAATGGAATAATTTAAATAAGTGGAATGAAACACCAACCTCACCCTGTCATCACCTGGAAGACCCTCCATGAGTCGTTCCAGATTACTCTCAAATATGGAATCCAAGCGAGGTAAAAACTCCCTCAACGAGAAATCTTCTAAATTCTTGAACTGAATTCTGTAATCATACGTTGTGTCTTGATATTTCTTTACAAATTGCTCTTTAACATTAAGTTGTTTTGGTTGATCCAGAATGTCCGTATCATCTTCCTTTTGATCCAATCGCAATCTCTTCCTTCGCGGTTGATCTTCGTTGGTATCCAACGAGTGCGAGGATGTGTCTCCTGCATGGCCCTCATCATTTCTTGGCTATTGTTCTGGTTCCGTCGTTAATTCCCACGGATCGTCATCGTTAATCATCATTTTCGTTTCCACCGCCGTGCTGATTTGGTACGTCTTGCTCGTTATGTAAAGTCAATCCGTACAGGCGATTCAGAGCAATGCCGATTGATCTTCGTTGAGCTCAACGGTATCAATATTAACACCGAGTTCTTCATATAGGTTTGACATGATCTCTGTATCTCTTGGTTTATGTCCATGTTTGCAATCGCCCCATCCACGGCTTGTTGATTCGGTATCTTTTCAATACGGGTGACGACGTTGATAAACAGGGAGTTATTCGGGTGAGTTTTACATGTATATCTAAATTTACCCATCTATTCCCACTTTATAACCTCAAAAATTGCATCGTCATCTTTAGTCTTGCAACATCGCCTGAAATTCAGTCTTCAACAAATCAATAGGCTTAAACTCCGACCAACCCTTCGCACGCGACCGCCCTCTTTGTCAGGGGGTTCCCCCAACAGCTGCTTGCTCTCATGATGACTCACATCAACACACACACATACATTATTACACCATCGCTCGTAATATTTCATATTTCTATCCTATTTTTATCCTACTTCCGGTACAGTTTGACCTTTCATTGTTCTCTGAGGGAAAGGTCAAAGTGTACCCATGAGTCCATCATAATTACTAACAAACAAACAAACAAACAAACCAGTACAGCTAAATCCAATCCCCAAATTATTTTTGCAGCTCTATTTCTCAAGAGGTCATGAAGATAATAATAATAATACTAATAGTGGCTTCTTATAAAGCGCTCATACCCGTTACCAAGTGACGCCAAAGGTGCTTCAACTTTCAGTATTTTAATGAAAGGTACGGAAGCTACGTTTTGGAAGTATGATACCTATTTAATTATTACACAGCACCATATCACCATATCATTGTTTACAAGCTGCTGTGGCGCAATATGCAGCCAATCAAACCAGGAGCCCCGGGGCGAACCCCTTCGTTTTTTTCGATGGGTTCTTTTACGTGCATTACACAACACATGGGACCAACGGCTTTACGTCCCATCCGAACGACGCAGCAATAATGGTTAAGTGTCTTGCAGGGGTCACGACCGGGACTCGAACCCTCACTGTACATAAACACCAGAGCTTGAGTCTGGTGCTATTATCAGCTCGGCCACGATACGCCACATGTTCGCGGCGAGAAAGTGTTGACAATAATCTTCTATTTTGCAAAGGAAACTGGACAATTTCTGGACACAAAAAAGAGTTTTACATCATTGATTTTAAACTATAACGTAGCGCCGGTATCTGGCGTTATTCACGAGCCTCAAAGTGTGACGTCAGATAGTCGGGATACAGTGTTGAGTGAGCATGTTTTTTTTCTAAACAAAAACAACAACAATGTAAATTAATTTCAAATAAGGGGGAGAAATAGAGTGGTTCTCAACTTACAAGTAATATTTGTGTTTGACTTGAGGTGGAAATTTGCTGGACCTGTAAAAGAATGGATGAATATGGAGAGGGTGGGTTTTTTCTAATTGAGTTTTGTTTAGGTTCACTCAAAATGGCTGCCTCGTAGCCAGGAGCCGGTTCAAGTTCGCACCATGGGAAAGGGCGGTCATTTTGACTCGAACCCAGGCTGGTCGTGGTCGAACATTTGGAACCAGCCTCAGGACCACGGTTTCTTCCGTGGTCCCGATAGCCTCATTTCATGCTTACACGTGTAAAGTACAGAAAGGAACCAGTGACAATATAGCAAACGGGCGGAATACGGCAATGGAAATGTTGAGTACCGTACCGATGGTTGAGTAGACTTCCAAACGAGTCGTTCGCGTGAGTACGTCACTGCGCATGTACGTTGCTAACTTGCTAGGCAGTGGTCTACCACGGCCGGGTCGACTAATAGTTAATGTGCGCACTCAAACTCGCTCTAGATTGAATGTTCTAATTAACATCACCACCAAGGATCTTGCTCTCATCCTCCCTGTTCTGTGACTTTTAACCCCGAGTGCTGCATAAATTATTGTATAAGGACTACAAAACACGGCAAATATTCGTCCAAGTGATGTATTATGTATATTAAAATTTAGTTCTTTTTACTCTCTAATGAAATTTGTAATGTTGTAAAGCGCCTCGTGGTTGAGGCTTTCGATACATTTAACTATTATTTATCATTATATATGCACATTTTTTACAGTAAATTGATAAAACTGCCCTTCCCACTCTGGTTTTTCTCGATGAATTCGGTGAATCGATTCAACTGAACGTCAAACTGAAATAAGTTTCTCCGTAACACCGGCCCTTGTTGTCACACTCAGTCATGCATGGTTTTTATAGCCCATAATTTTTACTAGTGACAAATCAGAATTTGCATTCCATGTATCATCCTCTACAGCAATTCAACATCTTTGGGGGATGTAGCCGTTTTGTTTCAGCTTGATGCAATAAATCCCCAGGGGATGAACCATTGTTGGTTTATGTGCTTCTTCAAATAAGAGGGAGGGCTGGGGTGTGCTGCATCACAGTGTTCACGGTGTGGAAAGTTACGGAGCTCTGGAAGTGCCGTTACAACTTGTTGAGTTCCTGAGATGAGTTACCGCAGGATAATGACACCCTAAAGGTAAGATAACGACATCCTGAGATGATTTATCTAAGGAGAAACGACTCCTTGAAAGTAGAATATCGTCTTCCAGATGTATTTATCTCGAAATGACGACATCCTGAAAGAAGGATGTTGTCTTCCCAAGATAATTTATCTTAAGTTCTCGACATTTTCAGGGTGTTATCATTCCAAGATGATTTATCTCTGGGTGTCGACATCTAACGTTCAGGATGTCGACATCAAGAGATAATTTATCTTGGGATGTCGACAGCTTACATTCATAGTGTGGACATCATAAGATAAAATATACCGGGAAGACGACATCTTACTTCAGGATGTCGTCATCCCGAGATAACTCCCTCAAGTTATCGTTACTTTACGTTTATGATGTCATCATCCTGCAGTAAATTATCTCAGGATCTCAACATGTCGGATGGCACTTCCAAAGCTCAGTAGAAAGTAATTACACCGGTACGTGGAAAGTCATTACTGGATAAATACACATTAATGACACCAGCCATGCAGGCAGAATTGGGTGATTAATATGGAGTGATTAACACACGAAAGTCTATTATCGAGTACGTGTCAAAGACAGACAATTTACCCAATCGGTCAGATCTACACTTGAGTCATACTGGACAAGTATCCAGATCAAAATGACCAGGAACCGTAATTAAAAATACCCAAAATTTGACTAGGATTTGGGGATTAGTTTTAGCCTTTGTATATTTGGTTTGCAGTAACACCATAATGTGTATCTACTTGCAAGGTAGATTTCGTTCCTTGAGAACTTGTCTTGCTATTTATTCTACTGCCGCTAAGTAGATTATTCGGAATTCGGGGGACTTCTCAGTTCTGAAAAGAATCGTCCTGCTTATAAACTACTACCTGGGTGGAAGGTAGAAAATCGGCCGGGACTACTTCTTTCGCTTTGTGGATCGAAGGGACTTCTCGTTATTATAACTACACTGCCGCGGAGTGAGTTCTTAATAGGTCTCAACGTTTTGACTAGCTTGCTCTAGTCATTGTCTGGAGACAATATTTATTTGAGGGACCTTTTTAACTAACAATTCATGTGTACATGTTTCGATCTCATTTAGGGGTAAGAGGGGCGGGCAAGGGTTCTGAGAGGGAGGGGTACCAAATCCCCTTGAGCCTCCCAACCCCCCACACCCACCCCCAAACCAAACCCACCCCCACACGCCACTGATGGTGGTTGTGGGAAGGACGTTAAAACGTTCATCCGGAAATACAAATTTCAGGTTTTATGCGTCTCAGGTTTTACGCCTCAACGAATGCATTGAGGACGGTAAAACCAACGAAATGTAAAACTCTGAAAACGACGCCGGGCAAACGAATCCTTCCGCGAAGCTGGAAAAACGGGTTATTGTAAATTATAAGTTACCAATTATAAGTTACCAATTATACATTATAAAGAAAAATGGCATGTAGAATTGGCATATTTACCAAAATGAAACAACCGTATTCCATCAAATTGTCGTTTTGTTTGCAAAAATCAATCTTGTTTGGCACTCGTGTTCAATGGAAGACAGTGTAGCCAACAACACGGGTAATGAATGTGAAGAAAACTGTTTTCAGTCTGTTCAATTTTTTTATTTTTTTCCCCCCCGAAATTATCCTTTATAAAGTGCCTGGAAGACCCTGTTTTATATATAAACGCCATTTATTGTTACGATAAATATTAATCTGAAAGCGCATTGATTATACAGAACTAAAACAGAAATATACCCGTCCAAAACACTGTGTCAAGGTTAAGTTATTTTGACAATTCTCACAAATCACTATTGTTTATATCGATTGGCGCAATCGAAGTTAGCACTATAGGGTCTCTACACTCTAAAAACTCACGGGTCATAATGACCAGAATCCGGGTCCTCAAGGAATGTGGTTTTAGAGAGAGGGATTCAAAAACATTTCATCAGATTGAGTATTTCAAATTACGGATTATTCTTCTCCAGAAGACTCCAGATTTTGGCAACATCTCTAAAAACCGACCACCTTTTGAAATCAAATGTTCACGGGTTAATTTGTTTGATATATATATTATATACATTTTGTTAGGATTAAAACAACCGAACGGTTCTAAAAAATATTTTGCATTTAAACCCCAATATGAAGGTTACAAAATACCAGGGGAAAAAAACCAAGAACCTTCATCGGTTGTTTTGAGTAAAGGAGTTACTACCAAATTGAATTGAAATTTTCACAGGCTGATTTAAGTATCATTAAAAACAAAAAACATGGGAAGTAAAATTGGTCAAATCAACCGAGCAAAAATTAACTGAAAAACCCTGATTGTCAGTGATTTTCTCGTTCGCATATATAATACATGCTTACTTAGAACGCGGTAAACATATAAAATATTGTTGAGGTTTTCAAGAAGCTATACTTTGTCGAAATTGATATTATTTCGTAAATGTAAATATTTGCGTCAATAGTCACGACTGTGTCGTAAATATTTACGTTTATACTAACGTGAATATTTACAATTTGTGTCCTAATTCGCTACGTAAATGTTGGCGTAAACATTAAGGTAAATATTTGAAAAATATATATATATTTTAGAGGGGTTCAAAAGCTACGTTGTCAAATTTGACATTATTCCAATGGACATATTAATTCACTGAAAGATCCGTACTGAATGGCAGGATTGTAATAATTTGTGAGCAATCAGAGTTAATTATCAATCATGAACATCGTGATTAACGAGTTTTATCATAAAGCATGAGTTGATTTTCATGTCTGGTTTTACAAAATACTGCACCGGGAAAGTGATGGATATCCTTGCAATAGGTGACTTGTTGCCACTCCAACAACAAGCCAAGTACAGTTAAATATGAGAAAAGGCGAAGTAGGCCTAATAGTAATACTCTCCTTTTTAGCCCCATTTTTAAAGGCAGGGTACACTTTTAGTATTGTCAAAGATCCTCTCTTAGTGTATCCCAACGTATTCATAAAACCTGTGAAAATGTGCCTCAACTGGTCATCCAAGTTGCAAGAAAATAATTCGAGAAAAACACCCTTGTTGCATAGAATTGTGTTTTAACACTACATATAAAGTGTGGACCTGAGAACAAAAGAGGTCCACATAACATAGGGACTCTTTTACAGAAAGAGGTAATTTGTTTTACAAAAAAAATTAATCTGAGAACGATTTCAGGCATGAAGCCTTTCTCAGGCATCTGAAAGCCCATACAGCTCTGTGTTGCAGTCCCTATGTGGACTTACACACGTCCACACAGTGTTCTTTACAGTGTTGAGGAATATGATTTTCCTTAAGTGTAGCTGTAGAACAAAGGAATGTCCACACAGTGACTGCAACACAGAGCTGTATGTGCTTTCAGATGCCTGAGAAAGGCTTCATGCCTGAAACCTTTCTCAGACTCTAAAACTATACATTACTGGTCGTTTCTAACAATGTTTTATAATATCAACAGCTCTCCAATGCTTTTTACCAAGTTAGTTTATCTGGTCATACATTTTTGGAGTAATTATTAAAGGTGTAAAAGGGAGGGGGGAGGAATAATCCCCAATTCTCTGCTTGATCTTCTAATTCAAACGCTCTGGAATTTGTTTTTACTTCTCACACATCTTGGTACCAATAAAGATGTATTGCAATGAACCAGACTGGGACTCGAACCCACTGTACTCGAATACACTCAACCAAGGGGGTCTTTCATAAAGCTCTGTACAAGAACTTATAATATTATCTCCAAAATAATCAATCTTATCCACAAACAATCAATCTTAAACGCCTCAAAATTACAATTGACTATCACTGTTTCATAAAGCAAGCTAAGCTTGAAATCAACCTCAACTTTACTCTTCAATCGACCTTAGTTTACTCTTACACTTTTTGTTATTGATCCAAATCAGTCGTAGAAGCAAATTAATTGATCTCTAATCTGAAATGGTAGGGGTCTCTCATTCTGTTTCCTAGGCCGTGTCTGATTCGGCAGTGGCTGCAGCCGTAACACCGAAAGGTCCTTTTCTTAACCGGGAGTGTCGTTGCAGCCAACGGCCAATACTGTTAACTGTAGCCAAAGTCGCTTGATTCGGACACGGTCTCTGTCAAAGCATTGTGCATAGCAACTAACAACCTTAAAGACTAGCACCCCTATCTCACACCTCCAGTTCAAACTCCAATTGGAGTATTTAGGAGGTCTCTCCAACCAAGAACCAAGAACCTCAGCGTCCAAAATAATCCCTAAACGAGAAAGTAAACTCAACTCTACTTGACTTACCAGACAAGGCGACCACCACGAGGGTCAGAGGGGACAAAAGATGCGACATCTTCCCGAGCTGCCGCTCCGCTCCCTTCCCGTCCATGATCAACTCCGTTTCGATCGGATCAGATAATAACGAAGGAGACGTGACAAAAAGACCTGGCTCGTTAAGGAAAGAGGCAGACGATGCCGACCTTTCCCTACCCTGGTTTCTTTATGACACATTGAAAATCGCTCTTTGCTTATCACTTGGGAGAGACGGGGGCGGGGTAAATGAACCACTGATTAATTTTGTACACGTTGTAATGGCGGATGCATTTAGATAAGAGTGACGTCATGGAGAAACTTCACCGAGGCACATAATTTGATCAACAATATTGTTTGACGCAACGCTATGATAAACAATACAGTGCGCCACCCAGTGTTTGCCATTGAGTTTACGCGAGTTTGTTCTATGTGGTTGATTGTAACAGCTAACGTACAGTTCGTGGTAACTGCATGCATTGCGTCATATACACCACCGTCGACGGGGCCGCAAGGAAAGCGCATGTTTTCTGCATGACTAACGGAGACAAAGCCCAATGTTAGAAAAGGGTCACAAATTATTGCGGTAGACCCGTGTGCTGTGTCGCTTCCAACCCTCCGGAGAGTATAGGGTGGTTTTGGAAACAAGAAATGGGAGTTTTGATGGCTGGAAGACGACATCCTTCGTCGTCTGACACTAATCCCATCTTAAATATTTGATTAATGTGTTCTAACACGGCGCCCTGGTGAAAATCCACAAACTTCTGCCATCCTCGAAGGTATTTCTGCATTAGTCTTTTCAGCATTAGTCTTTAGCGGGCCAATTTTGTACACTGTACCTTTTCTTCCAACAATAGGAATTTACACACAGACACAGAAGCAAATGATTCCGTAGAAATTTAAACCCTTTATTTAATTGTTATCAATTCACAACATCAACTGAACCATTTAATAACTCAAGTCAAAACACGCCGTTTCAACAAGCCACTCTAACAGTTGGTTTTTTTCTAATGATTGTAACGACCAAAAAATACAAAACACCAAGACTTTATTCATTGCGCTAAAAGCAGAAATAAACGGCCTAACGCGTTAAGTTTCTGCTGGGTCTGTCGTCACGGAATAAGGCCATTACATTCGCAATCAGCTCATCCGAAACATAGTTCAAAGAACTGTCGACCAGATAATGTTTACTACATGAAACAGGGTTGTGTTATGGGGTGTAACGTTAACCGACGGCTGTTGTAGTTGCGGCTAACCCCAGCACACTGCTTTTTAGGCAAAAAACCACACACATGATAATGGAGATAACCGTTAGCCGCTACATTGTTTGCCAACATAGCTTAACAGCAGGGCCCAATTTCACAAAGCCTGTAAGCTGAAAAATGTTGCTTAGCGCGGAAAAATACTGCTAAGCAGAAAAGGGTTACCCAGCAGAATGACATTGTAATTGCAATTGACGCCACTGGTGTCCTGGTAATTGTTTTGCTTAGCAAACAAGTTTCCTAAAGCCAAATTAGCTGCTTAGTATCTTTATAGTAAGATAGGCTCCAGATTGAAACTGGTCCCAGGTTGACTTAGCAAATATTAAACGGCAAACCTCTCCTGTGGCGAAAATAATGTAGCCACCTTCTAACAATCTGCTTGTATACCAAACGTTGTTTAATGTTTGAACTCCAATCTAAGAATCTCCGGCGCAAATGAATCGTATGCTCTACAACTTAATAAAAACTTGGTGCCTTTTTTTTTTTGCAACGAAAGATAATTATACAACTCTAAAGATTCAACCTCGACCACACTTCTCGCCCGTAGTTCGTAAGAACTCTGTTTGAGAGGTTGAGGATTTTCTCACGCGGTAATGACGTTGTTTTCACTATATGTATTGGTAAACGCCACTTTGTTTTTTTATATTGCGTGAGGCCTCGCGTACACGACGGGTATTCGCGAAACTACGGCTGTAGCAAGCAGGAATTGCCGGCTATAGACTGATGCTATGGATATAGCAAGATCAGTACTCCATCCCTTATAACAGCATTGCAGAGCAGCCTACTGCCAAAGCCTCAGCCCAACGGCAGCCACATCTTCAGCCTCTCAAGTGCTCAGGTTTACGTCAGCGATTTTGAGTCCTCATTCCGAGTGCTCTTCGCGTCAAAATGGCGAATAAACCAAAGCACCGGGTGACCGAAGACTGACCCAGGATTTGGGAGTATCCAACAATGTGATATCTAATATTCAATATACTGTACAAAATCTGTTAAACATCCCTGATTATCTCAACTATAGGAATCTCTAAGAAAAACTTAGGCAAACAAAAAAGGCATTCTTCAAATATTTTGTATAAATAATTTGTCACTAATCAAACACTGCTCCTACCTCAAAAACGTCAAAATATAAATCATTAGCCAATCAGAAAACGGTATAAAAACCGTTGCTATAGAATTAATGAAAATGGCCAATAATGACCAAAACTATGTCCTCTTACTAGTTAAAATTTGAGCGCTTTATCCTTTTATGCAAATTTCGGTGTGTCAGGCTACCTTTTTTCTTAAATCGTAACTCATCTATAACTTCTTGGAGGGGGCCACAGAACATTTTGTTTTCGCTTGGGCTGTTACTTTTGCTTTACTTCGGGGAAAACAAAATACATATTTTTGACTTGCCTTTGGTCTGCATCAACGCAATGAACTAGGCCGTGATATTATGTACAACATATTATATTATGTATAAATCCACTTTACAAACGAATCAATAAAATGATACTGAAAAATTATATCAAACATCTTACATAAATAAGTGAAACAAAGTTTATGACAACTTAACAATTCAAAGATTTATTAACTACAGTGAAAATCGTTAACCCTGGTTTTACCCAGGTTACTGTTATACTTTAAACCTGGTCACTGTTATAGCTACCAGATTAGTGAAAATAAGTGAAGGTAATTTGACAATTTATTAAATGACGGTATAAATGAGCAAAAAACGATCACAGCTCGAACATCATTGCGATTGGTGAATCCAATTGCGGGAAAATCACGTCAATCTTTTTTGAAATTTGTATTTTTCCCGCTGTAAGAAAATTGGTGGATCACAAGAACTCACGGTAAGAAAATGTTGTGTTTTCTAAATAAAATGAGATGACAACAAATAAATCAAGTAATAAACCAAATGGGAAACTGACTGGGTAAGTTTTTAATAAATAGAAAATAAGTATGTATTTTTATACGTATTGTTGTGTTGAGTTGCGTAACACAATTAGAGAAGTAAATTTGTTTGCCTTTAACTTTGAGGCATGGAGGTCAAATTCCATTATTTAGAAATCATAGTTAATTTTTTTTCCCACTCGTTTCATATTTTGCATCCCATGTTATGTTCGATTGTTTGGGTTATTGTTTTGGTCAGATTGGATCACAACAAATAAAACCTTCAAAATTTCTCTCTAGATTAAACCAGAATATACTGGTTTTTTTTAATAAAGCAGGGGGGAAAAAGTTGCCTAAAATAATGAAATGATGCTCAAATAGTACAAAACCTGGGGGTGTTTACACCACACCCAGTAGTGTAAATGCGGTGTTTACATTAACCAACTTCATTATCTAAAAAATGGAGGTCTTAGTTTAACACCATGTATTGGTGTTGGAACAATTGTCTTTTAATAGAACTGTAGTTTATCACCTTTCATCAATCTACTAAAGTTAACGAGTAATTTTGTTATAATAAGGTTTATGTACATGATATATACATAACCAATAATATTACAAATGTGCACTGTATATCAAAGATATTTTTTAAAGGATGTGCTCATAGATACCTTGGATGTGATATAATGTAAGAAACTACACCAACTACACGCAATCCATAACATTTGTTACTGTTGGATTATCAGAATATTATCAGTAAAAATAAGTTCATATGATGACAAAAATAGTCTATTATTAAAGTTTTGGTACGCTCGTTTGAAAGGAACAAATTATGTGGCACATAACACTTGAACTTGAATTAGAATTGAAAGAAGTTGCACCGCGGTAATCTGCACCCACAATGCAATATGTCATCGTAAAGCATCAATTAATGAAAAGAAGGGGAAAAAATGTTTTCGGTAAAACCATGATGTGTTTTTTTATCTACCATTTTGAGAAGTATGTGTGCGTTTCGAACACACATTGTAAGAAAAAAAAAAGTATTTTGCATATAAATATTTGTGCGTAAGAATTTGTATACCTGCGGGAAATTGGGTGTAGGCCTAATTACAGAAGGCAACATTTTCAGACAAAAAAGATAGGAAAATCATATCAACTGTTTTTAGAGTGATAAATTTTGAGCCACATTCATAATGAATTAATGTTTATAACTATCCAAACAAGAATAAGCAGGTACCCTTTTTGTGCGGGTATTAAAATGATGTAAATCTGCAGTTTGTGGGCTTGCTTTGATTTTCAAGTTGACCTAAAGTCTGGTATCTTGACTTAAACTGCCACACCTGCCTTCAGGTACCAGCCTAGACAGGTCAACCTTGCCTCGTTTTCAAGTTCATGATCATTCTTATCATGAAACCAAATATGGCCGCTCAGTGACAGTATAGAACACGAATTTACTCCAAAATCTAACGTAAAAATATAACGAAGTCACAGACACTCAAAAGACCCTCTTTTACAGAAACAAATTTACCTCCGGAAAAGACGACAAGAGGTGTTTCGTCAAATTTGAATCTAAAATATCTGAAAAGTTGATGAGGCTTCCTAAACGTAAACAATATTAGTATTTGTGCCCTAAAAAAAAAAAAAAATTCATAGCACCTACCCAAAATTATAAAAAACAGTAAATTTCAAGTCAATGTTAGTTTTAATTGTTGTTGTTGGTTGTGTACATATTTTAAAATGTACCGGTTTCACTTACACACTCGTCTCGTACAGTATACAAAAAAGTGAATAAAAAGAGAACGAACTAATTCTAGTATTATTTTTTGTTTTCACCCGACACACTTTAAAAAATTATATCCTCATGGTAAAGTGAGGAGAAAGTCATCCTCTTAATTTTAAAGGCACCATCCTTGTCCCCTCTCGACAGCTCCGGGTGAAACTCTCCTTGGAAACAAGACGCAGTGAGGTCCCCGGCCACCGGATATGAGGATTATTTGAGGTGTGAGGTGCACGCTTTATGAAGGCGGTGAGGACTCATGTGGCTCTTGGAGCCGTGACGAGATGATGTCCCACGGCGACTCAGTTGGTCTTACTGTGAGGTTCCGGGACTGTTTGTATAAAGTCAGGAATACATGCATTACCCATACACAAACACAATCCACATGACCTCCCGAGGGACGAGGGTACAATTTTGCCTGTATCGTTGCCCGTTTTACGGGTTATGTTTTAGTGAGCATGAACGAGAGGCATCCATGACTTACCAAAGCATGGTTGATACATTCCAACCTAGGCTAAACATGAGGGCTATCTTATCGTGTATAACAAGCTGATGGATGGAGTTATACAAGCCTCACACACACACCCTTACGGGTCCAGTTTGTGGGGTCCTGCAATTGATGTTTTTTTCCCCCTTTTCTGAAAAAATTTCTCAGTGGGGTACTAGAAGGACAAAGCAAACCTCTGGGGTAGCACCGTCCAATATGAAAAGTACCCCGTAAGTTGGCGTGTGTTAGCACATTTCTTTGATTCATTCAGGCGCGTGGGTTATTTTCAACTCCAATCTGAGGCTGATAGCCTCTTAGATGCCCCAAATGCATCATGCCTCTGAGGATCAGTGTAAGAGGTATGTTCCAACATCACAGGCACGCAATCAGAATGTGGTATTAAACCTTTAGCATCAAAGTAGACTAAAGAATGTGAGGTATACTTAGTAAATAGTGAGTCCGGTGACAATATTATTCCCGGGTGTAGCTTGAGGTACTATAGCCCTCCATTCATCATTCAAATAATACGGAGTTATTTAACCGATGAACCTTTGCAAAGATTTTTGTGCAAGTCGTTGATTTTGACATTGTATCATTTTTAGTTCAGTATGAAACATACAAATGAAATCTGGTTTGAGCAAGTCTGCTGCATATTTGCCCTTTATTAAGGACCCAATAGAGCAACGTACAAACATCACCACAGTAACTGACGGTTTAATGTTAATGATGAATTATTCAACAAGCCCAGAAGCCAGGTTTGAGAGGCCTTTGAAAAAAAGCTTAAAATCATGATTTTTTTTATTTAACAGTTTTTGTTATTTGATGCCGAGCCTGTGTTGGAGACGAGTGGATGTGGTCTCCTACTCAAGCAATGCCCGATTGACAACTTAGACTGTGATTATGCATGAGGTTAGTTATGACCATTTGAAAGCTTGATTGAGAGACTAATAGGCAAGTGGTCTGCAAATCTAGTGGAATGTAGCCTCTTACTTAAGCAATTACTGATGAGGATGTGTTTAAGTAAGTTATTCTTCAAGCCCTTCAGTGATTGTGTGATGAGAGATTTGATGGAGTTGATTATTGAGCATTTAAGCGACTGCGTGAGAGTCTACTCCCAAGTAGCCGCCACCTCAAGCCCAGTTAGACTGGCAATAGACCTTTACCACGAAATTTGTAAATTGCACATCGCGCGTGCGCACTAACTCTACTGGTTGGCAAAATGAGGGAACATTGCGCCTTTTGGGGGGGGGGGGGGGGGGGGGGCGGCGTCTGCCTATAGCGTACAACTCTATGGCGTCTGCCAACCAATGGTGTCTATACGCATGCGTGAATGTATTTAACATATTTCATGGGAAAGGCTAATTCAATTTACAAGGAAATATTAATATATGTTCTGTCCTTGAATGCACTTCTAACTTGATGGTTTGTAATTGGCTCCTTTTGAAATTGGAAAGTTGAAAACCACACAGGGGTGAACGGAGGAACAACAACAAGCAAACACATTTGTTTGAAACGATATAATTTTCAATTGGTTAATTAAGCCTGGCCAAGTATTATGTTATATCTGCCAGTGCATTCTGCATGCTTTAATGGAATAGCCGAAGAAATGACGTATTGAAAAATGACTTGATCAGCTTCAATATGAAAGCTTACTGTTTCATAAGTTCATACCAGTTGAAAGCATTCCACAGACTAAATGTTGTCAATTTTTGAACCACGTGTAAATTTACAACTTTTCAACTTTTCAAGGAAGCAGTGCATTCAAGTATTTGAGCCGCTCAAACGGTGAGTTTACAAAATGCTACATAGAATAATATGCAGATGATATTTAAATATAGCATTAGTATACGATGATAAAAATGCAAACCTTATCCATGTTATACAAAATGACATGCTAGAAATTTGTCTAACAGCACGAAAAAAATGTTTTCTGCATGGTTGCTTTATTTCATAAACCGATAAGTTTAAAATGTCACTGAATTTTATTTTCTCTCTTTTATTTTGCTTTTAAACACAAGGAGCGAACCAGAAAATACTAAACACAACATTGTTTGCTTGGTTTTTCTTGGCAAACTTTTGCTTGTACAACTTCCAACTTGTATTTTTATTGTTGAGGTTATAAGCTCAGCTTCCAAAATAAAGAAAACATGCAATGCCATTTTCATTCGGTAGAGTGGGAAAGCTACATGCAGAAACTTTTATACAAGTAAAATTAACTTTCATAGACATGCATTGCTTAATGTGCAGTAAAACAAACTCTCACTGTAACATGCGCCATCTTGCTTTAAGTGGTCAATATTTTGGTCTTCCCAGCTGCACGGTTTTGTGCGTTATAAATACATAGGCCCTTTTCGAAACAGCAGCTGCAGCTCAAGTTTAGGCTCTGTCTAACTGTTTGAAGCCCACGTTTCCAACATAACTGACAGAGGGAAGAGACAGCCGCTAACAAACACAAAATACTTGTATACTTGCAAGAAGAAAGAGGAAATGGCCACAAACACAAACCCTCGTACAGGTGTTTTCAGTTTTCTATTGCACGGGTTTCTTTTAAAGAAAAAGAAGAAATCAGTTGATCAGCTGAAAAGTTGCAAGCCTGTAACTAAGCACCAGAATTTGGCTGAGCAGATAATGGTGACCAGTCAAAGTATTCCTTTATTAACATATCGCTTGTGGCTGGTTTCCTGTCCTTCTTTGCTTAGCATTATAAGGCTGTGTCCAATTTGGCTACGGTATGGATACAGCTGGATCACCGGGTCAACGTGCGCTGAAGCATAGTTTGCCCTTAGCAACAGCCATAGCCGTCCAGTCTAACACAGCCCATTTGAAATGCCAAGTGTTTTGTTTTGGCTTCAAAGCATAAAGAAAAGTTGCTCTGTTCAGACTGCAAGTTTTAAGGTGTGTGCCTTAAAGAGAGCCAATTAACGTGGTTCTTGTTTAAGCTTTTAATGATGCGTACTTTACCCCATTTCAATAAATGCAACCAAATCGAGTCTGGGAGGGCAGTAGAGTCTAGTACCCTTTTTGGTTCAGTTAGAATCAGTGTGCAATATTTACTATTAGAGATCTGTGGGAAAAACATTTGTGGCAGAGTGATTAAAATCTGAAAAAGTGAGATTCATTGCTGACAAAAAGATCTGAAACTAGGAATATATATTTCAGGAGGTATGTTTCTACCAGTAAACCAATGGATTTATTGATTTCATCAAGCTTCTGGGAACAGTACCTTTGTTTAAATCAAACGAAAATAACAGCTATGTGGTTTTTATTCACAAAGCTCGCAATCAAGGCTCTGAATTATCTCAAATTATTATGCCTCGATTAACGGCCATTTTAAATACAAGCAGAACAATCCAAAAACACCAATTGGTGCTGAGCAAGATGGCGCATTTATAGTGAAAGTCTTTGTTGAGCATGCAATTCTACAGATGAGAATGTTAACATAAGTTTGTATTACCTCATGCAACTGAAACAAAACTAGACTGCAACGACAAAACATGGGAGAAATAAAGACATTAAAAAGGGGGAGACTAAATGTTTGCACTTTCCCAATTTCTCAAACAATCTGTTCAACAACCTAATGATACAACCCTCCAACTCCTCGTAACTTTTTTAAGCGAGTTGAGCAACCATTCAAAACCATTCAACTGCACAGGTTTTGTGTTGTGACACAGCTGTGCACAGAACCAAACTGTGTACATGTGTGTAATGATCCCTTATACCAACGTCACACGCAGCAACTGTCTGCAGCGCTCGCCGTTTTTGGAGTCAAATATTGCATGTAAATGCCAAGTAGCTAAATGCACACTACACTGTATAACACACAGGGACATTCACTCCCAAAATGGCGTCCCATGATGACGTCACGTGATTTGGTCAATACCTGTTGCATTCACCACATGATAACACCATATTACAGAATGGCATAATTAACATTATCTAGCAATCAAAACCACAGTGAAGGGTGTTGAATGGGAACACAGGTAGGAGGGTTAGTGCAGTATTAAAGAGTCATAAACATTTCACTCTGGCCATTTTAAAAACTAGAGCCGTACGGCTTTGGCTCAGGCTACATCATCTGCATGTCTGAGGGGCTTCGTACTGAAAGCACATGTTTTCACAGCCAAAGCCCAAATCGAGGTTTTGAAAAGATAAGAGCTGGTATTTCAAACTCCAACCACCTCCCTGTATTTGTTGCTAAAATTTATTACAATTAAAGATGTAGAGCAACAATCTGAAATTAATAAAGTGATGTTAACCCTGATGTGGCTAGAATGGATACCAGTCGAGTAGGTAATATTGAGTGCAGTAATACTGTTCGATTACCAGTTGACGTAATGAAGTCTGAATATTCATGATATAAATGACATCATAATGATATGCAAATAATAAAAAAAAGGCAATGGGTTCCCATTTAATTATGTCGATACCAAGCGACTCTTTGTTGAAAATAGTTAATTGTCCTCAGAAAAAACAATGAGAAGTTTACTGTTTTAAGTGTGTACATTCGTGATTTACCTTCTGCAGTACACAAGATTGTGCTGTTTATTAAATAAAGGTGAGGTGAAACTTTTCGTAACTTGGTCAAGTGTGGGGTTTGAATTTAGAATTGAGGAAAATACCACAAATTTCAATACCACAAATTTTTACACAAAACAATTCTCATCATTTAGGGAGATAACTAATGTAAATATTGGATGGACGGTGTCAATTATTTCAATTAATGGTGACGTATTAGTTGAATTGAGGATTATTAATTTTTTCAAAATGAGTTTAAAGTGCAACCCATGCTGAGTTGGGGATTAGTGATAGTTCCCGGGTTAATTACTCAAAGATTAATGATATGGTAGTTGACATGGTGGCAAAAACTAATGCTTAGGTATGCATACTCTCTTTGAATCAAGAGAAGGTACAGTAATGGTAATGTTGGTAAACCTCAACTACTGCTATGCTTATTCACTCTGAATGACATACAACATTGGTCTAGAGGATAATGATTACTGCATTCTTTGTTTCTATGAATCAAGATATGGTACAGCATTGTTAATATTAGCAAAACTTGTCATGATACGCTTAAAAATACTCAAGAACCAAGTAGTAAACAAACATTCTGTCAAAAGTTTCTGCAAAAAGTTTGATTCATGAAAAACGTCAACAGGTATTTGCAACTGTTCTCATGCATCAAGTGTAAACATCTTGAAAGGAACATAGTACAAGACTAGCCAATGCTGCACCAGACTAGCCAATGCTGCACCAGATTATGAGGTGTTTGTGACAGGCTGACTTTACATCTAGTTTACTACATTATAACTCTCATAAAGAGGTATTTTGTTTATTGTTGTTTTGATACTTTCATAGTAGCGTATATTCGACGAAGAGGCAATAGGGGGGTGTGTTTCAACAACCAAATCCACAGATCTTCAAAATTGTTAATCTGCAATGACCGTTGTAAAATAAAGGCCACGATGACCACATAGTTTCCCAGCACCCAAGCCCATGATTCAATGAAGCCCGACCTAACTACAGCCCCAAACCCTGTCTCTAAATATAGCCTGGGATACATTTATGTACAGGGTTGGGGCTACAGTTAGGTACATGATATGGGTTACATTTTGGGCCAAGTAACATCTGGGAGTCGCAAAAACAGGGAGTGGATCTTGTTACAAAAGGTTAAGTTTCTACAATATTCCTTTCAGAACAAACATGCCTGTTGTCCAGTGATAAGGGTATTTTATGTAATGGCAGCCATCTTGTATTGTTTATTTTATTATTTTTATTTTTTATTTTGGGGGGGGGGGGGGGTTAAAGTTTGGCCAAGTCTGAACTAATGGCTTTCGGCAGTGGCTGTGACACCATTAACTCCTATTCTCCAATGTTGTCATAGCAACCAACAGCCATAGCCATAGCCGTAGCCGAAGTCACTCGATTCAGACACGACCTTAAATGCACATGGATCAGAATGAGGCCCTTGATGAAAATAGACTGATGCCTGCATCGTGATGCCAGATTCCCTATACATATTCAATATGCAGTTCAGGAACCATGTGTGGAGGCCTGAAACACGAACAGCAAATGACACATTTTGCCAAGATCTGTGGAACGGCACATCATATTAGTGGCTTAACAGACTTAGATTGTAGAATTAGGTGTAGAACTTCGTTTGATTGAATTTTAAAGTCTGTTTTTAACGAACGCGAGTGTGAAATTAATTAATTTACTGATTGTTTATTGAGAGTCGGATGGGAAAAAAATCATATGGTTTAACGGTTGAAAACAAACCATCAAAAATAATGAATTGAACAAAGTGTTCATTTCACATCTTGGATTATTATTATTATAAAATTTTTTTTAAACAACCAGTTTCAAATCTATGTCAATTGCGAAGCTTTTGCAGCATGCACAGAAAGCATAGCTTGGCCAGTGATAGATCTTGCTCCAATACTGGGAGCGTTGAGCATGTTTTAAGGGCCAAGATTTCTTTTGATTTGGTCTTTACAAGCAGTGAAAAAAGGGGGAATGAATGAAGTATGTATTTGTTTTGACAGTTTGTAGACATGATAAGTTGTGCAAGTTCTACTGGCTTGGCTCTCTTGTTGGGACATGATGTCCTTGTATAAAGGGGGGTAAAGTTAATTTGTTATACTGGACAAAATATGAACTGGACAATGTGGTTAGATAACAGGGTGTAGGTACTTAAAAACATACAACTATGTTTATTATCAATAAATTCACGATATGAACAACAAATGGCAAACAGTTAAATCAAATATTATCAAGCTGGGCATCATGGTTGATTGGGGTTAGAATCTGGAAAGGACTCCACTACTGACAAATGATCAAAAAAACAAAAACCCAACCATTTTTATGACTGCCTCAAACCGCAAGATGCTTTTGTTAATTCACTTCTTCATTCACTTTGGTTTGTTTTGTGGTATTAGACTATTATAGTTGCTTTTTAAATCACAAACGACATGTACCTCTCTAAAAGAAAACCTGAATGGAAACATTTACAATTAATCGTGTTAATCACAACTGCAAGAAAACAAACAAAACAAATACTAAAAAGATACCGTAATTCATAATAAATAACAATCACCAATAAGTAGTTCTTTGAGAAGAATTCATTCGTACTTATGATACACATATATTAAATTAAAATCTCCAAATATGATATATATTTCGTGTTTGCTTCCCCTCTCAAATCTTCAGGGGAAGAAACATGCAAGCTAAGAAGATTTCTACCATTTTATTTCAAAGGCAAGGGCAGTTCATCATATTTGACCTAATCCGAACCAACCTTTGACTGTCTATAAACATGAAGGATTCGTTTACCACAAAAATTGAAAGTGTCAACACTATTGAAAAAAAAGGCATCACCTTTACTACGGACTTTGGGATCTTATACCAGAAAATAACAAATCTAAAATACCGTTAGAAATGTAAAGTGCATAGAAACTGTTTTTGCTACACTTTGGTGAATGAATGGAAAGGGGGAGTAGGGGTAGGGGGAGGTTAATATTCAAACTTTTCGTTTCTTATGAGGAATGTTTACATTTTCACATAACTATTATCCTGTCACTACTACATATAGGATATATGGAACGAGTTGGTCCTAATTTATGGAATAGCTTGAGAATGACTTTGGCTCTTATCTACAAACTGTGGATCCAAGGTCTTCACTTCATTGCTAATATTTTGTCCCTTGCGGCATTTTTTGTCCATCTAGTATGCCTGCCAATTTTGAAATACTCTGATTTCCTCATCCTTTTGTAAGCCTTAAGGGGAAATGCTACACTTCTACCTAAATATACATGTAAGTAATGCTTGGTGGTTTTTTGTCTTTTTGTCTTTTATGTTACTTTTGAGAAAGAGCAGGGTAAACTTCCAGAGGATTAAGACCTTACATTCAACAATTGTCTTCGGAATTTTATCCACGGTTTAACAGCCCCCCCAACCCAAATGACAACTAAATCTAAGTTGATATGACTTCTAAGTTCACATGATCTACAGAAAACAAAGATGTGTCTACTACTAGTCACCGATCCAAGCTACTGGGCCTTGATCGAGTAACTGTTAGCTACAACTACTACAAACGTAAAAAAGAAATGCAGTGTAAGAAGGTCTCTTTCGTGCACTGTAAAGAATGACTGTGAAATGGAGGGATACCAGGCAGCGTGAATGACAGAGCAATTTTCATGACTTTTTTGTCTTCAAACAATGTTCCAGGAAAGATGGAAACACAAAATTGTTGTAAAAAGCATTCATTATTAAAAGTACCATGCTCAACTTGATGAGAGGAAGGAAAGATATTATCAGCCAGTTTAGATAAACTACAGGTTTTTGAATCAGCAAGATTTTGCATTCTTTTGCTGGGAAATTTTATTAATTTTTTATATATATATATATATTAAACAAAATTGCATTCACAAAGTCTTGTACTCTGCCTTATTACAGTCACAATGATATGACAACGTGATTAGGTGCTCTGTCTACTGGGTGAGAAGTGGCCACTTCCGTTGTCAGTCTCCCAAAATTAGATGGGGAAAATTAGATGGGGAAAAAAAGAACCAAAAAACAAAAACACCTCCATGCAGAGAGACTCAAAAATCATAACTTAAGCGAGCATCAGTGCACACCAAATGAGTCAGGTTTTTTAGCCTCAGCTGGGTAAGATTATTATTGCAGTGTGACTTCAACAGAGGGCGCTATGACCACCAGTAAACCAGATGCTTTTTAACCAAATCATACAAGCAGTACGGAAGGGGATCAAAAACATTCAAGAGCCTTTATTTTGTTTCTTTTCTTGGTGCATGTATTGAGTGAAGCATAAGAACTACCCTAAAATTCATGGCAGAAATTACACACATGTAAATTTTGTACCAAAAAATGCAGGATTGCTCTAGAATTTATTTTGCTGAGTATTGTTAATTCTTTGTGATTAGCAAAAGCCCCGACAGTGTTCATCAAGCCACAATAAGAGCCTCACCCACAAACATGCACGCACCCATGGAAAAAACAAAGTACAAAGTGATGTGAGTAAGAAGGCAGCGGCAGAGACCAATGAGGGGACACAAAAATAATAACAATTGGAGGAAAAAATTAAAATAACAATTGTAATAAAAAAACTAGTGTGAGATTTAATGCAAAAACAGCATTCACATAGGAAGGAGATAGAGTACAGCAAGAGCTATGCCTATGCTGGCCAGTAGCCCTTGGAGACCCACAAAATAACTTTTACCGTCATGGGAGCGGCGAGCGATGAATTTCAGCATCTCGTCCAGTAGGATGACAGGGAAAGAGATCTTGAGCACCGCCATCCACTCGGTGAAGTCGAGGGGTGTAATCTGGAATACAGTCTGAACGGAAGAAGAGAACCATTTGAGAATGAGTGGATTGTTTTGAGGAGCAAATGGACAAGCTGAGGAAGTAGGCAATTTTTTAGTCATTCTTTCGCCTTGCATAAGATTCTAATCATATAAGGAATGTTTATAAGTGCAATGGTGAGAATATTTATGGGTAGGTATACACATTCAAACCGAGGACCTATAACAAAAAAGGAAAATAGGGTTCCCTGGTTGGTATGTACAAAACCAATGGGAGCCGTTGCCAAAAACAAAAGAGGAACACTAGGACGTCCACAATTGGAGCTGTTTACACATTTGTGTAAGTTAAAATATGAAATGTTTTATTCAATGAGGTGAGGTTGAGTTGAACGGAAGACTCCATCTTTCAACTCATGAAAGATGGAAAATGCACTGTGAACATTACCAGAATGCACAGATTAATAAATACCGAGTGATCTACAATCCTCCAATCAAACGACAAGGACAAGCAGAAAAAAGGGGGTGGGACATTTTTTACTACTCACCGACATGACGTCAACATACAGGATAACAAAGTGGAGAGCCATTGAGAGAATGATGGCACCGATGAGCCAGATGTTAGACCATGGTGGCATAACCAGTAGGGATTGGTTCTCACTCAAGCTGCAAGTGATAAATATTCATCATTAGTTGGGGGTAGTGGTATCCTACTGGCTTAAATGGAAATGATAGACCAAAACTGATTATTGAAGCCAGGTTGTTCTATTCTAACTGGCCAAAACTAATCAACAACAAGATAATCAAAATCCATATACAACATGAAGACAAGTCATTATAAACATAATCATTTACTTATCAACCCCCCGGACAAACAACAAATGAAAATATCAACAAACCAAATCTCTACACAAAGTGTGAATAAAAGAAATACCCCAATAAGTCAGTGTTAACAAGAGCATTAAACACATCCAATACATACATGTAAATTCAGTTCCAAAAAGGCAATTTGTGAATAAATACTATAAAGTATGCACAGATAATATATAGACCATGCCCAATACATGTATGTGGAAGAGGGTGGGTGTTCATCCCACACAAACAAGATAAAATGTTCCCATACCCTAACACACTCTTCCCCTCTTGTACAGAAGTACACCCCCTCCCCCCCCCAAAAAAACCCCTAAAGAAACTCCTGAGATTCTCAAAATAAGGGGGGGGGGGCCACATTATTCCACATATCGAGCACCACATGGATTCAACAATAAAAAGTGAAACAGGATAAACAATCAGATAAATACAGCAGATAAATGGCAGGTCAGTTTCTTTCAGAAGTAACATAGACAAGCTCTTAAGTTCTGCTCAGTGAGAGCAGATAATAATTCTACAAAAAGGAATGATATTTGGCCCTTGGGGGAAAAAAAGTAGGAGAATTGTTTTGAGGTCAGAACCTATAGGCTTTTAAATGACAATTTTGCTGATTTTTCTTTAGGGCTACAAATTGGTAAACCAAACTAAAAGTACAAAGAATAATATGCCTGTTTAATTATGTATATACATGGTGTTAGCACGAACCAAATCCATAAATATTTTCACATGAAACTGGACATATATCAGGTAAGCAATATATTAAAATGTCGTCAAAATAAAACAAAGCATCAGTTATGTAATTCAGATTGACAGTCTAGTGATATTAAACTAGGGTCAATACAATACAGTTAAACTGTGCCAAAATGCAAGGGCTCAATAGTAGGAACACCACATCTGAACAGCAGAACTGCATAAGCCATTCTGAGATATAGCGGACACAATACTATGACACGATTAGGTTTTGGTAAATTTGTCTGTATACACCAACACCAAACAGTGTACTCCTATAGTGTCCACCAGTGTTGTTGACTCGAGTCGGTGACTTGGACTCGAGTAGACTCGAGTCGCCAATTTCATTGACTTGCGACTTGACTTGACTTGAGCAAAAATGACTCGTGACTTGACTTGACTTGAGCAAATATGACTTGCGACTTGACTTGACTTGAGAAAAAATGACTTGGTTACAACACAGGAATATTAAATGTGAAGTTATACGTTTACATTTTTAGGGTTCAGATAAATTAATGTCGAAACAATTCACTCGGAAGTTCCGCAAAACACGGACCACATTGCGATCACAGTTTACACAACGCACGCGGTCACGTCTTTTCCAATTTAGAGGCTGCTAGTCTTTGTTATGTCGTTCCTTTATGCGCAACAATAAAGATAGGAAACATTGAACGCTAGAGGGCGTTTCAAAACGATGCGATACCATTGGAGTAAAAGCCCTCTATTGGTGAAATATCCCACAACACCTGTTTGAAACGCCTTGACAAAAGACTTTACGTGTCTGCGCATGCTCGGGGAAAAGGGTTTTTCCCTCGAATTGCAATAATCACCATCGCTGGTGCGCGAAAAAAACGTGTACAGAGCAATGAGCCACTGGTATTCACGCAAAAGCCGTCGACAGTATGGTCTTCAAAGCACATTTCCTCGGAAATGTTAGCTTGTTTATGGAAAACTGCACAACTTATAGGCTTTATTTTACAAAAATGACACCATTTTGGACATTTTGGATCAACAGAAAGATTATTTAAATGTAAAATGTAAGATTTGTTTCTTTTTAAATATGTTTTGTTTTGTTGTTTTGGGGAATTTTTTGCGGGGTGTTTGTGCATAGGATAGTCAAAATGCTGTGGTGGTGAAGACGCATTGCTTTAGATCACATCCGTGGTTGTGTTCAACCTTAGTTTTTTCACCTGACACCTGTCGTGTTAAATTTTGTAAAATTTAGTTTTTGCCATGATACCCCCCACATTCGACAAAAATGCCGTGGTGCCCTTTTTACACTTACGAAATTGCTGCGATGCCCTTCAAATTCTAAAAAAACACGGCAATTATTGCCGTGCATGTGGTTCAATGGTTGTATTTTTTAGTCTGTCACAACATCATCAGGGGAGTGGGCTTATCGGGACATTATGTGACTTGTGACTTGACTTGACTTGCGAAAATTTGACTTGTGACTTGACTTGAGAAAATTTGACTTGCGACTTGACTTGACTTGAACAAAAATGACTTGTGACTTGACTTGACTTGACCAAAGATGACTTGCGACTTGACTTGACTTGACAACAAATGACTTGGTTACAACACTGGTGTCCACCATATCTCAAAAAGGCTAATGGCTTCGTTCTCTACAGCAGGGACAAGAGTCATTGCTGGCAAAAAAGTCTGAAACTACATGTTGGATCCAAATTTTAGGATGTAGGGCCTACATGTATGTTGAAATGAAGGCGTTTCTACCTTTTGGTAACCCCTAGGGAGGGTTTGGAATTCAAAGGGCTTTTAGGAACAGTGTCCTAAGCACTAGTGAAGTAGATCAAAGGGCAGTCTTTCTATTATGTGGAAAAATGAAAGGCTTTTTTTATTCACCAGACTGACATAAAAAGTCAAAAGCCTGATAAATCATCCCTGCTACAGTTTCCTGTTATAAAGAAGATGATGTACTTTGCCAGCACGTTGAGCCTAGGAGTATTTCTCATGACTACTGACCTGTTTAGGGCATTCAGCATCTCAATGGTGACCAGGACGGACAGCGCCATCGTCATGTGGTGAGGATCGTCAAACACTTCGCAGTCCAAGTCCTTGAAGTTCTCCGGCTCTAGAGGGCACTGCATATGATGGGTCTACGAAAAAACAATCAGGAAAAATACCTCTTCTTATTAAAATACCTTCCCAACATTGTACAGCTGTAGGAAGTCTTTTAATAATGCATTTTATGACAATGAGGCGTCAAAAGTAAGGCATAGGGTAAGATTAAGCTGTGTTAAATAATTAGGCAGGGGATAGTGAAATTGACTATCAGAGTACGTATCTGCCGACTTACTATCCATAGAGACTTTATCAACTGGTGATTTGTGGGGTTTTCCCCCCTGATCGACCTCAGGTGAATAAACACTTGTTGTAGATTCTTTAAGTGGTATGTCAAGGGACTATAAGCACTGCCATGTAAAGTTCTTTGTGTGATTGTCAAGTGAAAGTAAGGGACAGCACCATTGGGGGTTGGTGGTGGGGGTTAGTTAGACAGTAGTGAGGCACTTACCAGCTGCCATGTACATTTCTGTCTGTGTTTGTCAAGTGAAAGTAAAGGGACATCACCTGGGGTTAGGGCAAGGGGTAGTAGAGTAGGAAGGAGGCACTTACCAACTGCCAGAAAGAGAGATTGGGACCATTCTTATGGTACATGAACCACCAGGCAGACGCACCCACTGTAGCAGCTCCAACATAGACTGAAATGTCAAAGAAACAGAGTAAAGTATTTATGACTGACTCTATAGATTTGAATTTTAAGGAATTCATTCTTCGGAACTTTAAGACATGGCAATACAGGTAATTCACAATTACGTGCGCCCTCTACAATTTGCTCGGGAGAGATCATTTCTGCAGTGCATCATGGGGAAAAGGTTGACAAGCTTTTAGTCGTATAGTCGCGCCCACCGCATGGCACTGATTGTTCAAGTTCATTCGTGATTTGCATAGCAGCGAGGACGTATTTTTCTGTGTTATGTCACAAGATGGTTTTTGTTTTTTGTGAAGCATTTGAGTCTTGTTTCAACATTCATTCCAGCCTTATAATGGTCCCAAACTGCCCATGCGCTACCGAGTTGTGATTGTAATTGTTTTTATATCCAACCGCTATTTGGGATATTGACCTCTCTGGGTTGAACTGTAGAAAGCACACTGCCTTGTAAATCACCCATACAGACTGCCAAAGTTTCGTGTTTTAGGTTTAAGTGCGTAAGTTTTATCATTCATGCTTTAAAGCAATGTACCTGGGACCAAAGTGGTCCCCAAAATGTTTGAATATGCGCGAGACTTGCATGGTCTATAAATCAAAAGTGAGGTGACAGACACAAATGTCCACGTTACCTCCGATAGCCATATATCTGAAGAACAGCAGACCACTGATGAGAGGTTCATTGGCTCTGCGGGGTTTCTTCTCCATGATATCAATGTCAGGTGCGTTGAAGCTGAGGGCGGTGGCTGGGAGGCCGTCTGTCACCAGGTTGACCCACAGGAGCTGTACAGGGATCAGGGCTTCAGGCATACCCAGGGCGGCTGTTAAGAAGATGCTGATGAAGAGTTGGAGGAAAAACAATTGAATTCATATGGAATCTTAGATGTTGTGATTAGTCAAGTTTCAATTAAAGTCGGTGATTGCTTCTTCTGCTCTATACTTGTCAAATGTTTTCAGCAACTAGACTAGCGTTGTTTGCATCAGGGATAAAGACTATTTTTAGTCTTACCCAATCAGAGATATTTAGAACTACATTCAACATTATAGGGATTTTTGTTTCCATAATCAAGGAGATTTTCAAATTTGTTCACATGGAAAGATTGACTCATTTTCAGGGCACTTTCTGCTCAGTCATATCCTTCCCCTAAACAGCCTGTGAAACTCCTCGAGAAAGGGAAAACAAGAAAGAGAAGCAGTCTGCTCACCTGACGACTTCACCGATGTTTGAGGAGATGAGGTATCTGATAAACTGCTTCATGTTGTTGTAGATGGCACGGCCTTCCTCCACGGCTGTCACAATGGTAGAGAAGTTATCATCAGCCAATACCATCTGTGCTAGTGGTGGTCAAGGAATCTTACATCGATCAGATACACAGGGCTCACCCTTAACACTAGCCCGCAGTACATGTACATTGTCTAGTGAAAAAAGCTCTGGGCTAGCAAACACCTCTTCTCAACTATCCCAGTGGGCTACTTAAAACTGTGCAACCTACCTGTTAAAACGCTCATATTTCTTCCATTTCAAATGTGAATAGTACATTTTTGAAATGTATTAAGAAAAGGGGTTCGCCCTGGTGTTTCCGGCATGGTTGGCTGTGTTAAGTTTGCACCACAGCACCTTGTAAACCGTTACAGGTGCTACATGTATGGGTCTTGTAATTTCAAACATAGCTCTGCGTAACTAAAGAAAAATAATAAAGGGGGCGTTTGGGTTGACTTTTAGATGTGAAATGCACTACATAAGAACTTTGTGTTAGTGTCTTGCCATGGGGATTCAAATTACACATACAAATTATGGTACATGTAAGCGTGTAAACAACGCTTTGCCTAAAATGTGCACTACACTGTATAACACACAGGGACAGTGACTCCCAAAATGGCGCAACTAAGATTATTGTGATGATGACTTCATAAATTGCGTCTACTGAAATTGATCAAAAGTCTAAAGGATCGCAACGAGACAAACTCTCTAAGTAGAGATATTTCAAGGATATCAGAGGCACTCTTAGCCACGGCGGTACCAGAGCCCATGGCGATACCGATCTCAGCTTTCTTCAGGGCCGGAGCATCATTCACACCATCACCGGTCTACATGGAAAAGCCAAACATTAAGACTCATCTTCAAAGTATGTCAGTTAGTAAAACTTTTACAAAATAAAATTCACATTTGAATGAGGTTTTTTCCCTGTAACAGGTAACATGTCCACCCCATGCCCTCCCCCACACCTGGAATTTCAACCTTCTGAGGACAAGGTCTTTTTTATTGCGAAGGGCACGTCCATTGGAAAATCCAAGACTGTATGAGGAACTTTTTGAGGGGCAATGTAACAAACCTTTTAACATGGTTGTAACTGAACGGCTGTGAAAATTCTTGAAAAATGGCTTGCAGGTCTGGGTTCCCCCTTATTCTAGACTTGGAAACTTCCAGATGTTAAAATTCAGGAGTAATACAGACTCTGTGCATCACCAGAAATACAAAACTACAGGTTTAGACTCAATGTGGACTATCTCTTTCTCCCTTTGGTGACTGCTTTACTTCTTTCAAGAAAATTTGAAGGCTCAAGGAGGCTTGGAGAAAATCCTGAAATCAGGAAAAATCCTTTGAAATCACATGCCTGCTGTAAACAAAATTCAGTAAAGTTGTGGTCAATGTGACACAAGCAACCATGGAATAACTCTCCAAGAGGTACCTCTAAAGACAAATGAACAAGAAACTCACCATGGCAGAGATCTCTCCTTGTGACTGAAGGTACTCGATGATCTTACTCTTGTGGGCGGGCTCCACTCTGGAGAACAGCCTGGCCTTCCTGACTGCATCACTCTGCTGACTAGGGGTCAAGTCATCAAACTCACGCCCAGAAAACGACAAACCTAGAATGGGAACAAATGTTGCATTTATATCTTGCCAGATTCAGATTTGAGTCTTTCACTTCTTTGACATTTCATGCGGATCCAAGGGAAGGTACACGTTTGGTAATCACTCTTAAAATTAAAGGCAATAAAAACCTATTAGTTAGAAGCCTAGAGCAGCTTTCGTCAGTAAAAAGCATTTTGAGAAAAATTTCACTTCGAAGAAATGTGTTATGTAAAAAGATATAAGAAACATTTCTCAGATTGTGTATTCCTATTGGAGATTATTCTTCCTGCGTGGATAAATTCAATTCGGAATTTTGGGGATATCTCAAAAAACACAACCAATTTTCACAGGTTAGTTTTATTGTATCTATCAATATTTATATAGGATTAAAACAATCGAACGATTCCAAAAACAAAAGGTTTACTTTGCCTTTAAAACTGTTTTCTAAGAAAGGTGCTTTAACTAGTTGTGTATTATCAACAGGAGAGTCCACAATGTAATTTTCTCATTGTTCGTTGTTTATGAGTTTGCACACTTTTCCAAGAACAATGGATTTAAGCAGGGCTTAATTTAAATTTATTTTATTTATTTTTTTTTTGTTAGGGGGAAACACAAGACCGAAGGGGCTTGTAGCTCAAAATGTTTACTCAACCAGAATTTCTTTTACAAGACCAGAAATGAAATGAGAAAAAAAAATCCCCACACAGTTCAATATTTGAGCTGTTTTAATTTGAACAAGCGCTCTAAGAGAAGATTTATCTCATTTGTATTATGGGCAAGAAATATTCAATACTCGACAGAACTGAAAGAGATTTATCAGACTGAAAGTCAACATTTGAACACAAACCCAAGACTGCCAGACTTTTCCCAGTCCTGAGTTTACTGGCCCGATGCTATAATCAGGCCTGCGATCCACTGTAAACTTTGAGCCCTGATTTAAGTCTGGAGCCACCTGGTATCCCAGAAAGTCTCCCATTATCTTTGTGTACATGTATCTCTGGGGTTTTTTGTATCGTAGGATACTGAGATTTTGTTTGAAATATTTCACACTCGCAGCAGAATGGGAAGAGCCTCAGAAACGAGGAATTCATATGATCTCAGCGTTTCCTTTATAAGGGAAACATCAGAGGGAATTAATCTTCACTGGCTCAACTGCAACTTCTGCTTTCTAGTTATTTCTAAGTCGATTGTTTCAGTTCCAAAAGCACAGCATCTGCTGAGTCACTGGTGTTATAAAGTGTAAAGACAAATTGCCAAGTACAAAGTTTGATGTGCAGTACATTTGTGCAAAAATGTGTTGCAAAGGTATGTGTGGACATGTACGCACAAAATGTATAGTTCCACCATCTGAAATATGCCTTAAACCACAAGAAATCCTGAAGAATTCAACATTTTCCCAATATGTGGAAAATCTATTTTGGATTTTGTTTATCATTATGAGACATTAATGATTTCCCAACTGATTTTCTTAAGAAGTAGAAACCCACCAGCTGTACTCTCGTCGTCCTTGAAGATGCCGATCCTGCGACAGATGGCCTCAGCAGTGTTCTTATTGTCACCGGTGATGACGATGACACGGATACCAGCAGCCTTGCATTCTTCGATGGACGACATAACTTCCTTACGGGGAGGATCCAGCATGCCCACGCAGCCCACAAAGGTCATGTTAGTCTGTCAGAAGGTAATAAAAAGAATCATAATATTGTTTTATCAAAATCAAAATCATATAATATTGTTTTGTTATTGTGGCGCGTCGTGGCTAATCGGTCTAGTTCAATGGACCCAAGCTCTGGTGTTGTCAGCAGCAGAGTGTGGGTTCAATGCCCGGTCATGTCACTTGTACACTTGTACCCTTAACCATAATTGCTTTGTAAAAAGTTGGGAAGGTAGTGCATTCTGCTCTACCAGCCAGGCTCTGACTGGATGATACCCATGCCTACATCCTTACGAACTGTGGGGTAACCCTGTTTCAGCCCCAGGAGTAGGTGGCAACATGCCCCTGGTGGCAAGTTGGTTTGTGTCAATAGCCCAAATCAGTTGAGTGTAGCCCTCACCTTGAAGTGGCCGTCTGTGGCCTTATGATATTAGGCGATCTCTCATAAAAAAAATTATTAAAATAATATTTTTTTAAATCGCTTACTGGGTGTCTCAAAGCACTCATTATTTTTACAACAGGTGTGCAGAGATTTGTTTGGTAAATGAGACCCAAAACAGATTTCTGCGCTTACGATGCCCTGTAAAGCATGTGATTCCATGGGCTGTAAGCGCAGAATTACACAGTAAGCAGATACATGAAATCGGGCCAACCATGCTAGAAACACTGAGACAAATTCCTTCACTTAAATGTAAGAGTACTGGGTTCTTTTACATGCATTAAAAATCACACAGGACCTTCGACTTTAAGTCCAATCCACAGGATAAAAAAAAATATGGTCAAGTGTCCTGCTCAAGCAGAACTGAACCCCTACTCTGACAACACCATAACCCGGGTCCAGTGCACCAGACTGCTCACCCATGACAATCGATGTGATGAAGGATATTTTCAATTAAAAAGCCGATTTTGTTTTCATTTTTTTTTCGAATCAGCAACCTTTCAAGTACTTTCAAACAACCCTTTGAGAGTTTCATCAAAATAAGCGCTCACACCTTCATAATGCACATCCAGTTCAATAAGAAATTTTTCAGTACATTCACGGCCTGGAGTTTTGTCTTTGAGAGGGCAAGGCTAGTTTCATTTTGCAAAGGGCACCTCCATTGGATATTTCTTACAGTCTACATGGAAGGTTTTGAAAGGTCACCCATGCTAAGACCAGGGCAACAGAGACCAAGGCCTCCATGTAGTTACACACCTGCATCCAGACATTCTTACCTCGTATTTGATGAAATTAGTGGCGACTACCAGATCCATGTCTTCCTTTCTTATGGGGTTATCAACAGTAGCTAGACCAAGGCATCTCAGCGTATCACGACCTGAACAAAAATAATCCACAGACAATCGATTTACCAATAAGGTAATTCTACTTGACGCAATAGGTGGAATACAAAGTGACTTTGATGTATTATGTTTTTACGGAAAATCTTTATTTCCATGTAAACATTTGCTGAGCTAGAATGTCATTGTAGGGTATTCAAAATTTTAATTTCCAACTTGCCGGACTTCAATGCATCCTAATATTATGAGTAAGACCCACAATAGACTGTGCAAGTCACGTGCATATTCACCTACAACTAAGGGAGCACTAAAAGTTTCCCTCCCCCTCTCTAGATTCCACCCTCCAATGGGTGACTTTGGAATGCCGAGTGGCAGCAGACCTACCAGGTAAATTTCCACTGTGGACGTAGCTTTAGTGCATGCACACGCTACCGGATATACAATGGCTTTACCTGGTTAAGTAAATGTGTATCTGTGAGGGCAGAGATGGTTGGTGCGCTACATATTTGGCAGCACAGGCTGTATACTCCCAAGGGAGCTGAGATAGTTTAAGGAATGAAATTAATGGCCCAGTGACGAGCGCTATATATGAAGCCACCATTATGACGAACACCATAATGATGATGATTGGGGGCGCTATTCATGCACATTTTATACCAATGATCATGGCTAGTATCGCAACAGTGGCCGTGGCTTATAGCTCCAGCAAAATTCCTTCCTCGGACCATATTTACAAACCACAAAAGTAATGTCCAAAGACGTGAAAGACCCACAGTAGCGATACTGTACTGACTATATATCTTACCCCACGCCACCACGCAACAATTCCTGAACATGTTCCGGCTGGGGCTCATTGCGCCGAATCACTAAGTCTGCCGCCACCTAGTGTCCCTAAAAATAAAATGCCCATTGGCATTGTCATGACGAAAGCAATGTGCACCTTTAAGTGCAAACATTATTTGAAATATATGGGCTACTATAAGTTGGTGACTATATCGGTTCTATACGGATGCATTTCAAGACTTTTTCTGACAGTAACATGGTTTTTCGAAACCAAACAAACATTTTCCCAGTCAGATTTCTGACGAGACTTACCAGTTCCATACTCGGCGATCTTATCAATGATCTGCTGCTTAGCCATCTGGGTGAGGGGGACCTTGTTTCCACCTGTGCGTATGTGAGTACACCTCTCCAATATGCTCTCTGGAGCTCCCTGCAAAATAGCAACAAATACACAATCAATGCAATGGTAGGTTCTCCTACTGTTTACTTGTCATTTTTAAATATCTTTATTTACGTTCAGTGCTATTATCAAGTAATAAACCTCAAGGGAAACTGACTGGGTAAATTTGAATGATTTTTGGGTTGAACACATTTACTGGAGCGGGATTTGAAGTTGCAACCGCCAAATTATTGGAGTCGCTAAAAATATTTTGAGAAATGCTTAGTTTATTGAGCCTCAGAAACGAGGAATTCAAAGATCCTCAGCGTCACCTTAGAAAGGGAACATTGGAGGGAATAATCATCACTGGCTCTCGTTTACTTTAATTCAATCTTCAGGACATTAACAGGGGAATAAAAGAGTGGCGACGAGGTATTAAAGGTATTATACAGTGTTCATGTTTTGTGTAATCAACCACATACATGAAATAACAAACCTGTGAAAATTTGAGCTCAATTGGTCATCGAGGTCACGAGAAAATAGTGAAAAGAGACCTTATGTGTTTTCTGTTTTTCAAACATCGAGTTTATTATCGCGCGCGATAAAAACTATTGTTTTACTCATTTCTCAGAAACGATAGCATTTTAGGCAGAAATATTTTAAGGAACCCTTTCTACCATTACTTTCTTTAAATCATGTAAGTTATGTGTGAATCTGTGATTATTTTTGTTTTTCGATCTTACCAATAGTGTACAGGGCCTTTAACCGGCCGTTTAAAACCGGCAGTGTTCCGGCCGTGCAAAAGTGAACCGAACCAAAAAATAATCAAGTGGTGGCCTGAAATACACTAGCATCAACCAACTTTATAAAGGATTTTTGTTTATTGACAAAACCCAACTGATACATGACTAACACGTTAACAGTGTTCTTTGGTTAGCTAGAGTAAAGGAGAAAATAAGAATCTTCATCAAACGTACCTTGACGAACATCTTATTCCCGCCTCCCGATCTGGTAATCTTGGTAGGCGTACAGTAGCAGCTCATGGACTTGCGGTCTCGGCTGAACTCCAGCGTGAACTCCTTCTTGTACTGGGAGGCGATGCCGAGGTTGCAGGCATTGGACAGCTGATGCTTGTTCAGTCCTATCAGGTCTGTCTGGAACACGTTCATCTTCTCAACGAGGACTGTGAGGGCGGTCTCCGTTGCCTCACCGACCTTCTCGTAGACGTTCTTGGTCTACATGAGGGCATAGACAACATTTCACTTCAATTGTAGTCTTCTCTGAACATTTATGCAACAATGAACTCCAACTTGTTTTTGTAAACATCAACATGAATATGATCACAAATTTTGTGTTAATTAAAAAAAAAATGTGTGTATCATGATATTAAAGGGGCAAATTGCCTTCCAATTGGGCACTTTGGGCTGTAAAAAAGAATTTGTTATGAAATGAAAGTGGATGAAAAGATATTTTAGAAGTGGAGTATAATGATTCATGACAGAAAACGATCCACTATTTTGTAGACCTACATTTTGTACTAAAAAAAAAACGGCGGACGGTATGTTCCACTGGTTGTATTATCAGATGCAAATTTAAGAGAAAAAAAAATAATCAATATTCACTAATCACAACACACTGTAGGTATAAACTCCAAAAAGGATAAGTAATTCCAAACAGCAACATTTTGACAGATTTGAAGGCAATGTGCCCCTTTAAGTGTAAATGTTATTGGAAATATATGGGTTATTATAAGATGGTGACTATATTGGTTCTATACAGATGCATTTCAAGAATTTTTCTGAGAGTAACATGGTTTTTTGAAACCAAACAAACATTTTTCCCACAGATATCCGATAGAAAATAAACATACCCCTGGTTCATACAGGTAGAAACATCTGGTTCGAATAATCTTGCTGAGACGTTATTCCAACAACATACAGCAATTGAATTATTCATGATTTGTTAAGATTGGATAATTATGTGTTGATGATGACTTGATAGCCTCAGAAACGAGGAATTCATAAAGCTCAGCGTTAACCACAAGGGTCGACATCAGAGGGAATTAATCATCACTGGCTAATCATCATAAACTCCCCCATGCCCCTTTTCTTTTGTCTGAAACTGTCCCCTGCAATTTATGTTAAAATAAAATTAACCTTTTCCCCTTGAGAAACACCAGCTCAGTGCAACTGCAAGTAAGGAACGAATGCAAAAACAAACGGGTAACTCAACGTTATCCTCAAGGTTTTCTCAGGTTTTCCGGGGTCCAACCTCTAGGTACCTCAAGATACCGCTTGTTTAATTCTGCAATTCTCCCTTAAGGTTGGTCATAAACTGGTCCCCTGTCTTTATCCTTAACAGGCAATGGTTTCATTGGATCGACTTGATACACGCAATGATACATAACTACCAGAATGATGCTTTGCTTTGCTTTGCTTTTGTGTACAAAACCAACAGGGACGTCGCTACAAACAAAAAAAGTCCTAACAATGGGTGAATAAAGGGGTGTTCTCGGTTTACACCATCAACAAACGTGAGTGTGTGTTACAGTTTTATGATTAGCAAGGTCAAGGTACACCTGGCAGGAAACAAGCTGGTTCTATCGACCAGTGCTCGGCGTTCTTCACACGCCTCGATGTGCGATGTCAAATATTCAGGCTAGGTTTGCCATAGCACCATGTGATAATTTCTCATGAGAAGTGCTGGCTCCAAGAAGAGCCAGTTGCAATTTTTTACCAGTGTACCCCGCTCGTCCCCTTACGAACCATACAATCAGAGTTCACTGATCAAAACATTGAGTGAAACAACCTGGGCAAGATACCAGTCACAAATTGTACATGTGACATGGTAGTTTGTCTGGTATAGTTATTCTGGTAAGCATACTTTTGTTGTGCTAAGATACTCTTTGTGCTTAAGCAGCTCTATGAAATGGGGCCCAGCTCAAAACAAGCACTTGGAAAAAAATCCTGAAATCCGGAAATCCTGACAAATCACACCACACACTTATTCAAAGATTCAGGTACTATCTACTAACACCAATATATGAAAACAAATGCATGCGTACTTACATCATTGTAGTCAATGCTAGACTCATTACACAGTGCACAGATGGTTGCCAGCTCTTGAAGAGCTTCAAAGCTTGCCAGGTTGGCTCTGCTACCGTTCATATGGCTGCAGAGGGAAAGAAACGAGCTAATAAAGGCAACTGCATGGCATCCAGGGAAACCCTTCTTAGTGTGTGTACAAAATAACCACAGCAAAAAACACAACAAAAAACCAGGCTCTTATACCTGAATGACAAGAGGGGATTTTTCGTCTGCAGAGAAATTGTTGGTGTCTACAAAAAAGGATAATAAATCAAAATCAATCTTCAGGAGAAAAATTACATTTACTCGGGTGTACAGCAGCCCTCCGATCCAACTTGCAATGACACAAAAACAGTCACAACTGACTGTTCAGGATGATGTTGCACCTGATCTAAGACCTTTGGGAAGATATCAGTCGCAGATTGTTTACAACCCGAGTATAACTACGACGATGTTAAGATGATCGACATCAGTCGCCATCAGAAAAAAAATCAACAGCAGCAAGAGTAGACAAATTCCTATATTTCTGCGACATGTTCCCATCAATTTTACATTTGAGTACTACATGTATTGATTGCATTACACATTATTGGCGATTTCTCATTTATAGCGTCCTGAGAATAAATTTTCTGCTTGATCCCGATTGCTCCGTCGCAGCACGAGCAAACTGCAGGTTGACTTGAGGGCAGCATTAGACTTCAACACTAAGCCTCAGAAACGAGGAATTCAAGATCCTCAATTACAACCACTAGGGGTTGAATCGGAGGGAATTAATCATCACTGGCTTAATGTTTGTATCAAAATTTCTCTTCGTCTATTCTCTTCTTTCATTTGACTGTACTTACACTTCACCCTTCGGTTCGTATGTGACACCGCTAACTTCAAACTCATGGAAGCTGGCTTTTTCATTCTGTAACTTGTCCATGATAAAAACCTGCAAAGATACACCAGTTACTACATTAAAAACTTCTTCGTATAATAATAATAATAATAATAATAATAATAATAATAATAATAATAATAATAATAGTGGCTACTTATATAGCGCTCATATCCGTCACTCAGTGAGGCTCAAGGCGCTTCAACATTCAGTTTATTCCTACCAGGTATGTGGAGCTTTGTTTTTGAAGTATGAGACCTATTCCTTTACATAGCACCAAGTTATGGTTTACAAGGTGCTGTGGTGCAATATGCAGCCAATCAAACCAGGGATAACATACTTCTGTTTGCTTTCTTATGGGGGGGGGGGGGGGGGGGTAACAATGTTATAATTGAACGTGAAATTCGCAGATTGGTTCTATTTGCACACAGGAGCCTCAGAACGAGGAATTATGGATTCTTCAGTATGCCCCAATATGGAACAACATCAGAAGGGTAGATCATCATGGGCTGCTGTGTGAAATATCAAATCACTGATTCTTTAATCAAGTGAGGTTTGCGGAGACACCATGTTAATAATTCTCCTTATGAGCCATGGTGGTTCTGAGAAGAACAACTCGGTCAGTGTGCTCTGATCATCTTCTCCTGAAGACAATCAAAGTAAACTGATCGAAACATCGAGTTGTTAAAAACCAGTTCGTCCCAGAACCACCACAGCTTGTTAAGAGACTTCTTTACATAGTCACTTGATTGTAGCCCACAAAGCAAAGTTTCAAATCCAACTCAAATGACAAAATGAAGACAAACAAATACCAACACTTAAAGAGTTGTCTCGCTCCGACCTGCACTGCATCTCTAAATTCAACTCAATGCAGTGTTGGCAGTTTTCCTATTTTATCAATATCTCTGGTCGGTTCATGCAGTGTTCATTTGATTTTGGAGTGAGCAAAGAAAACTTGACTAGGGCTTGTTTTGAACCTGTGACCTCCAGGTTTACATGCCAGTGCTTTACCAACCGAGCTATCTAGCCCTTCTGTTGGCAGTTTTCCTATTTTATCAATATCTCTGGTCGGTTTGTGGTTTATTAATAATTACTAGTGTCTCTTCGACGCACAAACAATAACCTTTATGTCAAGTTTTCTTAATAGAGTTACAGCCAAACCAAAGACAGACATAGCGCTGATTGACAGTTCTTTGTACAACTCTTTGATGCTATTCTTTTTAACCAAAGGACGATTGTATGCATTCTATTCTGAACCATAGACAACAGCCGGACAATGATGTTGAAATTTCATTTCCCATTACCACTTTGAACACGGAACAAAAATAACAAAATAAAAACATAGCTATCAAATCAGAAGCCAAACAGTCAAATCACCAAATGAAATTACTACAAATTCAAGCAAAATACACTGTCGAAAATACAAAAGAAAAATTTCTGACAAAGAACAATTTAGTATCTACGCAAAATTAAGGTGACCAAGGAAACAGACTGGTCCCTTTTTATACAATGATCTTCAATAACTTCATGGAGCTGTGACACAGAGTACCACACCCATTTGAAAATCAAACAAAACTATGTAAAAGGATTTTGCAAGATTTGGAGAGAAGATAATCAGATCTAGCATTGTGACTTACTCTACTGACTGACATCTGGTTGGTGGTGAGGGTGCCTGTCTTATCGGAGCAGATGACTGATGTACAACCTAGCGTTTCAACAGAGGGCAGGCTTCTCACGATAGCGTTCTTCTTGGCCATACGGCGAGTTCCTGGTTTAAAAATGAAAAACATTTTTTGGTGAGTCGGTTTACTTCTTTCATCCACAAATTCAGACTCGATAATTAGTTCTTCCAAAGGCAAGGCAGTTTTTCCTTAGTGAATGGTACCTCAATGAGGGAAATGTACATTTATAATGGAACATTTCACAGGGCATCGAGGCAAACACTAGGGGCATGGAGGCAATTGCCTCCGATGCCTCCATGAAGCGTCAGGCCTGTAAATGATCAGCTTAAATTAGGATCTTGTTGAAAGATTTGTCCTTTCTTCAAGGGAATAAGTGTTGGTTTGCAAGTTAGAGCCTCAGAACGAGGAATTATGTGATCTTCATCCAGAATCCGAAGGTGAGCTCATCACGGGCAAAAAAATGCAACACCACCCAATCCCTCTTTGAAAGGAATTACCTCCTTTTGTTTTAAACCATAACATACCTGATACTTCGTTAAGGGCAAGGCAATTTTTCTTTCACGAAGGGCAACTCAAAGAAGGAAGCACAGGTTTGTAATGGAATATTTCAAGGGGCACCAAGGCAATGACCAGGGGCATGGAGGCAATTTTCCTTCATTACCTTCAAGCATCAGGCCGGTATTCCTCTGTCAAGCTAGATAAATTAACAACAAAACAATTTCCCCGTGTGCCTGATATAATCCATTGTAATGTTTTGATGAAATATTGGCAAATGGAATTTCTTTCATTGACAAGAATTGACACAATTGTTACAGCAGGCAAACTGCATTGCCTTAAAAATAAATGTAAATCCGACTACGCACACGCACGGGTGGGAGTCACTGACAACAAATAAATGTAAAACTAGGATTAAAATTCAAAGAGGTATCTTGAAAAGATGACCACCTTTTGTTAACCCCTAGATTTATAGATTTCAATAAGCTTCTACAAATAGCATCTTAAGCACTCTAGATCTTCCAATTAAGACCAAAGTGTCTTCATATCTTAAAGTGTATTCATGCCTGACGAAATTAACAGCAATTTTTCACCAGGCAGAAGTAGTAACATAAAGAGTATGAATGTTCTCATTCCTGTTTCATACAGAGAACAATTTGAAAAACCACCTTGTGTTGTAAAAGTCTCTCGGATTGGTTTGAACCAATCCAAGACCTGGCATTTTCATCTTTGAGAGGGCAAGTCCACTTTCATTTTGCAAAGGGCACTTCCATTGGGAAATCTCGAAGTATATGGGAAACTTTTGAAAGGGCACTGAGGCCATAACCAGAGGGTAACAGAGGCCTTGGCCTCCATGGCCTCTATGTAATTCCAGGCCAGCAATCTCCATCTTCCCCGTCACCTTCCCTAACATCTTCCAATCCTACAGACTGAACACAAACAAGTTGAACTGACCTAGAGCCAGACATGTCGTGATGACCGTGGGGAGACCTTCAGGGATGGCAGCCACGGCCAGAGCGACGGCGATCTTGAAGTAGTAGATGGCGCCCCGCACCCAGGAGCCGCCGTGAGAGGGGTCTGAGAAGTGACCGATGTTGATGGCCCACACGGCCACACAGATTATGGAGATGACCTGAGGGTTGAAAGAGGAAAAGCAAGATAAAGGGAGAGTCAAGCTGGAGCAGATCAATTGACCAGATTAAAGAAAGTACTGACTAAACAGTGCTTAACACACATCAGTGTATGTTGGAAACACAAAATAATATTTGTTATCTCAGATGCAAATTTAACATCTACTAAAAATCGTTGCGGCACTTACTACTAAAATATAAGATTCAAACTACCTCTAACTACCAGGCAAGCTTGGTGGTCCAGTGGCGAGACATCTGATTGAGAATGGCAAAGGTCTTGGGTTGGAATCTCACCCGAATAATACAATGTATGCTTGTGGATTGAGGGGGGTGGGAGTATTAAATGGGCTCAACCGAAAGCAGCAGACAAAGGGCAAACACCAGGGGCAGCAATGAGGCAATTGCCTCTGATGCCTCCATGAAGCGTCAGGCTTGTAAATGATAGTCTTAAATTAGGATCTTGTTCGAATATTTGTCCTTTCTTCAATGGGAATAGGTGTTGGTTTGCAAGTTAGAGCCTCAGAACGAGGAATTAAGTGATCTTCATCCAGAATCCGAAGGTGAGCTCATCACGGGCAAAAAACTGCAACAACACCCAATCCCTTATTGTTTCACTGAAAAGGAGAACCCTGCACATCAAAAAAGGTGCAGTTTATTTAACCTCAATAATTACACATCGAGAGCCATCAATAAAAATAGAAAAAATGAGGGGGAGTATTAAATGGGTTCAACAGAAAGCAGTCAGACATTTTGATAAACCAGCCTGGTTATCCGCTAACATTGCGAGACCTCATCTATTTCTGGAGACCTAAGCATGCCACAAGAAGTGCAGTTTTTTGACCTCAATATTTCCGCATCAAACGCCATCAATTTAAAATAGTTGGGGGGATATTAAAGGAGCTCAACAGAAAGTAGCAGACATCTTTGATAAAACAGCCTGGCTGCCTACTGACAATGCTTGACCTTAACTACTATGTAGGCTGGCGATAATCAAGTGCTTAGATTGTTCGGCCAACAATTAATGGCAGGTATTTTGAGGGTAATGTTTGTTTAATTCCCAGTTGGTGGAATCTGCTGTTCAGCTGCAAGGTTGGCTTGGCCAGTATCTACAGTAGGGCGGGTTGGGTCATGACGTCTGGGGGTGCAAATACAACTGGCAGGTTAGGTTTCAGTTAGAATGAGGTTGAAAGTATAGGATGGGGTGATAGCTTATTCTCAAAGGTATTATACAGGATTGGTTGAGCTGACTAAATAGTCACAGAGTGTCACAGAGTGTCACAGAGTCACAGAGTGTTCATGTTTTGTGTGATCAACCACATACATGAAATAACAAACCTGTGAAACTTTGGTTTTATTCATTGTGTGGGTCAGGAGAACATAGTGAAAAAACATGAACAATTTTCAGAATGGAAAACTCATTGTTCTTTGTTTTGGTTGTAACAATCAAAATCAGCTGTTGCGTTGTTTTATTTTTTATTTTTAGGTTTTCAGAAACAGTGTCTCGAAAATGACTACATTTCAGAGGTAAATATTTCAAAGAAAAAAACTCTTTTAAGTATGAACTTCATAATCAGTAAGCTTTCAGACTAAAAATAAACAATTAAGTTTTTAATCCTAACCAATCCTGTGAACTACCTGATGCAGACGACAGTGCTTACAATTTATACGCTTAGCAAAAATATAAGCCGGAAACCAGCCACAAGTTATGTACAATGCCATTGTATACTGTCTGGTGAACCACTTCTGCTAAGCCTGACGTGTCTATGCTTAGCATATCTGTGCTCTTGGGAACTTTGGGGTCACTCAATACATGTACAGTGTATCTATTTACCTTGGACAACTGTTCTCCAAATTCATCCAATTTCTGTTGCAGAGGTGTACGTTCCGTTTCTGTTTCTACCATCTCTGTGCGGATTTTTCCTGCAAACATCAAATATGAATAAGAAATTACTTTAGTTTAACGGATAAAAGGCAAAAGACAGTTTCCTCAGTTACCCTTGTGGTTTATTATTTGATAAAAAGAACAAAAAGATTAACAGCCTTTCTGTAACAATTAAGCACAAAAGTAGTAAAAAGAGTTAAGTAACATGATATGCAGCTGAGAGTATTTTTAATTTTTACATTCCAGTTGTCCAGAAAAATTTTCACCTCAGTATGAAAATTAAATGAGCACACCGGTTTACTGTTTACGCAATTTATTGACAAAGATTTTTTTTTTTATTATATATTTATTTTTAAACACATAAATGTCACGTAATTATCGAGAATTGATCGAAAAAACAAAAGCGATCAAAGATCAGCTTATACGCTTTACAAGCCGTTGCAAGTGACAAATTTACAGGACATTGCTGCGCAATCTTGCAAATAGATTAAAGTAGAACATTTTTAATTGAGTACAAGGGCTGGCCTGCAAGTACATTCGTACAGGCAAGGTTAATTAAATAATAAACAAATTCAGATTGATCCGAGGACAAATAAATCGGGAATAAGATTAAACTAGGAAAAAAATCATGCCTACTAATAACATGAAACAAAATTTGTATTTGAAATAATGAGAGGGTGAAGTAAACGTGGCTTGGTTACATTTGTTTCCCGGGTAAAAATAGAGGCAAACCCCCTTTAGTTGGGGAGGCATACAAACACGACGGGACTAAACAAACATTACTGAGACTACTCTTTACATTACCACTAGAAAAATGTCCCCGGTTAATATGCTGGGAGAAGTTATTATGAGCTCTAGAGTACGTGTTTAATATGACATTTTTAGGCTCCTAAAATATTTCCATCCGAAAGCCATCAAAATAAAAGGTTGACACATTGTATCTTCAGATATTTATTGATGAAAATGATTTTCTGGCTTTGTAAAAGCCCGGGTTGGTATAAATTACTTGATGAGAGTCTACAGAAAATAAACAGCGGTGAGGGAAACGCACAGGATGGCATGCAGGAGATTATAAAGCAGTCGCTGTGATGTGGAGCCGATGACAAGCCCAGCAGAATGCTATCACGTACCCTAGCCTTGAAGAAATCAAAGGGTTAAACATCTGAGACGTCTTGACTGTCCAAGGAGAATCTTGTCTGTTTCTCTTTGCTTCTTGCCTTACAGCCTAAGGGAAACACACATTCCCTTAGCCAGAAACTCAAAACTGGGTTTATTTATTTGCTCATAAAATAGATGAGAATAAGAGCTTTCAAATATCACCTAATTAGGGCCTTCAGAGTATTCCTTGATATATAGAATGTTTCAGACAGCAACTAATATTGATATCATCATCATGACTGACGTTTCGGCCGTCTTCACTTTTTATGCCATTTCAATGTTTCTGAAAATAGCCTGAATTTGGTGTGGGGCATCACACATTTAGTTTCTTGTCTCTTGACAACATGAGAAGACTGTCTCTTTAGAAGAAAAAGTTTGATGGGAATCTTTCTAACTAATAGATCTTGTTTTTCTTGTCTCAATCTCTCGCGAAGAAATTTTCCAATTATTATTGACAGTGGGATAAAAAAAAAAAAATCTTCAACTCTTTGCTAAGGAAACAAGTACACTGCAACAGGCCTGGAATTTTATCTTTGAGAGGGCAAGGCCATTTTCTTTTTGCAAAGGACACTTCCATTGGAAAATCTTAAAGTCTATGGGAAACTTTGAAGGAGCACCAAGGCCAAGGGCAACGGAGGCCAAGGCCTCTGTGTAATTCCAGGCCTGCTGGGAGTTTTCAAGAAACATCCAAAAACTGTCCTATTTATTGGTAGATTGCTAAGGACCAACTACATGTAACTGTCTTTCCTCATCATTTGTGCCTCTATTTACTTCGCTTAATGTACTGCTTCTTGTAAAGGGCTGAGCTAAAATGTACCCAGACTATAAGAGCGCTCTATAAATGCCTGTTATTATTCCTATCATTACTACACATGTAAAATCTGTATCAGTCATCCTTGATAAACCGTACATGTACACACACATGGAAGACTAACATGACCCTCCATTTTTATTGTTTAGACATTTTCCAATCTCCGTTGGTAAACAATTCCAACTGCCACTGTAAGCTCTCTGTGATAAATTTGAGGGTAGTCATTTTACGAGCTATAAAATATTATGTACCACCCTGGATGATATAGCAACACCCTGGATGATATACAAAATGGTTTTCCCCCAAAATAAACAAACAAAAACCATAAAAGTTTGATTGGCCTTAATAAATACTCTATTGTTTCCTTCTTGCAAGACACTTTCAGTGTTTCCATTTCGTGCTCTGTCCTTCAGCAGAGATTGTTGAGGATTGATTAGCAATGATAAGATACAGGGTAAAACTCATGCACTAGTCATAAATCCCTCACTACATGTACATCATACAATCAGGCATTGCAACGGCTGCAATAATTTCACAACTGCTGTCAAAACGTAAGAGACCCGGTTTAACTGCCTGACATAAAGTAGTATGCCTCTGATTAGGACAGTTGTCATCTGTAGACAGACATCAATTTCTCCTGCCTACAAAACCCCGGCAATCAGCTGGCCCGCCATTGGAATTCCAACCGGCTGCTGGCATCAGCGTGCTTCACCGAGGGTAAAAGCTAATAGTCTTGGGGTCTTGCCAGCGGGAGGGCTGGTTCCATCCCCGGTATCATCAAAGCTGCTATGACGTTTGATGACGGCAATCTAATACCTACGAGTGGTATTATTAGTGCCGGCTTGCCGGGGCAATGGGTACTCCGGCGGGGGAAAATGGCAAGGGTGGTGGACAGTTGAAGAATACCACAAGGGAACAGCTGATGGTGTTTGTTAGCGTCAACTGATAATGGATGATCAGTGGGGATCACAAACAAAAACTGTTGCTTCATCGGAAACTAATGTATCTCTATCGGTCATCCTTTTTGAGTGCATGTGTAATGTAATTTCAGTGAAGACGCCCCGGGCGAAACAAAATAATTGATGCAAGATGTGGGAGGAAAGTTCGATGTCAAATGGGTTAACCTCTCAGAGGAACTCCAGATTGAATGCTCATGGTGGAAAAGAAATGCCCCTAAGGTTAGGTTTATGAATAATGAGGAAAAGAACTTAGCTTTTGGGAGGTATTAGTGATGCCAATCTTTCCTGAACATATAAAATCATACTTATGATTATGAAACCCTTTTATGAAACCCTTTTGTGTACATATAATGTACAATGTACATTATGTATAATGTATACATATAATGTACACAAAAGGGTTTTGGTATTTGACAAGTAATGTTTTAAAAAAAATTATTTTAGTGTTGGTACAAGTTTATATTGGATTTGTGTGTGTATGTACATGTATAGGCCTACACATTCAAAGTTGGGTGAAGGTTCCCAGTTGGAATGTACAACCAATGGGAGCTGTTGCCAAAAAGTACAAACAAAAGGGGGACAATAGATTAAAGACAAAATTACAAGAGCGGTATTTGAACCAATGACCTCAAGATTAACATGCTGGCGATCTACATACCAACTGAGCTATCTTGCCCCTTTTTTATGAAACAAATCTGTCACAATAACTGTGCATAAAGGTGCATACATGTAGAAGTCCACTTTAAATTTGAAATAACAATACAAAAATCCCTATTGTAAGTAAAAAACTCCCACAATTTCTCTTCACAATGATAAAAAAAAATTCATTTCAGAAACAAGATGCCTGTATTGTTACAGAGTCAATTGCAAAGGCAGTATTGGAGATAAAAAATACTTAACAAACGAGATCTCCCAAACTTTATCTGCAGTCCTCGTAATGGAATAAATGCATCATGGTCAATGCTTTACAGCATCTGACATTTGTCATTAGATGGACTCGGATCAAGGCTGCATCAATCACACGCATCAGCGCTCTTTCAATAATGGGTGGTAATATTTATGAGAAAAGTAATAATAACTAAACAATGGTGATCACAAGCAGAGCCTTAACTCAATCCCAATGGATGTGGTCCCAATTTCATACAAGATGTCATACAATGTACTGTAAAGCAGAAAAGGGGTTGGAAGCTTTAAGTACATTCACTGCATGTGATTGATATGATAGTTGCATCATCCACTTCATAGTCAAATTGTTGCTTAATGGTTATTAGGGACAGCGTCAATCAGCACCCTGGGACTACCGCTGACCTGCCTACATGTATCATGGCCAGGTATTGACCGCAGAAGTCAAGAAAGCCTCATTCATGTTTATAAAATAGAAATTCAGCACAGAGACTCTACAAAATTGGCCCTTAATTTTCTTTTTAAAACTACAGACCGTGTAACATGTGACACAATGTGTTTACAAAAAGTCTCAAAGATCCAGCAGGCACAATTTGTCCACAGCAATATGGAGGCAAACAAAACCTTACATTTTATGGGATAAAATATATGATTTTTATCAACTTTTGATATGATGTGCTACTAGTGTAGTATCTTGCCTGCCGGGAAATGCCCCCGAGCATGCAAGGTCACTCTTTTTATACACAAAGTGACATGATCTACATTCTACAGACCTCTTTCATTTTCAAAGTCTGCAATACAGTTCAGCCTCAGAACGAGGAATGAAGACTCTTCAGCAGGTTCCAAGAAAGGAACAATAATCTGAAGGGAGGTTCATCATGGGCTACAGTATTGTATCACTTCAGTCTTTTGCAACAAGATGAGTGAATTCTGCTCACATTTTTGTCCGGTTTCTTATCTGTGATTGAAACAATGAATACTGATTCTGAAATTTAGGCAGAATCTGACTACTCCCCAATTAGAAGAAATAAATTGTGTGCTCTGAATCGGCGCTTTGGGGAAAGGGAATATTTGGATAGTGTGGCTCCTAGTGTGGGATATTACGTAACAGGTGTTTTTGTTTAGAGAATTTTCGGTGCATTTGTAGGTTATCAGACCTGTCAGAGGTGAGCAAATTTCTGAATAATTTAATCCTTTGCTTTATTTTATTTTCATGGTGGAGAAACAAAACAAACTGGATTTTTTCTTTATAAAACTTTAAAATGGAGACTAAATTTCAGAGACTAAAAGGCCAGCTATCAGCAGATGCATTGGTCACTCAAAGTCAGATGAGATATTTATCTTGCTTTATCTGACGCTATCTACCCCACCGCATCCATTAAGACTCTGACCCAAGACTTATGCTTTATCACACAGTGAGCCAGCCAAACATTCTTGCAACCACAACCCATTTGTAAACTCAGAACAAAATAAATCATCAATTTAGAGGTCAGTCAACTTGCCAGAAGAAATTTGTATTATTGAGATATTTAAACCACAGTTCTATACACTATGGCTGAATGACGAGCTTCAATAGAAAAACCTCCTGGCAAAACTGAACATAAAAAGCACAATCCACGAAGTTGGGGGAGGAGCAAATCGTGTCTAAGAAGGAAGTGATTATCAGCAGCCTTTGGCAAACAGAGGGAAAGTAATGTTTTAACATTCCGAAAGCTTTTATAAATTGAAAGCCTTCCTGGCTATGAAGATACAATGCCGAAAGCTTTTACTTGTATCATTCTGAGTCAATAACCTCAAGATTAAAACGAAACCTTGCCGCTAAAAATACATCGGCATGTTTCCCCTTGGAGGTAATGACCTTTTGGAAAATGCGATTTCATTTTATTTTCAGGTCGTGCTATTTTTGCACATGGTTGCAAAAACAACCGACAAAGTTATATTTATATAACACACACATAGATCTTTGTCATTTGATTAGTGGAACATGCATCACATGCCATCCATTATTTTGCCATTTATTTACTGCTGTGACGCTCCAAAATTTAATATTGGACAGGTGCCTATCCAATATGGATTATTATTGGACGCTTCACCTCGTGTGCATCCAAAATTTGTTTAATATTACAATGTTGCATGTCTGATGCTTCACGGAGGCAAAGGAGGCAACTGCCTCAATGTCTGCACGTCATTGCCTTGGTGCCCATTGAAATGTTTCACTACATGTACATGTACCCCAACCCCAGCCCTCATAGAGGTGCCCTTGCCCCCACAAAGACATATATCATGTCTAATGTCATGTTATTCCATGGCATTCTAAACCTCGGGGTACAGTACAACTAACCAAAACTCTTAAACATTATTTACAATTATTTTTATGTTTTTCTTTTTTTCTTCAGCCTTAAACTCCTCCTAAAACATTTCCAAATTTATTATTAAATACCCGTTACAATCCAAGATTTCAAAAATCCACCAGAAATAAACAAACAATTAGCGCTCAGAAATCATAATTCCATACGCAGATTCCAAAATGTCTGCATTCAGTAATCACAAATTTCCAGGTGTTGAAACGAACTGATTGTGCAATATGAGCTTTGTCATGATGATTAGCAGCATGACAAATAAATAGAAACCGAGCTAGAATTACCAAAGGTGATCATCGCCCTCGGACTAGCATTGTCCTAACCGCCTCAGGCTCTTATTATTTGTACAATGAACACATTAAAGGCAAAGAATACCCTGTTTTTTTAACCGTCCAATTGTTTTAATCCTATATAAATGTAGATATACAATAAACAGACATGCCAACTTCTGAAACCCCAAAACCTGTATTTTTCATTAAAAACCTGTATTTTTGAAAAAACATGCATAAACGAGTTTACTATCGTCATTTTAAGCCCAGAATATTTGAAACGGGCATTGTAAATACTATTTTATAACTCTGGCATACATTGCCGACAAAACTGCGGTGTTTGACAGTTTTAATATGCTGCGAAATGTCATAACTTCCACTAGCGGCAAAGCTAAAATCACCACAACACAATGTTTATCTTACATGTACATGTACGTGATTTTCTCCCTTTTTTGACGCTTTTATGAAGTCCCACTTCGCTGAATATTCTCCTTTAAATGACTGCTTCCTTTCATTCGACGAGGTTGAAGCCATATTCAGATATTTATATTACAATTTCATGCAGGGTGGCTAAAAAATGTCCGCAAAACAGCGTGAACTGACAGCTCTACGACGATCGAAAGGCGAACAATCGTAACCTAAAGCTTTGTATGCAGTGTTCCGATTGGTTAATAAAGGTTTGTTTACATACCATGCACCAATTACGGACGCGCTTACGAATTGGTAATAAACGAGCCTCCGCTGCCTCGTGCCCACAGACAACCTCGCTAACAGGGGTAGCGCGCGTGCCGTATGGATCATTCTGGGAAAGAAAAAATTGCGCGGCGAGATTGTACACCATTGGAAACTAGGTTGTACCACATGGCATAGCGCTAGCAAAGTCTTTACTGGCAGCCGTTTTTGGGGAATGGGATTTTTTTTTGCGGTGGCGGTGGTCAAAACTGTATTTTTGGGGCAAAACCTGTACACACGTATTTTTAACGAAAACCTGTACGAAATACGAAAGGTGGTCGTGTTCTTGAGAAATCGCTGAAAATTTGGAACGGTTATGTCAACGCAGGAAGAATAATCTGTAATTGGAATACACAATCTGAGAAACATTTCATACATGAAACGTTTCTCAGATTGCAATTTTTGTTTAATCCCTTTCTCTAAAACCACGCACCATGGAAGGGAAGTGCTTCTTACCAAGTAAGTTGAATGGTAATAAATTTTTGGAGTAACTATCAAATGTGTACCCTAAAATGTACAGGATTGGTGATCATTGATTTGTTTCGATCTGAAAGCCCACAAATCATCAGGTTTATACCAACACCAATCCTCCAGAGAACCATCCCTCCGAGATACTAAACAACTAAAAATACTCAGTCCAGAAAATAACATGTGCATACCATTACTTATTTTGATTGACACAATCTAAATAAGGATGACATAACTGATGGAATTTTCACAGGTCGGTTGTGCGATATATTTAAAGGATAGGAATTAGTTCACTCTTTAACAAAATTATAAAAAAATAAATAACAATTAAGACATACTTTTCCTTTAACATGTTTAAGAGAAATTCATACTTCATCAATGGTTGATGCCCAGGGCCAAATTTGGGAGACTTGCCCAACTAAACTTTGCTAAATAAATGTATAAAAAATGCTCAGCAAACATCAGAATGGGACCACTCTCAAGTAATGTACCTGCAAAATGTAAGATGTTGTGGCTGGTAACCTGCTTTTCATTTTCTGTGTCTCTTTTTTTAAATTTTATTTTTAGCGTTAAATTACTACATAAGTAAAGACACAATGTAAGTAAGTATCAAGGTGGGCTTTCTTGTAGAATGTTTATGGGAGTGGAGCTTGACAAACAAAAATAATAACAGCAGTTAAAAAATAACAAACCCAAAACACCCCTTATAAAAACTCACACAACAAAAGGCAGATTAAAAATGTATATAAATACTACATGAAACAGCAGAAGCCAGCTTAATTCCAGGCTACGGTAGAAGTCCTTGTGACATCATGGAGGTAGAATTATGATTCTACCTCCATGGTGACATAAACAGCCTATTATCCAAGATTGAGCAACAAACTGTACCAACCAAGTACCCCCTGACGACATTAGCACTCAATTTCAAGCTTGCCGTGTTGACGTTATCACAAGAGGCTGCTTCCCAGTTCCCAGGGAAACCGAAACCGGGAGCAGAAGTGGTGTCGCGAGAGAGAAAACGAAAGAAAACATTGAAAGCGGGCACTCACCTATCTCTGTATCCAGGCCAGTGCCGATGACGATGCCGACACATTTGCCGGAGGCGATGTTCGTACCCTGGAGGAAGAAGAAGAGGATAGGGGATAGCATCAGTTAGATTGGCATGATGATACCATTTAGCGGGAAATTCTTCATGTACAGTGTATTATTAGCTCTTTGCAATGAAAACCTGAGCCGAGAGCTGATTAGTCAGGAAGAAAAAAAACATGTCTGTTTTGGAAGGGACTGGTTTAAAGATACAAGATTTCTCCTTGGAATAAGATTTTATGAGACTTTCTCTTTAATTCCACAATATTTCAAGTAAGTCAATATGTCAAAGGACGTGAAACAGAAAATTTGAAAGAAACTGATTTTGAAAAAAATATATACATACATCCCCCTCCCCCAACCCCTCCCTAACTTTATAAGTCTAGCTTTCAATACATGAATGCCTTTAAAGCTCATCCAATTAGGATCTTGGCATGTTGATCACATCCAAACATCATAAGTTAATGTATTTAAGTTAATGTATACTTGGGTGTGATCCCTGGCTACACGGCAGTTTGCGGTTGAATGGCTTCTGACTGGCACCCCCCGAACAAAGATATTGACAAAATAGGGAGACCGCCAACATAGGGCTAGATAGCTCAGTTGGTAGAGCGCCGGCACGTTAAACCGGAGGTCGTTGGTTCAAATCCCGCTCTAGTCAATTTTTCTTTGTTCAACCCAAAATCATTTAAACATTTACCCAGTCAGTTTCCCTTGTGGTTTATTATTTGATATCTATGGTTAATGTATTTAGCACAACGTCCTATGCAAATATCATGGGTTAGTCCGATCCCATTTACCCAAGTAATTACAGCTACCTGAGACTGAAAACTGCAATGATGAGTTCCTGGAGTTGTCAACAGGGCCAAATATCATGGCTCTGCTTACCATAGGCAAAGAATCGGCGCTTACGGAAGCAGGGAATTCCGCGCTAACGTCAAACGTATTTCACAGGTTAGCGGGGAATTTCTGCGCGTGCGTAGTCCACATTACTAGGCATTCTACGCTTACACAGCTAGCACAGAAATTCGGCGCTTGCTCGGTAAGCGGAGAATGGTGACCGCAAGCGCAGAATTCGGCGGTAAGCAGAGCCATGAAATTGGGCCCAGCTCTGTTCAGTGTACGCTGTTACTGACATGATCCACATTTCATAAAGCTGTTAAACAAAGATAACTTGCTTAAAAAATTTATTTGCTACTGGCTCAGCTTTACCATGAATTTCTGCGCTGTCACTATAATACCGGTTATCTCAAAGTAACTGTGCTTGCTGTGCAAGCTAGGGCCGTGTCCATATTGGCTACAGTTAGATCTGTGCGCCATCGCACGCCCTTAGCAATATTCTCAGCAACAGCCGCAGCTGTAGCCGCCAATTTGGACTTGGCCTACATGTAATACTGCTTAGTAACACCAAATGCACATGTTAACACTTCAACAAGCAAACATTCCTCGCTAACCGCAGCCCAAGAACCAACGCTACCACTGCCCTGTTAAATATGTGAGGCACTCCAAATGTCCTATTCCTTCCATGCAGAATCCAAAATGAAGCAGGTGGGTCACATGATTGATCATCACAGACTAGCTTATGGATTTCTGCTCCTTTCCGAATACAAAAAGAGTACGAGTGAACTCACCGAGAAAAGGAGATTCTTCTTGTCTTGGTTGACGGCCCTGGAGTCTGGGATGGCATCGGTCTGCTTCATCACACTCAAGCTCTCACCTGAGCAGATAGAATGGCGACATCAAGAAGTACGAGGTAAAGAGAAGGAGAAGAAGAACAAGAAGAAGAAAAAACATTATCAAATTGAAGTTACTTTGATACTCTTTTGGGTTCTTCAGGATGGTGCAGTCAATTTTAGCTTTGATTTGCCGGGCCAAAAGTCTGCCCATTTAAAGGGATTTAAAATTCAAGCGAAAAACAACCAATTATGTGAAAGGGTCTTCTAAGCTCTTGTGGGCTAACTTTTTCCTCAATTTCATTAGACAAACATGTACTTGTAGTTTAGAGAAAATGCTTTCAAACGGCCCATTTCTCACCCCAATTTCTCCAGACCCAATTTGGGGGAAAATGCTTTCATTACTGACATTTAATCACAGTCAGGACAATGAAACAAGTTAAAATGAAGTGTAACTTTGGTGTCTGTAAATATCAATGATTTCTTGTCAAGCATTGTTGCAGGTGTTAATTTCCTTCCGACCCATTTTCTTTAGGTGGAGTATCTGCTTCAAGAGCTGAATAAATATGCTACCATCTTGACAATGAATTTTCCTTGAACTTGTTAGCATATTTTTTAAATACATCAGTGTGTCGTGGTCCAGCGGACTTAAGCTCTGGTGTTTCTGATCAGCAGAATGTGGATTCGAGTCCAGGTCATGACACTTGTGTCCTTAAGCAAAACACCTAACCAATATTGCTTCATCCTTCGGATGGGACGTAAAGCGTGTGTTGTGTAATGCACTTAAAAGAACCCAGTTGCACTTATCGCTAAGAGAAGGGGCTTGCCCGGGTGTGTCTGGCACTGGCTGCTGAATGTGCCACAGCACCTATAGTAGTAAACCCTTATAAGGTGCTACATAAACTTGTCTCATAATTCCAAAAAATTCAACAACAAAAAATCCTGTCTTAGAATGTTTCTGTCTGTTCAAGCGCCTTGAGTCCCTTATTGGTAGATACGTGCGCTATAAAGACTCTATATTGTTATTATATTTATTATGATAGCATCATAAAATAGCACAAGAATTACAAACACATTCGGGGGTACGGATGCTTCAAATCTTATCAGTGGTTTAAGTTTTCTTCCCAACATGGAACAAACGGAGCACAATCTCACAGAAATCGTCCTCCTGTATCATAAAGGAAGTAAATTCTTCATCCCCGCAGACGATGAAATTGAGGGCGCTGTTTGTAGCTGCCACCCCCATTTTTAAATTTGTGCTGTATCAGTTTTAAAAATCGTGTTTTATCTTCGTCTCCTTTTTGCCATCTAAATTTTTTAATTTTTTAGTTCTTGTCCCCAGCCTTTTATTGTAATATATATTTTTATATATTTTTAAATCCTAATGTTTTATCTCTAACTTATTTTAATTTAGTTAACTTATTTTTGATGTCACTCTTTGTAAACTAAATATTTTTAGTCTCCGGACTTGTTGTTTGGTATTTTTAATAAAACCGAAATGAATTAAAAATGAATGAATTAAAAAAATATAGCACTCCCTCCATGTCCCCCATGGGCCAATTGTTTGTTTCGCTCAGATGCTGCCCTGCAATTGGCCGTAGTGCCTCAAATGACAAGCATGAAGAGACTGCTCAGAGCGTTTTCCTGTTGTTATTGATCAAGCAACAGGGGAGAGTAGTGTGTAGATTTTCTTCTTAAGAGGTGCCTGGATACCGAGTGTTTTTTTTTTCTTTATTTTTTTCTTTTTCCCTTTTTTTCTGAGAAAGTAGATGGTTCATGCAAGGATTACCATCTAGTAAGGTTTGCAGTAAAGTCATACATGAGTAGGATATGAAACTTTGCATGGTGGAGATACAATCTAGTACATGTAGTAAGGCTTACGGCGACACCATGTACATGAGTAGGATTTGAAACTTGGCTTGGTGAAGATACAATACATTTTTGATAGTTTTTCTGTTGAGATCCGGGATGTAATTATTTTGAAAGAGTAGTCCAGGTTTTTCGAGAAACACATTTCAATGTTAAGCACTTTTTACAATGTTTTGTGTCCATTTACTTTGCAATTTAATGACTATTGTGGCCAACTACTTTCAAATTGTTTAAATCTTATTTTAGAGTTTAGATATCAACCATATATCTGCGCATCCACTATTATCAATATCACAACCTTACAGTAACAGATATTGAAAATTATAATAATATGATGTCTCCCAGACTTAACATAAAATTCTGTCAACAAAAAATAGTAATAATAATAAGTAATAATAATCATACCCATATTTTAAATTTTTTTACAAAGGTGTGCAGCAATTTCATTAGAATGTCAGCATCATAGATGGGGAATTTCTCCAAGACCATTCAACCAAGGGAAAGATTAATATATTTTATAAAACCCGTTGCCAGAGAGATGCCCGGAGAAGTGCAGTAATAAATATGGCCTTGCCACGAGTGCTTCTTATTAGATTGATGCACAACGCTGCGAGACAATTTGTGTAGTTCCGAAAGATTGTAATAAAATAAGGAAGAGAATAATTATAGAAGCTTAAACGTAACCAGTAAATTTGTTTGAGTTCGTGAATAATTTAAGCGTTGTGAAGGTATCAGAACTTTGCACTCACATGTTCATATCACTTAATAAGTAACCCTATATCTTCAATCAGTAAGCATAAACAATTGCTAAGCAGAAATGGGTCACCAGCCAAAATGTAGTTCACATTGCTGTGGCTGGTGCCCTGTAATCTTTTCTGCTAAGCAAATTAATTCATGAAGGAGAGTAAATCAGCACTTAGTTCAGAAATAAGGTTTCATGATTTCTGAATGATTTGTCCAATCTCTGGGAGGCATTGATTGCTTTCTAAATACAGCTAGTGGAAAAAGTCAAAAATTCAAACATGTTATAGTTGGATCAATATTCAAAGACATTTTCCATGTTTTTCAAACAATCCTACACAGACATCATTTGGCTAGATTTGGATGCTCAGCTCATAAATCGCTTTAAGAAAATATGAAGATGTTTGCTTAGGATTCCATCAAATTTTTATTTTTTATTTTTTTTTTTAACTGTGGGGCATTCTGGACCCAAATATTTGGAAGCCAAATATTCCCAAATTGGCCTATGCACCAAAAGGGGTTAACATCTGTGCAGAGTGCAATGGTGTGAAGGCCAACAGGGATAGGGGAGAGGAACTGTTGAGTAGGCAACGCTTTCCCTTCCATTAAAATGTCAACCCTGTTAAATACCACTCTGTCATTCCGTGGGTGCCAGATCAATACGAGCATGCTAATCCTTCAAAGTGTCTGAGATATAAAAAAACTCTCTCCTACATGTAGGTACAGAACATCTCTCAGAAGTCAAGAAAAAAAAGGGGTATAAGCTCATGAGGATGAAGAAACCTCAGACAATCTGGTGGATGATGAACCTGACATCTGATCTGCATCTACAGTGCCGTCATGTAATCCATTAGACCTCCGTGGGTGGGAACTTTGGTATCAATGTTAAATTGATCAGGAAGCTCCAAGTCAACAATTCCTAATTGGACTAGGCTCTGTTGCTATAGCAAGGATATCTCTTGCGAACTTGAAAACTAGCAGGCATCCACAAACAGACAAAACTTCTGAGGGTATGCAGACTGGGCTATTTTGAGAAGTGGCAGACACAGTACTAAGACCAGGCATGCAACTCTTCAGCCGAAAAAAGCAGAAAATTAACGATCTTTCCTAGTGGACACCATTGTTATTTTTCGAGCAAACACCTATCGATCGAGAGATTCACTTGCACTCTTACAGGGTCTGCTTCCCGCCGCATCCCCTTATACAAAAAGCAATAAAAAACACTACAGAGCCAGACTGTGCAAAAAATAGTGTAGAAGGTACATACATGTATGCTGTACGAGGAGAACTTGTGTGTCTCTGGACTGTGTAATGCTTTTGTATGTGTAAACTTCCGCGGAGCCAGACTTTAAAAATCCTGAACCTTTATTTCTTTTCAATAAGCAATGTTTCCTTCAGCGGGATTTTTTTTTCATGTAGCGCGATTTGTTTTACGCAGAGTTTTTTCGTAACGGCGGATTTCTATTTTACAAAACGTGGAAATCCGCGGAAGGGTTGCATGCCTGTAAGACACAGTTTAAGTTTTGGTAAATTTGTCTGTGTACACGCACCCAAACCAAACAGTAAACTCATACAGTGTCCACCATATCTCAAAAAGGCTAATTGGGAAAGGTACTCCAAAATGCTTTTGTTTTTTATTTTGAAAATCTTAATTTTTTCACAAGTGCACAAAAAGACTTTTTTTTTTTTACAGCTACAAGTGATATATTTTTGTCTTTCATTTAAGGATCTCCCAGGTATTTTTTTTTAACTGTGGGGCTTTCTGGACCCACATTTTGAAAGTTTGGTCTGAGCATGCTGTCATAGGTCCTCAGAATGTTTTTTCTTGGCTTTTATCTTATAAGCCCTACTGCGTGTACTGTGCAATCTCGGGCAATCTATTTATCTGCATGATTTTTGTGAATTTGATATCAAGTAAAAAAATAATAAATGTTCCATATCTGCAGCAAGTCACATATATCAGCCCCGATACGCTAGCTTGTGCATGTGGAGAGCCCCGTCATTTATTCAAAAGATGAATTCATCAGAAAACCATTTGTACTAATATTTTCCTTGCCCCTGAAAAGTCTATGCCGTATCAACAATAAGCAGTCTCCATGGTAACTGAAATTCAGGACCGACAAATTCCAAATTTGATAAATACTTCTAATTTGTCCCATTTTTGTTGTGGAAAGAAAAACAAAAAGCAAAAAAAAACAAACAGGAGATCGCCGGGATGTCCTCTGGCGAAAACATGCCTCTCCCATGAATGAGCTTGTGTCTCCGCGAGCAACTGCAGAGCAGGAAACGTAACGGCAATAAGGGATTGACTGTAGAAAGTCTGCCGCTCACCCCAAGTTTTTTTTTTCTTTTTTTCCCCCTTCTTTTTTGTCGAAGATCATATCCGGCATATACTACTTTACTACTGTTCCCTTCAACGAGCTTGAACAGAGATGTCTTTGATGGGAGGAAAAGAACCTTCAGCGCTGTGTAAGAGGATTCTGTAGGAGCTGCTCACTTATTAAACATGAGTTCATGTTTTTCTTCACCATAACACTTTGTTAAGTGGATTTATTACAGATAGCTCCTTAGGCATCAAAACTGAGCGCCTGCAATTATAATTTAATTATCTCAAGCCAAACATTTTTTCATTCCCAATACTGAATGAGATGGAAGTGCTATTTCATAATGTAGTGTGTAATTCAATTTCAAAAACAAGAGGTGCATTCACAGAGAAAATGTCAAATTTCCGGAAAAACATTTATTCGTGTAGTATTTTTATTTAAAGGTAGAATCATAAATTGGTAGCTACTCCAAAGATTAATGACCACAGAAACTTGGTGAGAAGCACTGCCGCTATTGACAGTATAAACTATTTTGAGAAAGAATTCATTCCTTTTGAAAAAATTTCACCCCAAAACTTTTGAATATGAGAAATGATTCATGCATGAATTTTTTCTCAGATTTCTGAGGGTTGGTGTCCCTTTGTGAATGCTGCGTCCAGAGGTGTTGGTACCCGCTGTCACATCACTAAACGTGGATGGATTTGATGTTCTTGTGAAAATACCGTGACACTTTTTTGCTGTTTTCTTGACAAGTAGACACTGTTTTCAGCTGAAACTTTCAAATGTGACTTTTATTGTATCTTTCTTTACAACTTTGCCTATAAATCAGTATTATGTTGATAAAAACCAATCTATGACCCTACGTTTAAAGTGTTGCCTTTATTATATTTTGTTATATTTTGTTTCGCGGATAGCAACGCACCACGGACGGACAAATTGACGCACATAATCGCTTGCTGCAAACGATGCACGCGCAGTGAATACCAAGTATTTCAACCTTGAACGTACGAGTTTCCCGGCACACATGCTGAAAATACATGGCAAGTGTATGCACGGGGCGAGAATGTACTACTTGATCTTCGAGACCTGCGGTTCCCAACGCACTAGCTATCAAACACACGAAATAATAGAGAGGGAACCAGTCTACTAAATAACGCATCCTCGTATCCATCCATGACTCGACGATCGACCCCCAGTATCGTGCATGTGAGAGATATAATATACCACGGGGCAGAGGTTGACAAAACCACCGCGCCATGAATTACATGTGACTATAACACATCCTCGTATCCATCCATGACTCGACGATCGACCTCCACTATCGTGCATGTGAGAGATATAATATACCACGGGGCCGAGGTTGACAAAACCACCGCGCCATGAATTACATGTATTGGGCTTGGGCTAAAGGCTTGCTATGTGCAGTGTGGAAAATAAACGGCCGTCTGAGCTGGCTGGCATATGGTTATCGCTGACTTTCGGGCGGTAAATTCCCGACCCTCAGGCAACATAAATGTTAACAAAATAATACCAACATCATTTTACACAGGCGGGGAGAGTAGGTGCATTTTTATTCTCCACTAAATAAACAAAATAAATGTTGAAATGGACATCGACGGACCATGACGTACCTCGACGCACCGCTCAAAGATTTTTTGACTGACCACTATTGGACGTACCCACAGTCACTTTTTCCGAGAGTAAAGACACAAACTTGACGCACCATCCCCAAGGGTCCTATAGTGCGTCATACAATTGATAGGTGTATAATTCTACAGCAAAAGCGCATTTAAATTTGCCAACTGCAGAAAAATATTCATCAGCAAAAAGACTTGGTACACCAACAAAACCAGTATGCAATGTAAACTACTCTGCCAGTTTCAGCAAAAATTGTGCCTTATTGATATCTTTCTGTGAGGAGCGGCTCTGCACTTTGTTGCCTGTTATTTAACACTATTTCCTAACACACTCTGGCTATCTCATCTAATGGAAGTGCCATTTAGAATGTCATTTGCAGATGACCTTGACGAACCAAAGATGAAATTCCAGGCCTGTAAATGGATCAGGGGGCCAGCGGCCCAATTTCATAGAGCTAAGCACAATATAAGGATGCTTAGCTGACAAAGGTTACCAGCCAAAATACCACGTCACATGTACCAATTGTGACTGGTATCCTGCTCATTTTTGGTTAACAGAAAGCTCTATAAATCCAAAATATGTCTTTGCGATACATACCTGTGAGGAGAGCTTGATCCACACGTAGTGTGGTTGACTTGATGGTGGTAATACGAATATCCCCTGGTACTTTGTCACCAACTGCAAAAAAATAAAACTAACAATGTTAAACTGCTCGGTATATCTTGAAAATCAAAAATCACAATCATAATATCTTCAAAAAATTTTGCCAATCAGGAAAGCGTCCTCACATCTTTGAAATATTAACAATGACAGCTCCGATGATCAAGAACAAATTAACACAAATTTGTTTCTAGTCTTTTTTTTAATAAAACATTTACACAAAAAGCCAAACCTTACAGTTGCCATGGCAGCCAATTATTGGATTCTTATTACAACCTTCACTCAGAGTAAACATTTGAGTTTACTTATAATTTATGTATTTTAAGAAAATAGAATTACATGTAGCTGTTGCAAACTGCTTACCAACCACAAGGACCTGTAGTATAAATGCCCCAAAAAATAGTTGGCGGCCTGACGTTTCGACCCTAGCAGAGTCTTTCTCGAAGGCTTTATGTATTTTGTTATATAACTATTATTTATCATTATTATTTATTTACTTTTTGGGGGGGGGGGGGGGGGGGTTGAGGGATAGAGCTAAGGCAGTTTAAGAATGTGTACAGATCTGTACAGTATCTTGGCTTTAGAAGAACAATTACTAGAAAAAACAAACCAAGTAGGAAATAATGGAAAATGATATAACAAATACGCTACTGGTTTATTTAGGAATATTTTACTGCAGTCAAAGATAAAAATTTCAAATGTATCCCCAAAACAAATAAAGGAACTTATGGTATTTAAACAATTGGTCACTGGAATTTTATTTGTGACTGGTTGAAATAGCGAGATCTATGAAATTTATAGAAAAATTATTGTTTATTATTTTTATTTATTTAAATTCAAAACCTACAAATTTTGCAATTATTACTTCTTTTAAATTCCAAACCACATAACTTTCTGGAGATTTTTTTTTATTATTTCCATCCACTTGCTTTTAATCCCAGAAAATATCATCGGTCAACGACAGTTTGCGGGTAAACAACTTGCCATTTCATACTTCAAAGGTCCCAACACAAAACCGGCTGTTTCAAAACTAAAAATACAGGCATCGTCCAAGGAATGAAAGGGCAGATATTAAACACCAACAGTGGTGTGAGATACAGTAAGGGTTAATTATATTGCCAACCTATGACATTTCAAAGAAAGGCGTTTATATTAAGCTCTTACAGATGTGTAATCAGTACTGATGCTTGTCTACGTATTTGAAGGTTGATTTGGTCCTTAATATTCACCATAGTTTGCCATCTTCAGCTTTCATCATCAAAGGCGTATGACCCAGGGGGGCAACTGCCCTACCAAATTCAGGCAAAAGGGAAAATTTGGGCAAAGCAAGATGCAAAACAGACATTTTAATGGTGCTTATGTTTTATCTGTAAGATTTCGGGCAAATCAACCCCCCCTGCCTCCCAAGAAAACTTCGCTCCCCGTACAATCTCGACTTGCCAGTTCATCGGCATTGACAAAGTCATACGGCCAGCATGTTTTCTCTAGGTCTTCTCTCACTCTTTGGAACACACTCCCCAAAAACATCAAGGATGCACAAACTCTGTTTAAAATGCCTTCTCAAAACCCATTTGTTAGATTCTGACTAAATTTTTGTTTGTACTGTATTGATTTTGTACAGCGCATTGGGACATAATGTGCTTTATTCAAAATGGTTTGTTATTTTTTTATTAATTTCTGAGATTAAAACTAATTGTTTTACCCATTTCTCAAAAACTACAGCCTTTCAGGCAAGTGAAGTTTTCCATAATACAAGATTTAAATCTGACTCATTTACATGTATTTTCAATCTTACCATTTACAAATCATAATTTATCACACCCTTTAACTAATGTATGCTACTACAGCTGTTAGGACCCAGTGTGTGAACACCCATCAGGTTAGACCCAGTGTGTGAACACCCATCAGGTTATGTGGTGTTCACTGACATGTACATTAGATAACCTGAGCTTATGTGAATTTTTTCACAGCCCAATCCTATTATTTGTCTGACCTACTTTAAACAAGACGCTACAAATGCTACAAATGCCACAAAACCAGACCTATCTACTCTCAAAATCTGCTATCTGAAGTACTACAGGTACATGTAACCTTCCGATGAATAATCAGTGAAGGATAGAAATGTTATCGGGTTTTACCAAAAAAAACAAGTGATCTGATGGACAGTTTTATTCACTCGTATGTATATCTACTGGGGTGAGAGTCACTGACACCCCTATGTTCCCACACCCCTATGTTTCGACACCCCTATGTTTCGACATCCCTAAGTTTCGACATCCCTAAGTTTCGACATCCCTAAGTTTCGACATCCCTAAGTTTCGACATCCCTAAGTTTCGACATCCCTAAGTTCCGACATCCCTATGTTCCGACATCCCTATGTTCCGACTACCCTATGTTCCGACACCCCTAGTGTGTTTTCCGCAACCCTAACCCTAACCCTAGCGTATAATTCACCAGTGGTTTCGGAACATAGGGTTGTCGGTACATGAAGAGCAGTCACCCCCCCCCCCAAAAAAAATCAGAAATTGGGTGCCAATGGCGGGTTGAAGTCGTGGCGTTTTTCTTTTTTTGTTCACCCCTGGAGTTAATAGATTCAAGGAAGCTTTTAGAACAAGTCTCCTAAGAGCTAGAAAAGTACATCATAGACCACCATTTCTTCTTTACAAAGAAAACAACAGATACTTTTGAACAGATCAGCCTGATATGCTACCTTGTGCATTAGGAAGTATCCTGGGATTACCCTTCCAGGTGTCAAGTAACAAATATAAAAACTTAGGAACAGTTGTCTGAGCACTGTGTGAACGCAACTTAAAGTTGTTCCACCATGCATTTCTTCATTAACAAATTTTACAGTTGTCTGAAGAAGAAAATTCTTGTGAAAAAGGCAAAATTCACTTCGGTATTTCATATACATCCACATTGATTCACCATTATTTCGAGTAATTATTCCTTTATCAAAAGGCTGTCAGGTTTCAGCATAGAGTTCATGCAAATGTGAGTGCAACTTCAATTGATGAATGACTCTACAATCTGCAGAATGTTTTACCCAACTGTTAAAACATTTACAATTGGCAGCTATTTGTGTGGAATCCAGATTTGTATTACAGGGAATGTATACCTTTGGTTTTTGGAAGCATTCGATTGTTTTAATCCTTTGTAAATGTTGATATATACAATAAAACTAAATTGTGAAAATTTCATTTCAAAGGCTGTAGCATTTTTGAGATATCGCAGAAAATCGGGAGCGGTTATGTCAAGTTTCCACACAAGAATAATCCGTAATTGGAATACACAATATGAGAAACGTATCTGACAGTAACGTTTTTCAGATTCAAATTTTGGGGGATAAACACAGATATCTTTTTCCATAACCGCATTACTTCAAAATGGAATGTTTCTCAAAGTGCTTTACTATAGAAAGCGACTGAACCTCTAACCACTAAGTTTTTATTGCCATTAATTTTAAGAGTGATTACCAAACCTTCCCTTTAATGATGAATTTATCCACAGCATAAGATTGACATTTGCAGAAGGTTTACCCAACTATTTCATTCACAGCCATCTGCTTAGTTACAAAGAAATCATGCAAATGCGAGTTCATACAAATAACATTTTGTGTGTACATATGTGCAAACACCAGCTTCATGAAAGTTCAATAACCCTAATAACTTTTCTCATTGCAGGTTGTTGGCGTCAGCTTGATCCGTGTGCTCAGCGTCTTCACAGCAATTAGTCAAAGAATCTTGCTGCAAACTCAAATTTACTTTCAACTGTGTTCATCGCATGAGAGTATTGCTCACTGACCTTCTTCAAACAGACCTACCGCTAATTTATAATCATGCACTGACTACGGAGACATCCAACTCTTTTAATTTGCGGTTTTTAATTAAAAGATTATTACACATCCACAAAAGAGTAGATGTGTAGAAGCAGTTTGGAGCACTTGCAAGTCTTGAAGTGAACAGCCAACAACAGGTAGTTGTCAGGACCCAATTTATCATTAAATTAAACAAACAAATTACGCTTATGAGATAATAAATCCACACTTAACCTTAAGCTGTTTCACAGGCTAGCAAGTAATTTGTGATTGTGAGTGTGCACACTTCTCGCTACTAGTAGGCAGGTCACTTGTGCACACACAATATTCAGCTGACCGACCGCGACCGGGAAATGTGCACACACAAACCATGTGAGGGTGAAAATCTGGGTCTCCGTATGAAAATAGAAAAAGCGTTTAAAAAATAACTGTTCATTGAACATACAAATAAAGTCGACAGATGAAATCTTTGAAGTGTTACCTATGATATCTGTTTTTCATGTGTGAAATGGGAGCAATAATAAGGTTTTTATCGCGATTTTAAAATACCCCTTTTGTCGGCCGCGCGGCAACATTTCCACAGCGCGGTGCGCTGCGTGGTACACAGAAAAGATCGAAAACCAAAAACACCCCTATTCATTGCAAAGAATGGTAGAGTCCGGGGGTTACACGTCACCAACCGTAGCAACAGAGCTATTTTTAGACTGGTGAACTCCAATACAACACTGCTGTGCGATCGAATTTTTCCAAAATGGCGTCCAGAAGTGGCAAACGACGGATGGGTAAGCTAGCTAATAATTATACTAGAAATACGATGATTATAAATAATCCGATACTACCACATACAAATAGACAATCTAAGCTTCATTTTGATGTATATAACGATTCATTTATGTAAGTGTAACCGTTCGAAACTTTGTGCTGAAACTTTGAAAAATTATGTGTCGTTTCAGAAACCGCGACGCCGCCGGAGCTACACGATCCGCTCTTCACGTCCGAGGTTGAACAGCTTTCTGGTTGGAGCGCAGTGGAATTGGACGAATTGCTAACAGAATATCGTGTTCCAGGTAAATTTTTATGTCCCTATGTAATTTCTATTATAACATTTTGTAATAATACGAGAAAGAAACAGCAGTTTGTGCATGTTTTGAATACAAAATATAGAAAGTAAGTTGAAAGTGGCCTGAAACTAACGAAATACGGGGGGGGGAGTAAACGCAACACAACTGGTCACATGATACGTTTATGACTACATTGACCAATCGGGGAAGCTGGCAGGGCAATTTTGGCTGTTCTATTTTGTGGAAGGACTCCGTCTGTATTTAAGATTAATTTTTCCAGAAAATTTCGAATTCCGTTTTCTGAAGCATGAACGGATGACATATATTTATTGACAATGAGCTGTACTCATTTACCTTGTCAAAATATAATTTATATACCTGTTGGAGTTAAATTATATAATAAATGTATTTCAAAAATGACCTGGAGGCCTCTTGGCCTGTGCTTGATTATAAAAAGTTTTTAATTTATTTATGTTGTTATTTCCATTTTGTGATTGTTTAAAAAGAAATTGTTTCCAAAAGTGGAAATATTAACAAAATCACTTGGTTACTTTAATTGATTTTCTCTTTTATTTGTTTTACAGGTCACTGGAAAGGAACCCCATGCTTAGCCTTTATTGAAACGATTCGAAATCGAATTGACCTGTCTGATAAGTCTTACAGATCTCAATTTCCACCAATCTTGCTGTTGTTGCAATACATTTCTTTCTGACATCATTTTATATGAAGTTGTAGCAATTACGCATATATAATTAGTTATTTTATTGTAAATTGCTTATTAATGAGGCTAATTTGCATACTGTTGTCTGAAACAATGTAAATCTTATTTTTGAACAAAGGCCTATATGCAAACTTGATTCCTACAAAATATCACCCTTCTCGGTCATTCCGATCAGAAGTTATAGTAGTTACGCATATTTAATTAGCCGTTTTGGGTAAAAAATGCAAATTAATAGGGCTAATTTACAATGCGCAGCCTTAAATTATTTAAATCTTTTTCAGGAATAAAGGTCTATACTTGAACATATGTTTAAAGTTTCATACTTCTGTGTCATTGCATTAAGATTTTATACTACTTTTGCATATTAATTAGCTGTACTTAGTCTTTTTGGGGCCTTTTTTTGTTTTACCGTTGAAGAAATTGGAAGAAATCTCAATTTTTCTCAATTCACTGGGAAAAAACGGAAAACCTTAGCAACCCAATTTTGTTTTCCTGATTCTCTATGTGATCACCACTTCAGGAAACATAAAAAACAAATTGCCTTTACATAGTAATTCATAATGAATTTTTTTGTGTAAAACTGGGAAAAGTGTGTTTTGGCCTTTTTGCCAAATAGTGGCTAAACGCGCTATGCAAATTGGGTATAGTTTTTTTGCGATAACTCGAGAACCCAATGTCGCTTTTGATTTTTTGTTGCTGTTCTGTGTTCCTCTCTTAAAGCTCTTTCATATGATGTATAGTTTAATGTTGCAGCTATATGTTTCAAAAATGGTGTGACCTGCCTACTACTAGTCTACATGTTTTTCGCCTACACAGCTAGAGCAGAAATTTTGTACTGACTCTATAAACAAACAAACAAACAAAAAATTTAGACAGAAATGTCAGTTCACCAGCCAACAAAATTCTTACTTGTTTGTTCCCCCACTGATTTGACCTTAGCAAAGACAATTTTGTTAAGCAGTGCATTTTGCAAAGGTTCTCTTGAACCACTCAGGGCTCGAATTTGGGGAGAAAATCCACAAGACTACAGGGCTTGTAGCTCAAAATCTTTACTGGACCAGACATTTTTTTACAAGACCAGATTCAAAATGTGAAAAAAAAAAAAACTTGCTGCCACAGTTTAACATGCATTTAACTGCTTTTATATGAACCAGAACTGAGACAAGTAAGGAAAGAGTATACTTGATTACTCATAGTATTGAAAGATAATTTATTAGACCCAAAGTCAACACTTGAACATAATTTGTTTCTGTTATTCAATTGAAAAACACAAGACCATCGGACTTGTTAGGTCATAAGTTTACTGGCCCGACACTAAAATTACTGGCCTCGGGCCTGTGGTCCAGTGTAAAATTCGAGCCCTGACCACGCAGGGTTCTAAAATTCCAATCAACAATTCCCCGTGAGATACATGTACTACTACTCATCGAAGTGTCTTGATAAAATATCAAGAGGAAAGGTTTTCTGATAATGCCACAGTAGGGGGAAACAAATCGTAACGTACATCTTGATTAATTTCATCTGGGGATGGTTTTCACAATCCCAACAAACGCAGTAATTAAGGAGTTTGTTGTCATGCACAGTGGCATTATTCCCGCGATGGAACAGCAAGGACATTGTATATAATGCTCATCAGCGCATCCACTGACCTCAGTAAAAGGCAAAATAATAACATTTGGAATATTTAAAATCAAAGTGTACACATGTCCGTGCATGTACTTTTTGAATAAAAAACTGGCAAAGGGACAGGTGTGTTTTCGTTGAAAATTACAGGGACCTATTGTAAGTAAGAATAATAATGATGATAATAATTAGTATTTATCCGCCTAAAAAGATGCTGAAGGCACTTTACAGAATTAATGAGGTACAACAAGAAGCCAATAAAACACAATCACAAGGGGGGGTGGTTGTACAAAGTGAAAGCAGGTTGGCTTTTACAGTAATCAAACATCATTTGAAAATGTATTCTATGTAATTATTTGTACACCTATTCACTATCAGATACCTGTAAAACTAAAGTCAACTGCTCTAAAATTAGACGATGAGGTACATGTACATGTACATGTTCACCGACAGTGAAGATTCTGGTCATTAAGCCATTGAGATGACTCGGTCAAATCGTCAGGCCATTAAAAAAAGTTTCCATGTATACAACATGGCCCAATTTCAGAGAACTTACAATATTATGCTTACCAGAACAAGGTTACCAGCCAAATTACCATGTCACATGAAAACTTGTGACTGGTATCCTGCTCATTTCTGCTTAGAAAAAATTGTTATAAAGCACCCCCCGAACAAAGATATTGACAAAATAGGGAGACCGCCAACATAGGGCTAGATAGCTCAGTTGGTAGAGCGCCGGCACGTTAAACCGGAGGTCGTTGGTTCAAATCCCGCTCTTGTCAATTTTTCTTTGTTCAACCCAAAATCATTTACAAATTTACCCAGTCAGTTTCCCTTGTGGTTTATTATTTGATAAAGCAATATTTTCTGCTTAAGCAGCTCTATGAAATTGGTCATAGGTCATCTTGGTGGGTTAAAAAACAGCTGCTACCCACCCCCCACCCGATAATACTATATGAACGGAAGATTTGAAGAGTAGCTTTCACCATGATCAATGATGATACGTGAAGATGGTCTACTCTGTTACATTACAACTATGAGACAGCAGTACAAAATACAACGACGCTGTAAATATTAGTTTTCCCTCGTTTCTGGGATCATTCATCCACATGTACAGGTTTAGTAAACACTTAATGCATGCATGCATGCACTGTGACAAATCCCATCCCTGCTCTACATGCCGCCCATAATATGGCATCAATACGAACGAGAGCATCCGATTTCCATGGCAACAGGTGGAATAACAGTACAACAGAATGGGGCTTGAAAGCTGACCTTGCAGATTCTGCATATGGGTTATTTACAATGAATGGCATAGGGATACCAACATTATCTCTGGGACCTGCCTTCTGCATATCATTTGTATATATTGTAGGCATACATGTACAGTGTGGGAGAATTTATAATTGAGGTCAAAATAATAGACACAAAAGCAGCACTAGGTCAGCATGAACGTGAAGCAACATTTGTAGTGTGCCAAGTAAGTATATTATTACCTGAGAAGTCACACCCTTTTTTAAGGCATACCTTGTTTAGGCAGTAGCTTTAAGTATGGATCTCTGGGTTGTTGTTTTTTGTGGTCGGCTAGTGTGCTCTTACACTTCAATCATTGGAATAATGGGAAATGACTGGCTCTGTGCTTAAGAGTAACACTGTAAATATAGCCACTGTTTAAACTCTAGGGGAGTCAAGGGTACATCTAATTTGGCTATCATACATTGACCACAACCAAGAATGTTAATTCAACATCATTGAACATGTTGAGTGATTGACAGGTGCAATGCTTTAAATGGTACATGTACAAAATGGTAGGTGAGGGGAAACAAATAGTAATTGTTGAGAGCAGGAACATTGTTTCAGTGATGAGATCATTTCAAATAGATATCTGAAGGTCTAGTTATAACAAAGGCAAGTATTTTCATCTCTTTGATGGTGAGTTTGCCTCGTGCAAGAAAGTCTGAAGGTGCGGGGAGATCAGTTAAAAATCCTGAAATCAGGAACAATCCTGACAAATCACATGCCTATTGTATGCTATAAAATGGCAAATTGCCAGCAGGGTTGACGATCTGAACGTACACCAACGCACGAACCTACGTAGGCAAAAAAAACATACTACGTTCATTGTGGTATTATCAGCAACACCATCAGCAAACACCAGGCAACCCTGGGCATGCACATATCAACACACACCTGATTATAAAAAACCACATACAGAACCAGCAACGGAAACTTCTATACCCAACTATTAGCAGACAATGATACAATGTAGGTACAATAAACCATTTCCCCAATGACGTCAATGTGGGCATGGCAACTGGCATATCCTGGTCTCTGATTACTAAACCCAGTGGTACTACATAGAAGATAAATAAAGAGGGTATTATTGCTGATCTGGTTTTTCTCTTTGGCCTGGTTGAGCCCATACAAAACAGACCATTGTTGGACATGCAATCAACTTTTTGTTAAAATGGACAGCTTTCGATACCTCTCTCCCCCCCCCCCCCCCCCCCATTTCTATTACAGTACTTCAGTGTAACAATCTTTTGAGCAATTCAAATAGTGACACGTATACAAGGCAAGAAGTTGTACACTGCAAATTATATGAATCTAGCAGGCTTGGAATGTTGTACAAAAAAACGGAAAAGTCATTTTCATTTTGCAAAGGACACTGCCATAACGTCTATGGGAAACCTTTGAAGGGCCACCAATGCCATTGCCAAGACCAGGGCAACAGAGATCATTGCTTCAATAATTCTGCCCTTATTTTGCCTCCCCAATAACTTGCTCTTGGTACAATTTAAAAAAATATACTGATGCAGAGCTTTTAAATTTAAAGTCTACAGGAAACTTTTCACACAAACTCTTGGTCAGACTCGACTAAAAGTAAGGAGTTCTTACAAACTGTGAATTCATTCTAAACAATTTTGCTGGATGGACACAGATGCAGAAGTAGACAAACATGCGATTGATTGATCAACCAACCGCCTCCTTTCAGCATGCGCTTGAAATCCGACAGACAAAATATACATTTTGTTCAAGTGCGACTGTGAAAGGAGTTGCTCTGCATACAAAATAATTCTGTCAGTTCACTCAATTATTCAGAAAGCGAACGTGACCCAATTCCACTTATGTGTGTCCGTGCAAAATACATTATATTTTTCCTGGGCTTGCTTGTATGTTTGATTATTTGCAAGAATGCAGTATTCCATACATCTAATGTGGACACATTTAAGGCATAAACATACTGGACATTGGCAGTACTTGTTCCACTGAACAAACGCCAGAATAATGCAGAGTACAGCTCATAGTTTGCATTTACACATGGTGATGTGTACAATCTATTTGCTAATTTACACTGTACAAAGGTGCTGTGCATTGATTGCATTGATAGCTTGTGGGACGTTAACTGCTTGTCATTTACCTGAGATCTAACATTAAAAAACAATCACTAAAATAATTAACTGTTGCTGGACTGGAACTTCATCTTTGAGATGCCAAGACCATTTTCATTTTGCAATGACACTTCCATTGGAAAATCTTGACGCTTATGGGAAACTTTTGAAGGGGCACTAAGGCCAAGACCAGGGCAATATAGGCCATGGCCTCTGCGGCCTTCGCGAAATACCAGACCAGCCATCGATTTCACCAAACTCTTCCTAACTTAGGACTAGTCCTAGGCAATGCTAAGAGATAGGACTAGTCTTAAGTTAGGAAGAGTTACTCGTCCTAACTCGTCCTAACTCGAGATAGGATTAATCCTAGTGTTTCGTGAAATCGGCTGCTGGACCCATTATATGGAGCTGCTTTGAGATCACATGTTTAAAAAATAGCCACAGAGCCTGGACTTCCTGCATGCTCGATTTGTACCAAGACCAATAGAAGAAAACATAAAATCTTGCATTTCATAAAGTTATGCACTGTATGATTTTTTGTCAACTATGAATATGAAGAAAAAAAGGGGACACATCTCAAATTTTTACGGTGTTATTTTTATAACTCTTGAATACTTGTTGAATTTATTGCACAAAATATAAAACTTCCCAATTAGTGTAGTATCTTGCCTGCCAGGAAATGTACTGTAAGGTAATTCTTTACATTACAAAACCTATATGTACATGCTTTATACTGTACTTGTACATGTACAGTGTACACATCAAGTTTAACAATGTTCATTGTTCAAAATTGAAATACGTTTTTGTGTGTACAAGATACCACATGTGCTTAAAATAGAATTACAGTAAGTTTTTTTACACATTGCAATGGCACGTGCAATACCTGTGCCATCATTGAGCCTTGATTTATGTACCCAGAGTCCATAATGCAAGATAATGGTAATTCTCCTTGATTAACTGATCGATATAATTTCTACAAGCATTGAACCAAGCTGGGTTTAATCAGGGTTCCCCCCCCCTGTCTTTATTACTCCCCCCCCCCCCCCCCCCCCCCATCTAATAATGACAAAATGACAACAAAACCTTGACCTCACTGCCATGGATATGATGGACTTAGATTATTGTAATGGATTGGATTACTGTTGATTCAAAGAGATACATGCACACTATAGATGCCACTACTCCAACACCAAATTCTGACTGCACGTTACTATTCCAATGCCAAACCAGTTCCTTTTCAGTTCGGAGAAAAAACCTGCTTCATGTACATGTAGGTCTGTATAAGACCAATAACTACAAATTCACCTTTTATAAACTCTATGTATCTTCTTGAAAACCTTAACAAAAACTGCTCACCATGCAGATTCCGTGGAAAATAAAATCCTCAAATTTACTACAAAAAAGTATAATCAGTTGATCATGTGACATGGAAGGCCATTTTAATGCTTAACACATCTGTTGATTTTAATATTAAATGTACATAAATCTGAGGAAGAAACCTAGAATCAATCTAACTGGAGATAACGAGTTTACCACATGTGTTAAACAGTTTTTGTGCACTTGGTAGGGCTCAAATTGTACACTGGACTGCAGGCACGATTCCAGTATCTTTTATTTTTCACATAAATTGTTATATATTTTTTACTCTACTTGTTTACAACCAGATGTGGGGCAGCAGGTATATATATATATGGTATATTTTATTCACGGACCACAGTAATTACTTTGCTTTTGTTTCTCCTAGCCCATCTGGAAGTACTTCTGTATTGTTTTGTATCGTTGTGTGTTGGCTGAATAAATAATAATAATAATAATAGTAGTTTTAGTGTCCAGCCAGTAAACTTATGACCGGCCTTGTCCGGCGGTTCTTTGTTTTGTAATTGAATAACAATACCTCAAAGTGTAATATCTTGAACAGAAACAAATTAAGTACAAATGTTGACTTGTCTGAAAAATACCATTCAATTTTGTTGAGTAATGTAGTACATGTTTCTCTTACATGTACACATGTCTTTCTGAGTGCTTAAATTTTTCAATGAAAAACATCCATGTTTAACTTTTTGTACAAAAATGTCTGGTCCGGTAAACAATTTGAGCTACAACCCTTGTAGAAATTTGTATTTTTCTCCCAAATTCAAGCCCTGCTTGGATATCATGAGGCAAAAAGTTAAACCTTTGCACATGACGCTGAATATAATCTAACGATTTGGGTGCGGTTTCAAAGTTAAATTGTACAATGAATACTATAAATGCTGCAACGTTTACTAAATGTAAACTGTGTCAGTTTTCATTATTCACTCTTTCAACTTCAAGAACCTTCAAATTGTCGGTCAATTTGCTTTTAAAACTAATCTTCAAAAGTGTAGGATTGAGAATTATTGGATTTTGGAAGATGAAGTTAATTTACATCGTAATTTTTCTTTTGTATCCATAAACACCATAGAAACATCCTCCATGATACAACCAACAAAACATTTCCAATGCGGTTCCCCATTTTGGGGGAAACAACAAAATCTATTTGATTTTGTCAGGGTTTTGTGCACTTTCATACCATGCTTAATTCGATCACTGCAATCGAAACAAGCAATGGTGACTTGGATCATCAAATTAATTTTTTTTCCCCACTGATAGCGTTTCAGATGGAAATACAACTCTGGAAAATTGGTAATGTCATGTACCTTACAATCAGTGAAAACACGGATTCAATATAATCAACTTTATCTTCTTTCTTTTTCATCCAATTTCAATCTCTGTATTTTGTCTTTAATGACTAAAAGAGGGGAAATGGTTACCAAACTTCCCTTTATTTTCCTAATTAAGTTGCTTTTTTCTTTTGATATTATGCTGCCAATGAATACCTACATGGGACCACACACTTTTCAAGATGTCAGTTTTCAACAAGTCAAGTCCACAACATATCACATACATGTAGCTGACAAAATGTTATGTAAACAGTTACATCATCCTCTCAGTCCTCCAGCTCAGTCAGAGCATGGTCAAAGTTAATACTGCATGGGGGGTGAGAAAGGGGAGAGCTTGCCAGACGCTCTTCAATTCATTCCAAAGAATGGCAATCATATTTAGAGCATAACTCCAACGAATCTATGCCAGGCAGATAAACAAATTGCTCATCTTAAAAACTGAACTGAGACAAGTGATCTGTCTGAGGTATTTTTGCACTTGTTAATGTACAATGTCTGCTGTTTATGGCATCAAAAATATGTTCCCACATCTAGAGGGGAAAAGCAACTAAATTAAAAGATTCATTCTCTACATATTTTATACTTCTGCCAACTTTTTAAAAGGTCTGCATAACACTGGTAAGAGTAAAAATATAAATGTTCACAGATATTGCACACAGCTTACATGGTATAAAGATGGTCATAATGACCGATTGAGCTTAACCGTTCACATGTTTGTTATTTCATGTATATCTCGGGTCACATCAAGTGTGAATACACTGTATTTGACAACTACCGATGTGACACTTGTGCTCTAACAAGCACTTAAACAAATAAACACATACAAAATATTTCAGAAGGAAAGAATAAAGTTAACAAATTTTCAAAGATGACACACTATCTGTACATGCCCATGTATTCAATTTTATAGCTGAAACAATTTTGAGGTAAGGTTGAAAGATTCAATTCACTTTATTATCCACAAATGGGAAATTCATTTCGGCCTTTACATCAGTAAGTTAAAAGCTTTGAAAATAGAAGTAGCACCCCCCCCCCCCCCAGTTGTTTTTTTCCTTTTTTGTTTAATACTCTGGTAAGTGCAGGGTCCCAAAAAAAATCTTGTGGTTTGTTGAGATGCTGTGGTCTGTAACTAATTTCTTTACGGCAGATTCACAATTTGATGTCCAGATATTGATCAAGTTCACAATAAATTTACTTTCTCGCTTGCTTTATACTTCCAGGGGGCAGGTGGGGTTCAAGACAAAAATATTCCATAGCAATTAAATAAGAAATCTTTCAATACATCGTTGACTGAGTACCCAAGGTGAATGCGATGAATTTCACAGTGATTTGTGGCATTGTGTACCGGAACACAACAGACAAATGAACAAAAGAATGCTCAGAATGTTAAAAAAAATAATAATACTATATGTATGTAATCATAATAATAAAAAACATAATTTACAAGGAATTGTTCTTTTAAATGATTTTGTCTCATTGCAGGCCTGGAATTACATGAAATGCACGTATGACCTCTTGCTCTGGTCTTGGCGCCCCTTTAAAAATTTACAATAGCCTTTCAGATTTTCAAATGGAAGTGACCTTTTCAAAATGAGAATGGCCTTGCCCTCTCAAAGATTAAATTTCAGGCTTGTCATTGGTATTCTTCCCTCACATATTTATCATTGCCCAAACTTGTGCCTGGATATAATACAGAATTGAATGAATTTTTATTGCACAATGAAACGTTGCATGACTGTGAATTAATACCATTGGTTAAACAATGATTGGTACTTCAAAGCTATCAGAATTTCTTTTTTAAGCATGAAGAAACAATGTTTATTAATGAATACAGGCATTTCAATGGAATTTTTATGACATTTACACAGTGTTTATTAACTCTGGCTGTTTCACAAACACGGTTGTACAAAATATGGGTTCTCCCCTAATTATAATTTCCGTTGATACAAAGTCGTTTAAATTGTGAACTTTATTTATGAACCAAGTGCAACCAAATTACTTTAACTCAAGTTATAATTTTTTATTGAGTTAAACATTTTTATGACCAACTGTGTGTTTCTTGGTTGAACTACCTGTAGAACACAATTATGTATAATTTCTGACAAATTAACAATGATGATTATTTTTTTATTATGCACCAGGGGCCAATTCCATAGAGCTGCTTAAGCAGAAAATACAGCTTGACATTTATCTGCTAAGCAAAAATATCACAGATGCTACATGTAAAACTGTATTCTGGTAAGCATATTTCAGTTGTGCTTAGCTACTTTTGTGCTTAAGCAGCTCCATGAAATTGGGCCCTGGCTAAATGTTGTCATAATCGAAAACACCACTGCCAGTGACTGCATGCGCACACGGTATGTTTAATCCCTCACACGGAGTGTTTAATCCGTAGTATCTCCTTCGGATGGAAATCTTTCTAATGAAATATTTCCCAGAGGCATTAGCCTCTCATTACTAATGCAAGAATGTTGGATGTGCACAGGTGTATGCACCTGCCCGTGGATTCACAGTGAGTAGGTTATTCTGAATGAGAGACCTGGGCAATGATATGGTGACCCCTGCTTTTGAGGGTGGAGAGGAAACATCCACAGCGATGGTACAATGCACTGTGTAATGTTCTTAGCCCAGAGCTAATTTCAGCTGCATAAAAAAAAACTGCTTAGCATGCATAGCAGTGTTCTCCACAGACTTTTTCTTTGGGAGGGCGGCATGACGTAATCAAAATGGCGCCCGTCAATATGACGTCATCAAAATGGCGCCCGTTGGTTTATGACGTCATCGCACGTGAAAGGAAAAAACACCTGAGATAATCCTTTTCTTACAAATAATCTTATTAACCCCCGGGACCCGACACTATAATAAGGAGAATGATTGACATCCATTTCATTCTGTCGAAACAACCTTGTTGTAAAACTAATTCAAAACCTACAATTTGTTATACATTTTGCTCTGTGGGCCGCGCCAAAAACAGAGGGATATGCCGCTCAGTGTTGGATTTTAGAAAGCTGGATTTATATGCGTGGATAGCCCACCCACGTGCAATTTTCAAAACGGAAATTTTTTTTTTACAAAAAAACATTTTGTTGACGATCTTATCCCCTAATTTCTGCCCTTAATAATACCTTTTCCATCAACAACCATTTTCATGGATTTGTGATTAGAGGTTCCGTTGTTTAGAACTTCGTTTTCAATACAATCGTCGAGATTCAACGATCGGTTAACAACGCACGGTACGCACATTGAGAACAAATTTAATGAACTTTGCCCCGCAACGCCCTCTATCGGCAAAAGTTGTCAATGTTTGAATATCCTTCAAGACTGTACATTGTACCAATCTGCAGGCGTGCGGCACACTGTGTTGCAATTCTTTATCGGCTCGTGAACGTGTACTGCGTTGGAGTCTAGCAAGCTCTCTTATGAATATGGTAATCAACGGCCAATCACAGCGTGCGGAATCTTGGTCAGCTTGGACTTTGGACCGTGGTGTTGTGTATGCGCTATGCATGGACTACCGACCGAACGTGGTGTTGGGCCTGGGCCGATGCACGTGCAGCGGTGGATACTCAGCAGTCAGAACTGTGTGTGCATTGCATTTTAACGTTTGTATACTAAAATGAACGATCGCAATTCCAATGCTGCGGTTTGGAAGTCGGGCTTGGCTCGTCGGCTACTCGTTTGATCGTATTAAGTGCAGGCTAAAAATAGTCTGTCATTTTTTTGGCAGGGCGGCCAATTATTTTAGCAGGGCGGCCAATTCTTTGGCAGGGCGGCCTTAAACTTTGGGAGGGCGGCCCGCCCTCCCAAAATACGTGTGTGGAGAACACTGCATAGGTTTACCAACCAAAATATCATATTATGATGTAAATGTTCATTTATTTTTGACTGGTTCCCTGCACCGGCTTTGCTTACCCCTATGAATTTTGCTTACAGACTGTTAAAAAGTAAATGATTTTCAACTTGTTTTTGTTTTTTTTCTGTATGAATTTTTCTACTGAATTAATTGATGACTTTTCTCCTTTTCCCACCTTTGATTTTGTCTTATATGTGTTTCTACCCATCTTTGTGATCACCCCACTCAGCTCCTTCTACCCTCCCCCTTTTGTCTCCTTCCTTATTACTTTTCTTTTTCCATCTCCAACTGCACTCCACTCTTATTTTCATCCTATTCCGTCTGACTGCTTCTTCTACACTAATGCAATGTGTGTTGTGTTGTCACTTCGCATTTGAAAAAGCCCCTGCTACATGTAGGGTCGGAATGTCAGACTATGTTTTCATTTATTACCACAATCATTTTGGTTGGTGAGCAGTTTGCAATCAGCTATTTCCATTTGTTTAATTGATTGAAGAATAAAGAATACTTTCTGCTTAGCAGCTCTACAAAGTCAGTGCCAAATACAACTTTCAAACAAACAAAGTTGCTAAGCACAGTAAACTTGTAAATTGTACGCTTTCCAATACAGAAAATGTTGCATGTACTGAAACAGATGTTGAAAAAGACATACAAACAATACCTAGGTACATAAATGTCAACCAACAATGTGCACCATTAATCAACTGCGTAAAAGCATGTACATGTACAGTATGTTTCCCAATAAAGCAATATTGACGATAACCAAAGTCTCTGTCATACATTTCAAATTTACACACACCGATTCTTCAAAATCAGAAGTTCTAATCGTCACCAAGTAGAAGACCATCTGCAATTCTGCATCAGTTTAAAATACACGCACAGAGTATTAAGACATTTAAAGTACGTATATGTTATGTAATGTACATTGTTTGAAAGGCCAAGTACGCAAGTTTGCTTGCTCTTGCCTTGCTTTGCCTTGCCTAACCCGTGTTTATACATGTACAGTATCGGATGTAACACTTTTGCTCGCCATTTTCCTCTGTCTTGTGCTTACAAGTCTATAATCCATATTGTATACCCAATTTCAATGGCGCATTCATACACACAGTACATGCTCAATTGGGATCAACTTTGTTTCAAAAAGCTTTGATGATAAAAAAGTTTGACTTATATTCAACACATCAAGACATGACATGTAGTTGTACATGTACACTTTAGTCAACCTCGGTCCCAGGAGTGATTTGTTTCGCTGCGCCATGTTTCCCAGCAAACTGAGCATGCGCAGTGCTCACTCATAACCCCTGGTATGGGTTAATTTAAATGTGACAGTATATGGCACATTTTAATTAGGCCTGTGGCAGATCCACTCTACTCTTGCACTCAAGCATGGTAGCCTGCAAAAGAGGCATCAAGTTAAAGAGCAACTGGTCCCCTCTCATTCTTCTTTGATCTTGTGACTTGTCTAAATGTATGCAGTTAGGGTTTTAAAAAAAATGTAAAAATATGATTAATTTTTGGGGGGAATTGTGTCAAAATGCAATTTGACAAGTGCATGTAAGGGTTTTTGTTTGTTGTTTGTTTTGTTTTTTAATTTTAGACCATTGTGTTCACACACAGTGTTTAACATGTTTAATACAACTGCTTCACTTGAAAGAACATGCACACTATTGTAAATTATTGAGTATAATGAACAGAATCTCATCTCATTACATTGTACATTATATCTACATTTATCTTTATTTTGTAATGACTTTTTGCTGTTTTACGTAATGTGTACTTCCTATTTTTGCAATATTATCTGTTTCCCTGTATTTTCAGTGTTGCTATTTTTTTATCTCTTATTTGCAAATTTAAGCTGTTTTAAATATAGCCACATAATTCAGCTTTGTGCTACAAGGTTTTTATATTTTCTTTATAAAAGTGAATGAATGAATGAGGTACATTGATAAGTGCTTAAATATTTTTGTAATCAGTAAGAAAGGTTACTTTATAATGTCAATATGCATGTGTAGGTAGTGCCTAATGATGCAATAGATTAAGACCATTGAGAGTGTTTTATCTAATATGCTTTTAATTATGGATACTTATCAATCCGTCTTGTTTCTCACCACACCCCTTCATCAATTAAAACTTCCATCTCTCCCCTCTTTTAATTGTCTCAAGATTGTCCGTAACTTCTCAGCGAATCCCTTATCATGGCGGGTATCGTCTCCACCCGAGCCCTTGCTGTTAACCCCTTCAAGAAGATGCTAGGAAGGGAGTCACAGGGAGAGAGCCCCGTGGAAGCAAGCCGGCATGTCTCTCATATTTCAGATGCCCATTCCGATCATTCCAGACAGGTCTTCTCTCAGCTCTTTGTGAGTTCCCTCCCCATAAGGCTACATGTATGCCTTGCACATTATGTCTACAAAGTACTTCCAATTTGTCCAAACTATGGATATTTATTTACACTGGGTCTTGGGAAGTCTGCATTTAATCTGATAACGTTTGATAAACAGATGGTAAAATTGGGGTTATTAACAAATATATGCTCTTTTTAATTCTCTCAAGAATAAACTGGTCGGTATAGAGTCAAGTGTTTGCTGGTACAAACCTTCCTGAGAAGTATCCTAGATTGGACAAGGAAGTAGAATGGTCTGAAGTGTAATAAGGTCTTTGTCTAAAAGAGGATTGTGTTTGAATGCACTTTATTTCTATCTCTGTCGTCAACCTACTTATAGTCCACCAGTGTTTCCTTAAAAACCTGAGAATCCCATGAACTAAAAAAAACAATTTCAAAAGTTATTTTGATATGTCTCTTGGTGACTAGACAGTTTGAACGTCAGGGCCCAAATTGGGGGGGGGGGGGGGGGGGGGGGATTTTTACTGGACCAGATGATTTAAAAAAATATCTACACAGTTTAACATGTAAACTGTTTTTACTTGAACAAGCACTAAGAAAAGATTTATCTCATTTGTCTTAAGGGCAATTGTATTCCAATACTTAAAAGAACTGAAAGATATCTATCCGACTCAAAATCAATATTAGATTTTTTTTTTTAATTAAAGGTATTCCACAGTGAGGTTAATTTAATCAATTGAAAACAAAAGACCACCGGAATTGTCTGGTCATAATTTTACTGGCCCGATGCTAAAATCACTGGCTTCAAGCCTGTAGAGTCTAGTGTGAATTTCAAGTCCTGAATGTGTGCAAGCTTTAATGCAGGGCATTGAGGGCAAGGCAGATTTTCCATAGTAAAGGTGGTCTCTATGAGAGAAATATACATTTTTACTGGAACATTTCAAGGGGCACTAAGGAAATAACAAGGGGCATGGGGGCAATTGCCTCCATTGCCTCATTGAAGTATCAGGCTTGTACATGTATACGAATGTAGTTATTCTGAATTCCAACACATACTCACTACTCGTTTAGTTCCCCTTTCGAAAATCCATTCTTGTTAATGACTCTTAGTTATATTTAACCGAGTCAAGGTATTCATTGATGGATGACTTATGAATTATGTTGGTTTAAAAAACTGACAATAGCATATTTAGGTCACACTTTAATTATCAATTGATAAGACTGAAATAGACAGGAGGTTAAATCTGTTATTCCATGAAATACTAATTTGTTGACACGTTTCATTTGTTTTTTTACAATTGATTTTATTTGTAAAGTATCTTTGTTATAAATGACAAATGAAAATGAAGTTATCGGGAATGCTTGAAGTAAGTAGCCCTTGAATCAATCATCCAACAAACTTTGTCTCATTTTGTTTTCTTTCTCCGGGGGGAGGGGGGGGGGTAGAAATGGGAAAAGGAAGTTATTATATTAAAAAATTACAGCTTTTTACAAGAAACTAAATTTGAATTTTAAAACCAAATTGGCACAAGATCAACTTGTGCCATCCAGTCACCTTGCATCAACATGGGAAAGGGAAATTATTGTTATTTTTTTTTTTAAAGCTTTTTACATGAAACTGAATTTGAATTTTAAAAACAAATTGGCACAATATCAACTTGTGTTACATGTAGTCACCTTGCATAGATCATCATTGCAGTCATCAAAAACAATTTTAAATTTGCACTGTAAAACATCGTCAGGTCGGATAATTTTCCTGGCAGCCCAGGGTTGGCTGTCAGGTAGGATAATTCTCCTTAGAGCCTTAGGATTGGCTGTCACGTAGGTTAATTTTCTTTACAGCTAAGGATTAGCGTGCTCTTCAAAGCCAGCTGACAGTGCCACAAGGTCAGCCCAATCCTGCTTGACAATGATGCACTGCAATCGATTACTTTGCATCTGAGCTGTAGCGTTAACGAGTTACCATGGCTTCTGTTGGGTATCGAGGAGAAATGAAGGATGATTCGAAGGGGGCGGGATGGAGGAAGAAGAGATAGATGGCATGTACTAATGCGCATGTTGTGACTACATGTACTAAAGACCCCCCCCAAAAAAATAATAATAATAATAATAATAATAATAAATTACCAATTTCACTTGTCAGTATCCATCCACATCCTAAATGAGTACGTTGTGTTAAGTCCACACATTACTTTGCACTGCCAATCAAGTTCAGTTTGAATATCCAAGGCCTATCTCAATCAAATCATGGCTCTACAGTGTACACAAACAGCATGGCTGATTGACAAACAAAAAGGGGCACATGGATCTATTGCATGCTTTAGTCACAATGCTTCAAACCGACTGATGCATCGTAAATAAATCGTAAGCTGAAGTTGAAACCAGAATCTGGAAAAAATGGGGGCCACAGAGGTGAAAGGCAGGGCAAGATGCTACTGAGCCAACTTGATCACTCCTGTCATGTACATGTACTGTACCTTTAATTTGTCCCTTCATCAAATGGCTTTGACTGTCCTCATTCATTATCAGTTTATAATTACTTTCTTTAATATTTGGATTGCATTGCCTTCCTTATGAAGAGAACAGCCTATCGATTCAGCTAGGCACTGTATAAAGCAACACTGTACCATGTAAAATAATATGTTCTCTTTGGCTTGCAATATTTATTTTTCCAATTTGTTGTCATTATTAAAATTACTTTAATCAATATTTTAATTGTATTTATGAATATGTCACTGCCTTGTCGAGTCTTTAGCCCATATGTTTATCTTCTGTTCCGTTAAGACTTTTAAGAAAAAGAAGCCAATTGTAATAAGAGTGTTTATGTTCGTGGTTTTTGTTTTCTTCCTTCTTTTTATTCATTTATTCTTTTGTATTTTCTTTGTTTTAATGTTTTATCTTTTTTTTAAGGTGGTTGCTCTTTTGGATCACAAGTTGGTTCACTTTTGGGCAATCCCATGGCTGCTATTTGTCTTTCACATCAATATATTCTTTTTGTTTTCGTAACTGTTTGTCAGAGCATAATTGGAAGCCTTCTGTACAGACTCCGGTGCTTTTCAAAAATAATAAATAAATAATTAAATCAACACATGGAACAAAAGCTGACTGAATAAAGCAAATGTAATTCAACACAAATCCTTCCTGTAGACAAAGTAACAATATGAATGGCTTTAATGCCTGCTTCAAAGGCCAGGTGTTCTTGTCAGGACAGAGTCTAGTCTACATGTACATGTATACAAATAACAACACCTGCCTCCTTAACCCTTGAAGCAAACATGTTATACAAGACTTGATTTGCTCATTACGAAGGTGAAATGCTACTTTCACCCTATATGCTCTTCAAGACATGTGAAACCATCCATGTACTGTGCATACAGAATTTCAGCTTTGAGAGGGCAAGGCTATTTTAATTATTGCAAAGGGAACTTCCATTGGAAATTTTTTTAAGTCTATGGGAAGCTTTTGAAGGGGCACCAAGGCCTAGACCATGGGCAACAGCCATGGGCTCTGTGTGATTCCGAGCCTGATGCTGGTGTATAAATGTTCATGCAAATATGTGCATTTAAATACAATGTACGTATGTCATTAAAAGTCCATGATCCCTACACGAGAAAGACCAACCCATACAAATAACAAGCACTGCTTTTAAGTCCACTGAAAAAGCAATAGGAATTGTATTCAAATAATGATTTTGTTCTTCTCAAAGCGGGGATGCACGAGGCAAGAGAAAGCCGTCCATAAATAAGATTTTGTTTTGTTCTCATACAAGGAAATATTTCTATCCAGGTACAATATATGACGCACATTTATTCAGACTGGATAAAATAACATCTAGTAAGTTATCAAAAATGGCTTTAAACATGCACAAATTCCAGCACAATGCATACCATACGCAAACTATTGATTTTCCTTCTCTCCACCATAAATTGAATAGAGATACATTAATGTACAGCTGTGCAGAGGATATTTGAGTCATAGACACAGATGCCTCGCTTCTCAGAAATATAACTAGAAACTCTAAATATACACTTGGCATCTGACGTACATGTAAGTTGCCATCCATTGTTTCTGTGCTTTTGACAACTGATATTGTGTGTCAAAGTACATCATATTTAGGTGAACTTTACTATTTATTAGAAACAAAATGTGTATAAAGCACATTTCTGTGTTAAAATTTATTTCAGCATTTAAAAAACACACACAAAAAACCCCAGTTTAATTCAACATTACCAGTTCACAGTTTAAGCTTTAACTAATAAAAGTCCTTTCATGATATTGTAATTAAAGACATAAAAGAGGGCGAGAGTCACTGCTGACAAAAATTCTGAAACTGGGATTCAGATCTTAGGATTATGGATGTATGTTTAAATGATGGCATTTCCACCTTTTGATAACCCCATGCGTTATACGGCTTCTGGGAACAGTACCCTTAGTGCTAGAGAAGTACATGTACATGTACATGTAGATCAAAGACCGTCTTATTTAATTTGGAGAAAACGATACAGCATTTTTTATTTACCAGGCAGACTTCTAAAAAGTCTGAATACAGAAAAAAGTCTGAAACTGAAATTGAAACTGAAATTGAAACATGCATTATAAATTTGTAAAAGCTGAATTAATTCAATATGTCAAGTTCACATCTTATGGTTCAGTTGGCAACCCTGTTCTCTAATTCCAGGGGGGGTAAATGAAGGTCAAAAGTTGGATTAAAGTAGAAAAAGGGGTTGATTTCATTAAGTTTGACTTCACTGTGCATCATCTCATTTTCAACAAAACATGATGTCTGTGCAGCATATTGACCATTTGCTAAAAAAAAACACTATTGCCATTGTAGGTTTTAAACAAGTTGAGTGAAATACGCTAAAGCATCAAATGATAGTTTATAATGCACGCGTGTGCGGCCAAATGATAACTACGCAAGTATGCCATGAAAACCAATGCATTGTCAAGTAATATCATATAGCCATACACAGGCAACACGTAGTAACAATACCCAGTGTACACAGCAAAGGTACAAAGTGTAGTCCAGCTCAGTGCTCCCTGGGTTTTATTTCTGTGTTTTTATTAACACATTTTGTCCACCACCTCCAAAGGACGAAACCAGACACGGGGAAGAGATTTGGCGAATGCAACCATTCCTGGAAAAATGGCTTGCGAGCCTGGGGCCCACACACAGAACATCCCAAATGTTACCAATTCAAAGGTTCTTCTACTCAGTGCATCACACGAACTACAAATCTACACTATGTAGACTACTTCTTTCACCCTTTAGTGACTGCTTTACTTCTTTCAAGAAAAATTGAAGGCTCTAGGAGATTTTTAGAAAATCCTGAAATCGGAAAAAAAATCCTTAAAAAGATGAAATGCTTGCAGACAATATGACTGTCTGTTGATTCCTGTTCATGTACATGTACATTGTATGTACATCAATTAACAGGATTTTATTGCAACAAAATGAATATGAATGGGAGCTGTGCTGTCTTGTCCGTCCTTGCTCTATGCTTGTCCAGACTTCAAAGCTAAGCCAAACTAATGGTCATTTAACACCCAGGCAATCAAGTAGGCAGCTTGATTTCAAAATCGGGTTCCTCAGGTGGAAAAGGGGGGATGGACACACAACAATACATACCTGAGACTTCTACGATGTCGCCAGGCACCAGATCGCGAGCTCGTATTCTCTGTACGCCTGATTTGTCTTGCCGAATCACCTTGGCAATCTCCGGCTCGTATTCCTTCAAGGCTTCTATGGCACTCTCTGCATTCCGCTCCTATTACGTTTTTGTTATTTTTTAAAAAGTGGGGAGGAAATCAGAACAAGAAAATCAACATTGGATATGTTCACCGCAGGAATGTGTGGAAACAACTCTTGTTTGAATAGATTTTTTTTTTAACTACAGGTGTTTTAGTTTCCCTGGTATGTTTTTGCATCCACAACTGATCGCTCCAATTGTCAATACTAGGTGCTCTTCAAACCACTCTGTTGTATGAAATAATATTAACATACCGTCAACACTAAAATTACATCTCTGATCATGTGTTCAACAGTTTCTTCAAGTACATAACAAAGAGATATATAAACTACAAAACAAAATTCAAATTTAACAAGACATTTATTACTACAAGCATTTCACAAAGTATATGTTGAAGTGCAGGCATCAAAAACAACAAAATTGAAGAACATGAACAAACTCAAAAAGGCATTTTTGCGTAAATATCATTAACTGAACTCGGATAGTTTTTACTTTTTATAAATTCAATCAAATCCTTTACAAGAGCTACAAATGACTTGCACAATAATGTGTACATTCTGCACTAATGTAAAACTAAAAATGGAAGAGCCCTACAGTGTAATTAACACATTTTTAAAATGCAACAAAGAGATTGTTTTATGTGAATATAAGTTGACAGGCTTTTTATTATTAAGCCTCTCTGATACATCCATCAATATCAAGTTTATCATATCACATGTATCATGGCAATGACTTCAATGTGGCTAGAGCGAGGAACTTTACAAAAATAACCCCTGGACAAATCAATACTATCTTGAAACTAACAGGTCTGAGCATCCGAAGATAAAGGACATTACTACGAAACTCATCATGGTCTCAATAAAGCTTGTTTGATTTAAAGCTGAAAATATTGCTCAGAAAGAATGACGGGGCACCAGTCAAAAGAATGTGAATGACATGACATTTTGGATGGTAACTTGTTTTTGCTTAGAAATATCATCTGTGCTGAGCAGAAAAGTTTGAGTGACCTACATGTAGGATCACCCAATCCAATCACAAGGATCCGCTTGGACGTTACAGTGTACATGTATACAAAAGTTCTTAATTATTTTTTATTAATTACAGTTAAGGACCATTTATCCTCACAAAATTAACTAATTCAAATTTGTAAAAAGATGGAATCAAATGTTAACACTCAATGTATGTGACTTCTATGCATGTGAAATCTACCTGATTCAAATTCACAGCAGCTAACCCAACATTCACTTTTGTAAATTATACTTTTAAGTTTAATGATCATATTCAACTGTCACATCTACTGTACAGTCAGAAACATGAATGATTCTAATAATTAATAGAAAGCATTTGAAGTGGAAAAATTTGCAAGGATAAATATTTGCTAAATACTAAATTCTTTAATTAATGATTCATTTTCTGTTGTTTACATGAAATATGACTGTCAGGAAGAGTAAATGCCATGATGGCTGCTTTAATGGCTCACTACAAAAACAAATGGTGTTGTCAAAAACAAAATTGCAGCCATTTCAAGTATGTTTCATTGCTATAATTAAGTTTGAACCCCCAAAATCTGATCAAGACACTTTGTTTTATGAAATTTAATTTTTTTCCTCGGATGCCTTCCACCGTTCCCCCAAACACAAAATTTGCCGATTCCAGAATTATGTCAACTTACAAGTGACAGTGACAGCATGAAACAGCATTTGCCATATGAATATGAACCACTACTATTGTTTAACTGTTTGACATGATTAAGACAACATTCACATCACAAATCTATCCAAAAGGAAAAAGCTTTTAGCCCGAAACACTTCTGATAAGTGGTCTTTACAAACCCATTCCTTAACTCTAGAGACTAACGAACATGTTGGTTTCTAACAACAGCTTGCATTTGTATTTGCACAACAACCCTGACGAGCGCTCCCAGCACTTTATGGCCTTAGTTTGTAATCAGATTTGATGTAATTACAGAGTGCAGTTAATAATGAACGCTATTGCTTACTAGTCATGTAAGCAAGCTATTAGCCAGCGATACGTCGGGGCGTCTTTTGGACGCCCTATTTTATTTTTGGACGCCCCGAAAAACTGTCGGACGCCCTTGAAGACGCCCTGTTTTTTGTACATAATTTTAAAAAATTACATCCGAATACCTGAAATTGTAAGCAAAACGAACGCAAATCCAAAACTATTACTACCTGCCAGCTGCAGTGAAGGTAATTTTATGCAAGATACAACCAATTTATCTTAAATATACTGATCGCCCATTCATTGTTTACCGACAAAGGGATCAAATTTAACATCAGACAGTGCCCCCGACTAGTGGGAAGGCTTGAACAACCGCAAAGGCTTTAGAAACTATAGCGGTGAAACGCCACGCAGTAGACAAGTTACAAAGTACAGTACATGTATGTCGACGTAAAAAGCGTTGTGACATGTACATGTCGTGTACCTACCAGGGTTGTGTGTGATAGATCGGCAGCACTCGAGACACACGTGTTGTAGACTTGATTTCAAGTCTGAGATAAGGGTTATTTTTCTGCATCAGCCACACAAAATCCCCCCGCAGATTGGCTATCACGCGCTCTAACTCGTAGGTTAAAGACGGAGGTTAATCCACAAGAGGGCGCTATTTCAGGCAATGCAGGTAGACTAAAAACCAGGAGCACAGACTTGGAACCAAGTCTAGGCACGTCATTTCCGCTCTTTTTCTGGCTGCCGGCAACCTTTCAGCGCATATTAATGTTGCAGAACATCGCACATGCGCAGTGTATGAGTCAAAACGTGCGTGTCTGTTTGTAATGTGTGAACCTCCCACCATGAGTATGGGTAATGCAGGTTTAATAAAGAATGCTCACTGCACACCGTAATATTGAAAGACAGTACTTCTTAAATGCCCACCTCCCTCACTATCAAACTATCCCTCGTAGTGGTACACTGTAAATGTACATGTACATGATGTACATGTACATGATGTACATGTACATTGAAATGTTAACGATTGTTTCGTATATAATTCGCGGGCTATAGAAATAGAATACCGCAATTCGACTCTTGTACGGGGGAAATCAATATGAAAAAGTCGTGACCCCGCCCAAACTTTAAAAATAATAATAACACTGCGCGAAATACAACGATTCTTAGGGCTGTACGGTGCTGATTTCTTTTTTTTAAACCCTTTAATCGGCCCAGACCCAAAGCATACGTGGAGTACACAGTAAATGCAATAATAGTTCTGTGGTACATGCTTGCTGAAAATTTACCCCAACAATTTGGACGCCCTGTTTTTCAATCCAGTCAAATTTGGACACCCTATTTTCAAATCCTGGCTAAAAGCTTGCATGTAAGTATTGGATTTTTTTCCCCTTCTTTTTTATAATCCTAAAAAGCCCAACTTCTTTAACATTCTCTTTGATGAGAACTCTGGATTTCATGGCATTGCAGTAAAGGAGGATCCAGAAGGATTTGGGACATAATGGGTTTCTGCTGTGAGAGGATTTTGAAGGAATTGGGATATCAGGTTATTTTTGACACATTAGGGTATACAAGTATTTGGACCGTATGCAGTTCAGCCAAAATGGGGATTCCCAAAAAATAATGAGCTGTTGGGGAGATGAGAATGTGGCAATGAAGCCTGACACAGGAAGATTAATAAGGATTTGGGTTATTAATATTAGTCATGTTGATGAACGCCAGGAGGATTTAGAAGGATTTGGGCAGTTTGAGCTTTTCCCGCTCTATTTCTGAAGAATAATATCCTTCAGAAGTAGAGAGAATTTGAGCTACATGTATGTGTAAGTAGTCTGCTCGGGTAAGTTTCTTTAAATAAATACAAAAATTAACAATAAAAGATTCTTTTGAAAAAAAACCCATGTTAACATATAATTGTCAATGAAAAGTTGTGGAATTTACTCACTTGCCATACTCCAATTATTGCATTCGCTATCAGGATCAGAAGAATGACAAAAGGTTCTACAAACGCCGTAACTTTCTCATCCTCATCCTCTTCAAATATGGCTAGTATCTGCAAAACAACAACAAACAAACCATCAATGAGTCAACAGTTTAAACACAAATTTCACTCAAATGATTATGGAATTTCAGGAAATTTCTGATCGGCAGTACTCTTTACTTTCAGTCAGACGCTGTCTGAATTGTTCCAACAACCCAAAAAAGGCAGAGTTGGGCACAAGTGCTTCAAGCATTTTGTTGCCATAGGGTTAGGAGTTTCAAATAGTAATGTTCATGCCTTCAAAGTAATTTGCAGTATTTCTGACCGTGTGAGGGCGTGCGTGAACCAAATTTATGAGATGTAAACAAGTAAAACAAAATAAACAGTTGGGTTTTTTTCATTGTTATTATTTACAATGTATCTGGCCATTGATACAAGACAACATACAACATACATGTAAGTGTAGTATGCATTTTGGGAAACATAGTACACGCTTACAGTTACCTTTACATGCAACTTTACTCCCAAAATGGGGAGCATGGCAGACAGTAGCCATGTGTGGCATTGGTGCAAGGGTCAGTTAGTTGGCATTCTGACTGGCATTTACTTCTGTGCTTAGAAATTGGTTCTTTTGTATCAAAATGTGTTTTTGTACAAGATCACTTCACAATATTTACAAAACACAGCTGCCTCTCTCCAGCATTTGACATGAAAGTTGATAATAAAATTATACATTTGTCTAAATGCCAACAGAGATTTTAAAGGGGCAGTTCATGTACACAATATTTGTCTTTAAGAATCAAACATTCAAAATTTGAATTTTCTCATTAGACCTGGTGTTCCTGAATGAACAGTTAAGGATATTTGCAAAATATGTGTTCTAGGCTTGATTATAACGCTACTAAAGGTGATGAAGAACACATGCTTGGTTTTTGTTCTCTATTTCCATTTCCCGTACCAGTTTCTTGCCATTGCTGAGACGCAGAGCGCAAACGTTTGTGTCGAGCACAGGATTCATCTCACAGTTGCGTCAATGTAATGGGTAACTAATTACAGAATGGTGGCACATGATTGTCATGTGGATTCATCCGAGTTGTGTAATAAAATGTACTAATGCTGTACCGATGACAAATACCACATGCAATCTAGAAAGAGAACACAACATCTGCCACAGGCTTCGAAATAACCCGGCGACTCGGCGCTTGGTCCCCAATAAAAAGCCCCTTGACCCTCTATTTCTACAACGCTTCCGGCGCTTAAAAAAAAACCTTGGTCCCATTCTTACATGAACAATTATAAAAATAACTTTACACCCACACGGTTTGACAAGAAAAATTGTTTGACAAGTCTTGATAACGATCGCGATCGCGATCGTTTATTTCCAGTAAAACATGCATGCATTATTATTAGTCTGGCGCTCTCTCCTCCATGTTCTAATGTGGGTAACTAATTACAGAATGGTGGCACATGATTGTCATGTGGATTCATCCGAGTTGTGTAATAAAATGTACTGATGCTGTACCGATGACAAATACCACATGCAATCTAGAAAGAGAACACAACATCTGCCACAGGCTTCGAAATAACCCGGCGACTCGGCGCTTTTAGCGCTTGGTCCCCAATAAAAAGCCCCTTGACCCTCTATTTCTACAACGCTTCCGGCGCTTCCGTTACCCACATTAGTTATAAACACATCGCTGTTGCCACACAATTTTCCCAATGTGCGTTGTCGACCGATCTTAAATCACTAAGATTTCAGTGCAAAAAAAGTTCTATAAAACCGATCCTCAAATTACGAATCCATGAAAATTGCTGTTGATGAAAACAGTATTATTAAGGGCAGAAATTAGGGAAAAAGATCGTCCAAAACGCAATTTTACAAACTTCACTTCCGGGTTGGTTTTTTTTGTTGTGTTTTTTTTACACTTCGAAAATTGTGTGCATGTAAAAAAAATTACAGGCGACCCAAAACGTCGGTTGATTCGTACATGCTGGTAGTTTTCGTGATTTTTGTGGGGGCCGGGCAGTGCAATATTGAATTATTTATAAAATTAGTTCGGGAAAAGCCCCTAGTCCCAGGAGGACAACCCCTGGCCCGGTCCTTTTTTTGCTCACCCAGGGGCTTAATTTGGCCCTGGTATGTTGGATGTCTATTTCTACCCCTGTGCCATTTTGCAAACTTTCACACCAGATATTCTCTACAAAATTGTTATTTAGCATAGGAAACATTAAAAGTCCATAAGAAATTGCTGTTTGTTTCCTTAGGGTACATGACAATAACAGGTGGATTTACAACTTGAGACTCAGTAAGCCTGAATAAAATCTAACTCTTATGGGGCAACAAATATTTTTAAACACATGTATAAAAAATATTATACACGTTTTATTCAAAATCAAACAAAACTATTTTATTTTTTGATGTACCCTGGAAGTAATTGGCGCCAGTCATTAAATAGTTAATGCTTTGTGACGCATAGGAAGACTGAAAAGCTGCAGGGAATATTGTCAAAAGTTGACATCTTTCCCGCTTTGACATTTATATATCAAGGGAATCACAAGACCTTAAGATAGATAAAAGAAAACAAATTGTTCTAAACCTGTCACCAGGTTGGCGATATTAACATGATTATTTGCCGTTCATCCATCAACAACCCTGGTGGGGTCGAAGGTCAACAAAAGGGAAGATTATTATTAAGAGTGTGGAAAGGCAAAGGTTAGGGAGGGGTGCCTACAAAATTATCAGGAGACTACACAGGGATGAGATTTGCCAAACGTGAAAATTCCTGAAAAATGGCTTGCAGGCCTGGATTCCCCCTTATTCTAAACCAAAAACTTCCTACATGTACATGTAGATGCTACAATTCAAGGTTTACAGACTCTGTGCATCACCAGAAATACAAAACTACAGGTTTGGACCCAGTGTGGAGTGCATGTATCTCTTTCTCCATTTGGTGACTACTGTACTTCTTTCAAGAAAATTTGGATTCTCAGGGAGATTCTGAGAAAAACCTGAAATCAGGAAAGAAACCTGAGAAATCACATGCTGACTAACACTAACAGTAATACTTTTCCATTAAATTGCTGATACATCTATATATCAGCAATTTAATGGAAAAGTATTACCGTCACCTCAGAATTTTTGTTTGCTGTTGAATCAAAGGCTTTCATACATGAGAGTACAGATACAAGATTTTACACCACATTCACACTAATAAGCCATTTGCGTGTTGAATTTGAATAATGTCTGGTACAATGACTTGCTTTAGTCATAATTTACCGCTAAATCTGAATGCCTCAGACTATAGAAACAGTTGCTATGTCTCATGGTTTGGGCAAGCTTTTGCGTAGTAAGAGATGGCGAACACCCTATACAATTCAAATGAATGTACATGTATACGCAACATTGGTACCAGGGTTTGCTCATCTGGAGGTTGCTATACAAAAGCTTGCCCTGAACCATTTGACAAAAACAGTATCTCTTATAGTCTGAGGAATTCAAATTTAAGTGGTAACTTGTGAGTAAGCAAGCCATTTTACCAGACACTATTCAAATCTATTCACGAACAACTTACTGTGCTGTACTGATCTCCCCTTGAAATGGAACAAGAGGATGTAACTCGTTATCCTGTACCTACATGGTGTTCCATGTACATAGTACATGTACATGTATGTCACATTAAATATACACACTATCCTTCAAACTGACCTCAGAAGCAAAACTCCATGCATTAACCAATTTAGGACCAACTCCCAGGAAATACTCTCAGTCTCAGCATAGCCCGACCAAGTTAGTCTCATTTCATATAGCCAACATGCACTTAAAAAATTCTCAATATGTACATGAACATATATGGAAAGTGAACTCCCATTAAATTTACACATTGCACCACATGTACATGTTTGTTAACTACAAAAAGTTACCGTGGCGAATATTTTTTTAACAACACATTCCCTACAAATTACATTATGTATGCACCATGCCAAACCATAACATTTGTCATGTCCACAGTAGAGGACATTTTTTAAATAAGCTACAAGGCTCAAATATATGCAAATCAATTTGGGAAATTCTCATCTGAAAGGGTTTCCCTTGCCTTTTTTTATCTAGAGTGAAACCCTTTGGAAAGGGCATTTACAAATGTGGAACTTTCATGCCACAAGGGGTGTGTTTTCACGGTAAACCAATAACTATTTCCGCCATTGGCCAGTGATTAACCATTGCCAATTCAACCGAAATAGTTCTTGGTTAGGACTGCCATGAGCCAACATGGGCTATCATAATACTACTGCTGTGTATTAATAATCAACTGCACTAAAACAAAAAGACAGGCTAATAAAAAAGTAAATTAAAATCATAATTGAATACAAGAAATTGCCTCCATGCCCCTTGATCATTGCCTTGGTTGGTACCCCTTGAAATGTTCCAGTAGAAATTATAATTTCCCCTAAAGAGGTGCCGTGTACTAAGGAAAAACTGCCATGCCCTTACAAAAACAAAATATCAGACACGCAGCAAGAATTGATTGACTTGCCACAGGTACATGTACATCACTTACATATGTACATTGGCATATTTTTGTAATGGTACCATACACAAATCACAGGTTGGTCTGCAGGCATCAGGTAAGGCAACCAAATTAAGGTCAAACTCGTAAGTACCCCAAGTATGAAATTAATTCATGATCTATCCCAATGGCTTTCAGATTTGACATCTTCAATTACAATGGATGCTTTTGTAGATGTATCCATGCAGATTAGTTTTTATAGATTATATTTCATCTCGTCAACTGATTAAAGTATCAATCACGGAGAGACGGAGGCTTGTTGTACATGTACACGATTTAAATTTTCGACAACTCTGAGAGTGACATCCGTTGCTCTTCACGCCTAATCAAGCCCGGAGACATTAAACAAACATAAAACTCAAAACCCGTCTCATTCATGCCAGTCACCCAACAAAAATTACGCAAAGACACAGAGCAAGAGACAGAAAAACCAACTTGGATTTCTCCATACCAGAAATTTTTTTCTGGACATTTTCAGGATTCCATTTGGCCTGGGATTTAAATGTCACTTAAGTGCATGGTGGACTCCAGCGGCTCAGTATCACTTAACACCACGCTAGCAGCAAGCTACGGGTAAATGTCAAGGATTGAGAATCAAGCAACCAGGTCCCTCCATGATGGTTTGAGTCTTCCCAGGAAATTCAAGTACGACAAGTGAATTTGTGTCTGGTGTTGATGACATTCTAACCAATTTATTATTTTCTTTAAAACCTCCCAATTTAAAAAACGCCAGCTCAAGTGATGGCACAAAAAAGCTTTTTGTTGGAGCAGAATTTTCAATTCTGATCCTCAAGTGTGTGTTACGGTAGCATCTTTAAGTCCAGTTAGTACATCGTTGTGCTGAAGTTACAGCTGTGCAAGTGCAGTGCAAACAATTGTTGCACACTCAAGTGATGGTGATGCACTATACGCCTACACAGCCCGTGCAGAGAGACGTCAGTTGAAGAAAAACCAATAATAATAGGGTCCAACGACCGACACAGCAGATGACTGTTTCTCATTTGATGATCACAGTCAACCATTTTCAAACATCACCCTCCCATTTTTAAAACAATGATCATTGAAAATTCAGCACCACAATGATGCTTCCTCTCAGACTTTAGACAGTTTATAGAAAATGTTTTCTCTTGGGCTGATTACTGCTTTTAAATGCTGAACTTAGCTGAAGATCTTGTTGATGCCAATACATTTAGCCTGCTTACATTCATTGCTGCAAATTAAAAACGTTGCTTGTGTATCTTTTTTTTTAATGTCAGATAATACATATTCTACAGTTGATGGTGGCTGCTTGGAAGTCCATAGTAAGCAAAGACACCCGAGACTAACCAAAGGAATGTTTCGAGTATATAGAAGACCATGGAGACATGCCTTGTTTCACAGTAATCACTTGGCAAGAACTTCTCAACGCAGCTGAATCATCCTCCATCCAACAACACTCATTGACGCACATCATGCCATCCTCACCACCTTTACAAACCGTCGTCAAAACGCATGTTTCTCTATTGCAGACCAAAATCCAAATGTCAACCCACCAGACAGTCTGGTTCAACCCAGTTTCAATTAACCTTAAATAAAGGAAACCAGATGATTCAGACCGGTGCACTTTTACATGTTTACCCGTCCCTGAGCCGTCAGCCCATTTTGGTCATCCTTTTAAGTGCTTTGTCACAAACACCGACATGAAGAAGTGTAATGCATTTGATCGGTGCACTTACACCAAGCATAACAAGGATTAGGAGTTCCACTGACGTTACACAGCTGCAGGGCCCAATTTCATAGAGCTGCTTAAGCACAAAAAGTAGCTTAGCACAACAAAACTATGCTTACCAGAATAAGGTTACCAACCAAACTACCATGTCACATGTACAATTTGTAACTGGTATCCTGCTCATTTCTGCTAAGCAACAAATTGTTAAGCAATTTTTTCTGCTTAAGCAGCTCTATGAAATTGGGCCCTGGTGCTGGTAGAACACGCTGGGTGCTTGCTGCAATGTTTTATTTTATGAACTGTGACCATAAGGTCCAACCATAATGTCATGGCTACCAACCAGTCTGGTTCCCTGACAAGCAATATCCATTGCAAGTGCCCGTTTGTTTTGCTACCTGCCTCAATTTGGATGCACATGTTTAATTGGGGGGGAAAACAACATGGCTTCACCAGGGCCTACATGTATTTATAGGTAAGGGGGGTTCTTAAAGGCAGGGCATACTTTTGGTAGTTGTCAAAGACCAGTATCCTCACTTGGCGCATCCTAATATTTGCATAAAATAAGAAACCTGTGTAAATTCTTTGCTCAACTGGTTATTGAAGATGCAAATAAATACTGAAAGAAAAGCACACCCTTGTTGCATAGAATTGTGTGCTTTCAGATGCCTGAGAAAGGCTTCATGTCTGAAGCCTTTCTCAGATTGTTCTCAGATTCAAATTTTGGGGATGAAAAATAAGCTACATTACTTCAAAAGAGGGTAATTTCTTACAATATTTAATATCAACAGCTCACCAGTGCTCTTTATCAAGTAAGTTTTTATGGTCATTAATTGTTGGTGTAGTTACCAATAATCAAAGGTATACCCTCCCAGTAAGCCTAGGAGCCCGCTAGGAGCTGCTTGAAGCTTGTTAAGTTTTAGGAATTAAGACAAATACTGTGATGCTTGGGTTATACATGTACCACACCAATCTCCAAATAGAGCAAACTGGGCCTAATTTCATGGCTTTGCTTACCACAAAATTATGCGCTTACCGTGTCCCATACAGCATAAATCTATGGGCCGGAAGCCAATAATTCCACAGTATTCAGAGCTAAGTTGGGCCATGATTCTTCAAAGCTCATTTAGTTACATGGAAGATGAGATTAATTATTAGTCAGTTGTATTTTCATAAGATTTAATAAAAGCCCAAATACTGTGTCACATTTAACCTGTCCACCTTTATTTGACGGATACATATATTTCACAAACATGTAAAGACGCTTTGAAAATAAGACAAGAAAACATGGTTGATACTTACAAATGATATTACAGCTGCTAGAAGTAAGATTTTAACCAAAAGATCATCAAACTGTTCTAAAACAAGCTGCCAAAGAGGTTTCTCTGTTGATAATGTAAAAAAATACACATAATTAATTATGTATTGTGTCATCATTACAAGAAAGTTGAAAACCTTGGTTGTGCCAATTTGAGAGTCTTCCGAGTGTTACTCAGAGATGAGGATTGATGAATATAACAATTCTATTAGTAGTTGATGTAACCAGAGGTTACAAATCAGGAGGTTTACAGACTCTGTGCATCACCAAAAAGACAACACTACAGGTTTGGACACAATGTGGACTATTTCTTCCTCCCTTTAGTGTATCTGTTTCTATTCTCTCAAAAAAATTTGAAGCTTCAAGGAGGTTTTGAGAAAATCGAAATATCATGGGAAAAAAACCGAGAAATCACACGCCTGGTTACTGTGTATTTTATGTGCATCAACATGATCACTATATCTTTACATGAAATTTGACTCCTAAAATGGCAGACCATGGTCACAATGAGCAACATTATAATTTTAAGAAATTATACTGACAGCATTTGTGCAAACGTAGTCTACATTTTTAAAGACCATTCCAAGAGTTTTAGCTTGTGCTTTTTTTTTTGATATGGGGAACGCTTTCAATCATAATGTTTGCTCTTGAAACTGTAACGGGTGAAAATTCAATGAGATTCTATGGTTAAAACTAAATTAAGAAATGATGAGAAGACACGTTACTTACTTTCTTCTGCTGGCAGCTCTGTTGATCCAAGCAAGTGGTTTATATAAGAGAGAGAGAGACAAAAATAATATCATTAGTTCAGAACTGTAACTTTGAAATCCAATGGAAATTTAGAGGAAAATGTCATTTAGTTCACTCTACATTTCAAGGTATTTTCAGCACAGATGAATTGTGTATTTTACTTATAAAACAATCAGTTACTCTGGCCAAGTACATTGAGGTCATTCAGCCTTTGAAAGGTTTAAACCTGTGATTGTGATAAAATAATAGTGGTTTTATTTCTTTTAAATTGGACTCAGTTTCTCATTTTCCGAACAGCGAATGCTTTTGCACTTCCAGTTCATTTTCATTTTGTAAAGGGCACTTCCATTGGAAAATCCATAAGTCTATGGGAAACTTTGCAAGGGCACCAAGGCCAAGACCAGGGGCAACAGAGGCCACAGCCTCCGTCGTGGCCCTTGTAATTCGAGGCCTGCTGTGGTGTAGATGCAAAAAAATGTAAACGGCCCCACATTCCTACCATAGCAATGTCTTTTCTAATAGACTAAAAAGTAATTTGTATTATAAATTAAGACAAAAGGGAATTATTTAATAGGCCTCAGGCCCACTTACCATTGGGGCCATATTTTTCCTGGGCTACTTTGACTTGGGCTTGTGTCAATCCCTGAGATTCTTTCGCCCCGTAAAACTGCAGCGTTTCAGCTACACTTTTAGTGTGTGGCAATTCCATTATTTCTCTTATGGTGTTGAGATTCAAAACCTATCCTGGGGGAAAAAAACAAAGAATTTGTGTTTTTAATATAACAATACAAAGACCCAAATACAAAGTGTACTGTTATGCCTAGAGTTTCTTCAGCAACAAAGAAGTCCTAAACATTAATCCAAAATGAGCCTTGTTAATGTTAGGTAAGAAACTAATTTCCTTTTTGCTTTATTGCAAGTTTGCCCAAACAAGGCCAATAAGCCATTCTAATCCAACGGAGAAAACATGGGATGAAAAAAAAGGACTCAGGAGGATGGGGAGGGAGTACTCCTAGAACTATGAGGTTCGATCCGCTATCGTCTCCACTACCGTCTCCACTACCCTCATAGAGTGACATGTACAAAATCCTATTCAAAATTTTTCTCCTTCACGTTTCTGCACCTAGTTATTTTCCCAAAACGGATCTGGCCAAAATTAGGTTCTATGTGTTCTTTGTTCTCACAGTGAGCTCGGCGTGGGTCTAGAAAATCCACTCCGCAAAAAAAAAGTTGCAGCAAAAAATGATAAATTCGCACCGTTTTCAGAATCCTCGCCTTACGTTAACAATATGGCCACCGCTGAAATTATTTGAACTGGTACGCTGCGCGCTACGCTGGTAACGATTACCAACATACAATCATAGTGGCAATGCTGGTCCACAATAACCAATGTTCTGTGCATGGAGCGTTTGTAATTGTTACCAGATCATGGTACGGTAGGATTGAAGAAAACAGGCACAAGGCATTTGACTTCCAGAGTGATAACCGGATGTTTAAAAAAGCTATATTTGAATGGCTCTTTCTTCTTTGTTCTAACTTCTACATCATCTCCGCATATTTTGATAATTAATAATTATAGTATTAGTAGAGTATATTATTGCCAATTAATTGCAATTGGTGATCAAAGAACATTGGTTTGTTTAAACATAGACTAGAGAAAGGACAGTTCTCTACTCTAGTCTTTGGTTTAAAGTAAACCATTAAAAAAACAGTTACTAATTCGGTAAATTTGAGTTGGAATAGTTATTCAACTGTTATTGGGAGTTGGTCACTCACAATCACATTCACAAATGACCTTCACAAATTCCACATTTTATTATTATTAATATTTATATTTATTGTTAGTTCTTTGTTTTATTTAATATCATGAATGCGGTTAGTTTTTTTTTAATGAAGCCCAGCATCAGCACCACAAACTTGTATGAATTTGCACCACAATCCCAAATCACATTCGAGAATAAATGCTCATTAATTTAAAAAGTAATAAAACAAAAAACTGAATGAGATGAGTAGAGTCAACAAGGGCAACTGGTTTCAGTTCTGGCCCCTACATGGCTCAAGCCTCGGGTCGTACACACATGCAAAGCATGCAGTCAGCGGAAGTCAGCACATGTTTCATTACGATTATTACAACACGTCACTATTTTAATGCGTGAGAGACTACACAATAGGTCACTATAACTATCGCACCGCCATGTTACAATACAAAAACGCAACATTTTGTTTACGGTACCGGCAAAAATAAAAACCACACATTTCAAAACATTCGCCAGCGTAAATTAATCTACAAACCTCCTATGACGGTTGCCGTGTCTCCTGTCCACAAGACTCTCGATTCCCTATCAACCCTGTTGTGCAAAGAAGGTAAATTTCACGTTAAATTGAGCCTCCTAAACCGGTACATTTCGGTTCACACAGTCACAACCTTACTAGCCGATACTCGTGTATAGAATGTATGGTACCTTGTCACACACTCTTCTAATTCTACACACGTACATCCATATACAATGCACGTTTGGTTGCTGCGACATTCTACTACTAATACTACGCACACAGGGGCTATCCCAGCATGCACTAATCAACACGGGGTTGCCTGAAATTTCTGTGTGGCTTTTTCTGGTTGGTCAGTTTTTAGCACGGGCGCGTCATTATCTCATTCGTCCAATCAGAGAGGGCCATAGTGCCCAGTAAATGACGTCAATTAATTGCCACAATGGTCTGTAAGGGACATTCTTGACAATAGTGTTAGAGCTGAATAATTTCACCTCGATGTATATTTTGAGTGTTTTTATCGAATCTAATTGAAAAGATTTAATTTTACGAGACGTTGCAGTTCAATCATTTCTTTGTGAAGTGAGTGCAAAAGTTATGATTTAGAACAAAATTAAAAGGAACTTTTATTCAAAGAAATTAAGATTAAGAACATCCAGCCTTTAAATTAAAGTTTAAGATTCCTTATGTAAAGAGGGTGTACAATTTTAGTGAGGGCGCTGTTGAGACAATATTCAAGTGTATCGTTTTCTTTTATTTTCTTTAACTGTTTTATACTCCACCTTTATATAGTTTTTAAACAAAATCCCAAATATAGACTATATTATTTGTTTTGTCCCATTTTGCCCCTTAAAATAAAACAATGATATTTACGTTGTGTACGGTTAGAAACGGGACATTCAGTGAAATTTACCCTTAATTTAAAATACACATACTTTTTTCCTTGGTCAAATTTTAAATAAACATGAAAGCAAAACAAAAGGTAACTTACGCACTGCAAACTGGTAATGACCGAGTTCTCCCGAAGATGCATGTACCACGAATTAGTAAGTGTGTCCACAAGTCTCCTGAGGTGACTTCAATAATAGGTCATGTACACGTGGCCAAGTGCTATTTTTGTTTCACTTTGTACTTGGAATCGCTTTCATTGGCACATCTCCAAAAACATCGCTGAATGGGTCTCTTTTGAGTGTGCCGAAACACGACGCCCAAACTACCGTACTACGTAACGGGACACTATGATTTGCAGTTTCTTAGCTAAAACGTGAAATATCAGAGGGTGTTACATCATCTTTATTCACTCTCGGTATAGTTTTCCTATGCGACTAGAGGATAACGCAAACTTTTGAATCTTTTATAGTTATAGTATTGCTTTGGTTCACAGTACTTTTCACTGTTTTGATATTAACTTTATGATGGTATTACAAACACTTGTCAATATTCAAAGATTCGCAATGCAGAGGTGGCCCCCCCATTGTGTCTTTATTGTGTGATGGAATCTGAGGAATTCTTTAGAGGATTTTAGGGGGTACTTGAAAAGAGGAAAATGATGTGTTGGTGGGGACCTTTTGCCCCATTGGGCATGGTAGGCCGACATGCTCATGGGGATACCGGCATGTGTGTGGCTGGTGTGACGGGAGATTCTGTCCCCCTGCTCTGCACGGCCACCCATACGGTGAACTGTGTGCAAACTTCTTCTGATAGCGCCCTCTTTTAATCCTCCTCCTCCAGCCTATGTTAATTTCCCATTTTGGGGACAGACCGCGGAGACAAATTTCCCTAGTGTAACGGCCACCGATTGACCAGTAGGGGGGCGCCAGCACGACTCCCGTCGGAGAACGCTGGCCGGCCGCCCCCTGCAGGCCGATTGGTGAAACCCGCCCGCCAGAGAGGGCGTCCTCTGGCTTCGGCCTTCTTCCTCGTGTAAAGTCAGGACTTGTTGAGTGTAAATAAAGCTCCGGAACAAGGGACAGAAAAGCCAGTTAATTGTACATTCTTGTGTCATTAAGCTGTGTGCATCGCAACCCCCGGTCGACGCTACACTATTATATTATACGACACCGCCCCATGTGAAGTCACGCATGCAGGCTCATCAGGCTGCCCAACTAATCTTTGTTAAAAAGTCAGTGATGCAACCATTCGTCGTATCGTGGCGAAGCCAATTTTCACGTCACAATAAAAGTTCCTCAATGTTTGAGCACTTATAGTTCTCTCACCCCATGCTCCAAAGAACACGGTGTTGAGCACACGGAATGTTTTTAAAATTTAACAAAATCCCATTCTGTGGACAATGTTAAGAAGCTTAAGGTACATCATTATTGCCAGTCTTGTCGGTGCTAGCGCCTCATTTTTTTTTGGGGGGGGGGGGATCGTTGTCAATATTTAAAGTGAAAATTGGTTTTAGGAAGATGGAGTCATTCCCATCGAAAAATCCTCCAGTTATTCAATAAACTCACAATAAAACCAACCCGTGAAAAATTCATCAAAATTCGGTGGTCACAACTTTATTGGGAATTAGACAACGAAAAACAGTGCATATAAAAAATATATATATTTTCATGGATTTTGTGCACGTTTATGTTGGGCTTATTTTGATTGCGGCAATCAATAATTATACGCAACAGCGAAGTTACTAGTGAGCCCTCAAGAGTTTGGACATACAAAATACTGTGCACATTAAACTTGCACAAAACCCGTAAGTTGAAACTGAATAGCGTGCCAAACAACTTAGAAAAGAAGAAACATTAATCAACCGAGGGACTTGACACTGCTGTCAGATGTTTCAAGAGAGAGGAACTACTACTGAGGGAAACAACTTTGGTTTGCATTCTGATTCTGATTTGGCAAACAAAAGAAAACGGACTATAGAACATACAAATCCTTGATAGCGTACATCTTGTTTTTATATGCCATTTATTTTAATAGTTTTACCTCTTGACGTCCATTACACCCAGCTGTTCATGTCACCTTTTATGTACAAAGGACCCACACAAGATGCTAGATTATTTCAAACATTAAAATGTTTCATATGAATGAGGTGCAACTGTCAAAATTGGTTTTGTTTCTGGCACGTGTAAGGCCTAGTCTTCGGGCTCAACACTCTCATATCCAAAATTGCTTGAGGGCGCTATTTTATAACCCTGCAGACTCACCGTTTGTAATCGAGGATACTCTCAGTAAAGAAGCACAGGTGTTTCAATGTATTATAATAGGCCTAGTTATTGTTAACTATGTAGAAAATAAAGAGAGAGCCTTGAAGTAGAGTTACAGACCTTTATTCAAATCATTATAACCAAAACGAGGCTGAAAGGAAAAATAGTCTGGTTCCCTTTTGTACAATGAATTATTAGCATTCAAGAATATTACCAAGATAGTGGCAGTATGATAATGGTCTATTGCGCATAAAATATTACAGGCTATTGCCTTAAAGGAAACGTATACTTTTGGTTTTTGGAACCGTTAGATTGTTTTAATCCTATTATTCAATAAAACTAACCTGCGGAAAATTTCATTTCAAAAAGTGGTCGCGTTTTTGAGATTTTGCCAAAAATCCGACGCAAATGTCCACGCAGGAGAACAACCCTTAAAATAGGATCATACAATCTGAGAAACGTTTCTCAAATTTGAGGGCATAAAAATGATATATTTTTACATAATCAAATTACTTCCAAGTGAATGAAATGTTTCTCGAAGTGCGTTATACTATCGAAAGCTGATGTATTTCTAGCCTTTTGTCAAGGCCTTCGTGGCTTGGAGCCGCTATCACAAGCGACTGAAATGGGAGACCACGCATGCGAGTGGCGAAGCCACGAGGGCCTTTTCCAACTTGTTTGCGGTTTCTAATGTGTTTCTTTATAATCTCGACTTTTGCTACCCGAAACGGTAGCAAAAGTCCAAACCAATCAGAAGTGCATCATAACGCACGGTTCATACTTCATGAATAATTCATTTTAAAAAAACGCAAACAAGTTGGAAAAGGCCCTCGTGGCTTCGCCACTCGGCTCGCGCGCGTGGTCTCCCGTTCCAGTCGCTCCACTGTTTACAAATCTGTCCAAGCCACGATGGCCTTGACAAAAGGCTAATGTATTTCCATCCCGTACGTTTTTTATTGCTATTAAATTTAAAAGAGTGATTACCAAACGTATACAGTCCCTTTAAAATGCTACAACTATATTGACAACTTAGGATTCATGCAGGAAGTAACGTATTGCTAGCGGGTAAGATCATGCAAAATTCTCTTTTGTGAGTAGTGTTGGCTCTGAAAAGAGCCGTTGTGATGGTCTCGACGTTTCGAACAGTATATTCTGTTCGTCTTCAGGAGAATCAACAGATTTTGAAACATGGTTTATACACGTTAAACAATGAATGGAAAGTCTCAAAAGATGCATACTCTACATGTAAAAATGTATGGATTTCTCACTTTTAAAACGAGAATTGCAATTACCGTCTGTAAAATTAAAATATTTGCCCGCGGGGCAGTAGCAAGACAATATCTTTCTGAACTAAGCAGGGTAAGTTCTTATTAGATTTAAATTCTACTCTGCAAAGTTGATAATATCTAACCAAAAAACATCAACATGTTCTCTGTAAAGTTTACATTGTGCATTATTCTATAAATATAACAATACAAGTCCCAAATCTTTATCCCATAATTAAATACAATTTTAGGTAGTTTTAAATTTTTTCTCCAAGAAATATATTTCTTGTTTTTAATCTGTCTAGTTTTCTATAGACGGAATCAAATTAAAACACAAAACAAACAAAACAACAGTAGACAAAACTGTCCTCCAAATTAATCAACTCAAATAAATAATGACAGTAAATATCAGGCAATTGTTTTCCCGATTATTTTTGTTCAAACAATAAGAAACAAATGGCCCCAAAAATGTAGGAATAATTTTGTTATTTTATTATAAAAACAACTATTTCCCGTTTGATTTGGAATCGCAAGTTTGAACAGTAGCCTAAAAATATGTTAGATTATCATTTTGAAGACATTTAAACTACCTTCAGACGTCATTCAAGTCAAGCTCCATAAGAATACTGTAGCCGAAGACACTGCCTCGAATTGCAAAACACCCCACTCCTCGAATTTCCGGGAACTTTTTGAGATCCTTATAGTAAAATTGCGCAAATGCACCAGACACGCAACTTGTAATTTCAGGGGGATAAAATATTATTTAAAAAACTGACACAAAGACACAAAGAATTGTGCAGAGATTTTCGTTTTACAATGACACAATAAAAGAAACAACTGATTTGCTGGGAAGTTAAATGCCTGTAACACGTGTCCAAAAATTAATGTTCGGTTAAGCGCTATCAAGACTGACACGGTCATTTCCAAATCGATTTCCTAAAAACACATTTTTACACTTTGCTTTATTATTCATACAAAGTGAACTTCCTAAATATTGAGTATTTTTACACCTAAATTGCACACAAAATGAATAAACTGCGTCTTCCTAAGTCGTGTTTGTCAACCACTTTCGTCTGTCTAAGCCTCAAGATGATGACGTCATCATTACGCAAAAGTGATGATGGCGACGATGACGATAATAACAAGCACCCCACACAGGAGACCGATCATAATTTGCTTCTACACAGAGGAAAGAAATTGAATTGGAGATGTAGAAGGGATGCGATAGAGGAAGGAGGAAATATTCAGGGGGAAAAGGCAAAAGAAGTGACGACAATTGGACAAAGAGGTTGAAAACGAGAGATGAAAAACAGAAAATAAAAGAATTGTTAGCTTATTACAAGGAATGGAATATGCAGACATTTGAATGATACAAGTCTTTGTTTTCTTCCACTTCAACAAATTACAAAAGGACGAGAAATTGACAACAGTCTCTTTAGGATCGAAGGACGCCCCCTCCCCTCCTGCCACAGAAAAAGGAAAAACAAGTTCTTTGCTTACAAACAAAAAAAGTTTGCCATTTTTAGTGATCACTCTTTTGCTTATAAACAACATTTCAAACATTTCATTCCTTTAAATTCAAAGCTATAAACCACAAGGGAAACTGACTGGGTAAATTTTGTAAACAGATTTGGGGTTGATGAACAAAGAAAAAATGACAAGAGTGGAATTTGAACCAATAACCTCCAGTTTAACGAACCGGTGCTCCACCAAACAGCTATCTAGCCCTATGATGGTGGTCTCTCCCTATTTTGTCAACATCTTTGATACCATACCACCTGGGAAACGGCAATTTTTCTTTGTTCAACCCCAAATCCTTTAAACTTTCTTTTGAATACTGGTCCAGAAAAGGGGGGGGGGGGTCTTTAAAAAAAGCTGATTGTTTTAATTGTGTAGAGGAGAATAAAAGGGACAAAGATGGAATTTGGTGATGTAAAACAGTAACTCAGAGTCTTAGGGTTCAACCAAAGTAAACCTACAAGTCTGTATGGGTATTGGAACGTTGCCATGTTGGCTGTTAGTGTTAATGGCTGTGGCTACGGCTGAGGCACCACATCAGTGTGCATTGAAGCATAAGCTGCACTTAGCAAGACCTAGCAACAGCATGGGCGCCATGCTGAGGTTAAAATGTAACTATGCCAGGTTTTATAGTTGTGTACCAAATTGCTTCAAAATCAGCGCACCCAGGTTGCCGATGTTGCTTGGACTCGGATTTCACCAAGATTCCTTTGCGTGCTGATCATGTGCATTGGGACCTGTGGGCTATTCGAACACAGCCGAGTTCTCTGTATTACTTTGCAAGATAATTAACACTGTTGTTGGGAAAAACATTTATCTTTCAAGAACTTCCACAAAAACTCTTTAAAACATTATTTCACCCATAAAAAAAGCAGAATGTGAATAAAATGTGATCGCAAGGGTGATCGCAAGGGACAAATTAAAAACATTTAAAAAAAAAAAAAAATTAGTCCATTGACAAGCAGTCAATCTTTTATCTATGGACACTGGTGTTGATTTTTTGGTTAAATACTTTGTTCATTTATTTTATTCTACAGATTTTATAAACAATATCAATGACACATTAGAATCATCTAACAAACATCTTTAAAACCACAAATTATGTAGTGGCCATCATTTCACAATAAAGTATCAAAATAATTTGTAAAAAGACGAGGAATAGAACACAGATAGTTAAGCCTGTAAGAAAAAAACAATCTTCAAATTACATTACAATAGACAAAAGAAAATGACACATTATTTGTCACAATTTTGTTTTTCTTAAGATTTTGTTTGCCTTTTCTCTTCATGCATTGACGTCACCAAGCCGCCATCTTAGAGGTAAACTGATGATGAAACAATGGAAACGCGCTGATTTGTACGCGCGGCGCACAAGACTGGCCAATGAGCATCTTCCTTTTGACCTCTAGGTGAGGGCGCCCTACTCAAATGACGTCATATGCATAAGGTCTATTGAAGAAGGAATTTGTTTCAATAACCTGAAAAGTAATTAGATATAAGGATCTATAACAGATATATGGAGCATACACTAGTTGCACACATTCTGTTTCCAATAAATAAGTAGAATGGTATTGGTCTAAAAACAAAATAGTCTGGTGCCAAATGGAAGATTGAAGTCACAATATCCATTTTCAAGTCCTGTCAATGGAACAAGACAATGATGACCACAAAGCTGACGCCAATTATCGCCATGTCCAAACTATTGGACCATAAGATAACCATTATAGCAACACCATTAGCAACAGCTGCAGCCATAGCCACAAGCCATAGCCTAGAACCATAGCCTAGAGCCATAGCCACAAGCCATAGCATAGAAGCATAGCCTAGAACCATAGCCTAGAACCATAGCATAGAACCATAGCCTAGAACCATAGCTACGAGCCATAGCCTAGAACCATAGCCACGAGCCATAGCCACAAGCCATAGCCTAGAACCATAGCCTAGAGCCATAGCCACAAGCCATAGCCACAAGCCATAGCCTAGAGCCATAGCCTAGAGCCATAGCCTAGAGCCATAGCCACAGTCACAAAATCAGACACAACCTAATCATCACTGCAGTCAACATGATCAAAATCATATCACAAGGAACCAGACTATTTTCAGTCAAGCCTCGCTATGAGCTAAATAAGGCTGAATACAAACTAAAAGAGATAACTTCTGATAGATTGTCATCCCTCCTCAAAGCTCCTCCTCAAAGCTGGAAAGAGATTCATCTCCATCTATTTTCAGTTTTTAAAAAAATTTACAATATTTCTGACTAAACAGAGATTCCAACAATTTTGTCATCTCTGACAAATACAGTCACAGACTTATCAAAATGTAATATAATTGTAAACATACATGCCATCAAATCCCAATAACATAAAGTGTCTTATCATGATTGCATAATTATGGGAAACATTGAGATTTGATCTGAGAACACCATTAGCCAAGAGTGTTAAAAAAAAAAAAAATCAGAGCACTTGCTCTATTCTCAGAGTAAGTTTTTGAGAAATTGCCAAAGCATACCTTAAGTTTGAATGTACATTTTAAATACAAAAAAGACCGGCATTATTGGGTCGACACTTATTCAATTCTCTTGAAATTCCATTGTCTTTGAGTACATTTTCAAAACACCCTTTTAAAAAATAAAAAGTTAAAACGATTACTTTTTGTTCACTTATTGAAATTTTGAGAAATAGTATAATTATTTTGGTTCAACCCTCATCTGCCTAACTACGGAATTTCCCATAGAACACTTAAACACTGTAACGCCTACTTACAGTAACACCCGTAGATGAACAAGACAATTGTTGTCTTTCTTTTCACTTTTGTTACAAGTCTTATGTGACAGGAAACATGACAAAATATATAAGACATTTATCAGAACTATGTGCTCTTTCCAATGGTATAAAGTTTGTTAGGGTATGTTTATTTGCAAGGCAGTAACAGGCATGACATTTGGCCATTGGGAAAACAAATTGGACAATTTTATTTAGTACAAGGGCTGACCTATATGTACATAAATATTGTGTAGGCTTTTATAGAGTTGTCGGGATATTCAATAAGAACTTTGCTGCATTTTCTGAGGGCCAACAAATCAGAAATCAGACTTAAGTAAGAAGAATATCATGCCTGCAGTATTTATGAATGGTTATTGTAATGCAGCATTGAGCACTACATTGGCTTAGTCAGTTCGATTGATTAAGTACTATAAGATTATCATTAGACATTCCCCACTAAATGACCAAATCAGGAAAAAATTTACAAAAATCGTCGTTCTTTGAGAAGCCACATTCTCCAATTAAAAATATTTAATTTATAATATATGAGCATTCAGGCCAAATTTCATGGCCCACTGCTTACCACTGAATTTTGCACTTATGGCCAATAGAATCACATGCTTTACAGGACACCGTATAAGCGGAGAATTCTACGGTGAGCAGTGCCTGATGAAATTGGGCTCTGGTCTACTGTCCAGACTAGATACACGATTTACAAGCATTTAAATTTACAGAGAAATTAACTTTTATACAAATGTGGCTGAATCAGTAACAAATGATCATTGACACAGCTACAGGAAGCGGAATGTAAACAGCTAGAATGGGTTACCAGCCAAAATGCCAGGTTATTCATGCTGCTGCTGCGACTGGTACTGTTTATTTATTTGTTTTACCTGAAACTACAATTCATTTGTTTTTCAAATAAATACTCAGCGACACTTTCCATGCAATGGCCTGATTTATTCTGGCCTTGTCCATTTGCAGTTTTATAAACTGTCAGTTGCTGTAGAAACTGGAGGCTTTTCAAAAATAATCATTTGATTATCTGCAAATTCTACCATGCTTCCATACCCATAGAGGGCGCCAGATTACAACAAACAGACCCCAACAAGGATTCATTAGTTTTGCTCAATAATCCCAATACTTGGCTGATAAATTGCAAGTTTGAACAAAGTTTACTATCCTTCAAATGGCACATATAGAGGGCGCCAGAGTACCAGGGAAAGGATCCAGTTTTTGTGGAATTCCACTCTTTTAATCAACAATTCCAGCTTAGCAAGATGATTACATACGTTTCTACATGGGTCATGTAAACAATTAATGTTAAATACATAGCTATGTCTCCAAAATTAAAGATAGTTTTGTTAAGCACAAATATGCTACTTTTGTTGGTCTTTGTCACGCAATGGTTTCCTGATAGAGGTTTACTGATATCCTAAATGGCAGAATAGGGCTCCAATCCGAGTAAAAGTATACCCCAAATAGGATAGTTTAAACGACAACTGGGGCTCAATTTCACAAAACTCTAAGATTCATCTTAAAACAAGTCTTCCATACCACCACAGTGGTTTGTATTTTGACATCACACTTTGCTCAGCAGTTAGGATTGACACACATCTTAAGAACAATCTTAGCATTCTGTGAAAACAAGCCCCAGGTGAGCTACATTAAAACCATTCAAAAACCACCCAAATCCATCTCAAATTGTTGTCTAATTTTGATGGATTTGGTGCCCTGAAACTGCAATCTTATTCAAGTCCACCCTCTTGAATGTTGAGTTACTAACCATGGAGGAAGGAAATCTATACAGTGAGGTATTGTTTACACCGGGGTGCTTTCCTGACTCGTGCTTTAGTGCAGCAGCACAAACCTGAACAATTAACCCACAGGGCCCAATTTCATAGAGCTGCTCAAGCCGCAAATATTGCTTAACAATTTTCTGCTTAGCCAAAATGAGCAGGATACCAGTCACAATTTATACATGTGACATGGTATTTTGGCTGGTAGCCTTATTCGGGTAAGCCTACTTTTGTTTGGCTGGGCTACATGTGCTTAATAAGCAGCCATATGAAACTGGGCCCTGACCAGCTACGGAGTGCAACCAACATGCAACCCATGGTAAGTGCACACCACCCTCCTCCTTTGGAGGTAGATTCCAAGTGAAGAAATGATGTGATGGTTACCCACGATACCGGACGTCCTTACGACAGGGAAGGAACTATAGACGCTACCAAAATGACTATCACCAAAATGAGAACTCCACAACATATCAAGATGTATATCTTTTTCTGTGGGGGACAAAAGTTAAAATGAAAACATTAAGAAATGTCTGTGACTTGTGGGTTTAAAGACAGGGAAAAGTGGCAGGGAAAATGAGATTCCAATGTAGGCTTGATGATGAATCGAAAGACACAAAATATATATTTTAAAAAGAAAATAAAAAAGACAGACAAACTCCAGAAAGATTTACAAGTGCAAAATGTGGTGTTGAAATAAAGAAAACCATAATTGGAACTATAATCAGCATTTAAACTTAAAAACCAGCATCTCAAAAATGTCCTTTTGTGGAAAGCTTGAAGGAACAACGTAATTGATTGATGATAAGTTATCCCAGATTTCTCTGTATCTAATGTGTTTGTTTACATTAAAGATATTTTGGAATACAGTCACAGAAAGTATGGGAATTGTATGAGTGATGCAAACACAATAATAGGAGAAAAAACAAAACAGAAGAATAATACACAAACAAAAAAGAAGACTTTTGAACTGACAATTCAAAAAGGCATATACATTTGTTTTCTCCATAAAAAACCCAGTTTATTTTATTGCTGCAACACTAGCTGCGCCAGTACCACAATATTTTGGGTGTTAACATATTTATTCCAGAAAGTAGAAAATGAGATTAATTAAAATCTAAACACTCTACGACACAAAGTACAGCATTTCTTTCTTTAAGATGGAATATTATTTACTACATACAAAAAAGTAAGTTTTAATTTAGTATTGAGCAAATATAAGAGAAGTACACAACAAACAAATTTGAATAAAAAACGAGCAATACAATGGTCTGCTTATCTTTTCAAATCAAGAAATCAAATTTTAAATGAAAAGGTTCTTGGGAACAAATATGGGTAAATTCTCCCACAGTAGACTTGTATAATGGTACCACCATCTTCTTTCCCCCTTCCATTCCAACTTATGAACCAGACCACTTTGAGAGAAATTTTACCCAGTCCTTGAGTATTTTAAGGTGCCACCATGACTCATTGATAAGAAACATAAACAAATACACATTTTGAATGTGATATTCCATCAGAATACACCAATTTACTGATTGGCAAATGACTACTTGATGCTCCTTTAGAGAAGAAGAAAGTGTATAATGCCAATGTTCCAGAATGGGGCACCTGACTGATACAAGAATCCCAGCATAAGAGCATTTTCCAAACTCGGCTTGGACTCCGACTCTAGCTTTGGGGTCCAATTGTTGTTGCAGCACCATGCAAAATACAGACTGCTCCCAAATTAATAACAGAGCCCAAGAGCCGGAGACTAGGTTTGGAAAAGGCCCAAGGTTATATAGCCTGGCACTTCCATGCATGATGTTACATCATTGCAAATTGTAGTAAACGGAGCCAAGATAGAAATAAAATTTCTAAATACACCATTGTAGTATAGTCTCCTACCAGAACTGCAATGGAAGTTACTCAAGACAACTGGACAACTAATTATACATGTTAGAATTTGCACTTTAAGCAAATACTTTGACTTCTTGCATAAAAACTACCACATCAGCAGCACATTTATAAAGTTACCATAATCATCATATGGTGAGTTTCCTGGGCATAAAAAAAAATGTTGTTGTCATGCTTGAAGTGCCCGGTCTATAGCCTCAGCCCCAGTATAGATCTCTATCATGATGCAACCATTCTAATCAATGTAACCAAACTAAGGATGTAAGTAAAATTTTAGTCTAGCACCTTTTGAATATGATAAGAATTGGTATTCGCTATTGCTATTGCATGAAGTGAACATGAGATTTACATGGATTCACGTCTACAAATAAACAAATACGCAGTGCTCACAAAGTCACTGTTTTAGTCATTGAGAAAGTTGTTTTCGATGTGACGTCATGCGCCTGGGTCCATCCCAAATATTTCTGGCCCATGAGCAGTTACTTGGGTCTCACCCGGGTGAGCCACAATAATGGCGTCAAAGCTACTCGAACGCACTGGGGTCAGAAACCCAGGGAAGCTAATCGCATGCACCCAAAGTGTATGTGGATTGATCCATTGCACAATGAGCAGTGCACTTACACGCACGTATCCTGTGCACCATTTTGGGAGTCAAAATGTACACAAAGGAACCGACTCCCAAAATGGTGAATATGGTAAAAGCGCATTGTGCGGAGAAGTGTTCCGCGTTGTGCAAGAGGTCAATGGTGGCAACATGATAAAGGTCTATTAACCAAATACCAGACAGAAATCACTTCTAACCCAGACAAAATGACACCCACAAATAATGATTACAAGACATGCTTGTGTACAAGATATTTTTTATAACATAAAACGCCAAAGTAAGACAATACGGTACAAAATTAAAAACATAAAATTGCTATTTACAGCCCTTGGCCCAATTTCACAGAGCTGCTTTAAAACCACAAGAGGTAAGTACAACAAAAATAAGTTTACCAGAATAAGGTTACCAGCTAAAACACCATGTCATATGCATGGAATCGGTGACTGGTTTCCTGTTTTTTTCTGTCTGTTTGTTTGTGTTTGTGTGGTTTTGTTGTTGTTGTTTTTTGTTGTTGTTGGGTTTTTTTTGGGGGGAGCTACTTAGCGGGAAATTGTTAAGTATTGTTTTTGTTTAAGCAGCCTTATAAAATTGGGCCTTGGTTCCTTCCATGCAAATGGTGCAATTGCACAAACAGTTCAATACCAGAACAAATATGACCTATAAAAAGAGGACAACAAAATAATAATAACAATTTCCTCCTACAAAAATAAATTGAAGTACTGACATCAAATTAAAAGAATGCCTTGGAAAAATGTCCAGGCAATGCACATTTAAAAGAATATATGGTAAAAATGGGTTTAAAATCTCAACAAATTGCATCCAACTCTGACTAAAGACACAACCAGGATTGAAAGTGCAATCAATTTTGAGCCCCCAAAAAGAAACATATATGGAAAGAAATCACAAATCCAATTATAAAGTCATTTGTAAGATTTGACAGTTTCAGGCCAGAAGAAAATATACTGGAGAAAAAGAAAACAAATTACGTAAAAAAGGGGCAGGGATTAAATTGAAATAAAATTCCTGAAGAAAGCAATTTTGAGTACCGTTCTCCGGTGCTTTTCAGAAAGATTCGCAGAAAGCCCTTTTACGTCATCACTCATGTTACGTCATTTGTAGGAGCTGTTTTGCATAGCTGCGAACATCCCACAAATGACATCAAAGTATTGTTATTTTGACACACGCCCTCAACAGCAGAAGTGTAGCTAGTTTTTAAAAGCTTGAGGTTGGGGGCCTAATTTTTTGATGAATATTTACCCAAAAAAATTAGTGTAAAAATATCAAAGATTACAATTAAATGATAATACAGCACTCCCGTTAAAATGTTTTTACTCAATTAGCTAATTAAAGTGTTGATAATTATTGTATATTTCTTTGTAAAGATACTTAATATTTGTGCACAGAGCGTAATGAAGAATTTCATGATGTTTAATCAATGTGACCAATATATATGAATATTGATATTAAGATAGCTAGCTTGATGTCAATGAGTAATGTGTGAATATCAGTGCCACTGACTTTTGAAAACATTAATTATAGTGCCTTTGGAAGAAAGAAAAAAATGATGGTGGTGCTTTAAGAAAACAGGTGATGACACATGTATAAAGATAAAAGTATTAACGTTCTGAATCAGACATAATGACACATAAAAAGTTATTCTCCTGGAGAACCAGGTTTGGGTACTAGACCGCAAGAGTGTTTTATTGTACATGTACTTGTTAACTCTGACAGAGTTTTTGGAGACTGAATATAAACAGTCAATTCCAAAGAACAAGAACAGTTCTAAAATTTATAATTCTACAAGTTACTGGAGAAGAGATATCTGACACATCTGAACCAAATTTGTAGACTAGCCCAGTCCCTTCAAGCCAGTCAATGTAGCGCCCTCTACTGGCGACTAATACAAAAACTAGCGCCGCCAATCAAGACTTGGGGTCAATAGACTTTTGAAACTTTTTCAGGCATTCAATAACGATTGTACTGATTTTCTGCGTGTATAACACACAAAAATAGATAGAATCATGCCCGATTCTTAACGAAGAAGTTTTTCGATCAACGTTTTTGTTTTTACAGTGCAGGTAAATTTTTATTTTCTACGAAAGATATAACCTAGGGTTTATATTTACACTGGCATTAAACAAATGTTACTTTTAATATAAGTTTATCCATTAAACATTGCCTCTCATTACATTTCCGTTGTATGAACATTTATTTTTCTATTTCTACACAGTGTGGTAGATTGGAAATATCGATACAAAATAACTATTCTACGAACTCCTACTAACTCACTAGGGCTTCCCTACTGGGACTGTACAAAAATCTGTTAGTATTATTTTTGTCAGCATACAATTTGGTTTTTTGAAGATCGATTTACTCATTTTGGAAAAAGAATATTAAAGACAAAGTACAAGATTGGTAACATTATCAAACTAAAAAAATTGTTTTGGGTTGAACCTGCGATCTGAGCTATCTAACCTCAATGTTGGCAGTCTCCCTATTTTGTCAATACCTTTATTCGGCTTATTAATTACAAGGTCGCAGTTTCAAGTCCAGATCGGGTCAATTTTTGTCTTCGTTCAACCCAAAATTATTTTAAATTTACCCAGTCACTTTCCCTGGTGGTTTATTACTCAAACAAAAATCAATCAGGTTGAATCTGAAGATACGTGTTGTTGATTACAAAATTCAAACCAACATCAATCCCCCAGAGAAATATTTCTATCTGAATTGATGTCACATGCCCACAAAATCTCTGTTGTTTATTTTGACTGCCACGATTGAAATAAGCCTGATATGGTGTGAACAAAATCTCAAATGAACCATAAACCATTAAAAAAAAAAAAATTCTTCACTAAAACATGAGCACTGAATTTGATGACAATTTTTGCAGGTTGATTGCATGAATTGGTAATTTAAAAACTTGAGGAAATTAATTCAGACTTAAAACTAAAACAAAACTAATAAACACCATTATGTACTTTTCCTTTAAACTAAAAACGTAAACCCAAAAAAGTCTAGGGCTCAAAACAACAACTTGACCACTGGCCAGAGTCCAGTAGTTTCAGCATTGGGTTAGTAAAGCCACAACTGACCAACTCCTGCAGCATGCCTGGAATTACAAGAAGGCCACAGAAGGCCATGTTCTCTGTTGCTCCTGGTCTCGGCCTACGTGCCCCTGGTCTTGGCCTTGGTGGCCGTTCAAAAGTTTCCCATAGACTTTAACGTTTTCCAAAAGAAGTGCCCTTTGCAGAATGAAAATGGCCTTGCCCTCTCAAAGCTGAAATTCCAGGCCTACAGCAGTCTAGTGATTTTACCAAACGTTTAACTTTTTCCAAATCTCTTCCTTAATTTGCAGCAAATATAAAATGGGGGAAAAAACAACCACAAAAAGGCTTTGTAAAAAATACTTTTAGTCCAGTGAGTTCTGAGCTAAAAATACTTTTAGTCCAGTGAGTTCTGAGCTACAAGACCTTTGGTCTAATGGATATTTCCTTAAGATTTAAGCCCTGCCTGAGGACCCTTCTTTTTGGATAACCTTATCTCTAGTAGCAGTTACATAATTTAAAACAATCAAACGATGTCAGCATCGTGTTTGTCAAAATAAGCAAGAAATTTGGAATAATTTTATAACTCAACAGGAAAATTATTTGGAAACACTGCTAGCTACAGTGATTCATATGATTGAAAAAACAGAATGAAAGAATGGATTAGGTATTTTATATAGGATCTTGGCAGGTCATTCAAATTGTGTGAGTTAAAAAAAAAAAAAAACACACAGGTGGGCAGAGTAAGTGGGTTTTTTAGTCGGCAGTAATGACATGTTGTTTTTCCCCCATTTGTTCTCCCTCTTATTTTAGGTTCTAGATTTGTAGAGTGGCAATTATTTTTCTTTTGGATGGGATTGGTTTTACAGATTTGATTTGAGCTCTTTCAACTTCTGTATACAGAAATGTTATTTAAAAGGAGTTCTAATTGCAAACTGCTTAAAGGTTGTCGCCATTTTGAGGAGTCAAAAATTAGGTGCGACAAAATGGCGGATTGGTTAGTTCACAAAGTAAATGGGAAACCACACAGTTTCAAGGTATATTTGTGTGGGTCATTACATTCTACTTTTAAAACATCTTTCCAACAATATTCATTTCAGAATAAATGCATTTTATAGCCCAAAGCGCCCAATCCGAAGGCAATTTGTCCCCTTAACATTTTTTGGTTTGCATAAATATTGTTGGAAAACAAGACTTCGAGAGATTCTTACTCGTAAAATAGCTCATTTTTGAACAATTGGAAAGAAAGATAGATACCATGAGATCTGAAGTCAATATTATTAATAATGGCGTTTCCGTTTTTAATAATATCCATATTGGAAAATATGCCGGAACAATATGTGTGCATGAAAGTCAACCAGAGTATTCTTTCCCCATGAAATTGCTTTTAAGAAGTGCAAAGTGATAGAAAGTGCAAAATGCCATGGAACTTGTTTGCAGAAAATGTTGCTTAAAAAAAAAATCCAGAAAGGGGTTACCAGCCGAAAAACTATGCATTTTGCTGAGCACCATTTTTAGCTTACTAGCTTGATGAAACTTTGCCTATGTAAGCGTAAACTACATTTCTTTGATAAGCAAATTCCTTGCGCTTCAATACCAACATTTTGGCACATGTTTCTATTTAGGAAGATACCTCTACAGTAAGCAATTTCAGATGCCGAAAATGAAATATGAAATTTGGTCCTTAAACAGTTCCACACTGGACAACCTGACAAGAGATATATAAAACAACTATAGGCATAATGCCCTTCACCCTTTGCACGGTCAGCCATTGTTTGCGTGTAGAGCTTCGAATTGGGGACAGCAGTGAAAAGAAGCATTAACTCTGAATTGTCACGGTAATGTAATGACACTTTCATCCAAACAGATGCATAAATACAATACATGCACATGGTAGATCCGTGCAAAGGGTGGGGCACTATTTGTTATTTTGTTCCATGATTGAAAGGATCAATCTTTAACATTGTCACTGCAAGCCAATGCCCATAGCCAAAGCCAAAGTTGCTGAATTTTTCACCATGATTATATTGACCCAATCCACCTGACGTGATTCACAGTAATCTTGGAATTCACAGTAATCTTGGAAGTCAGTGTCACTTTGTGTTATAATGGTGTTGTGACCATTAGAAGATCGGCGTTTACACGATTCCCACTAATTAGTGAGCGTGGCAGACAGTAGCCCTGGCGTTGGTACAAGGGGTCGATTCATCAAGGAATCAATTTGTCAATGTTTTCATAAAGGAACGGGCATGTCAAAATGCGTTAAAAGAACTCTGTGTTAGAATGGTGTAGTGCGCATTTTAGATGACGAGGCGTTTAAACGCTTACCACTGACTCCCAATGTAGTGAGCGTGGCAGACAGTGGCCCTGTTTGACTTTGGTACAAGGGGTCAATTCGTCAATGTTTTCACGAAGGGACAGACATGTCAAAATAAGTTAAAGAACATTTCAATGCGTTTGAAAAGGTGTTAAATTTGAAACTGAAAACTCTGCAGTATCAAAACATTCTTCTGCGGTTTAAATGCCCGAATGTGTTTTAGCAAGAATTATACCTTATCAAAAAAAAAACAAAAAAAAAAACATTGATTAATTAACACAATAACTAGTCAAACATGCCTGTCTCTTCTACTATACATGTAGTGTATGTTAATACATAGTGAAGAGTGAAGGGCAGGCATGTCCCATGATCACGTGCGCGTGGCCCATCCCTTTGTGAAAACACAAATTTGACTTGACCTACTGTACATGCCTGTCCATTTTTGACAATGTATTTTGCATATGTTTGAGGATGCCCGTTTCTTTGTGAAAACACTGACAGCGTAAACTTGGGATGCCCACTCTTTTCATAATTAGCATATAAACAAATTGCCAATTTGTTTTCTAATTGGGAATGGTTCAGAATTGTACAGTATTATGTTTTAATCATAATTAACGGAAAAAAAGATTTTGGACATGCCCGTCCCTTCGTGAAAACTTTGACGAATTGACCCCTTGCACAACGCAGAGCACTCCTCTCCACCATTGCCACCATTAGGCTTAGACTCTGTAGGTAATTTCTGAAAATGTGTGTTTTTGGTGCGACGTTTCCAACAGGCAGACAAAGACTAAGCCGTAGGTGAAGCCGCAGCTGGTTTTGAAAAAGGCTGCAGCAACATGAAAGGACGATTATGGATAGCGCCCTCTGTAGTTGAACTTATTAGCATCATCAGGTTAACGTAGATGATAGAACTATGGCGAGAATGATTACTAGAACTGTTACACAAATGGCGATGCAAATCATTTTCTGCAGGAACAAATAGAAAAGAGAAATGGAGACAAGGAAAGACAAACAATTAAAAATACTACGGCAAAAAAATGTGATGGTTGTTTTTTTTTTTTTTTAACCATCACATTTTTAACATTTTTAACATTGTTTTTTTAGTAAGAACATGTTGGCGAATAATTCAACTGTATATGGGAAATAACAGTGTTAGCATACAAATGTAATTTAACTGTTCAAAAGTTGTGTCAGATGCTGAATTAAACAAAACAAAACAAAGTTAAAAACAAAGAACTTATCATGCCAATTCTGTCTAACTCTCAACAAAACAGATCAGAGGGAATTGGCAAGATATCGAAAAGGTACAAGGTAGATCTCAAGAAAAGGGTATAGTGCCCTCTTGTGTTTCAAACAGAGTTCGGAGAGTTTTAACACTCATAAAGCAAACCCTACAAAAGGCCGTCCAAAGTTGTCAACATTTTTAGGGTCATACAAAGAGTAAGATATATTTTTTTGGGGGGGGGGGGGGGAGTTGCAGAACAAATTAAAATTGTTTATTTCTACAGTCGAATAAAAGATGGAATCACAAAAATGAAATAGATACTTTCAAATTTAGTAGGCATGAGGAGGATAGTTTACTATGAACTTTATAATATTCATGCACATGGATACTGCCATATACCCACAAGCACATTCTTGATTAAGAACATGCACCTCTTTGGGGTGGAGGAAATCTCACTGTTTTCTCTGTGTGAATGACCTAAACTGATATTGAAAACTTTGGACAACACCAAACTAAACCGAGTGTCAAATTCAAAATGTGACTTCATCATGCAGTGTCAATCATGCAAACCCCTTCCTCACATGACAAACCACGAAAGAATACAAAATATATTGGTGAATCGAGTCGATCTTTCCCGCCTTCCATAGTTCATCTCACATACTCTTTCTTTTGTAGATGAACATGTAGTTGATGTCAAGGTTAAAGTTTCATGGAGAGGAATTTGATAGTAAGCTTTAATCTTGACTAGACAGCAAAATAATCCTAAAGGATAATCTACGAAACCCAAAGTAGGTTAAGGTTCAGTTCTCATAACACATTCTATGATTAATCATCAATTTGTAACTTTTAACCCTACTCTAAAGCAATAGACAATGAGCCCTCTGATGTCATGACGAAACCCAAGCATTAAGTTTCTGCGAGCCAGTGTGCGCACACATCATGTTTCTAATAAAATTGGATTAGATGGAGTGATGTCATGGGTTATGGCCTTTGAAGTGAGTGACCTTTGACAACAATCCTTAACCAAATTCATGCAGAATACGATGGGCGCACAACGGCAGGAAGTTTTTCAATAGAGGGCAGTTCAGATGTAAACATTAATGACAGATGGTCTACACAGTTACATGATTAGTCTTTCCCATGAAATACATAAATGCCACATCGCGCTAACACAACTGGTTGGCAAAATGAGGGAACATTGCACATTTGTTGCTGATGCACCGCATATGGGTATTTGCCTTGTGCACAACATTATGGCGTTTGCCCACCAATTTCGGTACGCATGCGTGAATGTAATCAACATATTCATGGGAAAGGCTAATGAATGAGGCCTCCTGATGAATTTGGAACCATCCAGTAGGCTCGTCACACACGACAAGTTCTGGCAACTGTTGAACTTGTCTTTGTCAGATCGGGACACATCAGCAAATTTTAAGATGGAACTATTTTATGTAGGTAAATTTAAACTATAATGAAAAATGCTTAACTTATGATAGCGTGTGCTGTGATAATGATGATGCATGTTTGCTTACTTACAGAGGGCCTTGGGCTCATGAATTCATCAACAAAAAGCTCTACAGCTAGGCACCAATTCGTGAGCATTTATACCATCTTTAAGGCCAGAGTTTTCGTTCAAAACTTCAACCAAAACCAAAGTATGAACCTTTTTTTTTCTCAAGTGTTGAGTTTTTTTTTATATAGAGAGGTGATGAAACTGACAGATTTGAGCAAAGCGGCAATGGAAAGTTTAGAGGCAGACGACCTTATGGATGGTGGACGCACTTTCATGAGACAGAAATCAATGACAATTTTGTATGCAATTATAAAGTTAATTCATGTAAAGCACAATGAATAGGGAATACATTTGCACACCTGAAAACTGTTGGTCTCTTTTATCAAATGGAATGACAGATATTTGAAAGACTGTGTAGACAAAAAAAGTGGTTGAAAGAACTTTTCTTGTTAATGAAAATTGTAATTACAGTTGCTCGCCAGCGGGACCAGTTAGCAGAAATATTGCTTAAATATATTCTGCTTAGCAAAATTGAGCAGGATACCAGTCACAAACAGTACAGGAGACAATGTATTTTGGCTGGTAAACGTTATTCTGGTGAGCATAATTATGTTGTGCTGAGCTACCTTTTGTACTTCATGTACTTGACCAGTTAGCAGAAATATTGCTTAAATATGTTCTGCTTAGCAAAATTGAGCAGGATACCAGTCACAAACAGTACAGGAGACAATGTATTTTGGCTGGTAAACGTTATTCTGGTGAGCATAATTATGTTGTGCTGAGCTACCTTTTGTACTTCATGTACTTGAGCAGCTCTATGAAACTGGGCCGTGGTCTTGGCCTTTGTGGCTCTTCATAAGTTTCCCACAGACTTAAAGATTCTTTGCAGTGGAATAATCTTTTACAAAATGCAAATGGCCATGCTCCTCTCAAAGATGAAGTTCAAAGCCGATATGAAAGAGAAATCATTGTCTGAATCATCAAAGTTCAAATCGTACAAACTGTCATCTCTCAACCCTAAAACAAAACATTTACAGACAAAAATGAAACTAAAAAAAAAAAAAAAAAACTTTGATTACTTAATCAAATGAAATGTACAGCAACTCTACAAAAAAGAAATATACAAATACGCACACCATCACATTCATAAAATAAAAATACATAATTTGAATCTCAAGCCCTGTACAGATCTTGAAATATAATGAATTTTTGTTACCAACCACCTTTCAGCTTCTTTGATCTTCGATGTCTTCCTGTCCATTGGATACCTACTTTGTTTCGTACATTTCAACAGCGTTCTTATTTTATTGACTTTCACATATAATTGTTTATATATATTATTAAATTGTTAATCTTGTTCATGTATAATCACATGGATTTTATTAATTGAATTTTTAATAATAAAAACCTAAATCTATAAGGCATTAAAAAATGATGGTATTAAAGAGTTAGGGAAGTGACCGATTCAATTTTGTGATGTACTCATATTCCAATAGATAGAGTCCTCATGTGAGTGGAGAAAAAATTACAAGTCTCTAACTTCACGTTAAAATGGTGTAAATTGCCATTGTATTTTATGTACCTTTCCAGTGCAAAATTTGTCAACATCCAGAACATCTGATGACATAATTCTGAGAAAAATGGGTTTCTGCATTTTTGTACGGGGGATGTTTTTGTTAATAACTGACTTTTTCAGAGCGAAATTTGAAACATGGCGTTATTGGATTAAAAAAACTACTGAGTCTTTACATTCCAAGGAGGAATTTGTTGTCAGTCAAAATGTCACATTTATCGAAAGTCAGGAATGAACCAAAGCATCCCTGTACAAAAATGTACAGACCCATTTTTCTCAGAATGATGTCATCAGATGTTCTGGATGTTGACAAATTATACAATGGTTTTTTACACCATCCGAGGTAAGAGACGTGTAATTTGTTCCCAACTCACATGAGGACTCTATCTAGTGGAAAATGAGTACATCACAAAATTGAATCGGTCACTTCCCTTCCTCTTTAACTGAACTATATTTAAATGATGTAGTAACACAACAACCGAGCTGGATTTAAGTACAGTACTTTTATTTTTTATTTCAGAGAAATTGTTCCACAAATACAGCTACATACTCTGGGAACTGACTGCGCAAATCTGTCAATAAGTTTTCAATCTAGTTTCTACTTACAAGAAGATTTTTAAATTAGATATTTAATGAGTTTGTTTCTCACTAAACTATGGTAAAGTTTGCGCCAATATACAAATACTATACAGTATATATTGACTAGTTATTCATGAATATTAAGCCCAGACAAAGAGAAACAAGTAACGGAAAAAACTTCAAAATCTGTCAAAAGAAACAAACGGTCTTTTGAGGACATGGGCTGCAACGTAATGCGACAATAAGGATAAAGTAGAACTCAGTTAAAGACACAGATTAGCCAGTTAAAAAAAATTCATGACTTAAAGTAATGTGTGTCTTCCAATTGCAACAATAAACTCATGATAAAAAGAGAAGGATTTATAACAAAATAAAAAAATAAAAATTCTTGTTACAAAACAGGATGCCTCACAGTGTTAATTAATGGAGGCACCTGCCTCCATGCCCCTAATAATTGGCTTCATGCCCCTTGTAATCTTCCAGTAGGACTTACCTCGCAGAGGTGCCCTTCACTAAGAAAAAAAACCACCTTGCCCTTACAAAAATGAGTTTAGTTTCATCAATTTTGTGGTTTGTTGTGATCTTGAGTTTGCATTTAATAAAAACATTCTCTTTAATATTTGGAGGGAAAAACAGTCCTGAGATGACCTTGGCCTTCTTATGATATGGTCACAACGGTTGCCAAACAGTGCCCTCTATTGGCCGGTCTGATTACATGTTACCATAGAAATACAGGGATACCAGGAGAATGCAGTGTTTTATCTTGCCCAAACATCTGATATGTCACCACTTTGAGGGTCAACAAATAAAGCAAATCTCAAAAGAGCACCTCCAGGAGTTTAAAGCCAGTTCCAGAATTATTGACGACAAATCAACATCATAAATTGTCAAGTTTTTTGGTTGACAAGAGTTACAAATAATTGGATAAAAGAATGACAACGAAAACAAATAAAAATAATAAGAATCACACTAACCTTTTAAAAACATACATGGTGAGAGTTTTAAAACCAAATCAACAAATCTATAAAAAAATTCACCAACAGATTAATATGACAATTTCATGGCCAAAAAATTTACAGTAGAGAAAAATTTGTCCTTAAATTATTACAAGATATACAATGTACCAGTATTTTTGTTGTACTATTTAAAAATGAGCCTAAGGTAAGTCTCTCTAAGTTGACTAGAAATTCAAAACGTAACTGCGATAACATCTAGTATGTAAAAAGGTTGAATATATAAATATCAATGATTACTGTATATTAACATTTATCTGCTTATCGAATAATATATACATGTACATAAGTTAACTCATCATGCAACCATGCTAGGATAAAAAACATTCTCCGCTCTTAACACTGAATAATCTTTCATTTGTTAAAATTTATTCTATGATGATAAAGCACACCACCCGGGGCCAAATTTGATGGGGGCTGCTTAGCAGAGAATGTTGCTTAAGAGATTCGCTTTCAGCAGGGAGCCAACCGCAGACAACTTGCCTGACATAGCATTTTGGCTGGTAACCCGATTAAGAACGGCAAGAATTATATGTGCTTCATAGACTTGCGTGCTAAGCGCTTTTTGAAAATCAGGTCAAAAACTTATCTCTGATAGTCACTATGTGTGCCGGGCTCAATTCTGCTTACCGCGGAATTCTGTGCTTACTGCCCATAGAATCGTATGCTTTCAGGTAGCCACTAACAGAATTGCGCAGTAAGCAGCCCCATGAAATAAGGACCTCATGTTCATGTACTTGACTGTTTGAAAACCAAACAATCTTGGTTTCCATCTGCACAGCGCTGTTCAACACACAATGTCCCCTGAGCAAGAACCCAGTCTCGCTAAACAGAAAACAGGTTACCAGCTAAATGTTAAGTATATAACTGGCAACTGGTTCCTTGATTCTGTTCAAAGCAATAATCTCTGCTTAACAGCTCTTTCAAATGTTGCTCCTATTCGAAGGGGGAGGGGGGTGTGTTGTAAAGTACTAAATGCTGTGCCCATTAAGTAACAATTTACATTGCAACTACAGGAATTTAGGGTTGACAATTTTCCCCTGCAAAAGGTTTAAAAATACAAATCTGATTCTTACTACATCTTACAGGATTGTCTCCAAGCTCTAGGGATGAAGCCTACTCTGGATGTGAACACTGGATTTACAATCACAAGTTCCTTTTTCCCGTTAATTAAGAAACGTTTCTGTTTTGATTTGTTTCAACTCACCACGCACACAAAAACTTGTAAAAAAACTAAAGCCATACAATGCACCATGGAAACAACCAAATGCCAATTGCTAAAGTTAAACGATGGAGGTTCTAAAATCTTTTTTTTCCCATTCCCGCAACAAAGTTGCATCATGCCTTGAAATTCAACGACATAAACACGACACCAAGCTGTATCAAATAAATTACCTTGTTTGTCAATTGAAACAACCTTTTTCTACACTAAATAAGGCTTCAATTTTGAAAGGAGGATGAAACAAAATCTATCCTTTTATATTTTTTAAAGAAAAGACAGCCGGTTGATATTATCCATATCAATTACTTGGCATTGGAAAGCGTATTATTTGCCTCTAATCCAAGCACTTGTATAACGACTGCACAAGTAAATTTTCACCAAAGTCTTGAAGGAAGAGTCACAGTCCCTCCTTTTTTTTTTGGCGGCTGAGGTTTACTCAAATCCATAAGTTTAAATACATCATAAAACAAACCTGTGAAGTTACATCACAACCAGCCGCACAAAAAAAGGGTTTGATGTTGGAACCATACCAAGTGTTTGTTGAGGATTGCAACAATTTGCTTCGAAAGTCATGGCAGCTTTAAATAATTTTTAGGAATGAGCTCTCCAGAAGCACACCAACAAATATTGTTGATGACTTCATTGAACATGTGAAAGTCTGAGTACTATTCAAATTGAGATTTTGACTGCTAGATGGCAGCATATATACTATACCCATTATTCACTTTATTTTGAGCGTGTGCGTCAACCTCTTTCCAAAGTGTGATCGATCACGCCATTTTTCCCCATGACTTGCTTGGTCATAACCCCTGGAATTGGTTCATTCAATAAGGCCTGTGGTCGATCCACTCTTTGCACCCTCAAGTACGGTAACCCGCAAAAGAGGCATCAAGACAAAGAATAACTGGTCCCCTCTCATTCTTCTTTGATTTGTGACATGTCTAACTGAATATTATTTTGCGACGACCGTATATTTGTTTTAAGTTGGACCCTGTCAGAATGCTTGCATTTTGACATGCGTACTGAGCGCCCTGCACGTTCCCTCCGACACAACCATCGAAGCCTTCAAATAATTTTCCTTCAAACAACGGCAACAAAATATAAAAGACGCCCTTTGTTTGCACACGTAGGATGTGAAGAAAAACAGCCATTCTTGATTTAAAACAATCAACTTTACATCTTACTGACAAAAATCATAGTCCCGAAAATTGCATAAAGAGGACAACAAATTTTATAGTTTATCACTCTCTAAATATCTGCTATATAGATAGATTTACAGTGGTTACCTCATAACTACAAATATTTTGAGTATATAGGTTGCACTAACATAGTGTTAGTATTTTGTTAAAGTTACTTAGAATGTAGTAAATATTACAACTATATTTACTAATTACAGTCGTCATAATTCAATAAACCGACACTTACTTTTTATAATACAAATCCGAAGCCAAAATACACAAAAAAACGAAAGGATACCTTTCTAAAATATGTTTTACAATTCCAACATTAAAAATATGCCAATATAAAAAAATCATAATAACTCTAAGAATTCACTGGTAGAAAGAAGAAAGAAAAAAAATACAATTTAGAGTAAACTATCCTGTTGACAAGCTGCTATCAAAATGTAAGCTCCACAGCCATACATGTACCTGCACTCCTTACACCACAAAGGTTGGTGTAGAATGGGTGGTTTATAGGAAAACTGGGTGGCAGCAGGCTTACCGGGTAAATCTATGGTTCCGTTCAGATCTACGTCAACGACGCAAACTTAACAAGAAAGTCCAGAAACCAGACAATGACTCGGAAAGAACTTAAGATGTAGATGTACAACCCTCTGTGTTTAATGCTTGTCTAAGTGTAGCAAACCCAGTTTAAAGCTGGGCTGAAATTTATGGCTCTGAAATCTGCGCAGAAATCTGCGCTTATTGTCACCAGTATCCGCTAACAGTGTCAGCGCCAAATACCTGCACTAGATCTGTACATGAGAAATGCTTAGCAAGATCAACTACATATGCGCACAAGCCTTACCAACATATGAAATATGCTTACATTTAGCACAGAATTTCCTGCTACCTTCAGCGCAGACGTTTCCTCTTACCAGTAAACACATCCTGAAATGGGAACTCCGCTGAGCGTACCCCATGCCGCAAGATACAATGCATATAAATTCACGAGTCCTGCCAGCACTTAGCCAACCTTCCATGGGATGACTTCTCGGCACGAGTAAACATTAGCACGGAAAATACTTCAAGTTTGTTAAAAACTCTTCCCTAAATCCCCTAATGAAATTCAAGGTCTACTGTTCCCATGGATTTCTGAATACTGCTGGGGCCAGTTTCTGTAAAATGAACATTCTTTATGCTAGGGGTTTGTATGCAAGACTCGCTGTTGAAACCTAGCACAGTTGGGCATTTATAGGCGCTTTACAGGTAAGAATATCACAAAACTTCACAACAGGATAGTCTACTTAGAGTATACTAAACAGCACAGACTGCTACTATTAAAATTGATATAGTTCCTCCAGAAAGCAGGAGTATTTCTGACAAAACAAAACCCCTACAAATTGAAGCTTCACACACCAATGGAATGATACTCGAATGGATAGTGTCTTAAATAATATACAGTATATCTTGATGCTCCTCACTATATCTTTTTTTTTAAATAGTATAATATATTTTATATCTGTTTTTATAAATAGCTATTTTGCTGCTATTTGTGCAGTGATGGCAGGGTCTATTCACAGTGCATTGACGGATCAAAACTGGGGGAGGGGGATCAGAGCGAAAGAAGAGCGATTACCAAAATTAATTCTTAATTTTCAACATTTGTAAGTACTCGGAATGGTGACCAAGACCCAATTTCATCAAAAAGTTTTATTCCAAGAAACAAAAAATAGCAGGGAACCTGTCACAAGCAGGGTAGATTACATAGGATTTCAACTGGTAACCCATTTCTGCTAAGCAATTATTTTCCATGCTTAGCATCTTTTTCCACCTCTGCTTAACGTATTTGTGGAATCTGCCCCAGTATATGAAGTAACGCTCCTACAAATGTGTAGTTGAGCTATTTGCCTGAAGGACAGTGCAAACACTTCTAGAAACTCCATGGATCTCAGACACAGAAAATGAAACACAAGGGTTTTTCTTGCATCTCCAGAATGACTGCGAAAACACGCCGAGATACCTTTACTTGAAATAACCATGAAAATAATCATAATTGATATCACTGGTAAAGTTCTCCTTCACTTTTCCTCTCATACCCTGAATTTAATGACGGCGATTTATTGGTAACCACGTCATGTAAATATGAGAATCTCCTATGCAAGAAGAGATTGAAACGTTGTTACGCTTAAAAAAGTCACCACCCCCCCCCCCCCCCCCCACCCCTGGTTTGAAGAAAATATTGGGGCTGCAGAATGCAACATCCCCAGCAAGAAAGCTGACTGTCACAGATCCTTAAATGCACTGAACATATAGGGTACATACATCATAGAAGAGGAACCTCTGGTAGCAAAATGACCCCCCCCCCCCACCCCAAGTGTATTTGGTATTCCTCGTGTCAACTCCGTTGTTCTGATTTGGAGAAATGGTAAATAAAACTGCGTGTTTGTGAGATTTTGTTGCAGGCCAAAGCTTCATTGCAGTCTGCATGTTCTCTCGTATCATACAACAGGTCCTGCAAAGCAGTGTTTTGATCTTGTACAATCAAGCCATCGATCAAATTTAGTTTTAAAATGTACTGGGCATGCAGCCAGTGAATCTGTTTTAGGAATTTACCTTTCTATGGGGTGTGGGTAGGATTGAACTATCTCTACAAACGCTATCCTAAGATGACATTGAAAAACCCTGCATCTGACGATATAAGCGTCTCGGTGGATGTATTTTCTGTGTTTTTGCCACTTCCCACAAACCTACTGGCGTGACTACATACTCTTCTACTAGCTTTCAAAAGACTGCATGCACAAAAGTTAGCACGCAAGAACTTCAGTTTCAGGTTTACATGTATGCAGCAACATTGAATGAGGGAGGTCTTACTCTGTCAGAGATTCTAATCCTATGATACAAACCAACACCGTACCAAAAATGCACAATTCAGATCCTCATTCTTCTCTTCGAGACCCTTCTTTTTGTTTTCCCATTCCTCAAACCTGCAATCTAATAAATTTCCTCTGTCTATACTTGAAACTTTCAAGAAAAAAACCCACCCCGGAACCCACATATATTCACAATCTGTACTATTCTATATAAACTGATAAACCCAACAACAAAAAATTAGAAAGAGTCTTATATCAATTTATCTTACACAACTTTCATCCTTTACTGAATGACATTTCTATGCCAAGTCTGCAATCCCACACTTTAACAACAACCCTTAATACATTCCAGGGTTCTTTTTCCCCCTTTCAAAATAATGGAATAACCGCCTCTCTTGGAGCACACAGTGGTAAGCCACGTACAAACCAGCAGACCGATCCAGTATGAGACGATTTAGTTTTGTTTTGAGCGGTGCAGATGTTTTGGTCCGGACAAGATGGAATTATAAGAGAAGTGGTAAGATGGAAAGCGCCCCCGTGTGGTAGGAAGTGGTATCACGACGGGACCACTGTCGTGATTATGACTATGACCAACACCGTCAACAGGACCCCACAGCACACCATGATACATATCTTTTTCTGTAGCGGTGAATGCAGGAGGAGCAATGTGTGGGGGGCGGAGCATAGCAAGTGGGAGGAGCACATGAGGGAGAGGCGAGTTATGAAAGGTTTGAATATGCAGAGGAGTGGAAAGTAACAGAGTGGTTGAAAATAAGGGAGGAGCATAAAACAAAGAGGAGGGGCATTAAAGACAAAGATGAGGAGCATAACGACAAAGGGAGGAGCATAACGACAAAGGGAGGAGCATAAACACAAAACGTGAGGAGAATAAACACAAAGGGAGGAGCATAAAACAAAGAGGAGGAGAATAAACAAAGAGGAGCATAACGACAAAGGGGAGGAGCATAACGACAAAGGGGAGGAGCATAAACACAAAGGGAGGAGCATAAACACAAAGGGAGGAGCATAAACACAAAGGGAGGAGCATAAACACAATGGGGAGGAGCATAAACACAATGGGGAGGAGCATAAACACAAAGGGGAGGAGCATAAACACAAAGGGGAGGAGCATAAACACAAAGGGGAGGAGCATAAACACAAAGGGAGGAGCATAAACACAAAGGGAGGAGCATAAACACAAAGGGAGGAGCATAAACACAAAGGGAGGAGCATAAACACAAAGGGAGGAGCATAAACACAAAGGGAGGAGCATAAACACAAAGGGAGGAGCATAAACACAAAGGGAGGAGCATAAACACAAAGGGAGGAGCATAAACAAAAAGAGGAGCATAAAACAAAGGGGAGAATAAACACAAAAGTAGGATGGGAGGGGCAGGTGGAAGGGAAGTATAAGATGATCACAGTGAGGGGGTAGATGGCGCAGGAGAATTAGAAAAAAATAACACAAACGGGGGGAAACAACACAGAAACGGAAGTATAAATGGAAGCAGTGAAACAGATGGAGAGGGAGAATCAAAACAGATTATTGGCATCAAGGGGGGGGGGGGGGGGAGCAGCCGAATGGTTGATTAGCAACACAACAACACAGCATCAAAAGTTTAATGATACATAAGTAAACAAACAAATAATCAAACATTGTCAAATAATATCACAGAATTTATAAATGTAGGGAACAAGTGTAGCGTAAAGCCAACGTTACAAAAGTCAATCAAATAAAATTTAGCAATGGGGTAGGGGGAAGCCAGGGTATAGAGAGAGAGTGAGAGAGAGAGAGAGACGAAAAGAGAAAAATGACCATGTTAATAGAGCATATTATGATTCAACAATACCATGTTTACCATTTCATTGATCTCAAGCAATGTCTGATGGGTTATTCAGTGAAAACAGCTCTGCAAAATCAGCACTTTGTTTTGTTAATGTAGCCAAGAGTTTATTACTCCTCCTACTGCTACCAGCAAGGTACAGATACATGTACCTGACTGACCATCCAAAACACATACGGCTGCCTGAATTTGAGGGGTTGAGTAAATGGGCACAGAAGATTTAACAGAGTATTGTATTGACCATTTCACCACCCTATTATATGGATGGCTGTGTCCGAATTCATGCAGACCTGTAATTACATGGGGGCCACGAAGGGCAATGGCTTCCATTGCCCTGGTCTTGGCCGTGCTGCTTTTTCAAAAGTTTCTCATAGACTTTACAATTTTCCCAATGGAATTGCCCTTTGAAAAATGAAAAACGCCTAACCCTCTCAAAGATGAAATTCTAGGCCTGTTATGACCTTGACATTGGCTTCTGCCAGATTGCTAAAAGGGCCTATTCTTTGACATTGCCACTAGCGATAGCCGTAGCAGAAGTCACTCGATTCGGGCGTGGCCATATATGAAATAACATCATTCGGGCGTGGCCATATATGAAATAACATCATTCGGGCGTGGCCATATATGAAATAACATCATTCGGGCGTGGCCATATATGAAATAACACCATTTTGTTAATATTGAATGATCAGTCAGTAGGAAGAATAAAACAAGATGCACAGTAAATACACTCTTCAGCAGCATCTCAAGGTGCCTTTTATGAAAAAAAATGAACATTATTTTGACCCAGTGACAACTCTACCCCTCTACCAATGTCTATGTCGAGTCTCAGACACACTATCGAACATCAGCGCAGGGTAGAAGTTTACAACAGGGCCAACATTTTCAGGTGATGCAGGAAGAGCCCTTAAACACTTCATGCTAGATGATGTATTGATCCGCAATGTGGTTTTTTCTTAACAGACTTACGGCAGACATTTTTTAGCACCTGGAACAACTTTAGATTTTCAAAAAAAGAACTTTGCTGACAGCGGGATAACAGTTATATCTATCGGGACTATCAAGTGTGTAGCGTGCACAGGCAGGCACTTACTGTGATACGCTTTGTTTCACCCGTAAAAAGAGCGACAACAGGTTCTGGAAATCATGCCTTGTAAAATCCCTTTCTGGGGGGTTACACAGTAACCCCTGATTCGAGACCTTTGTCCTGTTGTTGTACAGTTGTGGTAAGTTCGAGTGCTCCCAAGATTCCACGGCAAATTTCCTGCCATTTCTGCGAATCACAGTGAGTGTCTACTCAATTTTCTCACACGACAACATCATACAAATTATTATACAAATAATACCGAGGGTGGGCACAGAAACGTTTTCAGAATACCACCATGAAGTGGTTAATGCCACCGTGTACTGCTCAATGACATCATCACATGCGCACAAGCTCCGAGACAGAAGGCAGCAGTCCTACCCAGTTCAATACCATTGTTCACATAATTCTGAGCACATGACAATAATGGAATTTTACTCGATAAGTCTGCTGCCCCCTAGCGTTTCTAAAGTCATATACTTGTCAAACAAATGCTCCAGTTGCAACACTTTAGAAGCCACTTTCAAGAATGCTTCATGTGTAACTTGCACAAATTTCCACATAACACCTGCGCACTAAATGCATGCACATTACCAGTATAAACACTGCAGGCCTCGTACTCTTGCATGAACCAGTGCGTTTACCAACCAAGCAGTCAACTGCACTGACGGGTTGTGTATGGTGGCACAACTGCAGGCTGGCATAGTTTATCATTCAAAACCACTGTGAACCACATTGAATGGTCAGACAGTAGGAGGGTTGACTGTGTACTGTGTTGTATTCACCACATCATATCATACTGCAGACTGACATAGTTTATCATTCAAAACCCCAGTAAATCACATTGAATGGTCAGACAGTAGGAGGGTAAATGCCAAATTTATTGCCTATAAACATAGACATGTCTCCTGTCTAATGGTAGAGACAAGATGGCATTGACTAGATAACCAGATGTTACAATTACTGCTATGATACGAAAGAGTATCGTGTAGAAAGATGAAATGAAATTTTGATTGATGACGAACTGAAGGATGACAAAGGGAATGGCTTCCCACGTTAATCATAAATTTTATTCAATGTACAATTGTATCCAGATATCTAATAATTTATTATTAGTTTTGGAAAGAGATGTGGGGAAGGTAAAATTTCCCAAAATAAATTATTATGGTTAACACTCCTAACAATTCAGCATCATCCACTGTAGTTTTAAATGACAGATAAACTACATTGTATGCTTTATGATATCAGGTGGTGAATGCCTCTATACACAGTACACAGTCAACCCTCTTACTATCTGACCATTCAATACCATCCACTGAGGTTTTGAATGATAGATAAGCTATGCCAGCCAGCAATATGATATCATGTGGTGAATGCACCTATAAAGTATACACAGACATTTCTGTGCACAGCTTTGCCACCATACACAACCTGTGCAGTCGAGTGATTTCAAATGGTCGGTCAACTCGCTGGAAACTGGTACCAACAGTAGGAGGGTTAATATTCCATGGAAGATAGTATTAAACTGCAAATAGTGAAGCACAGAGAATCTTTCATTAAACAAAATTGTTAAAAAAACAGGCACTACAACACTGCACGAAATTCACAACAAACCAACAGAAAGAAAGTGATATCTATGAACTTACAAAGGAACTAACTAGCCACACACTCCACTTAATTGAAATTTACCATAATCAGAGTCCAACAGTGTTGAGTTTAATACCGTATGGTATTAGATTTTGTTAGAGTGAGGAAGGATCCTAGTGAATCACTCATGGGATCAGGCACACCACCATAATTAGAGTCCAACAGTTTGAGTGTTGATTGTTGGATTCTGTTAGAGTGAGGAAGGATCCTAGGGAATCACTCATGGGATCAGGCACACCACCATAATCAGAGTCCAACAGTTTGAGTGTTGATTGTTGGATTCTGTTAGAGTGAGGAAGGATCCTAGGGAATCACTCATGGGATCAGACACACCACCATAATTAGAGTCCAACAATTTAGGAGCCGAGTTACCATATGGTGTTGGATTCTGTTAGACTTTAGAGTGAGGAAGGACCCTTGTTAAGCACTCAAGGGAGCTATGGTTATAAGAACTATGATCGTAGAATTGACACGCTACTTGGCAGTGGGCCTCTCGGGTGATTTTTTTAAGTTAACAAGAGTTAATAGACTTTTATCATGCTGCCACCAATTGGTCATGATCCCTGTATCCCATTACAATAATGGATGCTACTATCTATTGTACAAAAAGGAACCGGACTAGTTCTCCATCCAGCCTCAGTTTGGTTACATTGATTTGAAGGGGAGAAAAATCAAGATGGCCGCACGGTGATAAAGGTTTCTATTGCCTACTGCACACAGGAAAGCACGACAAGAGAATGATTGGCTCATAATGGTGAATGCAGATTAGCCTTAAAGGGTTAGTTAGTACATCAAACAGCAATCACATGCAAACAGTTAACAGGCAAAATGAGTGAACTGAAGACGTGCAAAACCCTGCTGTGTGTGTCAGTGGCGTCGAGGTCCCACTCAGTCCGCAGAATCTCTGAATCGTGGCAGAGCTTTAACCGATGATGAAGCTGCTCAAGAAGCTTGCCTCTCCTGAAACTTGCTCCTCTTGCAAGAGTTGGACATAAATATTGAACCAAACACTTCTTTTCTTATCAACTTTCTGTGTTGAAGCTGGAACGATAGCGTCTGCTCCTGGGCGTCTCCCGCATTGCAGTAGCATTGGAGTCACATGGAACTCTACAACGATCTTGACATTTACATCGAGTACGAGTAACACAAAATAAAACCCAAACAAACACCACAAAAAATAACCGATAGATCCTCTTGCAAACACATCATGGAGCTACCCAGTCCACTTCTATTCTGGTGAATAAGTTTGTTTTAATTAGTACTGCTTTCTGTGGGGTTTTTTATGGAGAGGGGTTCAAACTACACATTTAAGATGGTTTACTTCGGAGGGGACTTTTCCAAACATCGGCTTGGGTTCTAGAACCTAAGCCAAGGTTTGGATAAACCTCTTTTTGGTTCACAATGATTCACCCTTTGGAGACCATTTATGTATATCATTTCTGTATTAATCACCACCATGGGTGTAGCAGACATGGCTAATATTAATAATTTGTTGACAAATATTTTTCCAGTATTTTATTTAATTTTTTTTAAATACAGATATTATGTCAACATGGGAAAAATTGGAAATTGTCAATTCAGGTCATGACCTCTACTTTGACCTTTTGGGATGAGTGGAAATTGGTAGCATCTTGCCCCCGTTTGTGGGCATTTTGGTAAAAGCCCCTTGTGGCTGCTATTTTCTCTGAAAGAATACACACGGATGATGTACATGTAAACCATGGCTTCTTGACTCCCCACCTTCCCCCCAAAAACTAAAACAAAAACAACCCTAACAAACCCAATACTAAAGTAGCGCATGATGTCGTTTACAAAAGGTTTCATAGGTGTTGGTCTGGCAAATAACCAGTGGTTATGCAAATATACATCCACAGTAGTCGGTTCCCGTTAGGTCCAACATACTTTGCAATTAGTAAAGACCTCAACAACTTGCCGCGTATTTCTACTACATTTACTACACATTTACTAGACATACAAAAATATTGAACAACTAATAAAATAAAAAATACAAGCACAAGCTTTAACCACAATTAAAATTTCTATAATAAATCACAATACAGATAAAATAAAACACGTTCAATAATACCAAAAGCATACACGAAAGTTCAAAGATCAACCTGCAAAAACAAAACATTCCACACTAGCAACAGAACAGGTCTGACAGCCAATATCTGTCCAGCAACATCGGCACATGGGCAAAATTACTAAGGTGTAGCCCAAGTAATAGTTTGGACACAGTCTTAACCTGGTACCTGGAAGTCACATAGATATTGGTAATGAAGGAACAAAGAGAGAAGTAGCTTACCCGTCTAGCTTTACTCTGGTACTTGACAGCTTTCTTAGTGTCCATTTTGGCTGTTTCTACATAGTCCACTGATTGTTCTACGTTGTACTCAATCCTGTCAATCATTTCTCCCTACAGGAAAATATTGTTTTAAACTAACACCGTTAAAAAAATCTGATCAGAGAAGGTGTTGAAGAAACTTTCCTCCCAATAAATAGAAAATATAGTTGTTTCACAAGGAGTCGGGTGCTTGCCACCGGGACCTGAACCAATAAACTGAATCCCGTACAGGACTTGAATTTTGGGTAAAATTCGACAAGACCATAGGGCTTGTAGCTCAAAATTTTCACAAGTCCTGAATTGATTTTCTAAGACCGGAATCTAAAATCAGAAAGGATTTTCTACAAAGTTTTACATGTAAACTGATTATTTTATCAGATTTAAAGTCAACATTTGAACAACATGTTTTTGTTAATTTAAGATAATTACACATACAGGGCTCGATTTCACAAAGAGTTAAGATTGATCGTAAGTGCAAATCCATCGTAGTTGCTTAGCAAAGAGTGATGTCACAATACAAATCACTATGGTAATACTGATAACTCGTCATAAGATGAATCTTAGTGCTTTGTGAAATCGACCCCAGGTATTATTATTCAATTGAAAAACACAAAACAGTTGGACTTGTCCGGTCCTGGGTTTACTGGGCAAAGGCTAACTGGCCTCGGGGCCTTCGGTCCAGGGTTAAGTTTCAAGCCCTGCACTACTCTTCAAAGTATATTGTTCTGCATTATGTTATCTAGCACAGAGGCCTGACAGTTTCTGCTCATAAGACATTGGAGAGAAGACTGTCCATGCAGAGATTGGAAACCACACTTTGTGGACAATCAGAAGGACTGTTCATAGCTTCTACTGATGGCAGTATGACCCTTCGCTTGGTGAACAGTTGCTCTTAATTACATTTGTTTATTCTATCAAATCAGAGCATTTAAGGTTTACAAACGCTGGCCCTCCTACTGTCTATCCACTTAATAGCGGGGCACCAGCCATATTAATTTGAATATTTTGGCTGGTGATCTGTTTCTACTTAGCAATGTTTTCTTTGCTAAGCACGTTTGTGCTCACAAGCAGTATGAAATTGGACCCTGTACAAAAAATGCAAAAACTTTTAATGGCTTGATGTTTAGACCTTAGCAGAGTCTTGATCATTTAATCTTTGGGAAAGAAGTCTGCTAGAGCTGGGGTCAAAATAACAGGCAAAAAAACACACAAACAAACAAACAAAAACTAAAAACCATAGAAGTGCTTCCCTGCTTAGACCACATACCTGACTTTCAACCAGCATGGCCATGTCCATAAACATATCGTGTAGTTCTCGAATGCTGTTCTCCAATTTGATAATATCGTTGTGTCTAGCTTCTATATCACGCAACGTCTGCTTCGCTTGTTGTGTATCCATTATTATCTATGCACGGCAAGATTTAAAAAAAAATAATAATACATTGTTCAAAATTCAGGATATTGTCAATCACGTTCACAGTATGTTTGTAAGGTGGATTGTTGTTGTGAGTAGTTACACTAATAGAAATATCGCCCTCAGGTACTGTATTGACTCCATAGAGTTGTATATAACTTTATGATCAGCTCACAGTACAAAAAGGGAAGTGGGGATGACTAAATCAATGTTCCTCGTGTTAGTGGGGATGAAGTATAGAAATATTGACTGCTATGAGGGGCACAGTTAAAATTATAGGCCCAAGGTGATGTCAAAACCATGACTATGCCCGAAGCGAAGCTGAGGGCATAGTCATGGTTTTGACATCACCGAGGGCCTACAATTTTAACTGTGCCCCGAATATTAAGCAGTCAATATTTCTTTTATATACCGAAGAAAGGACATCAGTTCGCGCCGTGACACGAACGTATACAACGCATACAGAAGTACACAAGCGACCTATGAAATACAGCAGTGTGTTGCGACTGGCGGGCACAGTCGATTGCTGTGCCCCGGGCACAGTTAATTATGACGTCATCTTGATAGAAAAAGGGGGCCCAGCTATTTCAATGACTCCACTTTTAACCAATCAGATTAGAGGATTCTATATATGAGGTATATAATTGACAATAGGCAATAGTAAAGATCCTCCCATGTGCCATCTACATATTGCTACAGTTTGTGTAAGCGAAACTTCCAATTCAAAGTTATGTTGTATGTCTACCAAATAACACCAAGATAAGTTGGGTGGACAGATTTTACGAGCAACTTGGGTTTTGGCTTTGAGCTGCGTGAAGCGTTCTATTTTTTTTATGTAGGTAACTGGTTTACCCATGCAGTAGTTTCCGCAAAAAGCATAGTTGTGCATTCAAAGAATGACTATCATTACCTGTAAAGATTGTCAACCTTACACTGTATGACGTCAAATGGCAACTATCTATAGATACCAGCAATGATGTCACAAGCTCAAAGAGCGCCCTCACTGGTCTTAAAGAGGCATGGCAATCTTCCCCCTTAATAACTTTGAATTTCTGTTGGGACTTTCCAAGGGCACCAGAGCAAACAGTGGCCAAAGGGGCATTAACGTATAAGACCAACTTTAATGTTCCTGAGATACACGTATAGTGTGAAAGGGACTGAGGCCGTATCCGAACTTGTGGCTATGGCTACGGCTACAATCGTTGCTAAGGGTGTTGCTAAGGATGTCTTATACTTCAATGCATGATAATGCGACGATCCACACATAGCCATAGCCGCCGATTCCAACATGGCTTTAGTTCTTATAAAGAAATCTTTGATAGTCACTCAACTACTAAACCAAAGGTCACAAATGGAGTCTCTGTACAGGGAGATGAGTTGACAATAAATACTAATTAAACATGTTAAAAGCCAGAATAAGCCGTTGTGTTGTGATGAATTTATTATGTGTTTTTGAGCTTACACCGGATGTGAATATCGCTGGGTTTCCGCTTTCCAACATATCTTCTAATTCTTCATCAGTGGTTGATTTTCCAGCTGTTGATGAAAAGAATGGATTAATATTACATTAATGACAACATGAATTAAAATAAGCATTGGAAAAAGACTTTGTAAATTCAAAGACCCGAGTGAGTCAACTTTTGTTAAAACCAAAACAGAAGATGATGCCTTCTCAAAAATGTGATAGTACGATTTGCTCTTTCAGACCAGTTTCACATTCTGATTCAATTTCAGTAACTCAAATAAAAAAATGGGGGGCAAGAAAACATGGCACAATACAAATCAAATAAAATAAGAAATTATAAGCAATAAGTAAGAGATTACAATAAAAATTATAAAGTTTCGTCCTCAGGATAAGCCAAGAAAGTCAGAAACAAAGCTTACTTCCAAAATTGTATTTCTAGAAAGCTAGACGATCAGGATAAATAATCCCATTATATAAAATAAAATATCAAGAAATGAACCACAAGGGAAACTGACTGGGTAAATATTTTAAAATAATTTTTGGTTGAACAAAGACAAGACAGGACTTGAACCTGCAACCTCCGGATTAACTTGCCGGTGCTCTACCAACTGAGCTAACTTGCCCTAATGTTTGCGGTCTCCCTATTATGTCAATATCTTCTGACAGGCATACCCCCAAAAAGATATTGAAAAAATAGGGAGACCACCAACATAGGGCTAGATAGCTAAGTAGGCAGAGCACCGGCATGGTAATACGGAGGTCACAGGTTCAAATCCGGCTCCAATAAAATGTTCTTTGTTCAACCTATAATTATAAAATAATCCAAACAAATTAGTTCTAAAATTTACTAGTTTAGGTCAGAGCTTTCTTCACTTAGTGGCAAATGTACCTCCTTAACCCCTTGAGCACGGTATTGTTTTGAGAGTGAATGCTGGTCGGCCGGGATTATATATACCGTGAACAATAGCGCGGATTACCGAAACAATAGCCCGTATTCATCGCTCGAACAGCCCGTGTGAAAAGCACGGAGCCACATGTTGCAGTAGCTTTTCACTCGAAAATACCAATCTATTCAAACACAAACAAAAGGGCAATTTCTATGAATAGATCCATGATACAGGGCCAAGAAAGGTTCAGCAAACTCTTCCCTTCGCAGAGAGTTGGTCTTTCAATAATAACCGGCCAGCAACCTCAGAAACCACAGGTGCAAAATGAATAGAAAGTATGCAACCAGTATGCGGCTATAGCCGTCACCCGACGCCCTAACCTTCTATCAAGCCGCGGCCATAGCTGTCATCCGTCCGCAAGAGGTTAATTAAACCCATAGAAATAGAACCCGGAGAACGCTGAGCTCGACCGTCCTCTGTGTCGTCTGTGGACGCGGCGTATCGATACCACGCGACACGCGTGTATGGCAAAATTATCATCACGTGACACGCGTGTATGGCAAAAATGGCAACGCACATAGACCGTAATATGCTAATTTTGCCATACACGCATAAAAAAATGGCGTACGCGCGTCCATAAAAATGGTCTCACAACGAAACCGCACGCACAATGACGCACTCAGCGTTCTCCGGGTTCTATTTCTATGATTTGAACCCTGAACTATGCAAACCTTTAAAAAAAGGAAAACTTGTTCAGAAAGTTGTCTGACTTTGTGGAATGCGTAGGATGTGATACTCCAGGGCTCGATTTCACAAAGAACTAAGATTCATCTTTAGATGAGTTGTCAATATTGCCATTGTGATTTGTATTGTGACATCACTCTTTGCTTAACTCTTTGTGAAATCGAGCCCAGGGCTAAAACAGGGTAGGGTGTTGAGGTACATTGGAGTGGAGTATTTTAGAAGATTCAAGAGTGTCTCCAGTCAAAGACACTGGAGGTGCAAAACGAGATCTACACAAGAAAAGCCCTGACAAAAAATAACTGTCTTGTACCCCGTTTAAGTCACTCTAGATGTACTTGCAACCGTCTACAGGGTACCATACTCACTAATCTCTAACTGTCTCTGGATACGTCCTTTACATCTCTCCCTGTAATCTGTTTGTGTGTTGTTATAATCTGTCATCACTTCCACGAACTTCCTGGAAAGCGTTGAATGCTGGGGATAAAAAATATTAAGTAAAAGAATAAGATTTTGAGCAGCAATTTTAAAAAGTCAACATTTGCATCATGATGCCAAAAGAGAAAAGAAGCAACTGTATCATTCTAACCCCCCCCCCCCCCCCCACCCCACAAAAAATAAATAATAATAATAAATAAAAAAAGAAAATTAATAAAAAAAACCAATAAGAATTGTAGTTTATTTTTTCTATATTTCTTTATTACAAAAATTGTGTTTTTACTGGTAGATGAAACTCGATTCAAAATTTAGAATTTCATATTTCATCTAAATAGTTCTTATGCAGATAAAGTCTATTATTAGCAGGGTAATCTACAACAATATTCAACCTTTTAGTCATCTTATTTAAAATTTGTGTTTCCTAGTTCAAAAAGGTTTCTGTAAGTCCCCACTTTAATACAGTTTTGCAATTATTTTTTAGTAGAACAAAGACAAATGTACAAGAGCGGGATTTGAACCTGCCACCTCCGAATTAAAGTGCCGGTACTTTACCAACTACATGTAAGCTATTTAGTGTTGGTGGTCTCCTTATTTTGTCAATATTTTTGTTCTTTGTCTCAATTAATTGTCTTCATTCTATCCTGGTTCAGATCGCTTACAAAATGGAAGGAATTCACAAGTTTTAAAAGCACTGGTTCACTTTGCATCTACATGTAATGTGGATCAATTAGACACTGTGTTGCAGCAGACACTCCATTGTTTACGCAGTTCTGAGCATGCGCACATTTATGAGAACAATGTATGTATCTGGTAAATCTACTGCCACCTAACGTCCTTGAAAATCTCTCAGACTGATTTCTCATATTGATTACTATAATATCTCCTGTTCATTGAACAGCCTTACACCTGACAAACTGCACCAACAATAATGCTTTTTTTGTTTCTTATTTTTTCAGTCATTTAGTTTTCAATTTATTTTAAATTCATTAAAATTTTAGGTCCATTTTATTTTTCCCCCCACATACACTGACGTACATGTATTTGCACGTCCTTCTTGGCAGCAAATGATGCCGGAGACATTTTGGCACACAAAACCTTTGAACCGTTTGAGTTTGTAAAGCTTTAAATTCAATTAAGCAAATTATACACAAATTTCTTTCCTCCACACGTCAGTATTCTCCCCTTTAATGATAACACAGCCTTCAGACGTAATCTCTCCACGCGGACCTACAAAATTTCCCTTCATAGAAGGCAGCAATTTGGACTTATAAGCCTCAAGTCTGTGACACACATCTGTATTGTCAGTTTGCAAAGGGTACGTTGGACGAGCGATTGTTTGCGCTGTTCGCCAACGACGAAGAGCGCCGACACGAAAGTACGGGTAATTGTATTATGGACCCAGTCCTTAAAGGTCATGAGGTTTTCCCTCTCTCCGTCGAGGACTGTCAGACGTTTTTCTTCTTCCCCCCTTCGTTTTTTTCTTATTGAGCTACTCTTGAATAAGTCTTAAGGAGTTGCAAGTCTTGAGAATTCATCTGTTTTTGCGTGAATGATGTCGAACATTGATTGTTATAATCACAATGTAGCCATGTAGTCCAATTACTCCATTGATAAACCAGGTGCTTGGGTTATATTTATCAATATAAAGAGATGGTACACCATTTGTTATTCGGCAGACCTCTTTCATTCAATCCTTGCATTTACATCATAGAAATTACCCATAAAAATATGTGATTTAATTTAGTGGATGAAAGTGGTAAGTGTTAGTATAGAGCACGCCTGATAATAATTTCTTGCGTTAAATTGTTGGACAAGGCAATTTGAGCACGGGCATTTTTATACATTCATTGAAAATGACGGCATTTGAAGGAAATATTTCTCAGGGAGATAGGTGTGGGGTCCATTTTCGACTCCATTTCTAAATCAAGAAATGGGGTCCATTTTCGACTCCATTTCTAAATCAAGCAATGGGGTCCATTTTCGACTCCATTTCTAAATCAAGAAATGGGGTCCATTTTCGACTCCATTTCTATATCAAGAAAACTTCCAGATTGAAACTAAACTCCTAAATGCAAATACTGCACGATGGGTTCACATACCTACAGTATGACCATGGTGCTCAAGGTCTTCTCATTCAATGATTTGTTCAAGTTGAAGGTATGCGTTGTTGCTGAGAAAAGGGTCTGAAATCAGGATCCCAATTTATGTATGTTGAAATGATAAGGTGGTTTTTTTACCTCTTCATTGTATGCTTTTACTCTATGGTATATAATTAATTAATTATTTGCTTACTGATTAACTGGTTTTATACTGTATACTTTGTTGTTACCTCCTGTACAGCCTTTTGAGACTTTATGTAAAACGCTATATAAAGAAGAAATTATTATTACTTTTATTAATATTCCAACCCTTTTGGTAAACTCATGAGTCACAAAAATTTAAAGAGTTTATGCAAAAAGTATCCCTAATACTACTAAAGTAGATTAAAAAAGCGTGAAGTCTTGATATATGGTGAAAAAACAGCTGTTTTTTCACCAAGGAGAACTAAAAAAAGGAAGCCCGAGTCTCAGGTCTGAGTCCTAAATTTCTCATCCCTGTTAAATGATAATAACTGCAGTTTTGTGCAACTGATTTTGTTCCCAATTCAGACCTGGAATTTCATCTTTGAGAGGGCAAGGCAATTTTCATTTCGCAAAGGGCACTTCCATTACAAGTCTATGGGAAACTTTTGAAGGGGCACCAAGGCCAAGACCAGGGCCAACAGATGCCGTGGGAGTCCATTTCATTCCAGGCTTTCCATTAAGTTTTTTTTCAAATTGCATCATACATTCAAGAGTTTCTGTGGTATACATTTTTAGATGAGAAAAGAGTCTCATGTCTAAATAAAATTTTAAAAACTCAAGGGAAATGAATATATTCTTTTTAAAAATTGTCTCCACAATTTCATGAACTTCTCGTCAAAATGTACTATGATAAGAAACTGATTATATTTTGATAAGAGAAATCATTTGCTGAATATCAACTGCTCACTTCAAAGAAAATTGTAAAAAGAAAAAGAATCCTGTCTATAATTATTTCCAGATTCTTTCATCTTTTGACGAAATTTCAGAGCCATCTCCTGTCAGCTGGCTTCCATTATAATTGCCTCTTTAGGTGAAAATCTTCTCCCTCTATCTCTTCCTTTCTCTTACTAAGCGAGACAAAAGAACGAGAGAGTTGAAGAGAGCAAGTGGGGGGAGAGCAAAGCAGGGTACTCACTTGGGTCTTTCTTATTCTGACATCTGCGGCATTCATTTTAGAACTCTCTTCTTGCTCGATGCTTTGCTCCATAACTGTGGAGGGAAACAAAAGATGATTTAAAGTGTTTTTCCTCGCCGCCCGCCGGTACGGCAGAGCTCCCTTGGGCAAGTAAGAGATTCATATCTACAGATTCAACTTGAGCCTTGAACCTTGGGGGAGATTTCACCGTTGTAAAGGGCAACTCTATCAGAGAGAAGAAAAGAAAAAAACACTTTTATTTCTATCTCATAAGGTTTGCGGTAGCACCATGTACATGTACATGAAGAAAAAACATGTGTCAGTGCAAAAATGTTGTATCTCCTAAAATAGCACTTACGTTATGCGCAAGTTTAAAATTGTCAAAACAGCACCTTGTAAACCATTACATGGTGCTATGCAAAGGAATAGGTCTCATACTTCAACACGTAACCCCACATACCTTATAGGAAAAATACTGAGCGCTTTGAGACACCCATCGGGAGTATAAAGCGCTATATAAGAACTGCGTATTATTATTATTATTATTATTATTATTATTATTATGACAATTTTGCTTAAAATATCCCGGATGTACACCCAAAACAAGTACGTGTTGTGATAGGTTTAATGCAAAAAAATAACATAATGTTTTTGAACTGACGCGACGATTTCTCTCAGATGCTGTGCCCAGAATCGAATCCAACATCGAATCCAGCCCGAAGACATAGACAGAGCCTAAGCCGATGTTTGGGAAAAAGCCCACATTCCTCAAAACGGTCAACATTACAGAGCCCGACCTCAGGTTTTGAAAATGAAAAAAAGAAAGAAAAAAAAAGGACTGGACTCAGTCCTCTAATTTTACCCAAGTTTCCCAAATGGTGAAACAAACACTGGACAAGACAGACCCATAACACTCACCCTTTAATTTCCCTCGCACTCTATTTGCCGTCTTCTTGATGTCAGCCATTAGTTGTTCCAACTCCTCCTTCACCTCTGCAAACAAAACAAAAACGAGACATTCGTTAAAAAAAACACCCCAAAACAAAAAAAAACATTAAAATAAGTCAAAAGCAAGAAGCATTCCAGTATATTTTTTTCCCTGGAACAGGTCAAATTGGGGACCATATCATAGTACATATTCTGCTTTACAGCAGGTAGAATGGATGATTGTTCTTTAATTAAAGTTAGACAGCATGCAGATTATCACAGGTGCTTTGGTGACATCAGATACGACAAAACTTGTAAATGTAACCAATAAATTACAGAGTCACGCCTGGAATTTCCTTCTCAAAAGGCAGGGATGCTTCTCATAAGAAAAGGAACTTAAGACGTTTATAAACCACTCCTACTGTCTGACCATTTTTCAATTATTAATTAATTCCGGTTGTAAAGCCATGGAGTCTCAGAAAAGCTAACTTAATCACTTTACCAAAACCCCATGGAGAGAAGACAAGAAGGTTCACTTTTAGATGTACACTTTAGGAGGAAATCCCCACAGAAATATTCCAGTGAAAACCTGCGCCATGAGGTAGGGACTGAAAAACCAACAAAATAGTGCCCTCGGCGGGATTTGAGATGGGGTTCCAGAGGTGGAAGGCGAGGAATTATACCACAATGCCAATCCGACCACCCCTAAATACCATCCACTGTGGTTTTGAAGGATAGATAAACTGTGCCACCCAGCAATCTGAAACTATGAGGTGAATGCATCTACAGGCTACACAGTCAGTTCTGCTCACAGTTACAAAACCACTGCAGTTGAATGGTTTTGAAGGGTTGGACAACTTTCATGACCCAATTTTCATAGAGCTTCTTAAGCACACAAAAAGTAGCTAAGCACAGCAAAATTATACTGACCAGAATAAGATTACCGGCCAAACAATACATTCCACATGTACCATCTGTAACTGGTATCCTGCTAATTTTTGCTTAGCAGAAAAAAGATAAGCAGCTCTATGAATTTTGGCCTCAGTCTATCCTTATGAATTTGTTCACTCATTAGATAAATTATAGTACATGTCTGATAGATGCACCAAAGTAATCACGGTAAACCCAGACACCATAATTTATCAACTATCAACGTGTAAAATAAATTTTGAAAATTGTTTTTTGCAAAAAATAAGTTATTGGCCTGACGTTTCGACCCTAGCAGAGTCTTTCTCAAAGGCTAAATGACAAGACAACACACATACAAGCATACAGGAGGTACAAGAGCAGTCAAGTGGAAATACATGAGTAGAGAAAATTGTTTTTAACGCAAAATTTGGACACCATATTTTTCATATTTTGGGGGTGATGAAGACAGGTCTCTTGTATTAAACCCAGAGAAAAAATGAATGTACCTGTCTTAAAATAACATCACAATTTCCTTTTAAGATACTCAGTTTTATAAAACTGATGTTAATTTGACAAAATGATGACCAATGTAATCCACATGGTAACCAACGAGAAACCTAGACATGTACACCATGTATGTATGTCATTGTCACTTTCCCCACCACTGGCCTTTGTACAGACATCTCTTAGACCACACCACACATGCGGGGCCAACTCGTCCCGCAAGTGCGTGCCCCCCCCCCCCCCCCCCCCCCCCCCCACTGACAGGTCTGCCTGTCCCGCTCACCGTGCGTTGTCCACTAAGTGGACCGCCTGATAGCATTCCTGTGGAACATAATTTACCAGATTATGAGTGCGTTTCCTCTGCGGATGCACGGCAAATAAACCGATTAAAATCAATGCTCTTTTGGAGAGCGCCAGACGGATAAAGGTTAACGGTGCGTGAAGGATGAAGGGGGGGGGGGGGGGGGGGGTGGGGGGGGGGGGAGAAATATATGTATCTTAAATATCAGTTTGCTCCTCAGCTGCTGGGCAGGAGACCACAATGCTTCCCTAATGCCCCCCCCCCCCCCCCCGCACCAAATATCAGTACAATTTTTTTTATAAAATTTGTCCAGGTTTATGCCATGTTCTGTTGTAGGTAACATTTTGAACTGTTTGAATTCATACATATATTGCGCAGGGAAATCTTAAAGTTGCATGGCGCAATTTTCGCCGAAAGAAATTGTTTGAAAGATGTTTATTAATTTGAACAAAAAAGGACAAACATTACAAAACTTTTGCACATATGCCAAGGACAAATACATGTAACATGTAAATGGTTAATGTCAGGATTCTGACAATAACTCATTTTTATTGTTTATTTTACAACCACTTATCATTGGCGTTTGTTTTACTTTATTTCATGCAAATGAGCTCATTACTATAAAAATAGCTATTTAAAATCACAATTTTCAGGTCAAATTTGACTAGCATCTTTAATTAGGTAATCATAGCAATGTAATAAGACCCATAAACAAATTTCCTGGGAAATCCAGGGAAAAATTATTTGCCCCTTTCGCACTTGACTTTCTAACCCTTGTAAAAGCTCCATGAAATTGGGCCCAGCTATTTCCTATCCTCACAGGGTGCCCTATTCCAAAAGTAGGAAAGGGGTGAACATGTAATACAATTGCATTATGATACAATAGTATTACATGTATTATACTTGGTAATACAAGCACAGGTGCTGAACATTACTACTTGGTTTAAACAAGTTATACAGTGTAGCAATAATGTTATACAATGTACATGTAGTGATAAATGTAATACAATGCACATGTAACAATGAACACACAATTTCCTTATTGAGCAAGCATTCCCAGCTGATTTTACCAAGTTCAACGAGATTAGTCTACAATGTTTAATAGTCATTGGAAAAAAATTATGCATTTTAATCTCAAAGCTTGTTTTGTTACTAAATCACAATTTCCCAGATAAATATTTTCTCCCCAAAATACTGCAACCTCCAAGTTCAAGCAAATTCTCCCTAAAAATATATTAAACACGTACATTAATAGCAAACAATCAATAACAAAACAAACTATTATTTTCTGTTTTCTCAAAATTTCTGAATCAAATAAGCCAAAAGACACACCTAGCATCTTTAAACAGGTACCTTTTAATGTTTATGTAAATCATTTTCAAGCCTTCATGAACACAAAGACAAAAGCAACCTGTTGATTGGATTCAATAGCAGGCCTGGAATTACACGGAGGCCACGGAGGCCATGGCCTTCGTTGCCCCTGGTCTTGGCCTTAGTGCCCTTTCAAAAGTTTCCCATAGACTTTATGATTTTCCAATGGAAGTGCCCTTTGCAAAATCAAAATGGCCTTGCCCTTTCAAAGATGAAATTCCAGGCCTGCAATAGGAAAGGTACTTGCAACTGACCATTTCAATCATTCCATTTCAAAATACATTGCCATGCCCCTGATTTTCAAGTAAACAAACTACAGAAGTAGTGTCCAATTTTAACAAAAGACTACTGTTTTTGTAAAATATAATAAGTAAAATTGTCCCAAAACATTACATAAATATAATAGTCTGTAATAATCCAACTATTCTCTACTCATTTCGGGAAATCTTTGGGTCAGAATTTTATTAAAATATATTTTCCCTCTTTTCAGAAATATGCAATGAATGTACGTTTTTTTTATTGCCTGAGATTGTGAAATTAAAATTACCCTTTAAAAATAAATGTCCTTAAAAATAAATCCTGAAATTTGGCGTTGATATAACAGATACGCGGCTCACTGTTTATTTTTTGCAATGGAAATTTCTTGATAAAACTACCTTCTCCAAACATCCACAGGAAAGTCTATTCAACCAAGTCAACGCAATTTTCATTCCCGTTAAAAGTTGAACCCTCAAGTGACAGGACCCCTCAAGTGCGTTTCGGAGAAAAATCTTGAATCTGACAACATTTTCAATGAATAAAGGTAAAAAACAGAAGATTTTATATTTTTTTTGGATTTTAAATTTGATTTCATTATTATTATTTTTTCTTTTTGGGGAGGGGGGGGGGGCTCCCCAAAGCTTGAAGAACATCAGTCGTCCTGATTGCAAATGCATCATCGAAAAATATACAAAATTAAAAAAAATCCCAATCAAACCTAATAGTCATAATCAAGTGGAAATTTCAAGGGGTGTGTGTAATATAATGGACTTGGAACGATCTAAGCGGGTCCCCATCTACAGTCTGACGTATTCAAGATCATGAAAAATTGACACGGGGGTTTGTTCTGTTGACTGCACAGCGTTGGGTCAATGAAACGCAGCCTCGCATACATAATGTGTAAATGCGTGTGTGTTTAATTTGGAGCACCAAGGGTATTCTATTATGCATATTCGTATGGTGTGACTCCAAGTGTAGTCTGTGTGTGACTATATGCAGCTTCCTTGCCAGTGTACAATGTACTGCAGAGGCTGAACTTATTAAAGGAGGCATACCTTTATGGCACACCAGTCAGGGCTCGAATTTAACACTGGACCGCAGGCCCGAGGCCGGTGATTTTAGCTTTGGGCCAGTAAAATCAGGACCAGACAAGTCCGACTGGCTTGTGTTTTTCAATTGAAATTATCTTAAATTAACGACAACTGATGTTCAAATGGTAACTTTGAGTCTAATAAAACAGACAGTTTACATGTTAAACATTCTCATTTAAATACTGGTCTGGTAAAAACTTTGAGCTTCAAGCCCATGTGGTCTTGCGAAATTTCACCCCAAGTTCAAGCCCTGCCAGTTATTATAACCTGAAATTATAACTGGGTTTGGTTGGACTTTGCTTCCTACCAGTGGACCTTTATCTTAGCGCAGCCATCTTGGAAACCAAAATGAGGCTGGAGGGGCAAATAGAATGGTCCTTTTATTTTAATATTTCAAGATGAGAATCCATTTTTGAAACAATTTCTGAAAATTATGTGAGATATTTGTGAGTCATTGGCATAAACAGAGTGGGCAAGCAGGGGCAAAGATATAATTTTTGGGGGGAGGGGGAATATTAATTTTTGCTTTTTTGTTTTAATCTCGTTGGGGGGGGGGGGGGAAGAGAAGGGGGAAAGGTTTTGAGTGGACCAAATGAAAATGTCCACTGGTTATGCCACTGTCAGTACATCACAAAATAATTCCTGTTTGGAATGTATAGACCTGTTTTTTTGTTTATAAATCCGATGTTTCAAATTTCGCCATAAAAATGGCATTTACAACCTTTTTTTTTCATGAGGTTGTAGACTTTTGGTTTTTTTCCCCCCACTTTCTTGAGGACTCTATATATTGGAAAGTGAGTGCATCACAAAACTCAATTTTACCTTGGAGCCCCTCTATAACAACCCTGACTCCCACCAAGAAGTGTCTTTGGCAGGCAACCTGTGTCTAGAATCCTCTAAAATTCTCCATTTTATCGTTAACTCAACAGCCAAAATGTTAGACTTTGATGAGAATGGTATGCATATATATAGATATTCCAGTGAATTTGGGCATAGCAGTAGGTTGGCGTAGTGGTACATGTATCTTGCCTTGCCTTCCACCTCTGGAACCGTGGTTCAAAATCCCGCAGAGGGCACTATGTGGATTGGGTTCTCAGTCCCTGCCTGATCGTGTGGGTTTTCCCTTGGAATAATTCTCTGGGGTTTTCCCTCCCACATCTAAAACTGAAACTTCCTTCATTGTCTTCTCTCCACAAGGTTCTTCGCTAGTACACAGTGATTACGCTTTTCTGAGAGTCCTTGGCTTCACAACCAGAATTAAATGACAAATGAAGCAGTACCATGACCTACAAAGTCAGACAACTCTCAGGAATAGGATTTTGGACTTTGCGGTGGTAGCAGTATGAGCAATGAAGTAATAGTCATTAACCCTCCTACTGTTCGCAACATTTTCAAGTGAGTTGACCAACCATTTGAAACCATTCAACTGCCAAAGTTGTGTATGGTGGCACAACTGTGCACAGAACTAACTGTGTACTGTGTACATGCATTCCCTCATGGTATCATATTGCAAGGCTGGCATAGCTTATCTATCATTCAAAACCACAGTGAATGGTATTGAATGGTCAGACAGCAAGAGGGTTAATCTAATATTTACAAAATGTCTGATACAGTTGCAATCGGGATACAAAAACGGCAATTGTGTGTTCATGTAAATGCTAATTAAGGCTAGCTCTAATTACAATGTACTACCAGACATTATTTTAACTTGTTCAGTTAGCACAATATGAAGACAGAACAAGGGGAGCTGGGGGGGGGGGGGGGGGGGGGGGACTCATCCTGAACTTCATTCAGAAGCATCAAATGACATAGAAAATTTGTCCTGAGCAATTACTCTCAAATTAAAGAATTAGAATTAGAATGAGAATTGTGTATTTAGCCAATGATTAAAAACAATATTGGCAAGGTAGAGTAACTCTTTGGTTTTTGTCATCGTAATGCCGATTTATAGGTCAAATTATCAAGACAGATATTATAAAAGTCGCCTGTGAAAGTTTCAGATGAATACAGTGTCTACTTGTTGAGAAAACAGCAAAAGAACTGTCACTGTATTTTCACAAGAATGCCGAATCCATCCACGTTTAGTGAGGTGACAGCAACATTCACAAAAGGACACCATGGAAATTTGAATCTCTGGAGATATAAATTTTTCTACACACTTTTATTGACTTGTAATCAAGGAGGGGCACTTCAGATGGAAACAATTTCGCAGGAAGCCATTACTACCATTACCATCTTGACAAGTAGGCTTTCAAATAAAAATTACACACATTTTTTCAGGGTCATTACCAAAGAAACAATATCTCACACACACACACAAAAAAAAATATTGCATTTCAATATGTCTTTTTAGGAAACAGTTGTTTGTGGATTTACATTTAATGTCAGATCCCTGAAATGTTTAAATATCCTTGAAAAAGTGAGAATAACATTATTTTTTTTTTTTCCCCTTCAAAAATATCAATTGGCAATGTACTTTTTGTGTATGCATATTTTTTCAGATGCAACATAGAATACAGGCCTTATACCAGGGGCAATTCCTGCTTTGTCCTTAGAAACTGCCTTGGTGCCCCATGAAATGTTCCAGTACATAAAATTCCCTCATAAAATACAGCTTTGTGTAAATATTTGTCTAAAAAGCTGATCACAACACCAGTAGACCTTACATGTATACATGTACAAGACATGTAGTTCTTGCGAGGGCAAGGCAGTGTTACCTTTGTAATGACAGGAAAAACATATTTCAAGGGCACCAAGGCAATATACCTTTATAATGATGCAGCCTTCTTGATTTGCTCCAACTCAAATCAGATAATGTACATGTAAACCAAACCAAGGCTGGAATGGCAAATAATCTGGTTCCTTTTTGTACAATGATTAGCATCCATTAATACGGTTGGATACGGGGAACATGACCAAGATGGTTTATGACCAGGGGCATGGAGGCAATTGCCTCTGTGAAGTATCAGGTGTGCACAAACACACTTTTTAAACAACAACCTTCACTTTAACTCGCTCTCGTACAGTCATGACAGTGTGCATGTTTATGAATGATTGGGTCACACTGGAATAAGATGCACTTTACTGAAGCCATGCATATCCTGGAAGAGACAGAATTATCATTTTCAAGAGTTCATGCCATGAATGGTAATAACGAGAAATGGGTCAAGAATCCACATCGCCTTAAAGGGACAGTACCAGAGATGCCATCATTTGCATCTTGCAATCACGGAGATTTCATACAACAATCAGGGAGATATTTACAATGTATATATTCAACATTAGGCCAATTCAACATAATGACAGAAAGGTTTCCATAAACAGGGAGATTTCAAAATTTGATCATAAAAAAAACCCATGGAATGATTGTTTTATTTTCAGGAAACTCTGTAGAATCAGGGGGAGTTGCCAGCTCTGCAGTACATCCTGATTATGTCAAATTTTGTGCCCCCCCCCCCCCCTTTAAAGGTATTATACAGGATTTTTAGAGCTGACAAAATGGTCGTAGACAGTGTTCATGTTTTGTGTGATCAACCATTCATTTTCATTCATTCATTCAATTCTAATTAAAAACCAACTAGCAGAAAAAGCCGACATGAAATAACAATGTGTACCCCCCCCCCCCCTTTTTGTTACTTAAAAAGGAAAACAGACACAGGTGACACATGTGATTTTTTTTTCTGAGCTTCAAACATACCATTTCCAGTGAAACAGTTGTGGGTTGAGTATTACAAAACTAAAAACCTTACTGATTTATTTTGTGGAAAATATATAAAAAGTGTCCTTAAATTGGTAACTTTGTAAACGGTACTCCACATTTTTTGCTTCTGCATTTTGGGCCAATACACTTGAATACATAGGAAGTTCCGAGAGGCTGAATCATTTCAACAGGCAGCAACTGCAGTTTGTCATAAAACGGGGGTATTAAAGTGCCAGGCACAGCAAGACATTTTACAATCTTTTTCAATTTTCAACGACAGAGGTGAGATTTGAGAAACCAAAAATGAGGATATTTTAGCTGCCAATTTACATTCCTGTTTTTTTTTTTTTAAAGTAGGCCTATGACAAAAATGATAGCATGTGTCTTAACCATTAACAGGGAAAAATTGACAACTTGAAAGCTTTAAATTATTGCGCGTATTTTTTGTACGACGAGTCTAAGGCAATGTCCTATTTAATGGTTTAGCAGTAGCTACGGCTATGGCTGTAGCTATAGCCATTGCCGAATGTCGCTTGATTCGTACACGGCTTAAAGAGTGTGTACAACATTGGTAAGATTGAAAATATAAATGTTCACAGATTTGCACATAACTTACATGGTATAAAGATGGTCATGGTGGAAAACTTCCCTTGAAATAGTTTTGCTTGAAATGCTATAGTTTTTAGGAAATGAGTAAAACAATTAGTCTTTATCACTGGTGATAAAATCCGATGTTTGAAAACAGTGAAAACCTACAATGTGGTTTTTCACTGTTTTCTCATGACTCCGATGATCGAACTTTCACAGGTTTGTTATTTCATGTTGGGTCACATCAAGTGTGGATACTGGTATTTGACAATTACCAATGTAGTACACACCCTTTAAGTTATAGAATGCTTTTTTTAAATGTTACACAGGTAAAATGGAATGAGGAAATACGGAGATCATTAGGAAACTGGGCCTACAGCGTACATGTGTATGACAGTCTGAAAGTGAAAGAAATTGGCTAATCAAAAAACAAAAACATTATTTGCATAATGTACATGTATATATAGAAATGTCCCTTGTGGTCACTGTCAATTGTGTTTTTCATTAACAAATTATCCCCCTACCACTTTGTACAAGTAGTGTACCCGCGTATTATGTTGGTATATGCATTCGCAAATTGATTTGGGAATTTTACGAACGTCTGTTTCTGTTATTACAAAACCAGAAACTCCGGTCATTCTTAAATTGATCAGCGTTGCAGATTGCCTGCATTTTAATTACCCTGTAAAGGCTATATGTGCATTTAATATGTATGTTATTATAATTGAAGGCCGGACGGCGAAGTAATGATATGGTATGGTATGTGCGTATGTAAATGGATTAAAAATTCATGTTCCTTCATTGTAATTGTCACAGCAGTCATGGAGTAATCACTTTGTGCTGGATCACCATAAAAAAACAACATGACAATCACTCATGCTACTAAAAGCTGCCTCCAGCATACACAGAATCCTACATGTAAATGCTATATTTTCTGATGTACATGTACATGTGGAATTACAGGGGGGGGGGGGGGGGGGGGGAGGCAGGGTTTGCCATTTACTTTTTCAGCGACTAGCCAGGCAGGAATAAGCTTGACATTTCACTTGTCCCCACAGCTTTTTCACTGTTCCATATTTTAAGGTTTTCTTTAATATAACAGCGTCGTCAGCCTGGGATTTGTAATTTGAACTAATGTGAAGTAGTTTACATGAAGTGATGAGAACTCATAAACTAATTATGTGGGTTTTTATTTCTTCTACTTCTTTCTTCCAAGTAGAATTTGTTGACGTGTGAAAATCTCCACGCAACTCTCCAAGGAGTAACATATACAATGTGTCTACTCTGCCTAGAGCAGATCTGAAGAACGGAATGCATGAATATAACAAGGGATGTGACAGAGTTTCATTCTTCATAAAGACACTACTTATTAAGCATTAGGCCAAATAAAAAAACATCTTTAGCATCCCCGCCCGCTTCCTTTTAAGAGGCCGTCTCCTTTTCTTTTTTTTCTTCTTCTTTTTTACGAAAACAAAAATTAAAATGTTAACGATCTCTGATGAAAAAAATTAATTTGAAAATAAATAACATTAGACTTTAGCACACCGAAAATGCACACCTAAAAAAGCTGGCAACCATCTTGAAATATAGCCCGGCCGGTTGTCTTGAAAAATAAGTCGGGCGGTCATTTTTGAGGGGGAAGAAAATGAATAAAAAATGTCCTCCTCCTTCCTTTTTTCAAAAAGGCAGAACACTAAACATGTTTTTATTTTTATTTTGCCTTATGTACAATACATGTATGTGAAAAACAAATCTAGCTGTTGCAGTCTAAATAGGATCTTCCCAGACCTTTTATTAGGAACTCCTCGCACCAATTTAAATTACGGTACTTCGCTTTCATATAGACATTATCTCTCTCTTTGCGTCTGGTATTTGCACACACACAAAAAAGGACAAAATTCACATTATTTTCTTTTACATGCGGCACTTAAAGATCCTTGTCATTTGATTGGTGGGGCACGCGTCACGTGACATATTTTATTTTGCGATGTTCAATGGGGGGTTCAAGTTCAAAATTGTTCACTCTGACCTTTTGTACTTTATAGGCCCAACGTCTTAATAGACTGTGCAAGTCTCGCGCACATTCGAACTTCCGGGACCATAGTGGTCCCAACCATATGGAGTTTTAAGTTGGCAAGATTTTGTTTCATCAATTATTTTAGTTTAATGTAGTTTATAACCTAGAAAATTATACATGTTGTTGGGAATGTAATACTAAGTGATAAAAAAATATGAAAGTAAAACCAATTCAACAACACAATGAAGAAAACCTGAGAATTAAACTTGACCTCAGCTTCCGGTTATTGCAAAAATTAAGAATTTTGTGCTCGCCTCCAGTCATAAAACTTATGTAAAAGCTTGTTTTGGATACGCGATTATAATCGCCAGATTCTGTAATTGCAAAGCGAACCCTTTTCATTGCAGTCTATGGTTGTTGGGGCGTCAGCATCCTCTTTGAACTGCGATACGGGTCAATTTTAAACCCGTTTGACCATCACAAATCCGCTTAAGGGGTGTCTAAAAAGTTAACGTCAAGAAAGCATCCTTGTCCAAGAGTTTTAACTATTTTTCAATAATAATTAACACACTTTTGTGTATTTTTTTCAAAAGCTAATACAAATTTCATCAAATTGTAATTATTTATTTTTGTTGTTCAGATTTAGTCATGAGATAATTTAAAACAAAGATTTGATTTCAGAAATAAAAATGTTCTTCGTTTGACGTGTTTTCTCGTTCGATACGCGCGAGACTTGCACAGTCTATTACAGTACATTGTCGAACAAATGGTTTTTCTGATGCAAATTTGTTCATTCTAAGAAAGAAAATAACATTCTAAAATCGAAGGAGCAAGAACAATTTTTGCACAATTTACTCAAATTTGCTTTCTGTGATTTATTCAATGGTTGACAAACTGCACCCACAAAGGATACAGGTTCGATTTCCTTAGCTTCCTGGCTCCCATTCTGGAGGGCTTAAAAATAACGTCCGCATTAAAAGTCTGACCATCTGACCATCTGACCATCTGGGACATTCTATGCACCTCTCTGCTGATGGGATTTAGTCTTAAGTGGCTCAGAGCTGAGCCAATTGTTTTCAGTTTAACCATAAACACCGAGACACTTGTTTAAAGCTGTCAGTCAGGCCTGTCCCACCGCCAAAGAAGGACGACAAAAAGAAGAGACCCTTATTACCTTCCAAATAGGGGAAGGGAAAAAAATGACATCAAGAATGCCTCAATTAGCTTTTAGTGTTCATGGAGCTGTTAGATACAATGCAGTCATTCACTGGTAACAGGTTTTTGCACCCGACTCAGAGGTAGCCTTCATTAATTATTCTAATTAAGTAAAGATAGTGGATGGATGGAGAGGGGCGGGTGATGACAAGTGAAACATTGAATTATACTTGGCCATATGCCAGCTTAATGTGCATTGATCATGTAGGTTACTGTAAATCTGTTGTTATTCTCATTTATTCGTTCGGTATAGTGAACGAACTTGGAGAGATTTTCATCACATCTTCCTTGCTTTTTGAAAACCTTTGGGACGTACCCTCAGTAATAATTCACAAGTACTTGTACAACTGTACAAACACATACAAATTATGTTAATTGTCAAGAAAAAAATAAGTCAATAGATAAATTTCAAAGGATTATTTTGTGTCATAGTCATCACAATAAAAAACTAGGGCAGGTTTGTCATGAAAGCCGATACTGATAGACAGGATTTGAGTTACATGTAAGATCACTTACGTTAAAGATCAACTGAAAGGAAATTAACGTTATTGTTCCTTTGTTATAGAAAGGTAAACGAGTATGTAATGATTACATATAATTGAGTAAAATTCAATACAAATGGTTTCATAATGATCAAAAAACAAACACTTTTTGATCAGTGTCACGCTTAGCAAAAACGCTGAGTTTCACGAAAAGCCTATGAACCAAAAACAGCACTGTGACGTCACACGGCGGACTCGATTCAAACAAGACAATGTCAAATGCATCGCAACGTATCCAGTCCGTGTTGAAACATATTTTATGTCACACCACGGACTGCTTTTACGCTGGTTTTCTGAGGCACTGGTAATTCAGGGTTGATTTCACATTCCATTTTTATGGGTCTGTGCTGGGAACCATTCAGAGTGCCACCAATAAAGGGAAGAAACACTACATGTTTTCAAAAACCTGAAAGGGGGAAGGGTGCTAGTTTTTACCGATCAAATTTCAACGAAATTACAGGGAGGAAAACTTTACACTTGTTACCAAATCATTATTCGGTAATAAGTGTTTAGTTATTACTAAACACAAAATAAACAAGGATTTATAGTCAAATCAGTTTGAGAGACTTTGTTCAAGTTGATCTTTAAGTCCACCTACAAGTTTAAACACATGTGTTTGTTGAGCCCTTAAATCAAAGACTTCTCTTTCTTCTCCCATTGTTTGGACTTTTTTTAGGGACATCCAGGGTTGTCCAGAAGCGCCGGCTGCCGGTGATTTCGCCGGCTACTCGGTCCTTTGCTGCCGGCTATTTTTTTTTTTCTCCCCATTTCCTCCCCCAGTTTCCCCCTCCCTCCAATTTTCCCCGAGCTAAAGTACTGTCAATGACTGAAAGTTTTTTGGTTTTACCATACAATTATTACAATTCAATTTCCATTCCAGTTGAGCAGTGAGCATGTAATAAAAAAAGCAAAAGCATTCCAAGGATATTATATTTTTTAATGGGAACCATTTTCATGTGTCCAACAACCCTTCCCTACTGACATGGAAAACATAGAAATACTTGAATGAAATCAAAATCTATGGTAGGTTCAGGAGTCAATATAACAAAAAATGTGATGATTTAAAGAAAAAATTGATTCAATGGATTAAGCCAGAAATTGAACAGATTGCACCATGCCAGAGCATCTAGAATCCAATTTCCGGGGCTTGGCCCTTGGGCGGGCCCCGGACCCCACGCCGTAAGGGCATTGCGTCAGTGAAGTGAAGAAAGGAGGTCCTTACTCTGTCAAAACACTATACCAGTTATGTTCACATCTACTGTATGAAAATAATACATGTATGTTTAAGTAATTTAAGTTGCAGGAAGGAAACTTTGTTAGCGACACCATGAACAAAATATCTCTAACGGGAACAAAAAACATAATTCAGATAAGGAATAGCGGTGAAGATGGTACATTAACCCTCCTACTGTTCACAACATTTTCAAGTGAGTTGACCAACCATTTGAAACCATTCAACTGCCAAAGTTGTGTATGGTGGCACAACTGTGCACAGAACTAACTGTGTACTGTGTACGCATTCCCTCATGGTATCATATTATTGCAAGGCTGGCATAGCTTATCTATCATTAATACATACGTCGGATAGTTTGTGCATTCTGATTGGTCGAGGACTGGTCACGTGGGGGTGTATTAACATGTGATAATAGACCGGCTCTGTAAACTAGCAAATAAATGGCCCCTAAACAAGCACAATGTTGTGTAAAAGTTCGTTTTGCACAGTGCTTGCTGTGCGGAAACTATCAAATCTGTTTCTTTGCGCGTATTGTTTTTGGTTATTTTTACGAGGACAGGATGGTGCCGCGTGTACGCGCATACCATGCGTGTTCGTGCATACCACGCGCGTATGCATAAACGCACAGACAATGTATCATTTTGGTAGCTGGTACGTGCATGAAGCCAAGGTAATGCAAAGCATAAAGCCGTACACCAACCAAAGTGTTTCTATTTATAGTGCTGTTACTTTAAAAGTCTGGTTCTTCAAAATATGCACATTTCTGATATAGTTAATTAAGTGCAGGGGACTAGGAGCCACGCAAAAGTTGAACAGCCAAAAGAATGGCCCCTGAACATGAGTGGATTATTTCAAAAATTTACGGCGAAAGAAAAATCACAAATTCTGATGATTACTACCCTTTTTCTTCGTTAAAGGTATTTATTAATGGCACCGGCGAGGTCCATTAACAGTGGCCAGCCACCAACCAAGGTCATTACCACGCAGTGAAGACCGGCTACCCACACTGTTATTCCCTAATTCAAAACCACAGTGAATGGTATTGAATAGTCAGACGGCAAGAGGGTTAATAGCGTGGATTTTTACATGGAGCTATTGGCAAGCTTATCTTTTCATCTAAACTCACCAGGAAAAGCTTCAAACAAATTTTTCTGTATACAATGTTGTTGTACAATGAGTCCCACTCATTGTATCATATATTGAATGCATGTGAGTGTACTGTTGCGTTCATGAGGTGAAATCTGGGACTACATGTATTCCATTCCCTGAGGCGAAGCTGAGTGAAATGCAGAAGCCAGATTTCACCAAGTGATTATTTTCGGGATAATGCATGAACCAAATGCATTCAATATTTGTTTTATATAACTCACACATAGATTCTTGTCATTTGACACAAAAAAATAAAAAATAAAATAAAATATTCATGGAAACTCGTCCTTCCTACATCCAAACAATGTGGACGATTCGAAGTGGACATCAAATTCGCCGGCCATGATACAACAATGTGCAGGGAACGATTAGTCTGGAAAAGACACTGCAAAGCATCCAATAATTATCCATAATGGACTCCAATATTAAACTTTGGAGCATCGACACGATGCCGCAGTAAATACATGACAAAATAATGGATGACACGTGACGCGAGTTCCACCAATCAAATGACAAAGAAATGTGCGAATGGTATATAACAATAAAATATAACTCAGGTTAAATGAAATGAAGAATAGAGAGATCTGGTAATGTATACATATTTTCCAGTGGACAGAAAATCAATTCTGTAACTTTAGCACACTGTAATGCACAGTTGCAGAGATATCGTGTACACACACACAAACACGCACAGAGAGTAGTAGTGCATAATGTTGTGTACATCCATTCCTATACGCGCCCTGCTTTGTCAAGGGGGCATTTGAACAGAGTCCCGCCGATAACAATCAATATTATTAATCAGCCCATGACTTCGCTCAGCGCTGGTGGCAACATCAATAGATTTCTAGTCCTCAGTCCCCCTCGTGACAAAGTTATTAGATCAGAAAAGGGGAAACGGGGATGGGTTTGCTCTGTATCTAGCTATGTGGGAACTTGTGGGTATCCACAAGGAATTTGAATATTTGCCTTGATGCTCCAGTTTCATACACGCTAATAGAGGATGTGGAGTCATGGTTAAGTTTGTACACAGTCACGTTACATGTAATAACCATGACTGTTAAACTGTATTGACACTATGGAAATGTGAATTGTGGTCTGCACTGTGTACCATGTATGATACGCCAAATACACTTTGTAGGAAACTGCACCCAGCTGTATTATTTAGGATTACCTGTAGGCCTTTATCATGCTGCCACCATCTTGGTCACATTCCCTGTATCCAATAACAGTAATGAATGCTAGTATTCATTGCACTGACAAAAGGAACCAGACTATTTTTTAACTTCCAGCTTCGGTTTGGCTCGGTTTCAGATTGGAGAAAACCAAGATGGCCACACCATGATCAGGGTCTACTAGTAATGTAGATAAGTGGCAAAGTGACAAATGTTTCAAACTAATTTTCTAATAGATAGAGTCCTCAGTATGGAGTGGGGAAAACATTACACGTCTCTAACCTCAAATTAAAATGGTGTAAAATGTCATTATATTTTATACCCTTCCAGTGCGAAATTTGTCAACATCCAAAAACATCCTATGGTGTCGTACATGTACATGTACATGTACATGTACATGTACATGTACATAGATCTGCACATTTTTGTTTGGGGAATTGTTGAATTGTCAAATTTAATTTGACCTTAGAGCGCCTCTTTAACATACATGTAATCTTTTCCTTTTGTACAGAAACCCCCCCCCCCCCTCCTCCCTAAAATCATCCAAAGAACATGAAGAATTGTGAGATTCCAGAAGACAATGAAGACACAAGAGGTGGGAGTGGGGACACCAAGCCACATATAGAGCACTAAATGGGGCTCACCCTTTAACACTAGCCCGCTGACATTGTCTATTAAAAACTGCTATGAGCTACATGTAGTAAACACCACTTCTCAACTCAAAACTGTGCAACCTACTTGTTTAAAATGCTCATATTTCTTCTTCTATAGAGGATAATAAATGAATAATAAATGTTGTGTTAATTTAATTTTGAGTGCGTGAATGTTAAATACATCAGAAAGATATATTTATGATAATACGATGAAGACACAAGAGAAAGGGGAGGCCATGCCACATGTATATAGAGCACTAAATGGGGCTCACCCCTAACACTAGCCATGAGTACATTGTCTAGTAAAAACTGCTATGGGCTAATAAACACCACTTCTCAACTTGGGCAACCTACCTATTAAAATGCTCATATTGCTTCCTTTTCAGATGTGAATAATAAATTTGGTGTTAATTGAATTTTGAAGTGTGAATGTTAATACATCAGAAAGGTAAATTTATGACAATACATGTTTAAAATTCGGGCTACTCAAATTTCATTGCGGCGAGTAAAACTCACAGTTTACCAGCCCAGTGGGCTGCTTTACAAAAAGCTTTTAAAGTGCAAGGCTTGTATGAGATAGGGCATGTAGGTTAGCTTTGGTGGTTTCGTTTCCTGCCTTTCACCTCTGTGGAACCCGGATCCTGCGCCCGGGCCTTGCATGTGGATTGGGTTGTCAGTCCCTACCTGATAGCGTGGGTTTCCCCCAGTTGGGGTTTTCCTCCCACATCTAAAAACCGAGCATTTCTTCATCATCATCTCCACATGTATCTTCAGGCCTACGGGTCACAGTGCTAGTCACGTTTGCGGGTCCCTTGGTTTCTTGACCAGAAAGATATATATGATAATAATATGACAAGAAAACGACCCCAATAATGTTTCAACAAAACAAACTCTCAATTATTACATAGATACACAGACATGATTTGTTCAAATTACTATCGGTAATTACCTTATTAAAGTTTTGGGTTTTTTTATTTTTTTCATGGCAAATAAAATTAAAAGTGCCTGTTCATGACCATGAAGAAATGACAATAATCAGGGCTTTGAGGTTGACTATGGAGTGCTAGGCCAGTGGTTTCAGCATCGGGCCAGTAAACTCATGACAAGTCTGGCGGTCCCGTGTTTTTGTTCAAATGTTGACTCCAGTCTGATAAAAAAACTTTTAAATCTGTTGTGTATTGAAGAATACTTGTACCCATAATAGACTGTGCAAGTCTCGCGCGTATCCGAACGAGAAAACACGTCAAACGAAGAACATTTTTATTTCTGAAATTAAATCTTTGTTTTAAATTATATCTCATGACAAAATCTGAACAACAAAAATAAATCATTACAATTTTATGAAAAGTTTTAGCTTTTGAAAAAAAAATCACAATAGTGTGTATATTATTATTGAAAAAAAAATAAAACTCTGGGACAAGGATGCCTATTTGATGTTAACTTTTTAGAAACCCCTTACGCGGATTCGTGAAGGTCAAACGGGTCTTAAATGGACCCGTATCGCAGTTTAAAGAGGATGCTGACGCCTCAACAACCATAGACTGCAATGAAAAGGGTTTGCTTTGCAATTACAGCATCTGGCGATTATAATCGCGCATCCAAAACAAGCGTTTACGTGAGTTTTATGATCGGAGGCGAGCACAAAATTCTTTTTTTTTTGCAATAACCAGTTTTCTTCGTTATATTGTTGAATTGGTTTTACTTTCATATTTTGTTATCACTTAGTATTACGTTCCCAACAACATGTATACTTTTCTAGGTCATAACCTACGTTAAAATCTCGCCCACGTAAAACTCCATATGGTTGGGACCACTATGGTCCCGGAAGTTCGAATGCGCGCGAGACTTGCCCAGTCTATACAAATGAGATCAATCTTCTGTTAAAGCTTGTTAAATTTAAACTGTTCAAATGTTAAACTCTGTAGGTACTTTTTTCCCCCATTTTCAATTCTGAATGTAAAAAAGAATTCTGGTTCAGTAAACATGTTGAGCTAAAAAACAAGCCATGTTGTCTTGTAGATTCCCCACCAAAAACTGTACCATACGTACCATGCTTTTAAATGCATGGAGCAAAGTTTACGTTATGTAATACGTGTACATGTACATGTGTACAGTACCTTTGTACATACATGAAATCAAATGAAAAAGCACATACAGTACTTTGTATCATTTCAAGCCCACATGTGAGGAACAAGCAGGAGATGAGAGGAGAGAAGAGAAAAAAAAAACCTGCATTATGCAAATGCACCCGGGCCCTTTAAAATGTCCATACATTAAAGTGATTCAGCAATGATTTCATAATTAGTCATCATGGATGGCACACTGTGTAATATAACTCAATGACACACAGCTCAGTTTTATGTATTAACTATTATTATACAACGCAGGTCCAGTGCACACGTACCTTCAGCCTGTCCGCACAAATTTATGCTGCACAGTTTGCAGTGTATAGTGCGTACACTGCACATGGACATGTACACGTAGATGCACAACACACCTCCAGTTGTATACATTACATTTGTCACAGGCGTTTCATCCAAATTTCAAGTTAAGGAAAATTATAATTCTTTAAACCTGAATTGAAATTATGCCCTTGTTCTGTGGGAGAGTATATTTGTTTTCATCCACTGATTTGCGATAAACACAAAGGACAAAAGCTACCTGCACAAATTTTATCAAATTTGGTGGACACGCTTTAGATGATAAAGGAAAACGGATAAAAACAAAACCCAAAAGGACGACTGATGTCAGGGATTCTGTGTGTGTTCATAATGGGCTTATTTTGATTGAGGCTATTGAAATAAGCCACATGTAGTGTCTTCAAATATGATTTCCTTGACTTAACCAGCATTTTAGATCTATGTTTCTCCAGAAGATTTACAATGGTATGAACTTCATAGGCCTAAATCAAGTAATAAACCACAAGGGAAACTGACAGGGTAAATTTTCATTAATTTTAGATTAAAGAAAGACAAATTGACAAGAGCAGGATCTAAACATGTGATCTCGATATTAAAGCCGGCACGTTAATCCTGAGGTCCCGGGTTCAAATCCTGCTTTAGTCATTTGTTCTTGGTTTAACCCAAAATTAACTTATTATCAGTAAACTTTAAGGTTGAAACTGGTTCATCTTTGTTGTTGTTGTTGACAATTACCAATCCTTTACATGTACTTTATCTTTAAGAAAACGTTTCTTTGTTTTACCTCCTTTAGCCCTTTCCAAGAAAATAATAACACCAGAAAATTCCTAGGGAGTTACCCCATGTTTAGAGAAGTCTCCCGAATTCTGAATATTTTACTCCGCGGCAGTAGAATAAAAAGCAAGACAAGTTCTCAAAGAACAAAATTTACCTAGCAAGTAGATATAATATACACATGGTGTTACCGCAAACCAAATATATAGTGATACCTCACCATGCACTGCCCCAAATCCCATATATACCCCATGTTTGTTTCACAATTTACCACAAAGCGAACCATTTGAAATGTATGTCAATTGCAGAGGACCAAACAAACCCCACCCCACATAAAACAACAACTTCCCAGTGTTCTCCACACACGTATTTTGGGAGGGCGGGCCGCCCTCCCAAAGTTTAAGGCCGCCCTGCCAAAGAATTGGCCGCCCTGCTAAAATAATTGGCCACCCTGCCAAAAAAATGACAAACAGACTATTTTTAGCCTGCCCTTAATACGATCAAACGAGTAGCCGACGAGCCAATCCCGACTTCTAAGCGGCAGCATTGGAATTGCGATCGTTCATTTTAGTACTAGTAGTATACAAACGTTAAAACACGATGCACACACAATCACATGGTTCTGACTGCTGAGTATCCACCGCTGCACGTGGGCCCAACAACGTTCGGTCGGTAGTCCATGCATAGCGCATACACAACACACACGGTCCAAAGTCCAAGCTAACCAACATTCCGCACGCTGTGATTGGCCGTTGATTACCATATTCATAAGAGAGCTTGCTAGACTCCAACGCAGTACACGTTCACGAGCCGATAAAGAATTGCAACACACTGTGCCGCACGCCTGCAGATTGGCACAATGTACAGCCTTGAAGGATATTCAAACATTGACAACTTTTGCCGATAGAGGGCGTTGCGGGGCAAAGTTCATTGAATTTGTTCTCAATGTGCGTACCGTGCGTTGTTTACCGACCGTTGAATCTCGACGATTTTATTGAAAACTAAGTTCTAAACAACGGAACCTCTAATCACAAATTCATGAAAATGGTTGTTGATGAAAAAGGTATTATTGAGGGCAGAAATTAGGGGATAAGATCGTCCAAAACATGTTTTTTTGAAATTATTATTTTTTTTTCCGTTTCAAAAATTGCACGTGTGTGGGCTATCCGATCACCACCAACGCATGCATAGAAATCCAGCTTTCTAAAATCCAACACTGAGCGGCATATCCCTCTGATGTTTTTGGTGCGGCGCACAAAGCAAAATGTATAACAAATTGTAGGTTTTGAATTAGTTTTACAACAAGGTTGTTTCGACAGAATGAAATGGATGTCAATCATTCTCCTTACTATAGTGTCGGGGCCCGGGGGTTAATAAGATTATTTTTAAGAAAAGGATTATCTCAAGTGTTTTTTCCTTTCACGTGCGATAACGTCATAAACCAACGGGCGCCATTTTGATGATGTCATATCGACGGGCGCCATTTTGATGATGTCATATCGACGGGCGCCATTTTGATTACGTCATGCCGCCCTCCCAAAGAAAAAGTCTGTGGAGAACACTGACTTCCCCAAAGGCCAAGAAATAAAGAAGTAAAAACCCTATCCAACTTTAGGCATTAAATTAAAAATTCAAGGCGTGCTGACAGAGGCCCATATTTATGGTGCTTAACATCCTACTAGGGGCGTTGTACATGGTCGTAAATATGAAAATTGATAATCTCGTTAAGGAATCGCATTGAATCAATGCGAATGGAGACTACACAGTCAAGCTGTCACCTCCGACGTTGAGCCACTTAAAGCTCTCTGGATGAAAAAAATTATGATAACAGACTTATTTATCACACTGCGGTTGCCTTTGTCAAGTTCCCTGTACCCAAAGAGACAGTGGTGGTTCCAATTCTCAGTAGAGACAGTGGTGGTTCCAATTCTCAGTATCTTAAAAAGGGGCCAGGCTATTTTTTTTTAAATATCCTCACCCAGCCTTGGGGCCTTATCGATACCTCAGCTTGCGCTTCGGCTCCAGGCTCCGTTCTAAACTTGATGACAGTGCCCCAGCCGGAGCCTAAGCCGGAGCTGCCAGAGCCCACACCTGGCTTTGGAAAAGGCCCCTCGGTTAAGTTAACCCAAGTCCGAATTAAGCGACTTCGGCTGTGGCTGTTGCTGTTGGCTGTATGTTGAAAGACCTTTTCAGTGATCTGTCCATGCCACTGGGTCAAAGCCATCAATTTGGACACTGCCTTACGTGTACATAGAGTTGAACGTGTGAACAAGAGCTTGTAAGGTTAATTTAATTCCCTCTTTTCAATATTAAATAATTTTTGGGGCAGCTTACGGACATACACAATGTAGGAGTAGCCTACATGTACATGTACATACATGTACATGTAGGCTTGAGCATATGAGTGTTTATAAACAATATTTTCTTCCATAAAACTGAAAAAACAAAACAAAACGTTGTAATTACTTTTTCTATAAATTCAATACCAGTATCTCTTCTGCCCAAGGCCCAAGCACTGGCAAAGCATCTTCCAATCAATTTGCATTTGGAATGTGGCTCATTATTCCAACAAAGAATCAATTGATGAAATCAATTATGATTTTTTTTCAATTAGCGGCAACACATGAGGGAAGCCATCATGAAGTGTGAGAAAAAACACACACCCCAAATGAAGTGTAAACATGAAAACAAATTGGAGCACATCAGGGGCAAAATCACAGTAAGAATTGTTGATGTACGCTTTTGTACACAGGCTCGACACCTCACACTGAGGCAATGGAGGCGATGCCTCCATGCCCCCCCCCCCCCCCCCCCCCCGGCCATTGCCTTGGTGCCCTTTGAAATATTCCAAGTCTGATACTGCAAGGAGGCAACAGAGGCAATTGTGCCTCCACGCCCCCAGTCATTGCCTTGGTACCCCTTGAAATGTTTCAGGCACAATACTTCACAGAAGCAATACTTGATGCCCTTTGAAATGTTCCAAGTCTGATACTGCATGGAGGCAACAGGGTCAATTGTGCCTCCATGCCCCCCGACCATTGCCTTTGTGCCCCTTGAAATGTTTCAGGCTTGATACCTCACTGAGGCAGTGGAGGCAATACCCCTGGTCATTGCCTTTCAATGTTCCCTACCTGATTGATACTTCATGGAGGCAATGCCTCCATGCCCCTGGTCATTGCCTTGGTGCCCCTTCAATGTTCCCTACCTGATTGATACTTCATGGAGGCAATTCCTCCATGCCCCTGGTCATTGCCTTGGTGCCCCTTCAATGTTCCCTACCTGATTGATACTTCATGGAGGCAATGCCTCCATGCCCCTGGTCATTGCCTTGGTGCCCCTTCAATGTTCCCTACCTGATTGATACTTCATGGAGGCAATGCCTCCATGCCCCTGGTCATTGCCTTGGTGCCCCTTCAATGTTCCCTACCTGATTGATACTTCATGGAGGCAATGCCTCCATGCCCCTGGTCATTGCCTTGGTGCCCCTTCAATTTTCCCTACCTGATTGATACTTCATGGAGGCAATGCCTCCATGCCCCTGGTCATTGCCTTGGTGCCCCTTCAATGTTCCCTACCTGATTGATACTTCATGGAGGCAATGCCTCCATGCCCCTGGTCATTGCCTTGGTGCCCCTTCAATGTTCCCTACCTGATTGATACTTCATGGAGGCAATGCCTCCATGCCCCTGGTCATTGCCTTGGTGCCTCTTCAATGTTCCCTACCTGATTGATACTTCATGGAGGCAATTCCTCCATGCCCCTGGCCATTGCCTTGGTGCCCCTTCAATGTTCCCTACCTGATTGAATGCCTCCATGCCCCTGGTCATTGCCTTGGTGCCCCTTCAATGTTCCCTACCTGATTGATACTTCATGGAGGCAATGCCTCCATGCCCCTGGTCATTGCCTTGGTGCCCCTTCAATGTTCCCTACCTGATTGATACTTCATGGAGGCAATGCCTCCATGCTCCTGGTCATTGCCTTGGTGCCCCTTCAATGTTCCCTACCTGATTGATACTTCATGGAGGCAATTCCTCCATGCCCCTGGCCATTGCCTTGGTGCCCCTTGAAACAATCCCACATAAATTATGCTCATAGAGATGCCCTTTAAAAAGGAAAAACTGCCTTGAAATTACAAGGACTAACTATCAGGCCTGTGTACTCATACGTGTACATGTACACACCAAGATGTACCATCTTTGCCAACAGCTGTGATTGTTTAGATTTTTTGAAAACAATTTGGGACGAAATTTAGTTGCAGAAGACTTGGCTTAATTAAGGGTGTCCATCATACATGTACATCAATGTAAATGATGCAAGGGTGTCCATCATACATCAATGTAAATGATGCAAGGGAGAAGCAAGAGTCAGGGAGAAGGTGTTTACGTAAAACTTGGCAAGTCTTAGCAAACCGTTTGATTGACAAATGTGGATAATTAGTGATAAATCAAATGGTAGCAGTTGAGAAAAATTAAGGTAGCGGTTGAGAAAATAAAGCAACCATTTTCATTCTGGAAGCTTACATGTACTTTATCAATGACCAATCAACTGCCCTGAGAAATGTCTCTGTTTTAATTATTACCATATTCAATAAGCTGTTGCAAACTGCTTACCAACCAAAAGGACAGGTGGTATAAATGCAAAAAAAAGTTAATGAATGCCATCAGGCCATTAACTTTATATATTATTATTTTTTTTATTTTATTTTTTTTGCGTTTTGGCCGCAATTGGCACACAACTCAAGCGTATCGGCCCAATACACTTGCTTGTGCATAGGGAGAACCCTGAACGTACTATACATGTACATGCACAAAATAAATCTCTGTCACACGTAGATGGGTTTCTCAATGCTCATCTGAATAGTTTGTAAGAACCATTTCTGTTGAGATGTTCTCAGGTTAAACCTGTTGCATCAATACAACCTGTTATAGGTGTTCAATCTTCACCAGGCTTAAATTTCATCTTTGAGAGGGCAAGGCTATTTTCATTTTTTAAAGGGCACTTCCACTAGAAATCTTAAAGTCTATGGGAAACTTTTGAAGGGGCATCAAGGCCAAGACCAGAAGCAACAGAGGCCGTGGCCTCCGCGGCCTCCATGTAATTCCAGGCCTGCTCTAACCGCATTATCATGGTACAACCATTTTTGTAATTTTGCTTGACGTTTTACGACTCATTTCTTCTCTATTTCCATGCAAATTTAGCAGCAAACTATTTTCCTTTTTAAAAATGATTTATATCCTAAGGTTGTTGGTATTGGATTTTAAATTGATACTTTATTGCATGTTATTGCACAAATTCCTGATTTCTGAGCTCATAAAAGCCCCATTTTCTTCTACTCCATCTCGCCATCTTTATTTAACATCAATCATGTCACAAATAACATTTGGCAGCAGTCATAGGCCTACAATATTAAAAGCACATCAAATAACGTCATTCAACATCCCTGTTAAAAATACCTTTCTATTTTAGGAACCTTCTTTACTTGGCTGCCTTGAAGGCAACAGTCGACATGGTTTCATTCCATTTTGGTTCTAATTTTACGAGCTATTTGCCCATAATCTTGCACTGTAAAGTTCATTCACTTTCATTAGTTACAGGGGTAAAAAAAATCTTTTAAAAGATTTTTTTTTATGGGTGTAGTGGTCTCTTCTTCAACCCAAAAACTTTAGACTGTACATTTTGAGAGAAATTACAGACTCTCTACATTGTATAACATCAACATAAATGAAATAGTTCATATAGGATGCAAGTTAAAATAGTATCTGATTTTTCATTGAAGGTTAGTTCATCAGCCAAAATGGCATGTTTGTCATATGTACCATTTGTGACCGGTTTCACACCAATGTTTGCTTAGCAGAAATTTGTTAAGTAGTGTTTTCTGTTTAAGCAGCTCAACAAAATAGATCGATCCATTAAGCCCCGCCTCCTTACGAGTTGACCAATCACAGCCGCGAAACCCGACCACCATTAGTGCAAAGATCACCAAACGGCTCAAATGGTGATCAGATTTTGCGGTTGTGATTGGTCAATGAGAAATGGGCGTGGCTTAATGGATCGGTGTATTGGGCCTGATGTGTAACCTGGGCCCAATTTCACAGCTGTTTGTAAGCACAAAAAGTAGCTAAGCACAACACAAATGCTTACAGAATATGGTTATCAGCCAAAATGTCATGTCATGCATACCATTTGTGACTGGTTTTGCGCTAATTTTTGCTTGGCAGATATTTGTTGAACAATATTTCCTACTATGAAATTGGTCCTGATGTGAGACCTGTGTTTTACGATGGGTCAGAGGATCTACCATTTTCTCAATGGTCACAAATGCTTCTTGTCGGGCAAGGACTCATGGTTTGGGGGATCAGGCTGGCTCAACGGTAGTCTTGATTGGCGACGTTCATTTTGTTTAACGTAGTGCGATATCGCAACACGAATTACTGGAGAAGAGATATCTGTATCACACGAACATCTGGTTCAAAATGAACGTCTTGATGCTTTTGGACCGAGACCCCGCCCACATTTTTTTTTGGGGGGCAGCAATTTGAATATTCACAAAATGAAACGCACGCGCACAACAGTGAGCAGGCTGTGATCAGACTGTCCCCTTATTAGACTGTTCCCCGTACTACAGTATGTACCATACATGAGGAATAGTGGAGAGTTTCTAACGATAATCGCTGGCCGTTAACACAAGGCGAATGTGTGGGTGCTTGATAATGAATATCAATGATAGTTTATTTAGCAAGGCTGTCCTTTTTGCTGTATGGATACTTTATATACAATCACAAGAGGCTTCTCCTTCACGGTGTCACCTTGATCGGGGTTTCCGTACAGTCCATTCAAAAAGTTTTTAACGATATATTATTTATATAATTTTTATTTTTACCCTACACGATGTGTGTTATGCACTGTATACTCGGTACTTTCCCGATATATTATTTATATAATTTTTATTTTTACCCTACACGATGTGTGTTAAGCACTGTATACTCAGTACTTTCCCGATATATTATTTAGTACGTAGCTGCTTGAAAAATAACACTTCTCCCAAATCCAGTCGGTGAATTTACAACTGAATTGTGACCTTCCACAAAATTACGAACAGCGGTTGTTTGATGACTTTTAAACTCTTCAAGGCCCAATTTAATTCTCGCAAATCCTAACGCTGGTTCAACATTCACAGCAGTATTTCTCAAAGCCATTGCCTCGAGGCATACTAACATTACCTACGTCTAGGTACCATACACAATATCTGTCGTTGAACGCATAATGCAAATTAGCCTCGTTTTGATCTGCCTGGGTTTTTTTCGGGCAGCAAATCCAACGCTGTTTCGATCCAGATTTATAGACTTGCCCAGTCCTTCTGAGTCAGCCTCCCAAACAGTCAATGTAGCGCCCTCTATTGGTGGCTAGTACAAAAAACAGCGTCGCCAATCAAGACTACATATGTAGCTCAACGGTATCTTTCCCTGCCTTTCACCTCTGTCCCCCGGTTCGAATCCCACCCTCAGACCAGAGCCTTGCATGTGGATTAGGTTTTCAGTCCCTAACATAAGTTTTCACATTAGGGCTTTCCTCCCATATCTAAAACTGTCTTATTTCCTGTTATTTGCGCTAGTTATATTAGATGTGTAATAAACTAAATAACCTCTAGCTCCATAACTCTACAAATCTACTGCAATCTGGTTGCATTCCTTTTTAGGACATCGGTATCATGACAAAGACTAATACATACAACTTGCCGCTAAGGTTATCTGAGGTTCTACACACACACCCAAGTGTGTAACAGCCTGCAATCGTGGACCCTCCTTTGTTCAACTCTTTGTGATAGCAACCGTGGACTACAATGCTTTCCTTTGTGATAGCAACCGTGGACCTATTGTCCTCTTTTGTTATAGGTCCCCGGTTTGAATGTGGTTACCTACTCACACACACCCTTTAATCACATGGTGGCTACATTACACCCATGGCGATAATCTTTAAGGCGAATCAATAACACAAGATAATTTTAGGGTGCATTAATGGCATGTAAATGTAAATATTTAGACGTACACACATGTATGGACATAAAAGCTCCACCCAAGATTTGCTGACATACAGGCGGGCACCGTGTAAACATGAACTGCAATGCACGCATACAATACCCAGAAAGCCTTTGAATTATAAATACACAAATGATACATGCACAATGTGCCATGGTCCATGGGCCGTTATACACTGCGCATAATGAACTTGTTCAACTGCACAGTGGGTGAGTGCAACTTTGATTTGCCACAAACAAAACAACAAAAATCTGCCTGGAATACTAAACAGTTTACAGTGTTTTTCAAGGTAATTTTAAGAAACAAATAATGAAAGCGAAAGAAAAAAAACAGCCTTGCGCTTACAATCAGCCAATTATCTGGCACACATGGCAGATCTTCTGGATGGATTTTTAATTTTTATTCTAGGTGTTCTGTTGAGCAAATTGGAATGTTTAAAAGTTATGTTTACATTGTTACAGCATTGTTTCAAAGGCGAACACATCATGAATCTAATTGATGTAAACATGTGAACATTTCATTAAATATTATTGATGGGGGAGGGGGGGTGTTCACCGTTTGTCCTTCTCCCGGTGGGCAATTCCACACCAAAGCGGACATGACATCAAAAAATTGAAATGCATACAGTCACAAAAATAAATAAGGTGTCAAATGAAAGCTAACAGTCTATATTTTCAAGATTTATACTCAGAATAATGATTTTGATGCATTTTGGTACCAAAAAATTAAGATAAATTAATAATCCAGTGTATGAGCCAAATACAAGATAAATACTGACCTAAAACTATTAAAGAATTAATGCATAAAAAATGGGTACAGTGTTCTCCACAGACTTTTTCTTTGGGAGGGCAGCATGACGTAATCAAAATGGCGCCCGTAAATAAAACGTCATCAAAATGGCGTCCATTGGTTTATGACGTCATCGCACGTGAAAGGAAAAAACACTTGAGATAATCCTTTTCTTAAAAATAATCTTATTAACCCCCGGGACCCGACACTATAATAAGGAGAATGATTGACATCCATTTCATTCTGTCGAAACAACCTTGTTGTAAAACTAATTCAAAACCTACAATTTGTTGTACATTTTGCTCTGTGCGCCGCGCCAAAAACAACAGAGGGATATGCCGCTCAGTGTTGGATTTTAGAAAGCTGGATTTATATGCGTTGGTGGTGGTGATCGAATAGCCCACACGTGCAATTTTCAAAACGAAAAATAAAAATAAAATAAAACATTTTTTTGACGATCTTATCCCCTAATTTCTGCCCTTAATAATACCTTTTCCATCAACAACCATTTTCATGGATTTGTGATTAGAGGTTTCGTTTTCAATACAATCGTCGAGATTCAACGATCGGTTAACAACGCACGGTACGCACATTGAGAACAAATTTAATGAACTTTGCCCCGCAACGCCCTCTATCGGCAAAAGTTGTCAATGTTTGAATATCCTTCAAGGCTGTACATTGTACCAATCTTCAGGCGTGCGGCACACTGTGTTGCAATTCTTTATCGGCTCGTGAACGTGTACTGCGTTGGAGTCTAGCAAGCTCTCTTATGAATATGGTAATCAATGGCCAATCACAACGTGCGGAATCTTGGTTAGCTTTGGACTTTGGACTGTGGTGTTGTGTATGCGCTATGCATGGACTACCGACCGAACGTTGTGTTGGGCCTGGGCCGCGCCGATGCACGTGCAGCGCGCGGTGGATACTCAGCAGTCAGAACTGTGTGTGCATCGTGTTTTAACGTTTGTATACTAAAATGAACGATCGCAATTCCAATGCTGCCGCTTAGAAGTCGGGATTGGCTCGTCGGCTACTCGTTTGATCGTATTAAGTGCAGGCTAAAAATAGTCTGTCTGTCATTTTTTTGGCAGGGCGGCCAATTATTTTAGCAGGGCGGCCAATTCTTTGGCAGGGCGGCCTTAAACTTTGGGAGGGCGGCCCGCCCTCCCAAAATACGTGTGTGGAGAACACTGGGGTACAATTTCCATAAATCCGGAAGGACAAATTCTACTTTCATCAATTTTTATATACCATTTGTAGCATTTAACAAACAAACAACCTTGTAAGCAATGTTTCTATGTTGATACTGTAGCTAGGTGAGGTGTATACCCGGTGACAGCGTCTTTAGAAATGATTCATTTATGTTTTTTATGTATGGCAATTCCACGGTAACAGAAGGACGTTTTGATTCATTAAACATCATTTAAATCATGAGTACGTGTATCACGAACAGTTTAATTGGTTACATCAAGCATTTTTGCCCTGCTACTGTTACATCAAGCATTTTTGCCCTGCTATTGTTACTGAAGCGCATGATGTGTATTTATGTGACTCATCTTCATAAAAGTGATACACAACACAGGGCCAATGTTCTTTGCAAAGGACCGCACCGACATGAGGACCGCACTGACATGACTGACATGTAGGCCTTATAGGGAAATACCACAAGAAATCAAATCATAAAGAGCTGCTTCCATCATCATTCGTGGACAACAGGGAAAGATCTTTTAAGCTTTTCCAGAAGCAAAGTTGTTAACTCGTATATTGTATAAGCTGGAAAATTTAGCATAATTTAACAAGTATTTATGTTTTTATAATCTACATAGTACATGTACATGTACATGAAAGATTAAAAAGCTATAGTTGAGCTTTACAGCAGCCTCGATGGGACCAATCATTATCAAGAAAAATGGGGTGTTTTGTTTATCAAGTATTAGCAGGTTATATTTCTTACAATCAACATTTTCTCACTTGATACCAGGTCTGATATTGAATAGATGTCACTTACACAGCACATTTCAGCAATTTTCTATTTGAAAAAGTAATGTTAAATCACTTGTTGTGCACGGTATTTAGTGAGTTAACTTGTTGTCCTTCAGTTACCGTCCTTCCGTTACCAAAAGTTACCTCCACAAAAGGCACTGTATTTATAATACCGAAAGGAAAAATTTCGAATGAAAACTGGTAAAATATAGCTAAATCCCAAAGTATTGCATTTCTCACCTTTAAAACAAAATAGTCTCATAAAATTCACAGAAATTAAGCAAAATACATGATAGATGGAAAACCCATGTTTGTCTTGCTGTCCTTCAGTTACCGACCTCATTAATATATAGTTTTGTTTGGATGGGAGGACTTGAAAGCGCGTCTAATCCAAACGTCAGGGTCATGTGGTTTTGAGTGCGGGAAGTTTGAAATCAATGAAGGGTACGCGTATATAAGCCGACAATAGGTTCGGTCAGTCAGTTCAGGCCGTAACACCGCACACGTTAAGTGTTAACTTGGTGTTAATACAATTCTGTTGTTACTGGTTATCTTTCACAGTCATGGCTTCCAGTGATACTAACCAACCTACAGTTTTTAATCCAGAAGCCCTCTTTGATAAGTTCAAGGATTATTTCAATCATAAATTCGAGTCTTTGAGTAACAGTAACCAAAACACAGACGACAGCAGTATACAGGAGCTTCGGAACAAGCTAGAGGAGAAAGATCTAAAACCTGGCAATGCAGCACAATTTGAATTTTGCGGCAAGTTAGAGATCGCCCTTGACAAGATCAAGATAATCTCTACTGAAGAAGTTCATCACCGTTGTGCTCTGGCCTATTTCCCATGCTATAATTTTTTTTACAACAACATTTATTTCCATTTAATAATATAATATGTGTGCAAGTAACATACAAAATGATGATTTATATTAAAACAGAATACACTAATGATACTATATAATAGTAGGAAAAGGGCAGAGTTAGTGAAATGGAGGCAATCCCCGGTAAGCGTGTGCTTGATTTGGGAATGCCATACAGGACAAGACAGACAACGGACACAAAAGACAAAAACATTTACAGACATGCAGACAGACAGACAAGAGGGCAAAAAACACTATCAAAAATAACTTCAAGAATTAACATGAGTAGATAAATTCCTACGATAAGTAGTGATAACAATAATATACATTAATACAGTACAGAAAAAAATAGCTTACAAAAGTAGATTTAGAGGTAGGCTTTAACTTTACGTTTAAATACAAAATCTTTGTATCATGAAGTGTTTAGTTTGTTTCTTGTCGTCCATAGAAAAAGAAACTGCTTTTCATGCGTATGAGCGTAGTGAAGAAGCATGAAAATTAATATTTTATAAACTAAATGTAATTCTGCCAAATAAAAGGAATTGCCCCAGTGCAGGATTGGGCAGGGGGATTTCGCTGTTTTCTTTCTGTTGTTTCACTCCAAGTATTCTTTTGATTGAATGTATTTTGCGCATTTTAAATTTGTAATGATTACTTTTTATTCTTGGCATTTTAAACACATTTCGTCACAAAATAAATTTTCCTGTTTATACTTGAAATTGTTCTTATGGTGGTTTTAAAAGTACGTTTTTATTGTAACTTTTTCCTTATTTATTTTTTTCCTTATTTATTTGTTTCCACACTTGATGTGACCAAACGTACATGAAATAAAAAACCTGTGAAAGTTTAAGCCCAATCCGTCATTGGAGTCACGAGAAAAAAGTGGGGAAAACCTTAAATGTTTTCACTGTTTTCAATCATTGAGCTTTCGACGTGCAAGATCAAAACTAATTGTTTTACTAATTTCTCAAAAACTATTGCATTTCAAGCAAAAAAATTCCAAGGAAAATTTCCACCATGACCATCTTTATACCATGTAAGTTGTGTGCAAATCTGTGAACATTGATATTTTTACTCTGACCAATGTTATGCACACCTTTAAAGCACCTTAAAGGGTGTGTACAACATTGATGATTGTCAAGGAACAGGATCCACACTTGATGTGAAAAGTGTCATCTAAATCGGTCTTCGGGGTCATGAGGAAACAGTGAAAAACCCCATTACATGTATATGTTTTCACTTATTTCAAAAATCGGATTTTATCACCAGTAATAAAGACTAATTGTTTTACCCATTTCCTAAAAACTGTAGCATTTAATTTTCAAGCAAAACTATTTCAAGGGAAGTTTTCCACCATGACCATCTTTATACCTTGTAAGTTGTGTGCAAATCTGTGAACATTTACATTTTCAATATTACCACTGTTGTACACACCCTTTAAAGCTTATTTTTTCTTTATGGATCTTGGTGCTTTATATGTACATTCGTAAGTATTGTGTTATTATTATTCTAATAAATATTGAACCCTCCTACTGTCAGATCATTCATTCAATATCATCCTTGTCCCCATTCACTTAAAAAGCAAATTCTGCCAAAATGTTTGTGTGTAAATGAATTCACTACAGAGTGACTCCAATTGAATGGAAAAAGGGAACACCCAACAATAGCACTGAATTAGAAATACAGTATGCTCCACATGACGAGCAGATGAAATTAAAAATACATTCCAAAGCGGCAACTCTCTCTCTCTCGATACCGACGTCTGAGAATCACACTGTACTCATATCCCATCACGGTGAGCTAATGTACGACACAGCGTGCTCCAGTGCACCGCAGCAACGGCAAACGGCGACACTGCGGCAGTATGCTCCTCCGACAACATACAATACCGCAGAGTGTTGGCATCTCTCAAGTTCATATTTCTGAGAGGAGCATATTACATTTCCTAATGTGTGAATTTAAGTGGCAAGGCTGCGGGGTGTTTCTTGTGTACGGGCCGTACAGGGTGGTGCCACTACAAAATACTTCAGTATACACCAGTGTGTACACATGACAAGAACTGCGAATTAGACTGGCTATAGTCTGCTGTGCACACGTAAGGAAGTTGAGGAATAGATCAGACTTGCTCTGTGGAGTCGTATTCCACTCAAGAGTTCAAGAATATTGTGGAAAAAGGGCTAGAATTAGATTGAAACATGATTGAAATAGACTGGGCAAGAATTACATGTGGTCTGGTTCTAGGGCACTAACATGCACGTTTGTGGCAGCAGACTTAATGGGTAAATCCGCTGTTATCGGAAATGTGTGCATAATTGTACTCAAACCAACGTAAACATGCAAAACTTACAGGTCAGCTGCCACTTAAATTCGGCCATAAATGTGGACCCTTTGCATGAATTTGCCTGACATTACGCGCACAAATAAACGCACTCACTGAGATCAAAGTAAAAGACCCATCATTGGCTGAGAGCCGTGCACAGCACATACGTACATATGGGCACTTTTCCATAATTGCCCTCGGTGATGGCGGCCAGTGCAAGGGTCTCTTGGTTCCATCTAGCAAAAAATACATTTTTTCATTTATTGCATTCTACATACATGTACATGTTTTGATTTATTGATTTATTTGTTACTTTTTTGTGGGGGGAGGGGGATGGGTGGGGTGGAGAATAATCATCCTGAGACCATCATCCTGTGGCGGACTGATAACGATTGAAAACACAGTCCAGTAGGTACTTGTGTGGCACTTGGGAATAGACTTGCTCCCAGTCACACAGTCTCGCATCTGACTCAAAACACTAATCCTCCCAAACCATATACCACGGGCATATATTTGCAGAAGCGGTAACAATTTGTCCAGACAGCTAGTGGGTCAATATTTGTAATGCCAGCTGAGGAGCGTAAATGTCACAGGGGTTGACAGAGTGGGGACCAGTGCCTCCATGTACGGGTTGGTTCATGTGCACCAGTTACAGTACATCAACACATGATATTGTTATATTGTTAGTTTTGTTCGTAAATGTACAGGCACATGTACATTGTAAGCAGGTGATGCAGGTACAGTCTAATAGGATAGGTTCTTGTGTATCAATTTGGGTACGGCTTGTTAAGTTGTTCCTACGTAGGCCTGGAATTTAATCTTTGAGAGGGCAAGGCCATTTTCATGTTTGCAAGGGGCACTTCCATTGGAAAATCTTGAAATCTATGGGGAACTGACGAAGGACTTTTGCAAGTTTGACTTTACAAAGCACACTGAAGTAAAATGAGGTCCTCCGAACGTTTTTACTTGTTGTTTATGTTTGGTTTTAAAAGCTCTAACAGTGCAAAATGGAATTCTAAATAGTTTTATACGTAACATTTTGTCTTTTTCTCCTTGAACCCAAATATGTTTTTACTGTCAAGTAATATTATTGCAATAGAAATAAATTCATTGCAAATGGAAATGTTGGCCTAATGTTGGCCCAGTGTGCTCAATAAACCAGAATGATAACAAGTGCACTGTACACGTGTACAGTGCATTTTCATACACAATGCCTGTAGTACATAAACATTTTATACAAGTCCTTCAAAAAAACTGCAAAACATGTACAAATTTGCTCAGCACCAAAAAATCCACATGCTTAGCATAAATAGGTTAACCGCCAGGATGCCATGTACATGTACATGTACATGTAAGACAGTTGAAGGTGCTTGTAAGAGGTTGCATTCATGCTTTTTTGCAAATTAAAGACTTGGTTAATAATTACTTTCTGCTTCAAAGCTTTTTCAAATTGGGTCTCAATCATTGTTGTATATAATCTGCATACATGTACATGTACAGTATACGTACATGTTGTACATTTTTTTTGTAGATGCCTGGTACTTGTACTATGCAAGTCAAAGCAGGAAAATTACATGTACTTGGTTTCTGGTTTGACATTCATCAGCAATGGTTGTCATGAAAATGTCTACGCATTCCAACCGAGGACTTTAACAAAAGGGATCCGGGAAGATGACATACCGCGAACAGTCACGGGCCAGCGTTAATTTTGACTGCTGTAAACCACACCCATGGAACATCAACGTAAATCAAACCCAACTGATATAAATGTTTGCGTTCTTCCTTCTGACAATGTTTTATGAAATTAGGTCAGACTTCCCCTCCTCTACCTCTCATTGTGATCCATGAAATAATTAACATCAGCAATGAGGTATTTCCAATTGTAAATTGACTCGCAAAGTACACTAATTTAGAACACAAAACCTTGTTTACACACATTTTTCAGCGGTTTCTTTTTCCCCTTTTAAGCCCAGACCGACAAATACTATACCATGCCCGATATGGGGCAGAGGGAGGCCCCCCCAAACTAACCCTAACCCTAACACACTCTTCCCTCTTGTATACAGAAGCACCCCCCCTAAAATTCTCAAAAGAATTCCTGAGATTCCCAGAACACAATGAAGACACAATAGAGGGGGGGCCTCCCTCTGCCCCATATCGAGCAGCAATTGACAAATACTAGCGACAGAAAAACAAACAAATATGTGTTCAGATATGAAAAAAGAAACTGCCAAAGAGATCCATAATGTTGGGTACGTAAGCTACGTAATTAATTCACCACGTCGCTGTTCCCAGAAAAATACAGAATGTCTATGCAGGACCTTCCCAACAAGGCAACTCTCTCTGATCACAACACAAGATGCATAATAATATTAAATTTTATTGATTGGCAACAAAACAGTAACCCTTGTACATTGTGTATGTGTGTCATGTATTATGTACAATGTGCATGCGAATAAGGGTGCCTTTATGTCACATGATGGTGTACTAATGTCAGGGCTTGAATATAGTAGAAGAAAAATCCACAGTCCGACCAAAGGGCTTGTAGCCCAACATTTTTACTGGACGAATTTTTTTGTGCGAGACCCGAATCAAAATGAAAAAAAAAACTTCATGATTCCTAGCAGCTATCAGAATGTTTCTATTGGAATAATTGCACTAAGATGAGAAGATTTATCTAATTTGTTTGTTTGGGTATCAAGTATACTTCAATAATCAATAGAACTGAAAGGTGTATTTTTCAGACTCAAAGTCAACATTTGAACATAATTTGTTTTTGGTTTAGGATATATTGTAACCAAGTGAGGTACATGTATTGATATTCAATTGACGAACACAAGAATGCCGTAATCAACAATGCAAGACCCCGGACTTGTCAAGTCATGAGTTTACTGGCCTGGCACTAAAACCACTGGCCTCGGTCCTCCTGCAGTCCTGAGTAAAATTCGAGCCCTGCCCTGATTACAGACAGTACACATGTTAACAGTACAGACATGTTAATTCACAAAGATTGACTATTTTGTGAATGGAATTCAAGGGGAAAAAACCATTCCGGATTTAATGTGAAAACCCCAACCTCCTTCCCACATCCCCGCAGTTTTTAAAGTTATTCAAAATTAGTATTGTATTTCAATGTTTAAAGTATAAAAATATGTAAACTTGTGTACTTTTTGCCCGAATAAATATTATATTATTATAAAATTAGGCCGTATCCGAGTCAAGGGACTTTGGCTACGGATATGGTCACTGGCTGCAATATGAATATAGCATTTACAGTGGTCCAGCTGTAGACGCTGCCAATGTTATCAGTTCAAACAGTTACAGTACTGTCATCTTCAAAGAGGCGGTTGGAAGCAGAGATGCTGGTTTACCCTGTATCTAAATGATCCCGAAGCACATTTTAGCGAGCTTACATGTAGGTCATTGATTTTTCGCGAGTTTAGTTTAGCCGCACAGTAGTGACGTACATGTACATGTACATGTACAGTAGTTGTTCCAGCCAAACCGCAGGTTGTTGGCCTCAGTTAAGCTGGGATTCAAAATGGCAGATTTTTGCAAACTGACGCCTGATTGCATTTTTCCCTTTATTCTACATGCTGACATGTACATGTATGTTCTAAACATGTACACTACACTAGCCCGTTTCTAGAGTTAAATGTATTCCTTTCTTCATTTTTCCTGAGTAGGGCTCAAATTTTACACTGGACGATAGTGATTTTAGCGTTGGGCCGGCATACTCGTCTGGCTGTTTTGTGTTTTTCAATTGAACAAATATCTTCAAAAGAAATTTTAAATTTACAAATGTTGACTTTTAGTCTTTTAATCCATAAAACAAATGAGACAAAACTTCCTCACATTTGTTTTCTCATTTGATTATACATGTATATATATTTTTTTTAAACATAAATTCTGGTTCAGTAAACATTTTGAGCTACAAGCCTAGGTTAGATTTTCCCCCCCCCAAATTCAAGCCCTGGCAAAGTCTTCCATTTTGTATTGTTGCAGCCCTGCACCATGGATGGCTCCACGCTGTGTTCAGGGCAAAATTCCACGTTCATTGTAAATTCAGACCCCTATCACCAGAGCAGGCTCGTACATTTGTGTTTGTTTCCTTCATCCGACACCTTCACCATCCCAGTTTAAGGAAATTGATAAAGAATTTGTGTATGTGTCAATACCAATCTTTATCTAATTGGGCACTCCCATCCATGTTCTCACGAGTAATGGGGGTTGGAGCAGGCCTACATGTATCTAAAATGCACTCGTGGTTGGCCCGTTTTCTTCTACACTACACACATGTCTAGTACACTCCGGTCCGCTTCCAGCCACCCTCTCCGATGAATTGATAACGAATTCATGTATGTGTGATTACCAATTCCGATCAACGTGGGAACTCTTAGCAGATGTTGGAGGTGACGGAGCATGTTGCACTGCGGGGGGAAAACGGGGGAATGTCTTGCGCCGTCGAGCGTGGGATTACGCTGGTGAATCAATACGTCAGCTCTTTTCCTTGTTCCAACCTCGCTCCGGATAAAGACAATGTATGATTTGAGAGTTTTTGATACAGGAGGGATGAAATATGTGGAGAGGGGAACGGGGAAATGAATTCATCTGTGCAGATGTGTACAGATGGTAGGAGTGTGATATGCCACATGGAATGAACGATTGTACAATTCAATGTACATTGTACACATGTATACGATTGTATATTAAACATTATTTGCTACAATAGGCCACAGGTTACCTGGTCACAGTGAATGAACAACTGCTCCTTCAGCAGAATCAGAATATTTGTAAAGAAAACAAAATGTATACATTTTTACAGAGTGAAGTTATGTTTCGCAAACAGTGTACATTATGGTGTGCACATAACATGTCAATACTATGCACTGTGAATTCATTTCTACCTGTTTGGTAAATTCATCACAAGTTTAATTTAAAATGCCTAATTTGTTGGTCATACATGTAATGTAGTTGTAGAATTCACTTGGATTTGTTTTTTCTTAGCTTTGGTGCCGCCTGGTTTTGGCCTTGGTGACCCCTAGTCTTGGCCTTGGTGACCCCTAGTCTTGGCCTCGGTGCCCCCTGGTCTTGGCCTTGGTGCCCCCTGGTCTTGGCCTTGGTGCCCCCCTAGTCTTGGCCTTGGTGCCCCCTAGTCTTGGCCTTGGTGACCCCTAGTCTTGGCCTCGGTGCCCCCTGGTCTTGGCCTCGGTGCCCCTAGTCTTGGCCTCAGTGCCCCTAGTCTTGGCCTCGGTGACCCCTAGTCTTGGCCTTGGTGACCCCTAGTCTTGGCCTTGGTGATCTATGGTCTTGCCCTTGGTGCCCCCTGGTCTTGGCCTTGGTGCCCCCTAGTCTTGGCCTTGGTGCCCCCTAGTCTTGGCCTTGGTGCCCCCTAGTCTTGGCCTTGGTGCCCCCTAGTCTTGGCCTTGGTGACCCCTAGTCTTGGCCTTGGTGACCCCTAGTCTTGGCCTTGGTGACCCCTAATCTTGGCTTGGTGATCCATGGTCTTGCCCTTGGTGCTCATTAAAACAATCCCAACAAACTTTAAAATTTTCCAATGAAAGAGCCCTTTGCAAAATGAAAACGATCTTATCCCTTAAGAGACAAGTTTGGCTTGAAATAATCAAACTAAACTACTTATTTTCATGTTTTAAATAACCTTCATCAATAACAGTTACCAGTTTACCAGCATATACAAAACAAAATATTTCATTTTATTTTTAAACTGTAATGGTAATGTATAAGATGAATCCGTCGTCAGAGTTAATGAATAAATCCATAATTAATAGCTTGATGATAGAATAGTTTAATGACCATACAAAAGTACTTGGTAAAGAGCACTGGAGAGCTGTTGATATTATAAGTCTTGTAATTTTTCAAACAAAAATTTGAATCTGAGAAAGGCTTCACGCATGAAGCCTTTCTCGGGCATCTCAAAGCACACAATTCTATGCAACAAGGGTGTTTTTTCTTTCAGTATTTTCTTGCCACTTCGATGACCATTTGTTTTACAGGTTTGTCATTTTATGCATACATGTTGGGATATCAAAAGGATACCCTTTAACAGTCATGTAAATGGTACCACACACATGGTGCATACGTACAAAGTTATCCCACACTTTTCTTATTCTAGTGTACAAATACAGAGGACCATGAACATGCTTGAAGTGGGACAATGGAAAATGTTCAAACCATTTCAATAGACTGTGCAAGTCTCGCGCGTACAGTATCCGAACGAGAAAACACGTCAAACAAAGAACATTTTTATTTCTGAAATCAAATCTTTGTTTTAAATTATATCTCATGACAAAATCTGAACAAAAATAAATCATTACAATTTTATGAAATTAGTTTTAGCTTTTTAAAAAAATACGCCAAAGTGTGTTAATTATTATTAAAAACAAATTAAAACTCTGGGACAAGGATGCTTTTTTGATGTTAACTTTTTAGAAACCCCTTACGCAGATTCGTGAAGGTCAAACAGGTTTTAAATTGACCCGTATCGCAGTTTAAAGAGGAATGCCGACGCCCCAACACCATAGACTGCAATGAAAAGGGTTTGCTTTGCAATTACAGCATCTGGCGATTATAATCTCGCATTCAAAACAAGCTTTTACATAAGTTTTATGATCGGAGGTGAGCACAAAATTCTTAATTTTTTGCAATAACCGGAAGCTGAGGTCAAGTTTAATTCTCGGGTTTTCTTCGTTATATTGTTGAATTGGTTTTACTTTCATATTTTGTTATCACTTAGTATTACATTCCCAACAACATGTATAATTTTCTAGGTCATAAACTACGTTAAACTAAAATAATTGACGAAACAAAATCTCGCCCACGTAAAACTCCATATGGTTGGGACCACTATGGTCCCGGAAGTTCCAATGCGCGCGAGACTTGCAGTCTATTGGCAGTGCTGATCCAATGCACCTGATACTGTCCAATCAATTTACAAAATTTTAATGTGTGCAATTTTTAGGATTGCACATTAATTTGAATTTTGCAAGTCACCGCCACGCAGTGCCCCAAGTGGGCACACTACTCTACGTGCAAATGTATGCATATGAACACCAACAATATTTAGTTTAAAATATAATTCAGTCTGTTTGAAATGCCATACAGTGCAAAGCACTTTTCTGCATTGTGCAAACATATTAAGGCAGGTTTATTCCTTGATATAAATCATAATTTACTATTCAATTTGTTTTTTAGTACATTTCCTTGTCCAGCAATCATAAACATTCATCAAATATTGTGTACCTTTGTGTAAATTACCGAATTTCATAACAACAATAACACGCACAATGTTTTTGTTTTTTCCTGCATACATGTACACACATGTAATGTACAATGTACATAACATAATGTGTGTACAGTGTATGTAGGTGTTGCGTGTACATGTATGTACTTGTACATGTATGCACTTAAAACAACTATTGTGTATTAAACTTTGTTGCTTGAAGTAAGTTGCTTTCATTTCCTTTAAAAAATGATTGTGTTGTCTGTAAAATAATTGTTTAAATCTTAATTTAACGTCTCAAATTTGGCAAAATTTGTTGACCTTTTTGGGGGAAAATGTTTTAATTGAACCCAATTGATAACATCTTAAATGCAACAAAAAATGTTTGTGTTTTTCTCTTACAGTAGTCAGTTGTCAGAGCCATGAATTTGGCCCTGGACTTCTACATTCTACATGTATGTTGTTAATAACATAGGCTGGCATAACCTACGTGTATGGGTTTGAGCTTTCAAATAAAAGGGGTTCCATTAAGATACATTGTGGTTGAAAATGGTTACGATGATGATGATGATGAATAAACACGATAAAGGCTTATTAGTGACACTTCAAATTTGATCAATGACTTTAAATGACTTTTCTGGAAGTCAATCAAGTTCATCCGAGGACATTTCACACTTTGAAATGACCTCCACAGCAGGCTCGGGATTAAAAAATAAATTGTCATCGTCCAAAATTTATATCCTAATGTGTATGTGTATGTATCTCTCCCTGCACGCTTTTACATGCAGCTTGTGCATAAAAGACCATTATTTATGAAGTAGTACTAGTACATCAGGGTTCTGCCCAGGATTTGTTTAGTGCCGGAAATTTTTTTTTCCCTAGTACAGTCAAGTCAATTTCCTTTCGATCGTGCACGGAGTGGTTACACACGTGCGCCCTGCAGCTGTGTGTAGGCCCTCAGTGCGCGCACGCCTTTACCGCCATGGGAAAACAATTTACAGCATCTATAGCATGGTGCTTACTCTGCAGTTCATTTCCGTTGTATAAAACGCTGTAGAATAGGGTTCGCAACATGATGAAACTGGTATCATGTTATTCCAAGCGTAAAGCTATAATCAGCGTGACTGGAAACCATTGCAAAATCAATGCGGGTTTCGTGCGTTGGATATATTGTACATCGTACAGGCGGGAGGAATGCTCGATCCTGGATCATTAAAATAGACTCAAACCAAAGAAGTAGGCTACTCGAAGCTTTGGATAAAACTGTTTACTGGTAAATATTTTGAAGGAAATGGGCAAAAAAAAGGGAAATGTGTGGTGGTCGGAAAAAGAAAAAATTCTGCGAGTGCCGGTCGGGGAATCATGAGTGCCGGTCGGGTTTTCCGGCACCGACCACCGTGGGCAGAACCCTGGTACATACCAGTGGTCCTCTACCAGTGATTTCCACCATTTACTAGGATGTACGATTGCATAAGAGTAATGTAGTACATAGAATTTACCCGCATCACGGTGGTACTTTACATGTACATGTATAAGCTGCATTAACATTATTGTTGGTCAGAGATGACTGTGATGGTGATGCATAAAATTCAAAAAACACTGGGCGTATTTGCATCCCAGAAGTGGTGGTTCACAATTATCTGAAATGGATTGGTTAACAGTCGCAGCTTTAAAAATGCTGCAGCAGGGGACCCGCTACATATGTTGCTTCCTACAATGAACTAAAATATACACTCAGTACTTAATACACATCGGTGGTAAGGGTAAAAACTAAATTTGTTATCCCGGATGCATAATTGTAAAACGTATATTAAATCGTTGCGATACCCGCTGCTAACACAGGGTTCGAACTACCTCTAGCCATCAGGCTAGCTCGGTGGTCTAGTGGTAAGACATCTGTAGCAATGCAATGCAAAGGTCGTTGGTTCGAAACCCAATAGAGTGATTTGCCCGTGGATTTTTTTCACAGAGCTCGAGAAAGAACTACAGTGCTTAACCCTTAGGAATCAGCCCTGCAGTACATCGAGCGCCCCCGCTCGATGATTAAAATCATTTGTAGTTTTGCGTCTGCTGCCCTCTTTAGGTTGAGTCAGGCACCATCAGAAAGGTGTAGAAATAAGCTTTCCAACCATAGTATGGTACCCCTCCTAAGAACTACATGAAAACTAATACAGAGCGAAACAGAAACCATACCATTGCTTTGTTCACCAGCAAGAAAAAAGCTTGTGTGTGTGTTTCCCATGCAAGTTTCTCCGCACAACATCACACACTTTATCGGATTATTACACTCTCTTTCTCTGCAATAATGCATAAAAAGAAGCCTGAAAGGTTGGCAAATCGTGTCCAATGTCAAAGAAAGAGATTTGAAGACTTAGAAAAATTAAGATTTGTTGAGGGTGTCGACGAGAGCGACGAAAATGGTGATCTCGACAGTGATGAGGAAGACATGCTGAATGAACGCATCGATCCATTGACCGGTAGTGGTATGACTTTTCAGTGAAGGAGTTACAGCTGTCACTTTTGTTTATGTTTCCAAGAATGGTCAAAATTGTGATTTTTTTTTTCATAGATAGAAAGCTCTGGTATGGTAGATTCTAAATAGGGCATCAAAAATTTTCCTTCATGCTGAGAAATTTATGTTATTTGCATAAAATATGAAAAATATGAAATTTTATAGTGAAAAATCATATTAAAAATGGCTGCAATTTTTTTTCAAAATCTCCTTGAGGTCCACATTTCCCCCAAAAATAAAGCCCTATATGTAAGCTTTCCAATGATACATAATTATATAGGATTTCTAAACTGTAAATGAGATATTGAAATATAAAATGGCAACACATACAAAAACCTCGAAAACAGGCCTGATTCCTAAGGGTTAATACACATCAGTGTAACGGTAAATATACTCTTTATCCTTGATGCAAAATTAACATCTATTTTACAATGATGTTTGATATTTTTTTGTGATAAGTAACTTGACTTACTCTCATCTGGCTGGGGAGCTGACAGAATGTCGGAGTGTTTCATCTTCACCTCTTCCACATTATTAGCTATCTTGTCTATGTTATTGCGAATTTCCTCCACCTGTACAAGAAGAAGAATTCATGACGAAATTCCAAGAAAATAAATTTCCCTTTAGAAAATGCCCTAAAAAGCCCTTTAAAAGGAACATCCAAAGTTTTAAACATTGTTCATGTCTCGCTGATGAGTTAAAAGTACTACTTTTGAAGAGCCCCCCCCCCCCCCCAAAAGCAGTACTTATCAAAAATTTTCTTTCAATATTGTTGCACATTATTTCAATGTAAAAATTTCACAAGACTTTAAGTCCTACGTGGTTTAAAACCCCATTCTCTCCCCTTCCCCCTTCGTATGACCATGAAAATATTGAAAACTTTGGATGGCCAATTCCTTTTAAAGCTTTGCACATGAAAAGGATTTGAAATACAGAGTAACCTTACCACATGCTGGGTTCTCCCAAGGATTTTTCAAAACTGAGGGGCTTTCTGGACCCAAGAGTTTGGCTAAAGCATGCTGGATTGAAAGGCGGTCTTTGGAATGTTTTTTATTTGGTGTTTTATCTTGGTTTTAAAAAGCCTTACTGTGCAATCTGGAGCATTCTTAAAGGCACTGAACACGTTTTGTAATTGTCAAAGACCAGTATTCTCACTTGGTGTATCCCAACATATGCATAAAATAACAAGCCTGTGAAAATTTGGGCTCAATTGGTCATTGAAGTTGCAAGAAAATGATGAAAGAAAAAACACCCTTGTTGTACAAATTAGTGTGCTTTCAGGTAGGAATAAAAGGCTTCTGGCCAGAAGTCTTTTATTATTTTAGTGAGAAATTACCTCTTTCTCAAAAACTACGTTACTTCAGAGGGAGTCGTTTCTCACAACGTTTTATACTATCAACAGCTCTCCGTTGCTCGTTACCAAGTAAGTTTTTATGCTAATATATATTTTGAGTAATTACCAAACGTGTACAGTGCCTTTAATGGTTTCATCTTGATGTTTTTTTGTGAAACTAGTTTTTTTTTTGTTTTTTTTATAGTTTTTTTCTTCTGCATTATCGGTCAAAATTTGCACATTATATAAGCCTGGTACGCTAGCTTGTGCATGAGGAGAACCCTGCCACATGAGTGGACTTTGTACGTTTTACGTTTTTGTACTCAAGACTTAATATTTGTAACTACATAATGTTTCAAAGATGTCAAAAGTGAAAACACCCTTAAAAATATAGAATAATCATCAAAAGTTGTGCTTCCTTATGAAGTACATGTACTACTCTAATATAGAAAGCACTCAGTCCCATCATCAACTGCATAAAAGGAAAACAAGAGTATTTTTTCATGATAAACAAAAATAGACTAAGTGATAAAATTATGCTGGAATAGAAGTGTCTCACCTGATCAAAAAACTCATCCATGTACTTTTCACTCTCCACATTGACGGACACATCGTCTGGCCCCACATCTTCGTCATCCCCCTAGAAAGACAGAAACAAAAGAGAGAGAAAGAGTGAGGACTTGTTAAGTATAGTGTTTCCTATTTTTGATGAATGCACACTTTATTTAAATTAACCTACGTGTATACATACTAACCTGTTTAGTTTATGGCAAAAAATCAGACCTACATGTAATGTAGCATCTTTGGGTGATGTGTATTATTGCAATATTACATCACTTACAGTAGGCCCAAAAGATGCCACATGTAGTTCAACATTTTTGCAAATTTGACCCAAAAGTTTAGATTTTCTGTTTTAAAAGCTATTTTACAGCTTTCATTTAAGGTATTGAACAAACAAAATTGGCCAATGATAAGTGATATTAATGATAAATGAATTATTGTCGGGATCCTGACATTATCTCACGTCCATCAACCGTGTACATTAACAAATAATTTTGCATGTTCCCTCTTTTTGTTTGCATTGTCTGTGGCATATGATGCAAAGGTTTTCTGTGTGTTTTTTCATTTTGAAACGGCATTATCTATCACAATGATTAGAGAAAATATTTTCATTTTTTTCTTTCTTTGTTCAACCCCCAAAAAGTTTTTAAAACTCTATCGGCGATAAATGGGCCACGCAACTCTAAAGGGAAGGTACATCATTGGTTGGGGGGGGGGGGGGGTGTAGGGGTTAGGTGTTGAATTTTCTGATAATTCTCTTCCTCTAGGGCCTAACAAAAAATATTTTAGTTTCCTGTAACATGACTGACTGTTCCAAACCCTGCTGACAATTACAAAAATGTATAATTAACCTGAATAGATACATTTTTTTCCCCAAAGTGACTGCATGTTTCAAAACGACACCATCAGAATCCAGAACTTCAGTGCTATTAATATGTTTTCAATTGATGTTTAGTCTCAATTCATTCAAAGGGACACATTGCCTTTGGACATGTTGGATTGGGTACTTTGGGCTGTAAAAGCATTTGTTATGAAACAAATATGATTGAAGAAAGGTTAAAATAGAAAATGATTCACACAAATATTCCTTGAAATTGTGTGGTTTTCTTTCAAAATGTTTCACTCCACACAAAATTACAGACTGTGATCAGGTGATACATGTACTGTAGTTCACAAAGTAAAAGGAAAACCAGGAAAACCACACATTTTCGAGGGGTATTTGTGTGAATCATTATTTTCTACTTTTAAAACAACTTTCCAACCGTATTCATTTCATAACAAACACTTTTTATAGCCCAAAGTGCCCGATCCGAAGGCAATGTGTCCCTTTAGTATTATCTAATTCTGGGAATAAAAGTTTGAGCAACGTGTTGCAAAACAACAGTCAGGAAGTTCAATTTTTCATTGTTCAGTGAACCTCATTTCTCGGTGCGCACATGTGAAATTGTTTCCTCAAATTATATTTTCCTAACATTTGCACCAACCCTCTTTTTTATGTTACAGGGGGAAAAAAAAAATTAACTCTTGTAAAGCCTAGTTTCAAATCAAAAATAAAGTATTATTAATAATGTATCATACAATCAACCTTTAAAAATTTCATAAAATTTAGTCACATTTTTCATCAAAAAATTAAATAAACTGGTATATTCCTTTTCAAGGACTTTGTGCTTGTCTTTTTGCAACATTCTTAAATTTTGGTGGTGGCAATCGCAACAAGCTGTGGCTGTTTTTATTTATTATTATTTTTTTGGGGGGGGGAGGGGATCTTTAAAAAATTGAGATTTCCTGAGCTTTTTATTATATTTCTGACTGCTATACTGGTAAGAGCTTTTATAATCATTAACCTTTCTGATTAAAACTGATCAATTTTTGATTAATACAAATCCAATACGCTGTCTTTAATCCCCTGCAATAAAACATACACACAATGTACAGAAATCAATCACTATGCTCCCTGTCCGGCCAACCTTTGGACTTCCATGAAACGTTGACACCCAGCCAGGATTGTCATTTTGTTGGGGCTGGGCTACATGCATGGTTTGTACATGTACACGGAACATAATGCACAGAGTCCAAATTGTTGCGGTACCCACTGCTAAGGATTCGAACTGCCTCTAGCCATCGGGCTAGCTCGGTGGTCTAGTGGTAAGACATCTGCTTTAGCAATGCAAAGGTCGTGGGTTCGAATCCCACCCGAGTTATTTGCCTGTGGAATTTTTTCACAGAACAAAGTACTGAGTATACAGTGCTTTTAACATGGGTAAAAACCAAATTATATGCACAGAGTCCATCAAATTCAAGCGATATCAAACTAGTAGGATTTTTATCGAGTGTAGGGTTTTATTATAGACCGCATCTTTATGTTAACATGGTTAACCTTGAACGAATGGTTGTTTATGTAAAGAACTTTATTTTGCAGGTAGTCAGGTTGGTGAAGTGCTACATAAAAACATGTATCTTGCCTCGCCTTCCACCTCTGGGACCCCGGTTCCAATCGCACCAGGGGCATTAGTATGTGGATTGGGCATTAGTATGTGGATTAGGTTTACAGTCCCTGCCTATTATAGCGTGGGTTTTCCCTTGGAATAATTCTCTGGGATTTTCCTCCCACATCTAAAACTGAAACTTTCTTCATTGTCTTCTCTACACGGGTTCTTGGCCATTGCCAGTAAGGAATTTTAGCATCGACTGGGCCAGTAAACTCACAACCTGACAAGTCTGGGGACTGGACAAGTCCAGTGGTGTTGTGTCTTTTAATTGGATAACAATACCTCACTGTGTAAGGGAAGGCATACGTTTGTCAATCACTCTTAAAATTAATGGCAATAAAAACATATTGGTTAGAAGCCTACGGCAGCTTTCGATAGTATAAAGCATTTTTGAAAACACAAGACCACCGCCGGACTTGTCATGTCTTGAATTTACTGGCCCGACGCTAAAATCATTGGCCTACGGGCTGCGGTCCAGTGCAAATTTCTGGCACTGCTTGCTCTTTCAACAATGCAATTTCAGACATAAGAGTAACCCGCTCTTTTTGAAGAAGTGAATGGTTCCGAGAATAAAAACATGATGAGAATGTTCTAGAACCTTCACGCATTAAGGGCAGCTTGTCTTGAGGTGTACAAGTACTGCATATGCCTCAGTATCAGACAATAACACCTACAAATTTCCACATTGTGCAATGCACTAAAAGTCTTGACTGAAAACACAGATCAACGTATGATTCCTAATGGCAAGGGACTGGGGATGAGTAGGAATTAGAAGGTTGGGATGAGTAGGAATTAGAAGGTTGGGATAAGATAGGACAGTGAACTGTGTCCACAAAAATGCAATTACCAAACCATTCCCTTTTACTGCAGTGATAAATTTTTATTTAATGTACAGTGATGACCCACTGGACTCTGGAGTCTGGACAGTGAGTACTCACTGGACCACTAGCCAGAGTCCATTCATTTTTAGCATTGGGGCAGTAAAGCCCACACTCACATTAACTGGCAGTCTCATGTTTTCCAAACATTTATTTTTTTGAAGTATAATCAATGTATACTGAAACTTTCAATTCCCAGCCGCTGCATAAAAGTTTAGAAATTATACAGAGACAGAAAGAAACATTTTAGGGTTGTAAAAACTTATTTCTGGTCAGTGAAAGTGCCAAGTTTGTGGTCTAGTACTAGTAGAGTTTTTCTAGAAAAAATCAAGCGCTTGTCTAACAGTGTTAAATACTGACACAGGGATATTATTTTACCAACCATTTTGAAACACATGCCCTACCCTTGTGTCCCCTTGTGACATCAGATTTACAGGTTGTTTTTACATTATACTGTTTGGTAATGTAGTCATAAACGATTTGATGCAGGAGTGCAACAATTAAAGAAAGCCTCGACTGCATCCCATAATAATAGGTAATTATTGTTTATTATTTCACAATATGTTATGTCAAGTGTGACATTCACAATTGTTTCACAAGTCGAAGGTTTGGTTCGGACATCTAATGCTGGTCAGTTCAAACAGGAGGTACCAGTATTATAATAATACTTTTAACTCATCAATATTCATGATAGAGCGTCTAACTTTCACTGGTCCACTCACCACCATGTACCAGATGCTATTTTTGCTGTTTACAAGCGCATGAACCAGTGCCACTATTCATACACAGTGTCCACATTTGCTGGTTGTAATTAAAAAAATAAAGCTACTGTATGTAGTGTGTTTAATGGCTAATTTATAATATTTTTACATACTGTAGAAAGGTGTACATATGTTGCATGCATAAAAAAACATGTGTCCAAATACACCAGGAATACTGTTTCCAATACACTTAACCTTGCCCATGGACATGTCTGACAATGTACATGATGAATGATAGATGTAAGTGTACACTGCACTTTCTTTTTGTCACTGTTTGACTCACATTGTCATGCGGTAAAAGATATTCATGTCATGTCATTGCACAAGAAGTTTTTCCTACATACAGTAAACATGGAGCTAAGTTACAATGATGTACTCAGTGTATTAGTCAGATTTGAGGATGTTGATGGCACCCACTACTAAAAAAATTATATATAGATCAAAACTTTGATGGGAAATCACACATGTTGTGTATTGGACAATGTACATTATCTGGCAGATGTTTGTCTGCATTACATTATGTTGATCGGTAAACGTTAAAAAGGAGGTCACTCAGGCCTGGCATTATACACGTACACAGAGGCCAAAGAAGCCATGGCATCTGTTGTTGCCCTGGTGGCTTTGCCTTGGTGCCCCTTCAAAGGTACATGTACATGTGTATCCCTTTATAGACTTTAAGATTTTCCAATCGAAGTGCCCTTTGAAAAAATGAAAATGGTCTTGCCCTCAAGGATGAAATTCCAGGCCTTGAGTGTGTAAAATAACCCAGAGTGAGGTCCACTAACTTGACCATCTGACCATTCCATCATCCACTAAATTGTGGGATTTATTCATTATCATTAACATTTGGTGGTAATTTTTATTTTTATTTGGGTAATTCTGTGTGAATACTAGCTCAAGGTCATCAAGCTTGTTCTACTAGTACTGGTAATTGTTGAATTGTTTGATCTTGCATTCACGCATGACAAATCCAAATGGTGGATTACGGGCCTTAACTTTACAAAGACAAATTTGTGTATGCCCCTGGTCAGGGGCTGGATTGCCCCTGGTCAGGGGCTGGATTGCCCCTGGTCAGGGGCTGGATTGCCCCTGGTCAGGGGCTGGATTGCCCCTGGTCAGGGGCTGGATTGCCGCTGGTCAGGGGCTTGATTGCCCCTGGTCAGGGGTTTGATTGCCCCTGGTCAGGGGCTCTATTGCCTCTGGTCAGGAGCTCTATTGCCCCTGGTCAGGGGCTCGATTGCCCCTGGTCAGGGGTTTGATTGCCCCTGGTCAGGGGCTTGATTGCCGCTGGTCAGGGGTTTGATTGTCCCTGGTCAGGGGCTCGATTGCCCCTGGCTGGTCAGGAGCTCGATTGCCCCTGGTCAGGGGCTCGATTGCCCTTAGTAAGGGGCTCATTTCAGAAAGCAACACGATTTATCTTAGTGTTGTCAAAATCACCATTGTTACATCACACTAACCCTAACTGGCCAGGGGCTCGATAGCCCTTGGTCAGGGGCTCAATTGCCCCTGAAAAGTAACATGCCTGCCTGGTTATTGCCTGGGTGCCATTTTGAAATGTTTCAACAGTGCACTTTTGTATATTTCCTGTGATAGAGGTTTCCTTAACCTAAAAAAAGAATAAAATACCTTGCTCTTCTTAGGGTCTTTGGGTGAATCCCACCCACTCCCAATGAGAATGTATGCTGTGGATTTGTTTTCTTACAGGAAGCACTGTGTGATACACATGTACAGTGTAAAGGGTAAAACCCTAAATATTATTTTTGTCTGTGGTTGGGGGGGGGATGGGGTTGTACCCGGTAAAAAGTAAAGCCCGCCATCAATGTCATAACTTCTCATTCACAAGTGTGCGGAGCTCCTTGCAACTATACATTTGTGCACAACTGTGCGCTGTGTGCACATGCGTTGCCACTGTGTACACTATGTACTACTTACTACCTCGAGGAACATTGTGCCATGTCACTAGCAAAATAAAAACTAAGCAGTGTTGGGTGAATTCCATTTTATTCGCACGTAAAATTTTGACCAAGTACAAACATCGATTGGTGGTCTTACAGGTATCAAAGAACACTCTTTGTTCTTTCCAGGAAAGGAAAAAACTTCCTTAGGACAATAAGTTTTTTTCAAAATAGATTGGACTTTTTGGCGGTGTTTTAAGGGGTATTGAACCACACAGGTTCTTGTTTTTTAAGATGAATCAAGCAGTCTACTAAATGTACTCATCTTTCAAAAGCATAATTTATCATATATTTTGTAAATTGAACTTAGTATCACAAACGTACAAATTTGTTGTGCTCTTTTAGTCTTAAGAATTACATGTATTGTAAGTTTTTGGAGATGTAGTAGTAGCGATAATCGAAACCCTTCATCCTCTCATTTGGCAGGAGGATGGAGGGATACGATTATCGCAACTATAGGGAGGAGGCGGAACAACCCTCCACTAAAAATTTGGACGGGTTCCAACATTAACGGCCTTGATATTGCGCAATCGGGTCCAACGTTCACTCACCCCTGATTTTTGTCAAAATAAACAAATGGTTTATGATACTGATGCTTTTGCTATCAATTGGCAGCTGCCATTTTTTAATGCGCATTCGACAATATGACTTGGAAGTTGAAATTGAGTCCTGAAGAAAAAACATTTATCAAGCTCAAAGTCAAGCAGTCAAGGACTGACATGACACTGACTGACAGAATACCAGAAACTGAGGTCCTGAGGAAATGGTTTTGAAAATGAAATTGTATTATTAATCCACCATACACATGTGACTGTGTGTGATGATGAACACACAAAATAAGATTTTTATTTTTTTTTTCTTTCTAATCCAGTCCATACAAGTGGACTACCATTCACTTTCTTAAAATACACACAAAACAGCGAAAAACTGTGCACAAAATACATAGGGGGCCTAGATTTACAATACACAACACAGTTCCCGTGCAGTACTGAATGGGAGCATGGGAGTGAACACAAACCACACACACAAACCACACACCGTACAGAATCCACTCTGACTCTGAAAAATCATGCAACAATAAATATATTACCCTTTTAAACGATCCCAACCGATCCCTCATCTTGAAGAATCTACGTATATATTCCTATGGAGAACAACAGGCGTATATTTTCCGAGAGAAATCAGTAAATTCTGGGAGACGATTCGTCCCCGCCCGAGCCCACACCTTCCTATATCAACCAACACAGATGAGATCACGGCAGCCATTCATCTTCCGAACGGTGAAAAATTGATGTAGGCGGAGCTTTTTACTGTTTCACCGTGTAGTTGGTGCTATTTTTTTCAAGGGACAATCGATCGACGCAGCCAAACACAGGTTGCAATTTTTATTTTAGATGCAGGCACTGAGCTTGGCATGCAAAGTGCAAGAACTTTCTAGGTGGGCTATTTAAAAAAAATAAAAAATAAATTACTTTAATATAATGAGTTTGCACAAAAAAATACACATGAAATGATATTCTCATAAATGCATTTTTTTTGCAAAGTGTTCTTGTTTTTTTCACACAATGTTATAGGCACTCTTGGAGGGGCAACCAACTGCACTGCACACACAATGATCACTTCGGCAGCACATCCTCAAGAAAATAACGAGAACACTGTAATTGTGAATGGATGTTCGTATTGGAGATAGTCTAAGGGTTGTCTAAGTTTGTCTAAGGGCGGCTCTGTGCTCTGAAACATTGAGTTTAAATCCCCATAGACCAGTCATCAGCAGGAAATAAAAAGAAAAACAAATATTACGTGTTTACCTCCATGGTATATTCAATTCCAAATGAGCCGTATGTAGGATACAACTACAAATTACTGTTGGAATTTGGTTAAGTTTGGCCTGAAAGTTCACTCACCATCTCAGACACATTTCACAGTTTATCCAAAGCTAATGTCAATAATGGAGTGTTTGTAGTAATTCCACCTTATGAAATGTTTGCTTCTTGTTATGCACACCAGTGCAAGTGGTTTTTTTTGACAGTCTGAAACACATTTTTAATTACGAGTGCTAAAAGGAGGCATTTTTGTGACTCATTATATTAGGGAAACCCTTTTGAGCGGCCAAAAAGGGTAAACCGCCCCGAAATAGAAAACGTGCAGTTCGTGATATTCGGCCCAGTTCCCAGTTCCCTCGTTCTCCATTATGATGCAGCCGTCAAATCTCGGTTGAACGCAGCTGTTACAATAAGAATCAGGCTCGGTTGAGCTCGAGGTTGAAAAATGTTTGCTTCAAAGTGATAAAAAATAACATAATTCTTTGAGTGGTTTTATAGTCCGACGAAATATATAATAAATCCAACCATCTCAGAAATTGTCAATCGGTATAACCTTCAATCACAGTTTTTACCTGTTTTGGGGGGACTAAATATGATGAAAAGGTTGAAGATGATGAGAAGTGTACATAATTTATGAATGAAGTTCACTCTGCTGTGGGTCTGCGGTTGCAGGTACATTGACCCCTGGCACCACGCGCAGCGCACGACGTACGTGTGTGTACACACGCGCCCATTTTTGGAGTCAAAATGCACACAAATGAATTGACTCCAGGGGTCGATTTCACAAAGAGTTAAGATTGATCGTAACTGCAAATCCATCGCAGTTGCTTAGCAAAGAGTGATGTCACAATTCAAATTACTATGGTTATTCTGATAACTCATCTTAAGATGAATCTTAGTGCTTTGTGAAATCGACCCCAGATCCAAAAATAGTGGAAATGGTGGACGCGCATTGTGCGAGGACGTGGCTTTGGTCTCTCTCATCACTTCCAATTCCACCTGTTATGGAGCAGACGGGAGATGGTTTATATGATTTAGCTTTAAAAATATTTTTGTTGGGTGTGGGTAGGGTAGGGTAGGGTAGGGTAGGGTAGGGTAGGGTAGGGTAGGGGAGGGGGAGGGGTAGGAATCAACTGCCCTGCCCAACCCACACCCTCTCATTGAAAAAAAAAAGTATTCGTCAAGCCCAAGACAAGAGCCGTGTGTGACGATAAGTAATGGCTTCCTGAGCAGAGGGACGGACATTCGGACAAAAAGCCCCCTTTTTAGAAACCGCAGCTATACTGCTGGCTCCGTCTCCGAACATCGCTGTAAGTTCGGCTCGTCGGGCAGTTTGACTTTGAGTCCGAGTGTACCAAACACGCGCACGTTTTCAAAGTAATATAATTGAATGATCCGCTATCAACAATTCGAAAACGGCCGAAGACGGGATCCGAAGCCTGAAGCCGTATCCTAATTGAGGCAACAAGACGGCACTACCCCTACGGCTGGATCGTGGCATCATCATGCCTTGGAATTACATGACGTCCTTATAGATAGCAAAGTCATAGCCGTAGCCACTAGCCGCCACCGCAAACTCGGATACGCCAAAAGTTTCCAAAAGTAAAGGGACTGCACTTTTTTTCCATGAAGGGCGCCCTCAACCGCCATTTTACGTACACAAAATGAGTTTCTGGAATGTAAAAACATTGAATGATCCAACCAATGGGGTCTCTGGGTCGGCAGCACAGTAAACACTATTTTTAAGGAGCTCTTCTCCTTAATTCTTTCTGGTTTCATTATGTTGTAAGTGTGTTATTGAACAACATAATTAGATGAAACAGAAGGTCTGTGCACATCTTTAATAATTGGCCAAAAAAAAATGACAAGGGGGGGGGGGCTGACAAAACATAGATCTTATATTGACTTTCTTTCTTCTTTGGTCCATGTTCTTGCTGGATGTTTTTGTTTTTTTATACAGAGTTTCTTTTCTGAAGTAAAACTGTTAAATTTGCCTTGGGTTTTTAATCACATGATCATGGTCAACTGAACTGAGAAATTGATTGACAACACATTTATATATTGAATCAAAATATAAAAAATCAGTTGTTGCTTTTGAAATGAATGGTTATTCGAAGTCCTTGGCCCCAAGAGCTGATTAGCACTCAATTTCGCTTGCCCACCACCAGCAGAATCAACTTTGTTGATCATCTTACTGGTTCTCAGCAACATAACATGCACATTTTTCTCAGACAAAAGATCACATGTGTTTAGAGACCAAGTTTTACCAGCTGGAAATTCATTTTTACAGCAAAATAAGTAAAGAAAACATCATTGCTCATTAAATTCCCCTTCACATAATACAAAAATATAAGAGATCGGTCAGCTGCTTGTTCTTACTTTCCCAATTGCGAGTTGGAATCTCAAATACTTTTGCACTTCATCATGAGGTGTTCTGGGTATTTCCACTCCTTTTTTGAAAGGATTGAACAAGAGTAACCTCATCAAGATATTTAAAAACAAGAAAAACAAGAGGTGTTCTGGGCGGATTGCCCGAACACCTAATGAATGAACTACACTTAAAGGCACTGAACACGTTTTGTAATTGTCAAAGACCAGTATTCTCACTTAGTGTATCCCAACATAATTTATGCATAAAATAACAAGCCTGTGAAAATTTGGGCTCAATTGGTCATTGAAGTTGCAAGAAAATGATGAAAGAAAAAACACCCTTGTTGTACAAATTAGTGTGCTTTCAGATAGGAATAAAAGGCTTCTGGCCAGAAGTCTTTTATTATTTTAGTGAGAAATTACCTCTTTCTCAAAAACTACGTTACTTCAGAGGGAGTGGTTTCTCACAATGTTTTATACTATCAACAGCTCTCCGTTGCTCGTTACAAGTAAAGTTTTTATGCTAATATATATTTTGAGTAATTACCAAACGTGTACAGTGCCTTTAAAGGGACACGTTGCCTTGGATCGGGCGAGTTGGGCTATGAAAAGCGTTTGTAACCGTTTGTTATAATGGTTAGAAAGATGTTTTAAAAGTAGAATACAATGATTCACACAAGTATGCCTCGAAATTGCGTGGTTTTCTTACTTTGCGAACTCAACACGGTCCGCCATTTTGTGGGGTCAAAATTTGGCTCTACAAAATGGCGTGCCGTATTAGTTCACGATGTAAAGTGAAAACCATGCAATTTCGAGGCATATTTGTGTGGATCATTATAATTTATTATACTTTTAAAACATCATTCTAACCATATGCATTTCATAACAAACGGTTTCAAACGCTTTTCATAGACCAACTCGTCCGATCCAAGGCAACGTGTCCCTCAAGTTGGTAGTTATCTTCAGTTTTCAATGGCAAAACATTGAGGAAATCAGCGGATTAGCTGAAAAGTTGCATGCCTGTTTATTTGATTTCACTACCCTTGGATAGATCTGATATTTCCAGCTATTATAACCTTGGCAATGGAGGGTGAAATGGACAAAACAACAGCTTTATAAGTAGGATTTGAAACTACCCTTGAAAAGGTCTGATCTCTATTATTTTAAGCTTAATTACAACAAATGGCTTTTGTGCTCAGTGCTGTCAACTAAAGTTGCTTATGGTTAGAACAGCATTATTAGCAATAACTTTTTCTGAACAATTTGTTTAACGATAACCAGTGGCTTATTCACGACTTTATGACACCAGAAGCTCTGAATAAGCGGCTACGGCTATGACTGTTGCTAAGGGAGTTGCTAAGGACGTCCTATACTTCACCGCATGATAAAGTAGCAATCCAGGCATAGTAATTTGGACACAACGTTAACTTCAAGAAAACAAAAATAGGACACAAGTAATTCTTGGTTTACTTAACAGCACCTCACATTGTTCGTTACTACAGGACTATATACACACAGGGTTGACTACTCCTCTTGAAAGCTTCCATATAAATTGTTTAACCATAGTAAAAATTAACATAATGTGGGCTCATTAAAGGCATTTATCCCAGCCTACCACTAAACCTTTTTTTTTTTTTCATTATCGAAAAAAGTTCTAATCAAAAAAGTTACCAAGGGGGATTAACTTGAAATACTGGCAAACGAAGCCAATGTGGACCCCTCAAATGACACAGCAGTAATATTACATGTAAAGGGTCCGAGGACATTTTCATTTAATTGCTAAAAGCAAACAAATTTGCAGAAAATTTCACTCAAAGAGTTTAGCATTACTATTTGCAAATTCACGCAATACAAGTTCTTTCCAACTAGTTCAATTATATTTTTTACTTTCAGAATAGCAATTTATTGCATGAATGGCAGCTGTACGAATTTGGGCCCTCTAGTCTTTTTGGGGGAAACACTCTTACAGCCCTGGCCATCAACTCAACACATCTCCGCAGATATGCTGCCAGTTTTTGTTAATGTCAGTTCAACCCTATGTATTATAAAACAAACATTGTAAGACTCATTGTCAATCTCAACGACAAAAAAGAAAAGAAAACAAATTAGCATCTCACAATTTGACTTTTACAATCCAGTCCCCTGCTAAAGTTGAGGTATAAAAAAGGAACTTTCACTTTATTATCATTCATTTAGTGCAATTTAGTATTATACAAATGGTTCTAAACGACACAGCGCCAGTCTGTAAAAATAAATCTTTGCAATCAATCCGCCAAAAAAAGTCTTAGTTTGTCTTTCTGCTCCTTATTAAAGAATCGAGTGGTAAATCAAGAGATCCATCAGCAAAATAAAATGACAGATTGTTTCAGGGTTCAAAAGTGAAACTTTTGAGAGATTGAAGTGAATTATGCTTTTGCAGAAAAACTTTGCCAATTAAGGATTAACCCTCCATCTTTAGACAGGTTTCACCAACAAAATATTACACAACTGAGTACATTACAAAATGTTGTCAATTGACTTCTGAAAGTAAATATGCTGTAAATTACATAAAGGTACTTTAAATCAAATTTGTGGTAACCTATGAACTCTGCAACTAAATTAAGGTGGTGATAATTTTCTTAATAATAATAATAATAATAAAACCGTGCTTATATAGCACCTTTCAAACTACACAAAGCGCTTCACAAAAACCAATTAAAATACACAAGACCCAAAAATAGCAAAATATAAACAAACACATGGTAAAATGCAGTGGAGAAGCTACAGATTCATTATACAATTATAAAAATGCCGATAAACAGGCGCAGTACATAGATAAAAAGTTGATACAAAAATCTTTACAAAAAACTCCCAAAATACAAAAGCACCATAGCGAAGAATATAAGGTTAAAAGCATCGAACAGACATAATTCCATGAATTAAGCATCAGGGAGTGTAAAAAGATGGTTTTCAGATGTGACTAATTAAACAAATTCACTGAACGGATGTCACGGATGTGTGCCGGCAGCTGATTCCACAAAGCTGGAGCAGAAGCAGAGAAAGCTCGGTGCCCATATGATGCAGTCCTAAGTGACCTTGTTGGTGGAGATTTCAGTTGGATTGCTGACGATGATCGAAGCGAACGAGTTGGGGTGAGGATGATAATGATGTCATTAATATATTCGGGAGCAAGACCGTGGATAGCTTTGAAGGTGATGAAAATAATAAGCGCCCCTTGACCTTCAACACAAGCCTGGCAGCTGCATTTTGGATACGTTGTAACTTATCCAGCTCACAGGCTGGCAACCCGAAGAGCACAGAATTGCAATTATCAAGCCGGGACGTGACAAAGGCATGCACCAGGTTTTCAGTAGATGCCTGATCAAGAAATCTACGCAGCCTACCAATTTTGTAGAGAGCAAACGATGCACTTTTGCATACGCTGCTAACGTGTTGAGACATTGTGATGCTGTTATCGCCGAGACTCCTGGCAGATGGTGTTAGGTCAACGTCAGAATCGTCGATTTGAAGTGATGGTAAAGGTAAATGTGGAACGTGGCGAGAATGAAGATGGAGAATTTCAGTTTTGCTGTCGTTCAGCATCAACAGGTTTTTGGTCATCCAGCACTTGATGTCTCTGATGCAAAGCTCAACGACCGGGATGATATCAGCTGATTCACTGGGCTTAAAAGTGACATATACCTGCATATCGTCAGCATAAATCATACACTGAAGATTGTGGGCTTTTATTATTTCCTCGAGTGGAGAGCTATACATGGTGAATGCAAGAGGACCAAGTACTGATCCTTGTGGAGCACCACACGTGACGGTAATTGGATTTGATTGGATATTGTCAATCAGGACACGCTGGCGGCGTTCGTTGAAATAGGATTCCAACCACGTGATTCCAAACCGAGATTCCCTCGTTGAAGAAGAGCTTGATGGTCAATTGTATCAAAAGCCGCCGACATATCCAACAACACAAGAACGACTTCTGGATGTTGATCCCTGGCACGAAGGATGTCATTAGTGACGCGAATAAGAGCTGTTTCAGTGCTGTGGAACTGGCTGCAATATATTTCACACAATTTTGGGGGGTGCAAAAACTTTGCCATGCCCTGATAATAATAGTTTAACTGTGGTTTACTTCAAAGTAAGTTAGTGTAGCATTTCTAAGCAGCTTCTGTGACCCATATCCTACCAAGGTACATGTACCTTTCAGAGCCTAGAGTCTTTAAGAAACACAGTCCGAGCTGCTAAGGCTCAACATCCTTTTAACACCCAAATCTGCGGACCCTGATCAGAGAATTGAAAGCCCTGGCTCGATTGCACAAAAACACCAAGATGCATCGTAAGATGAGTTGTCAATGTTGCCAAAGTGAATTCAATTAATGCACACAATTGTTAAGGTCCACCCATATTTTTGCCAACCATGGCTGGCAAAACTTGCAGCCGTGACGTTGCAGAAGAAAGGTCAATACTGAGGTAAATGGAAGTAAAAAATGGATGCTACAGATGGCCCCACCTGACTACAGACACAGACACCAAGTGTATGCAGGCTTGGAATTACTGAGTGCCCACGGTCCCTGTTGCCCTGGTCTTGGGTCTTTGTGCCCCTTTCAAAAGTTTCCCATAGGCCTAAAGATTTTCCGATGAAGGTGCTCTAGTTGATGAAATTCTGTACGTGGTTCTAGAACAAAAAGTGCGCTCAAGATGCAGGAACTTACATTACGTAAGGTAGATCAAGGCTTTTGGGTAAAATCCAAATTCAACTAATCTATCAATCTCGCGGATGCTGCACCTTCTCCTTTTTAGGAAACAAGAAGTACATGTGGAGTTTTAATGTCACACTACCGAAATACAATTTTTAGTTTCTATAAGTGAAATCCAAATAATATTATAAAGCTGTTTTAAACAGAGTGGGAGTGGTATTAGTTTACAAATCTTCATCGTCATCTGGCAGGGCTGTGCTTTGTGCTTCCTGCAGAAGTTAGCAAAAACAAAAAAGAGAGGGAATAGAAAGCGTGAGTAGAATCCTAAAATGAGGGAAGCAGTCTCTTCATGCTTAGCAGTCCCGTTCTGCTAAGTAGAGATGAGCAGGGAACCAGTCACAAACAGTACACATTGCATAGAATTTTGGCTGGTAACCCGTTTCTGCTCAGCACTACATGAACACTGCATGAACTTCGAGAGATTTAAGAGGATTGTTTGTCATTATCTTTGTTCGAGGGTCCCAGTCAGGAGTCATTCCACCTGTAACTGTTGTTAAGCCAGAAATCACACCCAAGTTGGGCAGTGGCAACACACCATCACCAGAAGGGGATTTCAAATTGATTTCACGTAAAGCCTAGCTTAGGATTTGCTTGAGCATTTTTCGGTCAAAAGGCGATTGAGGCAGTGGGCTTGCCTTTTCAAGAAGTCAACCAAATTCTGAAAATCAAGAGGAGTTATATCCACTTGTTCTGCAGATGAAACACCCGAGTTTACAGGATGTTACATTTTAGAAATCTAGAGATTTTGTCACAACAAGGGGTACCTTTTACTTCCATATGGTTTCAACTTCTTCATGCTAAGGGGATAAGATGAGGGGAAATCAACTGAAAATCCTGAAATCAGGAAAATACCTGAGAAATCAAAGGCCTGAGCTATGAAATTTAACCTCATGTTTTTCTCAAACTTTATTTCAAGTAAATATCAGACAGGAAAAAAACCAAAACCTTGTGAAGAATTGTCACAACTGATGGCTATTTATGAAGCGCTGTGCCGACTTACCTGAAGTTCTTTTTCGTATTGCTGCATGGTACTTTGGTCTATATGGACCTCTGGAGGTTCAAGAGCAGGCATCTCTATGAAGGAGAGGTTGGGGTCTCCGCACAGCTTCCTTGCCAGCCACAGAAACGGCTTCTCAAAGTTGTAGTTACTCTTCGCGCTGATGTCGTAATACTGCAGGCAAAAGTTCAAAGATTAAACCAACTTAACCAAAAACTAATACCACAGAAAACACTGCTCTATGCGGGCATATTAGGGGTCTTTGGATACAAGTAGGAACAATTTACAAAGGCTGACCTACATTTACACATGGTATAGGTTCTAATTTAACTTTCAGACCTGATTACATTAATAACAATTTTTCTGGTTTTTTCTGAGGCAAAAAAAATCAGATGATTTTCAGTCAAATAGCAAAATTGTTTGGTCATTCAACTACAATCAGACCAAGATTTAGGGGAGTGCTCAAAAGTCAGTCAGGCAGGTTCTAGGACAGCCAGAACGTTCCACTAGGCCACATCATTGTGCCGAAGTAAGGGATCATACTGAGAAAATATGGGCAACAGTATTTCGAATGTTTGAATGGAACTTTCCGACAGTCCAAAGGAACTGTCCATACTTATCCATTCCAATTAGAACTTTCCTATCAGACACTCTTTTGAGACGCTCCTTAAAACTACAGGCCTGTGAGTGGACCCTTAAAAAAAGAGCTGAAACACTACATGATGTAAGAATGATCGTGGAATGTCGAGTGCGAGTCAAGCATTTACGCTGGTCGAATTGGGGCACCCCATTGATCCAGTAACTAGGTTTATTTCACATTATTGTAGTTGTACATTATTGTTGCCAAGCATATACATGTATAAGGCCAAAAAGTAAAAAAAAACAACACACAGAAATAAAAAATCGGCACGGCCAATGAAAAAGTGGATAAAAATCCGCTTTAAAGCGGAGATTTCACAGGCCTGAAACTACCACCGTTTTTCCTCAACTTTAACTTCAACTCCCGTCCAATGCCAAGTTGCACTTTTTCTACAACAGGCTCATCAGGGAAAGTTGAATCATTTTAGCAAACTGGTTCCACTATGGTGCTGATGAATTAACAAAACCAGAGCGGTTAAGAATTTGCAGTATTCAAACAAAACATAACAAAACAAACTTCTTAAAAAGGAGACCTAATCCACTTCGTCTTCCAGTCTGTAATCCATTTTCCACAGTTTATGGTTTCTCTTGAACGTTGACATTCAGACCTTATGCATTGATGTCATCACGCTGCCATCTTAGAAGTAAAACAATGACGAAACATTGGAAACACAAATGTACGCCCCACGCACATGACGGGCCAATGATTTGATCCCCAGCCGGGGGCGCCTCACTTAATTATCGTCATGCGCATAAAAAAGGTCTAGAGTCATGTCAGAGCGAAAATATTGTGTCTCCCCCCCCAAAAAAAAAATAAGGAAAAAAAAGATCATGTCCACAACACTTCTGCAACATGATAAAAACTTCTGCAACATGATAAAATGTTAATGCACAGACGATTTGTGCTAGTTATAATAATATTGCAGTAATGACATACAATTGCTCAAAATTTCAAGTATAGTTCCTAATGAATGATGTACTAAGCCTTTACACACAGCTTCTTTTTCCAGTTGTGCCGGGGGTCAAGAGATCTTACCTGGAGGTTCTTTTTCCGGTGGAAGGTGATGGTCTTGGCTTTCACCTTTCTGTCCTTGATGTCAACCTTGTTCCCGCACAAGACGATGGGGACGTTCCCGCACAACCTTGTGAGATCCCGGTACCAGTTGGGCACATTCTCGTATGTGACTTGGGACGTGACGTCAAACATGATGATTGCGCATTGACCTAAATAAAAATAGGCAAAGATGTACAGTGAAATTCCTTGACAGAACCAGCAAATCACTTAAGTCCAACAATTAAACTTTTTAAAAGTATAATTACCAAGTTGTCTTCTTACTGTTTTATACAATAAATTTTACTAATTGTGTATGTGATGTAAACTAATTAGAACAATCTTTCTTATTATTCTGAAGTTAAAAAATGTGTATCCTTTTGTTACTGATCTTTTGTATTGTATTTGAATACAGTTTTTTGTCGAGAGCATTTTAATTTCCCAATGCAAATTTACCTTTCAATTCTATCTGGTATACTTCAGACAAATGAGATAATTCCTATCTAACATGCCTGGATCATTCATATAAAAGCAGTTAAATGCATGTCAAACTGTGTCAGCAAGTTTTTTTTCTCATGTTGAATCTTGTCTTGTAAAAGAATGTCTGGTCCTGTAAATATTTTGAGGTACAAGCTTTCGCGGTCTTGTAGATTTCCCCCTCCGAATTCGAGCACTGCAGTATGGTTACCAAACTAAGTTTGCTGCGCCATAGTCGACACACCTTGGATGTAGTAATCATCGCGTAACCCGCCAAACTTCTCCTGCCCGGCTGTGTCCCAGACATCGAACTGGATGATCCCACGATTTGTAATGAACTTAAGGGGATGAACTTCTACTCCGAGGGTAGCTGTAAAAGACGAATAAATGAATAAGTAAACAGCCCCATGACAAATAATCTAATAAATAAACAGCCCTATGACAATTAAATGAATAAGTAAAGAGCCCTATGACAAATAAATGAATAAGCAGGGATGTGATAGGCTGAACTCTGAGCGCAAAGCGCCTTAGCTTGCGAGTACAAAAACTTGCGAGCACGAAGCCCACTAATAACATCTATCTTTGGTTTTAAAAGCCCTACTCTGCAATCTGGAGCTTTATATATGGTTTGATCTTCAAAATTGGGGGGGGGGTGGCAACAACAAAAAATAAGATTTTTTTTTGGGGGGGGGCCCCAAAAAATGGATTTCCGGTTAAAAACAGAGGAATCACATCCCTGATAAGTAAACACCCCTCAGTAAATCAGTTTTATTTTGGTATCACAAGAGATTTTTCAAATTTCTTGTAGATGCAGCGAGGACCCTAAAAGTGACAGGGTTGGAAAATTTGATATCAGTAATAAGGATGTTAATAATGATCACGTTTTCAGCTGCTTCACGCCAGGTGGCGTGTAAGCAGGCCACACCTTCACGGACACCCTAAAAAATGTCCATGGGATGCTGTCAGCTGATGTGTATACACACCAGAATATTTTGGGGGGTACGAGGTAACAGCAGGTGGTATGCTAACACACCTGGATATTCCATCGTGAAGCATGCACCACGCATAATAATAATAATAATAAAACAGCATTTATATAGCGCATTGTGAATCGAAGATCCCTCGATGCGCTTCACAATTTAAAAGGTACAAAAATACAATCAAAACAATCAGTAATAAAATACCAGACCAGCTGAATAAATATATATTACCAGTTAAAACATCAATAAAATACAAGTAAGATACATAGTGGAAATGAAAAGTATCTAGCTTGCAGGCAACAACCATGTAGAAACACAGTTCCTCCCATAAGGAAGCGGCGGCCCCAAAACAACCAGGACCCGAGTGAGCCGACCCGAAAAGAGCATACACCGCTCGTCCTCCCCAGAAGACGAACAGAGCATACAAATGAAATGTCGAGTCAACCCAACCAAACCCCAGCCCCATCAGAACCACCACCCCCCACAAAAGAGACCTCCCCCGCACAGCCGTCACCTACAAACCAGTCACCTCTAAGGATATTATTATAAATTAAAAAGGTAAGTCTTCAATGATGACTTGAACGACTCGACCGACTCAGAAAGTTTCAAGTACATAGGTAAAACATTCCATAGTATTGGAGCTGCAGCTTCGAAGGATCTACTACCATAGGTTGTAGATATCTTCGCTGGGGTGAGTAAGTGTTTGCTACCAGACCGAAGCGAGCGTGTGGGCTTGTACTCTGAAATTAAGTCGACAATGTAATCCGGTGCAAGCCCATGTACTGCCTTGTAAGTGATCAATAAGATTTTGTACATTATACGTTTCCGTACTGGCAGCCAATGCAGCTGATGCAGTACGGGTGTTATATGTTCGCTCTTTCTAACACGAGCTACCATCCTGGCTGCAGTATTTTGTACACGTTGTAGCTTAGCAATTTCATAGTCTGGTAAACCATACAAAATACTATTGCAGGAGTCCAAACGCGAGGAGACAAATGCGTGGATAAGGATCTCTGCGGACGTTTTATCAAGATACTTGCGAACTTGACCAATTTTCCGGAGAGCAAAGTTGGCTGCTTTACAGGTATTGTTAATGTGAGTTGACATGTTGAGCTGGTTGTCAATGCTAACACCCAGGTTGCGAGCCACAGGAACTGCCTGAACTGATTGTGAGTCAATCATAAGATGATCAATAGGAACACGCTTTCTCAAAAACTTGGATGTGATGTGAAGGATTTCGGTCTTGGTGCTATTTAATTTCATTTTGTTACCCACCATCCAGTTCCTCACGTCCCGAATGCAGTGCTCAAGTTGTGCAGTTGCAGTAGATGACTCATCAGGATTAAAAACCATGTACAGTTGCGTGTCGTCAGCATACACCATCAGCTCAACTCCATCATGGGAACTTATAATGTCCTCTAATGGTGCTGTGTACATGGTGAAACACAGAGGGCCTAGTACCGACCCTTGAGGGACGCCATCGTGTAGGGAAGAGGCTTCTGATTGAACACCACTTACAACAACTGATTGCAAACGATTGAGTAAGTAGGACTGGAACCAATTTAAAACTGTGCCATCCACTCCATAACGATTACTAAGTCTCTGAAGCAGGATTTCGTGGTTAATAGTATCAAATGCTGCAGTTAGGTCAAGTAGCACCAAAACAGCCTCACCATGAACATCGACAGCACGAAGTAGGTCGTTTGTGACGCGGATCAGAGCAGTTTCTGTGGAATGATGTTTACGGTAAGCTGATTGTTTCTTACCACGGAGACGGTGTGAGTCAAGATGAACATTAAGTTGAACAGCAACACACCTCTCAACAATCTTGGAAACAAAAGGCAAGTTAGAGACCGGCCGATAGTTTGTTAAAAGCTCCGGATCTAGGGAAGGTTTTTTGATAAGTGGTGTCAAGCGTGCCTCCTTAAAGGTGTCAGGTACTATTCCACTCGATAGTGAACGGTTAACAATGTCACAGATTGTGGGCAACAGCTCAGTGATACATCTCTTCACAAGCCAAGATGGTATAGGGTCGAGGGCACAAGTAGTTGACTTTGAGCTCATGACTATCTTCCGCAGAGATTCATGCGAGATGTTAGTAAATTGGCTGAAACGTGGTACATCAACTTTATCGTCCTGAACATTTTTAACACAGCTGGGGTCACCATCAAGTTGCACCTTAACTCTCTGTACCTTATCACAAAAGAAATCAGAGAACTGTTCAGCAAGTTCTTTTGGCGACTCATGAAAAGGTAAGACCTTTTTCGGCTTAACTGAAGTGAGCTTGTCAATCAAATTGAAAAGCTTCCCCTGCTCACAACGGGTTACTTGACTACGGTGATATTCTGTCTTTGACTTTTCAAGTGAGTCCTTATATCTTTTGCACTCATCATGGTACATCTGCTTATGCACCTCTAAACCAGACGAAACCCACTTACGCTCACAGCGACGCTTCACACGCTTTTGCTCACGCAATTCCCCATCATACCAGGGTGCATGAGGTCTCAATGTGATAGACCTGGCAACTAATGGGGCATGCTGGTCAAAAAGCTGAGAAAGTACGTTGTTGTACTGTGCAACGCGAGTGTCAATATCGGAGGCAGGAGTAGCAGTTAGCTCTGATTCGATGATGTCGCTCTTCAAGCATTCAATGTCAATTTGATGTAGCTTGCGAAAGCTGATTTGATGTCTGATTGCATCAGGGCGTGATATATACAAATCACACGAGGTGGCGAAATGGTCGGATGGCATATCGCTATGAATGGTGATGTCTGAAATAACTTCTTCTGTAGCTCTGGTAATCAACAGATCAAGTGTATGGCCCTTTTTATGGGTAGGGTCGGTGACATGTTGCGTGAATCCTGCTAAACTCAGGAGATTTCTCAAAGTACTGGTGTTGCGCTTCACTTGCCCCGGGTCAAAATGCACTGGAATTCATGCTTGAAATTTCCCTTTTACCATCACATGTTTACAAAAGAGCCACAGAGCCTGGACTTCCTGCAGGCACATTTGTACACAGATCAATGGAAGAAAACTACAAATCTTATGTTTTATGGAGATTGCACTGTCTGATTTTTCTCAACTTTTGATATGAAGAAAGGGGGGACATCTCAAAAGCTGTACAGCTGTTGCTTTTGTAAATTGTGAATTTATGTGAAAATTATGACACAAAATGTAAATTTTCCCATAAAGCCTCTAACACTGGCAAGTTTTTAGCCTTGCCCCCTCTCCCCACTAACACTGGTTTGGTTTGCAAAAATTATTACATTGCTACTTTGTAAACCCTGAACGAACTTTAAAAATCTGGGTTGTGTGTCGGGCGCCGCATGAGAACCCAAAACTTGTCTACCTTTTCTCAAGATACATTGCAAATGGCCTTTCCCTTGAAAACTGCAGAGGGCACTCTTCAATGCTAATAGCCCATATTGAAATAAGTTTACTGCATGCAAGCTTTGTCCTAGATAATAAATGACATATTTTTCAGCAGGAAATATTTCTGTAAAAGCCAAAGGAAATCCAAACGCTATTAAACTTGACTCACCAATATATTTCTTCTCAAACTCTCCAGTTAAATGACGTTTTACAAATGTTGTTTTCCCTGTACCTCCATCTCCGACCAAGACAAGCTGTGGATTGTATTTAACAAAGAACATGCTACACTATTTGTAAATTATCTTAAATTGTTTACTTTTTTAGACAAGCAAAGGTAAGTTTAATGTTTGAAAAGCATATGTGCATCAGACAGTTATCTAGGTACTTATCATAACTCCTGTGCCCCCATCCTTCCATCACCCATCCAGCAAATAACAAACAAAAACCAAATAAACGAACACTTGTTTCATTCGAAAGCACTTGGGAAGGTACCAAGGCAAAGTTAGAGGAACAAACACGAAGAGATACTCAACCTTGAATTTTGCTGTCGGTTTGGATGGATCAAGGATTTCTCGTTGGCCCGCCATACCTAATGAAGCCAATTCTACAGGGAAATAACAAAACAAAACAATGTTCACACTGAATTCTAAAGGGAATGAAGTCCTCTTACATGTATGTAAGTGACAGTCCACCCCTCCCCCCTGATTTTTTGACAAAATAAACAAATGGTTTATGATACTGATGCTAAGTATTGCTAATCAATTGGCTGCTGCCATTTTGTAATGCGCATGACTTGAAAGTTGAAATTGAGTCCTGAAAAAAAAACATTCGTCAAGCTCAAAGTCAAGCAGTCAAGGACTGACATGACTGTGATGACACCGACTGACAGAATCCCAGAGACTGAGAAATGGTTTTGAAAATGAAATTGTATTAATTATCCCCATGTGATGAACCAAATAAGTGTTTCGAGCAAAACTGGAGTTTTCTCAAGTTCAATAGAGGAATCGGAACAGTACAGTGCATGCTGGGAGTATCTTGATATGTACTATGGAGACCCAAGAGTTGTATCAGATATAGTGACACAAGATCTGATCAAGTTCCGAGCAATGCAAAATGGGGAAGATAATAGATTTTTTGAACTAGCCCATCTTGTCAGACGCTGCTATAATATCTTGGCGCAAGTAGGCAATGAGTCAGATATGAATAACAACCATATGCTGGCCATAATAGAGAAGAAGTTGACACTAGACGACAGTAAAGTGTATGCCCGCAGTTTGCAACAGAAAGGGGAGGAAGCAACTCTGGAAGGTCTCCTTGGCTTCTTCAAAGATGAGCTGAAAACTAGAATAAGGGCCACTGCTACATGTACAATCAGAAGTAGTTCAACGCCTCAGCAAAGCAAGGTCAATGTGACTCAACGACAGTCAGGTGATGCATCTCAACAGTATCAGAGATGGAAGAAGTGTTGGGTGTGTGAGTCTGATGATCATTGGCCAGACCAATGTGCACGCTTCAAGGAGCTCACTGTGTCAGACAGGTACAAAATGATGAAAGAAAAACGAGCCTGCTTTAGCTGCCTCAAACGCGCTGGTAAAGATCACAACTTGGAAACCTGCAGAAGAAAAACACGTTGTTCACAAGAAAACTGTACGTTGTATCACCACGTGCTGCTACATAACACTACTGGGGGCAATATTGTTGGAATTGCTTCGAACGACAATAATGTGGCACTACACGATGTACCTATCATCACTACAAGGATGGGTACATCCATCAAACAAACATCTGGTAACATTCTGCTTGACTCTGGAGCTAATGTTACGTTGATCCGTGAAGAAGTGGCAAAGCAACTTGGACTAGAAGGCAAGGCAATCACTGTAGATCTTGACCTATTAGGAGGTGATGTGCAAGCCTACCAGACTAAAGTATATAAACTTGTGATATACTCTTTTTTTATTTTTTTTATTTTTTTATATGAGATATCGCCTTACTCACAACGCCACGGACGGCCACTTCAAGGTGAGGGCTACACATAACTGATTTGGGCTATCGACCCAAATCAATTGACACCAGGGGCACGTTGCCTCCTACTCCTGGGGCTGAAACAGGGTTACCACCTTCACAGTCCTTAAGGATGTAGGCATGGGTATCATCCACTAGGAGCCTGTCTGGTAGAGCAGAATGCACTACCTTCCCAACTTTTTCGAAGCAATTATGGTTAAGTGCCTTGCTCAGGGGCACAAGTGTCATGACCGGGTATCGAACCCACACTCTGCTGCTGAAAACACCAGAGCTTAGGTCCGGTGCTCTAGACCGCTCGGCCACGACACGCCACAAAGGGAGTACACAATAGCAGCTATTGGTGTACCCGAAATCACCAATGTCCCAAAAGCAAGTGAGGTAATACTGAGAAAGATGGAGTCTATGATAGGGCAACCACTAAGCAGAAAGCTGTAGATGTGCTCGTTGGTGTAGATTATCCAGAAATGCATGGAGGAGAAACGAGGCAGATCGACGGTTATTTACTGAGAAAGTCACCGTTAGGCTGGGTAATCTTTGGATCCTCCAATGAGCCTAGACAATCTTCAACTGTGCTCCATGTCAAGGTCACGGACAGAGCCGACCTAACCCAGTTCTGGTCAACTGAAAAGATGGGCGTAAGGCTTCCAAATTGCGAGTGCAAGCCTTCTGATGATCTGAGAATGACCCCATGTGAACGACAGCAGTTTAATGACAGGTGGGAGTCATCTGAAAAAGTGAATGATAGAGGCCAGTCCAGACAGTACTTGTCATTTGTTGCTAACAGAGTTGCAGAATTACAGAGTCAGACCGACCCCTCCGACTGGCAACATATACCAGGGGAGCACAATGTTGCAGACAAAGTGTCAAGAGGGATTGGCGTCAATGATCTAGAAGGTGACTGGAAGAATGATCCAGCCTTTCTACGGCTGCCAGAAGAAAAATGGCCAAAATGCAACCCTAAGGCTGAGGTAAATGAAGTTGACAAAGAAAAGAAAAATGAGAAAAATGTTCTGTTAGTAAGGGAAGTAGAAGATGTCATCAACTGTAAGAAGTTCTCCAGTTGGAGGAAGTTGATCCGTGTGACAGCATACGTATTCAGATTCCTAACAAACCTGAAAGCCAAATGCAAGGATAAAGATGGTCCACTGTCAGTAGAAGAGCTGTCCACAGCAGAAAACCACTGGATCCGAGAAACCCAGAAGAATATGCATGACGACATGGAGAAAGGTGTATTCAAGTCACTAAGTCCTTTTGTAAAGGATAATGTCATCTATGTTGGAGGAAGAGTGAGGAATGGCCTGCTCTCTTATGATATAAGACATCCCACACTGCTGCCAAGAGAACATCACATTTCCTACTTGATCACACGAAATGTACATGAACACGGCCATATGGTGTCGCTATACTGCTGCCAAAGTCAGGAACAAATACTGGATAATTGGAGTGACCAATCTGGCGAAAAAGGTGAAATTCAGATACAATGCAGAACCTTTGACCACAAAGCTGAAACGCAATTGATGGCAGATCTTTCGACCAATTGAACGACCAATTAGAAGACTACAAAACAATTCTGACAATGGAACATACATATGCCCAAATGACATTCTGTTGGGACGGGCATCCAGTAGGGTTCCCCAAGGACCTTTTTGCCTGACCAAGAATCCTAGGGAGAGGCTGGAGTTCGTTCAGCGCATAGTTGATGCATCCTGGAAGTCATGGATTCGAGATGTATTTCCCCTGCTGGTCCCTTGAAGAAAATGGAATGTTGACCGACGAAATGTGAGAGTAGATGATGTTGTTCTGATAGCTGAACAGAACATGGTTCGCGGACAATGGAAGCTTGGTCGAATAACAGAAGTGTACCCAGGAAGTGATAACCGAGTGTGAACAGTTTGCTCAGTAGACCTGTTACTAAGTAGAAGGGTATGAATATGACATCACACGCTAAAAAAGCGCCCTCACTGAGGCCAAAAAGCGCCCTCACTGAGGTCAAAGGAGGCAGATGATTGGACGATAGGTGTTCTTTGTGCGTAAAATAGTGTGCGTGACCTCAGGGTCCATTTAGCATTCCGCGTTATGCAAGGGGTCTATTGCTTTGTGGGGGGAGGATGTTTCGAGCGAAACTGGAGTTTTCTCAAGTTCAATAGAGGGCGCTCTTCAAAGTGTAGTTTTTTAACAGATGCAACAAAATGGCGCGTTGCTAACGTGTAAGTTTTTACAGAAATATAGAATGAGCTGAAAGTACAGTTTTGGGCTGTTTACTACTGTTTAATGTTATGATAACATGTTGGGTGAGTTTTGAGTTGGTTTCTGTTATATTCTGATAATAGTTATGAGTTTTGTGATTGAGTGATAATTTCTACTATTTAGATTCATTATTTTTCTCAGGCAAAATGTACAAATACAAAATGCTGTTTGTTTCACAATTGGAATGATAAGGAAGGCCATCATTCTGCGCTGTTAATACTGAGTTTCTGTCAAGCCAAATTACAGGGAATAAGTGTTAGTTTGAAATAATTCTGAGTAGTTGTAATGTTTAACATGGTTTTAATAATTGTTGTTATGGGTAGATGTATTCATGTTGCTGTGAATTATGTTACAGGCTGTACCAACGAGACAGACATACATGTACTGATACTAATAGTAATACTATACTGCTAACCTGTGTGTGACAGGAACCACATCGGTGATTAACAGACTGTTTTACTTGCATCTGGTCACAGTAGTAAGTTTATCATGATTATTGATAATTGCAGATGGTTTAGTGTTTATAATATAATTTACATGTCACCGTTTGGATTTGAATACCGGGTTATTTCAATGGCTGATTTGTTTTGTTATGGATTTGAGAACGTTTACAGTTAAGAAAAGTTTGTGTATTTTCTAGTTTGTTTATAATAACTGATTTAATGTTGAGGGTTTCTGTAGAGTGTAGAGTGAGTTTCGCGATCGATGATTCCAAGAACATCCACTCAAAACTGTTTTTTATTCATTCTTTACAGAATTGAATGGTGATCAATAAAACGATCTCTCATACATTAAGACTAAGAGTAAGACCGGGTGTAAAGTGCGTGATATTTCTTCGTCCTTATCGACCCTCCCAATAAGCATGTTTATTTTTTTCTCTTCTAATCCAGTCCATACTACATGTATACATGTGGACTGCCAATCACTTTCTTACAATACACATAAAACTACAGCGAAAAACTGTGCACAGTCAAAATACATGAAATATGATTTACAAATACAATAAACAACACTGCCGTACAGTACTGAATCAGTGAATGAGAGTGAACACAAACCGCACACACACACCGTAGAGCAGAATCCACTCTAAAAAATCATGCACCCATAAATATATTACCCTTTTAAACGATCCCAACCGATCCCTCATCTTGAAGAATCTACGTAAATTTGTATTTATTATATATTCCTATGGAGAACAACAGGCAAAAAGGGAGTTTCGCATTCCGCGGCCATCTTGAAAATAGCGCCACCAACTGGCTTGCAAAAGCCAGTCGAGGGGAACACATTGCCCAGCCCCTAGGCCCCCTCCCCCCTCCACGTAAAAAGAAATATACAGCTTCAGTTTGCAGTGATAAGTTTCTGTTAGATTTTGCAATTTCTCCTCAATATGCCTTCTGTAAATGTCAGTTTGGGAGCCTGCATGGTAACATTCAACACTAAAAACAGGATTTCTTGCTGATTTTGTTTGTGAGAAATGAGGATCGAAAATAATGACAATGTTCCAAAGTGCAGATTAATTTTTTGTGTAGGCCTTGAAGCCGAAAATTCTTGAGAGGAACTACCTTTAACGTTTGTTCTTACTTTCTACTAGTCCCACCTTGTCCCCCAATTCTTATTTGGGGGATTTACGTCATTTCAAAGCTGACTTAATTTGACAAAAGGGGTATTTTTAAATTCCCGTACCGTGCGACTGTGAGATCTCTCATTCACTTTGGAAGGTGTGGATTGGCTTCGACTCTGTGTACATTTAATTAGGGCTTCCACTTTTGTTTTATTGAATGATGTAGACCATTTAACCTGATTGTTTAAAATATTATTATATTTTTATTTTGTAAATAAGCTAAGCAACAATGAGTACTAGTGCAGCTGCAGAGAGTCTTGGAAACTTTTACCCTCTTGGGCAAAAAGGAACTAATTCAGGCATATTTGCGAAGAAATGGGGACTGCCTGTAAGTGGCACAAAGAAAAGAGTTGGTGGCATTTTAGTCAGTTGCAGCTTGGACTATGAAGACTCCAGTCATCCAACCACAAGAGACAGGGGCGTCGATCGCTACTGAAAAGTAGGGGACGGGCGAGCAAGTCTTGAAAAAATACATCGTACATTGCACTCCACACCATTACTTGTACATTTAATTTCTGTGTTACACTTGTTCCCTATTTTTTGTTTGACCAGGAGGCGAGTTACAGGGGGTGATATTTAACAATAAAATCATCCGAAATGGGGTTTGGGCCTGGGGTTCCCTTATGTAAAACCGAGATTCTACCAAATACAAACATCATATTCACAATCCTTTTTAATTGTAACAACATAGCGACAATTTATTCAGTAAAATTGAGAGAGTTTTTGATGTTTTTGTTTCTTCTTTGTTTTTCTTTTATTTTAATTTATACCTTGTTTTTAGAATAAAAAATAATAACACTGAACAAACTGCTCCTATTTATTTTAATGGATTTTACTACATTTTGTGCGTTGTGCGATTGTAACAAAATGTAACACATTTGCATTTGCACGCACACACAGACATCCTTTGTGGAGGGATCGTGTACCGTACATTATAGCACACACAAACGACGCATAACTTGAATGCTAATTAACAAGATATGTAAGCGGGGTTTTGGCGTTCATGTCTTGGACGAAACTTGTCGTCTATTGCCTGTATTATAGAAACGGAAATAGGCCCAAAATACCATTCTGCGCGTAGTCCATCAGAAAAAAGATGAAAATGAAGAAAACATTTCAACGTTTGTTCGCTATTCTGTTATTTGAACAAAAATTGTAATTAAATATAAAATCTAGAAAATGGTGTATATTTTTATATTTTTGTGCATATTTCTAATGAACAGTCAATCAAAAAGTGGGGGGGGGGGGGGGGGGGGGGACATCTGATATGCTGTCCCCCCAGCCTAAAAAGTGGGGGGGGGGACATGTCTCCCCCCTCCCCCACCCATCGACGCCCTTGACCAAGGGCGTCGATCGCTACTGAAAAGTAGGGGGGACGGTCGAGCAAGTCTTGAAAAAATACATCTTACATTATTTGCACCCCACATTTTTAATATGCTTCGGGAGTCCGGCGTTTATCGTGTGTCAGCTTGTAGTTCTTCGAAAAAACAAAATATTGCTTCTTCGACAAATCTTGTCATGGCCCAAACTGCTCCTATTTATTTTAATGGATTTTACTACATTTTGTGCGTTGTGCGATTGTAACAAAATGAAACACATTTTGCACGTGTGCGCACACACATACTTCCTTTGTGGACGCATACACAAACGATGCAGAACTTGAATGCTAACAAGGTATGTAAGCGGGATTTTGGCGTTCATGTCTTGGACGATACGTGTCATCTATTGTCTGTATTATATAAGCGGAAATGGGCCCAAAATACCATTCTGCGCGTGGTCCATCAGAAAAAAATATGAAAATGAAGAAAACATTTCATCGTTTGTTCGCTATTCTTTTACTTAAAAAAAAATTGTAATGAAATATTAAATCAAGAAAATGTTGTTGCATATTTCTAATGAACAGTCAATCAAAAAGTGGGGGGGACATCTGATATGCTGTCCCCCAGTCTAAAAAGTGGGGGGACATGTCCCCCCCCCCCCCCCCCCCCCCCCCCCCGTCCCCCACCCATCGACGCCCTTGTGGCTTTCCATACTTTTCCAACCTGGGTTGGCAAAAACCTGGGCTGTGACGTTGCAAAAGAAACTTTCAATGATCTTGGATCGATCATCACACAGCCACAGAGAATTTTCCCAATTTGGGGGAACAAACTGCAAATTAAGTTTTATTATATTCAGGCTGGTTTAACACGATTCAGTTCCAAGTGGAGCTGGAAAAAAAAATTATTACAAAAATAAGGGCAGCTTTACGGAAGCGTATTTAGGACATTTCAACAAAAATTCACGGTTTACTATTTCGCCCGGGCGATTTACCATTTCGCCCGGGCGATTTACTTATTCGCCCGGGTGATTTAGTTTGGTAATGCCACTCGCCGTGTAGTCAACTACAAAACACTATTTCAGAACGGCTTAAAGCACGTGGCGTTCTAACGCTCTAAATTTACGGCGTTATAACACCCTGATTTACGGAGTTTTACTTGCCATGAAATGTTCATTCCAATTTCTACAAAATGATGACACAAGATTTTTCACGAAATTGCCGTTAAAGGGCATTTTGGTAGTTTTATGCCCTTTTGGTGATCAAGAAAGTATTGTTTCCATTATCTCCTTATTATTTTTCCAAATGCTATAAAATTATTTCCTTAGGAGGCCTTTTTTGTGGTTCAAATGCTATGAAAATTGTAACATAAATTCAAAATCAACAAAAGCAACAGCTGTACAGCTTTTGAGATGTTCCCCTTTCTTCATATCAAAAGTTGAGAAAAATCAGACAGTGCAATCTCCATAAAATATAATATTTGTTGCATTCTTCCATTGAGCTGTGTACAATGTGCCTGCAGCAGGAAGTCCAGGCTCTGTGGCTCTTTTGTAAACATGTGATGTCACAGGTCACATGGTCTATACGTCAAAAGGTTTAGTGGTGGATCGAATGCAGCTTTAAAGAGTTACGGGGGAAATATGGTAGGGGCACATTGTGCGTCCCGATCCTGAAATTTTGTGAACCAACTGTGCTTTCTCTCATCTCAAACTCGTCCCCGCCCCAGCAAAAAGCCACACCACATCCTACCTGCATCCCTTACTCCAGATCAAGCCCCCATTAACACTCCTTCGCAGTGGTGTAAACCAGCGGGGGAGGGGGCAGTAGGGGGGGGGGTGGTCAGAACCCGCCCTGCCCCCTCTTGCCCGCCCCCAAATAAAATGAGATCGACAAAATTCACAAAGTGATTGGTTCGATACATTAAAAAAGACCCCCCCCCTTCCAAGTTATGTCCCCCCCCCCCCCCCCCCGCTATTAAATTTAGGGCGTTATAGACCCATCCATACGCGCAAGTGCTGTACGCCGCACTGCGCTGGCTGGGACGCTACCTCAGACATGAGAAAACCTTTGTCTTTTTAACTTTTTAGGCGAATTAGGTGTCTTGATCAATAATATACACATTTTCCCAGACAGGACAGCATGGCATAAGGATGAAGAACATTGACCATATTTGCAACTAAAAAACTTAAACTGAATCCTGAAAACATAGCAGACGATGTGAGTTTCAAGTGTGATAGACACGGAAACTACACAGTCGGGTTTGCGTCATATTATTATCAGCAAAGTTTTTTATCAGGATTTTCAGTATTCACTTTCTGCTTAGTTGTAAATATATTTAAACAGCTACTTGACCGAACAATAATTGTTAACGGGAATGCTATTTAAACAAGTTTATAATGTTTTTGTTTATCATTTAAATGTAATTTTGATACTTTGACACTTCTGAATTGTTCGTAATTGATTACACACCTCAACGTTTTGAAAAACTAGCTACACTTCTGCCGCGCTGACGGGGCGCGCGCGTGCGTCAAAATTAATTTCCATATTGATTGAAAGCATTTTAAATGAATTTCAGTATAGATCAATTGCCGTTTTCGTTCAAACTGGTCTTTAATAATGTTCTACATCATTATATCATGTTTTCCTGTCAGGGACATTGTGTCGATCGTTGAGGATGACTCTTAATTCGCATAAAAAGTGTTTAAAAAAGACACAGGTTTTCTCATGCGCTGCCAGCGTTCCAGTAGGGGAGGGCGGCGCGGCTATATTGGTTAAAAAGATTGATCGATAATGCTGTAAATTTGGGCGTTATATTGATACTGATATAGTGTTTTATTTCTCAGTCACGGTATAATGCGAACAAACACTAACGTATTTCATAATAACGACAGTAAATCGCCCGGGCGAAATAGTAAACCGTGAATTTTTGTTGCAATGTCCTAAACACGCTTCCGTAAAGCTGCCCTTATTTTTGTAATAATTTTTTTCCCCAGCTCCACTTGGAACTGAATCGTGTTAAACCAGCCTGAATATAATCACATAATTTGCAGTTTGTTCCCCCAAATTGGGAAAATTCTCTGTGGCTGTGTGATGATCCAAGATCATTGAAAGTTTTGAGTTAACGTGACGTTCGTGTAGCGATCGATAATTCGACGTTTATCAGCAGTGAGTGTGCGCACAACGACTCTATTATCTAACGACTTGATTTCAAGTTTAGCATACTGGCCCTTAATCGTCGTGCTATTATTTTAATTTTCGTGCTATATATATTTTGGCATAAGTATAGCTCCATGGTTCTATAAATAGTGCGGCCTGGCCCTTAATTGTCGAAGGCGGCGCTTCGTTCAATATATATTTCTGTTTCGTTCTATATATTTCTGTTTCGTTCTGTATATTTTTGTTTGGTTCAATATATTTTTGTTTCGTTCAATATATTTTTATTTCGTTCTATATATTTTTGTTTGGTTCAATATATTTTTGTTTCGTTCTATATATTTTTGTTTCGTTCTATATATTTTTATTTCGTTATATATATATTTATTTCGTTCTATATATTTTTATTTCCTTGCCCTCTAATCCTACCCTTTCATGCTTCCCGCATTGTTGTACCCAGAATGCAGTTACCACCTTTATGGTCCAGTAATCCACCCTTTTCACACTGACCATCCTTTGTCCTCACTACTTCACTCTGATTGGTTCTTAGCCAACCCATTGTCTGTAAATTAATAACTTTGATTGGCTATAATCTTCCCGCTTTTTTCTGGACCTTCCCCTAATCCTTTGCTCCTCTTTTTGCTATAAATGGATATGTTTTTGTTTGTACTTGTTAATGCCTCTGAAGAAGGTCCAGTTTGGATCGAAAGCTAAGGCCATCTACCCTACTAATTTTTTATTTCGTTCTATATATTTTTGTTTCGTTCTATATATATTTTTGTTTCGTTCTATAAGCCCTATAATTGGTTTCATTCTATATATATTGGTTTCGTAATAAAGTCATAAACGGCGCCCCATACAAAGTGATAAAAAATAACATAATTTTTTGAGTGGTTTAGTCCGACGAAATATATAATAAATCCAACCATCTCAGAAATTGTCAATCGGTATAACCTTCAATCACAGTTTTTACCTGTTTTGGGGGGACTAAAATATGATGAAAAGGTTGAAGATGATGAGAAATATACATGATTTATGAATAAAGTTCACTGTGGGTTTGCGGTTTTGCAGGTACATTGACCCCTGGCTCACAACGCGCAGCGCACGTACGTGGCGCCTATCTGTCTCCCATTTTGGGGGTCATAATAATGTACACAAATGAATTGACTCCCGATCCAAAAATAGTGGAAATGGTGGACGCGCATTGTGCGAGGACGTGGCTTTGGTCTCTCTCATCATCACTTCCAATTCCACCTGTTATGGAGCAGACGGGAGGTGGTTTATATGATTTAGCTTTAAAAATATTTGTGTTGGGTGTGGGTATAGGGTAGGGGAGGGGTAGGGGTCAACTCAGGCCCTGCCCAACCCACACCATCTCATTGCAAAAAAGGGATTCGGCAAGCCCAACGATTAAGTAATGGCTTCCTGAGCAAGGGGCTCGGCAGAATGTAACGGATATTCGGACAAAAAGCCCCCTTTTTAGAAACCGCAGCTATACTGGCTCCGTCTTCGAATATCGCTGTCTTCGGTCGGCTCGTCGGGCAGTTTGACTTTGAGTCCGTGTGTACCAAACACGCGCACGTTTTCAAAGTAATAATTGAATGATCCGCTATCAATTCGGAAACGGCCCAAGACGGGATCGGGATCCGAAGCCTTATCCTAATATTGAGGCAAATGGCTACTACGCCTACGGCTGGATAGTGGCATCATCATGCCTTGGAAGTACATGACGTCCTTATAGATAGCAAAAGTCACGGTAGTTACTAGCCGTCACACCGCAAACTCGGATACGCCAAAAGTTTCCAAAAGAAGGGCGCCCTCAACTGCCATTGTACGTACAAAAAACATTGAATTACTGACTATCCAACCATTGGGGTCTCTGGGTGTCGGCAGTACAGTAAACACTATTTTTAAGGAGCTCTTCTCCTTAATTCTTTCTGGTTTCATTATGTTGTAAGTGTGTTATTGAACAACATAATTAGATGAAACAGAAGAACAACCAATTCACGGACCAGCTGTATATTTTAGGTCGTCTTTCACCTTTTGATGGTCTGTGCACATCTTTAATAATTGTTGGCAAAAAAAAAACTGACAAGGGGGGGGGGGGGGGCTGACAAAACATAGATCTTATATTGACTTTCTTTCTTCTTTAGTCCATGTTCTTTTCTGAAGTGAAACTGTTAAATTTGCCTTGGGTTTTTAATCATGGTCAACTGAACTGAGAAATGTTTGATTGACAACACATATATGTATATTGAATCAAAATATAATTATAAAAAATCAGTTGTTGAATAGTTATTTGAAGCTCTTGACCCCAAAAGCCAATTTCGCTTGCCCATCACCAGCAGAATCAACTTTGTTGATCATCTTACTGGTTCTTGCTGAAGTTTGCCCTCTCGTTACCAAATATTGCTTTGACATAAACATTTTCTCAGCAAAATAAGCACATTTTTCTCAGACAAAAGTTCACAGTGTTTAGAGACAAAGTTTTATACCAGCTCTATTTTTACCCTGGAAATTAATTTTGAGAGCAAAATAAGTAAAGAAAAAATTCTTGCTCATTAAATTCCCCTTCACATAATACAACAATATAAGAGATCGGTCAGCTGCTTGTTCTTACTTTCCCAATTGCGAGCTGGAATCTCAAATACTTTTGCACTTCATCATAAGGTGTTTTCTTGGTTTACAAAATGGCGTGCCGTGTTAGTTCACGATGTAAGGTGAAAACCATGCAATTTCGAGGCATATTTCTGTGGATCATTATATTCTACTTTTAAAACATCATTCTAACCATATGCATTTCATAACAAACGGTTTCAAACGCTTTTCATAGACCAACTCGTCCGATCCAAGGCAACGTGTCCATTTAATGCTGGTAGTTATCTTCAGTTTTCAATGGCAAAAATGAGCGAAATCAGCTGATAAAGTTGCATGCCCGTTTATTTTGATTTCACTACCCTTGGATAGATCTGATCTTTCCAACTACAGCTTTGTAAGTAGGATTTGAAACTACCTTTGAAAAGGTTTGATCTGATCTCTATTTAAGCTTTACAACGAATGGCCTTTGTGCTCAGGGTTGAGTGCTGTCAACTAAAGTTGCTTACAGTAAGAACAGCATTATCAGCAATAACCAGTGGCTCATTCACGACTAGTAAAACCAGATCTGAATAAGCGGCTACAGCGGCTACGGCTACGACTGTTGCTTTGCTAAGGACGTCCTTATACTTCACCGCATGATAAAGTAGCAATCCAGCAGTAGCCATCGTCGCCAATTTAGACACGTTAACTTCAAGAAAACAAAACTCGGACACAAGTAATTCTTGGTTTACTTAACGGCACCTCACATTGTTTGTTACTACAGGACTATATACACACAGGGTTGACTACTCCTCTTGAAAGCTTCCGTATAAATTGTTTAACCATAGTAAAAATTAACATAATGTGGGATAATTAAAGGCATTTATCCCAGCCTACCACTAAACCTGTTTTTTATATTTTTTGTATTCATAATCGAAAAAAGTTACCAAGGGGGATTAACTTGAAATACTGGCAAACGATGCCAATGTGGACCCCTCAAATGACACAGCAGTAATATTACATGTAAAGGGTCCGAGGACATTTTCATTTAATTGCTGAAGGCAAACAAATTTGCAGAAAATTTCACTCAGTTTAGCATTACTATTTGCAAATTCACGCAATACAAGTTCTTTCCATTCAGTTCAATTATATTTTTTACTTTCAGAATAGCAAATTTTTTATGAATGGCAGCTGTACGAAAGTGGGCCATCTAGTCTCTTTGGGGGAAACACTCTTACAGCCCTGGCCATCAACTCAACACATCTCCGCAGATATGGCTGCCAGTTTTTGTTAATGTCAGTTCAACCCTTTGTATTATAAAACAAAAATTGTAAGACTCATTGTCAAAATGAAAACATTTTATGTGTCAATCTCAACGACAAAAAAGAAAAGAAAACAAATTAGCATCTCACAATTTGACTTTTACAATCCAGTCCCCTAAAGTTGAGGTATAAAAAAGGAACTTTCACTTTATTATCATTCATTAAGTGCAATTTAGTATTATACAAATGGTTCTAAACGACACAGCGCCAGTCTGTAAAAATAAATCTTTGCAATCAATCCGCCAAAAAAGTCTTAGTTTGTCTTTCTGCTCCTTATTAAAGAATCGAGTGGTTAATCAAGAGATCCATCAGCAAAATAAAATGACAGATTGTTTCAGGGTTCAAAAGTGAAACTTTTGAGAGATTGAAGTGAATTATGCTTTTGCAGAAAAACTTTGCCAATTAAGGATTAACCCTCCATCTTTAGACAGGTTTCACCAACAAAATATTACACAACTGAGTACATTACAAAATGTTGTCAATTGACTTCTGAAAGTAAATATGCTGTAAATTACATGAATGTACTTTAAATCAAATTTGTGGTAACCTATGAACTCTGCAACTACATTAATGTGGTGATAATTTTCTTCAAAAAGGCTGCAATATATTTCACACAATTTGTGGGGGTGCAAAACTTTGCCATGTTCTGATAATAGTATTTTAACTGTGGTTTACTTCAAAGTAAATTAATGTAGCATTTCTAAGCAGCTTCTGTGACCCATATCCTACTTAGTTATTTACAAGGTACCTTTCAGAGCCTAGAGTCTTTAAGAAACACAGTCCGAGCTGCTAAGGCTCAACATCCTTTTAACACCCAAATCTGCAGACCCTGATCAGAGAATTGAAAGCCCTGGCTCGATTTCACAAAACACCAAGATGCATCGTAAGATGAGTTGTCAATATTGCCAAAGTGAATTCAATTAATGCACACAATTGTTAAGGTCCACCCATATTTTTGCCAACCATGGCTGGCAAAACTTGCGGCCGTGACGTTGCAAAAGAAAGGTCAATACTGAGGTAAATGGAAGTAAAAAATGGATGCTACAGATGGCCGCACCTGACTACAGACACAGACAGCAAGTGTATGCAGGCTTGGAATTACTGAGTGCCTATGGCCCCTATTGTCCTGGTTTTGGGCCTTGGTGCCCCTTTCAAAAGTTTCCCTTAGGCCTAAAGATTTTCCAATGACGGTGCTCTTTGCAAAATCAAAATGGCCTTGCACTTTCAAAGATGGTAATCTGTACGTGGCCGATACTGTTCCTTCTGTTGGTTCTTGAACAAAAAGTGCACTCAAGATGCAGGAACTTACATTACGTAAGGTAGGTCAAGGCTTTTGGGTAAAATCCAAATTCAACTAATCTATCAATCTCGCGGATGCTGCACCTTCTCCTTTTTGGGAACAAGAAGTACATGTGGAGTTTTAATGTCACACTACCGAAATACAATTTTTAGTTTCTATAAGTGAAATCCAAATAATATTATAAAGCTGTTTTAAACAGAGTGGGAGTGCTATTAGTTTACAAATCTTCATCGTCATCTGGCAGGGCTGTGCTTTGTGCTTCCTGCAGAAGTTAGCAGAAACAAAAAAGAGAGAGAATAGAAAGCGTGAGTAGAATCCTAAAATGAGGGAAGCAGTCTCTTCATGCTTAGCAGTCCCGTTCTGCTAAGTAGAGATGAGCAGGGAACCAGTCACAAACAGTACACATTGCATAGAATTTTGGCTGGTAACCCGTTTCTGCTCAGCACTACATGAACACTGCATGAACTTCGAGAGATTTAAGAGGATTGTTTGTCATTATCTTTGTTCGAGGGTCCCAGTCAGGAGTCATTCCACCTGTAACTGTTGTTAAGCCAGAAATCACACACAAGTTGGGCAGTGGCAACACACCATCACCAGAAGGGGATTTCAAATTTATTTCACGTAAAGCCTAGCTTAGGATTTGCTTGAGCATTTTTCGGTCAAAAGGCGATTGAGGCAGTGGGCTTGCCTTTTCAAGAAGTCAACCAAATTCTGAAAATCAAGAGGAGTTATATCCACTTGTTCTGCAGATGAAACACCCAAGTTTACAGGATGTTACATTTTAGAGGTTTACAGACTCGCAGCATCACCACAAATAGAAATCTAGAGGTTTTGTCACAACAAGGGGTACATTTTACTTCCATATGGTTTCAACTTCTTCATGCTAAGGGGATAAAGATGAGGGGAAATCAACTGAAAATCCTGAAATCACAGGCCTGAGCTATGAAATTTAACCTCATGTTTTTCTCAAACTTGATTTCAAGTAAATATCAGACAGGAAAAAAACCAAAACATTGTGAAGAATTGTCACAACTGATGGCTATTTATGAAGCGCTGTGCCGACTTACCTGAAGATCTTTGTCGTATTGCTGCATGGTACTTTGGTCTATATGGACCTCTGGAGGTTGAAGAGCAGGCATCTCTGTGAAGCAGAGGTTGGGGTCTCCGAGCAGCTTCCTTGCCAGCCACAGAAACGGCTTCTCGAAGTTGTAGTTACTCTTCGCGCTGATGTCGTAATACTGCAGGCAAAAGTTCAAAGATCAAACCAACTTAACCAAAAACTAATACCACAGAAAACACTGCTCTATGTAGGCATATTTGGTCTTTGGATAAAAGTAGGAACAATTTAATGAGTACAAAGGCTGACCTACATGTACATATGATGTACAGGCTTTAATATACAGGGATGTGAAAGGCTGTTGAAAAAAAATCAGAAAAGCTGAAATGTGAGCGCAAAGCATGCGAACTCAAAGGCTTGCGAGTGAAAAGCCTACTAATATACATTTATCTTTGGTTTTAAAAGCCCTACTCTGCAATCTGGAGGCGTCTGTTTTATCTTCATTTTTCTAGTAAAAAAACAAACAACAAAACGGATTTCCGGGAAAAAACAGAGAAATCACATCCCTGAATATAATTATCAGACCTGATTAATGAAAAAAATTATGTTTTTTCCCCAGGGCAAAAATAATCAGATGATTTTCAGTCAAAAAGCAAAATTGTTTGGTAATTCAACTACAAGCAGACCAAGATGTAAGGGAGTGCTGAAACGTCAGTCAGGCAGGTTCTAGGTGAACAAGAATGTTCCTGGCCACAATCCATTGGACAGCCAGAACGTTCCAAGCCACATCATTGTGCTGAAGTAAGGGATCAATCAAATGACAGAATACGGGTAACAGTATTTCAATACTTATCCGTTCCAATTAGAACTTTCCTATCAGACACTCTTTTGAGACGTTTCTTAAAACTACCACCCTTTTTCCTCAAATTAAACTTCAACCCTAGGGTTAACCGATATCAAGAATGTACAACACTCCCGTCCAATGCCAAGTTGCACTTTTTTCTACAACAGGCTCATCAGGGAAAGTTGAATCACTTTAGCAAACTGGTTCCACTATGGTGCTGATGAATTAACAAAACCAGAGCGGTTAAAAATTTGCAGTAGTTAAACAAAACAAAACAAAATTCTTAAAAAGGGAAGACCTAATCTACTGTCGTTATCAGTCTGTTATCCATTTTCAATAGTTTGTGTTTTCTCTTGAAAGACAACAAACATTCAGACCTTATTCACTGTCATCACGCTGCCAACTTAGAAGTAAAACAATGATGAAACCATGGAAACAGAAACGTACGCTCCACGCACATGATGGGCCAATGGGCAACCTTGATTTGACCACCAGCTGATGCCCATAAGGTCTATAGTCATGTCAGTGCAAAAACATTGTAACCCCCCAAAATGCATGTCCACAACATTCAAATGGTAAACAAACTTAGTATCTTAGATGTACATGTACACACCAAACCTACAGCACCAAGATGGTTAATAGTGCACCGAGAATTTGTGTTAGTTATAATTATATTGCAGTTACAAGCCACAATTTTGCACTGACATGTTGGTATTAGGGTGTTAAACACTCAAAACAATCTCTTCGTTTGATTAAATACAATGCCCCAAATTTCAAGTAGTTCCCAATGATTTACTAAGCCTTTACACACAGCTTCTTAACCCAGTTGTGCCGGGGGTCGAGAGATCTCACCTGGAGGTTCTTTTTCCGGTGGAAGGTGATGGTCTTGGCTTTCACCTTTCTGTCCTTGATGTCAACCTTGTTCCCGCACAAGACGATGGGGACGTTCTCGCATACCCTTGTGAGATCCCGGTACCAGTTGGGCACGTTCTTGTATGTGACTCGGGACGTGACGTCAAACATGATGATTGCGCATTGACCTAAATAAAAATAGGCAAAGATGTACAGTGAAATTCCTTGACAGAATCAGCAATCACTAAAGTCCAACAATTAAACTTTAAGATTTTTAAAAGTACAATTACCAAGTTGTCTTCTTGCTGTTTTATGCAAGAATTTTTTCTAATTGTGTATGTGATGTAAACTAATTAGAACAATCTTTCTTACTATTCTGAAATCAGAACTTCGTTTTTGAGGAGCGCGATCTCGCTCACGCTCCAACCGCGCTCCTGGGTCTGTCTTCACGTGCGCGATCGACAGCGCTCTTCGATCATTATGGTGTATTTTATTTATAATTCTACCGTAACAAGGCAGATAAATAACATTGGTTATGTAAACGTTGGCACAGCCCACACATAAGCAAACGTTTTTTGTTTTGGGTTTATTTTTTACGTCCGTGAAAAACACGTAACGCTTTTGCCTCCATTGTACACAACGCACTGGCCCATTTGAACATAACTCATGACGACTGGACTCTAGGACGACTGATGTAGGAATACTTTGCTTGTCACTAGTATTGAGAATTTTGTAACAAAAACATGTTGCGCACAGTGCGATTGTGGTCAAATTCTCCCTCCCCAGTGACACTTATTTTCGGGATCGCAGAATGCACGTGTGCACCTCGGTGGCCGAGCGCCTAGGATTTAATGTCGCCCATAAGTTATCACGGAAATTTGGCCAGCGGTTAAAAAATGTCGCGTGAGATATGCGCAAAGGACTATGGGGCGATTTTATGCAGAAAATAATGTGTACATCACACACACGTTGACTTCATGTAAACACAGTCACATCGTCATAACGTGCGTTTGTAAGTAGGGCATGATTCAACTCACGAATGCATCGACTCATCTTTATTGAGGGATTATAGTAAGTTACGTAGTAGGTGGAAACTGTGATTGAAATTGTCATTAATTGTGGGCTGCTTTTAGAGTTATCCTTTGTTTTTTATCTATGATTTCTCTTGACAAAATTATTGTATATTTTAGTAATCATAAACTGAATATATGCTGTTACACAAGTCAAACAAATTGAGCTCCTGGACAATCTAAGAAGAGTGATTTGAGGAGCTCAAATTGAGCTGAGTATTCTCAGGAGAGCGATTAAAAGAGCTCCTTGTATTTCTATAAACGAAGGTCTGTGAAATTATAAATTGGTATCCTTTTGTTACTGATCTTTTGTATTGTATTTGAATACATTTTTTTTGTCAAAGGCATTTTAATTTCCCAATGAAAATTTACCTTTCAATTCTATCTGGTATACTTCAGACAAATCCCATCTACCATGCCTGGATGCTTGTTCATATAAAAGCATTTAAATGCATGTCAAACTGTGTCAGCAAGTTTTTTTTCTCATGTTGATTCTTGTCTTGTAAAAGAATGTCCTGTAAATATTTTGAGGTACAAGCTTTCGCGGTTTTGTGGATTTTCCCCCTCCGAATTCGAGCACTGCGGTATGGTTACCAAACCAAGTTTGCTGTGCCATAGTTGACTCACCTTGGATGTAGTAACCATCACGTAACCCGCCAAACTTCTCCTGCCCGGCTGTGTCCCAGACATTGAACTGGATGACCCCACGATTTGTATTGAACTTAATGGGATGAACTTCTACTCCGAGGGTAGCTGTAAAAGACGAATAAATGAATTAGTAAACAGGAGAGGACCCTAAAAATGACAGGGTTGGACAATTTTGTTAGTAATAACGATTTCAATAATGATTGTTCTTAACCACTTCACGTAACGTGGCATGTTTACAGGCAACACTTTCACGGACATGCAAACAGGAGTCCTAAAAATGTTCATAGGATGCTATCAGCTGATGTGTATACACACAGAATAATTTCTTGGGTATGAGGTTAACGGCAGGTGGCGTGCTAACACACCTGGACATTCCATCGTGAAGTATGCACCACGCATGCACTTATGGTTTTACACTTCACTTGCTCCATACTAAGGGGGATAAAGAGTACTGGAAATTGAGCTTGAAATTTCCCTTTTACCAGGGATTTTGTGTAATTTCCAATTCCAGATCTTTGGTACAAACTAGGATTATGAGAGATTGATAGAAGGCCATTATTGCCTACCATAGTATTTGGCATGGAAAGTAAGGTCTGAAATTCCAGCATGCTACGACCAATTCTCTTCCGATGCTCACGGCTGAGGGTTCACCCAATTTACGGTGAACAGAAACCATATTTAGCACATTTCCTGAGTGCATTTTATAAGATTGTTCCTCGTCTTTACTTGGTTTAGTCATAGTTTAAGTGGTTAACAAATCAACATTGTTCAAGTAGTACAAGTTCTTCAAACTACAATTACACCATGATTTAACTTCAACCCAAGGGTAAACTGATATTAAGAATGTACAACGCTCCCGTCCAATGCCAAGTTGCACTTTTTCTACAACAGGCTCATCAGGGAAAGTTGAATCACTTTAGCAAACTGGTTCCACTATGGTGCTGATGAATTAACAAAACCAGAGCGGTTAAGAATTTGCAGTATTCAAACAAAACAAAATTCTTACAAAACAACTTTAAGGTAAGCTAATATACCCCACGTCTAACTTTGTCCCCTCTTTTTTATCTTTCTTGTACTTTCACCAACACATTTCCCAAATCATGCCAAAATACTTCATGGAGGTGACCAAGGCAAATGCCTCCATGCCCCTTGAAATGTTCCGGACAGTAGAAATTGAAGTTTCCTTCACAGAGGTGCCCTTCACCAATGGTGAAACTGCCCCGCCCTTACAAAAAGGAAGTATCACGCCTGTAAAATTTGAAGTCACTTCACCTAATCTAATATTTTAGCATCCTCAAGTGTCAACTAATCCACTTTAGTAAATCACTTACCTCCTCACTTAAAACCGTAAGTAGGTTGGCAAGTTTCTTTCCTTGCCCCCTCTCCCCACTAACACTGGCAAGTTTCTAGCTCCCCCTCCCTCTCCCCACTAACACTGGCAAGTTTTTAGCCTTACCCCCTCCCCCCCAACACTGGCAAGTTTATAGCCTTATACCCTCTCCCCACTAACACTGGCAAGTTTTTAGCCTTACCCCCCTCTCCCCACCAACACTGGTAAGTTGATAGCCTTACATCCTCTCCCCACTAACACTGGCAAGTTTTTAGCCTTGCCCCACTAACACTGGTAAGTTTTTAGCCTTGCCCCTTCTCCCCACTAACACTGGTAAGTTTGCAGCCTTGCCCCTTCTCCCCACCAACACTGGTAAGTTTATAGCCTTACATCCTCTCCCCACTAACACTGGCAAGTTTTTAGCCTTGCCCCACTAACACTGATAAGTTTTTAGCCTTGCCCCTTCTCCCCACTAACACTGGTAAGTTTGCAGCCTTGCCCCTTCTCCCCACTAACACTGGAAAGTTTTTAGCCTTGCCCCTTCTCCCCACTAACACTGGTAAGTTTGCAGCCTTGCCCCTTCTCCCCACTAACACTGGAAAGTTTGCAGCCTTGCCCCTTCTCCCCACTAACACTGGTAAGTTTGCAGCCTTGCCCCTTCTCCCTACGATGGTAAGTTTGCAGCTTTGCCAACTCCCTATATGTTTCCAGTCACAAATTATGTCATTGCTGCTTTGTAAATCCTGAACAAACTTTTAAAATCAGGGTTGTATCGGGCGCCGCAAGACATCCCAAAATTTGTCTACCTTTTCCCACGATACATTGCAAATGGCCTCTCTAGAGGGCCCTCTTTTCAATAGCCCATATTGAAATAAGTTTACTGCATGCAAGCTTTGTCCTAGATAATAAATGACATTTTTCAACAGGAAATATTCCTGTAAAAGCTAAAAGAAATCCAAACATTAATAAACTTGACTCACCAATATATTTCTTCTCAAACTCTCCAGATAAATGACGTTTCACAAATGTTGTTTTACCCGTACCACCATCTCCAACCAAGACAAGCTGTGGAGTGTATCAAACAAAGAACGTGCTATATTATTTGTCATACAAATGGCAGATAACGCATTGCAAGGCCTACTCACAATGGAAGGCTGCGTAATGCTAGGTGGCAGCAGATTTACAAGGTCAAAGATCCATTGTTACTCATTTCTGAGCATGCGCACAAAAAATGGTTCTACTACGAACTTCAAAATCAGTAAGCTTTCAGACTTAAATTAAACTGGTGTTTTTTTATCCCCAAGATGAAATTCCAGGCCTGCTGTCCCCCAAATTCTCCTACTCTGTAAGTATTTCCAGCACTTTCCAAACTTACCCAAACTCACTTCTCTTAAATCAAATATTTTTTCTTGCGGCTCAATTTAACAAATTCAGTATTGCCCCAACAAACTACTCATACGAATGGACGCAAGGAACTTAAATTTCACTTTGGGTGTCGATTTACAATGTACCATAGACTTTGGGAAATTTGCTGTCATGCTTGCCACATAACCACTAAATGGGAAAGGGGGGGGGGGGGGGGGGTTGCAGTCAACCATCTTAAATCCTAGCTACCCAAAATATATAATAATTTTTTTTTTTTTTTTTTTTTTTAGACAAGCAAGGGTACAATTAAGGTATGAAAGGCCCATGGGCATCAGATAGTAATCTGGGTACTTTTTCGTAAATTTTACTGTGTCCTGTGCCCCCATCCTATCATCTCCCCCTGCCCCACCCACCAGAAAACCACCCTCAATAAACAAATACTTATTTCATTTAGGAGGCACTTGGGAAGGTACCAAGGCAAAGTTAGAGGAACAAACACGAAGAGATACTCAACCTTGAAATTTGCTGTCGGTTTGGATGGATCAAGGATTTCTTGTTGGCCTGCCATACCTAATGACGCCATGGTTGTAAATTGATTGTATCTACAGGGAAATAACAAAACAAAACAATGTTCACACCAAATTCTAAAGGGAATGAAGTCCTCTTAAGTGACAGCCCAACTTTCAAAAATTCACCGTCAAAAGTTTTGCTGGCAATGGTTCGTTTATGAAAGGGCGGGGGGCCAAGGTGTTTTCTCCTTGGTAAAGGGCACTTCTATAAGGATAATTTCTATTGGAACATTTAAGAGGCACCTAGGCAATGACCATTGACCAGGGGCAACTGCCTCCATGAAGTCTCAGGACTGCAATTTCATAGAGCTGCTTAATTTACTCGCTACCTACATGTAAGCCTTTTGACCTACAGGTGGCCTCAATCCTCCAATATCCTCCTCTCCTATGTCACTCCACCCCAATACGTTTGGACTTCAATAAGACTGAAATGCCTGACCCAATGATAAGCAAATGTTATCTGGGTTTACAACTCTCAGTCGTTCTGAATCTTTCATTTAGACAAAGATCATATAGAAGGATTTGAGAGGGTAAGGGGGGTTAAGCACAAAAAGTAGCCAAGAACAAAACAATTTTGCTTACCAGAATAAGGTTACCAACTAAAATACCATGTCACAAACGCACCGTCTTTGACTGGTTTTCAGATAAAATTTTAAAGCAAAAATTTCTGCTTAAGCAGCTCTATGATTGGGCCCTGGCAGTGAATTAACCCAAGGACTTCACAGTAATACTTTTAGTGTACATTGCTTTGTGGTTTGCCGTGGTACTACCGTGATTTCCTGCGAACAAGGCACTCGGAGTATCAGGCGCAGTACCCCAAAATCACCAAACCAAGATTCAAGTGTTAAAGAGAAAGGGAAATGAGTTGGGAAAAAATTACACGTCTCTTACCCTTCGTTAAAAATGTGAAATTTGCAAATCCAAAACATCTGGTGACATCATTCAGAGAAAAATGCGTCTCTACATTTTTTAACGTGGATGTTTTGATCAATTTACATCATTTAAACTAAGGTTAGAGATTTGCAATTTTTCTCCCACTCACATGAGGACTCTATCTATTGGAAAATGAGTACATCACAAAATTGAAATGGTCACTTCCCTTCCTCACTGCTGTATAAGCGGAAAGTACGCAACATGACTTCTCACACAGAGGCTTGCCAGGTCCCATTCACTAATGGTACATCAACACATACAGGGGTTATTGTGTTGGTATGACACTTACCACCAATGTAAAGGGATCGTAACTTTTTCAAATCATGAGTAAAACATTGCTTTTATTTTTGTTTGAAAGATTTTTGTCTGAAAACATAGCTTCAGGTTTTTTCTTTTTACACAATGAGTGCACGTACACACTTGTTGTCCCAACGTTTCCATTAAACGGCTGCTAGTGTTCATTATCTCACTTTTTAACATGCTACGATACAGGAAGAACCATCAAACACTGGAGGGCCCTTTCAAAACAACGCTTTCACAATAAGAACGTACGCCCTCTGTTGGCGAAGACTAACCAAGCATAACACGATAACAAATAAAAACAACTTGATAAAAGACTAATTATCACTGGTATGTGCGCTATTTATGGTTTGTCATTTGTTCACGTCGGTATTATTGTTGTAAGCAGCAGCATGGCACAGAAAAGTGCATACCAACAGCAACAGCATGACTAGAGTCCAGTAATTTTACCACATGGCCGGAAACCCCAACCAAACAAGCCCCACTGTCTAGCTATAGTGTTTTTCTAAATACATACTTTCAAAGATTTACTAATGACTTGTGTACTAATTTTGTATAGTATTATTAAATTCCACGTATAATCAAAATTTAGACCCAGTCGTAACTGGGGAGTTGTACTTCTTATAAAAAAGTATTTGGACATCTGCCGTTAAATAGCGTGCAGATGTAAAAAAAAAATTAAAAAAAAATAAAGGAGTAGGCCTATATACAGCGCCTCTGTTACTGGGTGGGTCTTAAAATCAAAATTGGTCAATTAAATGATTTTTTTAGAAATTGTTTGAACTTTTATTGTTCTTTTGTTTTTGTTCTTTTGTTTTGCTTCGTTTGTCCTCTGCGTTGTCTGTTTGTTTAATCAGGGCTCGAATTTGGAGAAAAAATCCACAAGACCGCAGGGCTTGTTGCTCAGAATTTTTACTGGACCGGAACGTTTTTTACAAGACCGAAGTCTTCTGAGAAGAAAAAAATCAAAAACACAACAAAAATGTACCAAAAGTTAACATGTTTTTTCATACTTCTGCACCTGTGCAAATTTTTCCCTTGCAGATCACTTAGTAGGAGGCAGTTTGGGCCTTGACAAATTTCCACATACCTTGTTCTTTTTACAGTACGTTTTCTGCCACAGAAAAAATGTAATCAGTTTTGACAGGACAATATTATCAACAACGTTGCAAAAATTTAACATACGGCAAAGCAAGACGTTTGGAAACAAGACCTTACTTTTAATCCATGCAACACAGGGATGTGCTGTGTTGAAAGAATACAACCTAGACGACATTAATACGATTTCAACACTATACAATTCGCTGGTAAGGTATCAGACTTTAAAGTGACTACATCCAATGTGTTGCATCCACCACAGCATGACATGTACATAGTCAGTGGTAAACAAACTTAGCGCTGTACTGTCGTGTTCCGCCGGGCACCAACACAAGAATCATGCATGCAAAAGAATGGAGGGTGCTGTTCGCTCGTCCCCCTGGGAGCCTAAACCTATGGTTTTAGCCCAGTGCATTGGTGGTGGGCATGAGGATAGGGAAGTTGCAGCACGAAGAACAGTTGGCCGTGTTGGATGTAATTTGCTCAGAAATAATTTGACGACAACAAGTAAAACAAAAACTTTTCAAACTAAGATTTAAAATTAAATACATTTATTTAATGAAAGATGCATTTCAGATTAATAAAAATATCACTACGTAAAAAAACCCACAAGACCGCCGGTCTTGTTGGGTATAAAGTTTACTGGACCGACGCTAAAATCACTGGCCTCGGGCCTGCGGTCCAGTGTAAAATTCGAGCCCTGTTAATCCTGCTGAGTTATACAGGAAGGATTTTTACCCAACCTGTTCTTTTGCCTTGACTTGTCTGGCTGGATTTTCCTTGTATTTTAGCTTTTCAGTGATCAGTTGTTTTTTTCAGTTCAATCAATCATCAATGTTTGCTGGAATAAATAATGAATAAATAAAATAAAGTTTTTCAAAGTTTCAAACCTCCTAAATAAAGTTCAGTAAAAATAAAATATAACGGAAAGAAACAAACAGGTTAGAAATGCTTAACTTTATCTGGCGGTTCAGTAAAAATTGTTCTGAGCTACACAACTCATTAAACCCGAGGTGAAGTTGCAGTTTTCTTTAAACTCAGTCAAGGCCTCCCTTTGTTTGTGATTGAAACTAGTTCACGTTTTCTTCATTGAAAGAGTCATTTAATTTTGTTACCAGTCATGCCAGTGAACAATTGTGCTGTCCATTCATTCACAAACACAAATCAATAGCTGATTAGTGTTTTCATTGTTCCTGTTTTACCTTTGTAAAGTTTGTTCTCGATGAGCAATTAAACAGTAGCTACACTACAGTGTAATCATACAAAACTATTTTCATCTGTCATGGAAGATAACTAGTATTAGTAAAAATGCATGGGCTGTATTTGAAATGATCATAAACCACGATCGCTCAAACACTGTCAATCATGACAACACAACAAAGGAAAAACAACCCATCAACCTAACAAGAAGCCAAAACTAATTGTAACCATGTATAGTGAATTAATATTTGTGACAAAACTCAACATTTGTTTGCCTTACGGTTGACGGATGCCTGAGGATTTCGCAGATAATAATGACTTGATGATCGTTCTTTAGCGCATGATCGTTCTTTAGCGCACGATCGTAGGAACTCACATTTAACTCAATGTGACATGGCGCAATGAATCATTGAAAATGTGCCGAACCAGTTCAAACCGGTAAGCCATGACCCCGACAATAAACCAATGGCAGATGGAATTCCGAAACAAACAACTTGTTACACTTTATGAAAAAGAACAAAAACTGTTATACATAGAGAGAAAATGAATTTACAAACCTTCCTAATGTGACAATCCTGTAAAAATTTCAAGTAGTGAGGTGGTGCCTTTCCCGCGGTTAGTAGATTGCAAGAAAGAAATCAAATGGTAGTCTGGTAACCATCTCTCGCGGTGTGAGTTATACGTACAGTTATTCTAATAAGCGTCTGGGTCACAAAAGACAGCGATTCTCTGTGTTCAAGAGAGGGCGCGCTCCCTAAAAATTTCCATAAAATTATTTCAGAGGCGCATGCCGTGCATGCATCCCCATTTAGAGGCTTAAGTTTTTCCCAGAAATCATCTTTTTATACTCAAGGGGAATTATTTATTGGCTCATGTTAAGTAATTTCCTCTCCTTATATCATTTACTGAATAATATTGTTATAAATTAAGCCGTAGACAGGATTCAAACTCCAACAAAATGTCCAATCATGGAGTAGTAGTGGACCAACATTTGACTCTTTGAGTCCCAAGATCAAAGAACAGTATCCGTGCTTTGTGTGACCTGGCATTATTAATAACAAACCTGTGAAAGTTTAAGTTCAATCGGTCATCAGACTCATGAGAAAACCCATCACTGTTTTTGCCATTTTTAAAGATTGTATTTTGGAATTGAAAAATTAATTTTAGTTTATTATTTTTCAAAGTAATTTCATCCTGCATTTATATGTCCAGGAAGTTTCCACCATGACCATGTTTTAGAGCATGGGTAACTAATGTTAGACAAAATCAGTAGCATAACTAAGGGGGGGGGGGGGCCTCCCCCCATTTGAAATCTGGACTATTGGGATTAAAATTACCAGAGTAAAAAAGTTTAATACTTTAAGCTTTAATGTGATAAGCAGACGGAAAATCACTTTTTAATTGGCCAGAAGTGCCCCCTTTTTAAGAAAAAATTGTGCACACGCCCCCTTCCCCCCTAAAATTGTACCCTAGTTTTGGCGACTGCAGCAGACTGCCAGAAAACAATCTATGTTTGGTTGATGTAACTGCCCGTATACCGGCCTTTGGTTTTTGGGACCGTTCGGTTGTTTTAATCCTATAATGTAGATATAGTTATACACTAAAACTAACCAGAGTCAACATTTAAATTCAAAAGGTTGTCGCATTTTTGAGACATCGTCAAAAAACCGGACCGAATATGTCCACACAGGAAGAATAATTCCTAGTAGGAATACACAAACGTATCCAACAATAATTTTTCTCAGATTCAAATTTTTGGGCGTTGATACATTTTACATACCCACTACTTCGAAGCTGCAATTTCTAACAAATATTTTTTTTTTTGGCCATTAATTTTAAGAGTGATTACCAAAGGTATACCAATAGACCAATCCATTAAGCCCCGCCTCCTTACGAGTTGACCAATCACAGCCCCGAAACCCGATCACCATTAGTGCAAAGATCACCAAACGGCTCAAATGGTGATCAGATTTCGCGGTTGTGATTGGTCAAAGAGAAATGGGCGTGGCTTAATGGATCGGTGTATTCCCTTTACACTTTCAGTTTGCTCAGTGACACCACTGAAGTGTATCATCCTCATTTAATGTCATCCCGGAAAGCTAAACTTTTTCATTCATTAGGATAATAGGGAGGTTTCGCACGCGAACGGATACGCATACGTTTAGCTATCCGTAACCGTTAGCAGCCTTTCTGTTGTTTTGCAATCCCAGCGTTTTGGTGGCACTGTTCGCTGTTCCAGCACAGCACTTGGTGGCGCTGTTCAACATGGCATCCTCCATAGACGAGCTTATGTTCATAGCTTTAGAGGAAAATGACGAAGAAACAGGCGGCATTTTTTCGTATTTCAAAGTCTTTAGAAATCAACAAAATGACACGTACATGTTCAGTGATTCATTTATTTTGATACTATTCATACATATTTGGAAACAAATACAGGAGAATTACTAGAAGTTCAAGTTTTCCTACGTGTTTTTTACTTACGTGTAGCAAGCGGGATATCAGTGTCGTCTGCACGTATAGCGGATAGCGAGTAGCGTATGACGTCATAATGATGACGTATCCGTCGCATTAACCGTATCCGTTCGTATGCGAAACCTCCCTATTTTAGGTTCAGGGAAATACATTGATAAATACACCAGCCTAGCTAACTGTGAATTTTAAAAAAACACAACAGGATGTCACTTTACAAAAACTTTGCGTCCGGTTAATGCCACAGATGAAAGTTTAAGAATCCCTCCACTAAAAAATCCAAAACAACAACAACAAAAAACAAACAAACACAAAATTGAAGTAAACTTATCCAGTCAATATTGAGCAATGATCTTTTTAATAACCGATCTTTGAAGTTAATCACAACTTCTTGAGAGTAAATTATAATTAGAGCTCTGTTACAAACTGCTTACAACCGAAATGACCTATGGTATAAATGCACAAGATTTCTTAATGGCCTCACTTTCCAACCACAGAAGACTCTGCTAGGGTTGAAACCTGAGGCTGTTCACATTTTGGGGGTGTGCAATTCTTGTAGGGAAAAGCAAACTTAAGGGTAGCTAAGGTCTTGTATAACTCGAGACCTGCAACTACATCGTTATTTGTTCTCCGACCTTGCAAAAGTTTACAATGTACCTAGATTTCAGCATGATTTAAAATAGTTGCTCAAAAAACAAAATCACACATTCACCAGGCATGGAATACCATCTTTTACAGGGCAATATCATTTTCATTAGAAAATCTACAAGAATCATTTGAAGGGGCACCAAGGCCAAGACAAGGGCAAAGGAGGCCATGGCCTCCATTGCCTTAGTGTATTTCCACGCCTGATTTACTTGAGATTCAAACATGTCACCCTCGGCTCTTTTAAGAACCAACACTTCTCAGAAGAGAGATTTTAATCACATTCACATGGTCCTTACCAATAATCCTACTCAGTTTTTATTTTGTGCACCATGCAAAGCTTCACATCGTACATACAGTCAACCCTTGTTATAAAGAGCACTGTTATAAAAAGGTTCTGCTTATAAAAAGTTAGTATTGATTGGTGATGCTGTTTTTTTGTATTAGTCACCAGTAGAGGGCGCAACATAGACTGGCTCGCAGGGACTGGGCAAGTCTACGAATCTTGATGTTTCAGCCAGATGTTTGTGTGATACAGATATTTTTTCTCCAGTAACTTTTGTTGTGATATTTGCGACTATGTTAACAAAATGAATGTCCCTGATCAAGACTAATAAACAGTACATTCTGAAGTCCTGCTCATTTCTGCTTTGTGTTTCTTTGTTTTGCTGTCCTGTCATTAACAAAGTTCAGTAATGAGGGGTTAACTTGGCCAGTGCCAGTTCAAGCGATCTTGTTATAACCAGAGTTGACAGTACATTCACAGTTCATAATGCGATCAGAGCCCAATTTGTGCTTACAAGCCCATAGATGCTCATGCTTTACAAGGTGATGTGAGCACATAATTCTGCTGTAAGAAGTGCCATGAAATAGACCAATCCATTAAGCCCCGCCTCCTTACGAGTTGATCAATCACAGCCACGAAACCTGATCACCATTAGAGCAAAGATCACCGAACGGCTCAAATGGTGATCAGATTTCGCGGCTGTGATTGGTCAATGAGAAATGGGCGGGGCTTAATGGATCGGTGTATTGGGCCCAGAAGTAGTTTCTCTTTTTGACCAAAATCCTGGTATCGCACAAAGAGTTGCTCAGAATTTTCCTTGTCTTCTTCTACCGGTGTATTTGGAGTCTGGTCTTACTTCCCTGAAAATAAAACGAAAAAAGACAAATTATTAGATGTTTTGCAACACGCCGGCGGAGTTCAAGCTGGTACTAATGCCATGTCTAACACTTTTGTGTGTTCTTTTTATACAGGGCCCAAATTCATAGAGCTGTACAAAAAGTAACTAAGCAAAACAAATGTTGTTTACCAGAGTAAGGTTACCAGCCTTGTCACGTGTATCAATTGTGACTGGTTTCCTGCAAATGTTTTCTTAGCATAAATTTGTTAAGCAAAGTTTGCGGCTTAAGCAGCTCTATGAAATTTGCCCCTAGTTTAAAAAAAACTGGACCATAATCTGAGAATTTAAGTTTCAGCCTCCCAAATTATTATTATTACTTAAAAATAGTATTTTGGTAGGCATGCAAGGGCACCTTTGGCAGCCAGCCACATCGACCATCTATGACCACGGAGCACAGCCTGAGAATTGAAATTATTTGATTTTTCCGGAGGGAGGAAAATCAGAGGGCCCGGAGAAAAAACCTTGTGGTATAGAAGAGAACCAACGCACCACTCTACTCACGAGGCCTTAGCCGGTTATCGAACCAGGGTCACATTGGTAAGAGGTTAGTACTTTACGCACAAGCCAACCATGCCACGAAGATAAGGGGGAATGGGTAGGTTGAGGAAATCAACACTTTCCCCTCCTTCCTCACTCTTATCTTCTCATTGTGTCGTCAGCTTTTTTTGAGCAAAACGGAGCTGGATGAGGGGTACGGAAGAGGGGGGGCAGGAAAAGTTGACATAAAATGAAACGTGGAGATGCTCACCCTTTTCCTTGCCGTCTCCGCCTCTCTTTCTTGTCTTTGATCCATTCCCTGCTCTTCTTGAGTGGTTTTCCTTTCAGCTGTCGGAATCTCTGTCTGCTGTCGGTGTAGTTCACCTCGGTTGGGACTCGGCTATTGGCTCCTCCTGTACCAAGACCCTTGTGGGAAATAAATGAATGCCAACGTTAATCCCTCATTTTGGCTGATTACGCTGAATGGTCTTCACTGGCATGCAATGGGATATCACTAGCTGGAGGTTTACCAACTACATGTGATTCAATGAGTGTGATGAGTCAAACACACAAAAGGTAATTTGTTGTCATATCTCAAAAGTCACCTAACTTCAAACTTGCTGATAGTAAGGAGGGCTATGCTTAAGCAGAATAGTGACATCCCTTCATCTAATGTAAACACATTTGGGATTGAACAAAGAAAAATTGACTAGAGCGGGATTTGAACCAACGACCTCTGGATTAACGTGCCTGTGCTCTACCAACTGACCTATCTAGCCCTTTGTTGGCGGTCTCCAAATTTTGTTCATATCTTTGTTCGGGGTGCTGTCAGAAGCCATACAACCGTTAGCTGCTGTGCTGCCAGGGATCACACCCAAGTCTACGATGCAACCTGGGAAGCGGCAGCCATGGAATCACCTTAAGGGAATGCGACTTTTTTATTTCAAGTATCAAATAATAAACCCCAAGGGAAACTGACTGGGCAGATTTTAAATAATTTGGGGTTTACTTGAGCGGGACGGAATTTGAACCAACGACCACCGGATTAACGTGCCGGCGCTCTACCAACTGAGCTGTCTAGCCCTATGTTGGCAGTCTACCCAGTCAGTCTCGCTTGTGGTTTTTTACTTGATAATGTAAATACATTTCACATTCAACACGTTAATAAGTACATGCCTTGCCTTGTAGGCACTACGCTACATCAACTTCAGGAAATCTGCTTGTACCAATAGACACGGATGGACTTGGACAGAAAGAAAAATCCAGCAAAAGAGATGAGAGTTAAACGGCATCTTAGATAGAATCTTACCTTGGGAATCTGTGGATTGGACATCCCGGCAAAAAGACAGAGGAACATCCTGACAAACAAGAATATATACACCAATGATAAAAAAAAACAAACAACAGGACTAGGGCTTTACGCTAGGCACTCCATGCCAATGTCACAACGTTGCTTAACCCTAACTCCCAAAGCGTTTTTACTAGAATCCATCCCTAACCCAACACATTCCAACAGCCTATACTACCATGCGATGGGAACTGTACCCAATCTTAGGGGGACGATACACAACCTAACAAACTCCAACAGGCCTTTTTTGTTTGATTTTGTTGGAGTGAGTACACTTGGCATGTGCAAAATTTGATCAGTGAAATCACACAGTACCCAACGTAACATAATCCAACAACTATCTCATTAGACCATGGAGGAAAGAGCAATGCCAGACATGTACATTTCACACATCCACCATACCCACTCAATCAAATTCAAACACCATTACTTGGCAGCAAGGATACACAATCCCACAGAATCAAACACCCAATCCTAACTTCACTGTACTTAACCTAACAAAATTAAACACTTTGCCCTGTTTGAATTTGTAGGGTTAGGGATTGTTAGGGTTAATGTAGTATACAGTGCTCAGGTAAGAATGTAGTCACCAAAGGCTTAAAACTGAACAACTTATTTCAATTTATTTAAGACATGCACTTGGGCATCGTGAAACATTCCAACACCATGCACGGGGTGACAGGCTTATAAACCTTAGCCAAAACTAAATTCAAAAAATAAGTTAGTGGCCTGATGTTTCGACCCTAGCAGAGTCTTTCTGGAAGGCTAAATGACAACACAACAAAACAAAAACACACATACAAGCAGACAAGAGTTGCAAGAGTAGTCAAGTGGAAATACATGAATAGAGAGAGTGGAGGGAGAAAAGCAGAATGCATTCAGAGAAGGCAGGGGGTAAGCAGGGATTATGAAGACAAAGGGGGGGGGGGGGGTTATGAAGGGAAGGGGATAGCTTGACCACAAGAAGTTGGGAACACAAAGGACAAAATGGAAGGTTAGAAGAGAGATAAATAATTAGTTAATACAATGTAGGGCAGACTAATAAAGTGGATATCTGTGTGGGAAAAGGAGAAGGCAAAGACAAAAGGTTATTAGTCATTTCCTTCTTGGATATTCAAACCATGGGGCTGAGTGGTCTTTATGTGTCTTATCCAAAGTTTTTCCCTACTCAGACGGACAGTCTCTCTGCAGTTACCTAGTGCCTCAATGCCCTGTAAATTCATGCCAAAACTAAATCGAAAGAGTACTGTACTAGTTTCCAACATTTTCACCTAAAGTAAATTCCATAGAAGCTCAGTGATGAAGGAAATATCCAAATGATGTGTTTTTACATCATAAATTTTATATTCAAACTTGTCTTGAATATGTTACTGGCGTGTCGCGGCCGAGTGGTTAAGAGCACCGGACTCAAGCTCTGGTGTTTCTGATCAGCAGAATGTGGGTTTCGAGTCCGGTCGTGGCACTTGAGTTCTTCAGCAAGATACTTTACACAATTGCTTTGTCCTTCGGATGGGACATTAAGCCGTAGGTCCCGTGTACTAGGATTGGTAGAGGACGTAAAAGAACCCAGAACACTTATTGTGGTAGAGAAGTGGTTAACCTCAGTGTTTCTGGTTCATTACAAACACCCTTGTTTACAGGTTTCCTCAGGCTTTAGAGCTACAGTGATCAAGTTCATTTATGAGGCATCCTTGGTTTCGTTTCATTACAAGAAATATAATAATAATGTGCAGATTTTCTTACTTCTTAGCTCTTGTGCTGTTAGGGTAGTCAACCACCACTCCCCCTGTGAATCCAGCCTTCATTGCCTGTGACGTGATCAGCTCCAACTGCAGAGAGTTCTCCGGGTAGAACTGAAACACTGCTCGACTGCCTCGCGTCTGTGAATAAAAACAATAATGATCGAGTAATTATGGAGTGTTGCTGCAATGACATGTGAAAGTGCCAAATGGGTAGGCATACCCAGAGCTGTGGGGACTTTTACACAATGGAACAAAGGTCCCCACAACGTTTTTCTTTGTTAAACTGGGTCCCCCACAACGTGCTTCTTTAGAAAAGGGAAGAATAGAAAAACAATAGGAAGTCCTCACAATGGTGTGTGCAAAAGTGTGGGTGAACAATTATGAGAGTGACATGATAGCATTGTATGATACCAGCACGCTGTTAGCACTTCAGGCCTTACATACAATGGTGGCTAGTGAAGTCTGGTAAGCTGCTTATCTCTGTAGAACACTGCAAATATTTCCTCACCAATGGTACAAAAGTGACTTCTCACTGACGTCTTCCCACTGACTTCACATTTCTAAAGTAATGTGGGAGGTCTGCTATGCTGGAGTACTACGCACATAGTGCCATCAAGCATTGAGTTTGGTAGCGAACGATCGCAGTTACACTAACGCGTGAGTTAACGTGTGCGTGCAAGTACTCCAGCATGGTGAGCGATAAAATAGTGACGCCATCTGAGAAGGGTCCGTAGATATTCAGCAAACCCCCCTCCCCTTTCCCATCTGGGCCGAATCTCATGTCTCTGCTTACCGTAAGCAAAGAATCAGCGCTTACGAAAGCAGGGAATTCCGCTCTTACGTCAAGTGTATTTCACGGTTTAGCAGGGAATTTTTGCTTGAGTGCGTGCGTAGTCCACGTTACTAGGCATTCTTTGCTTACACAGCTAGCGTAGAAATTCGGCGCTTGCCCTGTAAGTGTAAGCGGATAATGGTGATCGTCAGCGCAGAATGCGGCGGTAAGCAAAGCCATGAAATTGTGCCCTGGTTTAGAGGCCTTGTTATAAGACCGAATTTGTCTTGTCTATTAAAAGTCAAAGACTGACTATCTTACCAATGCACTGTAGAGCGTACAGAAGAACTTGTATAACCTCTTGGGTGGGTGATGTGTTTTCTTGTCCGCATTACACAACCACTGCAGGGCTGAAATGCTGAAAGGAATAATGACAAGTCTACTACTTACAAGTCCATGCTTTACAAAAGTGGTTTTCAAGAGCTTTTTTAAAGAATGTGCACAACTGTTTGTAAGATGTTAATTTTGCATCAAGAAAAATATTTGGTTTTCGCACTTACACCAATGTGTATTAAGCACTGTATACGCAGCACTTCCCCGATGCCTTTCTCAGATTGAAATATTTAGGTAAAAAACTGCCTCGTTCTCTAAAACTAAACTACTGCAAAGGGGGTTGTTTCTAACAATGTTTTACAAAATAAACAGCTCTCCAATGCTCTTTACCAAGTAAGTTTTTATGGTCATTAACTTGTGTAGTAATAACCAAAGGTATACCCTCACTTTAATACACATCGTTGTAAGGGGCCAAAACCAAATAATAACATTGGTAAGGTCGAAAATAATATATGTGCACAGATTTACACATAACTTGCATGGTATCAAGATGGTCAAGGTGGAAAACTTCCCTTGAATTATTTTGGCTTGAAATGCTATAATTTTTTAGAAATAAGTAAAACGTGATATTTGAAAACATTTAAGTTTTTCCCCCACTTTTTGTTCTTGCGATTTCGATGACTGATTGAGCTTAAACTTTCACAGGTTTGTTACATCGTGTAAATGTTGGGTCACACAAAGAACTGGGGCGGATTGCACCAAGTGGTTTTAAACCGGTCTATGCTCTATAGCCGACTAGCTTGAGACATGCTTTAGACAGTCTTTAATTACAGACAGATTGCAATACCACAGTCTATATTTTAAGTCAGTCTTAAGTCTTAAGCCTGTGCTGAGCTGCCTATAATCGGTCTTTGTTTTGTTTTTAAACATGGCGCTACATATGTTAGTTGTTAATGATTTCATGCAAAGAGCCCATTATATTGATCAAGCTGTAATTTTGTCCCAGGCTTTTTTTCCAAAATTGCTTAGTTATGACTGCAGAGGAATCTCTCTGCAGTTCATGTGACCCTCTAAATGTGCCAACTTCTTTGTTTTACTGCGGGCTGGTCGCCTAATATTTGATCTTTGTCTACCTTTCAAAGCCATTGTCGGCCATCGTAACAAACCAAGCTTTATTTGGAATGCTTGTTCGTACATGTGTATCACTACTCCTCACTGACTTATCTAAGACCGGCTTGATGCAACAGGCTTAACAACTGACTAAGCTCAGACCGTCTATACTAAGGCAGATAGCTGGCTATAACTGACTGGTCTTAGAATGCTGGCTAAGACCGTTTTATTGCGATCCGCCCCTGGTCTTTGACAATTACCAATGTTATCCACAAGCTTCACAGCTATCCTAATTTATCCTAGCATGACAGTTTAGGCTTTAGCTGTCCAGGTTCATGATAATTTTTCAGGGGCAAGAATGGCTTGTGGTGGACTTGGCTTTCTTCAACCAATAAACGATTCAAAACTGGATAAGTTTCACTAAGTACAAGGGCTGACTTAAGGTATAGGCTTTTATTAACTTTTTCAAGTTATTGAATAACAATCTTACTGATTTTTTAGTACAGAATCATGTCAAAATCTGGCCTGGATTCACTAAACCTGCCATGTTTCTTGTTTTTAGACACTCCTCATACTTTCAAATTTTTACAAACTTTCAAAATTTTCTGGGGAAAAAGTCTGGCTGTACACTGTAACAAACACATTTGTTTTGGTATTTATTTTGAAGCAAGTCTCGTACCTGATGACTCCATCAAATGTCCCTGGTCTGAAGAACATTCCTTCTCCCATGTCACTCACAAACACATCTCCTTCTACCTCCCTCTCTATTGCTATATCTGGATCAAGTAAACAACAACGAAAAAGGATTGAACATTTTGATGTTCCAAATTTGTGTGTTTGTCTTTGTGAGAAAAGTAACCCCTGAAAGTCAGTCGAGTGTAAAATCGGTCAGTTTGCGTTATACAACGCCAGCCTGAGTGTTTAGACTAATAAAGATTGGTATGTGTCCAGCCCCGCGAACAAAATTTGGGAGTCTATTTCCCCCATGTGTTATACACTGTAGTAGGCGACGCAGCTTGCATGCCACTTGTGTGCAAGGGGTTAAAAGAGCTCTAAAATCCCAATTCCATCACTTTCAAACTATCTCTTCGATACTAACAATGTTCTGGGAGGTTGGGATTAAGCACATTACCTAGCATGTGGCTACTGATGTCAAGTCCAACCCAGTAGTGGCCCTGATCTGTCAGAGTTTCTCCGCTGAGACCTGATCCACATCTGTAAACCAAAAGGTTTTCGTAAAATTAATCCAAGATAATAATAATAATAATAATAATAAAACCGCTCTCACTAATCCAGCACAATATCTAAAGATCACTGCATTGCAGTACATTTTCATAGTCTAACTGGATTTTGAGACTTCCACCTCTGTTTATTTGTCCATCTTGACTGGAAACTTTCACATTGTGGTTTGGGTAGCTACTAGCAGGCCTACAATAAGGAAAATACTGTAACTTTTTATGATTTATTTGCTTTGGTTTAATACTGTAGAATAAATAATAATTCTGGAATCTGAAATCTGAACTCACCCTACATCCAGGATATAGGATGGTGTATCTTCAGGGAGACTCAAGAGCTCAACTGCTCTCTCAGACATCGTCATCTGAATCTCAATCATTCTGGAACTGCAAATATTACAACAATATTAATACCATTTTTCCTGGCGTGTCGTGGCCGAGTGGTCAAGTGCACTCGACTCAAGCTCCGGTGTTTCTGACCAGCAGAGTGTGGGTTCGAGTCCCGGTCTTGACACTTAAGCGAGACAATTAACCATTATTGCTTCGTTCTTTGGATGAGACATAAAGCTGTAGGTCCTGTGTATTGTAAAAGAACCCAGTAGAGCCTTCTTAATGTTGAAAGAATGGGTTCGCCCTGGTGTTTTGTGGTATGGTTAGCTGCAGATTGCACCACAGCACCTTGTAAATCATTACATGGTGCTGTGTAAATAAACAGGTCTTTTTATATTTCAAACATAGCTTTGCAAACCGCTTTGAGATGCCCTCGATTGTGATAAAGCCCTACTTCAGAACATTTCAGTTAAGTTAAACTACAGGACTAGCCACAACTAGCATTAAGTATGAGTATACTACGGGCTGTAAGTGCAGAATTCTGCGGTAAGCAGAGCCATGAAACTGGGCCCAGTTTTAATGTCTTCAATAAGTGTTTAATGTCTTGCATTGAGCCTGATGATAAGATTGTAGAGCTAAGCATTATATTATTAGTTTTTTTTTTATGAAGGACATCCCAGACAGTATACTAGCTGTAGCCCTGGAATACCTGCTACATGTAGGACATCTGTCTCCATAACACTATTAATAAAGACTAACTGAGACTGACGTCCTACCATGGTTAAACCAGACTCACAATTAAACATTGCTGCAAATTACAATTAACCATTCATTACCTCTAGTATTAGAATAACATTAACTTGAACCTTTTCAATTTTGAAAGATGTATGACAAAATTATTGAGTTTTTTAATGTTTTTAAAATGACTGATCAAAAAACTGCAAAAACAACAAAAATACAGCGTTCTTACTTTGATGTGTATTTTCTTGCCTCTTTTTCATTGTAAAACTGTAAAATAATCATGAACAAGAAAAATTAGGGATAGATGGTCTATGGAAATGCTGGTCAAGTGGCCATCTCACCCCCTAAGCTCACCCCTAAACAAGCTCACTCTGGGTTGTAACACCTTCATCCCCTGACAAAGTCACCCCTAGCAAGCTCGCCCCAACACATTTTTAAAAACTCATTAGCTTTAACTGATTTAAAAGGAACAAAACCCAGGAATGATTCATTGTTATGACAACCCAGAGCGAGCTTGTTTGGGGCCAACATTGTTGAGGCGACTTTGTTTGGGGCTATCTTGATAGTGGGTGAGATGACCGGCTTCCGTCTATGGGTGAAACAGGTAACAACTTGTGTCAGATTCTGGCGATACTGTTGTAGTAAATACTTTACTGATAAGTGATACTGATAGTCTAATAATGATGGTATTTGTGTTTTTCTTCGTCCTGAGAGAAAGACTCTGATCTGCTAGGGTCAAAATGTCAGGCCAATTGAACTATTTTTTTTGCAAATAATTCTAAAAAATATAAGAGCAATTCATAAAGAGCATAAAGTCTTTTATACATGTATCAACCATAACAAAAACAAAACAAGTAAAAAGATAATAAACATCAGTATTTCTTACTCTGTAAAAATGTAAGCAAATCAAGGATGAACAAATCAGAAAGATGATTAAGATGAAATGGCAAAGAGGATCGTACAGATGAAGAAACTTGCAATAATCATAATCCTCGATCCTCTTGATGGTTGTATAGATGGAGGGTTAGGACGAACGAACGAACGGACGAACCATGGCATAGGCATAGTTTCAAACTTTGAAAATTTGTGTGACCTCTTACTTAGTCTTTGGCTCTTTCCTAGCCCCATTTATAGTGCCAATACTCTGGACTTCCTCCGATCCTTGGCCCTACGCCCATTAGCCCCATTTATAGTGCCAATACTCTGGACTTCCTCCGATCCTTGGACCTACGCCCATGTACCTCCAGGAGGTGGGATAATTTTTCGAATATAAACTCACGTTTTTATGCCAAGATTTTTTCCCCAGTTGTCACTCATTGTATCCGATTTGTGAAAAGCACATTAAAACGCCATTGTGCAACCTCGTTTTGGTGTAATTTTGAAGAAATTCTGAGGCGTTACTGCCACCGATTTTGACCAGACATGCCATTTCCCTGGTAATATGCATCAAGCACAAGCAGTGGCTATGGTGTTACAGAATACCAGCATATAAATACTGGTGTCGTTCATCCCAGTGTTATTATGCGTATTGAACATACGAATCGAACATACAACTACAAGCGCTGTACGTAGATGGCCATTTACACAATAATCACGAACACTATTACTTGTAACACCATACGACAGTGTACTTATTTATTGTGCTAGACGTTAACTCCATGTTCACTCCGGGAAAGACGATCGGATCATCGGAATTGTTTTTAATATTTAAAAAAGGTATTGTTTGTGAAAATACGTGACTCGAGTCACGAGTCCTCGGGGACAAGTCCGAGTCATGATAGTCGAGTCCGAGTCTTTTGCAGACGTGACTCGAGTCAAGTCCGAGTCACCGAAATTGTGACTCGAGACGGACTCGAGTCCGAGTCCTGGACTCGAGTCATACAACACTGGAAAGAGGTAAAACAAATTTTTTACCAATGGTTCGTTGTAGTTCTCTGGTCTACAAACACGCTTTTCATAGACTGCACTCAACATCTGTTAATGTAATGCCTGCCTTGATTTAAAAAAAAGATCAGATGTTCTGATGACAAATCTCATCATGTCATCATCATCATCATCTTTTAACTTTTTCGACAAAATGACATTTCCAAATGTTGAAATACAACTTGTACAACACACTTTACATGTTTACCATTTCAGGCGGGGCCTTGTGCTCAGGCCTTCTACCTGACGCCATTGTTGTGTGAAGAAAATTTCTCCCAGTTCCTGAAAATAGTCTACTAAAAACGCCGGTTTTGATCAAATTCTTTAACTTCCACTGTGGCAACAGCAGCAGGTCCAAGTCAGGTTTACAAGATGAGGGCGTTTCACGTTTCCAAGTTCCAATTGAAAGTGTCTTTTCAGCACGCAATCTCACACTTTCTCCAAGACTTTGGCAAACAAATAATCTATAAGATCTTATAAACTTAAGTGCCATAGACGAATTATGCAATTAAGTTTCAATTTCTCCCTTGAAACAAATTAAAGGTTCCTCAACTATCAACTGAAACACATGCTTGCAGTTTGTGGTCGTGTGAGTAAATGCCAATGGAACATTCTATTGTTCCTATATGGGGGTGTTTTTAGTAAACTAGTAAACTAGTAAACGATAGTTGCTTTCTTTACCAAACAAATCAAATATTTGACAATGATCAACACAGAAAGTGTATTAAAAAATTAATAGAGGCCAAATTACTGTTGTTAGTTTCATTTAATACCAAAACAAAATGTTAAATCAAAAAGTGCATCCATCCTATACGAATAGAATCAGCCATTAAGTTGAGTAAATTTATGTGTAGTGCGAACAAACACTCCAGCTGATTGATTGATTGTTGATGTGGAGAAAAGAAGATTTTCAGAAAGAAGTGTTCTGTTTAATTTTCGAATGGAAGGAAAGAGCATAATTTATTGACTTAGATAAAGATTGTTATTAGTGGCATTAATCATGTAAGTACTGAGTGTTGACTTTTGCTTAAATCATGGAGGTAGGAATAGATTCCTACCTCCATGCTTAAATCAACTGTCACTTAAGTTAAAGGTTAACTGATTGGAAACAAACGGGTTCAGCATTTCAGTTTGCAAAATCAAAACTGACTATTTTTGACGCATCATGACGAGTGAGGGCGCTTTCAAAGAAAGGCTAATTTCCTTGCATGACAATCTTATTTTAACTGTCGGATGTTGTTTTCTTGTATCAATGGCCAAATTAATAATAATATTAAAAATAATATTCACTGCACTTGTTCACACACCGTACTCGCCATCACACTTCCTTCCTCCATGATTGGACAGATAACATATCGTAGGACGCCCTGTATTCAGGGCGTCCCTGAAATCGAGGCAAATCTTTTACCTCTCTGCGCGCGATGTAAACAGTCCCTAGATACAATTTTTGTGGTTTGACTTGCCAAGCAAAGAGTCTCCTCCCATTTGACCAAAACTTAGAAACATGTAAGGCTCCACTGGTTAGTTGCACTTGTAAATGCAAAAAGTTGTGGTATTTTAGGCATTTCTGCAAGGTACAAAAATATGTCATACTGTCGGGCCATAAAAAAAAAACATTCCCACCGAAAAAGTTTCATCAAACACTTTTTCAATTCACAATTCACGATGATCAAATCATGTGACTGAACATTCTGCCGAGCATTCTGGGGGGAAAAATACAGAGGCTTAAAGAAGCCACGTGCCTTATTAAGTTATATCATTTTCTAATAGTCTGGATAATTTGTTTTTGTAACACTATCATTTTTGTTATTAATATTAAAATTTAAACATCAGCTTTGTGATTCGATTATCACTGTTTATTTATATGCTTTATTATAAATGTTAAGAAACATAAAAAGACACAAAACTAAATAAAAATAAGATTTGAAAGCCAAGAATTATTTACATTTATTTTTTTATTATTTTTTTATTAAGGTTTTGAAAAATACCATGGTTATTTTTAAAACTAAATAACAAATATGTTGAATAAAATGAAGAAAACTGCTGGCTATAGAGTCATACACTAAGTCTCACAGAACACTTGTAGTCACTGCAGATGTTTCTTCCACGTATGGCTTCACCCGGACACCATACTTTCTTGTTTGCATCGAAAACAGGTCACACTCAAAACAAATGGGACGCTATTGAAGTCATCGAAGATCGGTGCGTGGTGTGAAAGTTTCAATGTCCATCACGTTTTAATATATGTTTGCATATTTCTTATAAACAAAGGAAGGTAATTAGGGCATCAGTTGATTATGGAATATTTTTATTTTTTTTCAATTCAAAGAAAAAGGCATACTACATCGAAAACCGGACAGGGGAGGATACATAACATTTTTACTTAGCCCCAATTAGGGCCAATCCACTCACTCTGTATCCTTGGCCCTAGCGCGACTGCAAACCTATTCTTGTGCCCCATTGAGATTTGAATCTGCAAAGATCTGCATCATGAAACTTACCGATTGAGTGCCAATATACTTGTAAATAGCCGGACAGGCGGAATTCGTTTAAAAAACATCACAGATTTTGAGGGAAAATTGATTGCTTTTCGCATCACGATTGTGAATTTTTGTTCACATATTAACACCTTGCGCGAAAACCATGATTTGTCTGGTTCCCTCAACAACTCCACAACATTTATACGATCAACTGCTGTAATTTAATGGGGACCAGACTGATTTACTCAGCATTAGTCTGGTCCAACAAGATCGTAACAGTTGATCGTATTAAATGTTGTGGAGTTGTTGAGGGAACCAGACAAATCATGGTTTACGCGCAAGGTGTTATGTGAACAAAAATTCACAACCGCGACGCGAAAAGCAATCAATTTTCCCTCAAAATCTGTGATGTTTTTTAAACGAATATCACCTGTCCGGCTATTTACAAGTATATTGGCACTCAATCGGTAAGTTTCAAGATGCAGATCTTTGCAGATCAAAGGGGCACAAGATTAGGTTTGCAGTCGCGCTAGGGCCAAGGATACAGAGTGGATTGGCCCTAATTGGGGCTAACTAAGCCTTACTTATAGGATTGGACTTGTTGACTTCCAATTCCATGGTTGGACCATTTTATATTCTTAAGTGGACGTATATACATGTATGTACAAAGTGTATGAAGGACATGGTAAAAAAGAAGCTATTCCGCCCGGGCGGATTACTATTTCGCCTGGGCGGATTACTATTTCGCCTGGGCGGATTACTATTTCGCCTGGGCGGATTACTATTTCGCCTGGGCGGATTACTATTTCGCCTGGGCGGATTACTATTTCGCCTGGGCGGATTACTATTTCACCCAGCGGATTACAGTTTCGCTCGGGTGGATTACTAAATCGCCCAGGAGATTTCTAATTCTATTTTGCTCGGTTGGATTACCGTGTTGCTCTCCTGCTGCCAGGCTACTCTCTCAGGTAATCCGCATGGGCGAAATATCTTCCCTTTTTAACATGTCCTTACACTTCCGTGTGTATTAAAACTAAGTTATGTTTGATTGAGATTCTTTTTTGTATCCACTTGCAGCTTTTAATTAAATCTGACCAGTCATGAGTTCTGCCAGGATGTCAAACTGGACAAGTCGCTGGAGGAGTCATCGGACGAACCTATTGACTCTTACCCGCACGACTTCATTTTGTTGGTGGTACCAGACACGTGATTACCGCCACCATAAGCACAAGAGAGCTGAGCGTCATGCCAATCTCTACGACGTCCTAGCCATCACGCCAAAAGCCACACAGACTCAGATCAAAGCTGCGTACTACAAGCTCTCTAAGATTTATCATCCAGATCTTAACCAAGGAAGTAAAGACGCCCAAGAAAAATTCGCTGCAATCAGTGAAGCCTACAGTGTTCTCGGGAATGTAACGTTGAGGCGTCGCTACGATCGCGGCATCTTCACCCAAAGAGACCTTCACAGTGAAGAGAAGGAGAAACATAAGCAGACCGAATCCAAACAGCGCCGGAACACCAGTGTTTATTATAATACTGCTGGGGAACGGATGTTTGATTTTGATGAATTTTACAAGGCTCATTATGGGGAGGCCTTGCAGAGAGAACAGCGGGAACGCAAGGACCGAAAGAGGAGAGCTGAAGAAGCGAAGACAGATCAAGAACGATTGCAGACCCCAATATGGATGGTGGCTGGGATAAGCAGTACTGTCTTACTAATAGCTACATGGGCAATGAGGAGAATGTAAAATTCAAGTAAATCAAATGTGTTTGTTGAAATTTTTGAATTTCAGCTGAATTCAGGGGATATGCAGTAGTGTACACCAACAGGGGCCAATTTCATAGCGCTGCTTAAAGGTAAGCAAATTTTCGTGCTAACTATAGCAGAAAAATTTGCTTAAGCGTAAGCATATTTCACAGGTTAGCACAAAAATTAGGCAGCCAGCTTGCGTGATTATCGTCGATTTGCATTGATACTTAATTGACAGTAAGCGCCGGAAGGTTAGCATGCCTTTTTGTGTGCTTACGGTTAGCAGTGTTATGAAATGTAAGCACAAAATCGGCCGTTCAGCAGCTTCATGAAATTTGGCCCAGATTTCACAAAGCACTAAGATTAATCTTAATATGAGTTGTCAACATCACCATAGTTATTTGTATTGTGACATCACCCTTTGCTTAGCAATGAAGATTGATACACAGTTAAAGCAAATCTTAGCTCTTTGTGAAGTTGGCCCCTGGAGAGGTCGTATCCATGTGCAAGTAATCACAATGCACCAAGTATCATTAGGATTTGAAACCTTGCACGGTGGAAATACAATCTTGTGAGGTTTGTAGGAACTCCATGTGTACATCAAAAATCTCTCCTTTGTGATTGTCTTTATTAGTACCGGTGAAGTAACAATTCGACGTTTCGATCGGTATTCTCCGATTGTCTTTTAAAAAGGAGAAAGATGATTGGCAGCACACTGATTGAACCAACAAGTTGTTAACACCACTGGTTCTTTTCACAATCACAGAGAAATGTTCATACATGGTGCTTATTTTTGCTTAGCAGAAAATGTTTTAAAGCAAAGTGTTTGCGTGGGCTGCTCTATAAAATTAGGCCCTGTAGTTCTTAATTACTTTGTGTACTTCGATTGGAAAGTGTGTGCTCAGGTTTTTAGGGGAAAGGGTTCTCAACAGAGGCTTCAGCCACCCGCCACCCCCACCGCCACTAGCCTTTTTATTTTAACTTGGGGGTCTTTTTCCTACTCTATTACTGTTCAAATGTCATTCACTGTGGTTTTGAATGATAGATGAATACAATACACACGTGACACGACATACAAGTTTTGTTTCAATTTCAGTATTAACCCTCCTACATTTATTCTCGGTGATCTAGTGGTAAGACTAAGACATCTGCTCTAGCAATGCAAAGGTCATGGGTTTGAATCCCACACGAGTGATTTGCCTGTGTGATTTTTTCACAGAACTCGGGAAAGTACTGAGTATACAGTGCTTAATACACATCTGTGTAAGGGTAAAAACCACATTATATTTTTCCAGCGAGTTTCCAACAATTCAACTGCAAATAACTGCACTGGGAATCTGTGTGTGGTGTGTATGCTTTGACTGTTAACAGTTTTGCAATGGGCTTTTTTGACCATGGCCATTTTAATTTTACTTATCCAATGAACCCAGGGTTCAATTTCATAAAGCTTTTCCTGGCAGAAGGAACTTGCTTAACAAGTTAATTTGATAAGCAAAAATAAGCAGGGCACCAGTCTTAAGTGACATCCATAACTTAACATGTTTTTAAAGGGTGTGTACAACATTGGTAAGATTGAAAATAGAAATGTTCACAGATTTGCACATAACTTACATGGTATAAAGATGGTCATGGCGGAAAAATTCCCTTGAAAAAGGTTTGCTTGAAATGCCAGTTTTTAGGAAATGAGTAAAACAATAGTCTTTATCCTGCAGGATAAAATATGATGTTTGAAAAAAAAGTTTAAAACATATAATGGGGTTTTTCACTGTTTTCTCATGACTCCGAAGACCGATTGAGCTTAAACTTACACAGGTTTGTTATTTCATGTACATGTTACATGTAGGTCCCATCAAGTGTGGATACAGGTCTTTGGCAATTACCAATGTTGTACACACCCTTTAACTGGTATCCTTCTTTTGCTTGACAGCTTAATGAAACTGGGCCCTGAACCAAATCAAGGCTGAAATGGGAAATGGTCAGGCCCCCCATTATGTTATCATTTTTACTGCATGCAAAGTTGCGGGGAATCTGACAATTGTGGTGTGATAAATGTCTTTGGATTGAAATAGTTATTTATCTTAAATTCTTGTACAGGGTGATATCCAAACTATTTAATTACTCTACATTGTATTTTTAAATTGTGAAAATGATTTCTTGTAAAATTAAAGAGCGTGACACACTTGTAAAATTCAGGAATACTATTTTTATTTACACTTTTTAGTTTCATTCAAGTTTTCATTATAAATAAAGAAATCCTGTATTTCTACTGTACATGATACATGCATTTTAAACACAAGTCATTATAGTAATACATTAACCCCAAAATTATGCACTGCAATGAAACCGAGATTCTCCTGCAAATTCAAGCAGCAGTAAGCTGGTGCATTTGATCAAAGGATCTAAGGATCGCATAACAAACCATCCGAGTTGGCTTACTGCTTAAAAACAAGGTAAGTATTTAAAACAAAACATTTTCAATCAAGTTAAGGGGACACAGTGTTTTGCATCGGAAGGAAATATATTCATAACATATCATGGGTCGAACATGTGCGACTGATGACACTTTTTGAGTACATTAAAAAGATCGTAAATAAACAGCCTTGGCACTGAAAGAGTTAAAAGATTCAAAAATAGAGTTACAAAATGTTCCTTCCTCATTGTAATTATTAACTTGCACAGACAACACAAAGAAGATGTCTGTTGAATTTGTACCTTATAAATGTGAAAAACCATACCAACCGTTACTTATTATCTATGATCATGCTCAGTTCATCAGAATATTACAAAACCAAACACTAATAATTATGGATGAATAAAAAATAAACCAGTGTTCTAGAAATTGCTTTGGTGTGATTGTATAAACTTATTATTCACATTAAACAAAACACCTTCGTATTTATTTTGAAATATGCATCATCGCAAAGTTTCAATCTGCACTTGTCTGGTATTAGAAATGGGCAAAATATAATAATAATAAACCTGTAAATATATGAAATTAACAACAATGCCCCCAAAACATGTAGCCTTGTCCAAGGCGGTTGAACTGTTTCCTGGAAAATATTTTGCGCTGCACAACTGAAGTTCACTGGCAGTACTAGAGCCTCAACCAGCCACAGATCCCTGCCAGTCCTCGTGTACTGCGGCAATACTGTAATTACATCAGTACACGAGTAGCCCACTGAGCCTCATTCATGATAGTGCAAAACTGCATCGACCCCCACAGGATATGGGTTTTGAGGCGTTGCAAGGCGAGGTATCAATGTATATTCAGTTGGTCTCCTGACGATAAACACTGAGACCAATAAAGAACTCACTCCGCCACACTGAAGTTAATAACGAGAAGTCCCCTGGATCCACTAGGCAAAAGTAGTAGTCCAGGTCGATTTCCTACCTTCCGCCCAGGTAGTAGTTAATAAGCAGGACTGTTCTTTTCATAAGTAGAATATATAGCAAGACAAGTTCTCAAGAACAAATCTACGCAGCAAAGTAGATACATGTATATACACCATGACGCTGTTACAGTTAGGTGCATGACCTGCCTGGCTTGTTGCGGTTTTGTGAAACAAACAATGGACAAGGCTGCTAAACTGTCTAAACTATTGGCTGACATGTGAATATTTTGACTGAAGAATCTATACAATACGATACATGAGTGATGCTTGTGCATTGAATGGCAGTTAGTAAATAGTACAATAGGAATAAGATACATGCAGGACCAGACTGGGGTTAAAAATGACATGCATGGCCCCCAAAAAACCCAACCTTGCATGCTGAAACGACGCCCTCTACAAGGTCAAAGGAAGACATTTCATTGGCTGATATTTGTGTGGGGCAAACATGTTTTATATTATTTGAACTCGGTGATGGTGGCCTATGGAAGAGGTTTATAAAATCAGGTCAACGGTTGCCATCAGTGGATCATAAGGTGCCATGCAAATATCTGAAGACATGGCAAACCCAGGCCTGGAATTTCATCTTTGAGAGGGCAAGGCCATTTTCATTTTGCAAAGGGCGCTTCCATTGGAAAATCTTAAAGGCTATGGGAATCTTTTGAAGGGGCACCAAGGCCAAGACAAGGGCAACGAAGGGCAACGAAGGCCATGGCCTCCGTGGCCTCCGTGTAATTCCAGGCCTGCAACCCATTCTCAAGTATGATATCATTACAGTAAGAGCCACACCTCCACTTCAAACAACTCCAGCGTTTAACAATAACAGAAGCCCGTAGGAAATGCTAGCTTTTCTTTGAAGTTTTTTGTATGAAAAGCAAACTTTTTAGATTTGCCAGTCAGTGATGTTTTCAAAGACTCTTAGATTAATCAGTTTCTGACACATGAAATGCCTTTGAGCTGTGAAATAAGTGATTTGGGATAAAATTACCGCACTACCTTTGGAGCCGTATGTGAAAAAAACTTTGTGCGCAAGGCAGATGTGCACGTGTGGTGTGATTATTTACCAACAAGATAATGCTTTATCATAATTATAGCTGATTGCCCCGTCATTCAAACAAACACAGGCTGAATACCTGTTACCCCCATTGAGACCTCAACTCCCAATGAGGAGATATAAATAGTCCCCAATCGAAAGAAATTTGATTGAACACTTCCCAAAGGAACACCTTGGCCCAATTTGGAAGAGCTGCTTAAGCAGAAAATATTGCTAATCAATTTTCTGCTGAGCAAAAACGAGCAGGATACCAGTCACAGTGGGTACATGTGAATTTGGCTGGTAACCTTATTCTGGTGACGTACATTTGTTGCGTTTACATGTAGCTATTATTGTGCTTAAGCAGCCCTATGATAGAGGTGCTTAAGCAGAAAGCATTGCTTAACAATTTGTTATTAAGCAAAAAATTCGCAGTATACCAGTCACAGAGGGTACACGTGGAATAGTATTTTGGCTGGTAAATAAGGACACATTTGTTGTGCTTAGCTACTTTTTGTGCTTCAGCAAATTTATAAAACTGGGCAATGTACCTTTGACTCTGGGCTAAAAAAGACTAGTGTTTGTTTCGCACAAAATCCCTGACCACTAAACTGAAAACTTGGGATATTTGACAGGGTGGGTTTGAATGTAAGAACCAGTGTTGTACATTAGTTGAGACCACAAGATTTGAGACTGAGCCAAGACCGAGACTGACCCCTGCCCTCCCAAGGGAGATACCTCAATGTCTGAGACCAAGACGAGGACTAGCCTAGAATTCAACAAATCGGGTCTCAAGACAGGTCTTGATTCCGAGACAGGTCACAAGACCTACAACACTGGCAAGAACAGGGTGGGTTAAAATAAAAGAGCTATGCTCCATGACATAGAATATTTGAATCCCCTCTAACATTTACAACTTCATCGGAACTGATGAGGAGCTTGCAGCAATCAATAATGGCAAACTTTCTATCCATAATATTTTTTAAGGAACAAGCGTTAACATTCAGACTGGAAAACATGCCTTTGCACAATGCACAGTTTGTCTTACAAATGGGGTACAAAGCAGGGAGAAAACAAACGATACAATCCAATACCACACTTCCTTTATAACTTGCAATGTATTATCTTGTAATCCCCTCCCTCCAACCCAAAACGTTCAATTGATAATGTATCACTCGTCAACAACTTGGATACTTCCCGTCCAAATGTGCATCTCTCCAGCTCTACTTAAGCTGCATCATCAGCAGTCCAGCATTCTCCTGAAGACAAGCAGAGTATACCGTTCGAAACATCAAGACCACATCGGTTCTTCCCAGAACCAATACTTCTCCCAAAAGAGATTCCATACATGGTTGTACTCGCAAGTTTACTTTTTATAGTTAACTTTTTATAGTTAACTTTTCAATTAATTTGTTTATAATTTTAAATATATTTTATTTATTAAACATGTAATAGGGAATCTGAACCTTGGGCAAACCTTTCCCGGTAGTCACAGGTCCTTAATAAATATCTTTGGTCGATTTCGCAAAGAGTATATCAATCTTAATTGCGGAGCAATATGTGATGTCACAGTACAACTCACTATGGCGATATTGACAACTCATCGTAACGGGGCATGTCGCCTTCCGATTGGGCACTTTGGGCTATAAAAAGCTTTTGTTATGAAATAAATATGGTTGGAAAGATGTTTTAAAAGTAGAAAATAATGATTCACACAAATTAGGCTCGAAACTGTGTGGTTTTTCTTTTACTTTGTTAACTCACACGGTCTGCAATTTTGTGGAGTCCAAAAATGGCACACCAGGTACATTTGTGTGGGTCATTATATTCTACTTTTAAAACATCTTTCCAATCGTACTCATTTCATAACAAACGCATTTTTATAGCCCAAAGCGCCATATCTGAAGGCAACGTGTCTCTTTAAGATGAATCTCAGTGCTTTGTGAAATCCAAAGTTTTCCGGGAGCCTCTGTGGAAAGTGGTGTGCCAGGGAAGCAGATTCCACAGCATATACATTAAAAGACATCAAGAAGAGGACAGAGTAATTCTAAAAACATTTTTGAAGGTAGCAATTTTACAAAAAGTGTTCATTCAGCCGTATCTCTGAGAATTGTCATCCCTGATATTTGATAGGTACAGTGGAATTTGTCAGCGGAATTAATGATTTAACTTGAACTTTAGTATGTCTTCAATGTCAATATACAAATCCATCAGTTGCTTTCATTAGGCCAAGTAATAAAATAAAATAAAACAGTTGATCGTCTTGGGGTTTTTTCAAAAAGGAGGAGGATGCGGGTCTTTTTATTTAAATTATTATTTTTTTTCAAGAAGGAAAGAGCCAGATAAAAAATTTGCTGGCTTTGTAGAACTTAGAAGTCTACAATATGGGTAAATTAAATCAATCGTTGAAAGAATGGTGCCAAGATGAAATGGAAGTACATGAACAATTTAGTTTCTTTGGTGACTGACAAAAAAAAAGGATGCGGCTTCAAAAAAAGATGAGGGCGAGGACGTTCAACTGGTATTTTTTTTTTACTTGGCCCTAGAGAGAACTGGTGTATTTTTTTTTTTACTTGGCTCTAGAGGGGTCTTGCAAGTCTAATGATACATGTGCAGACAACAACACTTGGTGTGTTCATGTGACGTGTAATCGTAGTGTCCATGTTTTGCATGCAAGTTAACAATGGATACGGGCAAACATCAGTAGACAAACGCAAACTTTTAGTTGTATTTTTACCCCTGATTAACAACATTTCCCACTATATTGCAATTCTTGCAAAGTGAGATAAGTTGTCTGCCTCAAATTTTGGGAAAAAAAGGAGTAAGAAACATACCTTCGCAGTCATTTTTTGAGTCTAATGTGTTTCAACTCAATTCAACTCCATCAACGTTGTCATGTTGAATGCTAGTGCCCCAAAGTGACACACAGCTCTATGATTGCAAAACAAAATCTGACATGTGTGTAACTTGAACAGTTATATCTGTATCCGATCTATACAGACTTGCTGAACCTCTATCTTATCTTTGGTTTTACCATTTCATGGGTGCCTTGAAGCACCAACGAGATGACCATGAGGCATTCAAAGGGAGTACCAGATAACATTCTGGAGGACTGCATGGACCAAAGAGTACCAATACAGCACTCATCCAGTTCATGTACCCATTGGTAACCCACATGGTACCCATGTTACATCTCCATGACAGGCAGTTGGTGCATAAGGGTACCCAATCAGCACCCAGAGCATGATTCCCAAAACAACATTTGAAATGAAGCTAGTTGACATAAAGGGTACCCAATCGGCACCCAGATGACGTTCTCATGGTACCCAAATATGCTTGATTGCAAGGTGATCATAGCAGGTTGTACCCAGTTGACATTTGGTACATGTTAAGCCGGTAGCCATTTAGTGCATATAAAGTCTACCAAAGAGCCCCCATAAAGTACCCAGGTGGGCCTTTCATGGGTTCTCTCCTCTTGAAGGTGCCAAAAAGGTACCCAATTTGACCCCACAATTCAAGGAGAGCTTTACTGTTGGTAAGGTCCTAATGTAGGCATCCTCTGTGCCCCTGGTCCATACTGAGTACCTCCATATGCGTACGAGGGTACCGGTGGCCTCGGTGCTGGTCTCTGTGGCTGGTAGCCGTACGGCTGGTTACCTTGGGGTACATATTGCTGGTGATGTGAGGCTGGGTATGGGGGCATTGCTGAATTTGGGGTGGCTCCACCTGGAAAACAAAAGCAATATTAAATCTTTAAAGCAATTATAACATAATACAAAACTTAATTTTTACCTACGTATATGTATGATAAATGGAGTTATATAACAATTTTCATATTCGCAACCTGTCAGATCAGACCTTTCCTCACTCAATCTGCCTGCCATGATGCTGTACGAGCAATTGTCACATCAAGACTTGATAAATGCTAACTCTCTGCTCATTGGACTCTCTGCAAAAGAAACCAAACGGCTTCAACGACCGCAAAACCGTGCCGCAATGCTTATCTTCCAGGTCCAGAAACACGAACACGTCTCTCCTCTGATCCGTGAACTTCATTGGCTCTGTATCTCAAAACGTATCCAATAGACCTTATGCATATGACGTCATTTGAGTAGGGCGCCCTCACCTAGAGGTCAAAAGGAAGATGTTCATTGGCCAGTCCTGTGCGCCGCGCGTACAAATCAGCGCGTTTCCATTGTTTCATCATCCCTCTAAGATGGCGGCTTGGTGACGTCAATGCATAAGGTCTATTCAAACTGCTCACATTTGTCTTCAAATGCATCTTTGACATCAACCATGCACCACTGTACCTCAAAGAACTCGTAATCCCATATGTTCCAGCAAGGAGTGGACTGCAATCTGCTCAAGATAATAGACTACTCATCATCCCACACACTCGCACATTGTCTGGTAACCGTGGTTTCTATGCCGCTGGGCCAACTATGTGGAACAAATTACCCTATAACATTCGTCATGCTCCATCACTGGCAGCCTTCAGGAAAGCTCTGAAGACACATTTATTTGACCCATAGCTTTTGTTATAATGTTTTCTGCTTGTTAAGCGCTGTGATACAACTTTTGTAAGAGCGCTATATAAATGCTTTGTATTATTATTAGAGGGCATACAGAACCATGTGACACAACCTGACAAGAAGGATTTTTGGCCATTGACAACAAATAGTGCCGACCGATTATATAACACAGGTCACGCACCAGTTCACACAGCCAATATTTTGTGAGGTGAAATTAATTTGTATGTAATTTACCCATAGGGATTCGATCCCATGGTGTGCCAGCGCGGTTATGTGTGTGCAATTAGAGTGCTCCCTCTAGTTCTATTATATAACTCTATGGTACGATAGCACTTGAGCATACCAGGGCCCAATTTCATAAAGCATGTAAGCACAAAAACTTGCTAAGCACAGACAAATATTGCTTAGCAGAAACTGGTTACCTGCCAAAACTCCATAAAGTTTACATTGTTGTGACTGGTCCCCAACTCATTTTTTGCTTAGCATAGAAATTTGCTAAGCAGTATTTTCTGCTTAACAGCTTTATGAAATTGGGCCCAGGCGATAACCATGTCCTGCAGAAACCATACATCATCATTGCTTTATCATACATACATGTCTGTGTTTGGGGAGCTCGGAGGTTAACTTCCATTACCTTGGGGAGTTAGTAATGCCTGTCCGACCTCATCCTATGCTATATTTGTATAACCTGACTTTTGAAAATAACTGCTGCAGTCATAAACAGTTTAAAGACAACCACCACTTCAAAAACTTAATTAGATGGCGTAGCAATAAGATTTAACAAATGCAAAAAAAAAAAATGCTATTGCAAAAAAAAAAAAAAAAAAAGGCGTGTTCTACTTGTTCTTACTCCTGAAAACGAGCAGAGTATACAGTTCAAAACGTCGAGACCACCCACCGACTCTTTTCAGAGCCAACACATCTCCCTAAAGAGATTTTACACATGGTTGTACATGTACCGGCTAGTTTACTAGTTATAGTTACTTCTTGTTCTACATACTTTGAGGAGCTGGTTGTGGCTGCTGTCGCTTGGTCAGTATCTCCTGCATCTTTTCAGACTTGATGTGTCTCAAGTGAGCCGTTTGTCTCTTGGGTATGAACTTCTCCAGGAAGTCTTCCACTGTGATGTCCCCCTTAAGGAAGTCATCTGCAACTTCCTGGGAAAGACAGGGATAGAGATTTGATGAGTGTGTAGTGAAATTCCATTAACAGCTGTTGCCTTCCCCTTTTGTGTAACTGTACTTGGAATGTCAACTGTGAATAATCACAATGGACTCTCTACTTTAGCTAGGAAGAGCCCAAAAACCCCAAGTGTTATATAAAGGCATTTAGTTAACTTCTTTTGTGTATGCATAGAGCATACCCTAATCCTTTAATTGTTGTACATAGGCATATAAAAACCCATGGAGGCAAAGACTCTCTCACTCTTCTCCAGCTTTCAAGAGAGACAAGTTAGCTCCTCATTTTAGCTAGTTGTAATTTATTTAGGGTTAGCTTTTAGATGGTCATCCAAAGGCCGGTTGGGAACTGAATTGGCAGTAAATCACTCCTAGACAGCAACCTTCTGGCTTGAGGACACCATAGTCTTTTAGGTATTTTCTCTAGGCATAATTACTATAGATAAGTTTGTAAATATATTAAACCACATTATTTGACTGGAGTGTAACGGACCAGCGTAACAACGTCAACAGGAGGCCAGTTAGTCACCCAAGACGCAGAAGTAGGGTAAGAATAATTAAAGTAACCATTCACCCTATAAGTGTTTCATCATGAACAAAAAAAAACTCCCATAAAATGAATCTTAGATCTGAAATTGAAAAAACAAGAAAAGTCGTGTTTGGTAAACACAAATGCCCCGCAAGCCAGTCCGTTTCTTTACATTTGACCATTTTGGTGATCCAGAAAAACAATAGGCTTCAGGATCCTGTGAAAAATCCACACACCAGTTTGGAGTTCACATACCAAGTCCTTCTGAAGTTATCACTGGGACATCACTTTTTTTTTAAAGCCATAAAACAGTTTAGTTTTAGCCATAATAATATTGACCAGGGGTGGGGGGTAATATACTTCTGAGGGATACCAACACCGATCCCCATCGAGTCATTTGTACTATCTAGTTCTGTGGGGAAAATAATTTTGACCCTTGACTTCTGCATTGTAAGGCGAAGTCCAATCTACTTTCATGTATTGAGTTTACTGTAATCAATGAAAAAACAATAAAGGTGGTCTGTGCTGAAAACTGATAAACGAAATGTATAGTTATCAATTTGAAAGAATTAACATGTGAAATGAAACAGAAAAAAAGAGTGCAATACAAGAGTAGTTGCATGTTAGATTGTTATTGGCTCGGGGATCCCAAGACCAATCCACAAACCAAGTTTGGAGTTGATATGACAAGTACATCTCGAAGTATTACTCGGACAACATTTCCTTTGTTTTAGCCATAATGACCATTTGTTTTTGCCTATAGTCCAACATCGGGGATCGGGGTGGGGGGATCCCAGGACCAATCCACACAACAAGTTTTTAGTTGGCATTTGAGTCCTTCTAAATTGTGATACGCACGCACGCACGCACGCACACACCCAAGTGTGTAACAGCCTGCAATCGTGGACCCTCCTTTGTTCAACTCTTTGTGATAGCAACCTTGGACCACAATGCTTTCCTTTGTGATAGCAACCGTGGACCTATTGTCCTCTTTTGTTATAGGTCCCCGGTTTGAATGTGGTTACCTACTCACCCACACACCCACGCACACACACACACAGAAGGACATGTCGGAAACAGTATGCCCCTTCGGTGGCTTCGCCACCGCGGGGCATAAAAAAGTAACTACATGTGGAAATAATAATCATAATAATAATACAATAATCATTTTGAAAACAGAGAGAACAGTCGCTTGAGTAGACTCTGACTGATTGGGGTCCAGTCATGACCCAAAACAGATATTTTACTTTCATATCATTAAACATGTGTTACTTCTGTTTGACACACAGTCTGCATTCAAGATTCGGTGTAAATGGTTAGTCCAGTGGCACTTGTAATCGACAAAGAGGTCCTTGGATTACCCCGCCATAAAAACCAGCTTTTTTGTTCTAGCAGCTTTTGAAGTTGGTATTAATGGGCAGTGAATTACTGCATAGTACAGGAAGAACAGCCCACTCTACGGTAAATGGCAATGAGTTGTTGTATGATTGGCTCTGAGGGCCAATATTTCATAAAAGAGCATAGAAACATCATTTTGCAAATTGACCATCTGATATTCCCTTTGGTTTAATTGAGAGGCTGTTTGGAACCCGCCATTGCGTAGAAAACAAACATTATATCTTTTCAAATTATTCACAACATTTTTACGGTACATCTGGATGTCAAGGTCATAAAGACTGATCTCTTTGTTAAGCCCACAGATAAACATCAATACCTCCACTCAACCAGCTGTCACCCCAGACACTGCAAAACCAGCATAGCCTACAGTCAGGCCCTCAGATTCCGTCGAATCTGTTCTAATGATTCTGATTTTTTCCACCACTCACAGGAACTTAAGAAACACCTTGTTTCCAGGGGTCATAGCTCCCTAGCAGTCCATCGAGCGATCCAGAAAGTCAAGGCTCGTTCTAGGGAGTCTGTACTCTCCAAAGGACCCAGGCAACAACGGAGTTCCAAAGCGAAAGTTCCTTTTGTTGTTACTTTCCACCCCTCACTTCCTCCCATTCGTAAAATAACCAGTTCTAACCATCATATTCTTCACACATCAGATCGGCTTCAACGTGCTGTACAGGAAGAACCCATAGTTGCCTACCGACGCCCACCCAGTCTCAGGGATCTCATCGTCCGGGCAGAAGTTCCCCCCATTAATGATGATGTTAATCCCCCTTTGCCACAGGGTACTTTTAGGTGTTCCAACACGTCCAAATGCATCGTTTGTAGACAACACATCAGGGAATCAGACTCCTTTACCAGCCATACTGGTGGTACCACCCACAAGACAAGGGGTCATGTCACCTGCACCACCACTAATCTAATCTATCTAATATCTTGCAGAGTCTGTGGTGTTCAATATATAGGTGAAACAAGAACTACACTCAAGAGGCGTTTCTATGGCCACAGATCCACAAACAACACCCAAAAGCTGGATACACCTGTAGGACACCACTTCAACCTTCCTAACCACTCCATTTCTGACATGAATTTACAGGGCATTGAGGCACTAGGTAACTGCAGAGAGACTGTCCGTCTGAGTAGGGAAAAACTTTGGATAAGGCGCATAAAGACCACTCAGCCCCATGGTTTGAATATCCAAGAAGGAAATGACTAATAACCTTTTGTTTTTGCCTTCTCCTTTTCCCACACAGTTATCCACTTTATTAGTCTGCCCTTCATTGTATTAACTAATTATTTACCTCTCTTCTAACCTTCCATTTTGTCCTTTGTGTTCCCAACTTCTTGTGGTCAAGCTATCCCCTTCCCTTCATAACCCCGCCCCCCTTTGTTTTCATAATCCCTGCTTACCCCCTGCCTTCTCTGAATGCTTTCTGCTTTTCTCCCTCCACTCTCTCTATTCATGTATTTCCACTTGACTACTCTTGCAACTCTTGTCTGCTTGTATGTGTGTTGTGTGTTGTGTGTTGTCATTTAGCCTTCGAGAAAGACTCTGCTAGGGTCGAAACGTCAGGCCACTAACTTATTTTTTGCGTTAAACATCTTCCTGATAGCATTTTGGACATGTGGGACAGTTGCGGTTTGAGTTCCAATACATGTGTAAGTCTTGTGTATATGGCCGAGCGGATAAGAACACCGAACTCAAGCTCTGGTGTTTCTGATCAGCAGAGTGTGGGTTCGAATCCCAGTCGTGACACTTATGTCCTTAAGCAAGACACTTAACCACATGCTTCGTCCTTCGGATGGGACGTTAAGCCGTAGGTCCCGTGTGTTGTGTAATGCACGTGAAAGAACCCAGTGCACTTATCGTAAAGAGAAGGGGTTCGCCCTGGTGTTCCTGGTTTGATTGGCTGCATATTGCGCCACAGCACCTTGTAAACCATTACATGGTGCTATGCAAAGGAATAGGTCTCATACTTCAACACGTAACTCCACATACCTTGTAGGAAAAATACTGAGCGCTTTGAGACACCCATCGGGAGTATAAAGCGCTATATAAGAACTGCGTATTATTGTTATTATTTATATTTGTGCAGTTTTACAATGTATGTATCATAGTTTCTTGTACGGTAGTTTTATGTACTGTAGTTTCCAGTTCCTATTTTAGTACACATTAACCCTCCTACTGTTCGCAACATTTTCAAGTGAGTTGACCAACTGCCAAAGTTCAACTGCCAAAGTTGTGTATGGTGGCACAACTGTGCACAGAACTAACTGTGTACTGTGTACATGCATTCCCTCATGGTATCATATTGCAAGGCTGGCATAGCTTATCTATCATTCAAAACCACAGTGAATGGTATTGAATGGTCAGACAGCAAGAGGGTTAAAACAACTCTAAGGGTGGATGCAACTGAAGTGTTTGGATGAGGAAATAGTTATGGAAAGAGTGCTTATTTAAAGGAAAAGGCACACTATCAGTATATCATAAACATACCAGTCCTTTAATCTTTGAAGACAATAAATTTGCAATTAATATATTCCTACTTTACTATAAGAGAATAATAGCATGTTATGATTCGATCATTGTTGTATACATTTACTAAGTAGTTATCAAATACCTTCCACCCTTGTGGTGTGTCATGACCGAGCCGTCTAGAGCACCAAACTCAAGCTTTGGTGTTCCTGATCAGCAGAGTCTCGGTTCGAGTCCCGGTTGTGACATTTGTGTCCATAAGCAAGACACTTTACCACAATCGCTTTGTCCTTTGAATGGGAAAGCTGTAGGCCCCGTGTTATGTAATGCACGGAAAAGAACCTTGTGCACTTATCATTAAAAGAAGGGTTTAGTCCCGGTACTTTCTGGTGTGGTTGGCTGCAGATTGCGACACACGGTGCTATATAAATGGGTCTCATAATGGACCTCTACCACATTTTGTCATTTGAGTAGGGCGCCCTCGGCTAGAGGTCAAAAGAAGATTGCCCATTGGCTCACCCTGTGCGCAGCGCATACATAGATGTGCGTTTTCCATTATTGCATCATTGTTTTACCTCTAAGATGGCGGCGTGATGATGTCAATGCATTTAAGGTCTATTCAAAACTTTGCATACCTGTCCTGAAAATACAGAACCTAAGAAAAGTGAACTACATGTACAGATCCATGGCGTATTATAACTGCTTTGTATTAATCTATCAACAATACCTAGTCTTAATTACCAGGAAACAATTCATAACACGAGATTGGGTATTGATTTCACTTACTTCTGAATCCTCTTCTGCATGTGCAGTGGCTGCTTGAAGCAAGGCTAGGGCAGTGTCCAATGAAGTCTGGTCTTTTACCGATTCTGAGGATGACACAGAAAGTAATTAATATAATAATAATACCCCCCCGAACAAAGATATTGACAAAATAGGGAGACTGCCAACATAGGGCTAGATAGCTCAGTTGGTAGAGCGCCGGCACGTTAAACCGGAGGTCGTTGGTTCAAATCCCGCTCTAGTCAATTTTTCTTTGTTCAACCCAAAATCAATAATAATAATGGAGACTTATAATGCGCCATGTCTGTCACTAGTGACACTCCTGGCACAGAGCTCTAACTAAGCCCACATCTGGGAGCCACATACAAAACAGAAGGTGAAACAACTTGTTAAAAGAGATGGGTTTTGAGTTCGTCCTTGAATGTGAGGTAGGAAGTCTCCTTTCTCAGTTTGATGGGTAGTGAGTTCCATAGGGAAGGACCGGACCGAGAGAAAGATCGGTTTCCCAAGGAGTGATGTGATATCATTTTTATTTGGGTTGTTACACTTACACTGATGAGTGATAAGCACTTTCCCAATATTGCAAAAACAAATCCACTCAGTGCTTTCTGAATATAATCGGATCTGGATTCATATATCATATCTGACAGTCAAATGAAGTATATGAATAGATCTATTTTTTATAGATTTGGGACAGCTTCTGGGCTCAAGTTCACGGCTCTCCTAAACCCAAGGCAGTGTCTCAAATGTTGGGCACATTATAGGCCTTGAATTTCCCTCTTGAAGGGGCACAGCAGTTTTCCTCTGGTACGGTGCACTTCTTGAGGAAAATGTCAATTTGTATTGGGTTTTAAAAAAAAGGGCAACCACAGCAAAAGCACAGGGCATTTGCTGTGGGTGCCGTGGGTTAATTTAAGGCCTGACATTATACAGTAGGTGCAAAGGAATGTTCTCGTGGCATAGTGTTAGCCAGAGGGGTGTCTGGGTGTCTTTTGGACACCCCATTTTAAATTTGGACACCCTGTTTTATCTGTCATTTACATGTAAATGTATTGTAAATGAACAATTTGGACACCCAGTTTTTTAATTTCCAGCAAATTTGGACACCCTTTTACCAAATCCTGACTAAAACCTTGTCTCGTGGGCACACGTCTGCAATCCTTTGGACCACCAGAACATTCCTCTAGAGCTCATCATCGTGCCGAAGTACGAGAGCAAACCTACACGAGTGAATATGCACACTACTTTTTGGAAAGTTTCAATTGAACATTCTGGCGGTCCAATGGAACGGTCCATGTGTACAGCTGGAATAGACCTTATGCATTGACGTCACCAAGCCGCCATCTTAGAGGTAAACTGATGATGAAACAATGGAAACGCGCTGATTTGTACGCGCGGCGCACAGGACTGGCCAATGAGCATCTTCCTTTTGACCTCTAGGTGAGGGCGCCCTACTCAAATGACGTCAGGTCTATACTTATACGATCCAAGAGCGATCCTACCATTCCAACTTTTTGAGACACTCCCTAAGCACAAAGTTGGCACTTACAGTAGCAGAACATGGATTTTACATATTAATTTTCACTTAACCCTTTTAACTTGGGCCGTTGTAGTAAAACAATAAATAAAGTATGAAATCTAAAAATTGCCGCAATTTTTTTCCAAAGCCTTGTGGGACGTAAACAATTTGATGTAAATTTAGCACTACATGTACATGTACATGTATGCTTTTTAGTGGTGTATAATGTTAACTGGTTTATGAGAAGTATACCAGCAACATTGCAAAAATTGGTAGAGTTTAAAAGGTTGAGCATTCTTCTCTTTAATACACAGCAAGCTGTTGCCATTAACCCTGTTAGTAAAGAAAGGTAACAGGAATTTGGGGGTAAGTAGAGCCATGAAACTGAGCCATGGGCCCAATTTCATAGAGCTGTTTAGGCACAAGAAGTTGCGAAGCACAACAAAATGATGCTTACCAGAATAAGGTTACCAGCTAAATTTCCATTACATGTACAAATTGTGACTGGTATCCTGCTTATTAATGCTAAGCAAAAAAATGCTAAGCATAACCCTCTGCTTAAGCAAGTCTATGAATTTGGGCCCTGGTCAAGATGTTATATGACCAATTCATGGTACTGTCACCTAAACCAGGCTTTAAAATTGTAACCATGATGTCAAATGGAGTCAAATTTCATTACACTGTACCTAATTTTGCCTTGCCGAGCATGTGCGACTCCCTGCATTTCTGCGCTTCCTGTAGACGTATGATGTACTGAGACCGGCTTTCAGTGAGGCGGGGCTCCCTCGAGAGGTTAAAGTCTGCCAGGCTTTTGTTCTCAGCAAGCGAAATCTCCTTGTCAAGTTTCTTTTGTTTCACCTGAAATAAACAAGAAATACGGGTCAGTTTTCTGATAACGACCAGAGCAAACTAGTTGACCTGTTGAGAATACACCAACCAGCTCTTTTCAGAGCCATTATCTCTTCCAAAAGATATCGTCACATGGTGTCCCTGTACATGTACTATGTACAACTCTAGTTGTACATGTCTGATACTTCATGGAGGCAACAAAAGACAAACGCCTCCACGCCCCTGGTCATTGCCTTGGTGCCCCTTGAAATGTTTCATCCCTGATACTTCACTGAGGCATAAGATGCAATCGCCTCCATGCCCCTGGTCATTGCCTTAATGCCCTTTGAAATTCCCTCATTGAGATGTCCTTCACTAGGAAAAAACTGCCCCACTCTTATGACAATCAAGTATCAGGCCTGGGGTCAATTTCACAATGAGCATGTGACATGTAATTGTAATCATCTTCTGTGTAAAGGTCAATTTTAAACTGCTAACCCTGGCTAAGCAAAGTGTGACCTCACAATAAAATACCTCACTGTGGCATCAGGGCTCGAATTTGGGGAGAAAATCCACAAGACTACAGGGCTTGTAGCTCAAAATCTTTACTGGACCAGACATTTTTTTACAAGACCAGATTCAAAATGTGAAAAAAACAAAAAACTTGCTGCCACAGTTTAACATGCATTTGACTGCTTTTATATGAACCCGAACTGAGACAAGTAAGGGAAGAGTATACTTGATTACTCCATGGAGGAAGAAATACATGTGTTTCTTCCTCCATGATTACTCATAGAATTGAAAGATAATTTATTAGACCCAAAGTCAACACTTGAACATAATGTGTTTCTGTTATTCAATTGAAAAACACAAGACCATCGGACTTGTTAGGTCATAAGTTTACTGGCCCAACACTAAAATTACTGGCCTCGGGCCTGTGGTCCAGTGTAAAATTCGAGCCCTGGGCAATACTGGCAACTTATCTTTAAGATCATAGAGCAAGGACAGAAGGAGTTACAACTGTGAAATCAAGCCGTGGTTGTTTTATAACTTTTATCCTCAACAAACTTGAATCCTTGATTCTGATTGGGCAATCCACAGCAACAATAAGTGTGTTATTACAGTATTGTAGGCCTGGAATTACATGAAAGCCAGCGAGGCCATGGCCTCTGTTGCTCCTGGTCTTGGCCTTGGTGCCCCTTCAAAAGTTTCCCATAGACTTAAAGATTTTCCAATGGAAGTGCCTTTTGCCAAAATAGAAATGACCTTGCCCTCTGAAGGATGAAATTCCAGGCCTGATATTGCACGGTCCATATCACATGGCATGAAAATTGCACTGTTCCAACTTGGCGTAATGCGCTATTTTAAGCAGCGTGTCAACTTTGCTTGAAGATTACTTCATTGTGACACGCGCGCTCACGGAATAGGGAAAATATCTGTGGCTTACCAACCTAAAGGACCTATATAAATTATGCAAAAAATAATATAATGGCCTTTTGTTTCAACCCTAGCAGAGTCTTTCCGTAATGTCAGGCCAAAACTACGTTTTGCATTTATAACCATATGTAGGTTTACATACATGTACATGTGCAGTTTGCAACAGCTAAGGCCTAAAAGAAAATGTGTTGAGTTGCCCTCCACGACCGACCCCAAAATGCTGAAATCTCGGGTCGTGTTTTTTGTTGTTGTTTTTTTCGTTATTAATTTGTTTATGAAACTTACAAATTTTCTGTGTTTATCCAAATTAAAACGAACTATTTATTCTCAACAAATTTGCAAAGCATAGATTTTAAAGTAAACATGCAGGCGGTCGATATTTAACGTGCATTTTGTGTGCTGCTAAACTTGTAGTCGTACGCAATGTGCCCGGCCATCTACGGTACCTCAGATCGATCCCAAGCATGAACTGCATGCAGACAGAATGCTGGCATACACTGTACAGCCCGAATTCGGATAGGCGATCACATAGCGCGCTTGAGCCAAGAAGCGGATCACTGGTACCCAACACTTGTTTTTGAGCGCGAGTACCAGATAGAATTGGCTGCTGACATCAAACGGTAATTTTTAGAACTTGGCCAGTTGCTTTTTGCGGGTATATAGAACGGATATTTCAAGAGAAAACAAATCGCCGATACACTCCCCAATTACCCATTACCCATGACTCAATCTACACGTTTTTAAATCGAATGAACCATCACATGTTGTGCATTGGCTTCACATCATCCACGCAGTAGCAACATGCAAAATGGTAGCCCCACCAAGCTGAATCCTTGGCCACACGTCCCACCCATTTCTTTTTAAGCTAAGCGATAACCATTTCAAAGCGCATTCCCTACAGGCCGCCGGCCATTCGGCGGTTTAAACAAGCTAAATGTGGTCACCTAGTCCTTAGCTTGCCTTGTGTGTTTTGGATTTTCAAACAAATAACTTGTTAATAAGATATTTCAAACAATAATTGTGCAACTTAATCCAAATTATTTTCCGCGATGTGTACCAGGCGCCGCCATTTTGGAATGATCCCAATGCCAATCAAAATACGACGTCATCGGCCGGCCGGGCTGTGGGCCGAGCGTATAAGTAAAGCAACCATTGAAACGTTCGCACCCTCGCTCCGCCAACAGCCCAGCCGGCCGATGACGTCATATTTTGATTGGCATGATTGGGATCATTCCAAAATGGTGGCGCCCGGTACACATCACGGAAAGTAATTCGGAGTAAGTCGCACAATTATTGTTTGAAATATATTTAAAAGGTTGTTTGTTTGAACATCCAAAGCACACAAGGCAAGCTAAGAGCTAGGTGAACACATTAAGCTGGTTTAAATTAAACCGCCGAATGGCCCGTAGAGAATGCGCTTTGAAAAGGTATAGCTTAAAAAGAAATGGGCAGGACGTGTGACCAAGGATCCAGGAAAGAGTGTATAAAATGTTTGAAAACAAATTATAAAAGATATGAAGTTGAATGTTTCTTGTCTTTTCATGCTTTATGTACTTCTGCACACTACTAGATCATTGTATAGACCGACCGACCCCTTCAAATTTTTGTACTGGAGGGCAACTCAACAATTAATTTTTTTGCCTAATTCTATTTTCTCGCAATAAAATTAATTGAATTTATTATGATTAATCCTCCTCCTATCTGACCATTCCACATTAGCCACTGTGGTTTTGAATGATATAACTATACAGGCCTGGTGATCAATGGGAGATATACCTACTACACAGTACATAGTCAACCCTCCTACAGTTCGACCATTCAATATCCACTGGGGTTTGGAATGATAGATACAAAAGCCATATATATTATGGTGAAAACACTACACAGAAAGCACAGTTACATGTAAGTGCCACCATACACAAAAAGTTTGTTCAGTCGTTGTTTTTTAATAATAATAATAATAATAGTCATTTGTAACGTGCCAAATCAATCTAAAAGAAGCAGAGACAATGTAAACAAAAAATTAAAGTAGGCCTACATAAATAACCAATGAATAGAAAGCAAAATAACAGTTAGAGAAAACAAACAATAATTAACAATGGAAAGCAACAAACTATGAATTTAAGAAATACATCTTGAAAAGGTGAGTTTTGAGAGTTACTTTGAAATGATGTACATCAGAAATATTGCGAATATCTTGAGGAAGTTTGTTCCAGAGAGAAGATCCAGTATGTGCGAATGAACGATCCCCCATAAAGTGCGAGTTTTAGGAACAAGTGAAAATGAATTGGAGGACCGAAGATTCCTAGAGGGATGATATTGAATGAACAGATTGGTATTGTATTCAGAAGCTGAACCTAATTGCAGGCAATGAAAAACAAGCAAAAGTAACTTAAATACAATTCTAGAGGGCATAGGGAGCCAATGGAGAGATTGTAATACTGGAGTGATATGACTTCTACGATTAGACAATGTAACAATCCGGGCAGCTGTGTTTTGAAGTCTTTGCAACCTTGCAAGCTGAGTGTTAGGTAATTTATAGAGAAGAGAATTACAAAAATCTAAACGGGATGAAATAAGGGCATGAACAATCTTTTCAGTGGCTGATTTAGTTAAATACTTTTAACATCTGGTTAACTCGCTGGAAATTGTTACCAGGAGTAAGTACATGTAGGTTAAGTTTAACATCTGGTTAACTCGCTGGAAATTGTTACCAGGAGTAAGTACATGTAGGTTAAGTTTAACATCTGGTTAACTCGCTGGAAATTGTTACCAGGAGTAAGTACATGTAGGTTAAGTTTAACATCTGGTTAACTCGCTGGAAATTGTTACCAGGAGTAAGTACATGTAGGTTAAGTTTAACATCTGGTTAACTCGCTGGAAATTGTTACCAGGAGTAAGTACATGTAGGTTAAGTCTTTAGAGAAAACAGCTCCCACTTTTACAAAGGAGACATGTTTGTCATGTTTGTCATGGTTTTGTACTACATGTAAACAAGCCAATAAAACTTATTTTCTGTTGTCTTTAATGCCATTCAAAAGTATCTTCCAGGGCTTAAATTTTCGAGAAAAAAAAATCCACAAGACTGCAGGGCTCGTAGTTCAAAACTTTTAACTGGACCAGAAAATTTGTTACAAGCCGGATAACACTTTCACTATCTACACAGTTTCATATTTGAGCTGTTTTTGGAACGAGCACTTTTTGAAGATTTATCTCATTTGTCTATGACTGAGTAATGCTTCAATACTCAACAGAACTGAAAGATATTTGTGTTTATTTGTGTTTATCAGTTTACATTAAAAATGCAGTGAGGTGTGTGATCCCTGGCTACACGGCAGTTTGCGGTTGAATGGCTTCTGACTGGCACCCCCCGAACAAAGATATTGACAAAATAGGGAGACCGCCAACATAGGGCTAGATAGCTCAGTTGGTAGAGCGCCGGCACGTGAAACCGGAGGTCGTTGGTTCAAATCCCGCTCTAGTCAATTTTTCTTTGTTCAACCCAAAATCATTTAAAAATTTACCCAGTCAGTTTCCCTTGTGGTTTATTATTTGATATAAATCTGATATAAAAAGTCGCATCCCCTTAAGGTGATCCCCTGGCTGCCGCTTCCCAGGTTGTATCGTATACTTGGGTGTGATCCCTGGCTACACGGCAGTTTGCGGTTGAATGGCTTCTGACTGGCACCCCCAGAAGAAAGATATTGACAAAATAGGGAGACCGCCAACATAGGGCTAGATAGCTCAGTTGGTAGCCGCTCTAGTCAATTTTTCTTTGTTCATCCCAAAATTATTTAAAAACATGAGACCGCTGGACTTGTAAGGTCGTAATTTTACTGGCCTGACGCTAAAATCACTGGCCTCGTGTAAATTTCAAGCCCTGTTATTTTAAATGTGTAATATGTCTCAAATGTTGATTTGTACTCCTCCTACATGTACATAGTAATAGTATCAGATTATTTTTTACATTACATTCAGTAACCTTTCACATTGAAAACCAAAACTCAACCATGTTTTCTTTGTGTGTGTGTGATTTCCGATTTGATTTGGTTTCAACACAATTCTCTTTCTAGAATTATGTTCACTTTTTTTCTGCAAAAATCTAAAGTGTATCATCCAGTATAGTGTGAAAGCCCGTGAAGCTGAATGGTTTCAAATAGTTCTTCATCCCCATAGAAATTATATACAGAATGGTTTTATGTTAACGGAAGTAGCAAACGAAAGCATAACAAGTATACATGTACTGTACCTCCTCCAGGTTCTGGACCATCTCATTGACTTTGTCTTCATCTTCAAGGAACCCAGTCAATTCTTCTGTGCTTAAACTCATCAGCTCCACAAACCTTGGGTCACCTATCTCCTGGTCCGACATCTGTGGCTGCGGTGTTGGGTCTGGCTGTGGGACATGTAACTGTGGCATGGGTACCCGAGTGCCTGGGGTGAAGGGCGAGTACTGGGGTGGCCCGGGTTGAGGTGGTAGAGGGGGCTGTTGAAGGGGCTGTTGAAGGGGCTGTTGAAGGGGCAGTTGTGGGGGCTGTTGAGCAAGCGGTTGCTGAAGTTTCTTCGGGTGAGAAGGGAAGAGTGGCTGGGGCTGAGGGGCTGGAGGACGGGACTGAGGGACTGGGGGCCGGTACTGTGGGGGCTGAGGGGCTGGGGGACGGGACTGAGGGACTGGGGGCCGGTACTGTGGGGGCTGAGGGGCTGGGGGACGGGACTGAGGGACTGGGGGCCGGTACTGCGGGGGCTGCTGTTGGGCGTAGGGATTTGGATACTGCTGCTGCGGGGGTGGGTAGGGTGGTGGTGATTGTTGCTGTTGCTGTTGTTGTTGTTGCTGCTGAGTGTTGCTGTTAAGCTGGTATGGATAGCTGTGGCTTGTGTACATTCTACACGGAAGATGACCTCAGGTTTCTGAGGCCACACTGACTAGAATGTCCACTGCAATAGAAATTTAAGACAGAACTGATTAAAAACAAAAAACAGAACAAAAACTGCAATTGGAATCTAATTAAAATTCCAATCACACATGTCTGAGTAACTGATGCAATTATTTCATCCGGGACAACAAAGAACATGTTTGTATGATTTTTTACTTCAACAGTACTGTAGTGTACAATTAGGGTATATTATATTATAAAGGGTATATATTATATTATAAAGTGTATAACTGCTTTCCAAGTCCTGAGCTCAAGACAATAATAGAATGGGATATTTGGCACATCTGCTATCATTCGAGATACTGCGATAATCGCAACCCTCCATCCAATGGCCTGCAACCGTCGGGAGGATGGAGGGTTACAATTATCGCAATAAATTAGCTCGATGCAAGACTATGGACAAGTCGTTAAATGTCTGTCGCGGTGATAGCGAAACAGTATTCATTTATGCACATTTGTACGCAGTACATTATTATAATTACAAGGTTGTAGCGGACAATGAGACTACCAACCAGGGCGCGTCCCTTTTATTTGAGGGTAGTAATATTTTCAAATAATGTGAAAGTGAATACACTGAATTAAATAGACTGAGACTGAGAGCATTTGGTTTTGTGCTGTTAACTGCATCAGTAATTTAATAATACTTAATAGTTTTATCAACTGACTGTCATGTCATGTATGATTGGGTGTCTGTGTGTGTGAGCGTGTCTACCCGTTGAAACCGAGGACTTTGAACAAAAGGGATCCGGGTGTTTGAAAGAGCGAGGACGTCCTCGCTTCGTTTTCAAGTACAAACCCAATGCAATGGGGACGTCGCTAAAAAAAACTATGTCCAAACAATGGGAGAACAAAGAGAAGTCCTCGATTAGCGGGATTCACAAACGTGTGTGTGAGCGTGTCTATCCGTTCAAACCGAGGACTTTAACAAAAGGGATCCGGGAGTTTGACAGAGCGAGGACGTCCTCGCTTCGTTTTCGTGTACAAACCCAATGGGGACATCGCTATGTCCAAACAATGGGAGAACAAAGAGAAGTCCTCGGTAAGCGGGATTCACAAACGTGTGTGTGTGTGCTTGTGTGAACAGTAATTCCAAATACCTACTTCTATTTAACAAACGAAACATTCAATCAATCAAGTAAATCTATCAATATTCTATTTTTAATTTATTTTATGCATCCACTATTTACTATGATATATCTTTAGAAGTAGAAGTAAAACCTTGGTATATTTATTATTTAAACATGAATAGTATTAATTAAAATTCTTAAAATTATTAATGAATTTGTTAGCGAAGACGCCTCTGAGTCCGAGTCCTACCTTTTTTTGTTTTGTGATTTAACAAAATGTTCATGTATGTAGACACACTAGATCCACTCCACTTCACTCAGTCTGTTTTTTCAAAAATCTCTCCGGCCGAACCCTTTGACGTACACCTAAAGACCTAATGTTAAAATCTATCCAACCTAATCGTTAAAGATTAGTGTGCACAATTAAAACAACATTGTTAATACTGCCACGCAATGGTTGTATTCCACCCGAAATTAAAAATAGAAATGACATGAATGACGAACAGAAACCAGAACAATTTTTTCAGTTCACTTCGCCCTCCTCTCGAGAAATACTGCCCTCTACTTGGCTCTAAAAATCATAACAATGTAGAACCTATGGGTTAAAAGGTTCGACTTAAAATAGATAGTCTGGTACCCTAAAAGTGTCCGCCTTAGCGAAACGCAATTTATCTGGCACCTGTGTAACTATAGACACGGCGACTACACTGCACGCTACCGGCGGCACACACCACGACCACACACGTACCACCGACCAACCGACCGAACGACGTCAATCTACGGGTTCACGATCACCAGGAAAAGACACGTAGTCGTGCCCGACTTGGTTGCACATTTTGGGGGGAATAATTTACTCTCTTCAGAAAATTTCAAAAATCGGAGATGATGGATCGAGAGAATGACAGTCAAGCTAAAGTCATGTGGACTCCTGACCGAAAGAAACGCACGAATATGGATGCATTTCGTGAGGAAGTAAATCGAAATCACACAAACCTAAAGTTGGGAGGTAAGTTGCCAGCGCAATAGATACGCGTACAGCACTTGTGTACAGTAATTAATATACAGCAGTGCATGCATGATGAAGACAGGCAAGAATAGTCACATACACTGAGTTTACTTTGAGCTTAGTCTAGTGTTGCTGTAATACTGTGTTAGTGTTGGATACCCTTGCCTGACTCCATGGTGCCATGTTACTTTCTTTGGAGTTTATAATTTTAGATAAATCCTGTAATCCTAGGCTTCCTCCATGGGCTAGGCCTAGGGTAGCGTTCATTGTGAAAACTAAACTTATTAAAACTTTAGTGTTCATCATCATCATCATTATCCTCAATCAAAGACTATTATTGTTTTATCAATTAGACATCGTTAATCAGTGATTATTTTAAAAATATGATTTAAAAAAAATGTTATTAAAGCTATCTTTATAATAACAATTAATAATATAGGAACAAATGTTTTTTTTCCCCCCTAGTTTAATAGTATTTCTTATCTTGTTAAAATATAATTAGAGCTAAAAAAAAATTTAAGTAGGTAAGATGACTAAATCATAAATGATGACACTTTCATAAAATTTAGAAGAATTCAATATTTTGAATTACAGACTAATTAGAACGTTGAACTAGCTCCTACTACACATAGTAATTTTCTCTTGTAAACATGGCATATTTAACTTTCTTATTTCTTAATTTGTTAGTTTATTTACATAAAAAATAAAGCACTTTGATGTATCTTTGTGATCTAGTGGAGTAGTGGGACCTAGTAATGGTCCCAGCCGAACTACAGTCGACAGAAGTGACTGGACCAACTTGAGTGTGTGGATTTAGTGTAACTGTAAGATGACTGTGTTCAAATATGTGGCAGGCCAAACAACGGTTGGGACATTTACTCAAGTTGGGGGCTTGTCATGGTTTTCTATGTCTGTTTCCAATGCATGAATCACATCATCACACCACCACACCAGCACTGAATGAGTGGCCTGATGTTCAAAGCAGTCAACCATGCGGGACGATCGACCAATCACAACACCTAAAAGTGACACACCCCACAATGTGGGCATGTGGAGGGAATTAACTTGTGCAAGTCCTTTGTGCATTTTAATGTGAAGTGAGCCACTATTTCTACAGTGGATGGTAGATGTGACTTTGTTTTGGGACAGATAATACATGTGTATTCTGGAGAAAATCAATGTTATAATTAACTGTGTCTGAACATATGCTTGTATTGATTTTATAATGTAAGTTTAGATGGTTGGGGGGTAGGGGGGACCTCAAATTTAATTCAGTGGTGCATTTAACCATACAGAAAGGACAACTTTTGTAGTACATGAATAAATAAAAGTTAAAATTTTAAATATTCTTAATGTTAAACCATATTCCTATGGTTAAACGCATAGTCATGGCATGCTGGAAGATGCTTGCAACGGATAGTTACTGTTTGATTTACATATCAGTGTGACATCTGTAGGTTTGATTTGGACAAGTCTATGATGTTGGGCAAGTAATTATGTATGCACAACAACAAACAGAGACAACATGTGGCAGATTATTGATTTTCTTAAGTGGAGAATAATTAGTTTTTTCCTTTAATTTCAAGACTGAAATACTGTGATGTTGTTTGATGTTGACTTCTTCAGAATGGTTTCTTAGAATACTAAAGAGAGAAAAGAAGTCTGTGCTATATTTTAGTTTTTTATGTTAATACATTATTATTGGTATTGTGATATATTAGTAGTGTAAGGGCGAGCCCTGCATTTTTACTGGTAAAATATTAGCATCTATATACATGTAGGTTGCATAGTTTTTATGGGCTACCACAGGGCAAGTTACGAAGCGGTGTTTATAGACTGTGCAAGTCTTGCGCGTATACATAGGAGCGAGAAAACACGTCAAGCGAAGAACATATTTTTTCTGAAATCAAATCATTGTTTTTAAATTTGATCCATGAAAAAATCTGACCAACAAAAATAATCATTACAATTTGTATAAAATTAGTTTTAGCTTTCATAATTAACACACAAATCATTTGTTAGTTTGTGTTGAAACAAACTAAAAACTCTAGGTCAGGAAGCTTATTTGATCTAAACTTTTTAAGAACCCCTTTTGTAAATCCACGCCTGAGTACGTGCAATAGAATTAACGCGTGATGCAGTTTAAAGAGGACGCTGACGCCTCAACAACCGTAGAATGCAATGAAAAGGCTTAGCATCTGACAATTACAGCGTCTGGTGATTATCATCGTGCGACCAAAACAAATTTGGCGATCGGAGGTGGACACAAATTCTTAACTTTTTGCAAGTAAAGCTGAGGTCAAGTTTAATTCTTGGGTTTTCTTTGTTGTATTGTTGAATTGATTTTACTTTCATATTTTTTATCACTTAGTATTACATTCCCAACAACATATGTAATTTTCATGGTCATAAAGTGCGTTAAACTAAAATAATAGACGAAACAAAATTTTGCCAACGATGGTTCCGGAAGTTCGATTACGCGCGAGACTTGCACAGTCTATTAGCCCACAGCAGTATTTACTAGACAGAGTGCCGGGCTAGTGTTACAGGCGAGCCCTGCTTTTTTACTGGTACTGCAGGTTAAATCTGATTTCCCATCACTGGAAAGATAAAATACCATGTTGTGTTGACCTAGGAAAGCTTCCGCCAATTCTCTAAACATGCTGGTACACTCAGTAATTTGACGGTACCAGGCAGTGATAGAATCCCAAACCACACTGGCTGGTATTGAATGATCATCCAATAGTTGCTGGGAGTTGTTGCTAATGAGACCAGGGCAAATTAAGTTCTAAGAATGTATCTTTGAAACGACTAACATTAGTATGCTACACTTTCAGTGATCCATACACAAGTTATTGCATTGAAAATCTATTACATGTATCTATCCACCAGGATTTTTCTCCAGGATAATTTCTTGACTCAATTTCTTACTTTAAAAAAAAAAAGAGTATGCAATTTTCTTTTGACTACCTAATTGCGGTGTTGTTTTGTTGATGAAATTATTGTTTGATACATTACAGTAAAGCTATTTTTCCATACATAAATGACTTGAACTAAAAACTTATGTGTAACTTTAACAATGATTAAGTAAAAATCAAAAACCTTTCGGTGGCCTGAATGATCGCTGAATCCTCTGTTAAAATAAATAAAGAACCTTTACAATACATACCCATTATTTGTTCTACCTTCTCACAAAAGTTGCATCACCTGATGTTTTGCCGTAAGAACACAAAATTAAATTAAATTCACCAAATGAACGAGTTTTGACAGATGATGTTCAAAAAAAAAACTATATATTTATTACATTTGCAATTTTCTGGGTACATACACTTTAGCATGAAGTTCTTGTAAACTGTCAATTGTTTGTGCATGGCTGCTGGTAACGTCAGATACTGTTTTTACTTTCCTGTTAGTTACTAATTAGTGACAGGTTTTTTTTTCTTTTCAGTGTCTCAAACTAAATTTGATAAAGTTTATTTTTTCCTTGTCTACAGCCCTTGCAGACTAGGCAGTTTGGCTAGTGTGTGGTCAAATCCCTCTGCAATGTTCTCTTCTATATGTCACTCAACACCAAGTTGGTTGGACTTATACAAGATTGTATTGCCTTGCCCTGTGATAAGCAATGATTACTGGGCCTACCAGGGCCAAGTCCTTTGGATTCCTTCATTTTTGCAGTGGATATATAATTGGAACTGATAAGTTTTTAAAAAGAAGTAACTATCTACTATTGAAATAAAATTATTACCATCAGTTTGACAAAAGATCAGGGGTGCAAATTAAAAAAAGTCTCAAACAAATTGCTACTGCTAGCAAGTAACCCTTTTCCCATTTTTTTATTTATTTTTTTGTCTTTTCACTTTTTCATCTGCAGATAGTTACGATGAACTGTGGAGATGGTCGACAGAGAATTATTCAGACTTTTGGGAAGCCTGCTGGACTTTCCTTGACATTGTGTACTCCAAAAAATACGAAAATGTACGTACTTTTAAAAAACTTTCACAATTGTTAAAAACAGCAGGCGTGCGATAACACATTTTTAGCAGAGAGAGTGCTGGGTGCAGGCATGCTGGCTTGTCTTGTGCCAATGTCATGAAAATGACACTGGGCTAGATATCTATAGCTCAGCTAGTAGAGCGCCGCCATGCCAATCCAGAAGTCCTGGTTTCAAGTCCTGCTCAAGTCAATTTCTTTTGTTCAACCCAAAATTATGTTAATATTTACCCAGTCAGTTTCCCTTGTGGTTTATTATTATTTGATATTCTTAAAAAACATACAGTGTTTGGAAAAAACACATGTTCTGTTGTTGAGTTTATTGGTTCCAATTTGCGTACTGGACTCTAGCCAGTGAAGGAGTGGGTGCTTTGAGCCCAGAACAAGATAATGTTGCAGGCCTGCGGTTTTTTAAAGAATATTTCTCGTCGGTGACAGTTCTCAGCTACAAGGCCTTCATTCCCGAGAAGGAAAGGTGGTTCTTCCTTGAGAAAGGTCACCTGTACATGTTGGAGGGAAGTGGGGGTTTTAAACGAACATTGAGGAAATCAGGGAAGGGGTTTTTTGTAGGAAGGAATTTTTCATTCTTCATGGTTGAAGTTTGACATAAAAAGGAAGCAATAGTGATTACGTGTTAATCAAAATAAGGAATTTAGACCTAGACAAGTAAACAAAACTTGAATTGTTTAGAAATAATTCAAGTCCTTTTTACTTCTCAATCTCTGTGTTTAAATACCAAAGTGAAAATGTTGTATAAAGTGCAGAAGACAATAATATTGCAAAATAAAAGTTATAAGTCATATAGTGAATAAAAAATGCATAATAAAAGTAATTTGCTAAACAGAAAGTTCAAAATTTGTTTTATGGATGAGGCTGAAAAACCCCACATTTTTTCTGCGTAAATATTTAAAGGGAATTGAGACAGAAAAGTAAAAAGGTTAAAAATGATATAAAAAGAAACATTAATGTCAGTAAAATTTGAGATAAACATTTCAGTGTTTGTTCTTCAATTGTAATACAGCTTGAACCCTCCCAAGCCCAATAAAAACAATATGCAAACAATTGTGTGAATTAATTTTTGATTTCTGAGAGAACACAGAACCACATTTTCTCGTTGAATTGAGCAGTCTCTAGTCAAGCATTTTATTTTTCTGCCCTTGGGTTGAGCAAAGTTCCTATGAAATCTACATATTGGAAAGACAAGATTTGTTTGCATTTTTTCAGGTAGTGGATAAAGACAAAGGAATTGCGGACATCCCAGAGTGGTTTTCAGGTAGCAGATTAAACTATGCAGAGAATCTTCTCCGCTACTCAGACGAGAGGGTGGCGCTCTATCAAGCAGGTATTTTACGATAAGTATTTTACTGTCGATGCTTGTCGCCATCTTTTGTGATATCACTTTTTGAAGGTGTGCCTCCACTATTCTATTTGTCGTGTGATGTAATTCTACTGCAATCCTAGCTCACTTTCAGCAAACTGGCTCCACTGATTACCAGAAGCCCATAGGAATTGCATTGAGCTAGTTTTTCTGTGACAGTTTATGCAAGAAAAGTTTAATAATAATTGGACTTTGTTTTTACATATGTTTTTCATGGAATAAGGTCTTCTCAGAAATAGAGGTTTTTGTGTTAAATGCTTTTGAATGATGAAATATGTGTTTTGGGGTAAACAAATCACAAACTTATACACACATTGTGTTCCTTAAATCCCTGTGGTGACATCTTTTGTTCTTTCTTTTGTCTTAACACCCTCCCATACTTGTACACAAAATTCTTTGTGGAGCACCCCAGTCTTTAGAATTCCTCTATGGAGACCTTTTGTATTCCCTTTTCTGTTTTGTTCTCAGTCTCCCTAAGGTTGAATATGATTACAAAAACTTTTTTTGAGCTGAAAGTAGCAAAATCTTTGGGCGTGCAGCAGAACTGGCACTCACGTAGTCTTGATTGGCGACGTTCATTTTGTTTAACGTAGTGCGATATCGCAACACGAATTACTGGAGAAGAGATATCTGTATCACACGAACATCTGGATCAAAACGAACGTCTTGACGCTTTTGGCTCTAGACCCCGCCCACATTTGTTTTTCGGGCAGCGATTTAAATATTCATAAAATGAAACGCACGCGCACAACGGTGAGCAGGCTGTGGTCAGACTGTTCCCCTGTATACCCTACTATGATGGTGGAGATAATCGCTGGCCGTTATTACACAAGGTGAATGTGTTGGTGCTTGATAATGATAGTTTATATCTGTCCTTTTGCTGTGTGGTGATACTTTATGTACAATTACACAAGAGACTTCTCATTCACGGTGTCACCTTCGATCGGGGTTTCCGTGTCGTGTACAGTCCATTCAAAAAGTCTTTAACGATATATTTAGATAAAGATAGTAGCTGCTTGAAAAATAACACTTTTCCCAAATCCAGTCGGGAAATTTACAACTGAATTGTGACCTTCCACAAAATTACGAACAGCGGTGGTTTGATGACTTTTAAACTCTTCAAGGCCCAATTTAATTCTCGCAAATTCTAATGCTGGTTCAACATTCACAGCCGTATTTCTCAAAGCCATTGCCTCGAGGCATACTAACAATACACCTACGTCTAGGTACCATACACAATATCTGTCGCTGAACGCATAATGCAAATTAGCCTCGTTTTGATCTGCCTGGTTTTTTCCGGGCAGCAAATCCAAAATTGTCAAGACGTTGTTTTGATCCAGATTTATAGACTTGCCCAGTCCTTCTGAGTCAGCCCGACCAAACAGTCAATGTAGTGCCCTCTACCGGTGGCTAAAACAAAAAACAGCGTCGCCAATCAAGACTAGCACTCACGTGACTCACTGACATAAAAATGTACCGACAGGGTACCCTGCTTCATGATCAGGGTATGTGGGTGATGCCTTATGTCAGCTACCAGTGTGATGTCAAGACCTACTAGAATGACATAGGGAGACCAGGGGCTGACTGGGGGGTGGGGGGGGGGAGATGAAGCTAATTGAACGCACAATGTAAGACTTCTGCTTCACCCCAATGACCTTTATGTTTACTTTTTGGATCATCTTTTCCCAAACATGTACTTCAAGATCAAAATTACCAGTAATGGTAATTTGAAGAGAGAGGGAGTCAATTAATTTAATATTACAAGTAACTTTGTGTCATTTCAGCGGAGGGCAAAGCAGACATTGTTCGTATTACCTACAGACAGCTTCGAGAGGATGTGGCTAGGTTCGCTGCTGCAATGCGCAAGATGGGCATCCAATCAGGAGATAGGGTTGTAGGTAAGGGAGAGGAGGGCAATAGATGCTTTAGACACTTTCAATAGGGATCTTTTAAAAAACAAATTAGTTTTAAAGGTATTCTACAGGATTGATATGAGCTGACAAAATACTCCAAGACAGTTTTCATGTTGTGTGTGATCAACCAGTGAAATAACAAACCTGTACAAATTTTAGCTTAATCCGTTTGTTGTGTGAGTCGGCAGAAAATAGTGAAAATCATGCACAATTTTCAGCTGTTGCGTTAAATGGAGATTTTCAGAAATACATTTCTTTTAATATGAGTTCATTTTAGAGGGAAATATGTTACAGAAAAATATGTTTAGTATGAACTTAATAAGCTTTCAGGCTAAAGTGGAACAATGATGTTTTTTACCCTTACCAATCATGTATAACACTTAAATTTTAAATTTTTGCAATTATTTAAAAGTCTTCCTTTTCCTATTTTTTTTGCTATATAAAAATGTTACATTTTAAGCAAAGAGAATATGTTGAGGGTTCTATTGGTTGCAAGGTTGGATAATGAACTGAAATTAAAGGTTTTCTATGTAAACATGTAATCTGCCCTTTTCCAAAAATGGAGCCTTTTCCAAAATGGAACAACATTTTCTTTTTGAAAAACGTACTGTTAACAAATTGAGATTGAGAGTAATGCAAAAAAGAGTATACAGAAAAGCATATCATTTAAAATGTAAAGGCATTCTTTATTAGTTTGAATGTTCCTTGACACCTAATGAGAAATGCTGTTATAAACAAACATAAAATGTTTGGACTTTTGTTGTGTTTGTTGCAGGTTATATACCAAATTGTGCTGTCGCTATAGAAGCAATGTTAGCTGCTGCAAGTATCGGTGCTATCTGGAGTTCAACGTCACCAGATTTTGGTGTCATGGTAAGCGAGAAGTTTCTTGAGGAAGCATGTACAATAGACCTTTGTCATGCTCCCTGTATCCAGCAGTACTGATGCTAATATTTATTGTACAAAAAGGAACCAGACTATCCGGGTTAAGGGTAGACTTAGTTCCAAGATGCTCCAGTTGTGTAATCACGAATACATGTAGCCACAAAAAAAAACTTGTCATCGCTAGGGGGTGCTATCATTCTTGTAACTGCTATCACCCCACTAACAGGAATGATAGCGCCCTCTGGTGACAAGCGCTTCATGGGGTGATAGCGGTTTAGAAAGTGGTTAGATTTTCCTGACTACATGTATTCGCGACTACACAACTGGAGCGTCTTGGAACCAAGACTAGGTAGAGGGTTGCCTCTTAAGATTAAATAGCTAATTTAAATAGAAATTTAGCTCATTTGCAAAGTGTTACAATTCTATAAATGGATGCGTGGATTCCATACGAAGAGACAAATAGATCGTTTCATTTTGAAGTCACTCTTAAAACGAGATGGTCCGTCTCTATTTATTTTGGTGCAATGCAGGAAGTAGAAAATTAGATATAACAAGATCCATTCAACCATGTCAACAATTAATAGCAATAAATAGAAATGGTCCTAAGCAGGATCCTTGAGGAACACCACAGTTGATGTTGAACTTTTCAGATAAGACACCTTGGGTGGTCAGGTTGGCGTAAAGGTATCTTTTCTCGCCCTCCACCTCTAGGACCCCGGTTCGAATCTTGCCAGGACACTATGTGGATTTGGTTTTGAGTCCCTAACTGATTACATAGGTTTTCCCTTTCATCTAAAACTGAAACTTCCTTCCCTGTCTTCTCTCCATTGGGTTCTTGGCTAGTATGATGATTAAGTTTGCTTTTCTGAGAGTCCTTGGCATCACAACCAGAATAAATGAAATGAAAAATGAAATAAATAGAAAAAAACGTTGTAAAGCGCGCTGACACGTTATTGTAAAATGCACTATATAAGAACTAGTTATTATTATTACATGTTGAAATATCTTTTCAGGGTGTACTGGATCGATTCAAGCAAATCCAGCCCAAGTTGATCTTCTCCGTGGAGGCGGTGGTCTATAACGGGAGAACTCACGCTCATGATAAGAAACTCAATCAGGTTGTCATGGGATTACCTGAGCTGGAAAGAGTAGTCGTTGTGCCTTATGTCAAAGCAGAGGGAGAAATTGACATCTCCAACATTCCAAATAGGTCAGAATAAATTTGTTTTTAGATAACCTATTCCCCCACCCACCCATCAGTTCAGCTGCGGTGACAAGCAGCTGTTCCGACCAAACCATAACCGAGTTGTTGGCTTAGTTAGGCTTGATTTGATTCTATGATGGCAGATTTTACAATGAAAAACCGTGAAGCATACTGATCCAATGTTATTGATATTATTAATATATTATAAAGACTAAGTTCCATTCCTTGAAAATAAAATAAAGGCTGTTGTGTCTTTATGAACATTTGTTTTCAAGAGACGTACCTATGTCACAAACTGTTTCTGGTTACTGACCTGTTTTTGCTTAGCTCTTGGAAATTGTTTGGGTCAGTCAATTGTATGTCGGAAACTTGTTTCTGGTCGGGGTTGTCAAAACACACCCCAGAAAAATGAAATTAATATTACCAAGCAAGCTCCGATGCTGTGCAGCTTACAGACACAAATGCTCTTCCCAATCCACAGTGTCTTCCTGTCAGAGTTCCTGGACTCGGGCAAAGAATCAGATGGTAGTGTACACCCGCTGGAGTTTGAACAGCTGCCTTTCAACCACCCTCTGTACATCATGTATTCATCAGGAACGACCGGCGCACCAAAGTGCATGGTCCACTCTGCCGGGGTAAAATACAACTTCCGGATTGTATTCATTATGCATTTGCAGCAAGACAATTTGCAGAGCGCAAGATGGCGACATCCTCTGCTTAGAGTTTGCTCAGAGTAAGGCCGTGTGGGAATTGGCAGCTGTGGCTGTGGCTGTTGCTAAGGGTGTTGCTATGGGTAACCTATCGCTTTAATGCATGTTCACGCATAGCAACAGCCATAGAAACAGCTGTAGCTGCTAATTCAGACATGGCCTTGCATAAACAATGGGAATGTACCTGGTATTTCTGCTGCCAGCTAGAGTATGAAAGTCCTCAATCAGAAATTACTTCTGAACAAAGCTTTCTAATTTTTGTTTTTACTTCTGAAATAATACTTTTACTTGCAAACTCCTATTGAATGAAGATATGATTTGAAAAGCTAACCCATGTTGGTTATGGTGCACACAAAAAGGAATCCACTTAAGTTTGCACTGCTTTAAATCCCAGGTTGTATCGAAACTGGGCATTACCCCTTGCTATGTGGCAGTTTACGGTAGTATGAATTCTTACTGACACCCCACCCCTTCCCCCACCCCTTCCCCCACCCCTTCCCCCACCCCTTCCCCACCCCCTTCCCCCACCCCTTCCCCACCCCTTCCCAAGCTTGCAACTCTTGTCTGCTTGTATGTGTGTTTTTGTTGTGTTGTCATTTAGCCTTCGAGAAAGACTCTGCTAGGGTCGAAACGTCAGGCCACTAACTTATTTTTTGCAAAATGATAAATAAATAAATGTCAAGGCACATGACAAATTAATTGCAATCATTCGTTTTAGAAGACAGCCTCAAATTATTGCTCTCTATTGATTTCTGTATTTTTTCTTTGTTCAGTTATTTAATTTATTTATTTATTGAGTTATTTATTTTTTAATCTGCAGGGAACTTTGATTCAACATCTGAAGGAACACATTCTCCATGGCAACATGACCAGGAAGGATAACATTATTTATTACACCACAGTAAGTAGATTTGTTTATTTATTTATCATTTATCCCTTGGAAAGCTTTCAGTGAAACGTTTGATACTAATAATGATTGTGTTGTATAGACAATCAATACAGTTAACTCTGATGATTAAGACCTTATGCATGTCCCAATCTGCATGATCAGCGCTCAAAGGAATCTTGGTGAAATCCGAGTCCAAGCAACACTGGCAACCTCTATGGCGCGCTGATTTTGAATTATTTTCCGTGCACTCTACAAAACTTGGCATAGTTACATGTAGACTACAACATGGCGTCCATCTTGACAGCTTGATTTATTTTATTTTTTTCCTAAGATTATTGCTTATTATTGCTCAGCAGAAAACTGATAAGTGCTATCTTCTGCTGAAGCAGCTTTATGAAAATAGTTGCCATGGTTGGTTGATGTAGAAAAGATATGAGTAACTTTTGCTGGCTGTAAATATTGAGATGTTATCCATACAGGAGTGTCTCTTTGTGCCTTTTTAAAAACCTCAGGCTTGTGATTTCTAAGGATTTTTCCTGGTTTCAGGAATTTCTCAATATCGTCTAGAGCCTACACATGTTCTTGAAAGAAGTAAAGCAATTACCAAGAGAGAGAGATATAGTCCACATTGTGTCCGAACCTGTAGTTTTGTATTTCTGGTGATGCACAGAGTCTGTAAACCTCCTGAATTGTAACATCTGGGAGGTTCTGGGTCTAGAATAAGGGGGGACCCAGGCCCGCAAGCCAATATCAGGAATGTTCATACTTTGGCAAATCTCGATCCTAAAACCTACTCCGTCCACCACCCTGGCGTAATGATATACTGAATTTTCTTTTTACCTATCATGTATTGGATTAGATTACCTATCAAGTATTGGATTAGATTACCTATCAAGTATTGGATTAGATTACCTATCAAGTGTTGGATTAGATTACCTATCAAGTGTTGGATTAGATTACCTATCAAGTATTGGATTAGATTACCTATCAAGTATTGGATTAGATTACCTATCAAGTATTGGATTAGATTACCTATCAAGTATTGGATTAGATTACCTATCAAGTATTGGATTAGATTACCTATCAAGTATTGGATTAGATTACCTATCAAGTATTGGATTAGATTACCTATCAAGTATTGGATTAGATTACCTATCAAGTATTGGATTAGATTACCTATCATGTATTGGATTAGATTACCTATCAAGTATTGGATTAGATTACCTATCAAGTATTGGATTAGATTACCTATCAAGTATTGGATTAGATTACCTATCAAGTATTGGATTAGATTACCTATCAAGTATTGGATTTGGTTTATTGCTATCCATATACATGTACAAGTATACAATAGAAATTGCCTTGGCTCTAATGCCCCAAAAGATACATAATAAAGGACATTAAAGGAAATTAGTTAAAAATCTAAAATGACAGCCGAAATATTTATTAATGATAAAGAGTATAAACTTCAAGGGAAACTGACTGGGTACATATAAATCAATTTTGGGTGAACAAACAAAAATTGACTAGTGTGGAATTTGAACCTGCGACCTCAGAATTAAAATGCCTGTGCTCTACCAACTGAGCTGTCTAGCCATATGTTAGCGGTTTCCATTGTTTTTGTCAACAACTTTGTTCGGGGGTGCCAGTCAGAAGTCACACTACCATACACTGCCCTAAAGCCAGAAATCACGCCTGCTCTTTTTACACTATGATCGTAAATATCCATTTTGCTTAGACTGGCTGGATGATGTGGAACTGGTTAGTGACTGCGTTGGCTGTCGGCAGTGGAGTGGTACTCTATGACGGATCGCCTCTCGTACCATCTGCAAACGTTCTCTGGGATTTGGTTGACCAGCTAGAGTGAGTGTTTTGGACTTCTTTATCCCTGGCCAACCCGAACCCTTCAAAATCCAGCAGCATGTTTTTTAAAATTCTGTTGGACTGAGGACGGCATAAGTAAATTGATTATGCTTTTACATGGAGTTAGACATACCACTATGATCAGAGTCTTAACAGTTTGTGTACTGAGTTACCATCAATCCTTGTAATGGTGAAGTGCTTTGGTGGCTTGTACTTCAAAAGTTTAACATTACGATAGGATCAGATTGTTTGTCCTTCCAGTTGCTGCATTTGAATGCAAGGTCTTTTGTTCTCTCCATTAGTGATTACAAAAATTGTAGGGGGGAGGGTTGTAACCTTTACTGCTACATGTAGCTGGTTTATTTATTTTTCATCATCACAGGATCAGTATTTTAGGAACTGGTGCCAAGTGGCTGTCGGTCTTGAACGAGAAGGAAATTCATCCAGGTAATGTTGAAAATATTGGAAAGAGAGTTGTTATAGAATTCAAGTACAGGTATAAACAAACATTTTAGTGTGAGTATTAGAAGCAATACAGCCATGGTTGTAGTGCCAGGTGACCTAAGGGTAGCCTCGAAGGAGGTAGAAAAGATCCAAAAGTACCAAGACCTGGCCAGGGAACTTTGTAAGATTTGGCAGGTGAAAGTGAAAGTAGTCCCTGTGGTGGTTGGAGCACTTGACACCATTCCTAAAGAAACATCTAGATGAAATAGGGCCAACTGTGAGGGTAGATCCGTTACAGAAGGCAGCGCTTTTGGGAACCGCAAGGATCCTGAGAAAGACCCTTGAGATCTAAGGCTACGGGATGTAGACCGACTCGAGGATTTACCGGCACAAAAGAAAATGCGATCTTTCTTTTGATAAAAGGTGATAAAATGAAATAATAATTTTATAAGGCTCCTTTTATCCAGTGGCTGCTCTATGTTAATTTCAGTTTAGATCACACAATAAAACGATTTCTTTTTCCAGGCACTACACACAAGTTGACTTCACTTCATACGATCTTATCCACTGGCTCACCACTCACTCCGAGCACCTATGATTACGTCTACTCCAAGATTAAAGCAGATTTACTACTGGGATCCATAACAGGTATTTATAAAAAATTAAATAAAATTGATGTATGTTCGCCCCAAACAAGGCTAATGGCCACTCTTGGTAAGGGTCTACACAAAGAACTTAAAATAATTCAGATGGAAATAACTCAGGGGAGCTGAAGGTAGGAATTTATATTCCTCTTAAAAACAGTCTAGATTGTAGGGTGGAGGGAAACATGCACCAGGCAAGGAGTTCCAAAGAGATGCAGTACGTGGAATAAAGCTGTTGGAATGGCTCTTTGTTCTACATCTCAGCAAAACAAGAGTGTATGAGTGAAAAGAAGCAGAAAGTCTGGTTTCACTTACAATCTTGGTCATATTTCATTGGACTTTCCCGGTTCCGTCCCCCAGTCAATGTTGGCTCTCAGTACGCGGTCCGCACTCTAGTTGGTGTTAACACCATTGAACGGAGGAGTGGGGGTGGGGTCGGGGATGGTGGAGGGTATGTTTATTGTCATGTGGCCTAGCTGAGCATTGGCTCGTTTTGTAGATTATTTAACTCGGAATACAGATATTATGAAATGTTTGGCTGTCATGGGGGCTGTGTTTTAGCAAACAGACTTCCATAGACAGTATGTTGAGTAATAGTTCAGACAGTCCACATCAGACAACAGTCGAAGTACACTATACAAAACTGACTAACAAAATTAAACCATACAGCTGTTTGAGTGGCATGGCTTGGGTGGCTAGTGCAAAAAGTGCTCGCCTCTCACCATCATGACCCTGGTTCTATTTCCGGCAAGGGCCAAATAGGAATTGTGCTTTGGTTTTCTCTCCTATGCCACTAGGGTTTTTCTCCAAGCTCCTTCCTCTTGAAAAATTTAATACTTTCAATCCCTGGTCGTAGATTGGTCAAAGTGTCTGGGTGCCAAAATGCGCCTTTACATGCCTACGGCTCGAATACGATGTAGTCGCGCCCTTTGCAAGTAAGGATGATTAGCCTCCCACATTATTATTGTTATTATTAGTGGTTTGGAAAATTATCTTTTCTTTTTTTCCAGGTGGAACTGACCTGATATCCTGTTTTGCTGGTCAGAACCCAACAGTGCCTGTACATCGAGGGGAACTACAAAGCCGTAACCTGGGCATGGCTGTTGAATGCTGGAATCTTGAAGGTAGGTGATTCAGCAGCTTTTTGTACAATGCTTTTTGAGCTTTCTTGTATCTAGTTCCACTGTCTTTGATCTCCTTTTTTGTAGTTTGTTTGTTTGTTTGTTTAGTATTTTTAGGTTTTATTGCTTTACAGGGTTTTCGTTTTTAATTTTATAAACTTTTGTAAGTTTTGAATAATGTAAACATGTCAATTTTAGTCTTTTTAACTTATGTCATAATTTTTGAGTTGATAATAAACCTCAGGGAATGAATGAATGAATGAATGAAAATCCCACTCTAGTCAATTTTTCTTTGTTAAACCCCAAATTATTAAAAATTTACCCAGTCAGTTTCCCTTGTGGTTTTATACTTGATGTTTATTTTTTATTTTTTTCAATACAGGCAAAGCTGTATACAATGAAAGTGCAGAGCTGGTCTGCGTGAAGCCATTTCCCAGTATGCCAACACACTTCTGGAATGACCAAGAGGGTGTGAAGTACAAGAAGGCATACTTCACTAAATTCCCAGGTCAGTCTTTTTTCAAATGGTTTGGTTGTTTGGAATCAACCCCTTTATTTTTCTCAACGAGGTCTTGGATTAGTTGAGGAAGAAGCTGGGTACTCTTGTAAACACCCAGTGGGTTCAGGGCTGTATATCATGCCATTGGGTACTCTTGTAAACACCCAGTGGGTTCAGGGTTGTATATCATGCCATTGGGTACTCATGTAAACACCCAGTGGGTTCAGGTTGTATATCATGCCATTGGGTACTCTTGTAAACACCCAGTGGGTTCAGGGTTGTATTTCATGCCATTAGGTACTCTTGTAAACACCCAGTGGGTTCAGGGTTGTATATCATGCCATTGGGTACTCTTGTAAACACCCAGTGGGTTCAGGGTTGTAATGCCATTGGGTACTCTTGTAAACACCCAGTGGGTTCAGGGTTGTATTTCATGCCATTAGGTACTCTTGTAAACACCCAGTGGGTTCAGGGTTGTATATCATGCCATTGGGTACTCTTGTAAACACCCAGTGGGTTCAGGGTTGTATATCATGCCACTCTTGTAAACACCCAGTGGGTTCAGGGTTGTATATCATGCCATTGGGTACTCTTGTAAACACTCAGTGGGTTCAGGGCTGTATTTCATGCCATTGGGTACTCGGTGTACTCTTGTAAACACCCAGTGGGTTCAGGGTTGTATATCATGCCATTGGGTTTGTATATTGACCCCTTGCACCAACGTCACACCAGGCATGTCTGCTACACCCACCATTTTGGAGATGTCAAGTCCAAGAAGGTGAAAATCTGACACCTGAGGCAAAGTTAATGGACCCAAATGAAAGGATGGAAATGCATGAGCGAGACAGAGACAGTAGTTTAGTTTTCTTCGCCTTAAAGGTTTACTAGCCTTAAAGGTTTACTAGCCAATCTTTCCCCCACTACCTGATAGTCATTTGTAAATATCTTGACAAAGTCTGTAACTGCTGTTCTGTTTCCTTTAACTGTCTCTTCTGCAGGTGTTTGGGCGCATGGGGATTTCTGTATGATCAATGAGGAGACAGGTGGTATCGTGATGCAGGGAAGAAGGTAAGAAAAGTATGATTTCTTCGAAAGAGAATTTTTATTGTAACTGCCTTTTTTTCAGTCATTCTCAAAATCATGTTGTAAGGCCAGCCAGCCACAGAGGGATGGGTTAAATCTTCTGAATGGTTTAAAAGCTGAGAACATAAGTCATCGGTTCTTTGCAATAAGGTCATTAATTGCAATTTCATATTCATAATGATCAAAAGGTCATTAAATGAAAAAATGCGCATTAATTTGAACAAATGCATCAAAATCAACAAATAAATGTTTTACTTAGAAAATTTATGTTTTATTTTGCCGAACAAATACTTTGAAGACCACTCTTGATAAAAAAAAAACATTTACCAGGAGCTCCAAAATGCGAAAGCAATTTTATGAAGCCCATACAAATTGCGCAAATGACCTTATACTAAAGTCCTGAGCAGACAAAGTTTATGTTGCAATTGAATAACTATAGATGTTTAAATAGAATGACTTAAAACAGCAGGGTCAATGTACAGAGGGATGGAGTTGCATTTCCTGCTGGGTGCCTTAGCCAATCAGGGGGTAGTGACCAGGTGGACAATCTGGCCACCTAAGCTGTGTAGCCTTCACTGGGCTAAGTGCTATACATGCATCTTTTGAAAAGTTTGAGTACTCGTATTTTACATACTCAACAGTGCTTTTAAACACACATCGATGGAAGGGTAAAAAAACAAACCCAAAAACCCCCAAAACAACAAATTATATTCTTTATCCTTGATGCAAAATTAACATCTATTAAATCGTTGCGATACCCGCTGCTAAGGATTCGTACTGCCTCTAGCCATCGGGCTAGCTCGGTGGTCTAGTGGTAAGACATCTGCTCTAGCAGTGCAAAGGTCGTTGGTTCGAATCCCACCCGAGTGATTTACCTGTGGATTTTTTCACAGAACTCGGGTAAGTATACAGAGCTTCACACGCATTGGTGTATGGGTAAAAAATAAAAAAATAAAAAATAACATCTGTTACTCGTATTTTATTTTTAAATGTATTTTAGGGGGTGGGGATGATCTTTACTAGCTTTCTCTTCAAAGTATCTCCGGCAGGGGCACTACAATGTTTTTTCTTTGAACATGTATTTTTTGCTGTTACAGTGATGGAACACTCAATCCCAATGGGGTCAGGTTTGGCAGCGCAGATGTTTATAAACTAGGTAAGGCAAAAGGAATTCTTATATCCGTCCCTTCTAGAATGTAAATTGTAAACGATCATCTTCACTATCATCAGCTACCCGACGCCTTCGCTCTTCTTCCACCGCTCATTTCCAGCTTTCACCGGGACCCCGCACCATGACACACTATGGCGATCGTGCTTTTTCGGTCATAGCTCCTACACTTTGGAACAAGCTACCCACCCACATTCAAGCAGCACCTTCAGTGGACACTTTCAAATCATTACTTAAAACTCACCTCTTTTGTCAATCTGAATAGTCTGGTTCTAGCGCTTAGAAACATACGTATTAAGCGCTATATAAATGTTGTAATTATTATTATTAAACGTAATAATTTGATCTTTTCTCCCCCAAACGTCTGATATCTTCATGTTGTAAGCTTGACATTATGATTGTTTGGAAGAGTAACTTTATTTCCTGTTTTTTTTTTCTATACACACTCCATCCAAGCTATCTGTGAAAATTTCAACAAATTAGGTATTTGGTTTTCACACAAAAAAAACCCAGTTTGTTGAGTCCGAGATATTTTTTGAGTTCATATATGCTTAGTTTGATTCCTGCAATAGACTATGCAAGTATTGTGCGTATTTCAATGTCAGGCCCTTGCACGTGGATTGGGTTTTCAGTCCCTGCTTGATTGTGTGGGTTTTCCCAATTGGGGTTTTCCTCCCACATCTAATACTGAACATTTCTTCTTGTTTCCTATTCATCCTGTTATTGGCGCTAATTGTGCTGTCGGATGTGTAATAAGAAAATAGATGAATGAATTTAACGAAATTGTTTTTAAAATGTTGTTGTTATCAGTGGAAGACTTCAAAGAGATTCAGGACAGCCTATGTGTACCTCAGCGAAGTGCCAACAACGAAGAACGCGTCGTCTTATTCCTCAAGATGACCAATGAGAAGGACTTCAGCGAGGAGCTGATCAAGAGGGTAAAGGTCGCAATCCGATCAGGGCTATCGGCAAGACATGTTCCTGAAGTCATTCTGGAAACCAAAGATATTCCGGTGAGTGTATGTGGAGACCTCAACGGAAGCTCTAAAACTATGCCAGTTTTCATTCATCTTGTAATTTATTACTTGTTAATTGCCGTGCACATAATTTAAAAGTTGTGTTTGTGTCAACTTGTGTGTCAGAATTCCCTTTTTGCTGCAGCGTTTGAAATGTTCCACTTGAAGTACTTGTGAACTTTTTCATGCGTATTCATTAACTAGTATTCGTTTTTTCAATATCCATCAACCAGTGCCATGGATTTCTTTGTCAACATGTAAATAACTGTTATTTTGTTTAAAGGCACCTGGCAGTGGTATTTTTTCAAAATAAAGCTTTTGTCATTAATATATACATTTTTATGAGTGGAATGTGAATAAACAATTTACTAAGGTTAAAAAATTGTATTTTTCTTTTAATTACAAATTAAAAAATAGGCCCCCCTTTACATGGCGCTGTTCGTGACAACAATCGAGGCAGGAGAAAATGTGTAGTCTGGTCCCGTACATTACGTCTGGGTACCTGATCAGTATCATGCGTTTTCGTATTCGGACGTCACCACCCAATGCAATCCTAGGACAGTGTACAGTCGACTAATAGTAATACGAGACGCCAGTTTATACGAGGTTTTTCACCGGTCCCGAACTGTCCCATGCGCGTTTTTATGTCTTAAAAACGGAAGATACGAGCATGGTCATAACGAGAACACGGATAAAACGAGGTATTGTTTTTCCACCAGAAACATTTCGCTGGTAACCTAAGCTTCACTGCAACTTCCCTTGCACGCTACTGCCAACGAAAAAATCCCCGGGCTATCCAAGTGTTCACTGCATAGCGCTGAAAACGACGTTGGACCGGGCCACTTTGCCCTCGTTAGCCTAACTTTCGATGCCCGTAACTGCCTATTATTTGGGATCTGCAGGAAAAAAATGCTGGCTGACCCCATCTTTAGTCGTTTTGCTGCATCCAGCAGCAATTTTCGCTGGAAAAATGCAAGGAAAAAAAACCCTTTTGGATAACCAAACGAAACGTACAATCTCACTACTTGCACGTGTATATACAACGTAAATGCAGGCAAATTCGAGTGGGGTCGATCGAGGCGAAGTCTTCCTCGATTGACGTCACAAAAAGGGATGGGCGGAGTCGCCCCCAAACAACTTTATCTATTTTTTTAACATATAAATACTGACAAACAATTACTCAAAAAATTGTTTTATTGTTAGTATACATATACTCTTATATTAAAAAAAAAAATAAATCTATTTCCAGGTGACTTTAACAATACAGAGTAGCTGAGCAGTAGTTTCTACCCATCCTTTGTTTGCCACATACCTATAGGAGATTTGAATGAGGCTTTAAATTTCTCATGTCATTGCCATAGACCTAGACATGACTGACTTGATTGGATTGATTTATTAACCACATCTTCTGTGGGTAAATAATGAACTTTTTATGTCAGACAGAAAAGATTTTTTTTTTTCACAGAACTTGGGAAAGTACTGAGTATACAGTGCTTTATACACCTCGGTTTTAAGGCAAAAAGCAAATAGTGTTCTTGATCCTGATGCAAAATTAACACCTACTTAATGTGTCATATCTTTGATTGGTTTTTCTGCTTTCTCTCTGACAGTATACTATTAACGGTAAGAAGGTGGAGGTAGCAGTGAAGAGAATCATCTCGGGGGAAGACGTCCAACAACGAGGAGCTTTCTCTAATCCAGACTCCTTGGAACTCTACTACAACATCCCGGAATTACAAGGTTTCTAAACATTCAATCTTATAATGTTAAATTTGTTTTAAAAGGCAGCAAAAAATCGGTACCAAATCTGTCATAAAAATGTGCAATCCTGGAATGTTTTTCACTGTAGGTGAAATGATTTGGTTATTCTGTTCGATTGAACAACACTATAAATCATGTTCTAGTGAGGTTTGCGGAGACACCATGTAAATTTCTCTATTAGTTGTGGTGGTTCTGAAAAGACCCGATGGTTGAACAAGTCAAAGTTTCGATCAGTGTGCTTTGATCATCTTCAGGAGAATTGTGTATTATCGTTGGTCTATGAAGATTGACATTATTATAAATAATTAACGAAAAAGATATTTATGTTTTTATTATTCCCACAGTGCCTTATTTTAATGTCAAAATATTTTACTTGTTATAAATTGCGATTTGTTAGCTCTGTGGATTAAGCACTCGATTATGTCAAGAAAACGTCAAAGAGATCACATCTCAACTTTTAAACTGACTGGAAATAATTTTTAAAGACCATTACCAAATTTGTTTTTGAGGACCAGAAACACAAGGAAATGTACCACTTTGCATTCATCATGTTGGCAGTTTTTCCCTAATGATTTTTTTAAAAAGTACCTTAAACTACCCCAAAGTGTTTCAAAATGTGAATGGACATGCAGGCTTTTTATACTGGAAATAATACTGAGTTGATTAGTATTATTAGTTTTTAGATTTTTCTCAAATTTCAATTAAAAAAATTGCCTGAAAAGGTAGATTTGTCCGTCAATTTTTATTGGAATTTGAGGACGTTTAAAAAACAAACCTTTCAAAATCAACAA